>CP125974.1:246533941-247933941 GCA_030063025.1 Avena longiglumis
AGATGATGTATCAGATGTAGAGAATCTAGTATGACAGGAGAACATGATGAGATGAGATCAGAGGTGATATGAGTTAAACATGCTAAAGCTTGTATGGGAGGCCACGGTGGGATGTGGTTTTTCTAGTCCCATGCTCGCCACCACTAGGGCCTGAGTTCTTTCCTTTGGAACCGAGACGAGCGTACAACCACACGGGTCCTGGAAAACCTCATGAGCAACTAACTTGCCTAGTAGATTCCATGAGTCACATAGTTCAGGCGTTCCATTCGACATACGCATTGAAAAAGTTTTCGAAAGAGGGGGTGAAGGAGGTGCATTCATACATATAGGCAAGCGTGGCCACAGTTGCTTGGGGTTGATGGCGCCCCTAGTAAACCAACCTCGCCTCACATATTTAAGTATCGGCTTCGGTATTTGACCCGTTACGGCGGAATCATACTTATTGTGTGACTCATGGTCTCGGCGAAAGCAAGGTAAAGGTCATGTCTAACCACCCTCTGCCGGCCTTCCAAGGAAGAGGGCTATTACTAGTGGCATTAAGAGAAGGTTAGTACGTGTGGGTAAAGTTGTACACCCCTGCAGGTTTAAATATTTTCGAAAAGCCGTGTTCAGGGTTATGAACGCTTGGTGACCAGATTCTAAGATCATAGAGAACTTGAACCTAATCATAAAACATGGCAGATCAACGTGTGCTTAAGGATGCTTCCTCATGGATACGAGGGGGTGATCCTAGTTTAGGAGATGTTGATGATTCGATGGATATCAAAAGATGATGATCAATATTTCGGAGGCGTCGCTCTCTTATCCCCTTTTTAAAATACTCTGAATAGACGAGCTTCTTCTCTCCCTCTTGCTTTATAAACAAAGATGGCTTTATGCAAAACAACTCCACCAGCCATAAGTCTTGTGGAGTACACCCTGTATTCACCCTTGCTTTGTTGATACTTTTGGCAGAGTAAGTGCTCCCTGAAGATCAGTTTGGTACTACATCGACAACGACGAGTAGCTTGGGGTTCCCGCCCGGGAGCCTGGAATCTATGGGCTGGGACGTCATCGTTATGCTTCAGGACTCTTCGACCATTTGTTAAGTTTGCTATACTTAATACCATAATTTTCCTTCCGTTGTTTGGTGTTTGTGGTCGGTGACCTATGCTTGTAATAATTTGGTTCTCTGCTCAGTTATGAGCTTGCTGTAATAAGTTTTGTGTCGTAGGGTCACTGTTGTGTTACCGATTCTTCACTGGATATTCTCGTGCTCAAGGTTAAGCTTATGTCAGACGGAGGTCTGGGATTTGTTTAGCCCTGATCCCGGGGGTGTCACAGGTCTTGGTATTAGAGCAGTACCGACCGTAGGAAAACCTTGCTATTGGTCGATGTTGAGTCTAGTGTTTGAGAAAACTATTTTAAAGATGAAAAGTATTTGTGAAAACTCTAGTATGCTTCTTTTACTTCTTATCCAGTTTCGCTCTAACTCTGGGTATCTTATCTGGTGTTGATTTTGGAAAAGTTTTGCTATCTCTTCTAGTATTTCAAAACATAGGTGCCTTCTTGGCATGTCGTTTCTAAGACAGTTGACCTAGTTTTGAGTTCTCTAGAGTTGTGTGTGTTGTGAATTCCTTGTTCCCCTTTGCTCTTGTTCATCGGAGAGATTCCTTTCTATCATGATCTCTCTATCTTTTGGACCCACAATATTATATTGTTGGATCTGCAGTGTTATGTTCTAGGCTTCAAGGTTTCCTTTCGCCTCGTGTGCCTCCTTTTTGCTTCCTTGGGTACTTCAGAAGTCGTTTCTTCTCTTGGAAGCTACCTCGTGAATACTATCTTGTAGTGTACACTATGTCACTAAAGTAGTAGTTACTCCTTTCTTTGGGTTTAAACCCTTGGACTTGAACGTAAGATCCCTGATTGTGCTGGATTCTGGTGTTGTGAATCTTGTACATGAAGCTGACCTTTAACCCAAGATCCATCCCTTTGACCCCTGTGGTTAATGTTCACATATTACCTCAGGATGGCTGGTATTACAATTCTAGCCTTCAAGCTTGTGGTCATTGTCGCGATTGAAGTGTGAGAATTAAGGACTTCCCCTACCACTAGCTATGGCAGATGTTCTTTAATGGAACCAAATAGATCACGACAAGAGTACTCCTCGTGAGTCTCTCATCTATGCTCGTGACTCTACCACACCCTACCCTTCTATGCATTGGTTTTCAGAAGATTGTTGACTTATGCATCCACATCTCAAGATTCTATCCTGAGCATGTTCTTCTCCCCTTGTTGTTCTCCGACCTTTTTCTACCAGTTGGTAGCCTAGTAGTAAATGTGCATCGGTGTCTTCCGAAGCAAGATACTCTTGTGGTCCGTCATGACAAACCATTTCGGAATGTCTAGGAGAAACAAACTCCAGTACCTCGTTATATCTAGGACCAGGTCAAAGTGTTGTAATATGCAGAACAAGAAGCATTGATTAGCTTCTGTTTGTTCTACCTTAAAGTATCACACCCTTTTATACTAAGAGGTTGTGCTGAGTTTCCTGACCCCTTAATGAAGTGATGCTCCTACACATATTTACCCACCCTTTCTCGAGCTTTCGCACTCGTGAATGATGCGCGTGCGTAATAATGTGGTCATCTGAGATTCTGAGCAATTATTATTGTTTTGAAATCTAAGGACATTTGAGTCATACTTAGCGTGATTGGTTAACCCTTATCACTAAGAAAGGATGAATATACTACCAAGTCCACTACTCTGGGGCACTCTCCTCGGTCAAACAGTTAGGCTTGTATCGCAACTCTAAGACTATGTCTTATTGACTTACCAAGGAAGTTTCCTCTTGAACTAAGTGACATATCGGTGGTTCGTGATATTCTAGATGTCTACTAGAAGTATCTCCATGTTGCCGCATGACCGTGTTGTCAAGTTCATGAGCAATCAAGTTCTTTTAACTGCTATTTTATCCAAGGATCTGTATTGGATACCCTTGAACTAGTTGGTTGAGCTTAAACAACAACTTGGAGAGTTGTAAGACAAAAGTTCTATTCGACTTAGTTCTTTCTTAAAGGGTTGTCTAGTTTTGTTTGTATCGAAGTAAGATAGTATTTCCTGTTGGAGATATGCCCTAGAGGCAATAATAAAATTAGTTATTATTATATATTTGTGTTTATGATAATTGTTTACATTCATGCTATAATAGTATTAACCGGAAACATTAATACTTGTGTGATTTGTAAACTAAATAAGATTCCCTAGTAAAGCCTCTTTATAATACTAGCTTGTTGGTTAATAGATGATTATGGTTTCCCGATCATGAACATTGATATGTTGTTAACAACAAGATCATATCATTAGGAGAATGGTATGATGGACATACTCCTATAGATAAGCGTAGAATAAAGATCAAGTCATTTTAATAGTTCGTTTGCTATAAGCTTTCTGATACATAGTAACCTAATTCCTTCGACCATGAGATCATGCTAATCACCATCACCGGAAGGATGATTTGATGACATCAAACACCACACCGTAACTGGGTGGTTATAAAGGTGGCATTGAGTGTTTGGAAAGTATGGGTTGAGGCACATGGATCAAGAGTGGGATTTTTCCATCCATATGACGAATAGATATACTCTGGGCCCTCTCGGTGGAATGTCATCCAATTAGGTTGGAATCATGTGACTGGATCACAAGGTATCAAATATCACGTGAACGAGAAAAGAGTACTTATCGGTAACGAGGTTGAACTAGGTATGCAGAGATACCGACGATCAAAACCTCTGATAAGTAACTACCATGAGACAAAGGGAAATTGGTATCGTATGTAAGTGGTTCATTCGATCGCAAAGTAATCGTAGAAATATGTGGGGGCCATATGAATTTCCAGATTCCTCTATTGGTTATTGATCGGAGAAGTGTCTCGGTCATGTCCGCATAATTCACGAACCGTAGGGAGACACACTTAAGGATTCGATGTTGTTGAGTAGTTATGGAATGACGAGTAGGAGACCGAATGTTGTTCGGAGTCTCGAATGGGATCCGTGATATCACGAGGAGATCCGGAATGGTCCGGATAATAAGATTCATATAAGGAAAGTCATGTTTCGGAGTTCGGAAATGATTCCGGTGTTTTCACCAGGAATGTTCTAGAAGGGTCTGGAAGGTCCGGCACTCCGGAGGGGGAAGGGTACATGGATGTGTCATGACAATGTGGAATGGTTGCATCATGTACCAGGTCACTTGGCTGGGAAATATGATGAGAGAAATCAAATCCTAGTTTGAAAGTCAAACGACAATTTGAAAAGTCAAATCTGAAGTTTGCTTGGTGGAGGGAGAGTAGGAAACCTACTTAGGGAGGAAGTCCTACTCCCTCCACCTGCCGGCCAAGGAGGAGGAGTTGGAGGAGGACTCCCTCCTCCCAACCGCCTCTCTCCTACCTATAAAAGGAGGGGTAGGGTGCCCCCTACCCTCACCCCAAAACCCCTAGCTCCAAGCGCCGACACCACCTCCAAGTGCTGCCGCCGCCTAGGGCTCCTCCTAATTCAGCGACTTGGGGCTTCCCCAAGCCCTAGCCGCCGGCCACACCCTCCCCTTGGTGCCCTCTAAACCGTAGATCGCCAAGGCCTCTCTCATACTCCACCATACTCGCTCCGGCTTAAGGTGAAGCCCTTCGAGATCTCCCCTCTACTTCCGACACCACGCCGTCGTGCTGCCGGAATCACGAGGAGAGTGCTACAACCTCCGCTGCATGCTGGAACAAGGGAGAGGAAGGTATTCATTGAGTACCAAACGTGTGACCGACTATGGAAGTGCTACCGGAACGCAGCGCCGGATGGATCGTCTACGCGATCTTGAGATCGACAAGAGTACGACTACATAAGCCACGAGAATATGCTCTCGTTAACCGCTTTGGAATCTTCGAGGGTGAGTTCTTCTATCGAATCGTTGCTACAATCTAGTAGATAGATCTTGGCTTGTTTGTGTGCATGCGGTAGAATTTTTTGTTTTCCATGCTACGAACCCCTACAGTGGTATCAGAGTCGTGTCTATATGTAGATCTGTTGCACGAGTAGAACACAATGGTCATTGTGGGCGGTGGTGCTTTTATTATCAATTGCTTTTTGTGTACTTTTCATCGTGCGGTATGATGGGATGAAGCGGCCCGGGCTAACCTTACATGACATCGTTCATGAGACTTGCTCCATGCTCAACATGCAACAGTGTATTGCATAAGTGGCTTTCCGGGTGTCTGTCTCTCCCATTATAGTATAGATTCAATTTACAATAGGCACTTGATAGTTCAAACATCAACATTGTGGTTTTTGTGCGTAAGTTAGAACGACACTTATTGAAAGCCCCAAACCACGTAAAATATGCAAATAAAATTAGAGGCGTCTAACTTTGTTTTGCAGGGGTGTGCTATGATGTGATATGGCCATGATTATGATTATATATGATGTATGCAATGTTCCTTATTGTACGTTGGCGACCGGCAGGAGCCATATGGTTGTATTTTAAATTCCGTTAAGACCTACATGTCTATTAAAAGTAGTTGTAATAGTTGAACCTGGTGGAAGACAACCATGAAACAGCGCCATTGACCTTGACTCCATACCGGTGATGATGGAGATCATGTTTGTGCTTGAAGATGGAGATTGGAAACACAAGAAGAAAGGCCATATCATATCACATATTATGAATTGCATGTGATGTTAATCCTTTATGCATCTTGTATTTATTAGTTTGCGACGGTAGCATTATAAGATGATCCCTCTAACACACAATTTCAAGTTTTAAAGTGTTCATCCTTAGTGTGCACCGTTGCTAAAGCTCGTTGTTTCGAAGCACCACGTGATGATTGGGTGTGTTAGATTCTGCGAGTGTATACAACGTGAGCAAGCCAGATTTTCTCATGCGGAAGCTATGGTTTGATCCTAACGAGCCTAGCATGTACAGACATGGTCTCGGAACACGGATGACCGAAAGGTAAAGCATGAGTCATACAGTAGATATGATGAACATGTTGATTGTTCGCCATTGAAGCTACATCAAATGTCATGATGATCGGTTTTGATGTGCTGGATTTGGTTCGTGTGATCACTAAAACAACTTGAGGGATATTGTTTTGAGTGGGAGTTCACCTAGATTAATTTAACTATTAATTAGAACTCAATTTGTCATAAACTTAGTCTAAACTATTGCAAATATGTTGTAGATCAATGGCGGCCCCTACCATCAATGTTAATACGTTCCTAGAGAAAGAAAAGTTGAAAAACAATGGAAGCAACTTCGCGGATTGGTTCCGCAATTTGAGTATTGTCCTAAATGCTGGTAATTTGACCTATGTACTGGATGCACCGCTGGGTGACCCCCTGCAGCTACTGCTACCGATGAAGTAAAGAATGTTTACCTCACTAGGAAGAATCAGTACTCCACAGTTCAGTGTGCTATCATGTATGGTTTGGAATCGGAGCTTAAGAAAAGGTTTGAGAACCATGACCCACATGATATTGTCCGTGAACTCAAAATGATATTTGAGGCTCACACGGCAGTTGAGAGTTATGAGGCTTCCGAAAAGTTCTTTAACTGCAAGATGAAAGAGGGCAACTCCGTTAGTGAGCACGTGCTTAAGATGTTTGGGCACGCAAACAAACTCCAAAGCTTGGGTATAGTGATTCCTAACTCTTTGGGGATTCACCGTGTCATCCAATCACTACCACCAAGTTACAAGAACTTTGTGATGAACTACAATATGCAAAACATGGACAAGACGTTGCCATAACTCTTCTCCATGTTGAAATCTGCAGAAGTGGAGATCAAGAAAGAGCACCAAGTGTTGTTGGTCAATAAGACCACCAAATTCAAGAAGCAAGGCAAGTCTAAGCAAAAGGGAAACTTCAAGAAGGGCGGTAAGAAATTTACTGCGCCAACGAAGAAGACCAAGGCTGGGCCTAAACCTGATACTGAGTGCTTTTACTACAAGGGAGAGGGTCACTGGAAGCGGAATTGCCCAAAGTACTTGGCGGATTTGAAGAACGGCAACATCAAGAAGAAAGGTATATCCGATATACATGTTATTGATGTGTATCTCACTAGTACTCCTGTAGTGCCTGGGTATTTGATACTGGTTCGGTTGCTCATATTTGTAACTCGAAACAGGTGCTGCAGAATAAACGGAAGCTAGCGAAGAACGAGGTGATGATGCGCGTTGGAAATGGATCAAAGGTTTATGTGATCGCGGTCGGCACACTACCTCTTCATCTACCATTGGGATTAGTTTTATACTTAAATAATTGTTATTTAGTGCCTGCGTTGGGCATGAACATTATATCTGGATCATGTTTATTGCGAGACGGTTACTTTTTTAAGTCCGAGAATAATGGTTGTACGATTTATATGAGTAATATGTTTTATGCACATGCACCTTTGATAGATGGTCTATTTTTATTGAATCTCGATAGTGGAAATACACACATTAATAACATTGAAGCTAAACGTTTGAAATTGAGCGATAACTCGACCTATATGTGGCAATGTCGTCTTGGTCACATTGGAGTGAAGCGTATGAAGAAAATCCATTCCGATGGACTTCTTGTATGACTTGATTTCGAATCACTTGAAAGATGTGAAGCTTGTCTGATGGGTAAAATGACTAAGACTCCATTTTTTGGTATGATGGAGCGAGCTACGGACTTATTGGAAATCATACATACTGATGTGTGTGGCCCAATGACTGTAGCATCGTGCGGTGGTTATCGTTATGTTCTTACCTTGATGGATGACTTGAGTAGATACGTGTATATATATTTCATGAAACATAAGTCCGAAACTTTCGAGAAATTTAAGGAATTTCAAAGTGAGGTAGAGAATCAACGTAACAAGAAGATTAAATTTCTACGATCTGATCGTGGAGGTGAATATCTGAGTTAAGAGTTTGGCGAGCATTTGAAGAAATGCGGAATACTTTCACAATTGACACCGCCGGGAACACCATAGCATAATGGTGTGTCCGAATGTCGTAATCGAACTCTCTTAGATATGGTTCGTTATATGATGTCACTTGCAGATTTACCTCTATCATTTTGGGGCTATGTATTAGAAGCAGTTGCATTCACTTTAAATAGGGCACCATCTAAATCCGTTGAAACGACACCGTATGAATTATGGTTTGGAAGGAAACCTAAATTGTCGTTCCTTAAAGTATGGGGTTGCGAAGCCTATGTAAAGAAGTTACAGCCGGACAAGCTTGAACCCAAAGCGAAAAAATGCGTCTTTGTAGGATAACCGAAGGAAACTATTGGGTATACCTTCTATCATAGATCAGAGGGCAAAATCTTTGTTGCCAAGAATGGACCCTTTCTAGAGAAGGAATTTCTCTCTAAAGAAGTGACTGGAAGGAAAGTAGAACTCGACGAGGTTGTCGAACCTTCTCTTGAACTTGCGAGTAGCGCAGCACCGGAAGTGGTTACTGTGGCGCCTACACCAATAAGAGAGGAAGCTAATGATGTTGATCATGAAACTTCGGTTGAAATTACTACAGAACCTCGTAGGTCGATGAGAAATCATACCACTCCTGATTGGTATGATCCCGTTATGAGTGTCATGTTGGTGGACAACACCGATGACCCTGCGACAAATGAGGAAGCGATGATGAGCCCAGATTCCAATAAATGGCAAGAAGCCATGAAATCCGAGATTGGATCCATGTACGAAAACCAAGTATGGACTTTGGTGGACTTACCGGATGGCCGGAAGGCTGTCGAGAACAAATGGATTTTCAAGAAGAAAACAGATGCTGATGGTAATGTTACTGTCTATAAAGCTCGACTTGTCGCAAAAGGGTTTTGACAAATTCAAGGAGTTGACTACGATGAGACTTAGTTAGAGATAAACCTAATCTCTAGGTTAGGTTATTAACTCTAAAGAGGTCCTTTACATGGGCCTTTAGCAGGTATAGCAGAGAAGGGGCTTCATGACATCTTCAGAGAATATCGATCTTTGGGTTGCTTTATACTCCTTGGCGAGTAGTCGTGGCAGCATTGGGTAGTCTTATCGTGAATTCAGAGGGTCGCAGGTGTTGGAGCATACTCCCGAAGATTGTTGATGAGTTCTATTTTCTGTTCCTCCAACGACTCTCGAGGTGATGCTGGGAGCAGGTCCTTGGGTTGGAGATCTTCTGGTTGAGTGGAAGACATAGTATTTCCACCTTAGAGCTATACTTAGGGTCATTGAGGCTGGGGTAGATCCTTCGTCTTGGAGCAATGGAGTGACGCTTGATTTGAGGTCTTCGAGTGACGCCTTATTGCGACTACCTTGCTATGATGGTTACCTAACAAAGCCGTAAGGGGTTAACTCGGGGTAGTTTTAGTGGTTAGCAATGCTTCTTCTTGGTCCTTAGTCGGGGAGGAGGCACTTTAGCTTTAGAGGGGTTGTATTAACTTGAACTCTTTGTGTTGCTTTAGTTTGATGACAAGGTAGACTCCTTGCCTGTGGGCCTCCTTATCTTCAGGACTCCTGGGGAATTTTTCTTATGGCAAGGACTTCCCTTTGGTTCGGCAGAGGGTTGAATGGGATCGTCGTTCTTTTGGGGGCCGTTATAACTAAGGAACGTATAGGGGTTGTCAGAGATTTCTTTATGTGGACATCCTGATGAGGATAGGTTTAAGGTTATGTGGACATCCTAACGAGGGGTCGTGTCGTGAAACAAAAATGAGGTGGTCATATCATAGGATCAAATGATCCTAGGAAAACAAGCAGCACATTTCAAGCATTCACATTAGCACATGACAAGCAATCAGAGTATACCATAGGTACCAAGGGGTGGCTACGCACCATAAGGGGAATCCTATATTAAAGATATATGTCCTAGGTGTGGACTTGCTGAAGGTCTTGACTTCTATCTTTCCCTCTGGGGTCATCGGAGCCGCACTTGATTAATTGGGGCGATGAAGGACTCTGTTGAAAGAGCGATCTTGTAGTGTATTTTGTCATTGGTAGCTCCTTTGGTTCTCTTGTCTCTGTTTCTCTTCATTTTGCGATCTCTATCTTCATAGTTTCCAAGTTGGACTTTGTTTTAGAAAACATAACATTTCAAGGTAGACGAGATATAGAGTGAGCCATTTTCGAAAAGTTTAAGTCAGAGAATATAAGGTAAGGAATATTTTGAAATGCTTTTGAGAAAGTATTTTTTTGAAAGTCGGGGTTTTTAGAAATAGTGGTTATCTTGTCTAACGTCCATTCTAACTAAGGTCTCCTACAGTCAGGATGACTCTGATACCAAGTTTGTGAGACCCCGGATTTACGGTCCGAGAATCCGCGTTATGCCTGCAATTCATGTTCCCATGCTCAGTGAGACATGACCATAACCGACGAGTATCATTACAACATCTAGAAAGTAAGGAGTACAAAACTTACATCATTGGCATTATGGTGATTACATTCATCAATACCGGAAGTCTTTATTCGTAGAGCGCATGTCAAGCCTTAACCTACAGGCAACTGACTGGGAAGAAGACCTAGCTCGCATAGACATCATTAAATCTCTATTGTTCCTTGTGCTTCTAAAAGTCTGGCCAAGTAAACAGCCAGGTAAAATGTCGGTGAGTACTTTGAATGTACTCGCAAACCACCTTAAATAACAAATAATATAGGATATGCAATATGGCTATTGTAGTAGGTGGGCTCCATAAGAGGTTCTTTTATAAACTAGTGTCTCTTGTAGATATAACATGTCTATATCTTTGTTGAAAACTTTTGTAAAACCTTTTTAGAATTTTTTTTGAAAACTTTTGGGAAAACACTAGGATTGGGTCACCCATTCGTTTCTTCCTTCCGCTCATAGCATGACCGAACTCCTTTCCTTCCTTTTCGACCATCTCATTGTCAAAACATTTCCAAATCCATTGCTTTTCAAAAGACCTTTTTGAAAATCAAAACCAGCGCCACGCTAAAGTAGTTTGTCCAACCCGTCCATAACCGCATACACGGCTATTTGAATAGTTTTACACTTTGCAGAGGTTATACACTTTACCCACATAATCCGATTACACTGCCCTGTTCTGCACCGATCGTGGGTTGAGTAACCGGTCAAGACTCTCCAGATGCCCACTCCAATATACGTGCCTACCCTATGAGTGTTATTACCCTAAACACCGGGAAGCCCTATATAGTTCCCAAAGCCAACCAGAGTGCCTTTTCCACTACACAGAGTGTACGCTTTCAATGAGTCTCATAGTAAAGCATGAAGGCACGTAGACCCCTAGTTCCTTCCCCCGGTCGATGTTTTACATGGAACATTACCATAGATGTCCCACCCTCTAGGGATTTATATCCCCCTATAGTAGTGCGAGGCAGCTTATACCAGAGTAAACAAACATCAAATCCAGCCCTGTCCCATTACAGAGGAATGTGGTTGCATGGGTTAAGTTGTTATAGCTAAAGCTGCAAAGAACTAGGTGCGTTTTTGTAAACATTTTTCCTCCTCTTTCTTCAGCCTTTTGTAAAACCAAAACCTTTTTACTTTCTGAAAATTCTCTTGGTAGGTCAAATCACACCAAGGTTTTCTCATAAATGTTTTGTAAACTTGTCCGGGGTCTTCCCATCCCATTATTTTGCTTCGTCTAAAACGGGGTTTCCAAAGGGGTATGGTGGTATACACCATCTACTATACTAGGGAGAAGTAGGTCTCGTCAAGGGGTTTGCACTTAGTATTACAAGAGTGTAATGGTTTTATTGAGGGGAAAACAGTAGGGGAAAGAACCCCTCTGCAGCTTTTTTCATTATTATAATATCTGGTTTACATAAGACAGAAACCCCTAGGACTAGATGTTACAAGAGGAGGTTATTACAAAAAACATTGGGTTTACCAGTAGTAACCCACTAATGAACTTGATTCTGGAACCATCTACTGAACTGAAGGCCATGCTTCTACTAGGTGTTACAAGCCTGTAATGGTTTGGAGGAGACAAGCCACTACCAGGTACAAAACATTAAACAGAAAACCAATGCACTTAATATAAAAGAAGATAAAACATGCATAAGTATAGAGGTAGGAAAAGGGCTTATGAACAAGAAGGTGGCTTGCTTGTGACCGGCGAGATGCCCCTTGAGTTCTTTAGAAAACCAAAATACCAATAAACATAATAAGAAATGATCCAATGCTTCCTTCTTCTCGGCGTCACACAATCGCAACTATCACCGTTATCGACCATACATGCAAAAAAAATACCACATTCAATTCAAGACATGCAAGCATCAATACATACATCAAGCAAAGGACAATAGAAGTTATAAATTAGTAGGTGTTAAGTGGTTGGGTTTAAAGCAAGTGGAAATGCTTGATGGGCATTTGAGGATCTTGTTAATGATTTTGGAGGCCAAAACTACTTATTAATGGGGTTTTAAACCAAGGTCAAGTTCTGTATGATATAAATACACAAAAATGAGATCATCAGATAGGTATTGATAAAATGAAACCAACAAAAGTGGTTTCACTAAATTATTGTTTTTGTTTGATTTACTATGAATTTCCTAGTGATAGAAACTATAATTTTAGGAAATAATTTATCAGAAAATTTTGTAGGTACAAAAATTATTTCCTTGTATGATTAGGTAGCGTCTGATGGGATGATTCACTGAGAGTTGGAATCACTTAAAAAAATTACCATAATTGCCTCAGGGAAAATCCCAAAGACAATTCTAGATGATATTTATGTTTTTCACCAAATTTAAAATATAGAGGATAATTATATGATTCCAAAGACACATGCTAGGTATTTGGAATAACTTTCTATAGAAATTGGAGTTACTATTTTTGGGTATACATAACTCCTGGAATGATTTTATTAGTGAAACAACTCTCGATAGAAATGTTTTGTTCACTAAAAATCCATTAGAGCACAATAATTATGTGACTCCTAGGGTTTAGTGGGTATGTTGGTTAATGTGCCCTGAGATTTGGAATTAGGTCAAAAACATCTTTGGTTTGACATATAGAAAATCCTAAAGACAGAAAAGGAGGCCTTTTGTTATTTTTACTTTAGTGAAAATATTGGTCCACTTGAAAAGAGTCCAGGGCCCATCGATAGGTACATAAATCCCTATATAGAAAATCCTAAAGACAGAAAATGAGGACTTTTGTTACTTTTACTTTAGGGAAAATATTGGTCCACTTGACAAGAGTCTAGGGCCAATCGATAGGTACATAAATCCCTACCACAGGAAATTAGATTTAACATAATTAGGTGGGTGAAACTCTATGAGGGGATTATTTAGTGTTATAGACACACTTTGTATTTTAATCCCTATAAAATCATAAGATTATATTTTTGTACAAAATATTGTACTATAGGTTTAAGAAACAAGCATATGCATGTACCATATTTTAGTGAGGAAGCTCTGGGCATTTTTCGTTTTTATCTTGAAATAAACTAAAATGCCTATTTGCAGATTTGGAAAATGGGGTTTTAAAAGAAAAGCGGAAAGAGAGGGCACGGGCCAAATCTCGCCTGAAGCGTGCTGCCAATGCTAGGCTGGCCCAACTAGGCATCCACGCGGCCGGGAGTTTCACTCAAACAACCATGCAGGAGGGCCCGGCTTTTAGTGGGTGAGGAGATGCAAAACGATATCAATAGATCCGGGCCGTTTGGAAAAGGGGATCCGACGGCAGTGGTGCTTCATCAACCTTCTCCACGGAGCCACCTCGTCAGAAACCTAAGCGTCTCAGGAAGGATTCGAGGGCTCACTAGGTTATTCGGGAGGTGACGGGGAACCAAGGAGGTGAAGAGGTCGACGATGGCGACTAAGTAGATGGGCGGTAGTTGAAGGTTCAGCACCAGGGAGGAGATAGTGCTTTATTGTAGCTCGGGCGTGGTCAGAAACACACCAGCAAGCTTGCATGGCTGCTGCACGTCATGGGCGAGGCTTCAGAGCGGCATGCAGGAGCTCTGGGGACACGCTGGAGGGGTTGGGGCTACCGCAGGTGCCCGGGAATCTTCCCGCTCACCGGAGGTGTTCCCTTTGGTCCTACACGAGCGGCGGCGGGCTCCGGCAGTCCTGTATGCAATGGAAGTTACATGGAGGTGGATTAGATCCAGGGGAGCAAGATAGAGAGTAGGGAGGGAGTTAGGGTGGTCGGGGATGACCGCTAAAGAGTAGGTACCTACACCAAAACAGGGTTATTGTTGTACTTGTGGCAGCAAATATTTAAGAGTTTGTCCCGATGGGAGCTCAGCAAACACGACCCCACGACCACATTGTCAATGCGGCTATGTACGCACCCAAACCTTGGTTTAGAAATATTCTACTCTATAGGTTGCTAGGGTAAATGATTTTATGATGATTGTAAAAACTACTACTAGGATTGAAAGAAAACTAGAACAAAAGTAAAACTGGAAAGAGGTGAATGCAATGAGATGAAATATTAATGCTCTGATTCCTCAAGTACTGATTTCTATATCGGTGTGCATGATAAGAGCTTATGGAATAGCTGTTAACTATAATTGTGGCGGTCCCTCATATAGCATTGTCTCCCACCATTGGTAATTGGCAATTAGATAACTCTATTGTCCACACCCTCTTCGGACATGCGTCATCTCGTAAGAGCTAGTGTATTAAGGTAACAAGACCAATCAAGGTAAACCATAGCAAGGCATTAAGTTTTATGGACAACTGTACTCCTAAGAAAGTGTGCTAGTCACAAGATATCCCATTTGTCACTTGGGGTCAAGCAACTCGCAACACTATACCTATCTATATCATGAGTGATCTTGAGGAAATGAATCTTAACGGGCTGTTCATCCGAAGATGATATCGCCTCCGCAAATAACTTATAGCAAATAGCCTATTAGTTCTACCCATGTATTTGTCAGGACCCATGGCAAAGTAGATACTAACGATAAGTTTTGTCACATACTGTGAATCCCTTGTAAATTCCTGAACAATGGATTGGACGTCTCCAATCACTAGAATAATATCATGAATATAACAATGTAAAGGGAAAGCACAAACATATTAATTAAAAATAACACAACACATTTCAATTACTCAAATCATCATAACATTAATAAAAGGTGGGTTCAAGACATATTACAACCCATCACAGAGACCATGATGGCGAAGGATGAAGGAGTAGCTATGATGGAGATGGTGATGACGGTGAAGTGATGGTGGCGTCGGCGTGGTGATGGCGGCGTGCTGCTTCTCCTCCTCTTCTTGCTTGGATGGCTTGATGGTGTTGATGGAGATCTCGATCTTGGTGGAGCTTGAGAGGCTATGGAGACGGCACGGTGGCAGGGCGCCTCCATGGAGGCGGTAGATGGGATCTTGATCTTGTATATGGTTGATTGTGGCTTCCTTTGGCTCCTACCTCTTTATATAAGCCTTGGGGGTGCCCTTGGGTACCCATAATACCGTCATATGACTTGGGGAAGGTTATGGAGACTTTTGGGGTCAAATCCCGTCGTTTCTTACCTTTTCTGCAATTATACGGCCGAAACTATACGCTGGCCGGCCGTATAGTTGGTCGTCAAACCTTGTGCCTCCTTTCGTATTTTGGCCACCATTTCTTCATACGAACTCCGTTTTGGGCGTTCTTCAGCTCGTTGGATTCGCCTCGTAGAGGGCTACGAGTCCATTGTATTGGATACTTATTTTGATAAGTTGGAAAAAATTGACTTTTTCCAACACCTCAAATGGCTAAGTCTGGTCCTGCAATTCCTCCGTACTATACTCTCTTTGTTCCTTTTGACTTTGTTCTATCCATAATCATTATCAACACCTACACATGTGTCAAAGACAAGGAACAGTGATAAAATTCTACTTAAACTACTAAATGTGCAAAGCACATATTGAATGTAATGAAATAAAGTAATCATGCATATCATGCATAGCAATAGGTAGATGGAGCATGATATGATAGGCAAATGACACTATTTATATAGCTAAAAGTTTTGTATTATCAGAGCCATCAACCGCATTCTTACATGCAATAAGGATCCGAGGAGATTTTTCCTTCTCCTGCCAAGCAGCCAAGCAAGCGAGAGCTCTCGGGGTTCTAGGGGAAGGAAGAGGGAGTGGAGTGGGGTGAAATGGCAGGGTGGAGAGGGGAGGATCTGTCCTTAGGTCTATTAACTCAAGGAGGTTGGTGTATGGTGCACCAAGTGCACTCATGGCCTAGGGCTTGGTCCATAGGCTCCCCATTGGCTGACAATGGTGGTGGAGAGGTGATAGAGGAGTATCTGGTCGAGCAGAGAGGAGGGATATAAGCTGCAGCACAATAAGTGAGCATGGTCTGGATCTATAGGTGTGCCTCTATCTATCTAGCATTGCTTCCAAGCACTAAGGACAAGGAGGGAGCATATCTATAGTAGTGCTACAGTGCACTGATGCAACGCAGAATTGATGTAGGAGCGCTTTGTTGGGAACCCAAGAGAAAGTTGTGAAGCAGCACAGCATCAAGTTTTCCCTCAGTAAGAAAATGAGGTTATCGAACCAGTAGGAGGAAGGAAACGTCATACAGGTGTTGCAAGCAATGCGGAGACCTCCACAACACAAACTCAAGACTTTGCCCCAATGAATCAGTGAAGTTGTCAAGCTCACCTTTTTGTTGTAACAAAGGATTAAATGTATGGTCTGGAAGGTAATGGTTTGCAACAATTAAACAAGTAACAGTGGAAGATGTATCAATGGTAAAGATTGGACCGGGGTCCATAGTTCACTAGAGGTGATCTCCATAGATAAACAACATGGCATGAAGGGTAAACAAATTATAGCAGGGCAATTGACAGGAACTGAGCAAGGCATAACAATGAAATTACTAGTAAGAAAGATCCGATGAGATTCGATTGGGCATTACAACAATATACATAGACCGCCATCCAACTGCATCTATGACTAGAAGTCCACCTTCAGGTTATTATCCGAACCCCTTCCAGTATTAAGTTGCAAGCAACAGACAACTTCTTTAAGCAAAGTGTGTAAGGTAAACAGTCCACATGTTCCATGACCAAGAGACCGTTGTTTTCTCCCTAGTAGCAACATCACATCTACAACCGAAGAAATTTATATCACTTCCCTTGGAAACTAGAGGCATGAACCCACTATCGAGCATAAATACCCCCTCTTGGAGTCACTAGAAACTACTTGGCCAAGATAGCTACTAACAACAGAGAGCATGCAAGATCACAAACAATACAGATATGGTAGAATCATAAAGACAAAACAATTCATCAAACCAACATAATAATTTCAATATCCATCATATCCCCGCAAACACAACATGCATCATTACAAATAGATTAGATCTTGATCATGAACGGAGCTCACAAGATCTATACATGAAAGCACAAGGAGGAGATACAAACATCTAGCTACTACATGGACCCAAAGTCCAAGGTGGAACTACTCATGCATCATACCGGAGAGAAGGCCTCCGGGATGATCTCCCCTCTGGCAGGGTGCCGGGAAGAACATCAGATCCCCTCGATCTAGGGACGACTATGGCGGCGGCTATAGAAAATTTCGTGGAGATTTGATCGGGTACTTAGGGTTTCTACATCGGGGGCTTCTTATATGCGAAGGGGGAGGCCAAGGCGGTGGCCAGGGGCCCCCCACCCTGCCTACGCGCGGGGCAGGGCCCACCCGTGCCTAGGGGGTCTGGGCTCCCTAGCCCGCCTCTCCGGCTCCCCTCTAGACTTCTTGTTCCCCACAGAAAGTTATTGACTTTGATGTTTGTCCCGTCCAATTCCGAGAATATCTCTTTACTAACTTTTCTATAACAAAAAATAGCAGAAAGCAGACAACTGACACTGTGGCAACTTGTTAATAGGTTAGTACCAGAAAACATGTAAAAAGCACCTCAAACTATAGACAAAGCAAAGCAAAGTAGATACTAAACAAGCATGGAGCATCAAAAATTATAGATAGGTTTCCAACGTATCAAGCATCCCCAAGCTTAACTCCTGCTCGTCCTCGAGTAGGTAAGTGATAAAAAGAATAATTTTTGAGGCGACATGCACCCTCCAAATAAAGATCTAACCATATGCAAGCATTGAAAGCTGGGATCAAAGAACTCTAAACATGTGCATGAAAGATGTAGTTCTAACAATAGGACATAGTAACTATGCATGCAACATGACAAGCTACAAACAAAGATCATGAATAACATGCATTGAAAAACATTTGTTTGTTTCACATACAGAAAATATATCATTGTGGCATTCATCTTGTCCCTTTTAGAGTAGCAAGTAGATGCATAGGACGCCTTCAAAGTTCACAAGGGTGACTAGAAACAAATAGCACAAGAACAAGTAATATCACAATATGCATCAATCAATAAGCTTTGGAACACTGCACATAGAATGACAACTATGCTCTCTTAATGGTGCCTAAAGGTAGAAGGTGGAATATCAATAGTGGTGGAAGAAAGACCTTTTGTAAAGGAAGCAGGGATTTCAAGTTTCAAAAAGAGCTTCCAAAAATTATGGTACTTGTTAGCTTTCAGCCCTCATTGCCCCTATCATAAGCATCTCGAAGTGGTTAAGGTTAAAGTGAACAAAGATGGAGTTTATGCTTGACGAAGTATAAGTTGGCAATCTCAAGTCCCTTGAATATGAGGGCCACACCTCATGCTACTCAACTGTAGTCACCTGTAAGTTCTTGTCATTGTAAGTATTTGCATATCATTGAGAACCGCCAACGGGGTACCCCTTGCACATGGTACAGGAGCTATCCCATAACCAAAATGACAAGGCAAGCAGACAATGAGCATCTCAGCAATCTTCTTATTTACCATGGGAATATGGTGCTTTTTTCTTTCTTTCCTCTTCTCTCAATGTGTCTCTTTTTTATAAGAAGAATGCTTCATAGATGTCACTATGGTGATGCTGCAAGTTTCCACCATGATTAGGCATGGCTTAGGCTAGCGGCCCCGACGTTTCTCTAACACAGGATACAAACTCCATGGACTTATTTCACAATGGTGACATCCATAGACAAAAGAGCATGATATCAACTGAGTACAAAGTACAAGTGCAATGTTGAAAATGTTGCCCGTGACAACACAGCTCTGCTAATTCCAACGTATAAGTGCAAGCATATACAACATAGATGACATATTGGTTCAAGTTCATTACGGGCAAGGAATATAAAGTGTGAGATCAAGTTTGTGAGGGCTTTAATCACTAATTTTTCACATAACAAAGAGACTTTTTAACTGGAAGATAGCTGAAAACAAGAATATACTTGGAATGGTGTAACACACCATGCGTACGAGTTTATAGTGGAAACTTTGGAAAAACTTGGTTTCTTGGGAGTTGTAAGCATGAGTAGAACTTACTCATACAAGTGAAGGCTAGCAAAAGACTGGGAGCAACCAACTAAGAGAGCAATAATGGCCATAATTATGCAGAGCAACAAAGCATTACTAATCAAGGCATAGAGTGGTACTACAAGTCAAGGAATAAATGATCATAGAGGCTATGGTGACTTGTGAAAGTCATAACATGGTGTGAGCATGTGCCAAGTCAACCCAAGCAAAGCATCAAAGGATAATAGCACAATACTATTCTTTTGCATGCTAAAGCAACACATAATTTCTTCAAGGCACACCAAGCAATCCCAATTGTTTTGAACAAAACATGCAACAACAATAATCACTAAGCATAAGGTCAAAACAACACCTAGCATGTCATGCTAAAGTCTAAGTCACAATCAATGCAAGCTCCTCTTGCACTTACAAGCTAGAACTTACTACTCCTTTCCAACACGAAGCAACTTGTTTGCAAAACAACACAGCGAGAAAGGGGGTACAAACTACTCAAGCAAACTAAACAAACTAAGAAAAGCAAACAAAACTAAGACGCTCCAATAACAACACAACTTGGCATGAAACAATAAAAACGAAGTGTCTAGACAGACCTGAGCTTTTTATTGATGAAGAAGGGGATGCCTTGGGCATCCCCAAGCTTTGACGCTTGTACCTCTTGGATATTTCTTGGGGCGACACCGGGGTGGCATCCCCAAGCTTGATCTTTTTCCCATTCTTCATCTCATTTCATCATTTACTCTCTACATCTGAAATTTTTCCTTCATACAAAACCTCATACAATCTTCATTAGCAACATTAGTGTATTCAAAAGATATTAGACCTCTGGAAAAGCTTTGGAACAGTAAGACTTTTCACTAAAAGCACAAGCTACTGTAGTAACTCCTTCAAAAATCTCAATTCCCAAAAGAGAACTAAAAAAGGAATCAATAAAAAGCAAATGTAAATAATGGCAGAAATTTGTAAAAACAGACCAGCAGGTAGAAACCGATTTTTTCGAATATCTTTTGTTGCTCAAAACAAAAAGTGTTGAACTAACTAAAGTTATCTAACATACTGGGGGATTTGTTTGTAAATTTTGAGCTCAATCCGAGTTACAGAGACTCCTCACGATTGTTTTTGGTGGAGGAGAGAAATCTGTTTCGGGACAGCAACTCCCCAAATCTTACTTCCCTCACATTAGAGGTCATTCTTGGCACAAAAAGCAAACAAAAAGGATAAGGAGAGGTCATTACTGAAGTAATAACTTATAATACTCAAGGAAACTCTTGGGTTATCTCCCAACAAGTAATTTTGTTTAACGCCTTTAAGTTAGGCACAAGAAGCAAGAAGAATCAAGTATTTTCAAATGAAGAAGCATTAACCCTCTTGTTCTTTCCTTTCTTACCTTTCTTCTTCTCTTTAGGGAAGATATGATTGCTTACCGGAGGAGAAAAGTGCATAATGCCCTTTCCCACATCTATTATTGCTCCAAGGTGTTTCAGTAGGGACCTTCCAAGTATAATCTGTCCTTTGCCTACACATTCAATAACAAGATAATCAGTAGAAACCATATTCCCTAAGATGTTTGTAAACACACCTTCAGCTATTCCAATGGGGAATAAGGTGGCATTATTAGTAAGAGAGATTTACTCTCCTCCTTCAGAAAACCTCCAAAGACTCAAAGAATCATAAATATCTTTAGGCATGAGACAAAATTCAGACATCATATCACATCGAGCATAAAAAAGTGTAGTATTTATAGAGACTTTGATTGTGGGAAACCACTTTGAAGGCTCAGAATTTATGGGAACATAATCACTGTAAGCCCTAAGAGTGTGATATCAACTATTCATAGCAGCAATACTAGTCTCAAGAGTGTTCAACCTAGCAAAAATATTTGTGAAAGAGGAATCAAACTTGCCAGGTGTATTATAAATTGGAATCAAATTTTTTATGGCATCAAAAGCTTCATCCTCAGTACATAGCAAAATATATTTCTCAGCCACAACATCCAAAGCATATCTATAATGAAGAGCAATACCGCGGTAGAAACTATTAATAACCAAGCTAAGACTCATCTTAGGCTCAGTTTCCCTCTGTAAAGCGGAAATTCTAGACCAAGCTTCTTTCAAACTATCTTCACTTTTTTGCTTAAAAGTGGATATCTCTTCCATAGGTGAAATAAAGATTGGTCCAAAACCAGACATGGCAGCAACTAGGGCACGAACTAAATATTTTTGTGTTTTTGAATAAAGAAAGCAAACCAAGCTAGACTATTTTTTGGGTTTTTTGGAAAGAGGCAAACAAAACCAAACAAAAGAAACAAAGCAAACTAAAAACAAAGTAAAGAGAAAGGAAGTGGAGGACTCCCCTAGTGAAGACGTCCTTAGCCACCCCGGCAACGGCGCTAGAAAAGCTTGATGCAGCGCTGAGTTGATGTAGGAGCGCTTCGTTGGGAACCCCAAGAGCAAGGTGTGAAGCAAGACAATGACAAGTTTTCCTCGAAGAAACCGAGGTTATCGAACCAATAGGAGGAAGGAAACCTCACACAGGTGTTGGAAGCAACGCGGAGACCTGCACAACACAAACTCAAGACTTTGCCCAACGAATCAGTGAGGTTGTCAAGATCACCGGTTTGCTGTAACAAAGGATTAAACATATGGTGTGGAAGGTAATGGTTTGCAACAAGTAAACAAGTAACAATGGAAGATGTATCAATGGTAAAGATTGGACAGGGGTCCATAGTTCACTAGAGGTGCTCTCCTTAGATAAACAACATGGCATGAAGGGTAAACAAATTATAGCAGGGCAATTGACATGAACTGAGCAAGGCATAACAATGCAATTACTAGTCAGAAAGATCCTATGATATTCGATTAGGCAATACAACAATATACATAGACCGCCATCCAACTGCATCTATGACTAGAAGTCCACCTTTAGGTTATCATCCGAACCCCCTCCAGTATTAAGTTGAAAGCAACAGACAACTACTTTAAGCAAAGTGTGTAAGGTAAATAGTCAACATGTTCCATGAACAAGAGACCGCTGTTTTATCCATAGTAGCAACAACACACCTACAACCGAAGAGATTTCTGTCACTTCCCATGGAAACTAGAGGCATGAACGCACTATCGAGCATAAATACCCCCTCTTGGAGTCACTAGCAACAACTTGGCAAAGAAAGCTACTAACAACAGAGAGCATGCAAGATCACAAACAACACAAACATGATAGAATCATAAAGACAAAACAATTAATCAAACCAACTTAATAATCTCGATATCCATTAGATCCTCGCAAACACAACATGCATGATTACAAATAGATTAGATCTTGATCATTAACGGAGCTCACAAGATCTATACATGAAATAACAAGGAGGAGATACAACCATCTAGCTACTACATGGACCCAAAGTCCAAGGTGGAACTACTCATGCATCATACCGGAGAGAAGGCCTCTGGGATGATCTCCCCTCCGGCAGGGTGCCGGGAAGAACTTAAGATCCCCCCGATCTACGGACGACGGTGGCGGCGGCTACAGAAGGGTTCGTGGAGATTTGATCGGGTACTTAGGGTTTCTGCATCGGGGGCTTCTTATATGTGAAGGGGGAGGCCGATGCGGTGGCCAGGGGCCCCACACACTTCCTAGGCATGGGGCAGGGCCCACCAGCTCCTAGGGGGGTCTGCCTCTCCGGCTCCCCTCTAGACTTCTTGTTTCCCACGGAAAGTTATTGACTTTGATGTTTGTCCTGTCCCATTTCGAGAATATTTCTTTACTAACTTTTCTGGAACCAAAAAACAACAAAAAATGGGCAACTAGCACTGTGGCAACTTGTTAATAGGTTAGTACCAGAAAACATGTAAAAAGCACCTCATAGTGTAGACAAGGAAAAGTAGATACTAAACAAGAATGGAGCATAAAAAATTATAGATACGTTTCCGACGTGTCATGCACATGACCAGAGTGGATGTGGTGTTCTATGCAAACTTTCTTGACTAGGTTTGTGGAAGGTTTGGTGGGATTTGGAGAGGTGAATTTGAATGATTTCCAAAATTGACCAAATTGGTGTTTATGAAGCAAGTCAAAAAAATTGGTCTTAACAAGGTGAACCAAATGTACTGGTTTATAAAGGAAGTCATGAAAGATCTTCATGAATTATTTTGGATTTATTATATGAATTTTAGTACACATAAATCCATTTTTTCAAAAAGTTTAGAAATGGTTTCTGGAAGCTCATTTGATATTTTTATATTCGACAAGGTTTGTTTCTGATGTGAGATGGTACTAAATACCATTACACATCGCAGAATTTTACATTCTTGTTTTAGCCATTTGATAAAAAGGACAAAAATAATAATAAAGAATCCCAAAAATATTTAATTTTGAGATGAGAAGTTAGGATATGTTATATAGGCATCAAGTGTGCCTTGATTTGGCAAATTAGTTTGGAGAAAATAAAACTTGCCTTTATAGGAAGGATTTTGATATTTTTGCAAGGAGATGAATTTAAAAAGTTTTAGGTTCCAAAAAATTATGGGAATTATTTGGAAAATGATTATATCCAAGGTGGATGATGTTAAATTGAATGGTACATCATTGCAAACCTTGGGTTTTGCAAAACAAGATGGATTTTAGAAGAGAACCGGGATTGGAGGATCTAGGGCATTGATATTTTTATACCACGTAAACAAGGTTGGATTAGTAAGCTCAGAGCTCACATTGATGCAAGGGATAGATGGATAGTGAGAACAAGTTATATAGATGATCATGGCAGCAAGATTTGGGCTTGGTTGTATTTTAGGTGACCTAGAAGTGATGGCAAACTTTGTTGATTGATAGACTAGGTGGGTTAGGAAGCACAGATATGCATTCAAAAAATGTGAAGGGTGGATTGATAAACCATGGTTAGTACATCATAACCATGAAGAGAGTTGGTCAAGTGAAGATATCATACGGATGTGAGCTTCTGCCAAAGTAGGAAAGATGATAAGATTTGTAGAGAAGCTTAATATCTTGTCTACAAAACCATCAAGGATGAGTGGGTTGAAGAAGAGTTTAGCCAAGGTACAGAGCGTGCTTTGGTACTACTAATGATTTACTACAAGATGGTTCCAGTACATTCTCAAGGATGCACATAGGTTAGAATAGGGTAGGTCTCAAAGATTTAATTCAGCTAAGTATTCCAGACTTGGCCAAATTTGGCATATTGGTGTATTTGGGAAAGTGTGAAGGAGGAAAAGATTTGGAGAGGATATAGGGGTCCATGCTCATCATCAACTGGTTGATATTGAATTATAGATTGAATGGAGGGACTCCATGCTTATATTTGGTCTGTCAGGAGTTGCATGCTAATACAAAGGATTGGCTCATGATTGATTTGCATAAGGGGATTAGGGGGTTATCTAGGCGACTTGAGATAGATTCAGCTTAGGATGCTTGGCTCAAGATTTGGTATCTTAACCATTGGTTTTATCCTACATGATGAGCGCCTAGATGGGCTCATGCTACTTCCTAAGAAGATAAGTCATCACTCATAGTAGATCAAAGAGAATCATCTTATCAAACTTATCCAACTTCTTCTAAGGTTACCATCAAGCCTAGCTTGAGGTAAAGAGTGCTATTTTGAATAGGTTGTGTTTTAAGTAAGATATGGATCCCTTGGTATTTCTACCAAGATTGGAAGTGAACGGGTTGGAGGAAAGGTTTTGCAGAACCTATACATAAGAGTAGTTGAAAGTTTTTTCTTGAAAACACAGGAGATTATATATAGGTCTCATAGTTTCGTTAATATAATCTAGTAAAATACTTTGTTGTGTTAAAGTCATCTTGGCTCAAGTTTGAATGCCAGAACATTTGAGAATAGGGAAGACGAGCCAAGACATATCTTTTGTAACAATAACTTTTGTAAAATAAGGTTGAGTGAGAACTATATTATCTAAAACACAATCAGATGTATGAACACAAGAAAAGAAGTAAGCAAACATTCCAACACTTAACAGTAAAAAGTTTTTGTTCCCCCTGATTTTTGCCCTTTTGACATTTAATCAGGTTTTCTGGAATTGGGATGTTACACAGACCATGTAAGTAGGAAGTACGGCCTCACTAGAAGCTCGATGGTGCAAGAGTTTGTCCTCAAGGCGCAGGAGATCACACGCGGGTCTGGTGCCTCTGCAGCTCCTGGCAACGTCGGTGCAGTGGCCACGGTGGCTCTACCGAGCTCTAGCGCCTATCTCTGGTTCAGGATAAAGTAGAAGAGGAAGAGCTGGATCCTTCACACCTTAGTTCCCTCCCATAACAAATCCATCCACCGCCTCTTGGTTAGACCAAATTAGTGTTTAGGAAGCACATGATATTTCCATGCCATGTATCGTGGAGAAGAAGGAAGGGGAGGACTAGATCTCTATCTGGGGAAGCCTGGGAAGTGGGGAAAGATAAGGAACAACTCATGTGGTGGTGGTGGTGGGAGATAAAGGTGGAGAGGGAGGAAGGACATGGGTTAGCTTTTGCAGAAGTAGAAAAGTAGGGAGAGAGAGGGTATCTGTCGTTGGAATGGCCACGGTAGATGCTCCAATCGGCAAAGAGTAGTAGAACGAGGGGCAAGGGCAGCCAGCCATCTCCGGTGCGAGATGAGGGCGGAGACACAGGGGTTTACCCAGGTTCGCCCACCCGAAGGGTAAAGACCTACCCCTGCTAGATTGTATTGATGAGAGAGTACAAGGGCGAGCTCGGCGGCTAGGTGGCGAGTCGCAGGGGGTGTATGATGGAACGTAAGTCCTATGCGTGCCCTAGGGAGGTTTATATAGAGTCAGCTCGCTAGGTTTTACAGATCTACAACCTAGTTGGATAAGGACTCGGAGGGTGCTTGACCTAATCCGACTAGGACTAGCTACGCTTCTAGGCCTTCAGCTTCCAGTCGCCTGGCTCCTTGTTGGGTTGTGATCCAGTCGTCGTCCTGCAGGACCACTCGCTGGCATTATGGGCCAGTAGGAAACGTCCTGCTGGGCATACCACACTGGAAATATCCCCATCAGTAGTCCCTGAGGCCATCATTGATTCGTCGCAGGTGTTCTTTGGCAGTTACAGTATTCGGGTCCAATTTGGAAGCCTAGTCGAATCGGCAGTGGACTCCTTCAAGGAAAGAGAGGTCCTTTAACATATTTCCTCAATCACAGTGATGGTGACCGGTCGAATCACGACTATGGCGAATGGGTCGGCGAGAAGTCGATTCACTACAGCCGGCGACTCCAGTAGACGAAGTTGGACCGTCAACCTAGGTCAAACTAGCCGTTGGGTAATCCAACGGTAATATCAGCTTAATCATCACGTGGTAACGGCTCCCCGAAAATGGCTGGTAACAACCGCTACATAAAGATAGTGACGGGCGAAGGACGATCATTTCCCACATCTCCTCTGATCTCGCGCGTCTCCCAATCTACCATTCCTTCGTAGCGACCCAAGGCGATCTAGAGCGACCCCGTGAGCCCTGATCCTCTGATCAATGGTACTTCCAACAAATTCGTGGGGAAGATCCAAGTTCACCAAGACGCTGCTGAAATTTTCGAGGATGCGGGAATCCTCTACGCCGGGAGATGGCGAATCCCCGCGGCCAGAGAGGTGGTACCTAATCCGCATGCCAGGGAGTTCATCTTCTTCACCAGCCACTTGGATAGGGGGCTCGGCTTACCCACCTCGATCTTCTTCCGTCGCGTCTGCGCATACTACAACATCTAACCGTCAGATCTGGGGCCACACAACATCGAGCAACTCGCCATTTTCGTGGCATTTTGCGAGTGCTATCTGGGCTACCACCCGTACTTCCTCCTGTGGCAGGATCTATTCCACGGGCAGCTCTTACGCTAAGGGGCAGGCGGTCCGATGCTAGCTGCGGGCGGCCTCACCTTCCAGCTGAAGTTCAAGGCCTCCTTCCTCGACCTAATGCTGCCGAAGAAGGTAGAAAACGAATGGAAGAAACATTGGTTCAACGTGTGCGAGGCGACACCGAACGGCGAGGTGACACTTCCGATGTAGTCCGCCGACTGGCCCGAGCCGCGTCGGCTTCAAGTCGCCAAGCTCCCGCACGAACGGAAGATGGTGGTTGACGAAATGTTTATGACGATCCGCCAACTGAAGAAGAAGGGCCTCCAAACCATCAACTTGTACAACTGCTGGCTCGGGCGGCGGTTGGTGCCTCTGGCCAGCCGGTTCGCATTGGATGTATGAGTACATGAGCAAGGACGATGCGACCAAGTCCTGCACCGCTGAGTGGAGCACCGCCGACTATGACCTCGCGCTGAAGAGGATTACCGACGCGGAGTATCTCGACTCGAAGGCCAGGATTCCCCCCTACACCGCGAAGCGCAAGTCACCACCGGTGAGTTTATTCTAACTTGTCCATTTCGGAGTCGTGAAATTGCAGCCGCGGCCTTACTGACCATGTGTCATTCATGTAGCTGTTCCAAGTGGTGGAAGGTTGGCTTCCACCCTGTGATGATGAGAACTCGAGCGAGTCTGTTGAGAACGAGAGTGAGTCCCCCTCCGACAAGGGCAACGTCGAAGGTGATGACGATGACGATGATGATGATGATGAAGATGAAGACAAAGCCATGGAGGTCACCACACCCACGGTTCGGAGGACCCGCGGGCAACGACAATGCGAGCTCGAGGCCAGAAAGAGCCTCGAAGATCATGATGAGAGCGACGACGAGGCCCCCGAACACACTTCCCGGCGTGTGGCCACGCCGTCGAAGAGAAAATTGCTGCAGAAGAAGGGGCCGGCCAACGCGGTGTCACCACATCGGTCTGTGAGTAGCACCGAAGCGACAAACACGACCGACAAGGTTGGGGCAAGCTTGCCGGTGCGGGCGACTGCGGCAGCTGATGCGGCCGTGGTAGAAGATGAAGTGTAGTTGGCATTGCTTCCACCACCCTTCTCCGTAGTCACTAGCTCGGGGCTTCCCCACCCGCGGGAGCATCACCACCACGGGACGCACCTGCGTCGATCGCCGGGGAGCTTCCTACCGTGACTTCATCCTCGAAGAAGGTGTTTGTGACGTGGGCATCGATCTTGTTTGAGACGGGCCTCAGCCAAAAGCTGGGGCTAGAGTGGGCGCCGCACCAGCCTACGTTTTATCCCAGTCGCTAAGTAAGTATTTTTGGTGTACTCCTTTGAGTGAATGGCTTGTACTTGTCTTGTGAGCTTGCTGATAATGTCGTTTTGCAGGACTGGCGTGAAGAAAATAGGCCACCCCTCGGTGGCTAAGGTTCCAGTAGGCACCACTGGGGCAGAGGATGATCCCTCAAAGAAGAGGAAGGCGGCGAGGTCGAGGCGCTTGTAGAAGGCGCGAAGAGAGCGAAGGGCGACGAGGTCGTCACGATCTCAGACGAGACAGTTGACGCCCCTAGTGAGGCTCCGGCTGGAGTGGATGCGGCCGTGAAGGCCGTAACGGACGCAAGCCGTAGCAAGTGGAAGCTTCAGCGTTGGTCCGGGTGATGGCCCGTCGACGAGCACTGCGGGAGCAGTAGTGGCGAACTTCCCTTTCTTTGTGGCGAGGGCCTCCACTGCAAGCGTGTCAGCGCAATTGGCCCAGGTGCCCGAAGTTTTGGGCTCGGAGGTCGAGCAGCGTCGCGGTAGCACACCTCTCGTGCTCCCGTCGGTGGACGCGGTCGAGATGCACAGTATGCTGGGTGCGGCCATCCAGGTATGTCTAGTCCCCGAGGATCTAGTCACTGAATTTCAGCGGGTAGATTCTTACTGTTTTCTCAATATCCAGTCCCCGGGCATTCAGCGACTAGGTGCTTAGGAACTTCTTCGCTGTCCAGTCCCCGAGTGGCTGTTCGCTGAATTTCAGCGGCTAGGCACTTGGTAATTTTTGTAATCTATGGCTGACGTTTGCCATTTATATGCAGGGCCTCCAGCGCGAGTCGGCGGAGCGATTGGCCGCCAAGGATTGTCTCAACAAGGAATTCTGCTCCATGCGGGAGGTGAACAAAAAACTTCAAGCATCTGCTGGTAAGAACTTGGTATGCCCTTCTCCATGGACGTCTTTTCTGATTTCCTACTCATGCTATTGTTTATGCAGAGGGTCATGCGGCCGCGGTGGACAAGAATCGCGAGGGTTTGGTCCCTATGAGTGACTTGACGACTGCCTAGTCTTTTTTGAGTGCCACGGAGAAGCGGGTGGCCGAGCTAGAGCGAGATCTCAAAGCCGTGAAGGCGGAGGCGACCTCGGCGGATGAGAGAGCTAAAGCGGTCGTCGCTGCTAGTGCCGAGGAGCGGAAGGTGTCGGATGCGCTTGTCGCTGGGCTACAGACTGACTTCTCGAGTCTACAGGACTTCATTACAGGGCTCTTCCGTCACTTGATTGGTGAGCTCCATTAACTTTCGTGTGGCTGGTCTGGCGAGTCCCCGAACACGCGGGACGCCTTTGCGTTTTTTGCGACCTTCTAATTGTAACCTCTTTGTGCTTTGCTGGGAAGATTCTTGTCGACGAGGCCGAGGCACAGTCGTATGATGCGCGGCAGTGTGTCACCATGTTGGTGGACTCTGTCACTCTGTCGGTGACTTGCATTCGCGCGAATCTTCAGGAGATTTCCCGATGGAGGTGATCCCGAGCGAGCTCACCGATGTCTGGCGCTACCTGGAGAAGGCTCCGGCGGTTGTGGAGTTCATGTCGCGGTCAGCTTTCTGCCGTGGGGCTGCAATTGCGCTGAGCCTTGGGCTCGCACACTTCCCCGAAGATTTCGACCTCGACGACGTCACCAGCAGGTACCCTTCGTCGACGGGTAAGGTCGAGATCTCCGACGTGTTGAAGCTGACCGACTAGGCCATGGTCTACTCCGATCGGGTGTAGGGGATGGGTGATCTTCTTCTATATCAGGAGACGATCGTTGCCCCGAACGACCCCGGGCCGATGACCTGCGACTTCAAGGTGGAGCCGCCATTCCGAGCGGTCATGGCGGGCGCTTTGACGACGTACCCGTCGAACCCGTGGGTTCCCTTCATCCGTGTCCACGGAGGCGGTGGTGCATCATCTTCGAAGCCTGCGGAGTAGAAGAATTTGCCGAGTGGCATTAGTTGTAAAGGAAAATGTGCCTGCCCTTGTAAGCGAATGGATTTTGTTGTTGGGAGGAATGCATGAATGATTTTGTCAAATTTTCTTTGATTGTGATTTGTTGTGTTGTGCGAGTCCTCGAGCTCATCCGCCCTTTTGTGGGGTTTACCTCGTTTCTTTGTGTGTATGTTTATTGTTATACTATTAGTTAGTTGAGGGCGACTCGTGGTGGCTTGGAAACCCAGTCGCGTGGCAACCCTAAGGGGTGCTCTATACTTAGCCGTTTTCCCAAGCTCGAACGGGGTTGGCTGGACAAGTCCACGAGCGTGGTACTTAGCCGTTTTAGTCACATGCCCAAGGTAGGTGAGGACGAGGCGCGTTGTACTTGGCGCGTCGATCCACCTGACTCGGAGAATCAGTCGCGTGGCGAGTCCAGGATGCGCTCTCATACTTGGTGTTTCCCCTAACCGCGTGGGTTTGGACTAGCGTCAGTCCCCAAGCGTGGTACTTAACCGTTCGAGTCGTTGTGCCAAGGATGTGGAGGACTGGGTCGCTGTGAGAAGCGAGTGCGGTTGTCTTGGCCTGGCAGGCCAGTCGAGCGAGGTGAATCCGATGGGGCTCCGGGTTGACGTTTTCGTGGACGACACAAGGCCCGAAATTTATTGGTGCCCTTGTATCGCACTACTTAGCTGTGCCGGTCACGAACCAAGGGTCGACTTCCATGATTAGCGTGACGCTATTCTTACGAGTGCGAGTGGCACAAGATATGGAGAGTGGACACAATTTGTGCGACTCAATCTTCTTTATTTCATAGCGGGCGAGTACATGTTGGAGTTCTATGTGTAGAACTTCCTCAGGAGGTTTACATTCTACGGCCGCTTGACCTCGAGCTGTCCGTCGTCTCGAACGTCGATGAGGTATTAGGCATCATTGCAGGTCTCGCCCTATGGCGAATGGACCCTCCCACGGGGGAGAGAGCTTGTGCATGCCCTTCTTGTCCTGGATCAACTGTAGGACCATGTCGCCTTCCTGGAAGGTGCGTGTTAGGACTCGGCGACTGTGGTAGCAGCGGAGTCCTTGCTGGTAGATGGCGGTGCGGGAGCGAGCTAGGTCGCATGCCTCGTCGATCTGGTCGACTTCGTCTTGGCGTGCGAGCTCGTTGTCGGCCTCCGCATAGTTGACGAACTAAGGCGAGTCGGGCTCGAGGTCGGTCGGCATGACGGCTTCACCGCCATACACCATGAAGAAGGGGGTGAACCTAGTCGGCCTGTTGATGGAGGTGAAGATGCCCCAGATGACGGAGGGGAGTTCTTCGACCTAGCACCCCGGAGTTCGCTCGAGGGGGACCTGTAGTCGCGGTTTCAGGCTATGTAGGATGCTCTGGTTAGCGCCTTCCGCCTGGCCGTTGGACTCCGAGTGGGCGACTAAGGCGAGGTCGAGCCGTATGTTGTGCTCCTCGGAGAATTTGGCCATGGACCCTTTGGCGAAGTTGGTGTCGTTGTCCGTGATGATGCTGTGCGGGAACCCGTAGCGATAGATGAGCTCGCATAGGAACTTGGCCGCGGTCTTCCCGTCCCATTTGCGGACTAGCTTGGCCTCCACCCACTTTGTGAATTTGTCGACTGCGACTAAGAGGTGGGGGTAAACGGAGGGGGCCTTCTTGAAGGGACCCACCATGTACATTCCCCACACAGCGAATGGTCAGGTGATGGGGATGGTCTTGAGCGCCGAGCTTGGCACGTGAGTCTGATTGGCGTGCTCGCACCCGCATGGCGTTGACGATGCGCGTCGGCATGTGCAAAGGAGATGAGAAGCCATGTCGCATGGTCTTGGCGACTAGGGACCGGGCACCAGCGTGGTGTCCGCAGTCGTCGGCGTGTATGTCTTGGAGGATCTTGCGACCCTCCGCGGGTTGAACACAGCGTTGGAACATGCCGGTCACGCCGCGCTTGTGTAGTTCTCCATTAATGATGACGAAGGATTTGAAGCGGTGTACTATCATGAGGGCCTCCGTCTTGTCCGCGGGTAGGGTCCCTCCTTTTAGGTAGGCGACGTATGGCGCGGTCCAGTCACTTGGCTCCTCGATCATGGCGACCATGGCTGGTTCTGGTTGCAGCGGTATCCCAAGGTCGATCTCCCTCCGGGGAGAGACGGATGGCTTGGTGATGGTGTTGAGGAATACGCCGACGGGTGGCATGTGGCGAGCCGACCCGATGCGACGGAGGGCGTCGGCCTCTTCGTTCTTGCGCCGGTCGATCCATTCGATGGAGTAGCCGGCGAAGTGGTGCCCCAGCTGGTCCACTGCTTGGTGGTATGCCGCCATGGTGGGGGAGACAGCGTCGCAGGTGCCAGCGACTTCTCCCGCGACGAGATCGGAGTCGCCGTAGTAGCGCAGATGGTTGATTTTCATATCCTTGGTTGCTCGCATGCCGTGGAGGAGGGCCTCGTACTCGGCCATGTTAATGGTGCAGGGGTGAAGTCGAGGTACATGACGTAGCGTAGATTGTCACCCTTAGGAGACATGAGGACGATCCCTGCCCCTGCGTCATCTGTGTTCTTGAACTTCTTCGGCTGTTGCGCCTCCTCCTAGTCGGCGAGGAAGTCTGCCAAGGCCTGCGACTTGATTGCCTTGCGGGGCTCGTACCTGATGTTGTGGACTCCGATCTCGACGGCCCACTTGGCGATTCGTGCGGTCGCTTCGTGGTTTGGGATGATGTCCTGCAACGGTGCTGAGGAGACGACCGTGATTGGGTGCTCCTGGATGTAGTGCGGCAGTCGCCGTTGGGCTCGGAAGACCGCATATACCAGCTTCTGGTACTGCGGGTAGCACTGTCGCGACTCGGTGAGGAATTCGCTGATGTAGTAGACAGGTGTCACATCCCAAGATTTTCCAAATCTTGTAATGTGAAAAATAAATGAATAAAATAAAACTTTGTTGATTTTCAGGATGAGAAGAAACTTTTTGAATCCAATTTGGAAACTTTCAAAACCTATTTGGATCAAATAAAATCCTAAAGGGATTTAAAAAGTTAAATAAACAATAAACTTAAAAATATTTAAAATTACTATTTTGGATCTTTTAATAAAAGGATTTGGTTTTCAAAAGAAAAGGTGGATTTATAAATAAGGATTATTTTATAGAGCCAAATTAAACCTTGGCCAAGCTTTTGAATTAAAACATTTTGTTTTGATAAAAACAGTAAAAGTTTGTTTAAATAAAATAATAAGGATTTAATATCCAATTTTATTTAAATAAAAGGTTTTACCATTTTAATTAAAACATCAAAACTTATTATTTTATTTAAACAAGCTTTCCAAATGTTTTATATTCTCAATTAAAACCTACTAAAGTGTTTTTGGTTTTATTTTAGATTTCAAAATAAAGTTTTTAATAAAACAAATCCTATTTGATTTAATGACTAAGGTCCATTTTATTTAATTATTAATGGACCCTAAAATAAAATGTTATTTTATTTAAACAAGTATTTCAAGTATCTTCTATTTTCAAATAAAACATACTGATTTGGTTTTGAAAATATTTAGATTTCAAATGGAGTTTTTAAATAAATTAAACCACATTTGATTTATTAACTAGTGTCCATTTTATTTAATTATAAATGGACTCTAAAATAAAAATATTATTTTATTTTGGGAATTGGTTTATGTTGTTAACAGAACCAAATTCAATTGCAAAGTGTGGTGAAAGTTTTGAATAGATTTTAATGCTTGATTGTTTGTTTGAATTTCAAAACATAAAAAGAATTCGAAAAAGGAAAAGATTCAGAACAGGAAAAAAAATAAGAAAAGGACCAGCCCAACAAACTGGCCCAACAAGACCCAGTCCAGCCCACCTATCCCCCTCTGCCGAAACGCTTTTCTCACTCAGACCCGCACCCGTAGAACCAATGACTGGTGGACCCAACTCCCCTCTCTTCTCTCTCGCTGCCAGTGGACCCCACAGCCACGCGGTCATCTTACCCACCAGCGACTTGTTCTTCCTCAAAAAGCGCTGCCGTTCTCTATCAATCAAGCCCCGATTAAATTCACTTAATTGCCGCAGTAATTCGCCCAGCCATCACGCAAGGTAAAAGGACCTGCCTCCCCTCTTCCGTTTCCCCCATACATCGCCCCCTCTCTGCCCTTAGGCTGCTCGCATTGCTTGCGACAACCCCCTGTCTCCGACGGACAACCACGGCAATTACGGCCAGCCCACGCCCCCTTGCTCTCTGGCGCACCCAAGATTTCTCCCCACCTCCAGGCAAACCTCCCCATAGCGCCAGCTTGCCCGCACATGACCTGCAACCTCGACTCTTTCCATGTCTGAGCGCCACCGACGATAAACCCAACTCCGGTGAGCCATAGGCGACGACCTCGTGTTCCCCTTGCCCACTGGTGAGTGTTTTCGTGAACCTTGAACTCGTGTGCATCTTCGTGATGCGTTGTTTCTCTCGCTTGCGCCCCAGACGCTCGCCTCCGACAACATCTGGCCGCGCCCGAGGTGAAGCACAGCTCCGGCGAGCGATTCAGGACTACTCCGTGCGCCCCTTCGACGGAGACGACCACGTTGAGCACCAGCATTCCACGGTGATTCTGGTGAGCATCTCCCCTACTCCTCTCGCATCCTGTTCTCGCCGTTACGCCGTAGCCAGAGCACCGCCGCCGCGCGCCACCGTCGTCGCGCCGCCAGTTCTTGGCAAGGCATTAGGAGCCGTCCGATCCAGATCCGAGGCACGCGATAGATTGACTTATCAAAGGGGTAAGATCGATCCTGTGCCATACAATTCACTTTAAGTCCTGCGGTCCACGTTGCTGATCCGAACGAACCGGTATGACCCAATGGGAATCAGACACGTGGCTCTGAGTGTGAGTTAAAACAGAAACATTTCAACATGATATGTGATTTTGAAAATTGCATAAATTTCAAACCACACATCCAAAATTTAAAAACTTTATATCAATGGAATCGGTGAGACAAGCCCTAGCCAACCATTCCATTTTATTAGCAAAAAGCTTCTGTTAAAATGTTTGTTTTTGCAGAAACATTTGTATGCTTGTTAAGGATGTGAAAATTGTTCAAAAATGATTTTGGGGATAAAATCTTTTTCAAATGGTGTGATTTGAACCTACTGACCATAGGAAACACTTTGTGGATTCAAAAATGTATTTGGTGAAACAAAATAATGATTCTTTGATTTAAAACCATTTCTAGTCAAATAGAAATATGGTTTATTTATTAAAAATGGTTTTGGAAGAAAACTTTTGGGAAATGTTTTGTTTTAAACTCTCTGACCCCAAACACCAAGTTTTATGGTTTGAAAACATATTTGGTGAACCCTATAGATTAATGCCTTAGTAAAAATATTTTTACACCACATAAAATGATACTTTGTTTTGAAAATGGTTTATAAAGTGAAACCTTTTGCAAATGACTTTGACACTTTATAAAATGACCATTAGTTGTCTACAAATGTTTAAGACCCATTAGGAACCACTTTTCAAACAAAACAAAGCTTGGCATGCTTGCATGCATTACTTGGACTTTATGATTTTATGTGATTGTTTTGCTTGATTGGTAGATTGAGTTTGTACCTTGCTTGATTGAATTGTAGTGACTTGAAGAGTGTGATTGTTGCAAGGACAAGGAGTGAACTTATACCCTCTACCAAAAAGGCAAGTGATGCTTCATACTTTTTGTCCCATTACTTTCACTATGCATTAGTGATTTTTCTAAGTAAAACTTGCATGGAATTTTGCTAAGTATAAACCTTGCTATTGGAAAACCTAGTAGATGAAACCTTAGTAGAAATATTCCTAAGTTAAGATTCCTATTACTATCATGCTTAGCTTAGCTAATAGAAAACAAGGGTGGAATATACATTCATACTAAGGTAAAATTTCTAAGTCTGAGGACTTGTGTTTTTGTTTAATAAAACAACTAAGTTAATGAATCACCTGGGTGGAATGGTAATTGCTTGGTGGTTTTTGGTTGAGTGGTTCACAAGGCCCGTGTTTATGGTTGACCTTGTGTATCTCACTTGTGGATGGCCACCCAGGAACAAAGAGATTTGAGATGTCAAATGTTGAGAAGCTTCAAGCGCAACCACTTGGCATTATGGGCTATGCCTGGATCATATAGGTTGCAAGAACTTAGCCATATGGACAATTGGTGGTAGAGTTTGATAGGTTGGAACGCGTCCATTTTGGTCTAAGGGAAGGCTTCTGAAAGATCTTGTCTTTGGGAAACCAAGTCTTGTGGGGAAAGTGCACCACCTCTACAGAGTGTAAAATCTAAGTACTTAGCCATGTCCCTGGTAAAGGACAATTTGAGCATCAGGACATGGAAGCAATCAAGAATCTCATCATTCAAATTTCTAAGTTAAAAACTTGTGGTTTGAACAAGGGTTAAAGGATCTTCAATCTTTGATTGAGAAAAATGATTTTGTCAAGCAAAAAAACTTAGTGTTTTCAAATGTTAAGGAAAAATCTATTTTGAGCAATGCAAGCCTCAACTCCACTTAGCCAAATGCATATAGATGATAGACTCCACTATACTACTATAGTATCACTTGCCAATACAATTCAAATGTATTGAACCTTGTGGCTGTAACTTGTTATGTTGCAGGTTTGATTGATTTAGTGAAGTGTGTTGATTAGGATTACAAAGTCTACAACCAACATGTCTGCCTGTGGCACTTTGAAGATGAAGGACCCCATGCTTATAGATATTCTGCTGCAATGTAATGTAATAGCCAAATGAGCTATGTAAGATGTAATAAAATTATGTTATTCCTGGTTATAAAGTTGTATTATGACCTTTGTTTCTTGATATTACATCTTAACTATGGATGCTAGCTATTGATCCAGGGACTAGCATTTTAAACACAGGGGACTCTACCTTATTTAAAGGTTGGGACCCTTACAGATGGTATCAGAGCATTGTGTTGCCTGTAGGATTTGTAAACCTAGGATTGAACAAAAACCCTTAGAAAAAGTAGGAGTTGTATTTGTTCCAAAAACTTATTTACAAACAATCTTGTAAACTCTTTCCTCAACCATTTTGGTTTCAACTGTACATCTCTTCTACTTCAACTTGATGGACAAACCTACCCCATGGCCAAAGATTTTACCATGTGCCAAGGACTTCTTCAACTCTAATGACTTCAACATCTTCAGCATATTCACCAAGGACTTCAATCTTGGATATCACTAAGGACAAGTGAGACAAGGAAATCTTGTTCAAGATGTGGAGACTAAGGAAATGCAAAATAAGAAGGAGCCATCTTCACCTTTGAAGTTTTGTGACCAAGAGTTTTCCCCAGGGAAACCATGATCTCAGACAAAAAGAATCAACCAAGAAGGATGGAAAGATCACAAGTGAACCATATAGATAGACCACCATATTTTAGTTAAGTCAAACACACCAACTTATGTGGTGTAACAAAAATATTTTTGGTTGCCTAAGTATGTGCTTGAACTTTGTTGTTTGAGTGAAAAGTTGTTTGTGATTGCTTGTGTCAATTGTGATGTGTGTGATTAGAATTATTCCCTTAGAAATCTTCTTCCTATCCTAATCTCAAAACAACCCAAACAGATGACTTCTCCAAGAAACTCCAACATCAAGGTTGATGACAACAACAACAACCAAGAGGACAACATGAAAGAACTTATAGCAACCCAAAACTATTTGAGCCAAGAGACAATTTGCTTTTAGCCAACAACAATGGACTAGACCCAGCCATACAAAGGATTTTGAAACTTCAATCCCAATTGCTGCAAGGATTAGTTACTCAAATGATCAACATGAGAGAAAACTTTTCCCAAAGAGCTAATGACAACAAGGATGACAAAAATGTTATTCTAGAAGGAACCCAAGCTAGCAATACTTGTGGGGACAAGGATCATACATCCAAGGAGCATGAAGAAGAATGCCCCAAGAAGAGAGAAAGATTTCCCACCTATGAAGAGCATGAACTAGAAGAACTCCTAGCTTTGGAGAAACCCAAGAAAAAGAAGAAGAAGGATATTACTCAAGTGCAATGTTACAATTGAAAAGAGATGGGACACTATGTCAATGAATGCCCATAAAAGAAGAAGAACCAAGGAAACAAACAAGAAGAATTGATACCAAAGGAAAAGAAAGATATTAGCTAAGTGTGGTGCAACAACTACAAAGAGCTAGGACATTATGCAAGAAACTGTCCAGAAAAGATGAAACACAAGATAAACAAGCCTATGAGGGATCTCAGCCTTGTCACATGTTTCAAATGGAAGGAGCTAGGCCACTATGCAAATTTCTGTCCAGGAAAGATACATCAAGATCCCAAGCAAGCCAATATGTACATTAGTTTGAAAATTTTTAAGGGTGGTAGTACCCTAGATGCTTTTGAGCCAACTTGTAACCCTAGCCTCCCCAAATCTTGGGATGAGATTTATTTTAAGGGTGGTAGCCAGTCACATCCCAAGATTTTCCAAATCTTGTAATGTGAAAAATAAATGAATAAAATAAAACTTTGTTGATTTTCAGGATGAGAAGAAACTTTTTGAATCCAATTTGGAAACTTTCAAAACCTATTTGGATCAAATAAAATCCTAAAGGGATTTAAAAAGTTAAATAAACAATAAACTTAAAAATATTTAAAATTACTATTTTGGATCTTTTAATAAAAGGATTTGGTTTTCAAAAGAAAAGGTGGATTTATAAATAAGGATTATTTTATAGAGCCAAATTAAACCTTGGCCAAGATTTTGAATTAAAACATTTTGTTTTCATAAAAATAGTAAAGGTTTGTTTAAATAAAATAATAAGGATTTAATATCCAATTTTATTTAAATAAAAAGTTTTACCATTTTAATTAAAACATCAAAACTTATTATTTTATTTTAAACAAGCTTTCCAAATGTTTTATATTCTCAATTAAAACCTACTGAAGTGTTTTTGGTTTTATTTTAGATTTCAAAATAAAGTTTTTAATAAAACAAATCCTATTTGATTTAATGACTAAGGTCCATTTTGTTTAATTATTAATGGACCCTAAAATAAAATGTTATTTTATTTAAACAAGTATTTCAAGTATCTTCTATTTTCAAATAAAACCTACTGATTTGGTTTTGAAAATATTTAGATTTCAAATGGAGTTTTTAAATAAATTAAAACCCATTTGATTTATTAACTAGTGTCCATTTTATTTTATTATAAATGGACTCTAAAATAAAAATATTATTTTATTTTGGGAATTGATTTATGTTGTTAAACAGAACCAAATTCAATTGCAAAGTATGGTGAAAGTTTTGAATAGATTTGAATGCTTGATTGTTTGTTTGAATTTCAAAATAGAAAAAGAATTGGAAAAAGGAAAAGATTCAGAACAGGAAAAAAAATAAGAAAAGGACCAGCCCAACAAACTGGCCCAACAACACCCAGTCCAGCCCAACTATCCCCCTCTGCCGAAACGCTTTTCTCCCTCAAACCCGCACCCGCAGAACCAATGACTGGTGGACCCAACTCCCCTCTCTTCTCTCTCGCTGCCAGTGGACCCCACAGCCACGCGGTCATCTTCCCCACCCGCGACTTGTTCTTCCTCAGACAGCGCTGCCGTTCTCTGTCAATCAAGCCCCGATTAAATTCACTTAATTGCCGCATTAATTCGCCCAGCCATCACGCAAGGTAAAAGCGCCTGCCTCCCCTCTTCCGTTTCACCCAGACATCGCCCCCTCTCTGCCCTCAGGCTGCTCGCATTGCTTGCGACAACCCCCTATCTCCGACGGACAACCACGGCAATTCTGGCTAGCCCACGCCCCCCTTGCTCTCTGGCGCACCCAAGATTTCTCCCCACCTCCAGGCGAACTTCCCCATAGCGCCAGCTTGCCTGCACATGACCTGCAACCTCGACTCTGTCCATGTCTGAGCGCCACCGACGATAAACCCAACTCCGGTGAGCCATAGCCGACGACCTCGTGCGCCCCTTGCTCACTGGTGAGTGTTTTCGTGAACCTTGAACTCGTGTGCATCTTCCTGATGTGTTGTTTCTCTCGCTTGCGCCCCAGACGCTCGCCTCCGACAACATCTGGCCGCGCCCGAGGTGAAGCACACCTCCCGTGAGCGATTCAGGACTACTCTGTGCGCCCCTTCGACGGAGATGACCACGTTGAGCACCAGCATTCCACGGCGATTCTGGTGAGCATCTCCCCTACTCCTCTCACTTCCTGTTCTCGCCGTTATGCCGTAGCCAGAGCACCGCCGCCGCGCTCCACCGTCGTCACGCCGCCATTTCTTGGCAAGGCATTAGGAGCTGTCCGATCCAGATCCGAGGCACGCGATAGATTGACTTATCAAAGGGGTAAGATCGATCTGGTGCCATACGATTCACTTTAAATCCTGCGGTCCACGTTGCTGATCCGAACGAACCGGTATGACCCAATGGGAATCAGACACATGGCTCTGAGTGTGAGTTAAAACAGAAACATTTCAATATGATATGTGATTTTGAAAATTGCATAACTTTCAAACCACATGTCCAAATTTTACAAACTTTATTTCAATGGAATCAGTGAGACAATACCTAGCCAACCATGCCATTTGTTTAGCAAAAAGATTCTGTTAAAATGTTTGTTTTTGCAGAAACATTTGTATGCTTGTTAAGGATGTTAAAATTGTTCAAAAATGATTTTGGGGATAAAATCTTTTGCAAATGGTGTGATTTGAACCTACTGACCATAGGAAACACATTGTGGATTCAAAAATGTATTTGGTGAAACAAAATAATGATTCTTTGATTTAAAACCATTTCTAGTCAAATAGAAATATGGTTTATTTATTAAAAATGGTTTTGGAAGAAAACTTTTGTGAAATGTTTTGTTTTAAACTCTCTGACCCCAAACACCAAGTTTTATTGTTTGAAAACATATTTGGTGAACCTATAGATTAATGCCTTAGTAAAAATATTTTTACACCACATAAAATGATACTTTGTTTTGAAAATGGTTTATAAAGTGAAACCTTTTGCAAATGACTTTGCCACTTTATAAAATGACCATTAGTTGTCTACAAATGTTTAAGACCCATTAGGAACCACTTTTCAAACAAAACAAAGCTTGGCATACTTGCATGCAATACTTGGACTTTATGATTTTATGTGATTGTTTTGCTTGATTGGTAGATTGAGTTTGTACCTTGCTTGATTGAATTGTAGTGACTTGAAGAGTGTGATTGTTGCAAGGACAAGGAGTGAACTTATACCCTCTACCAAAAAGGCAAGTGATGCTTCATAATTTTTGTCCCATTACTTTCACTATGCATTAGTGATTTTTCTAAGTAAAACTTGCATGGAATTTTGCTAAGTATAAACCTTGCTATAGGAAAACCTAGTAGATGAAACCTTAGTAGAAATCTTCCTAAGTTAAGATTCCTATTACTATCATGCTTAGCTTAGCTAATAGAAAACAAGGGTGGAATGTACATTCATACTAAGGAAAAATTTCTAAGTCTGAGGATTTGTGTTTTTGTTTAATAAAACAACAGAGTTAATGAATCACCTGGGTGGAATGGTAATTGCTTGGTGGTTTTTGGTTGAGTGGTTCAAAAGGCCCATGTTTATGGTTGACCTTGTGTATCTCACTTGTGGATGGCCACCCAGGAACAAAGAGATTTGAGATTTCAAATGTTGAGAAGCTTCAAGTGCAACCACTTGGCATTATGGGCTCTGCCTGGATCATATAGGTTGCAAGAACTTAGCCATATGGACAGTTGGTGGTAGAGTTTGATAGGTTGGAACACGTCCATTTTGGTCTAAGGGAAGGCTTCTGAAAGATCTTGTCTTGGGGAAACCAAGTCTTGTGGGGAAAGTGCACCACCTCTGCAGAGTGTAAAATCTAAGTACTTAGCCATGTCCCTGGTAAAGGAAAATTTGAGCATCAAGACATGGAAGCAATCAAGAATATCATCATTCAAATTTCTAAGTTAAAAACTTGTGGTTTGAACAAGGGTTAAAGGATCTTCAATCTTTGATTGAGAAAAATGATTTTGTCAAGCAAAAAAACTTAGTGTTTTCAAATGTTAAGGAAAAATCTATTTTGAGCAATGCAAGCCTCAACTCCACTTAGCCAAATGCATATAGATGATAGTCTCCACTATACTACCATAGTATCACTTGCCAATACAATTCAAATGTATTTAACCTTGTGGCTGTAACTTGTTATGTTGCAGGTTTGATTGATTTAGTGAAGTGTGTTGATTAGGATTACAAAGTCTACAACCAACATGTCTGCCTGTGGCACTTTGAAGATGAAGGACCCCATGCTTATAGATATTCTGCTGCAATGTAATGTAATAGCCAAATGAGCTATGTAAGATGTAATAAAATTATGTTATTCCTGGTTATAAAGTTGTATTATGACCTTTGTTTCTTGATATTACATCTTAACTGTGGATGCTAGCTATTGATCCAGGGACTAGCATTGTAAACATAGGGGACTCTACCTTATTTAAAGGTTGGGACCCTTACAACAGGTCGCTACACCGGGCGCTCCTTGCCCTCTTCTGGTCGTTTGATGACCATGACGACGCTGACGACTCGTTCGAAGGCCGCGACGTAAATGAGCATGGGCTCCTTGTCGACGGGGCGGCGAGTCGCGGGGCCGCGAGTAGCACTTCCTTGAGTGCGTGGAGTGCGTCGTCTGCCTCCTTGTCCCACTGGAACGTGGGGTTCTTGCGCATTAGGTGGCAGAGAGGCATTGCCTTCTCGCCTAGCCAGGGAATGAAGCGTCTGAGAGCCGCGACTCGTCCGACCAACTTATGGACATCGCGCAGGTACTCGGGCTAGCCGAGCCGTGCGATCGTGTTGATCTTTGTGGGGTTCGCCTCGATGCCTCGTTTGGAGACTACATACCCCAACAGTTGTCCGTTAGGTACACCGAAGGTGCACTTTCCTGGATTGAGTTTGATCTTGTACCTCCGCATATTTGTGAAGGTTTCGGCCATGTTGGCGAGTAGATTGCCCTGGCGAGTGGACTTGACCACCACATCGTCGATGTAGATGTCGATGTTGCGGCCAATTTGGCTCGCAAGGCACTCCTGCATGCACCTCTGGTAGGTCGCTCCGGCGTTCTTGAGGCCAAACGTCATGGCGGTATAGCAGAATGCTCCGAATGGCGTGATGAATGCCATCTTCTCCTCGTCCTCGACTGCCATTTTGATCTAGTTGTAACCAGAATAGGCGTCGAGGAAACACATCGACTCTGAGCCTGCGGTCGAGTCGATGATTTGATCGATCCGCGGGAGGACGAACTGCTCCTTTGGGCAGGTGCTGTTGAGGTTTGTGTAATTGATACACATTCTCTAGGTCCCGTTTTCCTTTTCGACCAGGATTAGGTTTGCCAGCCACTTGGAGTATTTTATTGGCCGTATGAAGCCTGCAGCGAGTAGACGCTGCACCTCTTCGGCGATTGCTCACGGGGCTCTTCATTGAAGGGCCGTAGCGACTGCTTGACAGGTCGCGCTTTGGGGTCAGTGTTGAGGTTGTGCTCAGCGAGTTCCCTCAGGACACCAGGCATGTCAGATGGCTTCCATGTGAAGATGTCGTGATTCTCACGTAGGAACTCGATGAGCGCGCTTTCCTATGCTGGTATCATGCTTGTCTCGATCGTCATAGTATGGCTGGAGTCGCCTGGTACCACCTCAACGGAGCGCGTGTGCATGGTGCCCTCGAATGCGGTCGAGCCTCCATTCTACTATTTGGTGAGCTCCTCCACTTGGTTGGCTTCTGCGGCGATGTCGGAGAGCTCGGCGCCCTTGGCCTCGCACTCCACGGCCATATCGGGGTCGCCGTGGACGTTGATGATGCCACACGGCCCTGGGAGCTTCATCGTGTTGTACGCGTAGTGTGGCGCCGCCATGAACTTGGCGAACGCTTGCCGCCCCAGGACGCAATGGTAGGGGCTGTTGAAGGGCACCATGATGGGGATATGCCACGGGGTATACCAGAGGGCGTTCCGGCCCAAGACCGGCGAGTGGGCCTGTGAGCGGCGAGTGGATCGAAGCCCAGCCGTGAGGCGGAAGCTGAAGGCCCAGGAGAGTAGATAGGCCCAGTCGGGTAAGGTTAAACGTCTATTGAAGCTTTAACCGAATCGGTTGAGATATGTAAACCCTAGGGGAGGTGAGCCTATATAAACCTCCCTATAGGGTGAGTAGAGACACGTTCCTTCATACACCCAAGCGACTCGCCGCATAGCCGCCGAGCTCGCCCATTGTAACACCTCCATAATACAATCTAGCAGGAGTAGGTCTTTACCCTCCGGGGGGCCGAACCTGGGTAAAACCCTGTGTCTTTGCCCTCATCTCTTACCGCAGATGGCTGGCCGCCCTTGCCCTTCGTTCTACTACTCGCTGCCGATTGCAGCATCTGCCGTGACCATTCCCACGACAGTGGCGCCCACCGTGGGGCCTGGCCGGCCTGGCCGGTGTTCTGCGGCGAGATCCAATCTGCCCATCAACGAGACGGTCGCCACCGGCCGCATGATAGCGATCGAAGAGATGCTCCAGGTCTTGCCGAGCAGCTACGTCCCGGCGGCGCGACCAATCACGCACAGCGTGATCCTGCCTATCGGCACGATCAGCCTCTTCGTCGGCCTCACCGACGTCATCGACTCGAAGGACTCGGCTCACATCCGCGAGTCGCCGCCACGCGATCGGCTCTCCGAGAGCCAGATCCGCACGATCCACCGCCTCGCCTCCGATTACAACTCGGCCCACAGCAACTTGGCCGGAAATTCAGCGGCCGTAGAGGATGCGGCCCTCACCGACGACGCCGACTCGGCGACCCCGGCGTCACTCGCCGGATCCATCACCGCGGCCTCATCCGCGGGCTCCATCGCCCAGGTCTCCAACGCGGGAGATTTCGAGGACCCCTCCATCCTCGGGATCTTCGAATTCGACTCCGGGTCGGAGAACTCCGCCGATCTCCGCGACGAAACCGGTCGCTACGCCGCGACCTACATGGCGACCGGCACTGACCCGCCAGAGGATCCATTCTCCGCGACGAAACCGGTCGCTACGCCGCGACCTACATGGCGACCGGCACTGACCCGCCAGAGGATCCATTCTCCACCCCGATCCCTCCTAACGCCACGGCCACGGAGGTCGAGGAACTCCTGGCTGGCGGAGGCGGCAAGGAGCAAGCGAGTGTGAAAAATTTCGCCTCGAGGTGGCCGCGAGGAATTATCGCGCTACCACCAGCGGCGGATCAGGGCGCTGAACCCCACCGTTCGGCGCGCCTTGAACTTCTCTGACAACGACCGGCCCGGCGTGGCGGCGCGATCTGCGAGAATGCGCCGCCAGGAGGGAGCGCCCGGCCCCCGCCAGGATCAACGGCAATGGGTTCCCCACCTCCACCCAACCGCACCCCCCCAGGGATCAGCCGCGGATAGTAGTATCCTCACGAGAGCGAGATGCAAACGGCCTTTCACTGTTCTCCACCCTGATGGACAACCTCGTGGCAGGCGAGCGGCGACAACACGGCGACAGCGGCGCCCTGCAGATCGAATCGTCAAGGCCCTGCTTGCGAAGGCGTCGGCGAGAGAGGCGCCGACGCAGGGCGGGTATACTCGCGTTCCTCAGGAAGTAGAGCGGCCTCCAGCGGCCGCCCAGCGCCGGCAAACACCCTCAACTGCCCGCCACTAGAGCCACCGCAGCTCCAATACCGACCTGCTAACGCGGCACTCTCCTGCGACCCGGGCGGCAACCAACCTCGTCGCCGCCAACGGGCAACCCATCGGCCGCACCCACATCATCAACAACCAAAGGCACGCACGCCAGCCCGGCGACTGCGACATACCCTAACCAATCACCGCGAGCGAGCCCATGGGGTCGCTCGGCCGACTCGGTCCAAAGTGCCGGACCAATGATCCGGCGAGAAGTATCTGCCAAACTTCAAGGCGCCAAAAGAAATATAAAATCGACTCCTCGTGCGACCTCGCCCGTATGGCTCGACACATACCTCATGGCGATGGGGATCGCGGGTCCCTTGACACGCTGCGCCGCGTTACCTCCCGATGATGGAGGGGCGTGCGGCGATGGATCAACACTCTTCCCGGGCGATGTCGACTCACGGGAGGAAATGCGACGCCGTCGAGCACTTAGAGTGCTCCTACACCCGCGCCACCACTATTGAGGACCTGGAACGGTGCGTACAGGGACCCCGCGAGTCGTCCCGCAACTAGGTCCAACGGTGGCAAGAGCTTTGGTACAACGCGGTCGGCATCCACCCGGACACTGCGATCCACTGCTTCAAGACCTCGTACCGCTACGAGCCCCTAGTCGCCAAGCTCAAGCGACACTCCCACACACTCGACAACATCCCCGACCTCCTCGAGATCGCCAAATGGTACGCCGAGGAGGATCCAAACCAGGAAACTAATGACGAGTCAGGAGGTCAACGCCGCATGGGCGGCAACGACGGCGGACGCCGAACCGACCCTCGCTTCTTTGACTCGCCTCACTGGCAACGCCCGCGGTGGCGAGCCGACTTCGCGAACGCGAACGCAGCACGCTGATCCCAAAAGCTTCCGCGTGACGGAGGGCAACGCCTGACGGCGACAACTAAGAACAAGCCAAGGTTCTACCTGCGGCCCTCCTTAAGCAACCATGCGTTCCATAGCAGGAAGGAAAGCCATAGCACACCACCGCCGACCGCCACACCCTCGAAATCGAGAAGGCAGCGGCGCAGAGGACCCGACAACGACCCGTAAGCGGCGGAAAATTCGCAAAGTAGCGGCTTGCTCCACACCTTCACAGGCTTCAACACGAGCGCGAAGAAGGTCATCGCCAGCGCCGTCGCCGTCAACGCGGTGGCCCAAATAGGCGTCCCCGGTTCTGAACTGGTGGAGCAACCATCACTGAGCCGCCAAGACCACTCGCCGCGCATCAGTATCGGGGCGAGTCGCCTTGGTGGTCAAGCCCAAGGTTGGCGACTCGGCTCCCAAGACACGATGGGCGGTGGCAGCTCCATCAACATCCTCTACCTCGACACCTTCAGGCGGCTGCGGCTCCCGCAGTCGATGATCGAGACGACCCACACCACATTCCACGGCATCGTCCCCGGTCGGAAGGCGTACCCGATCGGCAAGGTCATGCTGCCAGTCACCTTCGGCGCACCGGCAAACTTCCGCACCGAGCGGATCGTCTTCAAGCTGGTGCCCTTCGTCAGCCCCTACCACTGCGTCCAGGGGCGCCAGGCGTTCGCTAAATTCATGGCAGCGCCCCACTATGCGTACAACACGATGAAGCTCCCCGGGCCGTGCGGCGTCATCACCATCCACGGCGACCACGACATGGCCGCCGAGTGCGAGGCCAAAGGAGTCGAGCTCGCCAACGCCGTCATCGCGGCAGAGACCAACCATGCCGATGAGCTCGTCAAGTACACGAGAGGGGTCAACAACGACGACCCCACCATACTCAAGAAGCCCAACTCAGAGGGCGCAGGCACCTCAACCTTTGAGGCCACGGCGCTGCAGCACCGTCGGCTGGTACGGCGACTCGGCCAGCGGTGACGATCGAGACGGGCATGAGCCCAGCGTAGGAAGGCGCGCTCATCGAGTTCCTCCGTGAGAACAGGGACATCTTCGCATGGAAACCCTCTGACATGCCCGGTGTCCCTAGGGAGCTCGCTGAGCACAAGCTAAACGCCGACCCCAAAGTGCGACCTGTCAAGCAGTCGCTGCGGCCCTTCAATGAAGAACGCCGTCGAGCAATCGCCGAGGAAGTGCAGCGTCTTCTCGCTGCCGGCTTCATCCGTCAATCAAGTACTCCAAGTGGCTGGCAAACCCAGTCCTGGTCGAGAAGAAAAACGGGACCTGGAGAATGTGTATCGACTACACAAACACGAACGGCCTTTGCCCAAAGGCGATTCGTCCTCCCACGGATCAACCAGATAATCGATTCAACCGCGGGCTCGGAGTCGCTATGTTTCCTCGACGCCTACTCTGGGTACAACCAGATCAAAATGGCTGTCGAAGACGAGGAGAAGACGGCGTCCATCACGCCATTCGGATCCTTTTGCTACACCGCCATGACCTTCGGCCTCAAGAATGCCGGGGCGACCTACCAGCGGTGCATGCAAGAATGTCTCGCGAGCCAAATTGGCCGCAACATCCACGTCTACATCGACGACGTGGTCGTGAAGTCCGCTCGCCAAGGCGACCTACTCACCGACCTGGCGGATACTTTCGCCAACTTGCGAAGATACAAGATAAAGCTCAACCCAGGCAAGTGCACCTTCGGTGTAGCCGCCGGACAACTACTGGGGTACGTCGTCTCCAAACGAGGGATCGAGGCGAACCCCACAAAGATCGACACGATCGCCCGGCTCGGCAAACCCGAGTGCCTGCGGCGTCGAGCTGGCGGCGAGTGGCGGCTCTCGATCGCAATCCCCGCTGGCGAAAAGCGATGCCCTATACCGCTGATTCGCAGAACCCCACCTTCGGTGGGACAAGGAGGCGGACGGCGCTCGCGACCTCAAAAAGGTGCTACTCGCCGCACTACTCGCCGCCCCCGACAAAGAACCCATGCTGGTTTACGTCGCGGCGTCCGGCGTCATCGGCGCCGTGATGGTCGTCGGCGACCAGAGGAAGAAAGGCGCCCGGTTCAGCGGCGGTGTACTACATCGGTGAGGTCCTCACCGAGTCGCGCCCAGTACCCATGATACCAAAAGCTAGTATCGCGGTCTTGAGGGCTCGGCTGCCGCACTACTTCGAGGAGCACCCAATCACGGTCGTCTCCTCGGCACCGCGCAAGACATCATCCGCAATCGCGAGGCGACCGGGCGAGTCGCCAAGTGGGCCGTCGAGATCGGCGTCCACAACATCAAATCTGATCCACGAAAGGAGATCAAGTCACGAGTGGCAAACTTCGCCGCCCGATTGGGAGGAAAACCCGGCGGAGAAGCTGCCGTACCTCCACTCTGGAGCCTGCACTTGCGGCTCCAAACGCAGAGCAGTGCGGTAGGATAGTGTTGACTTCACCAAGGCGACAAGCTCCGCTACATCCTCTGCCTCGACTTCACGCCTGCACCAACAACATGGCTGAATCGAGGCCCTACTCCCACGGCATGCGAGCCGCCAAGGAGATGAGCGTCAATCGCCTCATGCTACGGAGATTCCGACCTTGTCGCGGGGCAAGTCGCCCGGCACCTGCGGCGTCTCCCCTACCATGGCGGCGTCGCCAAGCGGTGGACAAGTTGGCGGCCACTTCACGGCTACTGTCGAGTGGATCGACAGCGAAAGAATGAGGAAGCGGCACTCTCCCGCATCGGGTCGGCTCGACTCGCGCCTCCCGGCGTTTTCCTCGACACGATTACCAAGCCATCAGTCTCTCCCGAGGAGATCGACATTGGGTCCCACTACAACGAGGCAGCCTTGGTCGCACTTTCGTCAGCGAACGAGACGATGGACCAAGCCCTACATCGCCTACGGAAGCGGCACCACGGCCAGGCGAGACAGACTTTCGAATGATCGCCGTCGATGCAAGTCCTACACTATCATCGACGGCGAGCTCCACAAGTGCAGCGTCACCGGCGTGTTCCAACGCGTCCAACCGGTGAAGGACGCAAAATCCTCCACGAGATTCACTCGGTGAATGCGGCCTGCCGCCGCCGCTCTCCTGGTCACCAAGGCTATGTGACACGACTTCTGGCCCGCTGCGAAGCGCTGTCGACATCGTCCAGCGATGCGGGTGCAATACGCCAATCAGACGCATGTACCGAGCTCGGCGCTCAAAACAATCCCCATCACCTGGCCATTCGCTGTGTGGGGCATGGACATGGTAGGCCCCTTCAAGAAGGCCCCCTCTGGCTACACCCACCTGCTAGTCGCCGTCGACAAATTCATGAAGTGGGTGGAGGCCAAGCCAGTCCGAAAATGCGACGGGAAGACTGCCACTAAATTCTTACGCGAGCTCATATATCGCTATGGGTTCACCAACAGCATCATCACGGACAACGGCACCAACTTCGCCAAGGGAGCCATGGCCGAATTCTGCGAAGAACACCATATCCGGCTCGACCTCGCGTCAGTCGCCCACCCGGAATCCAACGGCTAGGCGGAACGGGCCAACCAAAGAATCCTACACGGCCTAAAGCCGCGACTACAAGTACCACTCGAACGCACCGCCGGGTGCTGGGTCGAGGAGTTGCCCTCCGTCATATGGGGGATCCGCACCTCAGTCAACAGTTCGACGGGATTCATTCCCTTCTTCGTGGTCTACGGCGCCGAGGCAGTCATGCCCACCGACCTCGAACACGACTCTCCGCGGGTCGTCCACTACACGGAGGCTGCAAACGAGCTTGCCCGCCAAGACGGGATCGACCAACTCGACGAAGCACGCGACCTCGCTCGGTCACGCACCGCCATCTACCAGCAAGGACTCCGCCGCTACCACAGTCGGCGGGTGAAAGCTCGCACCTTCCAGGAACGCGACCTGGTGTTACGCCTCATCCAGGACAAGAAGGGCATGCACAAGCTCTCCCCTCCGTGGGAAGGCCCATTCGCTATCGGACGCGTGCAACAGACGCCTACTACCTCATCGGCGTCCGCGGGACGGCGGCGAACTCGACGTCAAGCGACCATGGAATGTAAACCTCCTCCGGAAGTTCTACTCATAGAACCCCACACATGTACTCTCCAGTCGCTATGAAATAAAAAGAAATGGTTACCGCAAATTGCGCCTACTCTCCATGACTTGTGCCACTCGGACTCGTAAAAACAGCATTATGCTAAAAGCAGAAGTCAACCTTTGGTACAGCGATCGGCACGGCTAAGTAGTGCGGTGTAAGAGCACTGAATCACTTCAGGTCTTGCATCGTCCACGAAAAACGCCAACCCGGAGCACCACTGGAGTCGCCTTGCTCGACTGGTTCTACGAGCCAAGACAACTGCCCTCGCTTCTCACAGCGACCTTGGTCCTCCGCATCCTCGGCATAGCGACTCGAATGGCTAAGTACCACGCTCGGGGACTGAAGACCAGTTCGTCGCGAGCGGCCAGGGAAAACGCCAAGTAAGAGAGCATGCCCAGGACTCGCCACGCGACTGACCCAACGGGCCAGGCAGGAGCGACGCGCTCACACCAACGCGCTAAATCCTCAACCACCCTTGAGTCGCGCCTAGAACAACCAAGTACCACGCTCGGGGACTCGGCCACCCGACCTCGTTCGCGCAAGGGAAAACGGTAAAGTATAGAGCACTCAAGGGAGTCGCCTTGCGACTGGCTCTCCGAGCTCGGGCGAGTCGACCAAATCAACAAACCACATGATAACAACACACACATCATATACGAGGTAAACCCCACAAAAGGGCGGACGCGCTCGGGGACTCATCCAAAATCGATCAAAAGCACACAAACAAATATCAAAATAGACACGACATCTCATTCAATCGCATGTTGCATTGTTTCATGTTACAAAATATGCCCACGTGGCAGAAATGCTGTTAACGCCACAAGGCAAACTACCCTGCTCTATAGGCTTCGATGACGACTCGCCAGCATCCCGGCGATTGCGGATGAACGCCGTGTACGGGTTTGACGGATACGTCGTCAGTTCACCCGCCATCGCCGCGCGAAAAGGCTGCTCGACCTTGAAGTCACAATGCGGCGGCTCGGGGTCGTTTGGCGCGACAACCGTCTCCTGGTACGGCAGGAGGTCGCCCATTGCCCAGACACGTTCCGAGTACGTGGCGACACCTTCTTGCAACTTGAGGACCTCGGACAGCTCCACCGCACCAGTCGACGATGGATACCCACTCGTCACATCATCAATGTCGAAATCTTCGGGGAAGTGGGCGAGTCCAAGGCTCACTGCCGTCGACGCTCCACGTCGAAACGCCGACCGCGTCATGAACTCAACGACCGCGGGCGCCTTCTCCAAATACTTCCACACCTCAACAAGGTCGCTGGGAATCACCTCGGTGGGCGATATTTCTTGGAGGTAGGCACGGATGCACGTCGCCGACAACGTCGCCGAATCGACGAGCATGCTTACGCCTCGCCTCGGCGAGCGAGCTCTTCTTCGCTATCAATGATGCGACCTGCGAGTAGAAGACAATGATAAGCACGACAGACACGACAAAAACCACAACTATCATAAAGGGAAGATGCACTCACCAAGCAACGGGCGGGCGAGTCCCGTGATGAAGCACTGAAGCGACGTGTGGTCGTCCTGAAGCCCAGCAATAAGGACTTCCGACACCTTGCGATCCTCCTCAGCGGCCGCAATGGCGGCCTTAGCTCGCCCGTCCGTCGAGCTCGCTTCTTCTCTCACCTCCCGCAGTTCGTGCTCGAGGTCGGCGATCCGCCGTTCAGCGGCACCCAGAGCAGATCGCGCCGCCACCAACTCACCAGCGGGGACGAGCCCTTGGCGAGCTTCCTCTGCCTTCGCAGCAACAGCCTGAAGCCCTTTGTTCGCCTCCTGGACGATGGCGAGCTCCTTCTCCGCGCGCTGTTTCGCGGCCAATCGGTCCGCTGACTCAAGCTGCAGACCCTGCACATCACCAAAAAAGGTTAGTCAAATCAAAAAATTTCTAAGTGCCCACCCGCTGAAATTCAACGAGTGCGCACTCGGAGACTGGCAATGAAAAATTCCTAAGTGCCCACCCGCTGAAATTCAGCTAGTGCGCACTCGGGGACTGGCGATCAAAAAATTCCTAAGTGCCCACCCGCTAAAATTTAGCGCGCGCGCACTCGGGGACTATATGCGACAAACAAAAAGATGCGAAATTATAAGAATCAGGCTGCTGCAAAGCACCGACCTGATCCTCGGGGACTGGATGTACCTGGATGGCCGCGCCAAGCATGCCGTGGAGTTGTACCGCGTCCACGGACGCGATAAGTGCCGGCGTGTGCCCGCGACGTTGGTCGACTTCAGCGTCGGCGGTCCCAGGAGTGTGGCTCAAGGGTGCAGGCCCACTCGCCGTGGTCGCCTTGGTCACGAAGCGCGGAAAGGTAGCGATAGAGGCACCCGCTCTGAGAGAGGTCGCCTCCACCGTTCCAGGCAAGGAAGAACCCTCCTTCGTAGACGCGGCTGCCTCCATCACGGGCCCGGCTGGTGCGACCGCTGTATCGTCAGAGATAGTGATTGTTGTCGCCGCCTTGGCCTTCTTACGCCATCCGCCGAGGCGGCGACCTCGTCGCCTTCCTCTTGCGGAAGGATCTTCCTCGCTAGCGACGGAGGGCACCTTGGCCACCCGGTAGCCCATCCTCTTCACCCGGTCCGCACATCAATCGAATCAACAAAACAATCGAAATAGTTATGAAAAATAAGGAAAGGTGAGCGAACTCACTTGAATCGGTATGAAACGCAGTCCCGCACGGAGGCCGCCGGTTTTCCAGCTCGGCCAGACGGCGAGTGAGCCCCAACTCCGGGCGTCGCGTTCCCAAGACACGGACGTCTTCTTCGTTGTTGAGGCCGCGGTGGCGCCTGGGACATCCTCACCGGAGCCTCCTTGCGAGGCCGCCAGCCCGGAGCCTCCTTGCGGTAAGGCGCGGCCGAGCCTCCTTGCAAGCCGCCGCGCGATCGAGCCTCCTTGCGAGGCCGCCTGGCCGGAGCCTCCCAGCCCCAGATCGGCGAATGGCGGAGGCATTGAAGCCAGCGGCACTTCCACGGTCGCCGCGTCCAGGACAGTTGTCGCTGGTGGCGTGCCGTCGCCGGCTGGGCTGGGAGCATCTGAGCTGCTCGCCGAGTGCGACGGCGAGGCCGTCTTCGACGGCCTCGTCTTCCTTTTCGGGGGGGCCCTCTCCTCCCTTTCCTTCCTCTTCTTCTTTGACGGGGTGGCTTGACGGCGCGAGGTGGTCTCTGGGAGCTCGTCGTCATCGTCGTGACGTTCGAGGCTTCTGCTTGCCTCGATTTATGCCGCTGCCCGCTGGTCTTCGGACCAGCGACCTCCTCTTCGGACTCGTCCTCGTCGTCCTCGTTGCCCTTCGTGGCGGCACCGCCTATGTCCCGGGCGGATGGACCCGAGCTCTCATCATCGAAGGTGGGAGCCACCTTCCACTACTTGGAATAGCTGCAACGAATACAAACGGAATCGAATTACATCGCATTTATCGCGATTGCGAGCAAGGTAAAGAAATTACCGGAGCCGGACGTTCGCGGTGTAGGGCGACCCAGCCTGCGCCCAAGTACACCGCTGGTAATCTTCTTCAACGCTGGGAGATAATCCTCCGCTTCCACTCGTCGAGGCAGGCCTTCGTCGAGTCCCTCGCCCGATGTCTTGGTACATGTAGTGGTCGCTATGGGGAGTGGAACGAGCCCGCCCCGAGCCATCAATTGTACAAGTTTATCGTTTGAAGGCCCTTCTTTTCAGACCATGGATGGTGCGGAGCATCTCGTCGACGACCATCCGCTGGTCGGCGGGAGTTTGCCGACTTGGAGATTGCGCGGCTAACGACTAAGCGGAGTTCGCGATCGCCACCTCGCCCTCCGGGGTCGCCTCGGCCACGTAGAACGACGAATTCTTCCAGTCGCTCGCTGCCTTGGCGGGTAGCATCAGATCAAAGAAAGAAGCTTTGGACTTGAGCTGAAACGTCAAGACGCCCGCGGCTAGCATTGGGCCGCCTGCCTCCTCGCGGCTGATCCGTCCATGGAACAGATCTTGCCACAAGGGGAAGTAGGGCCGGCAGCCCAAGTAGCATTCGCAGAACGCCACGAAGATGGCGAGCTGCTCGATGCTGTGGGGACCCAGATCTGAAGGTTGGATCCCGTAGTAGGCGCAGAAGCGCCGGAAGAATAGGGACGTAGGAAACCCTAGCCCCCGCTCGAGATGACTGGTGAAACAGACGAATTCCCTCTCTCGCGGGTTTGGGGTCGTTTCTCCGGCCGCGGGGATACGCCAACAGCCGGCTCGCAGGATCCCGGCCTCCTCGAAGGAGGCCAGCTGTGCCCTTGTGCACTTGGACCTACCCCACGGCTCGGTGGAAAGGGCCATGGCCGAGAGATTGGTTGGAGATCGGAGGATTTCGGGTCGACTGGATCGCGGAGCGAAGGAAGGAAAATGCGCACTTTCGGAAGAAGTGGTGAGGAGTTGGCTCTCGATTGCTCGCCATTCCCTTATATAGCGGAGTTACCCGCCAAATCGGAGTCGTTACCACGCCGGTGATTACGCGAAAGTTACCGTTGGATTACCCCAACGGCTAGTTTGACCACGCTGACGGTCCAACTCACGCCACGGCTCGCCGACCCAATCACTAAGACAAGAGCCACGACTCGCCAAAGCTGCGACCTGGATCATTGGTTGTCTCCTTTATATAGGAGCCCGCCGACGATTCGACTGGGTGCCTACTTTGAAGCCGTATACTCCGACTGCCAGCAGCCACCTATGCCTAATCGACGACGGCGTTGGGGACTACTGATGGGGATATGCCTACCGGGGTATACCTAGCAGGACGTTTCCGACTGGCCCAAGACCCGGCGAGTGGGCCTGCAGAACGGCGAGTGGATCGAAGCCCAGCCAGGAGCTGAGTGACTGGAAGGCCCAAAGTAGTAGATAGGCCCAGTCGGGTAAGGTTAAACGGCTATTGAAGCTTTAACCGAATCGGTTGAGATATGTAAACCCTAGGGGAGGTGAGCTTATATAAACCTCCCTATAGGGTGACTAGAGACACGTTCCTTCATACACCCAAGCGACTCGCCGCATAGCCGCCGAGCTCGCCCATTGTAACACCTCCATAATACAATCTAGCAGGAGTAGGTCTTTACCCTCCGGGGGGCCGAACCTGGGTAAAACCCTGTGTCTTTTCCCTCATCTCCACCGCAGATGGCTGGCCGCCCTTGCCCTTCGTTCTACTACTCGCTGCCGATTGCAGCATCTGCCGTGACCATTCCCACGACACACCAGGTCGAAGATGATCCGATCGGTGCGGAAGTTCACTGGGGTGCCGAATGTGACTGGCAGCGTCACCTTGCCGACCGGGTACGCCTTCCGATCGGGGACGATGTCGTGGAAGGTGGTGTGGGTTGTCTCGATCATCTACTGCGGGAGTCGCAGTCGCTTGAACTTGTCCAGGTAGAGGATGTTGATGGAGCTCCTGCTGTCCATCAGCATCTTGGGGAGCCAATAGTCGCCCACTTTGGGCTTGACCACCAAGGCGACTCGCCTCGGATATTCGATCCTTGGCGAGTGGTCCTTGCGGCTCCAGGTGATCCGCTATTCGGACCAGTTGAGGAAGCGGGGGACGTCGACTTGGGACACCGCGTTAACGGCGATGGCACGGGCGATGACCTTCTTCTCGCGCTTGGTGCTGACCCGGTTAAGGTGTAGAGCGATCCGGCCTCGTTGCCGAATGCCCCACCGTTTGGTGGGTGGGTGTTGTGGTCTTCTCGTGCGCGTCGTGCCTTCTCGATCTCCCTTAGGGAGTGGCAGTCAACGGTCGTGTGCGTGGTGGGCTTCCCCTCCCTGCTGTGGAACACACATGGCTGGTTAAGGAGAGCCGTGGGGTCAAATTTCGGCCTCGCCTTGTAGTTTCCGCTGTCGCGGTGTTGGCCTCCGTCGCAGAGGAAGCTTTTGGGGCCGCGTGGCGTGTAGCCGGCGTTGGCGACGAAGTCGACTCACCCATCACTGCGGTGCTTGACGGTGAGGCGAGTGTTACTGTAACATACCTTGGGTCGCCTCCCGTTGTCGTGGCCGCTTGAACGACGGTTTCCACACGGCTCGTCGTCGGTTTCTTGGTTCGGGTCCTCCTCCGCATACCGCTTGGCAATCTTGAGGAGGTTTAGGATGTTATCGAGTGTATTGTACACCCGCTTGAGCTTGGCAACCAGGGGCTGGTAGCGGCACAATGTCTTGAAATAGTGTATCGCTGTATCCGGGTGGATTCCGGCCACATTGAACCACAGATCCTGCCATCATTGGACCCAGCTACGAGTCGACTCGTGGGGTCCCTAGACTCATCGCTCCAGGTCCTCGATGGTGGTGGCGCGGGAGTAAGAACCCTCGAAGTTCCTGACGAAGGCGTCGCGCATATCCTCCCAGGAATCAATGCTGTCCGCGGGGAGGGTGTTGATCCACTGCTGGCTCGCTCCCTCCATCATCAGGGGGGTAGAGAGTAGCTAGTAGGTCGGTGTGGCCGGTGATTCCTATCGCCATAAGGTACGTGTCCAGCGACACAGACGTGTCGTACGAGGGATCGTACTTCTCGATCTCTTTCGGCCCTTTGAAGTTCGTCGAATATTTTTCGCCTCAGATCATTGGTCCGAAGCACTAGGACCGACTCGGCTGAGCGAGCCCATTGGCTCGCCGTCCTAGCGGTTCGTGAGGGTGTGCCTCAGTTCGTCGGGTTGGCGTGCGCGCTAGCTCTGGTTGTTGACGATGTGGGTCTGCGTGTCTACTGGCTTCCCATTGGCAGCAACCATGTTGTTTGTCAGTCGCGAGTCGTTGGTGGAGAGTGCCACATGTGAGGGTCATGGTTGGAGCAGCAGGGGCTCAGGTGGTGGGAAATTGAGAGTATTTGCCATAGTTGGGCGGCCGAGGCGGCCCTACTTCCTGAAGAGCGGGAGTATATGCGCCCCCACGAATCGGCGCCTGCGGTTTGTTGCTCGACATCCTTGGCGAGCAGAGCCTTGGCGTACTGGAACTGCAGCGCGCCTTCTCCCGTCACGTTGAGACTGGCGACCGCGGACCGACTCGTGATGACGTTGTCCATTGTAGTGGAGAACAGAGGGAGGCCGTTCGCGTCCTGCTCTTGCGGGGAGATCATGATCCTTGGCTAATCCGGAGGGGGCGTGCGACCGGGCGGTGGTGGGGGAGCATTGTTCACCGTTGCGCCCAGTGGTGGTCGGGCACTTCCTCCTGGAGGCGTGTTCTCTTAGGCCACGCTGTCGGCCATGCGGGCCATGTCGTTCTCGTCAATGAAGTTTAGGGCCCAGCCCTGAACGGTGGGGTTCAGGCGCGACCTGATGCGGCGCTGGTGGTAGAGCGAGAGCTCCTGCCCCGTCGCTTGCTCGAGGCAAAAAAAATCACGCTCGGCCTGTTCCTTGCAGACCGCCTCCTCCAGTCGCAGGCGGAGCTCCTCGACCTCCGTCGCCGTCGCGGTCGGCGGGATCGATGTAGAGAAGGGATCTGGCGGAGCGCTTGTGCCTCTCGCCATGTAGGTCGCGACGAAGCGACCAGATCGGGTATGGAGATCGCCAGAGTTCTCTGACTGAGAGTCGGAGTCGAAGATCCCGAGGATGTAAGGATCCTCGAAGTCCCCCACATTAGAGACTTGGGTTATGGAGCCCCGCAGGCGACGCGACGAGAATGGATCTGGCGATTGATGTCGGGGTCGCCGAGTCGGCATTTTTGTTGAGAGCTGCGTCGTCTGCGGCCACACTGGTCTTGGCTACGTTGTTGTTGGCCGAGCCGTACTCGGAGGTGAGGCGGTGGATGGTGCGGACCTGACTCTCAGAGAGTCGATCGAGCGGTGGCGACTCGCGGATGCGAGCCGAGTCCTGCGAGACGATGACGTCAGGAAAGCCGCCGAAGGGGCTGATCGTACCGACTGGCATGATCACGCTGTGCGTGACGGGGTGTGCCGCCGGGACGTAGCTTCTCGGTAAGATCTGGAGGATCTCGCCGATGGCGATCTTGCCGCCGGTGGCGACCCTCTCGTTGATTAGCCAGTTAGATCTCGCTGCAGAACACAGGCCTGACCGGCCAGGCCCCATGGTGGGCGCCACTGTCATGGGAATGGCCACCGCAGATGTTGTAATCGGCAGCGAGTAGTAGAACGAGGGGCAAGGGCGGCCAGCCCTCTGCGGTGCGATATGAGGGTGGAGACACATGGGTTTACCCAGTTTTGCCCCCCCGGAGGGTAAACACCTACTCCTGCTAGATTTTATTGATGAGAGAGTACAAGGGCGAGCTTGGCAGCTAGGCGGCGAGTCGCAGGGGGTGTATGATGGAACGTAAGTCCTATGTGTGCCCTAGGGAGGATTATATAGAGTCACCTCGCTAGGTTTTATAGATCAACAACCGAGTTGGATAAGGACTCGGAGGGTGCTTGAAATAATCCAACTAGGCCTAGCTACTCTTCTGGGCCTTTAGCTACCAGTCGCCTGGCTCCTTTTTGGGTTGTGATCCAGTCGCCGTCCTGCAGGCCCACTCGCTGGCATTATGGGCCAGTAGGAAACTGTAGGGTTCGTATCTTGGAAAACAAAAAATTTCTATCGCATGAACACACACAAGCCAAGATCAATCTACTAGATTGTAGCAACGAGTCGATAGAGTACTAACCCTCGAAGATCCAAAGAGGTTAACGAGAGCAGATTCTCGTGGGTGATGTAGTCGTTCACTTTCCGATCTCAAGATCGCGTAGGCCATCCTTCGGCGTTCGTTCATGGCGCTCCAATGATCGGTCACACGACGGATTTCGATGAAGACCTTCCTCTCCCTTGTTCCAGCAGGCAGCGGAGGTTGTAGCTCTCTCCTCGCGATTCCGGCAGCACGACGGCGTGGTGTCGGAAGTAGAGGGGAGATCCCGTAGGGCTTCGCCTAAGCCAGAGCGAGTATGGTAGAGTAGAGGGAGCCCCAGCGATCTAGGTTTAGAGGTCTGAGGTTTAGAGGTAGCTAGCAACTAGAGTTTAGCTAGTCGGTAGCGGTTTAGAGGAGATCTAGATTGGTCACAACTAGAGAGGGGGGCGGCGGCCAACCTAGGGTTTCATGGGGGCCTAGGGCAAGGGGGTACCTTGGGGTGCGCCCCCACCCCTCCTTATATAGGTGGGGGGCGTCCAAGGGTGTTCCCAACCCAGTTGGAAACCCTCCCTAACTTAGAAACCCTCCCTAACTCGGAAACCATGTTGGGATTTGACTTTCTCAAACTGCCTTTTTGACTTTCAAATTAGATTTTGATTTCTCTCTTCCAAGTGTCCAGCCAAGTGACCTAGGAAATGATGCAACGATTACACTTTGTCATGACACATCCATGTACCCTTCCCCTTCCGGATCGGTGAACCTTCTAGACCCTTCTAGAACATTCTGGTGAAAACACCGGAATCATTCGCGAACTCCGAAATTGGACTTTCCTTATATGAATCTTATTCTCCGGACCATTCCGGATCTCCTTGGGATATCCCGGATCCCATCCGAGACTCCGAACAACATTCGGTCTCTTTACTCACATTCCATATCTACTAAACAACATTGAATCCTTAAGTGTGTCTCCCTACGGTTCATGAATTATGCAGACATGACCGAGACTCTTCTCCGATCAATAACCAATAGAGGAATCTGGAAATTCATATGGCTCCCACATATTTCTACGATTACTTTGCGATCGAATGAACCACTTACATATGATACCAATTTCCCTTTGTCTCGCAATAGTTTACTTATCCGAGGTCTGATCGTCGGTATCTCTGCATGCCTAGTTCAACCTCGTTATCGATAAGTAATCTTTTCTCGTTCCTGTGATATGTGATCCCTTGCGAGCCAGTCACATGCTTGCAAGATAATTGGATGGCATTCCATCGAGAGGGCCCAGAGTATATCTATCTGTCATATGGATTGACAAATCCCACTCTCGATTCATGTTCCTCAACACATACTTTCCGAACACTCAATGCCACCTTTATAGCCACCCAATTACGGTGTGGTGTTTGATGTCATCGAAGCATCCATTGGGTGATGGTGATTAGCATGATCTCATGGTCGAAGGAATTAGGTTACTATGTATGATAAAGCTTATAGCAAACGAACTATTGAAATGACTTAATCTTTATGCTACGCTTCTCTATAGGAGTATGTCCATCACACCATTCTCCTAATGATATGATCTTCTTGTTAATAAAATCTCAATGTTCATGATCAGGAAACCATGATCATTTATTAACCAACAAGCTAGTTTAACAATAGGCTTTACTAGGGACTCTTTTATGTTTACAAATAACATAAGTATTAATGTTTCCGGTTAATACAATTATAGCATGGTATGCAAACATTTATCATAAGCATGAAGATATGATAATAACCTCTTTATTATTGCCTCTTGGGCATATCTCCAACAGTCTCCCACTTCCAATAGAGATAATAATCTAGTCTCAAATCTTTCTGTATTCAACACCTATGGATTTCCGGTGTTGTATTTACACTATTGCTAGTGGTCAACTGATCTTCGGATCCGACTCTTTTAGGTTCGTGTGTAATTGCATGTCTTTGCGTCTCTACGCATCACTAATTCTCTAATGAGATGGCTTTGTATAAATTTGGTCCTTTGGTGAGACCTTTGGTTCCTTGGGGTTAAAACATGTTGATAATATTGTCGTACAATATATCTTCATGGTAGTATCCCGCTGTGAACCACACCTAGTTTGATAACAAACTACTTAACACAAATGCCCTCTTTTGATGCTATAATAGTAGTCATATACTTAGCCTTTTGTTATAGTATCTGTCACAATGTCTTAACTTTGGAACTCATCCAAATCCATTATGGAACTTACTTTCCATTATATTGTACCACCGTTAGTTTAGAATGAGATAAACTTAATTTTTATTTTGTGACAAAACTAGCATCAATGTAGTACTTTTACAATAAACTAATCATCTATTTGTCACATCTACAAAAATAATATATTCTTAGTTCTTCCAAAAGATCATAAGAATATTCTTACTATCATCCAATGATCATCTTATAAATCATTCTGGTATATGCTCATAACAGTTAGAGCATAGGACATATCTGGATTTGTACATATCACAGTATATGATTGATATAAATACTCTTTGTGATTTCATACATCAAGTATCAATCTATACTTGAATCTTTGTTTCACTTACCAAGTGTCGATACACTTCAATTTTGATTTAATCCTTTATGTGTGGCAAAAACTTTCTTGTCATTTCCATATTGAACTCATTCAATATCTCATCTATGTACATTTCGCATAACCATATTAGCGTCTCAATCTATCTATATAGATATTGATGCCAAATATTCGTTTTTTGCCTAAGTCTTTCATCGAGATGAAATTATTAACATGTGTTAATAAAAGATACATCATTTCTAATCAACAATATGTCTTCCACATAATGTATTAGAAATATGTCTTAGCGCTCCCACTTAATTTCTTGCAAATGCAAGCATCTTCATCTTCTCTGATGAATTTAAACTCTTTTAACTATTTCATCATGGTGAAGATTCCAACTCCACGATGCTCACTTCAACCATTGAAGTTTGCATACACTTTTAGCATCCTTTGAATTAACAAAACCCTTTTGACCGTGTTATGCACACGTCCTAGGTAACAATTCTATTAGAAGAAATTTGTTTTGTTTATTCAACTATCATATACCAATATATGTAGTGGTTGCTATATTAATTCGTCTAGACTAAATATCGCTATGAAAGATCAAATCTTGTCATAGTCAACCTTTGAGCATTGTTGTGAACTCTTTCCCAACATGTCGACTATTTCATAGATGTGAAACATCCATGTCTATTTTTTTATAAATACAAACATGATTTTAAGGTTATACACCTTTCCAAAGGGTCTTTCAAGTTCAAAGCTTGATTTCTCGTGTATGGAACTATCACGGACTTTATGGCTTCAAGCCGTTTGACGGAGTTAGGGCCCATCATTGCTTCTTTGCATATAGTCGGTTCATCATTGTCAAACAACAATGATTTACTTTGAAATTCTAGTATTTGATTGTTTACTAGAACTACAAGGTTCAATAGGAACTTAGACTTCCGTGACCACAACCTTTGAGGCACGTGAGCCATGAGCATTGCTGCTTCCTACGGAACACTTCTCGACACTGCGCAACTTTGCACATATATCTAAGGTTCGTTTAACCTTATTAAAGTTCTATTGTCCTCCCACTTAACTTTTCACGGAAAATTCTTTCTCAAATAAACTTGATGTTCTAAGCGACAAACATTTTTGTCTTCGGTTTTATGGAGGAATACTCAACGATTATTCGAAATAACATACAAAGACATGTTCATCAGACTTTGGTAGTAAACATCCCACTTATGCATATTATACCAATGTTTAAGAAAGGACAACTTGGGTTTTATCCCAAACCATAACTTTATATGGTGTCATTTCAATGGATTATGATGGAGCTCTTTTCAGTGGAAAAATGGTAGTCTCTAAAGCTTTTAATCTTTAAAATATAATGGCAGTTTTATGAATTACACCTTTGATCTTAACATGTCAAACAAGGTTTCATTACATATCTCGAATGCTCCATACTCTTATGGTGTTTTGGGGAAATGCAAATCCACAGAACGATTCCTCAAATCTAAGATGTTATGCTAAACTTGTAACTCAAATATCTTCCTTTATGATCCTATCATAAATTCTTATTTTCTTGTTACATTGATTCTGCACTTCATCTTGAAAGTTTTTGAACATTTCAAATGTTTCACACTTCATCCTCATTAAGTAAATATTCATATATTCACTCAAATTTTCGGAGAAAGCATATGAAGTTGAAATACATCGCTCTCGACTACACGTAATGGACTTCATACATCAAATATGTACAAATTCCAATAATCTAGTCATTCGTTCCCTTTTGGCCTATGAACGGAGTTTTAATTATCTCTAGGAAAGTTTCACAAGCGTCATTTGATCAAAAAATCGAAAGACTCCAAAATTCCATCCACATGGAGTTTCTTCATGTTTTCTTTCCAATATAATTTAAATGGCGATGTCACTTCCTAATTGATCTTTCAATCAATTTGTCTTTTGACATTTTTAGCACTAGTTTTATGGATGTGATTTCTCCCACGAGATTTGTAAATCATCCATCTTTTATGGATTACGGCAATTATTTAAACAACTCTTTTGTTCTCATAATACCCGATAAAACAAATCTTGAAGGAAAGCTTTGATTTCAACGAGCAACATAATAACCCTTTATTTCTTCTTGATGAACATCATCACATATTCTTTTGCTAGTTACTTAGGACATTGTAGTTCATGAATTGTGTTGTTTCGTTTGATGATTCACACCAACAAATTTAGTATCCAATACTTAAGAACTACATTGTTTAACAAGCAAATAATACAGCCATAACATGTATATCCTCTATATACCTAAGCTGAACAATTTTAGTCTTTCCTCTTCTGCCGAATATTTCTTAGATTTCTCTGTCAGTATTTATCTATCCTTTCAAAATAATCTATCAACATCAACAGTGGCGCCATACTTATGAGACATAGTCCAAAACATGTATAGTTAAATACCAATGTCTTTGTACTTGCACTTTGAAGTAGATCACCATCATCAAATGTTTGGTGTTCTTTAAAACTCCATTCTTTAGTAATCTTTTAGTGTAGTAAACATTTTACTTACATCAAATATTCATCCTTATCATGGAACTATTGATGATCAAGCTACTTCAGCTCATAACGGTGAATTGTGAGTATAATGTTGCTCTCCAAAACCTTTTGGAGAATTAGGACGACTAGCATCTCCAACCTTTTGAAAATTCTCATCAAATATGAGAACATAAACTTTGCTATATTATACTCTATCATGTTGTAACCAAAACATCATTTCAGATATCGCAATATCTTCCACATATGATGATCCTAGATAACCTTGATATTAAAACAATCTTTTGAATATCAACAATCATGGAGATAAACATGATACTTATATGCTAACACTGGAATTGTTACACTTGATTTAATACCAATTATTAAACTTCACGGAGTAACCAGAACTTACTGAAAGTTTGCAATAGGACTTTTAAAATTTAGATTAACACTTCAAAACAATTCGATACCAGTTCGTAAAGTAACTAACCAGAATTCTATAGTTCTATTATCTCAATTATAACTACACGCAAGGTGGTAAACAGACGCCAATGACTACAACAACTATGCAAATTCACTTCGATTTAATTTATGATAAATAGTGTTCAACTTTTAATCATATTGCTGTTGAACTCTCACTCAAAACAATATCCCTCACATTGTTTTAGTGATTACATGAACCAAATCCACTATACCAAGTCCGATCATCACGTGACATGATGTAGTTTCAAAGGCTAACAATCATCATGTTCATCATATCATCTATCTGACTCATGCTTTACCTTTTGGTATTCCGTGTTCCGAGACCATGTCTGTACATGCTAGGCTCGTCAAGATGTAACCTTAGTTTCCGCATGAGAAAATCTGGCTTGCTCCCGTTGTATACACTCGCAGAAGCTAACACACCCGATCATCACGTGGTGCTTCGAAACAACGAGCTATAGAAACGGTGCCTACTAAGGATGAACACTTTGTAATTTGATATTTTGTGAGAGGGTTCATCTTATAATGCTACCGTCACGAACTAAGCAATACAAGATTCATAAAAGGATTAACATCACATGCAATTCATAATATGTGATATGATATGTCCTTTCTTCTTGTGCTTCCGATCTCCATCTTCAAGAACGAACATGATCTCCATCATCACCGGCATGGCGTCAAGGTCAATGGTGCCGCTCCATGGTTGTCGTCCACCAACATCAACTATTAGAACTACTTTGAATAATAGACATGCAGGTCTTAACAAAATTAAAAGACAACCATATGGCTCTTGTCGGTTGCCGACTTACAATAAGGAACATTGCATACATCATATATAATCACAATCATGGCCATATCACATCACATCACACCCCTGCAAAACAAAGTTAGACGCCTCTAATTTTCTTTGCATGTTTTACGTGGTTTGAGGCTTTCAATAAGTGTCGTTCTAACTTACGAACAAGAACCACAACGTTGATACTAGTATTGTCAATCACCCGTTGTAAATTGAATCTTAACTATGTTTGGAGAAACAGGCACCGCAAAGCCACTTATGCAATACGAGTTGCATGTCAAGCATGGAGCAAGTCTCATGAACGATGTCATGTAAGGTTAGCCTAGGCCGCTTCATCCCACCATCCCTCAAGATGCAAAGTACACAAGAAGCGATCGACAACAAAAGCATCAACACCCACAATGACCATTGTGTTCTACTCGTGCAACAGATCTACATATAGACATGGCTCTGATACCACTGTACGGTTTGTAGCGTGGAAAACGAAAATTTTCTATCGCATGAAGACACACAAGCCAAGATCTATCTACTAGATTGTAGCAACGAGTCGATAGAGTACTAACCCTCGAATATCCAAAGAGGTTAACGAGAGCAGATTCTCGTGGGTGATGTAGTCGTTCACTTTCCAATCTCAAGATCGCGTAGGCGATCCTTCCGGCACCGTGTTCCGGCAGCGCTCCTACAGTCGGTCACATGTACGGTACTCAATGAAGATCTTCCTCTCCCTTGTTCCAGTAGGCAGCGGAGGTTGTATCTCTCTCCTCGCGATTCCGGCAGCACGACGGCGTGGTGTCAGAAGTAGAGGGGAGATCCCGCAGGGCTTCGCGTAAGCCGGAGCGAGTATGGTGGAGTAGAGGGAGCCCCGACGATCTAGGTTTAGAGGCCCGAGGTTTAGAGGTAGCTAGAAACTAGAGTTTAGCTAGTCGGTAGAGGTTTAGAGGAGATCTAGATAGGTCGTAACTAGAGAGGGGGGAGGCGGCCAACCTAGGGTTTCTTGGGCGCCTAGGGCAAGGGGATACCTTGGGGTGCGCCCCCACCCCTCCTTATATAGGTGGGGGGCGTCCAAGGGTGTTCCAAACCCAGTTGGAAACCCTCCCTAACTCGGAAACCATGTTGGGATTTGACTTTTTCAAACTCCCTTTTTGACTTTCAAATTATAGTTTGATTTCTCTCTTCCAAGTGTCCAGCCAATAGACCTAGGACATGATGCAAAAATTACACTTTGTCATGACACATCCATGTACCCTTCCCCTTCCAGATCGGTGAACCTTCTAGATCCTTCTAGAACATTCCGGTGAAAACACCGGATTCATTCCCGAACTCCAAAATTGGACTTTCCTTACATGAATCTTATTCTCCGAACCATTCTGGATCTTCTCGTGATATCCCAGATCCCATCCAAGATTCGGTCTCTTTACTCACATTCCATATCTAATAAACAACATAGAATCCTTAAGTGTGTCTCCCTACGGTTCGTGAATTATGCAAACATGACCGAGACTCTTCTCCGATCAATAACCAATAGACGAATCTGGAAATTCATATGGATCCCACATATTTCTACGATTACTTTGCGATCGAATGAACCACTTACATACGATACCAATTTCCCTTTGTCTTGCAATAGTTTACTTATCCGAGGTCTGAACGTCGGTATCTCTGCATACCTAGTTCAACCTCGTTACCGATAAGTACTCTTTTGTCGTTCCCGTCATATGTGATCCCTTGTGATCTAGTCACATGCTTGCAAGCTAATTGGATGACACTCCACCGAGAGGGCCTAGAGTATATCTATCTGTCATATGGATGGACAAATCCCACTCTTGATTCATGTGCATCAACACATACTTTCCGAACACTCAATGCCACCTTTCTAGCCACCCAATTACGGCGTGGTGTTTGATGTCATCAAAGCATCCATCGGGTGATGGTGATTAGCATGATCTCATGGTTGAAGGAATTAGGTTACTATGTATCAGAAAGCTTATAGCAAACGAACTATTGAAATGACTTAAATCTTTATGCTACGCTTATCTATAGGAGTATGTCCATCACACCATTCTCCTAATGATATGATCTTGTTGTTAATAACATCTCAATGTTCATGATCAGGAAACCATGATCATTTATTAACCAACAATAGTTTAACAAGAGGCTTTATTAGGGACTCTTTTATGTTTACAAATCACACAAGTATTAATGTTTCGTGTTAATACAATTATAGCATGGTATGCAAACATTTATCATAAGCATGAAGATATGATAATAACCTCTTTATTATTGCCTCTTGGGCATAGCTCCAACAGAAATGTCCTGCTAGGAATACCCCACTCGGCATATCCCCATCAGTATCTAGGGATTCTTTTCCTCTTTTTTCCTGAGGTAGAGAGGGAAAAGAGGGGTGGGCAAGCGCATGTGTTGGTCGTGTGTGTGTGGGGGGGATGGTTTTCTTCTGGGAAGGCAAGGAAGAAAGTGAGAGATAAGTATGGAGTGTGTGGTGGTGGTACACACACATGCACTCACATGCACATATGGTGCCGACAGGTAGGTGTAGAGAGAGAGATGGGTAGATGATTAGGTAGATAGATAAAAGGTAGGGAATTATTTAGGTCTTCTGCCCTCTTTATTTCTTTCATATGCATGGGATTTATTTATCAAGCTTTACGAATAAGTGCCAAATAAGACCACAATTCAAATAATGTCAAGTAATGCATGGTAGAGGAGAGGGTTAATGCTTGGTTTGATTTGAATATGGTCCATATGGTTAAATTCAAATCAAAGCATGCCCTTATCAAACTCAAAATAAAATAAAATAAAATAAAGGGGGTGGAAGCAATGAGGTAGCAATGACTATAATAATTGTGAAAACAACTATTCCTCCATATGGTCATATAATCTATACATGCATTCAAAATATTTGAATCAAGTCTAAGCAAATAAAAAGGAAGCTCCCTTAACATATGGACTAAATAAAAGAGCATACAAGAATATAAAGTAGCCAAGCTTGTGTGTATGACCCACTAGCCAAAATGTAGCCACAATTATACTCCTACATGACAATTTATTTGAATTCACACCATATGGAAACTAGACAAGGAATTCCACTCGCATAGCATGGAAAGGTGGCCATGTGGCTCCCCATATTTAATATTGTGAAAACAACATGGTTCATATAGGTAAGAATGTAGAGGGAAGTGGATCCATCTTAGTACATATGAGCTAGATATAATAATCAACAAAATTCAATTGCTGAGATATATCTTGGATGGTGGAATTATAAGGTGATGACAAGAAAGGTGGTGGAGGCAAGAAAATATATTCCCCCAAATCAACTTGGGCATGAAGAAATATATCAAGAGCCAACTACAATTCATCAAGAAGCAAATACAAGTAATACAATATATAATGCATATGAGATAGGAACCAAATAGAGGGGTTTTATATGGTGACATGAGCATGCTATTATGATGATCCAATGCAAGAAGAACATGTATAAAGTAGTAATATAGAATAGGAAAGTAGCATTACAATTGTTAGAAAATTGGGATGCTACAAAAGTACTCTAGGTAGCACGTCGATCCACCCCCTTCCGCAGTCTTTGAGCTTGCGGCAGAAACTCTTGGTCTTGTTTCCCTTCAGCACCACTGCATTCGATCGCTCTGCTTGCCTATTGTTGTGCGGGTGGGCGATGGATGCTTATCAAATCTTGGTGCATATGCCCTCGCAGTAGTATTTGAACATCCCTCTAGTGAACTGGTTGCTATTATCGGTGATGATGCGGTTAGGCACACTAGGACCTGCACAAACTTGACCGCTGGTCTTGCCGAGGTGGTCCTGACCGGCTCCACCTATGCCAACTTGGTTAATTTATCGATGGCGACCTAGAGGTATCGATCCCCCAGGTGCTCGGGGGAAAGGCCCCAAGGTCTCCAGCCCCCTGACCGTGAATGGCCATGAGAGCGGGATGGTCTGTAGCTGCTGGGACGACTGGTGTATATGCTTGGGGTGGAATTTTCATGCTTCGCACAACCTCACCAAATCTTTCGCGTCGGTGAGAGCGGTGAGCCAGTAGAATCCGCTACGAAATGCCTTCCCAGCAAGGGTGCGTGCCGAGGCATGATGGACGTATTCCTCGACATGTATATCATCCAACAACTTACCCTTTTTCGTCGGAAATGCACAGAAGAGAGACGCCATTGGGGAGGCGGTAGTAGAGATCCCCGTCCAACATGCAATACTTCTTTGCACGGCGGACGACGCTTTCCGACATGTCTTCGTCATCCGGGAAGATGTCGTCTTGCAGGTAGCTCTTGAGCTCCATGATCCAGTCCGACTCCTAGACAGTGGCTACCAGGACCAGCCTTTTGCCTGAGGGTGGACCGCAATCAGGGTCACCTGGCGAGTGTGGGGGTGGAAGCTCCTCGAGGTGGAACTTTTCTCCACTTGGCGGGTCGGCTGAGGGCTCGAAAAACCTTTCTACAAAGACCCCTAGCCATTGGGGCTTTCGCCTAGATGCGCGCTTGGCAATCTCATCTGCTTCTTGGTTATCCCCACCTCCTCGAGATATGCCAAGGAAATTTTTCTCGACTCTCTCCACCTCCTCGAGATATGCTGCCATGTGCTTCATCCTTGTGGATGTAGCTTTTGTCAAAAAATTTGACCAGGAGAAGGAGAGTCTCCCTAGACTGTGATGCGCTTGATTCCGAGGGCTATTGCCACCTTGAGGCCGGAGATAAGTCCCTCTTATTCGACGATGTTATTGGAGCGTTTAACTTCGTCCCTAAAGCACAGATCCACAACATAGAAGAGCCTTTCACCAGTTGGGGACATGAGCACGATGGCTGCCCCTGCCTCATCATTGTTGAATGCCTCGTCGAAGTTCACGATCTAGCAACCTGGGGATAGCTTCCTGGGAGTTGGGTAATTTCCTCCCGAGTTTCTCTTCTTCCCGGATCTATCCATTCTGCCACGAACTCCGCCAGGGATCTCCCGCGGGCGGTGGGTGTGGTATCGAACTTCATCTTGAATGGATGCAGCTCGATGGCCCACTCGTCCATGTGTCCCGTGGCATTGGTTTTGCGGAAACTTGGTGAACACCCTGATGGGGTGAACCTGGAAGTAGTGGCGCATCTTGCATGATGCCTCGAGGAGCACGTAGAGGAACTTCTACTGCATGGGGTACTGCTTGTGAGCATCCCTGGGCACCGTGCTAATAAAGTAGACCAGGCATTTCACAAGCTCGGTGGTCTCGGTCTGGCTATGACGGCTACCACACCACCAGCCTCTCCCTGCATGTCGTCGTCCCCCGTGCCTGCCGTGGCCCCCGGGTCCTCTAGAGAGTTAGCGGCCTAGGGTTTCCTTTTCTTCTCCACCACCTCTTCCCGCTTGGCGACCAGGACGACACTCTCCATCTGTGGTGTGGCCACTAGGTACATTAGCAGTGGCTCATGGGCCCTTGGTGCTACCATGACGGGTGGGCTAGTGAGGTACCTCTTGAGGGCCTCGAATGCCTCGTCGACCTCTATACTCCCCTACAAGTTGCCAGAGTGCTTCATGATATTGAAGAAGGGTAGGGACTATTCGCCTATCTTGGAGATGAACCTTCCCAAGGCTACCATGCACCCCGCCAAGCGTTGCATGTCCTTGAGTCACTTGGGGGGCCACATATATTCGATGGCTCGGACTTTGTCGGGGTTGGCCTCGATGCCCTGATGCGATACCATGAAGCCGAGGAGCTTGCCCGACAGGACCCCAAACATGCACTTAGCGGGGTTGAGCTTGATTTTCACCCTGCGCAACTTGGCAAAGGTCTCCTCCAGGTCTGCCACCAGGGTGTCTTTCTCGCGGGTCTTGACCACTATGTTATCGATATAGCCTTCCGCGTTCCTACCCATTTAGTCGCCCAGCATGATGCGCATGAGCCTCTAGAAGGTGGCATCGGCGTTCTTGAGGTCAAACGACATGTAGGTGTAGCAGTATACTTCACACGGGGTGATCAAGGTTGTCTTATCATCGTCCTCCTTGTCCATCTTGATCTAGTGCTACCCCGAGAAGGCATCTAGGAAGCATAGCAGGTGATAGCCCGCTGTGGAGTCCACAATATGGTCAATTCGAGGGAGCGGGTAAGTGTCCTTGGGACAGGCCTTGTTGAGGTCGGTGAAGTGAATGCAGAGCCGCTCACCCCCGGTGACCTTGGGGACCACCACTGGGTTAGATGACTAGTCGGTGTGCATGACCTCCTCGACGAGGTGTTCCTTGACCAGCTTCTCCATCTCGACAACGATGATCTGCGGCTTTTCCGTGGATTGTTCCCACACCTTCTAATTCACCGGGCGTGCCGTGGGCCATGCCGCCAAGTGATTTTCGATCACCTCATGAGGTACCCCCGTCATGTCCGGCGGGGTCCAGGCGAACACGTCTGCATTGGATTAGAGGAAGGTGACGAGGGCCTCCTCCCTCTCTGCCGAGAGGTGGGCCCTAATGGCGATGGTAGCCCCTGCGACCGCTGGGTTGAGGGGGATCTTCTTTGTTTCTGCCCGCTCCTAGGAGAATGATGGATTCTTTCTTCCATCCATGCTCCAGGAGCATGCTACTTCCTCCTTGGGAGGTGTCGTTGGCTTCCCCTCGCCAGCTACCGAGGCCTTATCGTCCAGGGCATGTCCTTCCCTCGCGAGGGGACCGCTATCACCCAAGTCGTCCACCACCTTCTGGTGCATATACGCTGCTTCTTGTAGGCCTACTTGAAGTAGCGCATTTCTTCAACCATGATGGTGGTCCCAGCGCCGCCCGACATCTTGACCATGTTGTAGGCGTTGTGGGTGACCACTATGAACTTCACTAGTGGCACGTAGCTGAGGATGACGTTAAATGGCAGGCCAATTCGTGCGCCGTCGAAGTTGATGAGATCCAAGAGGTAGTTGTCGCTCGTCCCAAACATGAAGGTAAGATGGATCTAGCCGAGAGGCACAGCGGCTCCCTTCGTGAGCCCCATGAACGGTAGAGCCAGGAGGAGGTGCGCCGTTGGCACCTGCATCTTCCTAAGTGCCTCCTCGGAGAGCTTGTTCAGCCCAGCCCCACCATCGATAAGGGTCTTGGCCATGGCACCACCACCAATGGTGGGAGCGCACACCATGGGTATGGCACCCACCAGGCGGGTAGAGCCCGGGTGGTAGTAGGTGCTAAAGGAAACCGGCTGCTACGACCACTTGATCAAAGCAACAGTAGTGTTGGGACTTCCACCCGCCAGCTCTCGAGAGAACTGCTTAAAGTTCCACCCGAAGGTAGGATCTTGGGAGCCGCCTACGATGCAAGTGACAAAGTTGGATGCACCTTGACACAGGGTGCCTCCCAGTCCGGCCTTCGTGTTCGGCGTCATGATGTCGTGCCGAGGATGACCTTGTAAGCGGGCCTCAGCCCCCTACTTGGCACGCAAAATGTCAGAAATTGTGTCCCGCAAAGGGACTAGGGTCCAACGGTCCCTTGGTTTGAGATGGGGCTGAACATGCGCTCCATGAAGTCACGGCAACAGCAGCGAAGACAGAGCAAGGGCACGATAGAGAGTGGATACATGTTTTTATGCAGGTTCGTGTAACTACCTCGGTGAATTACGCTCCTAGATACAAGCCTGGATGAGTGGTAGTGGTTGAAATAGTACGGTGGGGCCCCAAAATCCACTCACTGGTAGTCCTTTCGGACGTCCCAACCACTACCCTCTCAACGGGACTGTCAGGCGGTGAATCGGCGAAGGGATCAACTACATACACAAGTGGGTATGTATGCAAGCCACCATACAAGAGTACATCAGAGCCATACCATCTAGAAAGAAAGGAAATATAGCAACACCATACGGCAAGATTCAAATGACCTAGATAGATCTATATTTTAGGATACTTCCTCATACAACACACATCAGAGTATCATGCGGAAGCGGCAAACAAAATCCGAGTACGGATAAGAAGCAAATCGGCATAAGATGCCATAGAAATAAGCACATCCCAACTACAGGTCTCACGGATCCCCGTTCCCGGAATCTCTACACCGAACGATCGTTGCCCACATCATCGGCTTCTTCCACCCAGTATCCGTCCTGCGAGGGTACCTGTCCATCTGAACCAATAATTTATCATGTGAGACCCTAAGGGTACTCAACAAGTCTTAATGCCTCTAAAGGGGACACAACCTGGGGTGACGCAATTGCAGCGAAAGATAAACCCTAGCAGTTCTACAGATAAACGCTAACCATCCGCCTAACCAATGATAGACGGATGTCCATGAATTAAAAGCAACAGTTATAATGGTAATCTCATCAGATCCATCCTCCTCCTCGCTTACCAACGAGGAAGCGGACGAACAACCCCCCATCCGTTGGCAATTTTATTAACCATTCCATGAGTGTTGCACTATTTACTAGGCAAATTACTTAGTCATATTAAAGCGGTACTTTAGTTATGCTTGTCTATGATCGAGAAACTGTGCTCCAAGTCGTCCATATCCATGACACGGCTTTGAAAGTTTTACCGGCGTGGTGCACCAATAGCAACACACGCCGATCAACCTCGGAAAAACCAAATCAAAACCCAATGAGGCTTTCACGGTGAACAATCATAGGATTCAGAAATATTTGAGGCCACCCTTGAAGTACACCATAGCAGTAAGCAAGCTCGAGACGGACTCAAGGTTTGCGTCAATGGTCAGAACGAAAGAGATCCCCAATCGGGATCGCCGATACCGCGAAAACATTCCGCTTACCTAAACAGTACAGTGTGCTCCTCGCACAAACGTATGTAAACAGTAGCATGGCATAAGTACAGGATAGTAAATAAAACCTCAATCTAGTTTGTGGCCCCAAGAAATAAGACGGAATCAAGCTCTGGCTCAGGGGGGTCCCATATACCTCCCGGATGTGGATAGCGCGATAAAACAAGGAACAGGAATCAAGTACTCGGGGTCTTACGGGACACAAGTGAGCAGGAAAAACCAAATAGCAGATGTTCCTCACCGGTGCCACTTTCATTAGTTATCCCATTACTACTCAGGTTAAGTTGTTTATGTACCTCGTTATCCATCAGACTCTCACAAACCCTACACATGCTATTCTACGACTCGCATGGCTCAAACAACTCCTGTAGTAAGGGCTCATGGGATGGAGGAACAAGCTTGGTGGGGTTTAAAAGTAAAGGCTATGCATACTTGGGATACAATTTTAATGCAATCGCGACTCAATGATGCAAGAATAAGGTAGAGGCAATAGGTACTTATGTATGCAAGCACGTGGAAGTGCTTGCCTGACAACTCAGTTGAAGCGAGGGACGGATCTGGGTAGTGCTCCTGGTTCTCTTGATATAACCCCTGCTCAGTGTCTATCCGAGAAAAACCAAACAAACAAGGCCAACATGAATATAGAGCACAAGCATATGAATAAGATGCGTCAAGAAAACAATCATGCCATGATGAATGGTGCACAATTTACATGGCAATAAGGTAGCATGGCATGGTGAGGTGTGGAAGACAAGTAATAACATTTTAATGGGGTTTTGGATCACAATTTGTTGTCATAAAAATTGTTGTTTACTATATATTGATATGATGCAATTGAAGTCATGGATAGCATAAACAGAAAAGTCTCGTCGAGCTGATCATTTTAGACATATCATTTGCTAAATTTGGAATTATAAAACAAAAGTTATTAATTATTTAAGTTCTAGTGGCATTTGTTGTAATTTAACTCAACTTGGAATTTAAAGTGTGCAAAAGGTAATTTGAATAGCATATTTGAAATCCTCACATTTTTCTGGTTCAGAAACATATATTATTTGTATTATTTGAAATTATGAATTTTAAATTTATTTTAAGTCAAAATTAATTAATTAGGGTCAAAGTCAAAGGTTGACTAAATAAAATAATTCTGAAAATATTTGAATAAGGGTTTGAATTATAATTCAAAAACTAAACATTTTTCATATAAGGTTTGAATTCAAATTCGAAATATTTAATTAGTTATGAATTTATTTGATAATATTCATTTCCTGAAATTTTATTGATTAAAGAAAAAGGCAGTGGCTTTTCTTACTCGGCCAGGGCTACCCAGCCACCGATGGTGGGGACACAGTGGCGTGACCTTCTTGCAGCGGGAGGACACGGGGATGCGCCACGTGGACGCAGCAGGACCGCGGGTTGACACTGAAAAACCTCAGGAGCCTTTTTATAAAAACCCCTGACGCTGACTGGTGGGGCTAGGGAACTGTGGTTTAAGAGTTGAGAAGTCCAGGGTTCTTTTTGTAAAACTTCCGGAGGTGACTGACGAAACTGAATTTGCGTTTGCTGACACTGCTAGCTGGCCCCAGATTCCAACGAAGATGGCGAGCAAACGAAAGCGAATTTCACTAAACCGTAAAAACCTAAAACGAAGGGGAATGTACCAGCTACAAGTTTTGTTAAGGGTCCATCGTTGGATCTAGGCTGCAGCGGGCGGGGCATGTTGGCGATCAGAGGCTAACGCTGCTTACACGATGCCGCCGCGTTCAAAGACAGCGGTGGCCTTGCGGCGCGGCGAGCGAGAGCGCCAGAGCGGGTGAGGCGGCACGGCGGCCTGGGAAGGATGCTCACCGGTGGACGCGAGGGGGAAAGATGAGGCGGAGCTAGCGGGGTCCTTCAGGGTCCAATTCCCGGCGACGTGGGGGCGCGAGGTCGTCGGAAGCACACCGGGGAGGGTCGCCTACGGGTCACCACCTGCAGACAACGACGGTCACCGACGAGCTAGAGGCAGGGAGAGAAGGCGGACGAACACAAACGGGGAGGTTCGCTTGGCACCTTGAGTACGGGAGCGGGGACGAGGCTACGCGCGACACGCTCAGACGGGCGCCAGAGCAGGCGTCGGTCGGGACATGGCGGCGGAGGGGTGCGAGGAAGGATGGGAAGAAAGATAGGGTTCTGAGAGGGCTTCGGGCGAGGATAAGAAGGGGGAATGGAGGGTGACGCGGCTGACGGCGAAGACGGCCACCTGCTCCTTGCTGCTTTCCGTCAGCGTGCCTGCAGAGAGGAGAGCGACGGAGAAGAAGTACAGGGCGACGACGCCGTGAGTGGAGGGGTATCGGGCCAGGGGAACGAGTTGGGCCGGGGGAGTCTGCCTGATGGGTTGATACTGGGCTGCTGCGGCTGGTTGGGCTGCCAGGTTTGTTCTCTCTTTTATTTTCCTTCCTCTTTTTATTTTTGTTTGATTTGTTTGTTTCCATTCTAATACAAATTCAACCAGCTACTTATTTCAAATCTTTTGAACTTTGTTACCAGGAGGTTTGAATAGAGGGTTGGAACAAGTGTGGAAGCAAGGCAAAAGAGATGGAGGGGAAGGAGATGCCCGCATACATGTTTTATGAATGAGCCAAAAAATGGGGCATGGGGTAGGTTTAGGGTTTTGCTTTGAGGGGGGGTATGGTAGATTAGGGTTTTGGAGAGAGAGAGAGAGATGGATAGGTATTCTTTGAATCATGCATGCTCCAATTAAAGACCAAGCAAGATCAAAAGAAAAAGGGTAGAGATAGGAAGGTGGGGTTTAGGTTTTTGCATGCCACATGATCCCATGTGCATGCATGGGGTATGGAGATTAAGGTTTAGCTATAGGGGGTTAGAGAGGTAGAGGATATGAAGAAAACCACAAGCCAAAACAAGATTAAGGAAAGGAGAGGGAATCCATGCAAGCAAACCAAATAACATTTCAAAGTCAAGAAAAAGGTGGCACTTGCATGGCCCATGCAAACAATAATTGCCATGTAGTTATATTGTGAAAACAACATTAATTCATGTGGCACTATTCCTTACATTCCCAAAAGGTGGGCAAAGGCCAAGCAAAAGGTTATGGGTGAAATCCAACCAACCAACATGAGCTAGAGATAACTCAATGAAATGCCAAGCTCATATTAATTGGATGGTGGAATTATAAGGTGGTGAAAGAAAGGTGGTGGAGTTGATAAGAGATATGCCCCCACATCAACTTGGGCATTTAGCAATATATCAAGAACCAAATACAATATCAAGAGGCAACTACAATTAATAATGCACATGAGATAAGAACCAGACAAGAAAGGGTTTTATATGATGCTCAAATGCAAGGTGGCATGATGACATGAGCATGACATGATGATGATGCAACAATTATATGTTGGAGGTGGCCCTTTTTATTACTAGAACAAGTAGCATTACAGGTGTTAGACAACTGGGATGCTACAACTCTCCCCCACTAAACAGGAATCTCGCCCCGAGATTCTAGGAAGAAGAAGAAGAAGACACAAAGAGAGAAGGATGGTTGGCACGGAGTTCATCTTCACGCTCCCATGTGGCTTCATCAACAGAATGGTGTGACCACTGCACCTTGCAGAACTTGATGGACTTGTTGCGAGTCCTTCGTTCTGCGGTCTCAAGGATTTTGGTGGGGTGTTCTTGATAAGACAAGTCTTCTTGGAGGTCGATTAGCTCATGCTCCACGGTCCTGCCGGGATCTTTGAAGCACTTCTTGAGCTGCGAGATGTGGAAAACATCATGGACTTTGAGTTTTTCCGGGAGCTCCAGGGCATAAGCAACTTCTCCTCTTCTACCACGTATCTTGAAAGGACCGATGTATCTAGGAGCCAACTTTCCTTTGATACCGAAGCGGTGTGTTCCTCTCATGGGAGTGACACGAAGGTAGACGAGATCACCAGTGGCATACACCATATCTGTGTGCTTCCTGTCATAGTTGCTCTTCGGCGACTCGAGCAATCTTGTGTTCTCGAATGATATGCACCTTCTCTTACCTGAGTCACAATGTCAGGGCCAAACCAGATTCTTTCTCCTGCACCTGACCAACCAATCGGAGTTCTGCACTTGCGACCATAGAGAGCCTCAAATGGTGCCATCTTCAGACTCTTCTGGAAGCTGTTGTTGTAGGAGAATTCAGCATAAGGAAGGCATTCCTCCCACTTCATGCCAAAAGAGATGACGCAGGCACGAAGCATATCCTCCAGAATCTGATTGATCCTTTCAACCTGTCCTTGCGACTGAGGGTGGTAAGCAGTGCTGAAGTTCAACTTTGTTCCCAAAGCTTTTTGGAAACTCTCCCAGAACTTTGAGGTGAAGATGCTCCCAGTGCGAACTGATTTCAAGTGGCACCCCATACAGAGACAATTGTTGATATAGAGCTCAATAACTGAATTCGAAATTGTTTCTTTGATGGAAGAAATGAGCCACTTTAGAAAGCCTGTCGATGACAACAAAAATTGCATTGTTGCCCTTCTGCGACCTTGGGAAGCCAGTGATGAAGTCCATCTCTACTTTCTCCCATTTCCATTCCGGAGGTTTCAACGGCTGTAGAAGACCGAATGGTTTCTGATGGACAGCCTTGACTCTGCGACAGACATCACATTCTGAGACATACTTTGCACAATACCGTTTCAACCCAGGCCACCAGTATTGTGTTTTCAAGTCCATGTACATCTTTGTGCTGCCAGGATGGATAGAAAGAACCGAATCATGCGCCTCCTTGAGAACTTGGTCTCTCAGACCCGGGTAGTTTGGAACAAACATCCGGTGTTCAAAGAAGAGCGTGCCTTGATCATCAACGTGGAAGGACTCATACTTCGGAAGGTCAAGCTTAGAGATAAGATTTTTGGTGTGCGGATCACCAAGCTGACGAGAGCGAATATGTTCTTCCAAGAGAGGAGTAGCCAGAAGGTTCAGGAGATGCCCTTGTTCCACAATTTCCAGGTTGAGCTGACGGAATTCCTCGCACAAGAGAGGATGTTGCTCTTCCACCATGAGGTTGTGGACATAAGCTTTACGGCTAAGCGCATCTGCCATCACATTGGCTTTGCCCGGAGTGTAGTTGATGGTCACATCAAAGTCATTGATTGCTTCGATCCATCTCCTTTGCCGAAGGTTGAGATCAGGCTGTGTGAAGATATACTTCAAACTCTTGTGGTCAGAGAAGATCTCACAACGGTTACCAAGCAAGTAGTGCCTCCATAGCTTCAAAGCAAAGACAACTGCTGCTAGCTCGAGGTCATGTGTGGGATAGTTGATCTCATGCGTCTTCAAGCGAGGCATAAGCAACCACTTTCTCTTGCATCAGGACCGCACCCAATCCTTGCAAAGAGGCGTCCGAGAATATCCGGAAAGGCTTAGATGTATCCGGAGGAACCAAGACGGTGTGGAAGTGAGCTTCTCTTTGAGTGTCTCAAAACTTTCTTGACATGCAGGAGTCCACGGTACTTCTTGCCTTTCTTGAGGAGATCGGTAAGAGGCTTCGCTATCTTGAGAAGTTACGACAAGCAGCGGCAATAGCTAGCCAAACCAAGAAAACTCCGCACTTCCTTGACATTAACAGGAGGAAGCCATTCAACTATTGTCTTCATGGTTTCCGGGTTAACTGCAATGCCCTTGGCAGAGATAACATGACCCAGGTATGTTACTTCAGGCAGCCAAAACTCACACTTTGAGAACTTTGCATACAAGAGGTTCTCACGAAGCTTGTTTAAGACACACCGCAGGTGTTCTTCATGCTCCTCCTTAGACTTGGAATAGACCAGAATGTCATCCAGATATACCACAACAAACTTATCCAGGTACTCCATGAAAACGGAGTTCATCAGCCTCGAGAAGGTAGCAGGTGCGTTGGTGAGACCGAAAGACATGACCGTGTACTCATACAGGCCATAGCGGGTGGTGAAAGCTGTTTTGGGCACATCTTCTTTGCGAATCTTGATTTGGTGATAACCACTTCTCAAGTCCATCTTAGAGAACACCACAGCTCCTGCTAGCTGATCAAAAAGATCATTTATCCGTGGGAGAGGATATTTGTTCTTGATGGTTTTAGCATTGAGAGCCCGGTAGTCAACACATAGCCTATCGGTTCTATCACGCTTCTTCACAAAGATTGTTGGGCTACCCCAAGAAGAAGTGCTGTTTTGAATGAAACCCAACTTCTCTTGTTCATCAAGTTGTCGTTTGAGTTCAGCTAACTCAGAAGGACCCATTTTATATGTCCGCTTAGAGATAGGAGCCGTTCCAGGTTCAAGCTCAATCACGAATTCAACCTCGCGATCCGGAGGCATACCTGGCAACTCTTCAGGAAAGACATCTGGGAACTCACAGACCACTGGTACACTCTGAATAGCTTCCATAGCATCATCATTCAGAGCCGCCAAGGAAAAGAGCTGGACAGCAGGAGTCAGACTTGGAGAAAAGACTATATGGCCTTCAGAAATCTTCAGAGACACCGGCGTCAAAGACAATCAATCACAGCTGCATTTGCTGTCAACCAATCCATGCCCAAGATGACATCAATGTCAGAGTTGCCCAGAACAATCAAAGAAGCCAAGAATGAAGAACCCCCAATCTCAATTTGATTGCCATGACTGATCTTAGATGCTATCATATTTGCTCCAGGCGAAAGAACCATTAACTGCTTAAGGATAGGGTCCATTGCTAACTCATTCTCATTTGCAAACTTGTGAGACACAAAAGAATGCGATGCACCAGAATCAAAGAGAACTCGTGCAGGGACTGAGTTAACGGAAAGCATACCCATCACAACTCTGTGTGCATGCTCACTGATGGCGGCGTTAGCCTTAGCACAACCGCAGAACCGGGCTTAGTGTTGATGTTGAGCCGAGGTGGTGGTGCACGAACCGAAGGAGAGCTTGTTGCAGATCTTGGCGGGGTGGAGGAGAGCTTTGTTCTTCATCGGACGTTCGATTTGATGTCCAGGATCTCCACACACGAAGCAGGCACCAGCTGGACGTGGAGCAGAGTAGCCAGGGACTCCGCCAGGCGCTCCAGGGTAGTGGTGGTTGTAGCCCCTGGGAGCCGCAGTGGTGAAGTTTGGTGGCCTTGGCGCGAAACTTGCAGGTCTTGGTGGAGCCGGGAGCGACGGTGGGGTGTTAGGAACCCAGACACGCCGCTTAGAAGGAGCTGCCATAACTACAGAGCTTGATGCATCCCTGTTGTGCTTCTTGGACTCCTCAAACATTTGCCTGCTTGTCTCCTCTTGAAGTGCTGTGTGTTGTAGTTCCAGGAAAGTTGCCGGCCTTGCATGTGTGATTGCATACTTGATCGACGCATTGAGCCCTTGCCTGAACCTTTTTTGCTTCTTCTTGTCATCAGATACCTCATCACCACCATAACGAGAGAGATTCATGAAGTTCCTGATATAGGTGTTGACGTTATCATTTCCCTGCTTCAGGTTGAGGAAAGCCTCCTTCATCCTTTCCATTACAATCTCTGAGAGAAACTGCTCTTTGAACGCTCCAGTGAACCTCTCCCAAGTTGGCTGGAACCCAGTGCAGCTTGCCTTCAAGTAGTTTTCCCACCAAAGAGCTGCATCTCCCTTAAGAAGGTGAGTAGCACACTTGACCCACTCCTGCTCCGGAACATCAGCAGTCTCGAGCAACCTTGAGATCTCACGCAGCCAATCATCCGCGTCCAGAGGTCGGTCAGAAACATCAAACTGACGAAGGTTGAATTTGAGGAAGCTCTTGATGTCTCCTCGCTTGGGAGGTGGAGGAAGTGGAGCAAACTCATTTCTCCTGACGCTCTCCTCAAATCGCTGCTGGTTCTCTTGCATTGCTGCCAAAGCATTAGCTATGTTTGACAGCGCGGAGCCCAGTTCCGGAGGTATGTCCTCTTCAGTCCGGCGTGGTGGAGCCATCCTGTCATTGATATAAAACTCAAGTCAGTACTATAATGTAGAATGATAATAATCCAAAATAGAACCAAGATGGAATTAACCAAGATTAAAGGATACAATTTACTGAGGTGATATTAAAATATCAACAAAGTTCAAAGCACCTAAAAGATATTAAGCATATCGCACACGACTGAAAAGGAGTGTGGTACACAAATATATCAAAGAAAAAATTTTCCACAAATTTCGGCATTAAAATACCAATAGATGCGCAAAATTACTTAACGAATCAAGATTAGTGACTCTACCGATTCAATATACAAAAGCGAATGATAAAAGTAGTGGTATGGTCGCAACTCCATCCCGCACTCAAATCATTACTCCGCACATGAACAAGTGGAACACATATCCTAACCCCTTCTTCTCACGATGAAACCTAAAGATTGGTAACTACGGAAACGAACACCCCAAACAAGAAAGCGTCGGATACAAAGAGGAAGATAGATTGCGTCGGTTTGCATAAGCCTGTCGGTATGAAATGTACCAACAGTTGATAACCAAAGGCAGATAAGATAACAACTTGGATGCAACAGATAGACAAGGGATTACACACACACACACAACCTATGGTACTACGGAAACCCAGAACACGTGAATCCTAGTTTGAATCTTGAGAAGAGGATTGAAAACGTTGCACTTCCTTACCAGAAAAGGGTGGTGGGAGGGTAAGAAGAAAAGTGGAAGCAGTCCTACTCTCGCGTTTTGTTTTTCCCTAATATACATAACTACCAAAATATTTGCTAGACTGACAACGACCGTTTGGCTGAAACCCTGAAGGTCGGGATGGCTCTGATACCAATTGTAACTACCTCGGTGAATTACGCTCCTAGATACAAGCCGGGATGAGTGGTAGTGGTTGAAATAGTACGGTGGGGCCCCAAAAGCCACTCACTGGTAGTCCTTTCGGACGTCCCAACCACTACCCTCTCAACGGGACTGTCTGGCGGCGTGTCGGCAGCGAAGGATCAACTACATACACAAGTGGGTATGTATGCAAGCCACCATACAAGAGTACATCGAGCCATACCATCTAGAAAGAAAGGAAATATAGCAACGCCATACGGCAAGATTCAAATGACCTAGATAGATCTATATTTTAGGATACTTCCTCATACAACACACATCGAGTATCATGCAGGCGGCAAACAAAATCCGATGCGGATAAGAAGCAAATCGGCATAAGATGCCATAGAAATAAGCACATCCCAACTACAGGTCTCACGGATCCCGTTCCGGAATCTCTACACCGAGCGATCGTTGCCCATCATCGGCTTCTTCCACCCAAGATCCGCTCTGCGAGGTACTGTCCATCCGAACCAATAATTTATCATGTGAGACCCTAAGGGTACTCAACAAGTCTTAATGCCTCTAAAGGGGACACAACACAGGGTGACGAATTGCGAAAGATAAACCCTAGCAGTTCTACAGATAAACGCTAACCATCTGCCTAACCAATGATAGACGGATGTCCGTGAATTAAAAGCAACAGTTATAATGGTAATCTCATCAGATCCATCCTCCTCCTCGCTTACCAACGAGGAAGCGGACGAACAACCCCCCATCCGTTGGCAATTTTATTAACCATTCCATGAGTGTTGCACTATTTACTAGGCAAATTACTTAGTCATATTAAAGCGGTACTTTAGTTATGCTTGTCTATGATCGAGAAACTGTGCTCCAAGTCGTCCATATCCGCGGACACGGCTTTCAGAAAGTTTTACCCGGCCGGGGTGCACCAATAGCAACACACGCTCGATCAACCTCGGAAAAACCAAATCAAAACCCAATGAGGCTTTCACGACTGAACAATCATAGGATTCAGAAATATTTCAGGGGGCCACCCCTTGAAGTACACCATAGTGAGTAAGCAAGCTCGAGACGGACTCAAGGTTTGCGTCAATGGTCAGAACGGCAGATCCCCAATCGGGATCGATACCGCGAAAACATTCCGCTTACCTAAACAGTACAGTGTGCTCCTCGCACAAACGTAAATGAACAGTAGCATGGCATAAGTACAGGATAGTAAATAAAACCTCAAACTAGTTTGTGGCCCCAAGAAATAAGACTGAATCAAGCTCTGGCTCAGGGGGTTCCCATATACCTCCCGGATGTGGATAGCGCGATAAAACAAGGAACATGAATCAAGTACTCGGGGTCTTACGGGACACAAGTGAGCAGGAAAAACCAAATAGCAGATGTTGCTCACCGGTGCCACTTTCATTAGTTATCCCATTACTACTCAGGTTAAGTTGTTTATGTACCTCGTTATCCATCAGACTCTCACAAACCCTACACATGCTATTCTACGACTCGCATGGCTCAAACAACTCCTGTAGTAAGGGCTCATGGGATGGAGGAACAAGCTTGGTGGGGTTTAAAAGTAAAGGCTATGCATACTTGGGATACAATTTTAATGCAATCGCGACTCAATGATGCAAGAATAAGGTAGAGGCAATAGGTACTTATGTATGCAAGCATGTGGAAGTGCTTGTCTGACAACTCAGTTGAAGCGAGGGACGGATCTGGGTAGTGCTCCTGGTTCTCTTGATATAACCCCTGCTCAGTGTCTATCCGAGAAAAACCAAACAAACAAGGCCAACATGAATATATAGCACAAGCATATGAATAAGATGCGTCAAGCAAACAATCATGCCATGATGAATGATGCACAATTTACATGGCAATAAGGTAGCATGGCATGGTGAGGTGTGGAAGACAAGTAATAACATTTTAATGGGGTTTTGGATCACAATTTGTTGTCATAACAATTGCTGTTTACTATATATTGATATGATGCATGCTGCAATTGAAGTCATGGATAGCATAAACAGAAAATTCTCGTCGAGCTGATCATTTTAGACATATCATCTGCTAAATTTGGAATTATAAAACAAAAGTTATTAATTATTTAAGTTCCAGTGGCATTTGTTGTAATTTAACTCAACTTGGAATTTAAAGTGTGCAAAAGGTAATTTGAATAGCATATTTGAAATCCTCACATTTTTCTGGTTCAGAAACATATATTATTTGTATTATTTGAAATTATGAATTTTAAATTTATTTTAAGTCAAAATTAATTAATTAGGGTCAAAGTCAAAGGTTGACTAAATAAAATAATTCTGAAAATATTTGAATAAGGGTTTGAATTATAATTCAAAAACTAAACATTTTTCATATAAGGTTTGAATTCAAATTCGAAATATTTAATTAGTTATGAATTTATTTGATAATATTCATTTCCTGAAATTTTATTGATTAAAGAAAAAGGCAGTGGCTTTTTTTACTCGGCCAGGGCTACCCGATCCTTGTGGTGGGACACAGTGGCGCGCCCATCTTGCAAGGAGGACACGGGGATGCGCCACGTGGACGCAGCAGGACCGCGGGTTGACACTGAAAAACCTCAGGAGCCTTTTTATAAAAATCCCTGACGCTGACTGGTGGGGCTAGGGAACTGTGGTTTAAGAGTTGAGAAGTCCAGGGTTCTTTTTGTAAAACTTCCGGAGGTGACTGACGAAACTGAATTTGCGTTTGCTGACACTGCTAGCTGACCCCAGATTCCAACGAAGATGGCGAGCAAACGAAAGCGAATTTCACTAAACCGTAAAACCTAAAGCGAAGGAATGTACCCTACAAGTTTTGTTAAGGGTCCATCGTCGGATCTAGGCTGCGTGGGCGGCACGTTAGCGATCAGGCGAAACGATCGCTGCTACGATGCCGCTCGCGTTCTAGCACAGCGGTGGCTGTGGCCAGCGCGCCGAGCGGGTGAGGCGCAGCGGCTCGGGAAGGATGCTCACCGGTGGATGCGAGGGGAAAGATGAGGCGGGGCTAGCGGGGTCCTTCAGGGTCCAATTCCCGGCGACGTGGGGGCGCGGGGTCGTCGGAAGCACGCCGGGGAGGGTCGCCTACGGGTCACCACTGCACAAGCAGCGGTCACCGACGAGCTAGAGGCAGGGAGAGAAGGGCAGGACCAGAACACAAACGGGGAGGTTCGCTTGGCACCTTGAGTACGGGAGCGGGGACGAGGCTACGCGCGACACGCTCAGACGGGCGCCAGAGCAGGCGTCGGTCGGGACATGGCGGCGGAGGGGTGCGAGGAAGGATGGGAAGAAAGATAGGGTTCTGAGAGGGCTTCGGGCGAGGATAAGAAGGGGGAATGGAGGGTGACGGTGGCGGCATGAGACGGCCACCTCCTTGCTGCTTTCGGCGTTCTGCAGAGAGGAGAGCGACGGAGAAGAAGTACAGGGCGACGGCGCCGTGAGTGGAGGGGTATCGGGCCAGGGGAACGAGTTGGGCCGGGGGAGTCTGCCTGATGGGTTGCTCTCTTGGGGCTGGTTGGCTGCTGTGTTTGTTCTCTCTTTTATTTTCCTTCCTCTTTTTATTTTTGTTTGATTTGTTTGTTTCCATTCTAATACAAATTCAACCAGCTACTGATTTCAAATCTTTTGAACTTTGTTACCAGGAGGTTTGAATAGAGGGTTGGAACAAGTGTGGAAGCAAGGCAAAAGAGATGGAGGGGAAGGAGATGCCCGCATACATGTTTTATGAATGAGCCAAAAAATGGGGAATGGGGTAGGTTTAGGGTTTTGCTTTGAGGGGGGTATGGTAGATTAGGGTTTTGGAGAGAGAGAGAGAGAGAGAGATGGATAGGTATTCTTTGAATCATGCATGCTCCAATTAAAGACCAAGCAAGATCAAAAGAAAAAGGGTAGAGAGAGGAATGTGGGGTTTAGGTTTGTGCATGCCACATGATCCCATGTGCATGCATGGGGTATGGATATTAAGGTTTAGCTATAGGGGGTTAGAGAGGTAGAGGATATGAAGAAAACCACAAGCCAAATCAAGATTAAGCAAAGGAGACGGAATCCATGCAAGCAAACCAAATAACATTTCAAAGTCAAGAAAAAGGTGGCACTTGCATGGCCCATGCAAACAATAATTGCCATGTAGTTATATTGTGAAAACAACATTAATTCATGTGGCACTATTCCTTACATTCCCAAAAGGTGGGCAAAGGCCAAGCAAAAGGTTATGGGTGAAATCCAACCAACCAACATGAGCTAGAGATAACTCAATGAAATGCCAAGCTCATATTAATTGGATGGTGGAATTATAAGGTGGTGAAAGAAAGGTGGTGGAGTTGATAAGAGATATGCCCCCACATCAACTTGGGCATTTAGCAATATATCAAGAACCAAATACAATATCAAGAGGCAACTACAATTAATAATGCACATGAGATAAGAACCAGACAAGAAAGGGTTTTATATGATGCTCAAATGCAAGGTGGCATGATGACATGAGCATGACATGATGATGATGCAACAATTATATGTTGGAGGTGGCCCTTTTTATTACTAGAACAAGTAGCATTACAGGTGTTAGACAACTGGGATGCTACAGTTCGGGACCCTCGTGAGGAGGTAAAGCCCTTACTCCTTCTTGGTTGTATTGCTCGTGTGCTTCGCAAGGTTACAATGGAGGATGTATGTTTAGGGTTTTAGATCTCTGGGAACAACCCGTTTCGAGGTAGGAGAAGGACTCCTTATATAGAGTCATCAGGCCTCTTCCCACAATCCTTGGGCGGATGGGTCACCAAACTGCCGCCCTCCAAAGCTCTGATCTACCAGGCTACTTTACGTGGAATAGGTCTAATCATCTAGAAACAGCTGGTCCTCATCGAAGCTTTGGTCACTACTGACATCTTGCACCAATACACTCCTCACTTTGGCTTATTGCACCGATACGTAGGGGGGACACGGTCCTACCGACCTGGCCCTTGTCAGCCCTACTTTTGACTATGGCACGGGCCTCGAGACTGGGCCAGGGTGGCATCGAATGCCACTATAGATCTTGTATTCCATGTCCGACAGATTCTAGTGATGGAATGGAGATAGATCCAATAACAGACGAAGGGAAAACAAGAAATGATGGTGAAGAAAATGTTGGACCCTTAACAGAGTCCGGTGAGGTAGATTAATTAATCCTATGGTGATCACTAGATTCATTAATTGATTTATATATATATATTCACGAATATTTCTCTTCTTTTAGCCCTCAGATCGAGGTAATCTACTAGCAGAAGGCAACGAGGCCCGACCAAAAAGTTGGCCAATAATGCAGTACTCAAAATTGAAGATGTCGCTAAAGATGGTGAACCATTGGCTCCGAAAGGGAACAGAACTGCATTTTAAGTGAATGAAGATTTATTGTTAAGGACAACATCCCGATCACCACACAATAATGTAACAAGCCAACGAAGGAAGCTGTATTTAGTTTTGTCGACCAAAGATCCAAAGATATGCTTTGGGATAAGCTCTTGACACACTACCGTCTTGGCAACTGAAGAGATCACAAAGTGCATGAAGTTGAAATTCAAGGTGTGGGATCTTAAGAAGATTGCCGCACAATTCTAGATGCACAAGAAAATATTATACAATAAATATGTCAAGGAAAAAACTCCAACATTCACTAGACCACTAGATAAGATATGTGATCAATGGGACGAATTTATGGAGTACAAGACATCAGAAGAAGCTAAGAAAAGGTTGGGAAAAATAAGGAAAATGTTGTGAAATAAATATCACCATGTTATGGGGAAAAGTGGCTACAATAGTGTCGTGCCTAAGTGGGGGAAAAATGAGGCCACCATTATTGATAAAGGGATCATTCCACCTATAGTGGATTGTCCCGACAGTTCAAGAAATTGGTTTCTTGGGCATGGCGAATCGATGGACCCACAAATAGGAGAGATTACTGGAAAGAAACAAATTGTTGGACCCTAGAGAGAATTTCTTAAAGAAAAAGCCGATGTTCGAGAGGGAAAGTCCCATCCCGAGTGAGAGAACGACAAGCTGACACGTGCCCTCGGGAATCCTAAACACAGGACAAACACGAGGCTATGGACCTAGTGTTCTGTGGAAGATTGGGTTTGACGAGTATAATGACAATAATAGAAGCCGGTCAAGAAAAAAAAAGCGGGAGGCTGACCGGTTGCAGAATGTATAAAGAAAGAACAAAGAATTGGCAGCCATGTTAAAGTAGAAGTAGGAGCAATTGGATGCACTTAGCCAACAAAGGGCATCTCAGGGGCAACAAGATCATGCATTCGATACTACAGGCACATCTCAGCGGAGAAGCAGCATGGCTTCCATGGGAGCCTGGTGTAAGACCTCACCTTTTAAGGTAAAGGTCCCTATGATTGCAGTGCTAGTCCCTAGATCAAAATTCTAGCACCCATAGTTTAAGATGAAGTACACATATACACAGGTCGTTATTACATCGTAATTCCAGGAGTACAATAGTACTTACAACTCATTAGCCCAAGGCTAACACATAGAGTTCTCATTACATAGTAAATAAATAAAGTATTCATCTTCATGTGCCATAGGCAAACATGTTGAGTGTAGACTCATAACCCTACTCATCATCAGAGTAACCTGCAACATAATAAGTTACATCCACAAGGGGTCAATACATTTGTAATTGTATTGGGAAGTGATATCATAGTTATATGGTAGAGACTATCATCTACATAAATTTGGCTAAGTGTGCTTTTAGGCTGGCTTTGCACAAAGTAGTTTTGTCCTACTAGTTGAAAACACTAAGTTTTTCTTTGCAAAAAAAACACTAAGGTACCACCAATACACATTGGTGAACCACTACCCTTGTTCAACCACAAGTTTTAACTTAGAGAAATTGGGATGAGGAGATTCTTGATCATTTCAATGTCTTTCATGCTCAAAATGTCCATTACCGGGGACATGACTAAGTACTTAGGTTTTACCCTCTCGAGAGGTGGTTCTCTTTCCCCACAAGACTCGACATGCATCGAGACGAGACTTTTCAGAAGCAATCCCTCAGACCACCACGGACGCGTTCCATCCTATCAACCGTACCACCATCTGTACATCCGGCTGAGTTCTTGCAACGTAGTTGGTCAAGGCAGAGCCCATATGCCATGTGGTTGCACTAGAAGCTTCTCAACACTAAACATATCAAATCCCTTTGTTCCTGGGTAGCCATCCACAAGTGTGATACACAGGGTAAACCATAGATATGAGACCTGTGTAACCACTCAACACAAACCATACTTCCCATTCCACCCAGGTGTTTAGTAACAAGTTGTTTTCTTAGTCAAAAACATATAGGCATAATATTTCCATAGTATCCTAACATGAATTTTTCACCCTTGAATTCTAATAGATAGGCTAAGCATATTAGCACATCATTTCTCCTAACATAGGGAAAATACTATCAATCTATCATATATACGACCTACCATAGCATAATGTATACTTTGAAAATTATCATGCAAATCCTACTCAAAATAATACTAGTGCAATAGGAAAAATAATAGGACAGCGATGGAGTATCACTTGCCTTGGTAGCTAGGGGAATAGGTACAATCCTCGCAATCACACTCTCCACAAACCAAAAAATCTACACAACAATTCATACAACAAAATAATCACAAATCAATATACACACCAAAAAATAATATGAATGCATGCAAAATGCAATGAGATGATTGGCAACACTTTTTAAATCAAACTCTACAGTACTGAATACAAAGCATACATTCTAAAGTCTAAATAAAACAAAAACCACTTTAAAATAACATTCTAAATAATTTTTATAGTCAAATTAGGCCTACAGATGTCTCTGCATAAAATCCTAATTTTATAGAAGCAAATAGCCAAAGAAAGGCCACAGATGGAAATATCTCATTTTTCTGAATCCATAGACATCTAATTTGCAATTTTTGGATTTACAGAACAAATATTATGCAATTTACATGTTTAAACAACTAATAGAAAAAAATCTAGATTTTAAATAAAAAACAGAGCCATGCGGCAGCATCTGATTGAATAGATCACGCACGCGATCAACTGGATATAAGTTGCATCCTTCAGTCCAGATCTGCCCGTACCTGTTCGCTGCTAGATCTAAACGCAGCCACGGGATCTAGATCCAGTGGACCACATCTACTCGAGCATAACCTAGCGGCGCGCATGGCTACTACGGCGGCGACGCTGCTGACGGTGACACGCCAGTGAGGCTAGGGGGTAGGAGAGTTGGTGCTAGGGCTTACCGAGGTCACGGGGACGTGGCGATGCTCAACGTGGTCACCGTCGGGGCGGGGGGCGCACGGACACGGACACAAACGCTCGTCGAAGTTTGGCTGTGCATCGGGTGTTCTCAGTCGGAGACGAAGACCACGACCTAAGGAGCAAGGGGACAAGATGCAGGCATTAGAAGATGCGCAAGACAAAGGCGAGAACAACTGTTTGAATTTGAGGAGGAGGGGAACATGGAGCTCACTGGAATGGCTCGTCGGGCAGCGGCGGTGCAACGCAAAATTCGGGGAGCCTGGTGGAGCTCATTTCTTAGGGTGTGGGGGAAAATGATGCGGAGGGGGAGAGGGTTAAGTAGCCAGAGCGGGGGAGGGAATCACGCATGTCATAAACGGTAATTAAGAGCAGATTGATTCGGAAGTGAATGGGGAAAACGGCAGCAGCGAGCGCGGTCTCTGGCGCAAGATTGATGACACTAAGCTGTCGTTGCGATGGAGTCCACCTGTCAGTGGGTGGGTGCGCGCGCGTGGGGTAGGAAACAAAAAGAGAGAGAGAGAGAGGGGGGAGAGAGAGAGTGTTTCCCGGGTGGGCTTGGTGGGCTGCCAGGGTTGCTGGGCCAGATTAGCTGCTGGCTTTTATTTTTTCTCTTTTGCCCTTTTCTTTTCCGTTTTGATATTTCAAATGAGATTTGAATGATTAATTCAAATCCAAATCAATTCAAACCTTCACCAAAATGTTTTGAGGTGACCCTAGTGTTTAAAAGTGTGTCAAACACAACAAATCACTCCAAAACATTTTGGCTTCATAAAAATAAAAAAATATAAACATGCCCCATACATGTTATATAAAAGGGGTAAAAATAGGGTTTTTGCTAGGGTTTGAATTTGATAGTTTTGTTCAAAGTAAACATGCCATGATGATATGAATGCAATAAGATGGTTTTTAATTTGATGAAATTTGTGATGTTACAAATCAAACCCCCTTAAGATGAATCTCACCCTCGAGATTCGGATTGGATAGCAAATAGGTGATGGTGATCTTTCCGAAGCTCATCTTCTCTTTCCCAAGTTGCTTCTTCCTCGGTATGATGATTCCACTATACTTTGTAGAACTTGATGGTCTTAGTACGATTGACTCTTTGTGTTGTCTCGAGAATCTTGATAGGTTTCTCTTCATAAGTGAGATGATTCTCTAGCTAAACTTCTTGTAGTGTTATAGTGTCTTTTAGCGAACTTTCTTCCATCTCTGGATGACGGTTTCTCAACTAGCTAACATGAAACACATTGTGAACTGCTGACAGTGATTCTAGTAGTTCTATCTCATAGGACACTTCTCCTTTACGGCTCAACATCTTGAATGGTCCTACATAACGAGGTGCTAATTTCCCTTTGACTCTAAATATCTTCACACCAAGAAGTGGTGAGACTCTAAGATAAGCTCTATCACCTACCTCATAGATGACCTCTCTACGTTTTGGATCTTCATAACTCTTTTGTCGGGATTGGGCTATTTTTAATCTGTCCTTTACGATTCTGACTTTCTCTTCGGCTTCCTTGATTAGATCTGGTCCGAACAAATTTCTTTCTCCTACTCCACACCATAGTAATGGCATAGTACACTTCCTTCCATAAAGGGATTCAAAAGGATCCATCTCTATGCTCGATTGATAGCTGTTGTTGTAAGAAAATTCTGCGTATGGCAGACTTTCATCCCAACTAGATCCATAGTCTAGCGCACAAGCTCTCAACATATCTTCCAAAATCTGATTGGTTCTTTCTGTCTGTCCATCAGTCTGGGGATGAAATGCTGTGCTAAATTCTAGTCTAGTTCCCAATGACTCATGCAACTGCTTCCAAAAATGCAAAGTAAACAGAGTTCCTCTATCTGACACAATACTCTTAGGTACTCCATGCAGACACACAATCCTATTCATATAGATCTTGGCTAATTTAGCACTTGTATAAGTGGTCTTTACAGGTATGAAATGAGCCACCTTTGTTAAGCGATCCACAACAACCCATATAGAATAGTATCTGGACCTAGTCCTTGGCAATCCCGTTATGAAATCCATACCAATCATATCCCACTTCCAATCAGGTATTGGTAGTGGTTGCAATAACCCTTCCGGTTTCTGATGTTCTTCCTTTACTCTACTACACACGTCACACAAAGCAATGTGCTCCGCGATATCTTTCTTTAGATTGTTCTAACAAAATCTCTTTCACATCCATGTACATTTTGGTGTTAGCCGGATGAATAGAATATGGTGAATTATGTGCTTCCTGCAGAATCATTTTCCGAAGCTACGGATCTTGCGGAATGCAGATACGCTTTCCATACCATAAGGTTCCTTGTTCATCTTCATGGAATCCTTTCACCTCTCCTTTACCAATTTTACTCTTAATCTCCTCTATTTCCTTGTCCAACTTTTGGGCTTCTTTGATCTTATCCAACAGTGTTGGTTGAACTTCCAAAGACATGAGATATCCTTCAGGCACTATCTCCAATCTTAGCTCTTTAAATTGGGCACACAGATCAGCTGGAAATTCTCATTTGGTGAGGCCATTCACATAAACTTTGCGTCTTAATGCATCAGCTACTACATTCGCTTTATCGGTATGGTATTGCAAACTCAAGTCGTAATCCTTGATGAGTTCTAGCCACCTTATTTATCTCATGTTGAGCTCTTTCTAGGTGAAAATATATTTGAAGCTCTTGTGATCTGTGAGCACTTCACAACGCTTTCCCAAAAGATAGTGTCTCCATGTTTTGAGTGCATGGACAATAGAGGCCAACTCTAAGTCATGTGTCGGATAGTTTACTTCATGAGCCTTGACTTGTCTCGAGGCATAAGCCACAACTTTTCCTTCTTGCATTAATACTCCAGCCAATCCTTGGTGAGATGCATCACAATAGACTTGGAAGTCTTTCTCTAGATGTGACAGACATAAAACTGGTGCTGACACCAATCTTTTCTTCAACTCCTAAAAACTGGTTTCACATCCTTCGGTCCAATCAAACTTCTTCTCTTTCTTTAGAAGCTTTGTCATCGGCTTAGCTACCTTCGAGAAATTCTTGATGATCCTTCTATAGTACCCGACCAAGCCTAGGAAACTACAAATTCTTTAACTGATTTAGGAGATTCCCACTCTGTTACAACTGAAACTTTTGCGGGATCGTAAGCTACACCATTCCCAGACATAATATGTCCAAGAAATCCAACCGCATTCAACCAAAACTCACACTTACTGAATTTTTCATACAACTTGTGCTCCCTGAGTTTCTCAAGAATCAAACGCAAATGTTCTTCATGCTCTTCATTGCTCTTAGAATAAATCAATATGTCATCAATCAATACCACAACAAACTTGTCAAGAAACTCCATGAACACCTTGTTCATCATGTTCATGAAGTAAAATGGTGCATTAGTTAGTCCAAATGGCATCACTGTATACTCATACACTCCATACCTAGTGGTGAAAGCAGTCTTAGGTATATCTTGTTCTCTAATCTTTAGCTGAAAGTAACCTGATTGAAGATCAATTTTTGAGAACACAAGATCTCCTTCTAGATGATCAAAGAGATCATTGATTCTGGGTAGGGGATACTTGTTCTTTATGGTCACTTTGTTAAGTGATCGATAATCTATGCACATCCTCTAACTTCTGTCTTTCTTCTCAATAAACAGAACTGGTGGACCCCAAGACGAAGAACTTGGTTGGATAAATCCTTTCTGCAACTGTTCTCCAAGTTGTTTCTTGAGCTCTTTTAACTCATCAACTGACATCTTGTAGGTTCTCTTTCCTATGGGTCCAGATCCTGGCAATAAGTCAATCAAAAACTACACATCTCTATCCGGTGGCATCCCTGGTAATTCCTCTGGAAACACATATGGGTACTCCTTCACTACTGGTACACTATCTATGCTAACCCCTTTAAGAGAACTTAACTTACTCCCTTCATGTTCAAAGTTATACTTGAACCTAATATGTTTCTTTTCCGGGGTTGTGAGTGTAACAGTTCTTCTAGCACAGTCTATTACTCCCTCATAATGGGTCATCCGATCCATGCCTAATATTACATCCAATCCTTGAGTTTCTAGGATTATCAAACTAGCTGGAAACTTGTACTTTCCAAACTCTATTACTAGATCATGACATCCAAAATTTACTATCATATCTCCCCGTGGGAGCTTACTTTTATAGGACATCCAATTGTTTCAGTTGGGAGTCCATTTTTGTCTACAAATGCTCTTGATATGAATGAATGCGATGCGCCGATATCAAAAAGGATAAGTGTTGGAAATGAATTAATTTTGAAATTACCAGCCACATCATTAGACTCCTCTTGGATTTCCTCCACATTGATGTGGTTCACATGACCCTTCTGAAAAGGGTTTGGCTTGTTGGCTCCACCAATATTTTTTCTGGGCATTCATTTGCATAGTTCCCAGTCTTCTTGCACTTGAAGCATTCAAATTGACTGATGTCCCTTTTAGCTGGCGAATTCCGATTGCCATTTCCACTATGGTGACTCTTGTGTCCACTCTTGTTGTTGCGGTAATCACCATTGTTGTGTCCATGATGTTTATTTCTATCATAGTGACGGTTGCCATTGTGGTGGTTGTTATGATTCCCGTGTTTGTGGGATCCAAAACCTCCACTTCCTTCACCAAAAGAACGCTTGTGAGACGATCCAGATCCATGCTTACAAAATGGTGCTTCCTATTCCTATGCTCCACTTGCTTCATCTTGATTTCCAAGATGTTAGCTTTGTCACACAGAGATTGATAAGTTGGAACATATGCAACAGATAGTTGCATCCACATCTCATCATTCAGCCCTTCCAGGAACTTCTCCTTCCTTTTTGCATCACTGTCAACATCATCCGGTGCATAGCGTGCCAGATTGTTGAACTCCTCAATATATTCTGCAATACTGCGGTGGCATTGCTTAAGGTTGTGAAATTCCTTCTTCAACCCCATCACTCCTGAAGAGATATGAGCAGTGCGGAAACCATCCTCAAATATTTACCAAGTCACTTCTTCAATAGGGTTAGTGATTTGGAAATTATCCCACCATGTAGCTGCTGGTCCTTCCAACAGGTGTGCTACAAATCTGACTTTCTCCTCATCAATGCAGCCAACTATGACTAAGTCCTTGTTCACAGAACATAGCCAATCATTTCCTACCATAGGATCAATGGTTCCAGAAAACTTAGTGTAACACCCTCGGTCACTCCGGAACGACGGCTGTCACTTCTGGCAGCCCAATAGGATCTCTAGACTAACCCCCACAGACCAACACTAGTCTTTTCTGCGCACTTTGTCCTCACTCATGTGCACCCGGTTACCCACTTCCCGGTCGGTCACCCATCCTAGAATTGCTCTAGGCCAATCACGCTTAACCTTGGAGTTCTTTTCGAATGAGCTTCCGGAAAAGAAGTTGCAACTTGTTGGTATGGGTTTCCTATCAATCCTATTAAGCCATGCGCCAGGGTCTCACGTACACCCACCCTTAGAAGATCGACGTCCTCGTCGATCAACCACAAGCCAGGAACGTCCCCTCTTGGCTGCGTCACGTCGTCTTGAAGCACATTGCCATGCCGTTTCCTCTCCGGGCCACAGGCGCCATGCTACACATGTCCGCCACTGACCCGCACACACCCATATAACCGCAAGGGTCGGCTCTGATACCACTTGTAACACCCCCGGTCACTCCGGACTGATGGCTGTCACTTCAGGCAGCTCAATAGGATCTCTAGACTAACCCCCACAGACCAACACTAGTCTTTTTTGCGCACTTTGTCCTCACTCATGCGCACCCGGTTACCCACTTCCCGGTCGGTCACCCATCCTAGAATTGCTCTAGGACAAGCACTCTTAACCTTAGAGTTCTTTTCGAATGAGATACCGGAAAATAAGTTGTAACTTGTTGGTATGGGTTTTCTATCAATCCTATTGAGCCATGCGCCAGGGTCTCACACTTAGCAGGCCTCTGTTGGGAATATGCCCTAGAGGCAATCATGTATGATGAGATTTCCCATAGTATTCATAAAGTTATTAAGTAGTCCTTGTATAAACATCTGATGTGTATCATTGAATATGTGATTCAGTTGTGGAACTATGCATTCATGTTGTTTGTACTAAATATCCTTGGTCATTGAGGTTGTGTTGGACACACAACTTAGCCCAATGTGAAAGTTGGCTTGATGACTCGGTTCCACTTGTCATGGGCATGGAGATGCTATTCCAACTTACACAGACTAGGCTAAAGAGTTTAGCGAGTCGGATTGACCCATATTGAGGTACAACGAACTAAGCTGTCATTTGTATATCTCAATCAATGTAATCCTTAGACCTGAGGTTGTTGCATAGTCCGAGTTGAGGATCACCGACTTAGGTTACATCAAACGCTGATCCGTGGCGGGTAGTTATAAAGCGGGTTGGTCGATCGAGAATCAAGCTGCGTGATGTGAATAACTAAGATGGGATTTTGCCTCCACCGGAGAGATGTTCTCTGGGCCCTCTCGTGAGATATGATTCGGAAAGCATGGCCATGCCACTCGGTTAAGTGTTAACCGAGGCGATCGACTAAGTTAGTCGGGTGAGTCACTTATCTCGGATCGAGAAGAGAGTCGGACTATTTAAGGGATGACATATATTCGCCTATAGTCGACAAGGTATATCGTGAGGCAAAGGGACTCGGGCGTAAGTCGCATTGGAAAGGCAAGTCGTCATGACTCTTTGGTACTTGGGAATCAGTGCGTTACGCTAGGAGCCGATGCCGATTGATCGATTGTGAGTTGGACTCTAATCGTGTCCAAGTAACCATGAGCTCTTGGGGTCACACACTTAAGAGCGGGAGCAGGTTTGGATTGGATCGAATCATATAATCTGGTTGGGTTGGACCTAAACCGGATTAGGACTGAGTTAGTGAGTTGGACTCACGGTGACTAGTTTTATATGGGCTTTAGTGAATGGGTGGCAGAGCCCACGTTCACTCCTATATATAGTGGAGCGATAACCCGAAGGTTAATCGTTGTTCGTTAGGTTATTCCATGTGTTGAAACCCTAGCTCCACAGAGTCCGGCCGTAACGAACCTAGCGATTCGCGGCGCTCCTCCTGTATGCGATGTGGATACCAGCAGAGGTCTTTGCGATCAGCACCGTGACGATCGGATCGTGAGGACTGCCTTTGCATCAACCGACGCGCTTCATCGATAATCCGCAACCGCGTCTAGTGGTAAACCTCGTGGCCTTCTACCTCAACTAGGTCTTGGGATCACCACGTTAGAGGAAAAGTTTTTGTTTTATCTCTGCGTGGCCCAACAGTGGTATCAGAGCGATAGCTTCTGGTTTTAGGCTCGAGATCTCGCATATGTGATATGCGGTAGGCTATAGATGAGATCTATGTGCTGTTTTGGTGGTCGATCTATGAGATAGATCGGTTTTGTATGAAGTTGATTGGATCAACTATACTCGGGGAATGGTAGATCTGATTTCCGTGATCATACTGCTGAGGTCGTGGAACGACATACCCCTACCGGTCGTCTTCCGCCATCGGGGTAGACTGTGGCACGTAAATCCAGAAGCGGTGATCGAAGATCAAAAAGTTTGATCGAATCGGAACGATGGTCGGAATCCATGTTCGGATCGTAGATGAGATCTACCGCCGGCTTCGCCCTGTCGTAGCGCCTTAGATGTCGTTGCGAGTTTCACAACGCCGGTAGATATTGTATCTATGCATAACTTGTTTTTGCAGGAAGTTGTGAATGGTATGGTTCATGTGCATGTGGTGTATGTGTGTAATCCATACGTGATCTGCGAATCACGGTTTTTGTCATTTGGAGCCTAGGTCTTTATCATTTTATTGTATGACGACTGCGTGTCGGATTCTCTATGTAATTTACTTTACTAAGCTAGTGTAGCTGTTTGAGAACCGGAAGGCATGCAAGGCGTTGTACATGTCGTGACATGGAGTAAGACGGCAAGTGACAAGAGTTGGCACGAGTCGGATTACAAGCTTTGTGGAGATCGAGATCGCCATGAAGAGAGCCATACCATTTCACATTATAATTGATTTATTTTGTGTTATTGTTATGTCTCGGTTTACCTCTATTAGATAGTCGGTAAATTTTAATCCCTCAAAGAAGGTCTATTCGGTTTTCCATGATGTTTGCACCATCACAAGTTGGACATTTTTGGTAGTGGGCTCATAAAATTGAGGTCTGCCAATTCTTTCCGACTAGGTGTATTTGAGTCGACTCTTCTGCGAAACACTTGGTAAGCTAGACGGGTCTATCACAGCAGTTGTGGGACTCGGGAAAAGTCGGATGGGAGCCGGGCATGTGATGCCACCCGTCAACAGAGTCGCATGGGATGCGATTGACAAGGAGTTGTCTACCTAGATCACTTGGCGGCTAGCGGTGATGCTAAAGCTCACTAGCCGACTTGATTATTTAGGATCTGAATCACTAAGTAACCATCGGAGGGTGTTGGTTCTAGTGGGAGCATAAAATATTAAAATGTTTAATATGCTTGCTCTTTTATGAATACATGTCTTAAGTGTTTTGCATATTTTACATTGTAGATCATAGCACCAAGTAGCAGTCACTCTCAGATATCCGGTTTTGCATTGAGAACCATTCTTGAGAAAGATAAACTGAACGACACTAGTTTACCAACTGGTATCGAAATCTGAGAATTGTTCTCAAACAAGAAAAGAAGGACCATGTCCTAGACAACCCACTTCGGATGAGCGAATGAGAATGCATCGTCGCGACCACCAATGCCTACCGTCGGGCTAAAGATGAGTCCACGGATATTAGCTGTCTTATGCTTGCTCACATGGAACCGGACTTGCAAAAGCAGTTCGAGCATGTTGAGGCCTACGATATGATCGAAAGCCTCAAAAGTATGTTCCAGGCTCAGGTGAAGACTGAGAGGTATCAAGTCTCTCAGGCTTTGCTGAGTTGCAAGCTTAAGGATGGTGATCCACTGAGTCCGCATGTGATCAAAATGGTTGGTTACGTGCAGTCTCTGGAAAGGCTTGGCTACCCCATAAGCGAAGAGTTCGCTACGGATATAATTCTGAACTCTCTTCCTAGTGCATATGGGCAGTTCATTTCGAACTACCACATGCATGGTATGGATAAGAAGCTCACTGAATTGCATGGGATGCTCAAGCAGGCAGAGGCGGATCTCAAGAAGGGCACTAGTCAAGTGTTGATGGTGCAGAATAAGGCTAAGTTCAAGAAGAGTTCTTGGACTAAGAAGAAGGCTAAGTCAGGAGGAAAGCAGGCTCAGGACCCGGTCCCAAGCGCTTCCTCGTGGACTAAACCATCTCCTTCACCGGATCCACTTGCTTCTCTTGCAAGGCGGATGGCCTTTGGAAGAGGAACTGCAAGTACTTGGACGACAAAGCCAAGAGTGGAGGTATGACTTCCGACTCAGGTACACTTGTTTGCAATGTTATAGACATATATCTTGGCGATGCACCTAATAGTTCTTGGGTATATGATCGGATCGATTATTCACATCGCAACTCGTTGCGGGACCGGTAAGAACTAGGAGCGTAGCAAGAGGCGAGGTTGATATTCGGCAACAAAGCAAGAGTTGCTGCGTGGGAAGTCGGCACGATGCAACTTCATTTACCTTCAGTTCATTATGGAACTAAATAATTGTTATTATGTTCCGATTCGATCGAAACATTATTTACGCTTCATGTTTGATGAGGCAAGGCTATGAGTCGAATATCAAGAATAATGGTTGTTCTTTGTATTTGAATGATATGTTTCACGGCTTTGCACCCGTCCAGGACGGGTTATTTATTTTGAATCTTGATGGTGAATCGGTTTATAACATAAATGTTAAAAGGTTGAAACCAAATGATCTGAATATGACTTACTTTTGGCACTGTCGGCTTGGTCATATAAGTTGAAAACGCATGAAGAAGCTCCATGATGATGGACTCCTAACTTCGTTCGACTTGGAGTCGTTCGAGACATGCGAATCTTGCCTACTCGGCAAAATGACCAAGACACCTTTTGCAAAGAGTTGAGAAAGGGCGTCCGACTTGTTGGGACTAGTACATAGTGATGTATGTGGACCAATGAGCACGACAGCCAGGGGTGGTTATGAGTACTTCATTACCTTCACTGATGATTTGAGTAGGTATGGATATATCTACTTGATGAAACATAAGTCGGAAGCCTTTGAAAAGTTCAAAGAATTCCAGAATGAACCACAGAATCAACTCGGCAAGAAAATAAAGTTTCTTCGGTCGGACCGAGGAGGCGAGTACATGAGCCATGAGTTTGATGACCATCTGAAAAGTTGTGGAATAGTTCCTCAACTTACTCCGCCAGGAACGCCACAAAGGAATGGTGTTTGGAAGGCGGAATCGGACCTTGTTGGACATGGTACGATCAATGATGAGTTGGACAGATCTGCCTTTATCATTTTGGGGTTATTGTCTAGAAACAATGGCGTTCACACTAAACAAAGTACCATCAAAATCGGTAGAAGACACCGCATGAGATGTGGACAGGAAAAAAGCCGAGTTTGTCTTTTCTTAAGATTTGGGGTTGTGAAGCTTTTGTCAAGCGACTTGATCGGACAAGCTTCTGGCCAAGTCGGATAAATGTATTTTCGGGGTATCCGAGGAAACCTTGGGTTACTACTTCTACAACCGAGAAGAGGGCAAAGTGTTTGTCGCTCGAACGGTGTCTTCCTTGAGAAAGAGTTTCTCGGTCGGGAGTAAGTGGGAGCGGTGCAACTTGAAGAAATTCGAGAGGAATCGGCTAATAGCGAATCGGCAAAAACCTTGGAGGTTGAGCCGATCGTGACAATGAGCCGATAGCACCACCGTACTACGAAGATCGGCAAGATTACGAAGTGTTCGTGATGTGTTCTTGTTAGGCTGATGAGCGGCAAATTATTGGAAGCGATGGTGGGATCGATTCGAGTCATGGCTTGGAGCCATGAGATCCGAGATAAAGTCCATGGATGAAAATCAAGTTTGGAACTTGGTTGATCGCGAACGGTGCAAGACCCGTCGAGTGCAAATGGGTCTTTAAGAAGAAAACTGATATGGATGGAAATGTTTCAATCTATAAAGCACGCCTTGTCGCGAAGGGGTTCCGACAAGTTCAAGGAGTTGATTACGACGAGACTTTCTCCAGTAGCGATGCTTAAATCAGTTCGGATCATGTTAGCTATAGCGGCCTATTTCGACTATGAGATATGACAGATGGATGTCAAAACGGCTTTCCTTAACGGAAATTTAACCGAGGACGTGTATATGATACAGCCCGAGGGTTTTGTCGATCCGGCTAATGCTGACAAGGTATGCAAACTTCAGAAATCCATTTATGGGTTGAAGCAAGCATCTCGGAGTTGGAATATTCGCTTTGATGAGGTAGTCAACTCGTTTGGCTTCATCAAGAGTGATCATGATTCTTGTATATACAAGAAGTTTAGTGGGAACAAAGTAAATTTTCTAATCTTATATGTGGATGACATATTACTGATTGGAAATGATGTCCAGATGTTGCAAGAAACCAAGGAATCATTGGAAAGGAGTTTCTCAATGAAAGACTTGGGTGAGGCAACATACATCCTCGGAATCCAGATCTATAGAGATAGATCAAGGAGGCTCATTGGATTGAGTCAGAGTACTTATTTGGACAAAGTGTTGAAGAAGTTCAACATGGAATCGTCTAAGAAGGGGTTCTTACCGATGTCCCATGGTGTAAAACTTAGCAAGACTCAGTGTCCTTCGACAACTGATGAGAGAAGTAGGATGAGTGCGATTCCATATGCTTCTAGCTTGGATCCATCATATGCCATGATTTGTACTAGGCGGATGTTTCCTATGCTCTAAGTGTTGTGAGCGGATACCAGCTGATCCGGAGAGATCCATCGAACGGCTAAAAATATCCTAAAGTACTTGAGAAGGACTAAGGATATGTTCTTGGTTTATGGTGGTGAAGATGAACTTAGTGTAAAGGGTTACACGGATGCAATTTATCTCACCGACTCGATGATTCTCGCTCGCAATCCGGATCGTGTTTATTATAAGCGGAGGTGCTGCGATGGAAATGTTCCAAGCAAGAGGCGTATGCTGCGTCACATGAGGTTGAGTATATTGCTGCCTCGGGCGACAAAGGAAGCTGTTTGGATGAGGAATTTCCTCATGGATCTTGGTGTGGTTCAGGGCTCGTCCAATCCGTTGGACGTGTATTGTGACAACAATGGTGCTATTGCACAAGCCAAGGAACCTAGACAACACCAGAAGAACAAGCACATACTCATGCGGTACCACCTAATTCGCCAGTTCGTGGATCAGGGTGATATCAAGTTATGCAAGGTACACACGGATGCAAATATTGCGGATCCGTTGACAAAGCCGTAACCCCAGCCGAAGCATGAGGCGCACCTGAGAGCCATGGGAATTAGATGCTTAGACATGTGATGTCGGAAGATTGACTCTAGTGCAAGTGGGAGACTGTTGGGAATATGCCCTAGAGGCAATCATGTATGATGAGATTTCCCATAGTATTCATAAAGTTATTAAGTAGTCCTTGTATAAACATCTGATGTGTATCATTGAATATGTGATTCAGTTGTGGAACTATGCATTCATGTTGTTTGTACTAAATATCCTTGGTCATTGAGGTTGTGCTGGACACACAACTTAGACCAATGTGAAAGTTGGCTTGATGACTCGGTTCCACTTGTCATGGGCATGGAGATGCTATTCCAACTTACACAGACTAGGCTAAAGAGTTTAGCGAGTCGGATTGACCCATATTGAGGTACAACGAACTAAGCTGTCATTTGTATATCTCAATCAATGTAATCCTTAGACCTGAGGTTGTTGCATAGTCCGAGTTGAGGATCACCGACTTAGGTTCTGTCAAACGCTGATCCGTAACTGGGTAGTTATAAAGGCAGGGTTCGGGTCGACTGAGAATCAAGCTGCGTGATGTGAATAACTAAGATGGGATTTTGCCCCTCCACTCGGAGAGATGTTCTCTGGGCCCTCTCGTGAGATATCATTCGGAAATCATGGCCATGCATGACTCGGTTAAGTGTTAACCGAGGCGATCGACTAAGAGTTAGTCGGGTGAGTCACTTATCTCGGATCGAGAAGAGAGTCGGACTATTTAAGGGATGACATATATTCGCCTATAGTCTGACAAGGTATATCGTGAGGCAAAAGGGACTCAGACGTAAGTCGCATTGGAAAGGCAAGTCGTCATGACTCTTTGGTACTTGGGAATCTGCGTTACGCTAGGAGCCGATGCCGATTGATCGATTGTGAGTTGGACTCTAATCGTGTCCAAGTAACCATGAGCCTGCGGGGTCACACACTTAAGAGCAGGAGCAGGTTTGGATTGGATCTGAATCATATAATCTGGTTGGGTTGGACCTAAACCGGATTAGGATCGAGTTAGTGAGTTGGACTCACGGTGACTAGTTTTATATGGGCTTTAGTGAATGGGTCGCGCGGCAGAGCCCACGCTCACTCCTATATATAGTGGAGCGCATAACCCGAAAGGTTAATCGTTGTTCGGTTAGGTTATTCCATGTGTTGGAAACCCTAGCTCCACAGCAGTCCGCCATAACGAACCTAGCGATTCACGGCGCCTCCTCCTTATGCGTGTGGATACCAGCAGAGGTGCTGTGCGATCGGCACGGGCGATCGGATCGTGAGGATGCTTGCATCAATCGACGCGCTTCATCAGTAATCCGCAACCGCGCGTCTAGTGGTAAACCTCGTGGCCTTCTACCTCAACTAGGTCTTGGGATCACCACGTTAGAGGAAAAGTTTTTGTTTTATCTCTGCGTGGCCCAACAGCCTCAATCATAGAAACCTTGTGAGCATATCAAAAGCTGGTGGGTTGTTCTGATTGTTTTTGTTGTTGTTTTGGTTATGGTTCTAATTCGCCATAAAGTGAGTCATCATTTGCATAAACTAAGTCCGTGCAATCATCAGCTATTGCATCTTATTGCCATTGTTGTTATTGTTGTTGACGAGGGTTAGACTCGTCAATGCCCATTGTTATGGACTTGGGTTTTGGAGAAGATGGTGGTGCTAGAGATCGCAGAAGGGTTAACAGACAAGCAACGTGAGAACACGAGGTTTACCCAGGTTCAGGCCCCTGGAGGGAAAACCCTACTCCTACTTGTCTGCTCTTGATTACGGCGGAACCGAAGGTTACAGGGGTGCGCATATGCGATCTGGCGTGAGGTGTGTATGAGGTGAGTTGAGTCCCTCCTCGTCGTGCCCTCCTAGACTTTATATAGATAGGCAGGTCCTGGGTGTAGGTCGAGTTAGTTACAGATTTAGGGTTTGTTCCCTTTGAAATTCTATCTATGCTAGTCTTGTTCTCCAAGGATCCGAAGGCATCATGGGCGTGGGCCACTCGAAATATTCACAGGCCGCGTATCTTTCTCATGGGCCTTCCTTGGGCTGGACTACGTATGCCAATGTTGTGTACCCGTGAGGTATAACCATGTCAGTATCCCCCGAGTGTTCAGTCAAATCATAGATTCGGGTGAGGTCTCTTCAATCTTTCGGTTGCAGTTGGACCTATTTGTAAGAGAAAATATTTTAGTTCATGGGGATTATTGATGCACGTGCCTGACTCTCCTGACGGATCAGGCCCAGTTAACTGCCATAGGACAAAATAACACGATCTTCTTCATACTCGAGTCCCCGGACTCGAATCCGGAACAAATGCTGGCGTAATTTGACTCAAGCTGTTGAGGTCTTATAGGAGTCGAATCCTAGTGGTTTTTAACTGATGTACCTAACACGTCCGTCGGGATTTTCCATCGTGCCTGTTGACACAGTTTTTACTGGCAGAGCACAGTCAGGTGCGTTACCAAGCCATCAGATGATATCTGTAGGTCTCATTCTTGCGTGGCAGACACAACATCCGAAATGCTCTCACCGCGGAGGTGTTTCGGGTGGCTAAGGAGAATGCTTCTCACTTAGAGTTGGTTTGGGCAAGGTTTCCATAAATATTTTGTCGTATTTGATCCGAAGGATCATAGTCAAAGAATTCATAGGGTGCACGGCCAGCGCTCCCTTTGGGAGTAGCCCCCGAGTGTCTTTTCGAGTCGTAGACTCGAGCAGAGACTTTAGTTCAGTTATTTTTAGCTTAAGGTCCGAAGGACACAATTTTTTCGGATGCTTGACCAATCCTCCCTATGGGAGTAGCCCCCGAGTCCTTAGTGGAGTCGTAAACTAAACATGGGACTCGAAGATAGTTGAGAGATGCAGTAACTTAATCATGTCTCAGGTGCGTGGCCAACGCTCTTGATAGGAGTAGCCCCCGAGTAGTTGCTCGAATCGTAGATTCGAGTGAGTAATTGATTTGTCAGCCGAAGATTTCCAGCCATTACTAGATTGGTCTTGATGACGTCAGTGATGACGATTGATCATCTCAATCATCTGCAGTGGCAGAGATGATGCGACGGGACGATCGTGGGTCCCACCGTATGACCTGAATTTGACTAGTCACGTGTAGGCGTGGCGAAAATTATGGCGCCTCCTCTGTTTCCACGCGTAGTGGACGGTGTGCTGGCGACGGTTCGTTACTGTGCTGACACGTGTATGGTTGGATCTTGCTTGCGCGCTAGGGCTTCTGGATCGACGGCTCGTGTTCGTCGTCTTCGTCTTTTAATACCGTGGTTAAATGGTGTTCTCGTTTTACCCTTTGCCATTTGCTTTCTCGCCATTGCCTTCATTTCCACGTGCATTGCTTCTCTCGTCGTGCGCATTGGAAGTTCTTCACGCGTTTCCTTCTTCTTTTCTTCTCGCGCACCGCCGCCCTCGACGTTGCAAAATGGGCAAGTCGACGAAAACCACTTCCAGAGATGGCTCGAGTGCCGCCGCGAGCGGCAAGAAAGTTTCTGCTGCTGCTCGTATCACTAACGGCGGGTGGTGGCGCAAGGATGTGCGCGATATTGATCTGCACAAGTTGCGCGACGTAGGGTTGATCCCGCAAGACAAGGAGGACGTCTAGCTTCGTGGCGATGAGGTAATCCCCCGCCCGCCTGTAGGGTTTCGGGTGATGTTTGTTGCCTTCGTTCTTCACAGAATCTTTTTTATGGGATTCAGATACACCATCTATCTCCCAATTCTCTTCTCCATGTTGCTTGCTTCATAAACCTGTGCAAGTGCTGGCTCGGCATCGGACCACAATTTGGCCTCTTTCGGAAGCTCTATTCCGTGAACAGGCAATCCGGCACCGGCGGAGTCTATCCGCATGGCGGCTGTATCATCTTTGTTCGTCCTTTTGTCCAATTCTTCTCCTTTTCCATTTGCGAGTCCATCCAGCAGTGGCGCCGGAAGTGGTTTTACATCCACGATGCTAAGCTGGATGGTCAGCAATATGGGCTTGCCCCCTTTGACTCCAATCATGAGATCATCCCAAAGAGATCGTGGAAGAACCACATCTTGGAGGATGAAGCTACAAAGGTGTAGAGGCTCTACCAGCGGGTTGAGTCTCTTTAGCTCGTGCCAGGCAAGGAGTTCAATGGGGTCTACATCATCTACACCTTACTCAAGCGTCGGGTGCAACTGTTCCCGGCTAGGGAGCACCCGATGTTCCTCTACGCCGGCTCTAGCGATCCGACGAGGGTTTCATCCGAAGAGTTATCTTCGGGTGACCTTGATAGGGCTCTTCGTCCCATGCTGAAGTTCAAGGCCGGTGAGGAACTTCCGGGGAAATCATTGACCCCCTCTTAGCGCTAATAAAGGGGATTCTCAGGTGATGTCTGTTCGTGCGCGTAGCGCTTTTGCGGGTGTTTTCTGTTTACTGCAATTACTTATGTTCTTTCTCTTTTCCTTTTTCTTTGCAGCGCCTCCAGGTCATGGGGTCCATACCTCCTCTGCCTGAGAAATTTAGGGAGGCGCCAGACAATGAGGAGGTTGACTCTGAGTCTGAGCTTCCCCCAGCTCAGTCGCCTACTCCGGATGCTCCTGATGCGAGTGAGGAGCAGACCCGAAAGCGCTCCCGGACCGAGTATTCAGATGCATCTACTCCTCCAACTCCAAGGGGTCCGGCCTTCCTCGAGTGCCATGGCGAGGATGATGGTGCTTCTTACGCACCTATTCCTGCTATGCCCATTCGAGCGATGGCACCGCAGATGCCGGCCAAGAAGACGAAGAAGGAGAAGGTGACTCCTATCTTCAGTTTGTCGGATATTGATTCATAAGTTACTCCACCTAAATTGTTTTTTTTCAACTGTGTGGGTTGTTGTCCTGATCAGAGTTTTCTCTTGCAGCAATTCATCAGAGGAGCCTCTCAGTGAGGGCGCTCAGGAGGCTGTAGGGGAGTCGAAACTGACATCTCCTCCCCCTTAGGTGGTGTCCAACTCTGAGGATGATGCCCCGATCCTCTCTAAGCGAGTAGCTCGGGCAGTCGTGACTCAAAAGACCGCACATGGAAATTCAGAGTCCCTGCTAGAACACATAAGTTTTTTATGCTTTATTTATTTAAGGGAGTCCCCGAGCATTTTTTTCAGGTGACCTGTGGGTCGTTTCCTCTTGCGGGGCGTAGCCCCCGAGCCCTTTCTAATGTTTTCTTAGTCCATTGACTCTATTTCTTTTGCAACCCTTTGTGCACAGCGCTAACCTCCTTATCCAGCAGCACCTGGCGCTGGAGGCCAGCATGCGACAACTTCAAGGTGCGCAGTTTGCTCACCCTTTTGTAGTTCGACTATCCCTTTGGGCTTTTATTATGTTGATCATTTGGTTCTTGATGTTTGCAGATGAAAACAATGCAGCTCTCCCGACGGCTTGACGCTCTCGAAAAGAGCCTTGGTCGAGCAGAGAAGAAAGTTGTAGATGCTGCGGAGGCGAAGGAGCGCCTGCAGAAGGAAGTAGCTGATGCTGCTGAAGCCTAGGAGGGCCTGCCGAAGGAGGCTGCGGACGCAAGGAGCAGCTCGCTTCTGCGGCGACTGCTCGTGAGAAGGAGATGGTGGATAGGCTTATGGCTGCAGCAAAAGCCTTCTCTGGTGAGTTTTCTCTTGACTCTTTAGGTCTCTTGTTTTTCGATTGAGTCTTGCCTTGCTCTTATTCGGTATCTTTCCTTCTTTGTTTCAGATGCTTCAGGCATCACATTTGACCATGGTGTGCTGGAGCATGGAGATGCTCAGGCCGATGCCACTGCAGCGACCAAAGATCTTTGTGGCACTGCTGCTGGCTCCTTGGCGAAGGCCAAGGAAGTTCTCCGACACTTCTACAAAGAGGTCCTCCCCAAGCGCTTCCCTGAGGATGTCGATGCCCTTGCGGATGCCCTGTCGGAGGACGCTCCGGCGGCATATAAGCGCAAGCAGAAGGGCATCGGCACCTCCATGGGGTTGGTGATGGCAATGGCATCCGGAGTGGAGTTAGACCTGCCGCACATAACCTCCTAGATGGCAACGGCTGCAGATGGCTCAGAAGTAGCGTTCGCCCTCTTCGCCTCTTAATCTAAGCTTTATGAGCCAAAACTCATAGATCTGCTGGCGAAGTATGCGGCGAAGCAGCATGAGGATGAAAAGAGCAGGCATTCTGGCTCTGAGGCCACTCCGGATGCAGGTGCCTAGGCCCAAGTGTTGTAGCTAGGATAGTTTATCCTTTTGTTAATGTAATATTTTGTTGACGAACAATCCCCACTTATGCCATGAGGTGGCCTTGATGTATATAAATTATTTTTCGAGGTGTCGCCAGAGTTGTTTGTGATGTTCATGTCTTGATTTGCTTGTCTCTAGGGTCCTTCGGGTGAGGTTCCCCTTGTCACTCCCAATACTCCTGAGCCGCGTCCATCCTTGGATGATGCATCTTGCAGAAGGATATCCTTGGCATTCGAGGCCACGCAGATGTGTGGAAGTCAAAAGCTGAGTGAGCCACTGCCAAGGAGGAGTTCTTGATGGGGGAACTACGACAGATGAGCGAGAAATTGCAATGTGAGTATTTTTAACTGTTGTTCTTTCGAGTGAAACTCTGCATTTTTGCTCATTGTGTCTGCTCTGCAGGTGCGAATCTCGTTCCGAAGGAAGAGAAAGAGCGCGTCACTGTTCGGATGAATTGCCTGACGCAATAGGACCTAGACGCTAGTGGCTTCTTTTGGATGGACCGCGGCCGGGCCATCGTCCTTGCGATGGCGCAAGATCGCGTGCACCAGGTTTCGGGTGCTGAAGCAGGCGAGGATATCTCTGGCGTCCACTTGGGCCGCCATGCTTCCCTTGGATGAGGCACCTTCCAACCTTTGGGGTTTGCTGGCGAAATTTCGAAACGTGGGCCACGTCAAGGAGTTGGTGCAGCGTCAGCTAGTCGCTGGGGTGAAGGCTGCATTGTCCCTTGTTCCGCTGCATCGTCATGATGTCAACCTTGCGGAGGTGGCGACTGGGCCACCCCTTCGGCCTGATGGCACCCTTTGTGATATGCCTCCTCATTATGCTGCTGTGGCCCAACATGTTGAGGAGATAGTAAATTTGTTCGAGCATCGGGCGAATGTGATTCTCCAAAATAGGTAGTTCCTGTAAAGAAAACTTGATGTAAAACATGTATTTTTCGAGTGGGCTCATAGTGCCCTTTGTAAAGTTTGTATATAGTATCACGTGGTGTCTTGTTGTGCATGTCCTTTTCGTTAACCTGACGTGGTCAGCTACTCAGGTTGTATGCGTTGTTCTCAGTCGATGAAGTCGTGAGGTGAGGCGTAGCCCCCGAGCGTATTATAACGAAAAGTAATGCAAAGAAAAAGAAATTTCGGCCAAGGGACTTAGCTTTTATTCATAGCATAACGAGGAGGTACATTGTTTGGCTGAGTAGCCTTATTAAAAGTAAAGAGGTAGCTAGGGGTAGAAGCGTCGTAGACGTGCGATGTTCCAGGGGTTGGAGTATTCGACTCCTAATGCGATGTCCATAAGCTGGTAGGCGCCGCCTGTGATGAATTCTGTGACAATGTAGGGTCCTTCCATGGGTGACTCGAGCTTCTTCAGCCGCTCTTTATTGAGTCGTAGGATGAGGTCTCCTTTGGCGAAGGACCTTGGGCACAGCCGACGGCTGTGGTAGTTGCGGAGGCTCTGCAGGTAGACCGCTGAGCGAGCCGCGGTGATGTCGCGTGCCTCGTCGAGTGTGTCGACAGCATCTTCGAGTGCGGTTGTTGACTCGGCTTTGCTGTAGGCGACGACCCATGGTGCCTTGTGGCTTACCATGGAAGGTAGTACGGATTCGGCTTCGTGCACCATGAAGAAAGGTGTGAAGCCAGTTGAGCTGTTCGGTGTTGTACGTAGGCTCCAGAAGACAGAGGGTAGCTCTTATGCCCAGGCTCCCACAAGCCATTTGAGTGGGCAGAGAAGGCATTTATTGATGCCACTTCCTATGAGGCCGTTGGCCTTTTCGACCTGCCCGTTGGTATGCGGGTGCGACATGGAGGCGTGCGATATGTTGATGCCAAGGCCCTCGCAGAAGTCATGGAACTCCTTTGAGATGAAGTTCGAGTCATTGTCCGTGATGATGCTTTGTGGCACACCGAACCTTTAGACTATGGAATCGAAGAATTTGACGACAATTTTGCTGCTTTGGTTGGTGACGGGCATGGCCTCGATCCACTTGGTGAATTTTTCGACTACGACCAGGAGGTAGACGTGGACTCCTTGCAAAGATTAGGGCAGTTTTCCGATCATGTCGAGGCCCCATTGGGCGAAGGGCCAGGCCTGTGGTATGGGCCTTATCTACGATCCTAGTGTGTGTGGTTTGTCCGCATTCCTCTGACAGGCGTTGCATCTTTGGACGATGTCCTTAGCATCGTTTATGGCTGTTGGCCAGTAGAATCCAGCTCGTAGAGCTTTGGCGGCCAGGGCGCGGCTACCTGCATGATGGCCGCAGATGCCCACGTGGATGCCTTGGAGGATCGTTTTGCAGTCACCGATGGTAACGCACCTTTGGAGCACACCCGAAATATTGCGGTTGTACAGCTCTCCATTGTGGAGGGTGAACGCTTTGGACCGGCGAGATATGCGCCAGGCATCTGTCGAGTCATCTGGCTGTTCCTTCTTTATCAGGTATCGAAGGTACGGCTGTGTCCACGTCTCCTCAACCGCCATGACTTGCATCAGGCTGACTAGCTCGGCCTCGGTGTCGAGCTTTTCGGGCCCTTCCTGTCCTTCGGGTGGCGCAGCCCCCGAGTGTTCTGCATGCAAGAAAATAATCACAAAACCCTAACCCTAGCTTCCCCTCTCTATTTGAAACACATTCAAAATGGTTTTGAATTTTTAAATCACAAAAAGTGTGGAGCCAAATTGTTACAAGGGCCCTTCAAGTATTTTTTGAAATTTTTGCAAACCTCTTGTATTTTGAAAATGTTAAAAAACAGATTACAAAATGAAAATACAAAGAGAAAAGAGAAAACAGAAAAAGAAAATGGTTTCAGAAATAAAAACTGCTTCCTAAACCTAAGTGGGCCGGCCCATCTTCTCTCCCTCTCCTACCAGCCGCTCAGCGCGCAACTCTGCGGCCCAGGAGAAGCCCGTAGCTGGCCTAGGCCCAACTTACCGTTTCGTCCAATCTATCGTCTTCGTTGACCTCGCGTCGCCCCTGAAGCATCTGCGTCAAGATCCTCGCCGCTGTTGTTCTCCGTCTACAAGTATCGCTCCTTCACCAAGAGGAACCCTAGCCATGCCCAATTTCGCCTCTCTCCCCTCCCAGCGCACTCTCTATCGTTCTCCGCGGTGCACCCAAAACCTTGATCGCCGGCAACCACCGTGTCCTGCCGTTATCGACCGCCCCATGCCCAACTGAGACCACCATCGAGACCGCCATGCTCGACTCCCTCATCTTCCTGACTCGCGTGAGCCAGCGTGCCCCCAGAAGCCACAATCGACACGTCCTCCCCGATCTCCGGTCACCACCACCACAATCGATTCCGGCCACCCCGCGCCTCGCCGTCGCCTCCGTTTGTTTCTTGGTGATCTCCTGGTCGTCATGGACCTCTCCACTCGCCCCCTCTTGCTCTCTGTCATCGTCAACAAAACCACCCGCATGCCCTGCCACCGTTCGTCGTCACCGGTGCCTCTCCGGTGACCATTCCGAGGTGGAGCCGCCGCTATTAGGTTTTCCCTGCTCTGCTCGTTCGAACTAGGTACTCCCTGCATCCTAGCTTGTCGTCCTCCTACGTCCCTGGTGGTTGCCGATGCGCTTGCCGGCGAGCCCATGTGGTGGCATCGTGGCGTCGATGTGTCGCCCGCGAGGCAGTGACGTGGGCGCTGAGTCTAGCTCATACATGGGTTCCGCAATCTAGCTCATCTTTTGGAGCTTGACATTGAAGTCCATCTCTGGAGAATCTAGTGATTTTACCTTTGTGGTAAATGTTGCACACTTTCCGTTCGGATATGCTGAGTCTGAAGTATCTCTCCACTTAACCAAAGCTGAATCTCAAGCACCAATAATGGTTGGTGTTCCGCAAGGTTTTAACATATGTCTCTCTATACATCTGGCAAGATTGATGTAATGGTTGACATAATTAGCCGGAAGACCTATTGTCACATTATCTTGAATTAGAAATAACAACCACGCTTCATAAGGCATCTTCTATGATTTATCATAGGAGTTCATCTTATGGTTTCCTTTGTATCCGAAGTCCGACCTTTACTTGATGACTGGTTAAACTCCTGTCAGTAGCCTGCTAACGGTGTTTTAACATCAAGGAGAACATTTAAAGTAGTGTTGCTAAATGTCTCTCGGTCGATCTTCCAGACCCTTTTGTGATGGCAAGCGTCTTGTTATGCCAAGCACTTGGAGTCTAAGAATGAAGTTTCTTTCTTCTTGTGTCATCAGGAATCTTCTTACCTTTTCATCTTGGTGGTGTAAAGTGATATTAAGATCGTTGGCAAAGATTTTGATAATCCTGGATGAATAAAGAGCTTCCTTCGCTTTCTCAATCATGTTTTTAGCATGGCTAGATTTTCGTAAGCTGAAGCTTCTCTTGGTACATGTTCCTTGTGACTCTTATGAGTCCTATCCACCAAAACACCCTTCTGTCTTAGCCTTCTGTTGAACGAAAGAGTGACCCTTCTGTGTCAAAAGTAGTTCAACAGCTTGGTTTTGTTGGTATCTATGTCTTCCACCTATGAAGCTCTAACTAAGATGCTTAGTAGAGGTTACCTATCAAAGTCTACGGTCATGTTCTTTCTATTGGAAGTTCCCTTCCTTCAGAAGTCAAACTCTTCTGCAAGTTCCATGGTCTCAATCCTTATGAAGACCAGTTATCTATCACCTTGAAACCTTCTCCTTTTGTTTCCTTCTCTACCTTGACGTGTTTCATGTTGTTGGCTTTAGAGATGTTCGTGAAACATCTATCCATGAGTTAATCACCTCGAAGATTATGAAGCGCTTCGTCCACTCGTCATGGTGGAATGGATCAACCTATCCGAGAAGATCGTCAAAGTTAAGTGTACCCCTGTTCCTTCTATCTTCCTACCTAGGAATCTCGGGTCGAGATTCTTTTAAGGGTGATAGAATTGTAACAACCCTGGTTTTATAAAATAGTATTTAGGAATTGATTGTGCATTCATGAGCATCATTTTATTAAATTGCATGCAAGAAAATAATAAAAAACCCTAACCCTAGCTTTCCCTCTCTATTTGAAACACATTCAAAATGGTTTTGAATTTTGAAATCACAAAAAGTGTGGAGCCAAATTGTTACAAGGGCCCCTCAAGTATTTTTGAAACGTTTGCAAACCTCTTGTGTAACACCCTCAGAATCGGACCTATGCAAGTTTTAGCGAAACCCGCCAAACCCGCATAGAAACGATTCAAAGGTGCCCACCAGGCACTTTCGTGCGGGTGGAAAACGATTCAAAGGTCCTCGATGGGACCCACAGAACAGATATATATAACAGCGACTCAATGAGTCAAGAATACAAATATAATGTGCAAAGATTCAAATCACCTTGAAAACAGTCGAGCGTCCAGCTACGGACAAGATGCAAATGGGGCTAAGAGCCCTGAAGAATAACCAATGGTGTCCATAACCCTGCCCAGGCCAAGCCGGAAGGGTAACCCTGCTAACGACGTCGATCTCAAACCTGCTTAAACAAAAGGGGTGCCGACAAAGGGCAAAGGAAAAAGAAGGAGGCCAAGATCGAGGCCAGTACACGGCGAGGCTAGAATTCGGCGGTCCTCGCCTACATAGGTATGGTGGACTAAAGCGGCAGCGGCAGCATGCACTGAACAACCTATAGAGACTCGATTCAACTGGCGGTTATCAGAGAGGGGTAAGAAAGACCTATTCGGAACCAACCTGATACCATCAACAAACAAACCCATCCTGGCGTTTCCCCCTCGAGACCAAACGAGGAAGTCAACCGAGGAACTCACGCAGTTGGCAGTTTTATTTATTCGGTTCTCGTTGCAGCAATTACTAGTCAGGTGTAGATAGTTGTCCTGATAAAAGAAGCAGTGGGCCCTTTTAGTTATTCATTCCGTTGTAGTTGCAGCAATTACTAATCAGATACAGATAGCATGATGTAAACCCAAAACCCAGCAGTTGTTGGTACTTTTAATCAGCCAAATCCGTTGTAGTTTCCATACTTACTAGTCAGGTACAATGGTCGCAAGCGACAATCCAATCAAGCAATTGTGGGCAGTATTATTTAACCATTCCATTATAGTGAAGCTGATTACTAGTCATTATAAAGTCAAATTTATAGCAATAAACTTTAGTTATGCTTGTCTATGGTCGAGATACTGTGCTCCAAGTCGTCCATAACCGCGGACACGGCTTTCAGAAAGTTTTACCCGGCCGGGGTGCACCAATAGCAACACACGCTCGATCAACCTCGGAAAAACCAAATCAAAACCCAACGAGGCCTTCACGACAAAGCAATCACAGGATTCAGAAATATTTCAGGGGGCCACCCCTTGGAGTACACCCGCAACGAAGTTAGCTGACTCCGATACGGACCCGAGGTTTGCGACAATGGCTGTAAACGACTGGGAACACAAAACTGGGATTGTCGATACCGCGAAAACATTCCGCTTACCTAAACAGTACAGTGTGCTCCTCGCACAAACGTAAATAAACAATAGCATGGCATAAGTACAGGATAGTAAATAAAACCTCAAACTAGTTTGTGGCCCCAAGAAATAAGACTGAATCAAGCTCTGGCTCAGGGGGGTCCCATATACCTCCCGGATGTGGATAGCGCGATAAATCAAGGAACAGGTATCAAGTACTCGGGGTCCTACGGGACACAAGTGGGCGTTCGGAAACCAAATATTATCTACCACCCACCGATGCCTCTGCTTACTTCAATTTTAGATGTTAAACAGGAATTAAAGTGTACGATAAATAAACTATGATCATCTCCAACATCAACATGCGGCAATACATCAACAGCTGTGGTACTGGACGACACGCAACAGCACTTGAGCAAGCGACTACGACGCGCAAGTCCAACTATCTACCAAACAACAGGTAATAGGATGTGTCTAAGGCAATATAGGGCTGCACGGTATATCACAGGTACGGAAACTAGAGCATCGCAACACAGATAGCAATAGATCAACAGGAGGGAATAAAGACTATAAAAGTAAGATAGGTAGAAAGGGGGAGATGCTCGCCTGAAAACATTGCCGAAGGATCAACCGAAGATCGGGGCGAAGCTCACATCAACTCAACGGCCTTATCCGCGAAGAAGCAAAACACTAGAAGAAACACCGGATGCACTATTTAATACTACGGCAAAAGATCGGGCATGATGCATGTATGATGTATGACATGGCAAAGGTGCGATGCAATTAGGCAATATTAAGCGGAACCGGGGTCCCGACAATATTTAGATGGTTCATGTTGTTTAGAAACCCCGCAATTTAAATGTTGTATTAGCATGGCAAAAGATAGCACCGGGTTCGCTACACAAATTTAAATGAGGCCAATATAAGGCTAGATTTGCCCGCATATGGGCCCCATATTTAATTATGCAGTGAATCGGCATAAGGCCCCCAAACCACAGACAAGGATGCATGCATGGCAAGTTTATATGCAACAAGTTTATATGCAACAAGTTGTTATTATATATTATAAAATTAGGGTTTCGGGAAGGGGTCCACACATTAGGGTTCGGCGATCTTTGTTTCCGGGGTCGGGGTCGGTCTCAGGGTCCGGATCTGGGGTTCGACGGGATCGGTCTTCGGGTCTTGGTCGGGTCGCCGGTAGTTCTTGGTGTCCAGGGAAGTCCATATCGTATCCGTGTCGACGACCTTGGCGTTCAGGGGATGTTCTCGGTGTCCTGAGGAGAAGATCTTGGTGTCCGAGGGTTTCGGGTTCCGGATCCATATCGGTGCACTCGGTGTTCCGGGTAGGCGAGCTTGTCGTTACGGAGATCTTGTCGGTTCGCGTTTCGGATCCCGTGAGACGATCTTGACGCTTGATGTCCGTGAGGGAGTCTTTGGAGTCCCGGATGGAGATCTTGGCGTCCTCAAGGAAGTAATTGGCGTGCCTAGGTTTCGGTGACATCGAATCCATGAGGGGTACTAGTTGCTCTGCCTTTTTTCGCTGTCGCACTTCATCCGTCAGGCCGATTCTTTTGGTAGCAGCACACCAGGGGCATGCACTGCAGGAACGTGTGGTCTTGGCGTTGAATCAACGAGGCGGCTACTATCAAAGGCATCGCCGGGTCGCTGGCACAGGGGCTCCACGGCAGCGTCGGCTTGACACGGAAGGCGGCCAACGGTGGGCCTGGATGATGAGGGCGGCGCTGCTTGAAGATGACGGGGAGGCCGGGTTGGGGAAAAAAAACGGCCGCTGCAGGGCGGGCCCGAGCGGAGGAGACGACGGAGGGGGGCGATTGAGGGCGTGGCCGGGCTCGCGGGTGGAAGCCGGCAGGGCGACGGCGGAGCTTGGCATCGGAGGGGCCGGCGACGAGCTCGGGGTCGGGGCGGCACTGGCGGCGAGGGGGCTTGGGGGCGACGGCTGCGACGGTCGGAGGGGCGGGCCGGGAGGAGGGATCTCCTGGGCGGTGGCGCGCCGGAGAGGGGAAGGAGGCGGCGCGCGGGGCTTGGGTCCGGCGAGGAGGCGCGGAGGGAAGGGGGCCGGCGGGGACCTGCGGCGGGGCGGGGTCGCGCCCGAGGTGGACGGAGAGGAAGCGGGCGTGGGCGGCTAGCAGAGGAGGCGGCGGGGGCTCGCAGGCGTCCGGCGGGGCGAGATTGCAGGGAGGCGAGGCGGCGGAGGGCCGCGGCGGCGCCGGAGCGAGCGGGGTAGAAGGCGGGGTGAGGAGGTGCAGAGGAGCGGGAGGGAAAGAGGGTGGAGGCGAGCGGACGAGCAGAGGGGGCGGCCGGAGGGCACGGCGGGGCGCTGGCTCGGGAGAGGAGAACCGGCGGAGGCGGAGAGGGGGAGAGGGGCAGCGCCGGCGTGGAGGCGCGCTGGGGCGATGCGGGGGAAGGAGAGAAGGGAGAGAGAGAGCGGCACGCGGGCAGGTGGGTGGTGGGTCCCAGGCGGGCCAGGGGGCTGCTGGGTGAGGTGGGACCCAGGCGAGACCCGCGGGCAGGGGGGGTGGACCAAAACGAGTGGCCAGGGGCGGTTCGGCGTGCGTGAGTGGTGCGTGCTGGTGGGTTGAGAGAGAGTGGGGGTGAGGGTTGGTCTAGGTGGCAGCGTCTGGTTGGTGGGGAGTTTGGGGAGGGTGAGGTGGCATCTGGTGATTGGGTGGGGTGATGTGGAGGAAAGGGTGGGTAGGTTAGAATGGGTGAACTTAGGATTTAGAGGGGCTGGTTTGGTGGACCGATTTAAAACCTGGGGCGGTCATTCGGGTCGAATCGGCCTGTTCGACTGCCCCACTAAAATAATATAATAATTTTATTTAATTTGCAATAAGCTTTTGTAAATAGTTTTTAGACAACAAAATATCCGGAAGCATCCGGGGTTTAATTTTGAAATAGAAGGATGGCTCGTTTCAGAAAACCATAGACTTTCGCAAATAGTTTTAGGCAAAATAATATGCATGATGATGACGATGCTCAAATGCAATGTGGCATGATGACATGAGTATGCAGTCATGATGATGCAATGCACAAAAAAACAACGCGATTTTCTAGTAGTGGTTTTGCGGGATGCCACATCTTGTATTTTGAAATTGTTCAAAAACAGATTACAAAATGAAAATACAAAAAGAAAAGAGAAAACAGAAAAAGAAAATGGTTTCAGAAATAAAAACTGCTTCCTAAACCTAATTGGGCCATCCCATCTTCTCTCCCTCTCCTACCAGCCGCTCAGCACGCAACTCTGTGGCCCAGGAGCAGCCCGTAGCTGGCCCAGGACCAACCTACCATTTCGTCTGATATATCATCATCGTCCACCTCGCGTCGCCCCCTAAGCACCTGTGTGTCGACGTCCGCCACACCGCCGGCGTAAAGATCCTCGTCGCCGTCGTTCTCCGTCTACAAGTACCGCTCCTTCTCCAAGAGGAACCCTAGCCGTGCCAAGTTTCGCCTCTCTCCCCTCCCAGCGCTCTCTCTCTCTCTCTCTCGTTCTCCGCGGCGTGCCCAAAACCTAGATCACCGTCAACCACCGTGTCCTGCCGTTACCGACCGCCCCATGCTCGACTCCCTCATCTGCCTGACTCGCGGGAGCCAGCGCGCCCCCAGAAGCCCCAATCTACACGTCCTCCCCGATCTCCGGTCACCACTGCCACCATCGATTCCGGCCACCCCGCGCCTCGCCGTCTCCTCCGTTCTCTTCCTGGTGAGCTCCTAGTCGCCATGGACCTCTCCACTCGCCCTCTCTTGATCTCTGTCGTCGGCACCTCAACCACCTGCATGCCCCGCCGCCGTTCGTCGTCGCTGGTGCATCTCCGGTGACCATTCCGAGGTGGCACCTCCGCTATTAGGTTTGCCCTGCTCTGCTCGTTCGAACTAGGTACTCCCTGCAGCCTAGCTTGTCGTCCTCCGCCGTCCCTGGTCGTCGCCGATGCGCTTGCCGGCGAGCCCATGTGGCGCCACCGTGGCACCCGCGAGGCCGTGACGTGGGCTCTGACTAAGTCATGCCTACATGGCTTGTTGACGAGCCCCGACCCCACATGTCTGTGACTGGGGCTAGACCGAGCCCTAGTAAGAAACACACGACCCACCCTGTGTTAACGTCAGTGCGAGGAGGTAAAGGATTTATTTAGTTTAATATTTTTATAAAATGAATAAAACATGTAAATTCAATAAGTAATTATTTATAAGTCAGAAAATACAAATAATATATAAAAATGTTCAGAAAAATGAAACCTATGTAATTACACTATAATAATGCATTGATAATCAACTTACATGAAAAGTTTAATTATATAAGAAAATGCACCCTCCCATATACATTCGGGGTTTCTCCGAATTAGGGTTTCGACCCCTCGAACCCTGATTAAAATGATCAAGCATGTTTAGGGTTCAATTTCAATAACTTTTAACTTGTCGTATCATCATCCTTGCTTGAGCATTGCATCGATGCCATGGGTTGGTTGTTTCCTTCCTTTCCGGTGTTTGGTTCTTCTTCGATAGAATAAGATATCAAAATCGAGATCGAATCCATGACCGAAGATCAAGATCAATACCATTGAAGGTCATCTACGAACATTGCCAACAAGATGAACCCTGGAGAGCTATATCCTTGTGGTTGTAGAACAAGTCAAGATGATGGATACAAAGATATGTATTGGGTATCAATAGGCAAAGGCAAGCGAAACCCCACACATGATATAATCATATCCTTTCAAGCATTCTAAATTCTTGCCGGTACACAGAGCCGGGTGAAGGATGCTTGGCATTGAACTGGATCCCGGTACACAGAGTTGAGGACCGCCTGGGAGTATGGCCAACTATCACATCCGGGAGCCCTTCTGGTGACTCATGGATTAGGAAAAAGTAAGGGAAAGGTTTCGGTCGATCACACTCTGTGAGCACACCAAGGAAGTGTGTCTTGTGATGCTAAGAGTCGGTCGGCGCGTGTGGGTAAAGTTGTACACCCCTGCAGGGTATTAATCTTTTCGAAAAGCCATGTCCACGGTTATGGATGACTTGGGAATGGACGTGGGATCATAGAGTAATTGAACCTAATCATAAAAATTGGCAAGTTAACTAAAGTGTGCTTAAGGATGCTTCCTCTTGGGGATGAGGGGGTGATCCTAATTGAGGTTCGATGATGATTACTTGGTGGATATCAAAATCTGACGATCAATGCTTTGAAGATGTCGCTCCTTATCCCTTTTTAAAACACTCTAATTAGACGAGCTTCTTCTCCCTCTTGTTTTACAAACAAATATGGCTTCATGCAAAACAACTCCACCAGCTATAAGTCTTGCAGAGTACACCCTGTACTCACCCTTTCTTCGTTGATACTTTTTCAGCAGAGTACTTGTTACCATAGAAGATGAGTTCTTTACGGCATCGACATCGACAAGTAGTTTGGAGAGCCCGGCCAGAAGCCTGGAATCTATGGAATGGGACGTCATCGTTATGCTTCAGGCCTCTTAGGCCATGTGTTAAGTTTGCTATACTTAATAGCATAATTTGCCTTCCATTGTTTGATGTTTGTGGTCAGTGACCTATGCTTGTAATATTTTGGTTCTTCGCTCAGTTATGAGCTTGCTGTAATAATTTTTGTGTCGTAGGGTCACTGATGTGTTACCGATTCTTCACTGGATATTCTCGAGCTCAAGGTTAAGCTTATTTCAGACGGACGTCTGGGATTTGTTTAGCCCTGATCCCGGGGGTGTCATAGCTAGATCCTGCTCCAGACTCGCGTTTGGAGCCGTCGAAGTGCATCGTCCATGATTGCATCATTTCCAGAGTGTCCGGTAGTTGGAGTTCCATATAGTGGACGAGGAAGTCAGGGAGGACCTGAGATTTGATGGCCTTGTGCCGCTCATAGACTATGTCTAGAGGGGATAGCTCGATGCCCCACAGGGCTACGTGTCCCATGGCTTCGGGATTGTTCAGGATGTTGGACAGTGGCGCCTCGTTGACGACCATTATCTGGTGCTCCTGGAACTAATGGCTCAGCCGACAAGCCATCATGAATACGCCCTAGGCGAGCTTCCGGTAGTGAGGGTACCTTTGCTTTGTTGGTGTCAGTACCTCTCCGAGGTAGTAGATTGGGTGTTGGACCCCACGTGTCTTGCCATCTTCGGGTTGTTCGACCACGAGTATGGTGCTTACCAACTGGAGCATAGCTGTGATGTATAACAGCAGAGTTTCTCGCTCCTTTGGTGTGACTAGGACAGGCGAGGTTGAGATTAGGCGCTTGAGGTCTTCGAATGAATCGTCCGCTTCGGATGTCCACTCGAATTTTTCCACCTTACGTAGCAGCTGGTAAAAAGGCAAAGCATTCTCACCCATGCGACCGATGAATCTTCTCAGCGCTGCGATGCGCCCAGCTAGCTGCTGGACACCTTTGAGGTTCTTCGGCTTCTCCATCAATAGTATGGCCCTGATTTTCTTTGGATTCGCCTCGATCCCCTACTGGGAGATGAATAAGCCGAGTAGTTGGCCAGATGGGACGCCGAAGGCGCACTTTTTTGGGTTCAACTAGATCTTGTAGTGATCAAGGTTATTGAACGTCTCGCGGAGATCGTCGATCAGTGGCTTGGCTTCCCTGGTCTCGATTACCATCGTCGACATAGACTTGGATGTTGCGACCAATCTGGTTTTTTAGACACGCCTGCATGCACCTCTGGTACGTGGCGCTTGCGTTCTTCAGCCCGAAGGGCATGGTGTTGTAGAAGAACACTCCGAACGGCGTGATGAACGCTGTTTTTTCCTGGTCTTCGACCTTTAGTCGAATTTGATTGTAGCCTAAGTAGGCGTCGAGGAAGGAGAGTTTCTCACATCCAGCTTTGATCGATGATCCGGCCGACAAGTGGTCAGGCAAGTGGTACTTGTTGAGCGATGTAAAGTCTACGCACATCCGCAGGATGTCCGTGTCCTTCTTGGGGACCAGCACAGTATTGGCATCGAGAAGTCTATTGACTTTGATTCCAACAGCTTCAGCTCTTGGTTCAGATAGTCGTCGGATCGACTGATTGACTGGTTTTTCGTCGGGGAATACATTGAGTGCATGCTCGGCGAATTCACTGGGAACTCCTGGCATGTCCGTAGGACACTAGGCAAAGATTTCCCAACGCTCACGGAGGAATTCGATGAGCACGCTTTCCTATGCAGAGCTGAGGTCGTTGGCGATCAACGCCGTCTTGGAGGCATTCGTTGGGTGCACCTACACCTTTTTCGTGTTGATCGTGGAGTCAAACGACATATCGGGTGCGTTTTTCCTAGAGACTGGGGGTGCCCCGTTGTCTGTCACCTCTCTAAGCCGCGTGAGCTCCTCCTGCATACCAAACGACTAGGAGATTTTGTTGAAGTCTCTGTCGCAATGGTCGGATCGAGTGAAGCTTCCTTGGACGGTGATGACTCCCCTGGGTCCTGGCATCTTCAGTAGAAGGTACGCGTAGTGCGGTACTGCCAGGAATCTTGCAAATGCCACACGCCCGAGGCTGGCATGGAACTGTGATGGCTAGTCCACCACTTCGAACTCTAGTCGCTCGCGCGTGAAGTTTTTGGGCTGGCCGAAGATGATGCCGATCCATATCTTTCCCAGGGGTATATGCCCTTCCCTCGGACTATGCCGTGGAACGTCGTATCTGACTGCTCCAGGCTGCACAGCGCGATCCTCATTGCTACGAGTGTGCTGGCGAACATCAAGTTGATGCCGCTGCTGCTGTCCATGAAGACGCGGCTAATCTCGAATCCTGTAATCTGCGCCTCAAGCACCAGGGCAGCATGACCTGGGCGAGGGATCTGACGTGGGTGATATGAACGATCGAATGTGATGTAGGACTCCGAGCCACTAAGGTACTCAGGGATGGCTGGTGGGGAGGCGACCGCCAGGCTTACTTGGCGGGTATCCTCCTGTTCCGTTGTTTGGCGCAGGTGCGATCGCTAGATTTGATGGTCCAACGGGTAGTGGGGGGTCTCTGTGGGAGATGCCACCTGGTGCAGGTGCGGGCCCAAATCCAGGGTTCACGATCTAGCGTCATATTTGGGTGAGACCCTCACTAAGCTTCAAGAACTCGCGATAGTCCTTTAGCATGTGGCATGCCTTCTTTTTGGCATCCTGCTTGTCGATGTAGAAGTGGATGGTGCAAGGACCAGACAATTTTATTGTATGCCGAGGGCTCGTCATCATGGCTGCGACGCTGCCATGTTTGTGTGGGTCGCCCTCAATCGCAAAAGTTGCCTCCACGGTATTCGTTGCTGCGGTTGTCGTCGTTGCGTTGGGCGGCGTAGCCATCCACAACCATGTTGACTCCATCGAGATCATCGTAGACACGTGATCTTCATTTGCTACGACATTAACATCTGCGGTCGTAGTCGTCCTCGTCATCCGAATGCGTTCGATGGAGACAATCCTCTCCATCTGCCCACCGGTTGGCGATGTCCATGAGGTGGTCGAGCATCTTGGGCTTGACGCACCCAAGTTCTTCCTTGAAGTCCGGGCGCCTAATGCCTTCCTTGAAGGCATCGATTGCCCTTTCCTCGGAGATGTGCGCGGCGGAGTTCTTGATGTGAGACCAGCGTAGGATGTATGAGCGAATGGATTCGCCAGTACGTTGGGTGCAGGCCCGCAGTTCCTCAATCGAAGCTGGCCTCTTGCTAGTGCCCTTGAAGTTGCGGATGAAGTTGTATACTAGATCCTCCCAGCTTCGGATGGAGCCTCAGGGAAGGTTGCTAAGCCATATCCGAGCTGCGCCTGTCAGCTGCAGCTGAAGGCACTGTAGGGCAGTGTTCCTGATACCACCATGGAGTTTAACAGATGAGAGGTGGCCGCTGAGCCAGGCCTTCGTGTCCTGCATACCGTCAAACTTTGGAGTGTCCGAATGGAGCCTGAAATTTTTCGGCATCCTTGTTCGCCGAACGGATCTGCTGAGGCATCTGGCTCCACACAGCTCTCCATCGTCATCCTCGTTGTATTTGGTTGAACAAGCATGTTTGGAACATGACTTGTCGCTGATGCGGCGCCGTGGGCTCTTGTGACGTCATGGAAGATAGTGGCCATCCTTCTCGGATGAGGGTGTAGGGCTGCGGGTGAACTTGACCGCAGCTTTTTTCTTCAGCTCCGCAAGAGCTTCGTTGTGGAGCATATCTCCGACGAGTCTGAGACCGACTAGCACGGACTCGTGAATGGCGCTCTTCGGGTCACCCACCAGAGGTGGATGGGATGCGAGGTACGTGGTGGCTCCCATGATCGCAGCCTTCGCCGTCTTCGGCATGACGTTGCCCTTCACGTCCATCGACATGAAGGACATGTTGAGGGCCCTCGTGACGTCACGATGTGCGGCGGGGTCCATGTGCTCCATGCAGGAGCGATGCTTATTGGCGTTGTTGCCACACGAGCTGGAGCTGGTAGCGGCCGAGAGAGCAACTCGTCGCGCACTAGACTCCGAAGACGCCTTCTTGCGTCTGTCGAGCTCCTCCATTAGCTTCACCTTCTGGTTATGCTTGCCGATGAGGAGGAGGTGGTATGCCATCAGCAGATCCCGTGAAGCATTCACAGGTAGGATGATGTTGCCCGCCATAGATTCACGTGCCTGGCGCCATCCGTCATCGTTGAGGTTGATCTTCTGGTAGGCGTTAGCGTCGCCTTCATTGGGCATGAGGGGTGGGTCTCCCCTGTTTCTTTCATTCCCAGCCTGCGGGTTGGGCGGTGGATTGGTTGGTGGGTTGGGTGCACTCGAACCTGGTGGCAGTTCTGATGCACCCTGGGTGAACACGGCGCATAAGTAACGCCCGCGGATTGGGTCGCTGCTACCGCAACTTTCCGAAACAGAACCGTAGGTTCCTTCATCTGAGGCAGGGCCGCACAGATCTGAGTTGTAGCTGCTGCTGACATATGACTCATCTGTCAGCGTCGACGTGCATACACGCTGATGTGTGGGACACATGAAGCGAGCCTTATGGATGGTGGTGGCACCCGCTCTTGGAGGCGGAGGGTACTGTTCTGCCCCACTTGAAAGCAGAAGCTTCCGAACAGAATCTCGAGCCTATTGCCAACGGGCTCGAAATCCCTCATGGTGGCTGGCGAGTGGGAGGTGAAATCGAAGGTGCCGAAGAGGAGGTGATTCTTCGTCGCCGATGAGTTGTAGATCGCTCCGGATGGGACCATCATGATCGCACAATCAGCGTCCCTATTTCCCACAGACGGTGCCAATTGACGAGGGTTCGACTCGTCAATGCCCATTGTTATGGACTTGGGTTTTGGAGAAGATGGGGATGCTGGAGATCGCGGAACGGTTAACAGACAAGCAACAGGGGACACGAGCTTTACCCAGGTTCAGGCCCCTAGAGGGAAAACCCTACTCCTGCTTGTCTGCTCTTGATTACGGCAGAACCGAAGGTTACATGGGTGCGCAGATGTGATCTGGCATGAGGTGTGTATGAGGTGAGTTGAGGCCCTCCTCGTCGTTCCCTCTTAGCCTTTATATAGATAGGAAGGTCCCGGGCATAGGTCGAGTCGGTTACATATTTAGGGTTTGTTCCCTTTGAAATTCTATCTATTCTAGTCTTGTTATCCAAGGATCCGAAGGCATCATGGGCTTGGGCCACCCGAAATCTTCATAGGCCGCATATCTTTCTCGTGGGCCTTCCTTGGGTTGGACTAGGTATGCCAATGTTGTGTACCCGTGGGGTATAACCATGTCAGTTGTTATTGTTGGGATTGGTACGACGGGGAGGCTTCTGTGGTTTCAATAAGGATAAGTAATGAGATATAACACATAGATCCTAACATGCACAAGACAATATATAGCAACAATCACAACCAGGTAAGCACATGATAAACTTTAGGATTCAAAACGAACAACAAGTTTTTTAAAGTAAACACACTAGTATAGTCATCCACATGTTGGATGATCAATGCAACTCGAGAAATAAAATGATGATAGATAGATTACCAAGTAGTCTACACTACTCCTCCATATCGAATTCCTCATCCACTAGAGTAAGTTCTGCTATGTCGATTCCTGCCTTGTAGTCCTCCACGCTGGTGGTCAAAGCATCGACCTTCGCCTGAAGCTCTCTCTTCTTCGAACGCAGCCTCTCAATCACCTCATGTTGTGTCTCTAGCTCAAGATCCTTGAGCTCCATCTCGGCCTTCATCTCATTGATCTTCTTATTCCTATCTTGCACTCTCTTTTCTTGGTTCTTGAACCTCTTGTATTTCTTCTCAAACCTAGTCTCCATCTCCTTGATGCTCTCCTCCTGTTCCTCAAAGGCCTTCTCCTTATCCCTCAACTGGACGCATAGCTCGTCATTGCTAAGCATGACGTTGGTCCTATTAGTGTCAAGGTGCCTAAGGAGGCTCTCTAGGTCCTGAAGAGAAAGACATACAGGATCAATGGTCTTCCTAGTGGCCTCGTCTAACACTATACCTTCTCCCTCCTCGTCACGTCTCCCAAAGGGGTGGTAGTAGAGGTCCTTGAGCTCGGCAGAGTGACGTCCACACAGGCAGCCAATCAGCTCTTGCATGGCGACATCGAGGCCCTTCTCCTTGTTGTCATGGAGTATATTGAAGGTGATGTCCTCGGTGGGAGGCTCTGACTGGCGTCCTGGCTGAGAGACTCTAAATCCCCATAAGTCCTTCCTCTCAAACTTCCTGAGCTAAAATCCCTTTATGTTAGGGATCCAAAAGGAGTTCCCTTGAACTCATCGGCAAGGATGAGAACAAAGCTAGGAATCTATTGCATAATATAGAGAAAATTATAAAAAACACAAGTAAAGAGTACAACATAAAGTAGCAAAACAAAAGCCAAATTCATTCAAAAAAACATTAATCAACATAAGTCATCGCATACTCTAATCAATCACAAGCACCAAGGTTCAAACATAACTTAGAAAATTTTTTGCCATACCACATAGGTTGGTATGATCAAATTATTAACGCGAGAAAACGACAGGTGTGGTGGTCCAACTATTAGAGTACGTCACTACTCTCACTCACTAGTCAAGGTAGCTATCTGGGCATCCTTGCAGGAAATCTGCTAAGTCTATTATATCATCCCTTATACGTTTTATGGTGGTCTCTAAGTCGTGGGTATGCTTCTTCTCCTCTCTAAGGTCATTTTTAGTGTTGAGCATTCTATAGTTGAGTCTTTCTCCAAGCTCCGTGATGGCATTCCAGGCTGCATTCCTTGCAGAGTCAAAGAATGACATATGCATTTCAGAGTTGGTGACCATGCAGAATCCTAACTCATTGTGGTTGTCCTCCTTATTTTTATACAAGTGGAGTTGTACCCACCAATACTATTCTCCTTCATCCATCACTGGGAATCCCTTGTACACGGATTCACCATTTATCCCCAAGCTAATCCTGAGGTTCTTGAGTGCCTTGGGAAACTCCGTCTCATATTCTAGGGTCATGGTCACCAGTGGTCCCTTCCTGACGGCTTCGTTGATGGCGGCCATCTATAAATAGAGATGAGAAAGAAGATTAGGAGAGTTTTTACGAGATGAAAAGATAAAAGTGCGAAATTTACAAAGGGGTTGCATTTTCCTAGTGGTTTCCTTAGTATATCCATCTTAGGGTCACAAACCTAAAGGCAACACAGTGCTCTGATACCATCTGTAAGACCTCACCGTTTAAGGTAAAGGTCCCTGTGATTGCAGTGCTAGTCCCTGGATCGAAATGATAGCACCCCAGTTTAAGATGAAGTACACAGATACAAAGGTCATTATTACATCGTAATTCGAGGAGTACAATAGTTCTTAAAAACTCATTAGCCCAAGGCTAACACATAGAGTTCTCATTACATAGTAAATAAATAAAGTCTTCATCTTCATGTGCCACAGGCAAACATGTTGAGTGTAGACTCATAACCCTACTCATCATCAGAGTAAGCTGCAACATAATAAGTTACAACAACAAGGGGTCAATACATTTGGAATTGTATTGGCAAGTGATAACATAGTTATATGGTAGAGACTATCATCTACATTAATTTGGCTAAGTGTGGTTTCAGGCTGGCTTTGCACAAAGTAGTTTTGTCCTAATAGACATTGGTGAACCACTACCCTTGTTCAACCACAAGTTTTAACTTCGAGAAATTGGGATGAGTAGATTCTTGATTGTCACATCCCAAAATTTTCTAAATTTTGAAATGTGAAAAATAAATAAACAAATTAAACAATTGTTGAAATTTAGGGTGAGAAGAAACTTTTTGATTCCAAATGGAAACATAAAAACCTATTTTGATCAAATAAAATCCTAAAGGGATTTAAAAAGATAAATAAATAATAAAGTTATAATAGTTGGAATCACCATTTTTGAATTTTTAAATAAAAAGATATGGTTTTTATAAAGCAAAGGTAGAAATATAGTAAGGACTATTTTAAAGAGCCAAACTAATCTTGGCCAAGCATTTAAAATAAAATATTTCTTTTTGATAAAAAGAGTAAAGGATTATTTAAATAAAATAATAAGGATTTATTAAAATCCAATTTTATTTAAGTAAAGGGTTTTAAATTTTGAATAAACACTAAAACTTGTTAAAGTATTTTAAATAAAAATTCCAAGTGTTTAGTCTTTCAAATAAAACCTACTGAAAAGGTTTTGGTATTAATTAGATTTCAAATAGAGTTTTAAAATAAATTAAATCCTATTTGAAATAAAGACTAATGTCTATTTATTTAATTATTAATAGATCCTAAAAGAATAAAAGAATTATTTTATTTTGGACTTTGGATTATGTTGTTAAATAGTATTAAAATCAACACAAATTTTGGTGGTGGTTTGATTTGATTTGGAGTTTGAATTATTTGAATGAAAATCAAAACAGAAAATTCAAAACAGAAAAGGAAAAACATTCTGTATAAAAAAAGTGAAACGAAACAGCCCACTGCCAAGGCACAGCAAGCCCACACGCAGCCCAACTAACCCCGCAGTGAAACGTTTTCCACTCAACCTTCTTGCACCCGCCCAGTCACTGAACGCAAGGACCCACTCTCTCTTCTTCTCTCGCGCTATCAACGCGGTCCCACACCATCATATCATCGTCTCTACCGTGACCCGTTCCCCATTTTCTCTCCGTCTGTTTCTGTATTTGATTCCATACTTCAATTCGTTTGAATGCGCTAGTAATTTCGCCACCCGTCTGAGCATACTTAATCGCCCCTCTCTCCTCTCTCTTTTCCCCTAGTCTCCATCCCACGAGAGCCACCAGTCTGCGCAAATTGCGAGCTCGAGCCCTCTCTGCTCCAACGAGCTCCTCCGTCGATTCCGGCGAGGACAGTCTCCCCCTCGGCCCCTGCTTCACACGAGTTTCATCAGCGGCCTCTTGCGCACCTCCCTGTGCCAATCGCTTGGCCTCGCCCACTCCACAACGTCGACAACCTCGATTTCTGAACAACGCCGTCGTCTGCCATTGCTCTGACGAACTTTCTGGGTAACATCAGACTACGCCGAACTCGCTAGTTGATGCTCCCATGATACCCAAACATCACGCATCTAATGCCCCCTCCCGTTTTCCTCGGCATGACCTGCAGCCCCGCCTCCAACGACAAACAGAGACGCCCGACGACGCCACGGACTCCGGCGAACAATCCCTCTCGAACCCGAGCGCCCCTCGACGAACAAAGACCACGTCATGCTTCTCTGCACCCCTGCGGACACTGTGAGCACCTCCATTCCCCCTCTTGCGTCCTGGTTCGTCGGCAACGACACCGACAGAGCGCTCCGCCGCTCGCCGCCGCGCCAGCGCCGCCAGTTCCTGGTCTGGCTGCTATGATCCGTTGGATCTCAATCCGATGGCTAGGATAGATTCATTTAATCGAAATGGTATGTTGGATCTTAGCCGTGCGATGTGTTTGAAATCCAACATCCCACAGAGCGCGATCCAGCCGAAGCGGTACCGTCCAATAGAATAGAGCCACGTGGCCAGTCTGTTTGAATAAAAACCAGAAATGTTCTATTAGATTTGCAAACTTGTAAAATTCATAACTTTAATTATACACGTCCAAATTTTGCAAATTTTATATCAATGGATTCAGAAGATAAAGTACTTTGCAACCATGCACTTTTTTTAATGTTTTGCTTCTGTAAAATTGGTTGAAATTGCAGAAACATGTGTAGGCATAATTTGAATATAAAAATTGTTCTAGAAATATATTTAAGATGAAATCTTTGCTAATTGGTTTGTTTTGAACCTACTGACCATAGGAATCAACTTATGGATTTAAAAATGTATTTTTTGAGGTTAAGGAATAAATATTTGAATTAGCTCATTTCCAGTTAAATAAAAATATTGTTTATGGTTTAGAAATGATTTTTGAGTGAAACCTTTGGGAAATGATTTGATTCAAACCTTCTGACCCTAAAATACCAAGATTTGAGAACATATTTGATGAACCATATAAGGTTATTGCTTTGATAAAAGATATTTTCAACAACATAAAATATCACCTTAACATAATATTTGGTTTATGAGATAAAACCTTTTGCAAATGGTTTTACCACTTTTGTAAATGACCAATGTGAACTTGAAAATGTTTAGAGCCTAGTAGAAACCACTTTTCCAAATAAAACTATCTTTTGCATGCTTGCATGCATGACCTTTTTTTTGTTATTTTATGTGTGATAAATTGTTTGAATGTTGTTTTGAAAATGTATTTGCTTAGTTGAATTGTAGTGCAGTTAGAAGAGTATGATATTTGCAAGATCAAGAAGTGAACCAACATTCTGTACTAAAAAGGCAAGTGACACTATCATCCATGTCCTACTATTTTCATTACACTTAGTGGATTTTGTAACATGCATGAAAAGGACTACTATATTTTATGTTATGCTAAATCCTAATAGGATACCCTTATATATTCCTTAGTGCAAACATTGTAGTTGTAGTATGCTTAGCCCTGCTATATATTGGGAATGGGATACATGATATGATTATATGAAGTGTTGAAAAGATATATGTTTTATATAATAAAACAAGTACTCAATGAACCACCTGGGTGGACAAGGATACTCAAGTTTTGGACAAGGTGGCACCGAAGGGAACCATGTTTATATGGCTATCTTTTTGGATGTGCACTAGAAGAAAATCACCCAGGGACTTAGAGATTGAACATGTTTCTCATATAGTGGCTTCCGAGTACAGCCACATGCTAAATGGGCTCTGGCTTAGTCAACTACATAGTGGAAGACCCATGCATTGGCATCTTCAGGTTAAATAGAATTGTGTAAGGGAAATTTATCCCTACATTGGTGCCTGGTTGACAAGATAGCATTGTGTATTGGGAGGACTTCTATGGAAAGACTTTGTCACATTCTCGATCTGCCAGTATTCCATCTTGGTTAGTACTTATCCAACGGCCACTGGTGGCAACAAGACGAGATTGTGTCATGTTGGTAAAGTGTACAACTTATGCAGAAGATCAAATTCTAAGTACTTAGCCGTGTCCCCGGTTATGGACAATTCTGAGCAACTAAGGCCTGAAGCTATGGAAGATCTCGACATTCCAATTTCTCAAAGTAAAACTTGATGGTGACAACAAGGGATTTTGAAGCACTTCGATTTTTCCAAGTAGTTCAGAAAGATTTGACAAAAGATCAAAACTAATTTGAAAAGATAGGATAAAACTATATTGCTTTCTGCAAAAGAGCCTAAACCCTAATTAGCCAAATATGCATATAATGATAGGATTCACTTATTTCTACATGGTAGTGAAACTTGCCAATACAATTCAAATGTATTGACCCTTGTGGCTGCAACTGATTATGTTGCAGGTTTGTTTGATGTTAGTGAAGTATGTTGAATAGGATTACAAGTCTACAACCAACATGATTGCCTGTGGCACTTTGAAGATGAAGGACTCCATGCTATATAGTTATTTCTGCTACATTGTAATGAGATAGCCAAATGAGCCATGTAAGATGTAAAGAATTATTTTATTCCTGGTTATAAAGTTGTATTATGACCTTTGATTCTTGATATTAGATCTTAACTGTGGATGCTAGCTATTGATCCAGGCACTAGCATTGTAAACACAGGGATCTCTACCTTATTAAAGGTTGGGAACCTTACAGATGGTATCAGAGCACTGTGTTGCCTGTAGGATTGTAACCCTAGGATTGGACAAAACACCTTAGAAAAATAGGAGTTGTATTTGTTCCAAAAACTTATTTACAAACAATCTTGTAAACTCTTTCCTCAACCTTTTTGGTTTTTGATTCTACATCTCTTCTTTTTTCAACTTGATGGATAAAGCCTTCACCATGACCAATGACTTTAACTTTAGTTTCACCAAGGACTTCAACTTAGACATCACTAAGGACTACAAGTGAGAACCAAGAGACATTAGATTGCCTACCATAAACATAGATATCATGTTAGTGTATGGATCATATTGACCTATGAGGTATGACCATACTAAGTTAATTATTTCAAGAAAACTTGTTGTTTCCTTCAACTCATGAGTTAAGCTCATAAATTGTTAAGTTATAAGTTGCTTGTTGATTGTTTGATTGTTTCATTGAACTTGGTTGTTTTGAGTTGTGTGTTAGGACTTCTTTAGACCTATCTATCATTACTTATCCCTATCAAACCAACAGATGCCTCCCCGTCATGCCAACCCCAACCAAAACAACAATAACAACATCACTCCTGAGATGCAGCAGATGATGACAGCTCACACACATATGATGCATATGATAACCACGTTCATACAGAATCAGAACAACAACAACAACAACAACAACAACAATCAGAATAATCCTCCAGCACATGATATGCTCACCAGGTTTCTGAAACTTAGGCCTGCAAGGTTCTCTGGAACAACTGATCCAATGGAAGCCAATGACTGGTTACGTTCGGTGAATAAGGACTTAGTGACTGTTGGCTGCACCGATGAAGAAAAAGTTAGGTTTGCAGCATTTCTACTTGAAGGACCAACAGCAACATGGTGGGACAACTTTCAGATCACCACTCCCCTTGAAGATGTAACTTGGGATATTTTTGAGGATGGTTTCCGTACAGCTCACATCTCACCTGGAGTGATGCACCTGAAGAAAAAGGAATTCCACAATCTGAAACAACGTCACCTCAGTGTGGCTGAGTACATTGAAGAATTCAACAATCTGGCATGCTATGCACCGGATGAAGTTGACACAGATGCTAAGAGAAAGGAGCAATTTCTTGAAGGACTTAATGATGAGTTAAACCTGCAGCTAGCTGTTGCCTATGTCCCAACTTATCAATCACTCTGTGACAAAGCCACCATTTTGGAAAACAAGATGAATCGAGTTGAGAACAGAAAGAGAAAGCATAAACTCAAGTATCACTCAGGATCATCACAAAAGAAGCATTCATTCAAAAAGAGGAATGAAGATTCTGAACCACATCAGTATCACCACAACAACAATGGAAGTGATAATACTGGAAATGATACTGATAATGGAGATGACCTTGGCCAGCACCAACATGACACTTTCAGGAAGAAAGATATTAGCCAGTTGCAGTGCTATAATTGTAAGGAACTTGTACACTATGCATCAGACTGTCCTGAGAAGAAAAAGAAAAAGGATGCTAGAAGATCCAATTGAAATGACTCCAATGTGACCCAGAAAGGACATGTGAACCACATTGACATGGTTGGAAACTTTGAAGAGATAGAAGAAGTGGCTGTCAAGAACTAGTTAACTCAGAAGAATCAAATAAGGATTCCTTGTCTAGATATTAAGTGTTGAACTCATAGTCAAGTGAACCATCAATGTAACCCTATGAGACTTTCTTTTAAGGGTGGTAGTACCCTAGTTGCCTTGAAGCCAACTTGTAACCCTAGCCTTCCCAAATCTCGGGACGAGATTTCTTTTAAGGGTGGTACCCTGTCACATCCCAAAATTTTCTAAATTTTGAAATGTGAAAAAAAATAAACAAATTAAACAATTGTTGAAATTTAGGGTGAGAAGAAACTTTTTGATTCCAAATGGAAACATCAAAACCTATTTTGATCAAATAAAATCCTAAATGGATTTAAAAAGATAAATAAATAATAAAGTTATAATAGTTGGAATCACCTTTTTGAATTTTTAAATAAAAAGATATGTTTTTTATAAAGAAAAGGTAGAAATATAATAAGGACTATTTTAAAGAGCCAAATTAATCTTGGCCAAGCATTTAAAATAAAATATTTCTTTTTGATAAAAAGAGTAAAGAATTATTTAAATAAAATAATAAGGATTTATTAATATCCAATTTTATTTAAGTAAAGGGTTTTCCATTTTAAATAAACACTAAAACTTGTTAAAGTATTTTAAATAAAAATTCCAAGTGTTTAGTCTTTCAAATAAAACCTACTTAAAAGGTTTTGGTATTAATTAGATTTCAAATAGAGTTTTAAAATAAATTAAATCCTATTTGAAATAAAGATTAAGGACTATTTATTTAATTATTAATAGATCCTAAAAGAATAAAAGAATTATTTTATTTTGGACTTTGGATTATGTTGTTAAATAGTATTAAAATCAACACAATGTTTGGTGGTGGTTTGATTTGATTTGGAGTTTGAATTATTTGAATGAAAATCAAAACAGAAAATTCAAAACAGAAAAGGAAAAACATTCTGTATAAAAAAAGTGAAAAGAAACATCCCACTGCCAAGGCCTAGCAAGCCCACACGCATCCCAACTAACCCCCCCCTGCAGTGAAACGTTTTCCACTCAACCTTGCACCCGCCCAGTCACTGAACGCAACGACCCACTCTCCCTTCTTCTCTCTCGCTGTCAATGCGGTCCCACACTGTCAGATCATCGTCTCTACCGCGACCCGTTCCCCATTTTCTCTCCGGTCGTTTCTGTCTTTGATTCCACGCTTCAATTCGTTTGAATGCGCTAGTAATTTCGCCTCGCGTCTGAGCCTATTTAATCTCCCCTCTCTCCTCTCTATTTTCCCCTAGTCTCCATCCCACGAGAGCCACCAGGCTGTGCAAATTGCGAGCTCGAGCCCTCTCTGCTCCGACGAGCTCCTCCGTAGATTCCGGCGAGGACAGTCTCCCCCTCGGCCCCTGCTTCACACAAGTTTCAGCAGCGGCCTCTTTCGCACTTCCCTGTGCCAACCGCTTGGCCTCACCCGCTCCACAACGTCGACAACCTCGATTTCTGAACACCGCCGGCGTCAGCCATTGCTCCGACAAACTTTCCAGGTAACATCAGACCGCCCCGAACTCGCTAGTTGATGCTCCCATGATCCCCAGAACAGCACGCGTCTAACTCCCCCTCCCGTTTTCCTCTTCATGACCTGCAGCCCCACCTCCTATGACAAACAGGGACGCCCGACGAGGCCATGGACTCCGGCGAACAATCCCTCTCGAACCCGAGCGCCCCTCGATGAACAAAGGCCACGTCGAGCTTATCTGCACCCCTGCGAACCCTATGAGCACCTCCATTCTCCCTCTTGCATCCTGGTTCATCAGCAACGACACTGACAGAGCGCTCCGCCGCGCCAGTGCCACCAGTTCCTGGTCTGGCTGCTGTGATCCGTTGGATCTCAATCCGATGGCTAGGATAGATTCATTTAATCGAAAGGGTATGTTGGATCTCAGCCGTGCGATGTGTTTTAAATCCAACAGCCCACAGAGCGCGATACAGCCGAAGCGGTACAATCCAATAGGATCGAGCCACATGGCGAGTCTGTTTGAATAAAAACCAAAAATGTTCTATTAGATTTGCAAACTTGTAAAATTCATAACTTTAATTCTACACGTAAATTTTTTGCAAATTTTATATCAATGGATTCAGCAGAGCAAGTACTTTGCAACCATGCACTTTGTTTAATGTTTTGCTTCTGCAAAATTGGTTGAAATTGCAGAAACTGTGTAGGCATAATTTGAATATAAAAATTGTTCTAGAAATATTTTTAAGATGAAATCTTTGCTAATTGGTTTGTTTTGAACCTACTGACCATAGGAATCAACTTATGGATTTAAAAATGTATTTTTTGAGGGTAAGGAATAAATATTTGAATTAGCTCATTTCTAGTCAAATAAAAATATTGTTTATGGCTTAGAAATGATTTTTCAGTGAAACCTTTGGGAAATTATTTGATTCAAACCTTCTGAGCCTAAACCACCAAGATTTGAGAACATATTTGATGAACCATATAAGGTTATTGCTTTGCTAAAAGATATTTTCAACAAAATAAAATATCACCTTAGCATTATATTTGGTTTATGAGATAAAACCATTTGCAAATGGTTTTACCACTTTTGTAAATGACTAATGTGAACTTGAAAATGTTTAGATCCTAGTAGAAACCACTTTTCCAAATAAAACTATCTTTTTCATGCTTGCATACATGACCTTTTTTTTGTTATTTTATGTGTGATAAATTGTTTGAATGTTGTTTTGGAAATGTGTTTGCTTGATTGGATTGTAGTGAAGTTAGAAGAGTGTGATATTTGCAAGATCAAGAAGTGAAACAACATTCTCTACTAAAAAGGCAAGTGACACTATCATCCATGTCCTACTTTTTTCATTACACTTAGTGGATTTTGTAACATGCATGGAAAGGACTACTATATTTTATGCTATGCTAAATCCTAATAGGATACCCTTATATATTCCTTAGTAAAAACATTGTAGTTGTAGTATGCTTAGCCCTGCAAAATATTGGGAATGGGATAGATGATATGATTATATGAAGTGTTGAAAAGATATATGTTTTATATAATAAAACAAGTACTCAATGAACCACCTGGGTGGACAAGGATACTCAAGTTTTGGACAAGGTGGCAACAAAGGGAACCATGTTTATATGGCTATGTTTTTGGATGTGCACTAGAAGAAAACCACCCAGGGACTTAGAGATTGAACATGTTTCTCGTACAGTGGCTTCCGTGTACAGCCACATGCTAAATGGGCTCTGGCTTAGTAAACTACATAGTGGAAGACTCATGCATTGGCATCTTCAGGTAAACTAAAATTGTGTAAGGGAAATTTATCCCTACATTGGTGCCTGGTTGACAATCTAGCATTGTGTATTGGGAGGACTTCTATGGAAAGACTTTGTCACATTCTCGATCTGCCAGTATTCCATCTTGGTGAGTACTTATCAAGCGGCCACTAGTGGTAACAAGACGAGATTGTGTCATGTGGGTAAAGTGTACAACTTCTGAAGAAGATCAAATTCTAAGTACTTAGCCGTATCCCCGGTTATGGACAATTCTGAGCAACTAAGTCCTGGAGCTATGGAAGATATCGACATTCCAATTTCTCAAAGTAAAACTTGATGGTGAAAACAAGGGATTTTGATGCACTTGGAGTTTTCCAAGTAGTTCAGAAATATTTGACAAAAGATCAAAACTAATTTTAAAAGATAGGATAAAATTATATTTCTTTCTGCAAAAGAGCCTAAACCCTACTTAGCCAAATATGCATATAATGATAGGATCCACTTATTTCTACATAGTAGTGAAACTTTCCAATACAATTCAAATGTATTAACCCTTGTGGCTGCAACTTATTATGTTGCAGGTTTGTTTGATGTTAGTGAAGTATGTTGAATAGGATTACAAGTCTACAACCAACATGATTGCCTGTGGCACTTTGAAGATGAAGGACTCCATGCTATATAGTTATTTCTGCTACATTGTAATGAGATAGCCAAATGAGCTATGTAAGATGTAAAGAATTATTTTATTCCTGGTTATAAAGTTGTATTATGACCTTTGATTCTTGATATTACACCTTAACTGTGGATGCTAGCTATTGATCCAGGGACTAGCATTGTAAACACATGGATCTCTAACTTATTAAAGGTTGGGAACCTTACATTGATCTTTTCAATGTCTTTGATGCTCAAAATGTCCATTACCGGGGACATGGCTAAGTACTTAGGTTTTACCCTCTCAAGAGGTGGTGCACTTTCCCCAAAAGACTCGACATCCATCGAGACAAGATTTTTTCATAAGCAATCCCTCATACCAACATGGACGCGTTCCATCCTATCAACCCAACCACCATCTGTCCATCCGGCTGAGTTATTGCAACCTAGTTGGTCAAGGCAGAGCCCATATGCCATGTGGTTGCACTGGAAGCTTCTCAACACTAAACATCTCAAATCCCTTTGTTCCTGGGTGGCCATGCACAAGTGTGATACAAAGGGTAAACCATAGATATGGGCCGGTGTAATCACTCAACACAAACCATACTTCCCATTCCACCCAGGTGTTTCATTAACAAGTTGTTTTCTTAGTCAAAAACATATAGGCATTATCTTTCCATAGTATCATAACATGAATTTTTCACCTTTGAATTCTAATATCTAGGCTAATCATACCAGCACATCATGTCTGTTTACATAGGGAAAATACTACCAATTTATCATCTATAGGATCTACCATAGCGTAGCATATACTTTGAAAATTATCATGCAAATCCTACTCAAAATAATACTAGTGCAATAGGAAAAATAATAGGACAAATATGGAGTATCACTTGCCTTGGTAGCTAAGGGAATAGGTACAATCCTCACAATCACACTCTCCACAATCCACAAAATCTACACAACAATTCATACAACAAAATAATCACAAATCAATATACACAACAAAAATAATATGAATGCATGAAAAATGCAATGAGATGATTTAACACACTTTTTAAATAAAACTCTACAGTACTGAAGACAAAGCATACATTCTAAAGTCTAAATAGAACAAAAAGCACTTTAAAATAATATCCTAAATTAGGCCTACAAATGTATCTGCATAAAATCCTAATGTTACCGAATCAAATTGTTGGGGATATGCTTTCCGGGTATACCCACGGGACTCGCTAACTAGGGTGGCCCACCAATGGGTTAGAGATTTACTTCACGTGCAGCCCAATCAGAGAAAGAGGAGGAGCCAGTTCTGGCTATGACAAGGCCTAGAAGAGTTACCGACTTAGGCCTGTAGTATTACTTGTAGTCCAAGCTGTACATAGTTACCGACTCTGTAACATAGCCAGATAGGTCTCTCCCTGTAACCCTAGGCCCCGGTGACTATATAAACCGGCCCTATGGGAGCCTTTAGGGAAACCAATCAATCGTAACACCACAATCAACTCGCGAACCTCTCTTGTAATCTTCTATAACATCCGGCTTATGCCGATATATTACTAGGTTGCTAGAAGGAGTAGGATCCGATCACCGCAGTCGGATCTGAACCTGGGTAAACTTGTGCTCACCGCTCCTGGAACATCCGACGTCTCACACCCCATCCTTACAACGCCTCTAGGATCCCCTATGGCGTACTTGTCGACAATCCGATAGTTGGCGCCCACCATGGGACATGTGACCTTTGGAGCATCGTTCCAAGCGGAATCTGCGCATGCAGGAATCGGAAAAACAATCACCATGGGTCACGTGGTCTATGCTAGTGATGTCCCTCTCATCCTTCTTGATGAGACTTGGATTCCGGCTTCGAAACCCGTGATGACCTACACGATCTTGTCAATCGGCGAGATCGATATATATCTCGATTTCGCTGAAACCGCCCAACCCACCCTTGAGGTGATGACCATGGCGGAATAAAAATACGGATCTACTTTGTCTACAGAGGCAAAAGAGTTCAGGGTCCTGGAGAAAAATCAAACCCACCCAACCCACTCCTATGGTGGCAGAATAGGTGGAAGAAGAATCCAGATCCGATCTCTCTAGCGAGATCGGATACACGGATGAGGAATATAGCCGCTACGGATTCATCTTTGATGACCTCGAAGCGGGAACTAAGTTATACAAGTACCTCAAGATCATGAACAAGAAGAAGCATTGTTTTGTATACCACATAAGCACTGGATCCGACTTTGTCGATGCTGGAGCTGGTAGCAACTTGGTCCTAGACACAATCGAAGAAAACGCCGACTTACCTGTCGCATGAAGTTCGAGACTTCGACAAAGAGACGGAGGAGTACGAACAAGAGCACGTCTCCAAGCAAACGCAAGGTGAGCCGAAAAATCCTCCTAGTCCATATGATAGCAGGGATGAAAGCTACAACACGCAGGATGACATGGACAAAGGAGATTCCTCCGAGGTCCACAAACCAACCATGACGGAAAGTACTGAAGGAAGGTACCGGACCAAAAGCCGTCTTTGCCACTAGTACGCACGTTAAGGCTACTGGGCGGTCAAAGAAGAAGAAGAAGAACAAGAATCCGACACCGGCAGAGCCGGACGTCGAGGAAACCAACGAAGAAAAAGTTGATGAAGAGATCGAGATGGAGAATCAAAACGGAGATCCGATTAATACCACCCCGATTGATCCTCCTGTGGATGGACACATTGTCACCAAGGGTGCACGTGAAATTTATGGAGATGCTATCACAATTCCAATCCCAAAGGCTTCGGATCTTACGCCGGAGGTGCTGGAGAAAAGGGTTGAGAACCTGCAAAAGCACCGCTTTTTCTACTTGATGAGGCTGCGCCCCTCGTCGAGATGAGACAGCAATTAGACAGTGATTCTGCTAGATATCAGTCAGATTTCAAGCGACATCCAAACAAAACAAGCGGTGGTCCGTTTCTTGCTAATAAGAATCTGGATATCCATAAAGATCTATTCGACGGAAAAGATGGAGAGAAGATCCGAGTCTACAGAACGCTCGTTAATCTCTTCATGCTCGTTCCAAGTTTGAAGTACCTTTTGGCCAAAGAAAAACCCGCTCCCTAACACGATCGCCTCTTTATATAGATAGATTCGATGGGGTTGAGCCATCCTAGCCAACAATACGTCTCTGCAGTAGGTCCAGCAGTGCGTCGCATTGCTGGAAAAAGGATTAAAGCAGCAGAAGACGGCCGCGTCATTTAGTGGCAAGCTAACCTCAAAATCCGAGTTTTGTCACACTGGCGCTAACCACAGCACTGCCGTAAGGATTCGCAGGGATACGGCTCAATGTTATCGTCCCCGTGGAGAAGAAGAGAATTCAAGAACCGGCTCAAACGGCCACTCTCGCAGGCCGACACGTGACTAGGCAAGAGTTATTCTGGCTACGTCCGAAGATGCCATCAGGGCAATGGTTCCTCATCAAGACAATCGTCGGCAAAACAACCGCTATAGAGAAGACCCGGAAACACGCCGCCAATGAGAAGAGCAAGATTGGCTAAGAATTCCACCACCAGGCCGTCCGATTAGCAACGCCGGACGAAGAGATGATCCAGATCGTCCTGAATCAGGTAGGGATGGTGCCCGAAGAAACAGGCATCAGAGTTAGCATAACGAGGCTCCACCGCCACCACCAAGAAACCCAGCCGGAAATAATCCACCAGGGCCACCATCGCCTCCCAGCAGCGACCATGAAGGATCAGGTTGTAGCCATGGGAGCTGCATGGGTGGAGGCGGTAATGGTGAGAGAAGCAGAAATCCGTCTCCACCGCGCAGAAGCCGTGAGCCTCCAAGGCGTAGATCTCTCTCGCCAAATGACGCTTGCCATCACATCGAATCGAACATAGAAGTGCGGCGGTATGAGGAAGAAGATGTGTACATGGGACCCAAGTGCTTTGGTCCACGTATATGTCAGACCAAATTTCCGGTTGATATTGGCATTGCCAAATATATTTAGCCCTATGACGGTGCAGCTCGGCCAGACACTTGGCTCCAGGATTTTTTCTAGGATTGTTGCATCACCAAAGGAGGAAATAGCCTAGTTATAGTCCGATATCTCCCACTGATGTTGAGGAAGAAGGCTCAATCATGGCTCAATGAACTGTCGTAGAATTCAATTCATAACTAGTATGATATGCAAAGTGTATTCTTTTCAAACTTCGAGGGAACATACATGAGGCCGTGCATAGTCGGAGACTTGCAGCGTTGCACCCAAAGACCTAGAGAAACTTGTTAGGATTACCTCGGATGCTGGATTGATATGAAGAACTCCTGCGAAGGAGTAAACGAGAAAACTGCGATAGAAGCTTTTATTATAGGACTTCCAGTCGGACTTTTACGTCACAGGCTGAAGCATGACCACGTCACAGATTTGGGAGAAATAATAGAGACGGCAAGCAAATATTCTTACACCGATGATGATTCTAAAGGGCTTCTAAATATTCTGGCCAATACCAATGTGGCCAAACAGCCAAAACAAACTCAGAAGCGCAAGAACACCTCGGATGAAAAGCAGGCTGCGGACAACGCGGCTGTCAACGCAACGTTCGGATATGGAGTACGAGGAGGGTGTGGAGGCGGCCGGGGTAGAGGCCGAGGAACTTATCGAATCCAAGGCAGAGGAGACCAACAACCTGGAAGAACCTATACCTGGGCTGACATTGCCAATAATCCCTATGTCCACCACTTGGATAGTAACGGAAGATCTACCCACACAAATGCTGAGTGTCATTTCAATGACGAAATCAAGAAAGAAGAATCCGCTGGCTACAGGGCCAAGCGACGGGAAGGAAAGAAAAAATCCGAGAAAGGATAGGATCCGAAGCCGGATGGAAAGAGAACTTTTATGACAAAGAAACACGCATACGTCTGCTTCCTTAGATCCCAACCAGCTAACAACAAAAAGGCGGTTCTTCGTGAGCTCAATGCCACGGTTCCGTCTGTCCCACAATTCCTGGACTGGTCAGAGATAACCATCACCTTTGATCGTTCAGATCACCCGAGGAAAACACATCGTCGGGGAAAGTACCCTCTAGTTGTCAATCTTCTTATTGATGGCTATGAGTTCTCAAAAACACTCATGGACGGTGGGAGCAGCATCAACATACTCTACATTGAGACACTCCACCACATGAAGCTACACGAAAGCCAGCTGAGTTACAGCAGTGTAACTTTCCATGGCATTGCACCAGAGAGACAGACGGATTCTCTGGTTGAGATTACTCTGGACATGACATTCGGAACCTGAGACAATTAATGGAACGAGCCACTCTCTTTTGAGGTGGTACCGTTCAAAAGTGCTTACCATGCCATCTTTGGACGTCCAGCTTACTGGGCGTTCATGTCCCGTCCCTTTTACATCTACAACATGATTAAACTTCCAGGTCCAAAGTGCGTAATCACCATACGAGGAAATCCAAGGAAGGCGCGAGAGTGTGACGAAGGATCTGCTGCCTTTGCCGAAAGCTTGCTACATGCCCAGGAGTACCAGGAGATCAAGAAGACCATCAATCCGTCTGAGATGCCCGCTACGAAGAACGAGGCGCTGAAGCCAAGTTTGTAGTTCAAGGAATCGGAAGAGACGAAGAAGACGTAGCTGAAGGAAGATGATCCCTCCAAGACAATGAACATAGGGGTAGGCTTAGGACACGCATAGGAAAGCGCGCTCGTCGAGTTCCTCAAAGCTAATAGTGATATCTTTGCATGGCATCCATCTGACATGACCGAAGTACCTAGGGAACTTGCCGAGCACTCTCTTAATGTGTACCCAAATGCTAAACCCGTCAAACAGTCCTAACGATGGTTCGGTGATGAAAAGCGCAAAGAAATAGCCAAGAAATTAGCCCACCTAGAGTTAGCGGATTTCATAACAGAGGTCATCCATACATATTGGGTGGCAAATCCTGTACTTGTCTCTAAAAAGGACACCATTGATTTAAGGATGTGTGTTGATTATACTGCTTTGAACAAGGCATGCCCAAAAGATCCGTTCCCTTAGCCAAGAATTGATCAAGTTATCGACTCAACAGCAGGGTCAGAATTACTCTGTTTTCTTGACTCATATTCTGGATGTCAACAAATACCGATGAAAAATTCAGATCAAATTAAGACGTATTGCATCACTCCTTTCGTAACCTTCTGCTATAAAACTATGTTTTTTGGCATAAAGAACGCAGGAGCAACATATCAACGTACCATGCAACGTTGTCTCGGCGACCAAATCGGATGCAACGTCCATGTATACGTAGACGACATAGTAGTTATGTCCAAAAATAAGGAAACATTAATTTCCGACTTGGATGAAACGTTTGCTAGTCTATGAAAATTCAATATGATGATAAATCCGAAGAAGTGTTTCTTTGGAATTCCAGCCGGAAAATTGTTAGGCTTCATCATCTCTGAGCGAGGCATAGAGGTGATCCGGAACAAAATAAAGGCTATCTTAAACATTACCAAGCCAACTCGCCTAAAGGACGTACAACACCTCACTGGTTGCATTGCAGCGGTGAGTCGGTTAATCAACCGGCTTGATGAAAGAGCCGCACCTTTGTACAAACTCTTGAAGAAAACTGACAAATTTGTCTGGACCCCATAAGCCGAAACTGCCTTGCCAAGTTTGAAAGAACTGCTTTCAAACCAACCAGTTCTCGCAGCGCCAGAACCTCGGGAACCTATGTTACTCTAAATTGCAACGACCAACAAGGTCACAAGCGTGGTAAAATTAGTTCAGCGCGAGGAAGAAGGCCACGAGCATAAGGTGCAGCAGCCAACTTATTGTTAAAAGCTAGCCTATGGAGTGTTCTTTGCATCTAGAAAGCTACGCCACTATTTTCAAGAGCACAAGATCATAGTAGTGAGAACAGCTTCTCTGCGAGATATAATCAACAACAGCGACGCCACATGACGTACAAACCACTTATAACAATCAAGTCCAAAATTCTCGCCGACTTTGTTATCGATTGGACAGAAACGACAAAAAACACAGGCCCTCCAGACTCGGAATTTTGGACCCTTCACTTCGACGGATCAAAAGCACGAGGAGGCTCGGGGGCTAGCGTGGTGCTCAAATCACCCCAAGGAGATAAGCTATTCTATGTGTTGCAAATACACTTCACGGCAACCAATAATATTGCCGAGTACGAAGCACTACTTCATGGAATACGCATGGCCAAAAACATTGGAATATCAAGACTCATGTGTTACGGAGACTCAGATTTAGTTGCTCAGCAAGTATCTGATATCTGCAACGCAAACAAGCACATGGCAGCATACAAAGCTGTTTTGGATGAAATATCCAAATTGTTCGAGGGTTTTAAGGTTCAACACATCCCTCGAGCAGAAAATGCGGAAGCAGATGCACTATCAAGAATAGGCTCTGCGCGGAAACAAGTACAGGATGGATCTTTTCTAGAGCATTTAAGGGTCCCCTCCATAGTCCCAGTTGATCAGGACTATCTGACGAAATCCGACTCATCCTTAATAGCATTCATGGATGCAATTCCCAGCTGGTCAAAACCCCATCTGGATTTCCTGATAGACGGAAAACTACCCGAAGATGAAGTCTTGAGCCGACAGATTGTCCGACGAGCAAAAGCCTACATTGTAACAAATGGTGAGCTCTATAAACGGAGTTTTTCTGGCGTGTTTCAAAGATGTAACTATTTAGAAGGAGTAGAAATCTTAAGAGAAATCCACAAAGGAGAGTGTGGTCACCACGCTGCAGCCAGATCCTTAGTGGCAAAAGCTTTTCGACACTGATTCTTTTGGCTTACAGCTAAGGCAGATGCCGATAAACTGGTCAAAACGTACAAAGGCTTCCAAAAGTACGCACATCAGGCACATGTTCTGGCTGAACGGCTACGAACAATCCCTATTACATGGCCGTTCGTAGTCTGGGGGCTTGATATGGTAGGGCCATTTCACACAGCAAAATGTGGATTTACTCACCTACTGGTGTTGGTGGATAAATTTACAAAATGGATTGAGGCTAAACCCGTAACAAGTTGCGATGGATCCACATCCATAAGATTCCTCGAGGACATAGTCATCAGATTCAGATATCCACACAGTATAATTACTGACAACGGGAGCAACTTTTCCATGGGTGAACTTGCCGAATTCTGTGAAGAACAAGGGATCCGAATTGATATTGTATTAGTCGCACATCCGCAAGCCAATGGACAAGTCAAAAGAACTAATGGCCTTATTCTACAAGGAATCCGACCTCGCCTCGAGGCACCGCGTCATCGGGCCGTGGGGGATTGGGAGAAAGAATTACCGTCTGTGATATGGAGGTTACGTACAACTCCTAATAGTTCAGCCGGCTATACTCCTTTCTTCTTGGTTTATGGTGTAGAAGCAGTTCTTCCAAGTGATCTGATTCATCAGGCTCCACGAGTTAAAGCATATATCGAAGAAGATGCAGAAGTTTATCGGCAAGATGATCTCGATATAATCAAAGAAGTATGCGTCGTTGCTGAGAAGAGATCTATATCCTATCAGCAGAAGTTGCGCAAGTATCATAGTCAGAGAGTGCAAAACCATTCTTTCAGAAAAGGCAATTTGGTTCTCTGAATTGTGCAAAAGAAAAAGCACAAACTTTCCTGAATTTGGGAAGGATCTTTTATGGTTAATAGAGTTGTACATAATGGGTCATATTATTTAACCGACATGAGACCAGTCAAGGAAAGACCTGATACTCAGAAAAGGAAGAGAGCTGGTGGCAGCACAGATCCGGATGAAATAGACCGTCCATGGAATATTGCACAGCTATGTCCCTTCTATTCTTATTTATATTTGCTTGTAATCATATATGTACATGTTCAAAGTGAAATAAAGTATTGGTTTCCTCATATTGTTATCTTTGAGACGTTTTTGCCATCTTATTTCCAAAAGAGCATGTAATTTTTTTCAAAAATCCCAGAATGCTTGAAAGTACTTTATGCTCATGTTCGTTCTGGTTACGGTTTTTGAATATCTAAAAATATTACCTTAGGGTACAAAGTTTAAATTATTGTCTATGCTTTGATTATTTATCTGATTGCTTAGACGCAGGCGTTTTCCGAGTAATGAGTTGTTGGTACTAGAAGCCAGCTTTGTTTCCGAGTTTAAACTGGTTTAGCAATTGTGCTCCGTTGCTCGGCAAAGTTTCCGTGCTAAAGGTTGGCCGACCCATGAAAGGGACGAGGCAGAGAGCCAGATAAACCGATAATTATAGGAATATATATATATATATATATAACGCAAAGTGCTTCAGAAATTTTCAAGCACGTGCATAAAAATATATAAGCAAAAGTGCTAAGATAGTAAAGGCATCAGTTTTTGCAGACCAGCACAAAGTAAACATTGTATCCATCATTACATTGCCATAAGTTCAAGATAATGCATGAAAATTGTTTATGATGCAGGCGGTGGTGTTGAAGCAAGTGGAGCACTGGAATCATCAGTAGTTTCGCCCTTGATCTCAGACTCGGAAGCATTGTTGACTTCTGGCTCTTGGGGCGAGGGAGGAGCAGCGAAGGATTCGAAGAATGGAGTCGTGTAGTTGGTCATCTCCACCACTCGACAAGCGTAACCTGCACAAGACACTTGGATGGCCTTGATGTATTGCGGGTTACCCTTATCATCCTCCTCGGCAATGCCCTTGGTGACATGCCAGATTTCCATCTCGCTATGGTGGCTCATCACCATGGTCAGAGCTGTTTGCGTAGCAGTCCGAGCATAGGAGATCTTCCAGTCCTTGATCAACTTCGGAATCTCCTTGACTTTGTCCCTCACCTCGAGCACTGACATTGTGTGCAAGTCGGAAAGCTTGACAGACTCACCAGCCTCTTTTAGAGTTTGGCAGAAGTCGAACAAGACATCTCCGAAGAGCTTAATGCGCTCGGGGCGAGGTTGAGAAGTAGGAGAGTCAGAAAGATTCAGGGGGGCTGGGAAAGAACCAAAAAGTCAAAATTCAGCTGAAAAAGAAAGTAAAAAAATGAACAACAAAAAGAAAAGATTCGAAAATCTTACCAAGCACGGAGTGATTCCATTCAACATGCTCCTTGCAAAGGTTATCTAGTTCACTAGATGAGGCCTAGGCAAGATCCCTCTGGATATCAAAGTCCTTTTTGAGATGAGCAAGTTCCTTGTCTCGGAGCGCTAGGAGCTTATCGAGCCTCACGGTCTCGTGATTGCTTGACTCCAGGAATGCGGCTACAGATTTCTCCGATTCCAAAGTTAGCTTCTCAATCTTGTCCCGGAGTTTGGCATTTTATATCTCCAAGACCTTTAACTTTTCGGCCTACTCCACCATATTACTGGATTGACATAACAATTATACAAAGATAAAAATATCATTCGAACGAAGTAAATTCGACTATGACAAAACAGACAACTAACAAAGAGGAAGCCAGAAAAGTTTACCTTCTGATTCATATTTATCAATTTTCAACTTCAAATTTTCAAGGCGCAAAGCTTTCGTTTCTTTGCTCTTATTGGAAATATTCTTGAGCAATTCCTGGTTGGAAGATGCAAATTTCTGTAAGTTTAGAGACGGAATACCGTCAGACAGCTACTAAGACTCGGCCTTCAAATTTAGCTAAGTAAAATCACAGCACGAGCCTTGGGGCTACACTACATCATTCTTTTGCAACCTAAAAGCATCAACTCGGATCAAACGATGTTAATCCGACTTTATGCTTGGGGGCTAGAGGATATGATAATAAATGCAAATAAGAATCAGAAACTTACAATGTCTTACAGGTGCATCTTTTCAAATCCGAGTTTGGTGCTATGAAACACCTTCTCGATAAGGGTGAGGGATGGAATATATTTTCAAATCCGACTTTAGCATCCCGGACCAAAATTTGGTCTAGGAGGCTAACCAGCTTGACGTCTTCCTCCTCTTGGCTCGCTGCCTCTGGAGTCAAGGTTTGCTTCTCAAGACTAGATTGAGCCAGTCTGAGGATCTCTTCCTTTTCTTTCCTCTTGAAACTAGAGATAGCAGAGTCAACCACCTTATACATTGTTCCTGTAGGAATTACCATGGGATCATTACCCTTGACGGGTTCACCCTTGTTAGTTGCCTAGTCATCAACGATGACCAGGTCTTTCGAGATTTTGCCAGCAACAGGGGATGCATAAGCTCCCTGTGCTGATGGAGTACTAGATGGGGTCGATGGCGGCACACCAGGGGAAATAACAAGCTTTTGCTGGCGCATCTGCTTGCCCGACTTGCTGTCCGGCTTTATCTTGCTCTTTAACGCTGATTTAACTCTAGAACAAGAAACTTCTAAATATTAGGTGTGCTCTGGAAAGAAATAAAGGTACAAGAGTACTAAAAATGAAAGGTAGGGTGCCTACTTTTTAACCACTGGTAGCACTTGGCTACTAGCAGCAACAACTTCCTTTGCCTTACGCTTCTTGGAGGCGGGGGCGGTAACTTCTTGCGCCTCATCATCCTCCGTTGCCTTCGTGTCGTCTGAAGCATAGACCTCTAGTGGAGCTAGCTCGGACTCGGAGAGTTTCTCGAGCAGACAAAGTCAAAAATCATTGATCAAAATAGAGTCAAAGAAAGAATAGAAAAGAACGACGAAACGCAAAAAGTAGAGTCGAAATATTTACCGAAGTCAGAGGACGGTTGGTCGTATACATCTTCATGGAAACTTTTGGAACTTTCCATTCCACTCTTTCCTTGATCAAATATTGCATAATGGTCTAGTAGTCCTTCAGCGCGAGCCGACTAGAACTAACCCTCATCTTGTCCTTATTGTCGCTCGTGATCTGGTACATGAGGCGGTATGCGTGGTGCTGGAGAGGATGAATCCAGCGCTCCAGCTAGTAGTGGATCAAATTGGATCCACGGAGTCCCTCATGCTTCATCAAATACTAAATCGGCCTCTTGGCGAGGATAAAAATATCTGACAGCTTCGGTGCCTTCGTGTCCCATGAATCTTGGTGGGGAGCGACGCCGTTGACGAACGCCGAAAGACCTTCCGCCCTTCGAGGAGCTGGAATATCCTTATGATAGAAGAAATTCCGACCCAGCATTTAACGGACTCACTGGCGTTAATCCTAGGATAGATCTGATTCCTCCTAAGGACTAAGCTAAGAGTGTCGGTGACAAAAGGCACACCGGCACTGATGGAATTCTTCCGAGTACCATAGTAGTACCGGAAAAGGGTGAGACTTGGCCTAATGCCAAGAAATCCCTCGCATAAAGCTCTGTGAGTACTAAGCTCAAGCAAGGAGTTAGGAGGAAGGTTATGGAGTTGCACACCGTAGTGATTGAGGACCTCGACGAGGAAGTCCGACGGTGGCAAGCTGAGGCCGCGGTCGACGTGAGTGCCGAACAGTACCCTCTCGCCATTGAGTGGAACGGGAACGGCGTGTCCTAAGGCGCTCCGTCACGCACCGGCGATGATGAACCCTTCATCCTCCATGACTTTGAGCTTCGTGTTGTACATGGCGCTAGGGATCCAAAGACCCCGCATCTTATTTTCTTCTGCCGCCGACGAACCCGCCGCTGCCGCTCCTAAGGTCGAGGCAGAGGCCATGGATCTTGGAGGAAAAAGGGCTGGTGGGGGAAGGAGAGATTTTTTCTGAACGGTGTGTAGATGGGAACTGGTGCAGAGCGCTCGAGGAGTACGAGGAAGCAATGAATGAATCTATGAAGAGGTGAATCTGAGAGAAAGGGTTCTATCCCCCCTTTATTTATCTTTACGTCAAGATTTGTGCGATGACACGCGCGATTGTCGCCACGCGTATAGGAGATGGGGAGTTAGCTTCCACGCGACGCTTCTGCTCCCTCGATTTTCGTGCAGGCATTGATACGGTGTTATATTCCATAAGGAACGGACCCACCAACGGTCTTGCTGATGGAAGTCCTGTCAGACATAGGACCTGGTCTGAAAAGTTGTCAATCCGCACACCGCAGAAAAATCTGGCTTACGTTTCAAACCAAGCAAGGAAAAGACTAATGTCAGAACAAAATATATCCGACTCGATTGACTCGGAATCCTACATTAATGAAAGAAGTTTTTGAGAACCCTTCAAGATTATCAAGACAAAGAAACCATCAAGCTAGAAGATTTATCCGACTTTAGATCTTGGAGACTTCCGGGGGCTACTGTTGGGATATGATTTCTAGGTATACCCACAGGACTCGCTGACCAGGGTGGCCCACCAACAGGTTAGAGCTTTTCTTCACGGGTAGCCTAGTCAAAGAAAGAGGAGGAGCCAGTTCCGGCTACGACAAGGCCCAAAAGAGTTACCGACTTAGGCCTGTATTATTACTTGTAGTCCAAGTTGTACGTAGTTACCAACTCTGTAATGTGGCAGGATAGGTCTCTCTCTATAACCCTAGGCACCGGTGACTATATAAAACGACCCTATGTGATCCTTTAGGGCAACCAATCAATCATAACACCACAATCAACTCGCACAGGCGAACCTCTCTTGTAATCCGCTGTAACATCCGTCTTACGCCGATATATTACTGGGTTGCTAGCAGGAGTAGGATCCGATCACCGCAGTCGGATCTGAACCTGGGTAAACTTGTGCTCACCGCTCCTGGAACATACGAAGTCTCACACCCCATACTTCCAACGCCACTAGGATCCCCTATTGCATACTTGTTGACAATACGATGACACAAATGGCCAAAATAAGGCCACAGATGCAAAGATCTCATTTTTCTGAATCCATAGACATCTAATTTGCAATTTTTGGATTTACAGAAAAAAAGTGATGCAATTTAGAAGTTTAAACAACTAATAGACAAAAATCTGGATTTTAAATAAAAAACACAGCCACGCGGAAGCATCTGATTGGACAGTACCGCTTCAGGCGGATAACACACTCGATACGCTAGATCTAAGTTGCATCCTACGTTCTAGATCTGCCCGTACCCGATCGCTCCTAGATCTAATCGGAGCCACTAGATCTTGATCCAGTAGACCACATCTACTAGACCATAACCTAGCGACGTGCATGGCTACTGCGGCAACGATGCTGCTGATGGTGACGTGCCGGCGAGGCTAGGGGGAAGGAGAGGGGGTGCTGGGGCTTACCGAGGTCGCGGGGACGTGGCGATGCTCAACGTGGTCGCGGTTGGGGCGGGGGCGCATGGACACGAACACAAACGCTCGTCAGAGTTCGGTTGCGCGTCGGGTGTTCTCAGTCGGAGACGAAGACGACAACCTAGGGCACAAGGGGACAAGCTGCAGGCATTAGAAGATGTGCAAGACAAAGGAGAGCACAACCATTTGAATTAGAGGCTGAGGGGAACACGGGGCACATAGGAATGGCTCATCGGAGCTCGTCGGGACACAAAATTCGGGGAGCCTGGTGGCGCTCAATGCTTGGGGTGTGGGGGAAAATGCTGCGGAGGGGGAGAGGGTTAATTAGCCAGAGCGGGGGAGGGAATCACGCACACCATCAATGGTAACTAAGCGTGGATTGATTCGACAGTGAATGGGGAAAACAGTAGAGGCGAGCGCGGTCTCTAGCGCGAGATTGAACATGCTGAGCTGTCGCGGCGGTGGGGTCCACCTGTCAGCGGGTGGGCGTGCGCGCGGGGTATAAAACAGAGAGAGAGGAGGGTTTCTCGGGTGGGCTTGGTGGGCTGCCAGGGTTGCTGGGCCAGATTGGCTGCTGGCTTTTTTTTTCTCTTTTGCTTTTTTCTTTTCTATTTTGATTTTTCAAATGAGATATGAATGAGCAATTCAAATCCAAATCAATTCAAACCTTCACCAGAACTCTGTGAGGTGACCCTAGGTGTTAAAAGTGTGTCAAACACAACAAATCACACCAAAACGTTTTGGGGTCATAAAAATAAATAGAACCATGCCCCATACATGTAATATAAAAGGGGTAAAAATAGGGGTTTTGCTAGGGTTTGAATTTGAAATTTTTGTGCAAAGTAAACATGCCATGATGATATAAATGCAATAAGATGGTTTTGAATTTGATGAAATTTGGGATGTTACACCTACGCTGAGGACTAACGGACGGATGATGCACTGATGGATGTTGTACCGATGGCTCATCGCTACCTCGTGGATGGTATCATGGAAAAGAAAGATTGTGAGATACATCAGTCAATGAAGAACATATCCATGAAGGTGGCGGCCGACTTTTCTTTAGCTTCTGAACCTGGATAATGCTTACCTGGCCATCCGATTCCAATTGGCTATTCTCCTGTGGGGGGTGGATGAAGTTCTGAAGTGATGTGAGGAACAATAGCTTGATATCCCTCTAGGTGGAGGGGATGTGACACTGGGAGAAGTCATGTGTGGTATCAATCTATGGAAAAAGGAGAACAATGTAACAACCCAAGTTTGTGAGATATGTAAATAGTACTTAAGCATTGCATGCATCTGTTTAAATCAATAAAATATTTACATATGATCAAGTGTGTGATCCAAAACACAAGTACAAAAACCCTAAAACCCTAAACCTCCCCTCTCTTTTTGAAATGCATTCAAAAATGTTTGGTATTTTGAAAAGTGTCAAAATAATGGAGCCCAAATGGTTTACAAGGGCCTCTGAATATTTATATACTTTAACAAAGTATCTAGTATTTTAGAATTATTCAAAACAGAATTAAAATGAAATTACAAAAAGAAAAACTTTAAAACAGAAAAAGAAAAGGATTTCTTGAAGAAAAACCTAACCCTAATCTAACTAGGCCGTAGCCCAGCCGGCCCAGTTCCCTCTCTCCTCTCCCTGTCTCTCCGCGCGCAGCGTCTAGTAGCCCACCTCGGCCCACTCGGGGCCCAGGAGCCGGCCCCGTACCGCTTCACGACGCGTTTTGTACATCGACGACGAAGCTTTGCTTCGCTGTCCCCGGCGATGACGTCCACCGCCATGCCACGCGCCAATATTCGCACCACCGACGATGCCGGCGCCTACAAGAACCCCAGACCGCCGTAGTGGAGAACCCTAACCCTCTTTCTCCCTCTTGCGCGCGTTCTTCTCCCTCGCTGGTTGAACCCTAGCCAAGATCCATCGCCATCTCCGGCCGCCCTATGCACCGTGGTGTGGTCTGGGAGTAGCGCCGTGTCGCTGTCATCGTTTCTGTCAAGCCACGCATGCTGGGAGGACGATGTCTGACCAGAATCAAGCTCGGCTTCAACTCTAGCCGCCGCAGTCAAATCGTCGATTCCCCTCCGTCCGGCTTCCCCTTGCTTCATCGACCTCACCATCATGCTCGTGGTGAGCTAGTGGACCTCCCGGACCCCTCCGTTTCCTCCCTCTCGTGCTGTGTTGCTGTCCCGACGAACACCTACTACCGCCGCCGCTGTTCGTTATCGCCACCGTCGCTCCGGTGCCCACACCGAGGCGGCGCCGCCACTTTATTGCTCGCCGCGGCCTCCTCTTTCGAACAAGACCAACCACGCATCCCCAGATGCAACCAATAGCCTGCCCCACTCTCGATCTGAGAGATCCACCATTGATGACGTCACAGTGACGTCACGATGAGGCAGTAAATATATTATATTTGTTTAAATATTTTCTAAAAATCATTTCTAGAAATAACAAACCCAGGTGGGCCCAGGCTGTCAGGTTTTTAATTTTTTCCATAAATAATTTCATAAATGAATAAACTTATGACATGTGGGCCCAAGTTGGAAAATAATATAAATATTCCAAAAAATGATTTAAAATGAATTAAAAGTGGAGAAATTCATAACTAATTCATTTTAAGTCAGAAACATATGTATAATATATCAAAATGTTCAGAAAAATGAGATCTATATAATTACACTATAATCATGCATTGCTAATCAACTTTCATGATAAGTTTATTTAGAACAACGTAGTAACCCCTCATAGGTGATTCCGGAGTTTCCCCGAGTTATGGTTTTCACCCCTCGGAACCCCGTTTAAACTGTCAAGCATGCCTTATGGTTTCATTTCAATGTAATTTAACTTTTCATATCATCATCTATGCTTGAGCATTGCATCGATGCCATGTCTTGATTATCGCCTTTCTTTCCGGTATTGGTTCTTAGCGATAGGATCCGAGTCCCAGGCTAAAGTCAACAACACCAAAGATCCATGAATGTCTATTGAAGGACAAGGCAAGCGTAGCCTCTCATTCAGAACCTACTTTTACAAAGTATTTTACTTCCTCGCTATGATGCACACGAATCCAATGTGGTCTTTTGTCAGTAGCTAGGGTTACCTATCTGCTGCACAATTTCCCTTTTGTAGCCTTATACTCCTGATCCACTGCTCCTACCATACCTAGGTCTGGCATTTGAGAGTTTCTAGAGCTTCTATGACCGACAGCATAGCCATGCATAGTACCTATGTCTGATCTATCCGAATGATGAATCAGAGATGCCGGTGAGTCTAGAAAGGTAGGAGATGGTGACCTCATCGAAGGAGTTAACTAAACATGCTAAGGCTTGTATGGGAGGCCACGTTGGGTGTGGTATTTGTAGTCCCATGCTCGCCACCTCTAGGAACTGATTTTTGCCTTTGGAACCGAGACGAGCGTACAACCACACGGGGCCTGGAAAACCCCACGAGCAACTAACCTGTCTAGTAGATTCCATGCGTCACATATTTCGGGCTTTCTATTTGGAATACGCATTGAAAACGTTTTCGAAAGAGGAGGTGGTGGAGGTGCATCATAATAGGTAGGGAAGCGTGGCCGCGGTTGCTTGGGGTGGATCGAGCCCCTCGTAAACCAACTTCGCATCACATCTTTAGGGACCGGCTATGGTACTTGACCCGTGACGGCGGAACCATCCCTAGGGCGTGACTCATGGTCTCGGCGAAAGCAAGGTAAAGGTCGTGGTCAACCACCCTCTGCCGACCTTCCAAGGAAGAGGGCTAATAATATTTGGCATTAAGAGTCGGTTGGTGTGTGTGGGTAAAGTTGTACACCCCTACAGGGTTAAATCTTTTCAAAAAGCCGTGTTCACAGTTATGAACGCTTGGTGACCATATTCTAAGATCATAGATGTAACATCCCAGCATTAGAGCTTAGAAATAAGCTAAACCCAGAAGTGTGCATTGCATTCATGCATAGAAAATCCGAATAATTTTCACGCTTTTGAACAAAACTTGTCAAAGTGATTGAAGTTTCTCTCAAATATGGAATTGAAGTAGATCATCAAGTTTACTGTGGTAAGTTTCAATATGAACTTTGCTAAAACCTTATTTGGGTAAACATGATTTGATCTGAGGGTAGATCAAATATAATAAAATTAAACCATTACATATGTAATGATTATTATTTGATCCTTAAGTGATCACATCCTAGTATTCATCACAACAACCCATGAATACCAAACTAAAATATAACCCAAATAATAAGAGTATAATAACTAACTCTTGATCTATTTTATACTTATTTACTTATACCATGAGTATCATGGTAATACCTAACCTTAACTCTTTAGTGAGTTTGAGTAGAAAAGAAACCAAGTCAAGATCATTCACCATATATCTTTCTTTCCATATCAATCCTTATGGAATCCTATCTCAATACCTGTTGTTCATCAATGTTGAGTAATCAACTATTGATTCACCAATTCTTAATCTATCAGTTCTTGACCTATCAACTCTGGTCCTTATTAGAGCATTCACTTAAAGCCTATAAAGAAAGAAGTAAGGAGAGCTAAATAGTAATGCTAGATTTGAATATCATTCATAGGATGGGATAGTTGGAAGAGAATAAGATCAATGTGATAATTGATGGAGTTAACTCACTCCTGGAATGACAGAATAGTTTTATGGAGCCTATAATTGTATGGTGATAAAGAAGATTATAAGGATGAATATTGAGGATAGTTATTAAAGAGTAATCCTATTGGATTAAGTAGGAATAGTCAATGGATAACATTTCTTAATCCAATAGGGATACTAAGAAGATAATTTCAATACAACTGTAATGTTCTATTGTTGAAGGCCTTGATTAGCCAACTGCAAACCTAAACCATAAAGGATCAAAGGATTATAATGATCATGCCTTACTCACCAAGATTGAATGCTTATATCATGTATAAGTGACATTGGTGGATAAAACATGATTGAAACCCTAGTATAGATAAGTTACCCTAAATTAGTCATGACGAGTCATAATGGTATAAGGAGAAGTTGGGAAATAAGATACTAGAGTTAAATAGAGACAAGATAGTTTGCTTAAGATGATGCTAGAGCAACATTGGATTATAGAAGTAGTAGTTTTCTTGGGAAATACTAACACTTGAGGTCAAGTAGTTGAAATAGACATCTACTGGAGGAATATTAGGGATGGATGATTAAGGAAGAGTATGAAAGGAGTTATAAGTAACTACTTGTTGGATTGGAGGTTATCAGCAGTAAAGTAGTTGATATACCCAAGTATGGATATGAGAGATTATGAAAGTCTTAGTGTTAAGCTCATTTCATTTATAATTAGATTTAGAAGAATAAAAGGTGGATAAGGATATTATTGAGAAGTAAAGCTCATCATGTTAACAGATGATGATGGATATAAAGAAGTAGTATATCTAGGAAAGGAATTCCTTAATTAGAAGTCCAAAATTATTGAATTATGGGAGATAGGAATTCTTGGTAAATACTAAATCCTAAGTCTTTAACCAAACATAGTATCCATTTCATCTGATTGATTCATCATCTTAAATTCACAATGGTTCATAGGAATATTATCCTATAGCAAACCACTTAAGCACATCTTTGTCATTTCCAACTATCATGATCACATGTGCTTAGGAACTATCTAAATTAATTCTTCTTCATAAACCATTCTAGAAAATAACCTTATTATTTTAAAAAGGTGATAACAATAATGACTACAAACATAAAGACAATATGTTTTACCCATTGATCCTTATTCATATTAATAAAAGATATAAGTATAATAAGAACCCTAATCCCAAGGGTAAGCAATTATAATTCTCACCCTAACTCTTATGCTAGTTATCGCAAAATATAAACCTTGGTATTCACTAGATTCATGGGAATGATATTAATCACATTAAATCCCTAGGATATCATGCAACAAATAAAAATATAGGATCATTATATAAATTTTTCCCTCTAAACTATGAGCTAACTAAAATTAAGTTTTATAAACAAATAAGATAATATCTTAACATAAATATATGGTTTATTATGGAGAGAAAATTCATCATAAATCTTATTATAGAATATTAAAAGGATCTATAAAGAAAATAAAAGAATATAACACTATATAATAAAAGCACCCCAAAATGACTTTAAACACCATCCATTGTTGTTGCAACTATATAACAAATAAATTCTATAAAGGAAATTTTAAATAAATGTGTAAAACACAAATCTAAAAACAAAATATAAAAGAGAAAAGGAAAACAGTAAGAAAAAAAACTGCAACCATGCCGCAGCCCAATTCCCTCTCTACCTATCTACTGCCCAGCAGCAACCCTTTCTTATTTCTCTCACTTCGCCACGGCCCAGGTGAAGCCCAACATCAGCCCATACCATTTTGGTGGTTTTTCTCCTTTCTTTTTCCTCTCGACAGAAGGATTCGCCGGTGAAGCAGCTGCCTAGCTCGAACTCCGCCGTCCGCCGGGGTCGCCACGATTCGTGCCGAAGCTATTGTCATCCGAAGGGGATAAGAAGGACACGACGCCGCCTCGCTCGTCCTTATCTCCATTCCGTCCTCTTCCTCTTTGTCTGTATCTGAAGCCACACCCTAGCTCGTCGGAGACTCTTGTCGCCGTTGCTTCATAGCTCCTCTTGCCTGCCTGAAACCATCACAAGAACCGCCATGTCGTCCTCGCTATTCTTAATGAAGCACGCAAGCCGAGGAGGTCCAAGACGCTCGGATTGAGACCTCATTCCCGAAGTCCGGTCATCGTTGTCCATCTCGATTCCGGCCACGATTCACCTCGTCGAGCCCTTCTTCACGCTCCTGGTGAGCTACTGAGCATGCTACTCCTCTCTGTTGGTTCATTTGCTTCCTAAACTGAGCCACCACCGTGAGTTATTGTGAACCGCCGCCAGTCGCCGCCGTGCAGTGCACTCCGATGACCAAAAACTAGCTGCGCCACCACTATCAGGTTCGCCATCGTCGCCTCTTTCCAGCAAGCCCAGCCTTGGCCGCGCGTGTGCACCCAATCACTCGATCGACGATCGATCTGAGAGGATTAGTCCTAGGTGATGTCAGCATGACATCGTGTTGATGTCACAACACCCCTTATCGATTTAAACAATGACGTGGCATAGGCCCCACTGATAAGTGACTTGGGCTAGCTATGAGTGTGGTGTAAATGTTCTGTGTCTGTTTCAAAAAGAAACAAAAGAATATAAATTCAAATATCAATATTCCAGAAATAAAATAAAATTGTTAAATCTTGTTTAATTAATAACTTTTGTTTTGTAATTCAGAAAAATGTATATAATATATGAAAATTTGTAGATCGGATGCCACTCACAGGTAGACCTTTCGGCCGTCCTAATAACTTTTGCCTAGTTACAAGCCTGGATGAGCGGAAATGGTTAAAATAGTACGGTGGGGCCCAAATGCCACTCACAGGTAGACCTTTCGGCCGTCCTAACCATTTCCAAACATCGGGACAAGAACGGCGTGAATCGGCGAAGGGATCAACTACATACACAAATGAGTATGTATGCAAGCCACCATACAACAGTTCTCAGAGCCATTCCATCTAAAAGAAATAGAAATATTGCAACACCATAAGGCAAGATCCAAATGTCCTAGATAGATATAATAGTTTAGGATATCTCCTCATACATCAAACATCAGAGTATCAGGCGGAAGCAGCAAACAAGATCTGAGTACGGATAAGAAGCAAATCGGCATAAGATGCCCCATAATAAACACATCCCGCCCACAGATCTCACGGATCCCCATTCCCGGAATCTCTACACCGAATGATCGTTTCCCACATCGTCTCTCTCCACCCAAAGATCCATCTTGTGAGTGTACTGTCATCCGAATCAAATAATTTATCGTGTGAGACCCTAGGGTACTCGCAAGTCTTTATGCCTCTAAAGGGGACACAACCTGGGTGACGCAATTGCAGCAAAAGATAATACCTAACAATTCTATAGATACTCGCTAACCATCCGCCTAACCAAAGATAGACGGATGTCCGTGAATTAATAACAACAGTTATAACAGTAATATTAACAGATCCATCCTCCTCCTCGCTTACCAACGAGGAAGCGGACGAACACCCCCCATCCGTTGGCAGTTTTATTATCCATTCCATGAGTGTTGCACTATTTACTAGACAGTTACTTAGTCAAATTAAAAGCGGTACTTTAGTTATACTTGTCTATGATCGAGAAACTGTGCTCCAAGTCGTCCATAACCGCGGACACGGCTTTCAGAAAGTTTTACCCTGCAGGGGTGCACAAATAGCAACACACACTCGATCAACCTCAGAAAAACCAAATCAAACCCAACGAGGCATTCTCGACAAAGCGATCACAGGATTCAGAAATATTTCAGGGGGGCACCCCATTAAGCTACCCGCAACGAAGTTGGCCGGCTCCGAGAAGGACTCAAGGTTTGTGTGGACGGCTGTAAACGACTGGGAACCCGAAAGTGTGACTGGGCTTGTCGATACAGCGAAAACGTGTCACGAACCTAAATAGTACAGGTTCTCCTCGCACAATCGTAAATAAAGCAGTAAAGCATGGCATAAGTACAGGATAGTAATAAAGCCCCAAACTAATTGTGGCCCCAAGAAATAAGAATGAATCAAGATCTGGATCAGGGGGTCCCATAAGCCTCCCGGATGTGGATAGCGCGAATATTCAAGGAACAGGAATCAAGTACTCGGGGTCCTACGGGACACAAGTGAGCATGAAAAACCAAATAGCAGATATTGCTCACCGGTGCCGCTTTCATTAGTTATCCCATACTACTGAGGTTAAGTTTTTTAGGTACCTCGTTATCCATCAGACACTCACATACCCTACACATGCTGTTCTATGACCCGCATGGCTCAAACAACTCCTGTAGTAATGGCTCATGGGATGGAGGAACAAGCTTCGGTGGGGTTTAAAAGTAAAGGCTATGCAGTACTTGGGATTCAGTTTAATGCGATCGCGACTCAATGATGCAAGAATAAGATAGAGGCAATAGGTACTATATGTATGCAAGCATGTGGTAGTGCTTGCCTGGCAGCTCAGTTGAAGCGAGAGAAGGATCTGGGTAGTGCTCCTGGGTTTCTTGATATATCCCGTGCTCAGCGTCTATTGGAAGAAGAACCAAACAAACAAGGGCCAACATAAATAAAGTGCACAAGCATAAGAATAAAATGCGACAAGCAAACAATCATTCCATGATGAATGATGCACAATTTGCATGGCAATAAGGTAGCATGGCATGGGTGAGATGTGGAATACAAGAATAAAGCCTTTTATTGAGTTTTGGTCACGTTTTACACTCCAATAAGTTGCTGTATACTTTATATTTATATGATGCATGCTGCAATTCAGAACATGGAATGCATAAACAGAAAGGTCTCGTCGAGCTAATCATTTTAGACATATTATTTGTTAAATTTGGAGTTATAAAACAAAAGTTATTAATTAATTAAGGAAAAAGGGCATTTTATTGTAATTTTAATCAACTCGAAATTAAATTGTTCAAACATTATTTTGAAGGGAATATTTGAATTCCTCACATTTTTCTGATTTCAAAACATATATTACATGTTTAATTTAGAATTATATTTCAAAAGTTATTTTAAAACAGATTTGAATTTGAATTTAAATTACTTTGAAAAGATTTAAATTAAAACAGACAGACGGAAAAACTTTTGCTACTCACCCAGGTCTAGCCACAGCCACAGACGAGTGGGGCCAGGCTGACTGGACGCCACAGCGCTCAGAAAATCCTCTGTCACCGCGAGCACGCCCAGCCACAGTGGATGACAGGTGGGGTCCGAGGCTTTGCTGACCCACACGCCAGTGGGCGGATGCGAGGCTGCCACGCGGCACAGCGGGGGATTGCGGGTTGAGGCGGTGTAAAACCCAGGCGCCTAACTGCAAAGTGGTACTACGGCTGACAGGTGGGCTCGGGCGGACCGCGGGTTAGGAGTAAAAAGCTGGGGGGTTTTGTGCAAAAGGCGACGCGGCACTGTGCTTCTTCTCTGAATCTCTGACGACAAAACGGTGTTCGACAGGCGGGGCTCGATGCAGGGGTCGATCCCGCGACCTCGCGTGCGCGCGCGGCGGCGGTTACCGCTGCGGTAGGCTAGGGGAGTTGATAGGAGAGGGCAACGCGGCTAGGTAAGGTTCTCGGTGGCGTAGGGAACTGGCTGACACCGACGAGCCCGACGCACTGACGGCGCTCGACGAAAGGAACGGCGGCGCTAGATGGTGGTGATGACGCGGAGGATGTCAGGAAGAAGGAGATGCTCACCGCGGAGAGCTCGCTCGGTGCGGTCGGATCGGGCTGGGAGGCGACGGAGAGGCGAGGACGCAGACGCTGGGCGGAGCTAGGGTTTTCGGCGGCATTGCGGTGCTGCGGCAGACGGGGTCCTTCTCCTCCTCGCTGGCGGTTACTGGGCGATGCAGGGCGGCCTCCTCGGTCTACCAGGCCACCTCCACGACGAGCACGCCGGCTGGAACGGCGAGGGAGGTAGGCAGGCGGCCGGCGTCGAGTCAGCGATGGTGGAGAGAGAGGGGAGGTACGGCAAGGCTTAGGGTGGATCTGGGGGGGCAGAGAAGCGTGTGGGGGAGGGAGGTAGATAGCAGAGGGAGAGGGAGTAGATAGGAACGAGAGGGAGGGGTAGATGGCGTGGGGGTTCGGGGTGGAAAAGGTGGCTCGGTTGTCACCTTTCCTCCTCGAGCACGTGATCGGGCTGGCCGGCAGGGGCAGGGGCTACCAGGTGGGGACGGTGAGGAGAGCTCGGGGTGGGGCTAGCTCAGCAGGAAAAGAGAAAGAGAGAGGAGAGAGGAGGCTCGAGTGTAGCTTCGGTTAGGACTAGAGGGGGCTCGGGTTAGGGTGTGCTAGGGTTGGGTAGGAGGGTAGCTCGGCCAGGGGAAGTAGGTGGCTAGGTGGGGCCTGCATGGTAGGGAGAGGGGGCACCTCGGCATGGTAGAGAGGGAAGGTAGATGGGGTAGGTCATGGTGGTGTGTTTTCCTTTGTCAAGATCAAGCAAGATCAAGCCAAGCTCAAGCAAGATCTAGACAAAAGAGAGGATGAGATGAAAGGTGGTGATGGGGTTTAAGCAAGATCAACTAAGACCAAGCCAAAAGGAGGAAGAGAGAGATGAGAGATGATCCACTCAAGAGTCAAATAAAAACCCAAAAGACTAGAATGTGTAAGTTCTTGCATGGCCCATGCAAAAAAATTAATGCCATGCTTATTCTTGTGAAAACAATAATATTTACATGGCATTATTCCTATGCATTCCCAAAATGTGGAGTAAGGCCAAGCAAAAGAATTTAAATGAAAGTTCCAAGTGGAGTAGATGGAGATGATCATATTTGATTATAATTGGAACTTGCTAGTGTGTATATTCCACTAGATGCTTACTAGTCCCAAAAATATCCCCACATGAGCATAAATCCATAATAATCCATATGGAAGCTAGGGAAAGGGTTCCACTCACAAGGCATGCAAAGGTGGCCATGTGGCTCTCATATATCGATAATGTGAAAACAACATGATGCTAAGATGAGAGCAAGTGGAAATATAATTGGATCCATCCCAACCCACATGAGCTAGAGGTAAAACCAATAAGTTGCGATGCTCATATATGGTGGAATGGTGGAATGATGGGGTGATGACAAGAAAGGTGGTGGAGTGGAATAAAAGACATGCCCCCAACTCAACTTGGGCATTTAAACAATATATCAATAACCAAATACAATATCAAGAGGCAAATACAATTAACAATGCATATGAGAGAAGAACCAAACCAAAAAGGGTTTTATATGATGCTCAAATGCAAGGTGGCATGATGACATGAGCATGATATATTTATGATGCAACAATTATATATAGGAAGTAGCATTTATATAGACTAGGCTAGTAGCATTGCAATTGTTAGACAATTGGGATGCTACACCCTTATAAGGAGATAAATCCTTTTATACATGTATAAGGTTAGGAAACCACTTCAAATAGAAGTTTTTACCATTCTTAAAGTATCCCTAGAGAAACAATATGAAGTACACAAGTTACAAATAACATAAGCAATATACCTTAAGTCCGTCTATGTCCTCAAAGTTAACTTTAGTCTGCAATACTTTAAAGATTATACTAAAGACTTTGATATGTGTTTTATAGTTAACTTTGGTCTGTTATATTTAAGTCGTAAAACATCTCAAGTCCAAACTATTCAAGCAAGCACAAACAACATCGACCACATTTGAATAACCACAAAGATTGTTTAGACCTTAGAAAAGAAATCTTTCCTTCAAATGTTATTGTTTTTGCCACTTCAAAGAACAAATAACAATTAATAATAATCACATTACATTTTGCTTCACTTGTATACTGAGGATTGTTAATACGTAAGTTCTTTATAAGTCACATTACTTGTAGAGTAAAATTTGAAGATAAACAATTATAGTATAAACAATCTTGAGTAGCATTCCATATGGGTGTATCTTATTGTTGTATAGATATGTGTTGTTCACACACACTAACAAGCCTTAATAATAAGCAAAAATATGAAACTTAATCTAAAAGAGAAAAACATTCCAAAGAAACCATTTCCACTATTCAAACCCTAGAGCAACGTTATCCCCGGGATTTGAGTTTATGAAATTACATTACATTAATTATGTATAATAGCATCTTGCTTCTTTAAACATTAGTCCTTATCGGACCAATGATGCTGATTTCAGATATTGGATCTTATATTGTCTTGAAGACCGTGAGTGCATAATCTTGCAATCACAAAAGGAAAGTTCACACTTGCTCATGTCCTTTGTTTATTTTCTGTAAAGTATTTTACAAATCTAGTGTTGTCATCACCTGCATTTGAAAACGGTCAGAAAACACTATTTTCATAATAATATGATTATAGGTTATTTACTATGAGGTAATAACCTACTATGAAAGTTCCGGTGGTAAAGGAACATATTATCTAGGAATTAACAACCAATGTCGCCAGTGATTCTTACGCCGTATATTACGTGTTAACCATGAGATTTGGAATGGGACGGAGAAGTCAGTTGTATCCTTTTCCTCTTGTATGGAGGAAAGACGACCTTAACGTGACGTTGTGATTCCTTGTGCAGATCCAACATATGGGTGGACACCCTTACGCCCCACACTTTTGGTGTCTAGATTATCTATGGATGGTGTTTAGTGGATGGACGATTTAATATGGCACTTGCCAGGGCAACACCAGGTCATAGAGTCTTTGGGAACTCATCAGGGTTTTAGCCTTCCCGAAAGGGGGCTTAATGGAGGTGAGCCGGCCCCGAAGGATCGTGCAGACATATGAGGTCGCGGAGAGGGTAGTGATTGCCTTGAATCTTAAACTGGACCCCATACCAAGGAAGTATGTACAAGGTCATGTCCTGGTTGTGCAACAAGGCTAAGGTCTCTCATGGGTAAAGTAACACCCCTCTGTATAGTGTAAGAAGTGTAACTTGTTACTCCCTGTTCCGGGAAGGAGCTGCGAACGCGGCAGGAAAGGAACTCCATGAAAGTTCTGGTAAACCCGTGAAGGATGACGGACATAACTTTTCAGAATAAAAGCAACCTTTGAAGAAATGTTTACGAAAACTTTTATTGCCTACAACCTTTGGTCTGTGGTTGTAGATATAGTGCATCAAACACTCCTTTTCTAGTGAACTTGCTGAGTACGCTCGTACTCAACGTATCTTCTTAACCCTTGCTAGATTCTGAAGCCATTAAGATGACATCTACATCAAGTTATGCTCCAGGAATCATCACCAGAAGCTAAAGTTCTTCAAGGAAGTCAAGAAAGTCAACATATACACCAACTCAAGTGAAGACAAAGTTATTGATCAGATATGAATATAATCTCTAACCATAGAACCCATTTCTGTAGTGTATTGCCTTAGCAGCAATGCCAGACCATTAGTTAAAATACTAGTCTTAATAGTATGATAGCTTTTGAGTTGTTTATTTCTGATTCTTCTTTGTTAGAAGTTTATTTCTCTCTCTTTAACCTAGAGTGTTCTCTGGATCTTGTGTAAAGAGTTGAGCTATAACCTATAGTCATGTCTTGGACCTGCTGTGTTTCTGTTGTACCACTCTGAGGGATGTAATACTAGTGAACAGTGTTTCATTGGTGTTATGTCAACGACTATAGTGTACTACATCATGCAGTGGTATGCTGGGTCAGCACAATAGATAACATTCACCATTATAAAACTTGTTAATCCACGTGTGCTTAAGGATGCTTCCTCTGGGTCGAGGGGGTGATCCTAGATAGGAGGTTCTGAAGAAGCTGGTGGTTATCCAGATGTGATGAACAAGATGAAGAGGTCGTTATCTTATTCCTTTTAAAAGATTCTAGACAAGCCTCTTCTCTCTCTTGTTTACAAATAAAGATTGCTTTCCGCAAAAGCAAATCTAGATAAAGCCTTTCTAGCCAGAGCATGTAGATACTAGGTTATCTAAGTCTTGTAGAGTACATTCTCGTACTCAGCCTTGTGCCATTGTTGTTTTTCTACAGATGATCTATTTGCAACCGAAGGTGGCTTCTACATTGACATCGACGAGTAGTTGGGGTTCCCAGATAGCAGCCTAAGGACTATGGGATGGACGTTGCTTCTGTTTATGGCATCTTAGGCCTTTTGCTAAGTTGTTGTGTAGAACAACATAATTTGCTTTCGCTGTGTGATGTAATGTTGGGTCTATGACCTCTGTTTTGTAATACTCTAATATCGTACTCTGTTAAGAGTTTAAACTTATGCTGTTGAATCCCTGAGTTCTATAATGTTATCGAATCTTACTGTGATCTTTCGTTCATAGAGTTGAGCTTATCTTAGATGGTGATCTAAGGTTAGTTTAACCCTAATTCCGGGCGTGTTACAGGTTTTGGTATCAGAGCAGGACTGCATGTAGGAAAAACTTTTATTGGTCGATGTTGAGTCTAGAAGTTGACAAAACTACTTGAAAGTTAAAAATTATTTGAAGAAACTCTGACTAGGATTCTTTTTACTCCTTCTTTGGTGTGTTTCTGATCCTGGAGTTTTTCTTATCCTATTTGGTTTGAAAAGGTTTTACCTCATATCTCAAAACTTTTAGGATCGTGGTGTTGGGGTTGTTTTTCTAAAGTACTCTGTACCTGGTTGCTATTCCAAAAGTTTCAAGACATTTCAGTTTTGCTTGGTGTGTAACATCTTAGCATTCCATTGTCATGGTTTGTAAGTCAGTTGGTTAGTGTATACATTAGTATGCTTTGATACTACCATGCTTGATAAGATGATACCTTTATATCAATTACTCGTTGTTCATATTTCCGTCTTGTTCCTTTGATTCCCTTGTTTAAACCTTTTTGTTCTTTCAGGATGGGTGACACCTCTCGTGCCCGTACCCATGCTCATGCTCATGGTGCTGCAAATGAGGGTGAATCTTCCAACCTTCCTCCACCACCGTCCATGGTTCAACTCATGGCCATGTATGAAACCAACCGTGCTAACAACATGAGGCTCCTTGAAAGGATTGAGCGCAACACCCCTCAACGCCAGAACAATCAAGTTGGTATCAAGGACTTCAGACGTCTAACTCCGCCAGTTTTTAGCTATTCCACTCAGCCACTTGATGCAGACTACTGGCTTCGCACCATGGAGCGCAAACTTCATGTTGATCATGTTGCTCAAGTTGATTGGGTGACTTTTGCTGCCTATCATCTGGAGGGAGCAGCTAACTCCTGGTGGGAAAATTTCTTGGCAATGCAAGAAGCTCAACATGTTGTTACATGGCAAGAGTTCACTGAAGCCTTCCAAGCTTACCATATTTCGGAGGGTCTGATGGATCAGAAGAGGGAGGAGTTCCTCAAGCTGAAGCAGGGCACTGGTTCCGTGTGTGATTACCAGCGCAACTTCAATCTTCTTGCCTGCTATGCTACTGAAGAGGTCTCCACTAATGCTAAGAAGCAAGTTCTGTTACGCAAGGGACTGGAGCCTGAGGTTCACCGTGATATCCACCTCATGGACTTTGGTAACTTCCAAGGTCTTGTCAACAAGGCTATGAAGGTCGAGAGTGGAAAAGTGGAGTATGAAGAAACCCGTAAGCGTCCTCAGGAGGGGTACAACAAGTCCGGTTCTAGCAATAAGAAGCATCGTGTCTTCGTGCCTTACAATGTTGTGCCACGAGCTCCTTACACATCAAGGTCTTCTGGATATGCTCCTCATTCGAATGCTGCTCCAAACAATGTTGGTGGATCAAATTGTCCTACTACTGGTACTGTATCAGGTACTATCTATTTCAATTGTTGCCAGCCTGGCCACTATGCAAGAGAGTGTCCTTAAAAGAGTGCTACTGAGAAGGCACAACCAGGAAAGAAGAATGATAAGTACCAAGGTGCTGGAAGAGGGCACCTGAACCATATATCTGCTGAGGAGGCTCAGGAAGATCCAAGCGTCATCATGGGTACGCTTAATATCAATCAAATTCCATCTAAAGTTTTGTTTGATTCTGGAGCATCGCATTCATTCCTTTCACAAGCTTTTGCTCAAATGCATGGGATAAGTTTTGAGGGGTTATCTGTTCCTATGCTAGTTCAGTCTCCTGGTTCTAGTTGGTGTTCCTCCATGGATAGTCATGGGAATCTAATCAAAGTTGCATTTCAACTTTTCCCCACTTCTTTGATCATCCTTAAGTCAACTGACATTGACATCATTTTGGGCATGGACTAGTTGACTCGTTATCAAGCCATCCTCGATTGTACAACCAAGTATGTGACTCTGACTAGTCCTGCTGGTATAACAGTCAAGTATTGGACCGTAGGGTCACTATCTCCTTCAGCTGTTTCTATTCCCGAAGAAGAGTTGTATGCTCTTGATGTTCTACCTCCATTAGAGATTCAAGATGTTTCCATGGTCTGTGAATTCCCGGATGTCTTTCCCAGGGAGTTGCCTGGCATGCCACCTGATCGAAGTGTGGAGTTTGTCATAGAGTTAGCTCCTGGAACTGCTCCTATTTCTAAAAGACCCTATTGTATGCCTCCTCATGAGATTGTGGAGTTGAAGAAGCAATTATAGGAGTTAAAAGGAAAAGGATACATTCAGCCGAGCACATATTCTTGGGGATAACAATATACCGCGTCTAGTGGTGGATTATCGCCCACTCAATGTTGTGACTATCAAGAATAATTATCCCCTCCCTAGGATCAACAATCTCTTTGATTAGTTAACTGGTGCCACTGTCTTCTCCAAAATGGATTTGAGGTCAGGGTATCACCAGATAAAGATCCACTTGTTATGGCTTTTATCGTCGATGCATCGAGAACTTCTCCAGGATTGCAAAGCCGATGACTGATCTTCTTAAGAAGGATAAGAAGTTCGAATGGTCTGATAAGGCTGAAGAAAGTTTCCAGATGCTGAAAACCAAGTTAACAACTGCTCCGGTGTGGTTCTCCCAGACACCAGCAAAGACTTTGTCGTCTTCTGCGATGCTTCCCACCAAGGTCTCGGATGTGTGTTAATGCAATATGGGCATGTGGCGGCTTATGCTTCCCGTCAGTTGAAACCACATGAGAACAACTACCCAACTCATGATCTTGAGCTTGGAGCTGTTGTTCATGCTCTTAATAAATGTCGACATTACCTTCTTAGTAGTCGTTGCGAGTTGTACTCGGATCATCAGAGTCTGAAGTATCTTTTCACACAACCTGATCTGAACCTCAGTCAAAGAAGATGGTTGGAACTCATCAAAGACTATGATTTGGGTCTCAACTATCAACCTGGCAAAGCCAATGTTGTTGCTGATGCAATAAGCCGTAAATCTTATTACAACACCCTGATGATCAAACAGTCTCAACCTTCTCTTCATGAAGAATTTGCTTTATTGAATCTTGAAGTAGTTCCTCGTGGATTCCTTTCTACCCTTGAAGTGAAATATTCCAAAGAGGATGAAATAAAACGTGCTCATAATAATGATTTTGAAGTTGTTGAGATCAAAGGGAACATCGCTAACGGGGTTGCTAAGTGTTTCTCTGTTGATAATCAAGGCATCGTCTACTTTGGTAACCGGATGGTAGTGCCAAAGAGGACAAAGTTGAGTGATTTAATTCTCCAAGAGGCTCATGAATCACCACTTTCTATCCACCCTAGAGGTACCAAGATGTATCGGGATCTTCGCCAAAGATTCTGGTGGTCTGGTATGAAGAAAGACATTGCTCGTTTCATTGCAGAATGTGACGTTTGTCATCGCGTCAAGGCTGAGCACCAAAGACCCGCTGGTCTCCTGCAACCACATAGGATCCCTTAATGGAAATGGGATGAAGTTGATATGGCTTTCATTACTGGTCTTCCTATGACTCAGAAAGGAAATGATGCCATCTGGGTAATCGTTGACTATCAGTCCAAGGTTGCTCACTTCCTACTTGTTCGCGAGAGCATTAATGCTAATCAATTGGCTGATCTATATACTCATGAATAGTTGTCCTTCATGGGTACCAAAGAAAATCATCTCTGGTCGAGGGAGTTTGTTCACCTCAAGGTTCTGGAAAAGTTTCCAACAAGCTATCGGAACCCGATTGTCCTTCAGTACAGCCTACCATCCTAGTATCGGTGGCCAGACCGAAAGAGGGAATCAAATTCTTGAAGAAATGCTAAGAGCGTGTTCATATCTTTTGCTAAGGACTGGGAGAAATGCCTTCCTTTTACTGAATTCTCCTACAACAACAGTTATAAGTCCAGTATAGAAATGGCACCTTTCTAGTTATTATATGGAAGAACCTGTCGTACTCCTTTGAACTGGTTAGAATCTGGCGAAAGAAAGTTCTTTGGACAAGATATGATCCAGGAAGCAGAAGATCAAGTTTGTATCATTCGAGATCGTTTGAAGACTGCTTAGTTTCGCCAGAAAAGCTATCATGATCATCACCATCAACATGTTGAATATGAAGTTGGTGATCAAGCTTATCTTCGGGTCACTCCTTTAAAGGGTGTCCATCATTTTGGAATCAAAGTAAAACTATATCCTCGCTATGTTGGTCCTTTTCGTGTTCTTTCCAAGCAAGGCAAAGTCGCATTTCAATTGGAGTTGCCTACAAGCTTCCCTGAGGTGCATGACGTCTTTCATGTGTCTCAACGCAAGCGTTGCTTGATACGTCTAAAACGTATGTACTTTCTCGAACACTTTGCTATTTTTTCCTCTATACTTGTGTGATTTGGATACAACTAACACGGACTGACATTGTTTTCAGCAGAATTACCTTGGTGTCTTGTTTTTGCGCAGAAAATAAACTATAAGGAAAAATACCGGAAAATATGCCAAAAATTATATTTCACCAGAAGATCCACGGAGCCAGAAGGGGAGACAGAGGGGGGGCTAGGGGGCCCATACCAACCCCAGGCATGGGCCCACTGACCCCGCGCCTGGGGGAGGTTTGGCCACCCTAGGCAGCTTCTCGGCCTCCCTCCGCGTCTATAAGTTTCCTTCTGACCTAAAAACAGGAGGGTTCGATAGTTTTCCATAAAGAGTTCTGCTCCAGCACAGACACGACAAACCAAGATTCGGATCCAGAAACTCCGTTCTGGCACCCTGCCGGGACGGGGAATTTGGAGAGGATCATCCCCATCGTCATCACCAACGCATCTCCATCAATCACCGATGTTTCCCTCATCCATGAGTGAGTAGTCCCCCGCTGTAGGATTGGGGATGGTAGGGATTGGATGAGTTCTATCATGTAATTGAATAAGAATCGTTAGGGGCATAATGCCTAGTATCTCTATTAGTGCTATTTGACTTTGTTGAAACTTGTTGTGCTTGATGCTTGTCACTAGGGCCCGAGTGCCATGATATCAGGTCTGAAATTATTATTGAATCATTATGATAGTATTGCTTATGGTCTTATCTGCAAGTTGTGTACACATATCATTGTCCGGATCCAAAGGCCCCAAAGTGATATAAATTGGGACAACCGGAGGGGATGGCTGTGGTGTGAGGATCACATGTTTTCACGGAGTGTTAATGCTTTGCTCCGGTTCTCTATTAAAAGGAGCACCTTAATTGCCAGTAGTTCCCTAGAGGCCCCGTTGCCACGGGCTGGCTAGACAGAAGATGTTGTGCAAGTTCTCATTGCGAGCACGTATGACTATGTTTGGAGCACATGCCTAGGATTGTTTAGTACTTGTATGCTTATTATTATTTATTTGCAATGCCCTAGTTATTTGAAGTTACATGTTTAGACTCGAATCCTACTGTTACCGTTACTTTTATTACTGTTGTTGCTACTATAGACTGTTGCTACTGATAAACTTCTATGAGCAAGAACTACTTCCAGGTGCAGCTGAACTGACAACTCAGTTGTTAAGGCTTGCAAGTAATTTTTGGCTCCCCTTGTGTCGAATCAATAAATTGGGTAATACTACCCGCGAAGACTGTTCTGATCCCCTACACTTGTGGGTCATCAAGACTATTTTCTGGCGCCGTTGTCGGGGTGCATAGCTTTATTTGTAAGTTGACTTGGATATATTATTGTTCACTGCTACTCCTTTCATCATGGGGAAGTATCGTGATGGAAAGTTCCATATTTTACCATCCACTAGAAGAAGAGGTACAGTCCTAAACACCTCTGTTGCTCTTGATTCACCGTTTGTTATAAGTAAGCTTGTCACACCACCACCACATACTCATGGTACACACACTGCTACTATTGTTGAATCTGAAACTGCTTTTGATACTCATGATGTTACTTCTACTATGCTTGATGCGAGTGGATCATTAGGTCATTTTCTAGATGCTACTATGGCTAGTCTAGGAAATACCGAAACTCCTAGTGAAGACACTGTTACACCTGCTAGCTCACCTAAGTCTAGTGAGAGTTCTGATATTAATGATGGTTACATAGAGCTCAATGATAAATTTGTTGAAGAGTGCCGAAACACACATGGTGCTAGTGCTATGAAGAGTCTCCTTGCTAGACATACTATTATACCCAAGAAGTCCTATGATCCTAAGTTTGCTACCTCTCCCATAGATATTAAAGATAAATATTATGATTTCTCTCTTGATTTAGCTTATTTAGATATTTTTTAGAAAGAACCGTTTTGTGGTACTGAAAACGAGAGTGATGTGGCTCATATGAATGAGCTTTCTACTATGAGTGCTTTGTTCTCTAATGATTTTAAAATGCGCAAGTACTTTGTTGCTAAGATCTTCCCTTTTTCAATAAAAGGAGAAGCTAGGGCTTGGTTAAATAGATTACCTCATGGTTCCATTGATAGCCCTGATTGCTTCTTTCTTCCATAAATATTTTCCTCCCAGTGCTAGACATGCTGGTTTGCAGAGACTTTTAGTTTTTAAACAGGAAGAAGAAGAGAAATTGCAAGAGTCATGGAAAGTATTATGTTCCTTCACTCATGCATATCCTGGATGTCCATTACGTAAGAATGAGTTGCTTGATATTTATTATAATGGACTAACTGATTATTCTAGGACCTACCTAGATAGCTTTGCTGATTGTGTTTTCAGGAAAAGGACTCCAATTTATCCTGAAGAATTAATGAACAAGATAAGCAAGAATTATGATGATTGGACTTCAACCGAGCTAAATACACCTGAACTTATCACTCCTGAACCAGTTGTTCCTGAACTGGTTCCAACACCAACAACAAAGCAGAGTGGAGTTATTGCATTAACTGATGAAGCGATGAAGGAAGCTAAAAAGTGTCTAAAGGAGAAAGGTATTAGAGCTGAAGGTGTGAAGAATCTACCTCCTATAGAAGAATTATGTAAGCCAATTCCCCACTCATCTAATATTGAGGTACACTCTCTCCAACACTTTCATGAAGGTGATATTCCTTATGGTAAGCCTCCTGATCAATGCTTAGAGGAACTTGACATTTTTATTGTTAAACAAGGTCATTTTAATAAACAAGTTCAGAATCATTTATTGGAAAACTCTAGAGTTATTCATGATATGAAAGATATTGTAGAAAGAACTTCTAATGATATTAAATGCTTTGTAAACACTTTCAAATGGTTCAAACCAAACTTGATCAACTTGCTAAAGTACAAAAGGATATGCTAGTTAATTCTTTAGGAAATAAACATGCTTATGGAATTAGAACTAGGAGTGGTGCAGCTACTCAAGATCCTTTATATCCTGAAGGACACCCTAAAAGAATAGAGCAGGATTCCCAACAAGGTGAGGATAGTGGTAGTCCTTGTAAGAGGAAGAAAAAGAAACATAAGAAAGTCGAGGAACCACTTGAACCTGCTGTAGATCCTAATAGTATATCTGTCTCTGATGCTGAAACTGAGAGTGGTAATATTGATGAGTCTCCTGATAAGGAGGAATTTAAGGAAGAACCTGAAAAACACGTTAAGAACACTAGGTACACAAAGGAAGATTTTATTGCTAATAAACATGGTAAAGAGAGAGAATCTTGGGTGCAAAAACCTATGCCTTTTCTAGGTAAGAAAGACAAGTCAAAGGAGGAATAACACTACAACAAGTTTTGTGAGTGGATGAAACCTTTATTTTTGCGAATTCCTTTAACTGATGCTATTAATTTGCCTCCTTATTCAAAGTATATGAACGATATTGTCTCTAATAAAAGGAAGATTCCTAATGAGGAGATTTCTACTCTACTTGCTAATTATTCCTTCAATGGTAAGGTTCCAAAGAAACTTGGTGATCCAGGTATACCAACTATTCCTTGCTCTATTAAGAATAATTATGTTAGAACTGCTTTATGTGATTTGGGAGCTGGAGTTAGTATTATGCCTTTTTCTCTCTATAAGAGACTCTAGCTAGAAAATTTGATACCAACTGATATTTCTTTGCAAATGGCTGATAAGTCAACTACTTTCCCTGTTGGTATATGTGAGAATGTTCCTGGTCAAGTTGCTCATAATTGCATGGTTTTAACTCATTTTGTTGTGCTTGAAATGCCTGAAGATTATAATATGTCATCAATTGTGTAACACCCTCAGAATCGGACCTATGCAAGTTTGAGCAAAATTCGCCAAACCCGCATAGAAACGATTCAAAGGTGCCCACCAGGCACTTTCGTGTGGGTGGAAAGCAAAGTAATAACATTACACAACAGTCCTCGATGGGACCCACATAACAGATATATATAACAGCGACTCAAAGAGTCAAGAATACAGATATAATGTACAAAGATCCAAATCACCTAGAAAACGATAGAGCTTCCAGCTACGGACAAGATGCAAAGGGGGCTAAGAGCCCTGAAGAATAACCAATGGCGTCCATAACCCTGCCAAAGCGGAAGGGTAACCCTAACGACGCCGATCTCAAACCTGCTTAAACAAAAGGGTGCCGACAAAGGGCAAAGGAAAAAGAAGGAGCGTCGATCGAGGCCGAGACAGCGAGGCTAGAATTCGGCGGTCCTCGCCTACATAGGTATGGTGGACTGAAGCGGCAGCGGCAGCATGCACTGGACAACCTATAGAGACTCGATACAACTGGCGGTTATCAGAGAGGGGTGAGAAATGACCTATCCGGATCCAACCTGAAGCTAACACCAAACAAACCCATCCTGGTGTTTCCCCCTCGAGACCAAACGAGGAAGTCAACCGAGGAACTCACACAGTTGGCAGTTTTACTTATTCAGTTATCGTGGCAGCAATTACTAGTCAGGTTTAGATATTCATCCTGGTAAAGTAAGCAGTAGGCACTTTTAGTTAACCATTCCGTTGTAGTGGTAGAAATTACTAATCAGATACAGATAGCATGATGTAAACCCAAAACCCGGCATTGTTGGTACTTTTATTCGGCCATTCCGTTGTAGTTGCAATACTTACTAGTCAGATACAATTGTCGCAAGCGACAAACCAAACAAGAAATTGTGGGCAGTATTATTTAGCCATTCCATTATAGTGAAGCTGATTACTAGTCATTATAAAGTCAAATTTACAGCAATAAACTTTAGTTATGCTTGTCTATGATCGAGATACTGTGCTCCAAGTCGTCCATATCCGCGGACACGGCTTTCAGAAAGTTTTACCCGGCCGGGGTGCACCAATAGCAACACACGCTCGATCAACCTCGGAAAAACCAAATCAAAACCCAACGAGGCTTTCACGTTGAACAATCACAGATTCAGAAATATTTCAGGGGCCACCTTAAGTAGATCCCTAGCAACGGTGACCGACCGAGACGGGCTCAAGGTTTGGGTATACGGCTGTGCACGACTGGGAACCCAAAAGTGTGGCTGGGCTTGTCGACACCGCGGAATCGTGTCCCGTTCCTAACAGACAGGTGCTCCTCGCACAATTTAAATACGTAAAGTAGCATGGCATAAGTACAGGATAGTAAATAAAACCTCAAACTAGTTTGTGGCCCCAAGAAATAAGATGAATCAAGCTCGCTCGGGGGTCCCATATACCTCCCGGATGTGGATAGCGCGATAAATCAAGGAACAGTATCGAGTACTCGGGGTCTTACGGGACACAAGTGGGCGTTCGGAAACCAAATATTTTCTATCACCCACCGATGCCTCTGCTTATTCAATTTTAGTTGTTAAACAGGAATTAAAGTGAACGATAAGTAAAACTATGATCATCTCCAACAACAACATGCGGCAATACATCAACAACTGTGGCATATGACGACACACAACAGCACTTGAGCGAGCGACTACGACACGCAAGTCCAACTATCTACCAAACAACAGGTAATAGGATGTGTCCAAGGCAATATAAGGCTGCAAGGGATATCACAGGTACGGAAACTAAAGCATCGCAACACCGATAGCAATAGATCAACAGGAGGGAATAAAGACTATAAAAGTAAGATAGGTAGAAAGGGGAAGGTGCTCGCCTGAAAACATGGTCGAAGATTCAACCGAAGATCGGGGCGAAGCTCACATCAACTCAACGGCCTTATCCGCGAAGAAGCAAAACACTAGAATGAACACCGGATGTACTATTTAATACAACGGCAGAAGATCGGCATGATGCATGTATGATGTATGGCATGGCAACGGTGCGATGCAATTAGGTCATATTAAGCGGAACCGGGGTCCCGGCAATTAATTAGATGGTTCGAGTTATTTAGAACCCCGCAATTTAAATGTTGTTATAACAAGGCAAGATTCGATACCGGTTCGCTACACAAGTTTAAATGAGGCCGATATGTGACTGGATTTGCCCGCATATGGGCCCCATATTTAATTATTAGGTGAATCGACAAAAGGCCCCCAAACCACAGATATGCATGCGAGATGGCCATTAAATATGCAACAATTCATATAGTTGACCATTTATAAAAATAGGGTTCTCGGAAAAGGGGTTCACACATTAGGGTCCGGCGATCTTGGGGTTCCAGGGTTCGGGGTCGGTCTCGGGGTCCAGGGTTCGACGGAAACGTTCTCGGACTCCGGGATCGTTCTCGGATATCAGGGGTAGTTCTTGGCGCGTCCGGGTGCGGGACTTGGGTCGGTGTCGGGGCGCGTCGGGTTCTCCTAGTCGCTGTCGTTCTTGTCGCATTCGCGGTCTTCGGGTCATGTTGTCGACGGTCATGGCGTTCGGAATGAAGTACTTGTCGTATTCGCATCGACGACCTTGGCGTCCGGGTTCTTGACGAGCTTGGAGGAACCGTGATGGAGGGCTTTCCGTAACGGGGAGAAGATCTCGAAGGTGCCGGCTTCAATTGTCGATGGCGAACTTGTTAGGTACCGGGGTTTTTCGAAGATCTTGGCGACATACCTTCATGTTGTTATTCTTATCGACGGGATTGTTACCGAAATGGTGGTCTTGAAGATCTTGGCAACGCGGAACTAGGAATCTGCTATGGCAGGGAGAAGACACTTGTTAATCCTTGGGCAAGCGTGCTGGAAGGCATGGGGGCTGAACTGGTACTTGCAGTACCCAAGAAACCAATATGGGGAAACACCTGCCCGCGTGTCCTGCCTTGGATTGCAAGGCCGAGCAAGCCGTCAACTGGGACGCAGCAACTGACGCCGCGCTACAGACCAGAGGACAAGGCCGGAGAGCAGGGCGGCTCCAGGACAAGGGGACACCGACCGCTGGGGACGCATCGAAGAGGGGGCCGCATGACGGCGAAGGGACGGCGACGCGGACCCTTGTGGTCGAGGCCAGACGCATGGAAGCAGGGCCCTGGGCGGCGGAAGAGGCGGCCGGGGTCGACGGCGGGAGGCGGGGCGCGCGACGGCGACGAGCTCGGGGAGAGGAAGGAGCGGGCCGGGACACAGGGTGGGCAGCGGGGAGCCTGGGCGAGGCCGCGAGGGCGGAGGACGCGGTCGCCGGAGGAGGACGGAGAGGAAGGGGAGAGGCGGGAGACGCACAGCCGGCGAGGGAGGGATGACCGAGGAGGCGACGGCCGGCGAGGGAACGCGGGGAGGCGGCGCACGGCGCTCGCGGGAGAGGAGGAGGGCGCTGAGCGGGCGCGACGGGCCACGGAGCAGAGGCGACGGGACGCGCGCGGGAGGGCGAGGTGAGGCGGGGCCGGCGGGGCCTGGGAGGTTGAAGGGGAGGCTCGGGCGCGAGGTCGGGGTGATGGGGAGGAAGACACGGCCGCTGCGGGGAGCGGCCGGGCGAGCCCGCCTGGCCGGAGGAGGAGAAGAAGGAGGCGGGGGAGAGGAAGAGGCGCGGCGGTGGCCTAGGGACGAGGCGAGGTGGGCGCGGGAGGCGGGCTGCGCCGGCGGGGAGAGGGGCAGGGGGTCAGGCCACGCGGGGCGAACGGGTGGCTCGCGTGAGGAAGATAGGTTGGTGGGGATGGAGCGTGGGGTGCGGTGTGGTGGGGCCCAGGCGTGGGGAGAAGGGGTTGTGGGACCCGGGGGTCAGGGGAAGCGGTCCAGGGGAGGGCGGGGTCGCGCCAGGAGGGGTTTGTCGGCTGGGTGGCGTGTGAGTGTGTGCCTGGGAGAGAGAGGGGTTGTGGTGAGAGAGAGGGGGTTGTGTAGCCAGGTGAGGTGGCAGATTTTGGTTGGAGGGGGGGATGGACAAGGTGATGTGGCATCCTGGGATAGGTGGGGGTGAGGTGGAGATAGGGGTGGGTAGGTTTTCTGGGTAGCTGTAGGATTAGAGGTGGACCGATTTAAAATCCTGGGGTGGTCGTTCGGGTCGATCTGGCCCGTTCGACTGCCCCCACTAAAAATAATATAATTTTTATTTGTTTTAAACGGGCCGTATGCAAACCGATAGCAGCCAAAACAAAATATTCCGGGGACCCGGTTTTGATGTTTGAATAAGGAGGGGCGTTTCAGAAAACAAAACGGGCTTGCGAACATAGTTTTATGCAAACAATTCATGATGATGACGATGCAATGCACAAATTCAACGCGATTTTCTAGTAGTGGTTTTGCGGGATGCCACAAATTGCAATCAAGGAAAAGTAGTATTCAATATTAATGACAAAGATCACACTGTCTATTTCCCCAAGAAAGTTGTTAAGAGCTATTGCCTGAATTCCATTGAAAATATAGAAGGCATAAAGGTTGGATAAATATATTGTCCCATTCCACAAGAAAATTTTGAAACTATTATGATTGGGACCATTGCTATCAAGTATGAGGTAACATAATCACCTTATGGAATGCAAAGTGTTGTTTCATATAAGATTGTTTTAGTAACAAGACCTGATCAACCTTGTTAACAAAAGGATTTTAATGAACAAAACAATGTTTCCACTGTGATTATACTTGCTTTCTTTCTCCTTTCTCCTTCCTAGTCTTTGCTTTAGATTTAGTTTTGCTAGTTGTTTGCTTGTTTGAGTTTCTTAGAGTTGCTATAGTTTGGCTTTTGGTTTGCTTTTGCTTCTTCTGAAAAAACTGTTTCTGCGAGAAAATCAATTTTCATACCCTGAAAATTGGCCAAAAATAAAGTTTCCCAAAAAATCCCAAAAAATTCAAAATATTTTTTTCCTCAAAAAAAGGGGTAGAGAGGTACCAGAGGTGACCCAGGGGCCACCCTAGGCCCCACACCTTGGTAGGCACGGGCCCACCACTGGTGGCTCCTAGGGGAGTCTGGCCCACCTGGGCCCCTCCAGGCTGCCTCCTCAAAGCGACATTTTCTCTCTCTCTCTAGAAAAACACCGGAAAACTTGCTCAAGCTCGAGTTCTTGTTGTTCTTGCTCGCGATTTTAGATCTCCTTGTTTAGGCCATCTCAAGTGCTGATTTTTGGAGGGATTGTTCCTTGGTATGTGCCTCCTCCACTTGTCCAATTAGATTTGTGATTGGTAGATTGTATCTTGAGTATTTTGCTACTGTAGGTTACAAGTTGTTTGATCTTGAATGCTTGTTCTATGATTAGAAACTTTGGTTTGATGCATGTGTAGTCCTCTAGCATGTTCCTATAGTAGTTATCATCATTTATCAACTTAGAAATCACTTGGTTTGATGGTTGTTTAAAATTTCAGCAAAGGGAAGTCATGGACCACCACACCTTTGGTGAAATTTTTGAGAGTGATGCACCTAGAAGGGCAAGGCTCCCAAGGTCATCTACAAGCTCCAGACCCTCATACAATGATGATCTCACCACTCCGCGGTTTGGTGACGAGGGGTATGAAGGGTATGCACACCCCTCCACCTTTCCTTGTCAAACTTTCTTGCGAGCTGCTGGGATTCTTAATGATTTCATGGCTTTTATTGAGAGGGATGGTCTAACAAGTTTCATGCAGGATGAGAGTGCACAATATGCTTCACTTACTAAAACATTTGTGGAGAGTTTCTCCTTCACCAATAGTTTGCTCAATTCTTTTGTGTCTTTCAGACACAGGGCTCATTCTATGACATTGAAGAATTTTTGCAAAGCCTTGGGACTTGGTACAAAGGGGTCACCAGAGAAGATTACAGCTCTTCCTACTGATTTGCTGGAACTATACCGAGGAATAACCAATGATGATGACCGCAGAGCTCAAAGAGGGAAGATAAAGAACATTCAACTGCTAGCCATCAGGTACTTCACCTATTATCTTACCACCAGTGTTCTTGGTAGGGAGAACACTAGTAATATATCAAACTATCAATTGGCCTTCTTAGCTTCTGCGCTCTACGGTGAGGAAAAGTATAATCTTGGTTCCCTCATTGCTCGTCGCTTAGCTGCTAGGGGACCCATTTATGGGAGAATTATTGCTATTCGTATTGCTGTTGCCTTGAACATTGCTGTTGATCCCCATGATACAGTTTTGGCTCCCCAGAGACTTGATCTTGCTACCATGAAAGCGCACAATTTGTCACCTCTAGCTCTACTGTTGAGAACTTGGTTTATAGAATGTTATTTACTAACGGGGAAGGGAGAGAGATCCCTCTACCCCAAACCACTTTGTTCAGTATTTATCAGGGACCTTGGTCACGCTCGAAGGCCGAGATGGATGAGTTGCTGAGTTCTCTTAACTTCCACGGGCACTATCAGGGGGAAGTGCCCTCATATGACCCTACGCATTACACAGGGGAGGCCTTGAGCTCGTACCAGGACGAGGGAGTTTCCTCGACATACTATGGCGGTGCATCTACTTGGGCACCATGGGATTGAGCCCCGCTTAGGCCAAAAGCCTAAGCTTGGGGGGATGTACACCGACGTCACACTCATATACATATCATGTTCGGTCGGTTCTTTGTATATCCATTGTTTTGCTTTCTTTTTGGTTTTTGTTGCTTCTTTCTAAAAACCCAAAAATACCAAAAATATGTTTGTTATTTCTCTTGGTTTGTTTCTTTGCTTTGGTTTGCCTTAAAAGAAAAATCCAAAAAGATTTTGCTTTGTTTGGTTTGTTTTGTTTTTGTTTGTTTTTTCTTTGTTTGCTTGTTTTAAAAAAATCGAAAACACCAAAAATATTTGTTGTTCTTATTTCATTTTATGAGTTCTTCGCAGGGTTCAGCCGTCCTCAGTGGATATTGGTTTTCATGTTAATTATTCAAGTCACACAAGTGAAGGGCAATAATGAAGATTAAGACAACTCGAGGTGTGGTAAGAGGTTGTAACAAACTCTATTTGTTTCATTTTTGTACATATACTCATCATTGTGAGCATGCTTAGCCTGTTTGTGTAAGGTGTATGTCATTATGGATGCTTAGTAGTCCTTGCTTGTCTATGATTAGCTCCATCTTGCTAATAGTTTGTAGCATGTCATATGAATGTTTGCTTGCATTGTTTTATTCATACTTTGGTATGACATTATGGTATCCTGCTCTGATTGTTCATGTGAATCGATTTGGCACATGCTCACGCATGCATATGACTAATCAATAGTCAGTAAGCATCGATGATTTATTTTGCCTCAGAGTTCTTGTATCACTTTCATGCCATAATTAGTCCTGTTTTGTTGCAAGCATGATTATGACAGTTATTGCTCTCTTGTTTGTCGCTCCCTCTCTATTGCTAGCCTTCATTTGTACTGAGTACATGCTCTATATGTGCTTCCAACTCCCTAAAACCAATATTGCTAGCTGTGTCCACCATACCTACCTATTAGCATCATTTTCTATTTTAGTGCATATTCCATATGCCTTGTTCTCTTCCAAAATAAAATGTTTGTCTATTTTGAGAAAGTTAGTTAGTAAAGCTCTCACGAACTTGATGGCACACTTTATTCTTTGCGCTTAATAATTCTGAACCATTGTGACTAGTCCATGAAAGTTATATGCTTGCTAATTATATACTGGGAGTCAGCAGAACTGTGATGTCACGGGTAACGATTTCAACACTTTTTGGATATTAAATCCAGTTGATTCCTTGCTCTTTTGTTTATGGATGTCGACGATGTGAAATAAAAGGGGAAGTTGTTAGTTCCTGGAGTTTATACATTGTGTTAGAGAAACGCCTGGGCCGCTAGCCTAAGCCATGTCTAATCATGGTGGAAACTTGCAGCATCACTATAATGAGCATCTATGAAGCTTCCTCAATAAAAAGCTATGCATATGCTAAATAAAAAGATTGTTGATATGCTCATTGTCTGCTTGCCTTGTCATTTTGGTTATGGGAAAGCTCATGTGCCATATGCAAGGGGTACCCCGTTGGTGGTTCTCGATGATATGCATGTATTTACAATGACAAGAACTTTTAGGTGACCAAAGTTGAGTAGCATGCGGAGCGGCCCTCGTACTCAAGGGACTTGGTATTTTCAGTATATGGGTTGTCAAGCATATGATTCAGAGTGTACCTCACTTTCACCTTAACCACATGAAGATGCCTATGATAGGGGCAATGAGAGCTCAAAGCTAATGAGTACCTTCCTTTCAGCATTGGGAAGCATTTCAAACCTTCACAAAACCGTTTTCACAATTTTGTTGAGTCGCCACTTATTCTATGAGCACCTTCTTGAGAACATAGTTGTCATTCTTGTGTTTGTTCCAAAACTTGGTTAATTTTGTCATGACTTTGATGCTTGTATCTCTGATACCTTTATCTCTAGTCTTCATGTGAACTTCAGAGGTGCCTCAGCATTTATATTGTGCTCTTCAAACAAAGGCAAGAGAGATACCACTCTATCATACCTTATTATGAGCATTGTAATGTTGCATATGTCTATGTTTCATGCTACTTATTATTATTGAGTTGGTTTATATTCATAGCTTGCAATGATTGTTGAGTAGTCTTAGTTGCATACTCTTTATTATGAATTGTCTAAGAATTTACTCCTGTGCTGAGAATATATACATCATATGAAGCAAAGTGTTCGTGAAAGTTCTTTTATCGCACTCAGTTTTCAACTGAATTGCTTGAGGGCAAGCAATAAGCTAAGCTTGGGGGGAGTTGATACGTCTAAAACGTATCTACTTTCTCGAAACACTTTGCTATTTTTTTCCTCTATACTTGTGTGATTTGGATACAACTAACCCGAACTAACGCTGTTTTCAGAACAATTACCTTGGTGTCTTGTTTTTGTGCAGAAAATGAACTATCAGAAAAAATCCCGGAAAATATGCCAAAAAATATATTTCACTAGAAGATCCACGGATCCAGAAGGGAGGTCTGGGGGGCCTAGACCCACCCCAGGCGCGGGCCCACTGACCCCACGCCTAGGGGAGGTTTCTCCACCCCAGGCAGCTTCTCGGCCCCCTCCGCGTCTATAAGTTGCCTTCTGACCTAAAAATAGGGGGGTTCGATAGTTTTCCAGAAAGAGTTCCGCTCTGTCGCCGCCATGAGAAACCAAGATTCGGATCCAGAAACTCCGTTCTGGCACCTTGTCGGGACGGGGAATTTGGAGAGGATCATCGCCATCGTCATCACCAACGCATCTCCATCAACCACCGATGTTTCCCTCATCCATGAGTGAGTAATCCCCCGCTGTAGGCTTGGGGATGGTAGGGATTGGATGAGTTCTATCATGTAATCGAATAAGAATCGTTAGGGGCATAGTGCCTAGTATCTCTACTAGTGCTATTTGTATTTTTTGCAACTTGTTGTGCTTAATGCTTGTCACTAGGGCCCAAGTGCCATGATCTCAGATCTGAACTTATTATTGAATCATTATGATCGTATTGTTTATGGTCTTATCTGCAAGTTGTGTACACATATCATTGTCCGGATCCAAAGGCCCCAATGTGACAGAAATTGGGACAACCGGAGGGGGTGGCTGTGGTGTGAGGATCACATGTGTTCACGGAGTGTTAATGCTTTGCTCCGGTGCTCTATTAAAAGGAGCACCTTAATTGTCAGTAGTTCTCTAGAGGCCCCGCTGCCACGGGCTGGCTGGATAGAAGATGTTGTGCAAGTTCTCATTGCGAGCACGTATGACTATATTTGGAGCACATGCCTAGGACTGTTTAGTACTTGGATGTTTATTATTATTTATCTGCAATGCCCTAGTTCTTTGAAGTTACATGTTTAGACTCGTCCATGCAACGCCCGTCCATCCATCCCTATGCCTACCAAACTCGAATCCTACTATTACCGTTACTATTATTACTAATGTTGCTTTGATGTTGCTACTACAAACTGTTGCTACTACAAACTGTTGTTACTGATAAACTTCTGTGAGCAAGAACTATTTCCAGGTGCAGCTGAACTGACAAATCATTTGTTAAGGCTTGCAAGTATTCTTTGGTTCCCCTTGTGTCGAATCAATAAATTGGGTAATACTACCCGCGAAGACTGTTGCGATCCCCTACACTTTTGGGTCATCATTGCTTCAAAGACCCTGTCCGTGGTGTTGATCATCAAACTCTTGATCTCCAGAAGGATCTGACTTATCGTGAGTATGCTATCCATATCCTTGATGAAACCGAGTGTAAGACTCGTTCAAAATATCAAGTTCCTGAAAGTTCAGTGGTCTCATCACTCTGAGGATGAAGCAACCTGAGAACAAGAAGATCGTTTACGATCTAAGTACCCTGTCTTATTTTCCAACACTTAGGAATCTCGGGATGAGATTCTTGAAGGGGGTAGAGCTGTAACAACCCAAGTTTGTGATATATGTATATAGTACTTAAGCATTGCATGGATCTGTTTAAATCAATAAAATATTTACATATGATCAAGTGTGTGAGCCAAAACACAAGTACAAAAACCCTAAAACCCTAAACCCCCCCTCTCTTTTTGAAATGCATTCAAAAAGGTTTGGTATTTTGAAAAGTGTCAAAATAATGGAGCCCAAATGGTTTACAAGGGCCTCTGAATATTTTATATACGTTACCAAAGTATCTAGTATTTTTGAATTATTCAAAATAGAATTCAAATGAAATTACAAAAGAGAAAACAGAAAACAGAAAAAGAAAAGGATTTCGGGAAGAAAAACCTAATCCTAAGCTAACTAGGCCGCAGCCCAGCCGGCCTAGTTCCCTCTCTCCTCTCCTAGTCGCTCTGCGCGTAGCGTCCAGTAGCCCAGCTCAGTCCACTCGGGGCCCAGGAGCCGGCACCGTACCGATTTGCGACGCGTCGTCCTCGTCAACGACGAAGCTTTGCTTCGCTGTCGCCAGCGATGACGTCCACCGTCGTGCCGCGCAACAATATTCGCACTACCGATGACGCCGGCGCCTACAAGAACCCCAGGCCGCTGCAGTGGAGAACCCTAACCCTCTTTCTCCATCTCGCACGCGTTCTTCTCCCTCTCTAGCCGTACCCAAGCCAAGATCCTTCGTCGTCTCCGGCCGCCCTGTGTTCTGTGGTGTGGTCTGGGAGCAGCGCCGTGTAGCTGTCGTCGTTTCTGTCAAGCCACGCAAGGTGGGAGGACGGCGTCTGACCAGAATCAAGATCGGCTTCAACTCCGGCCACCGCAGTCAAATCATCGATTCTCCTCCGTCTGGCTTCCCCTCGCTTCATCGACCTCACCGTCGTGCTCGTGGTGATCTAGCGGACCTCTTGGACTCCTTTGTTTCCTCCCTCTCACGCTGTGTTGCTATCCCGACGAACAGCTTCCGACGCCGCTGTTGTTTGTTGTCGCCGCCATCGCTCCAGTGACCATACCTAGGCGGCTGTCACATCCCAAGATTTTCCAAATCTTGTAATGTGAAAAATAAATAAACAAAAATAAGTGATTGTTGAAAAATTAGGGTGAAAAGAAACTTTTGTTTCTAAATGGAAACTTAAAATCCCATCTTGAACAAACTTTGGTTAAATATTTGAATCCAACTAAATTCAAATCAAAGTGGAGTGCATTCTTCATAAATGCATCTGGAAATTTAAACACTTGGAAAATAAACCAAAATTCTAAAACCCTAATGGAAGGAAAACATTGCCAAGTTATCTCTAAGCCATGAATTTGAACCATATAAAAATTTGTCAAACAAACATTTATAAAAAGATCAAGAATGACAAATAGAAATATTATAAAACCATAGAAAATTGATTTCAATCAATTTGGAACCATAGATAAAATCTTATGAATTTAATAAGATAAGGAAATTGAATTTCCAAATCCAATGAAGCACCTATCTAAAAATCCATACCAAATGGTGGGCAAATAATCCTAAAGATATTTAAAAGGATAAATAAATATCAAATAAGATTTTACAAATTGGAATCACCAAGTTTGGACCCATAAATAAAAAGATATGGATTTTATAAGATAAAGAAAGAAATATTAAATGAGTGATATTTAAAGACCAAATAAAATATTGGCCTAATCCATAAGCAAATGGAATAAATATAATCCAAATCCAAATAAAATAAAAGGATAAAGAATTTTCAAATTAAATAAAAGGGCATTAACCAAATCCTATTCTATTTGAATAAAGATAAAATCCCTATTAGAAATGATTAAATAAATCATGGGAAAATAGAATTTGGAACTTACCCAAGTGGAATAAAAGTGATTTATTTAACTTAAATAAGATCAAAGAAATATTTCAAATATAATTTATGGAATTAAAACTATATTTAATTTCATTGGAATAAAGACAAATCCAATTTTAAATGATTAATAAATCATATAAAAAACTTTCCAAATAATTCAAGGTGAATTATTTGACACCCAAATAAACAAATAAAACCTACTGAAAAGATTTGGAAAGATTTAGAATTCAAATGGAGTTTGAAAACATTATTAAATCTTATTTAAATAAATGCAAGAGCCTATTTTAAATAATTAAAAGACCCTAAAAAGAATAAAGGAATTATTCTAAATTTGACTCTTAAATGAAATATTAATCAATATTTGAATACACACAAAGTCTGGTTGAAGTTGAATTCAAATAGATGTTTGAAAAGATTAAACAAAATCAAAATAGATTAATGAAAATAGAAAAAGAAAAACAATTAGTACAAAAAAATGAACTAACCAGTCCAGCCCAGCAAAGCCCACTAAGCCTAGTAGCCCACACTCACCCCCTACCCCCGAAGCGTTTTCTTTTACCCGCGAACGAACCCACAGTGTCCCTGACGGCTTGGACCCACTTTCCCTCTCTCTCCTTCGCTGACGAAGCGACCCCACTGCCACGCAGTCATCGTCCTCCCCACGACCTGTTCGTCCCGAACGTTTTCTGCGTTGATTTCGCGAGTGAATTCACGATTAATGGCTCAGTAAATATCCCCCTGTGACCATGCCCTATTAAACACCTCCCTCTGTCAACACCCGGATTTTTAATCCCAGATGCCTGTTATGCCATTCATCGCAATCCCAGGATTACCATTTTTGCGATACATAACAGAATTGGATACCATAGTACATCATCCATTACAAACCGTACATAAGTTCTTGCACAAATAGGGATCTCATGATCCCGTTCTTAATACAACATCAAGCAGCGGAATATGTAATAGTAATGGTAGCGTAGGCGAAGCTCCATCTTCGGGGTCACAGGCAATGCTGACGATGGGACATGATCCTAGTTAGCGTAACCTTCCTGGGGTCCATCCTCCAGGTACTCCTCTTCATAGTCCGCCATGGAATAGCAGGACAAAGCCATGAGTACTCTTTAAGTACTCGCAAACTAATACTAACAAGTGAAAGGGGTTTTTGATAATATGACACTAGGCTCTAGGGTTATTTTGCAAAAGCCAGATTTATCTCTACTAAGTTAAGGAGCAACGAATGCTAGTTGAAGTTTTATAACACCTAAATGGGAACTTGTATTTCATATCACAACCCTGTTGTGGTCAAGTCAAAGTCTCAATTCATTTCAGAAGTCATTTTCAAAAGTCTGACGGGGGAACAGTATAGCCACTCCAACTGTCCATAACCGCAGACGCGGCTATTCGAATAGTTTGACACTCTGCAGAGATTGTACACTTTCACCACAACATTCGATACATCCGTCAGGAACAAATCCTGAATTCACCATACTCAGTATGCGGATAATCAATCCTAACCTTTCAATTACACGCCCTAGTATAAGCACCTCTCCTGTGAGTTTGGCCTCCCAACCATGACCAACTGTCATCTTGGGTACTGCACAGGTGGACAATCTTCACAAGGTAGCCTCAGCTCAGACCTTAGCTGTGAGGGAACTAATACTAAGGTATATAAGTTTCCAGTCAAGCCCTACCCAATCTTCGGGTATTGTGGTTGTGTCAACACCCAGATTTTTCAATCCTAGATGCCTATTATGCCATACATCGCAATCCCAGGATTACCATTTTTGCGAGACATAACCGAATTGGATACCATAGTACATCATCCATTACAAACGATACATAAGTTCTTACACGAATAGGGATCCCATGATCCAGTTCTTAATACAACTTCAAGCAGCGGAATACGTAATAATAACGGTAGCGTAGGCGAAGCTCCATCCTCGGGGTCACAGGCAATGCTGACGATGGGAGATGATCCTAGTTGTCGTAACCTTCCTGGGGTCCATCTTCCAGGTACTCCTCTTCATAGTCTGGCCATGGGAATATCCAGGGACAAAGCCATGAGTACTCTTTAAGTACTCGCGAACTAATCCTAACAATTAAAAGGGGTTTTTGGATAATAGGACACTAGGCTCTATGGTTGTTTTGCAAAAGCCAGATTTATCTCTACTAGGTTCCAAAGCTAGTCACAATTTTATAACTCCTAAGTGGGAACTTGTATTTCGTATCACAACTCTATTTTGGTCAAGTCAAAATCTCAATTCATTTTACAGCCATTTTGAAAAGTCTGACGGGGGAACGGTATGGCCACTCCAACTGTCCATAACCGCGGACGTGGCTATTCGAATAGTTTGACACTCTGCAGAGATTGTACACTTTCACCATAAAATTCGATACATCCGTCAGGAACAAATCCTGAATTCACCATACTCAGTATGCGGATAATCAATCCTAACCTTTCAATTACACTCCCTAGTATAAGCACCTCTCCTGTGAGTATGGCCTCCCAACAATGACCAACTGTCATCTTGGGTACTGCACAGGTGGACAATCTTCACAAGGTAGCCTCAGCTCAGACCTTGGCCGTGAGGGAACTAATACTAAGGTATATAAGTTTCCAGTCAAGCCCTACCCAATATTCGAGTATTGTGGTTGTACGATAAAATTGGAATGGTATCGCATCCAGACAACCATCAGTTTTATAAAGGGCTAAGGCTCATGCCTCAACATTTTCATCACCAAGATCATCAGTTGTTTAGAAACACATGTCCAAAACATTTCAATAGAATGATCCATCATTCCAAGGTTTTCATAACCATTTTTCCACCAAGTATTCCCATCTAAAGTTGATCAAGTTTTATGCTTAGCACTAGCATCTACAGGTGGGGGTAGTACTGATGAGGGGTGGTAAACTAGTGGAGTTTCAACTAAGTCCAACCTTATATCTTAGGCTGATATCAAGGTTTCTAACTTAAGCCAAATTTTATGCTCTTTATGCAACCTTCAAATATCTTTCTAGTATCTATAATTCTCATAAGTAAACTCTAAGTAAGCTTTGATAAAGAAATAAAGTAAGAAGCTTGCAAATAAAACTAGGATGGGTTTATCAAGTGGGTGTGATCACATATGCTTAAGGCATATAGTAGGCATAGTAACAAGTAGGGGTTTGGAATGGTGGTCGAGGGTGGTGCTCTGGCGCACGCTCGGCATGTTCTCTGGCGGTCTGGGCGCGTTTCGTGCGTGTGGTCCAGGGCTTGGCAACGCTCGCGGCTGGGACAGTGAGTGGCGGTGGACGGTGGGCTGCCTCCCAGACATGCTGGCTAGGCTTGCTGCTGCTCCTAGCTTGCTGTCGACTATGGGGTGGCAAGGGGGTGCTCGGCTGTTCACCATTGATGGAAATGGCAAGCTCACAGGGGTGCTAGTGCTTGGCTAATCTTCCTAGATGATCTACTGAGCTGGTTGTGAGCTAACTAGGGAACAAGTTAGGCAAGAATCACTGCTCACAATAGTGTTTGATGTTTGTTTGATTTGTGTCTGCAACCTGTTTGATGAAATGGCCGCATGAAATCAAGTTTTGAATTTTGAAAATATTTTTGCTGGGTTTGCTAGATTAGTGCTGGTGAGTCTGCAGATGCTTGGGTTTTAAAAGTTGAGCTTGTTTGAGTAGTTTTTGAAAAAGTGGGATCTTCCCATATGATAAGGATTCAATTTTGAATAGTCATTTAAACTATGCATTTGAAAGTTTCTGGATGAGCACAAAGTGGGCCTTGATACTTTATTATGAGTACATTCAAGGGGTGCAAAGATCCAGAAAAGTTTCTCCTATGTTCTGAAAGTTTGAGACAACCAAAGTAGGCATGAGAGTTAAATTGGTCAAAGTGACCATTCATTTAATATATGTGTTTTGATTTACTTGTCTTTAGGAAAAGTGTGGGAAATGTTTTAGATGATGTTTATTTCACCTAAGAAACATTTTACAAGCAATGAAACAAACAAACAAGGTGGTTTTAAAAGAATTCAAAATCAATGCATACACATATGCATGCATTCATAAATTTATTTAGAAAAGTTTTTGTTAACCCTAAGTTTGATGATCCAAGCTAAGTATTTTTGGGATGTTACAAACCACCCCCCCCCCCCTAAACAAAATCTCGTCCCGAGATTTGAAAAAGGATGAAAAGGTTACCTAGGATTTGAAGAGATCGGGAAACTCCGTCCTGATGTGATCTTCGTGCTCCCAGGTAGCTTCCTCTTCTGTGTGGTTGCTCGACTGAATCTTGAGAAACTTGATGCTTCGGGTTCGGGTAGTTCGAAAAACTTCTTCCAAAATGCGGATGGGTACTTCGGGATAGGTCAGGTCATCGTTGATCTCTATGGTCCGGTGATCGATATTCTTGAATACTTCAGTCTTCTCGGGGACTTCGAGACACTTCCGAAGTAACGAGATATGGAACACGTTGTGCATGGCTAACGTCTCTTTAGGTAGCTCCAATTTATACGATACTTCTCCTCGATGGTTCAGGATCTTGAAAGGTCTGATATATCTGGGGGCTAACTTTCCTTTTAGTTGGAAACGCTGCATTCCCTTCAATGGAAACACTTTCATATAAACAAAATCTCCTATATTGAAGATGAGGTCTCTACGTCTCTTGTCGGCGTAACTCTTCTGTCTGGATTGGGCGGTATTGAGGTGCTCACGAATCTTGTGAACCTTCTCTTCTGCTTCTCGTAGGATGTCAGGTCTAAAAATCTGACTCTCTCCTACTTCTGACCAGTTCAAAGGGGTACTTCTGACCACTTCCATACATGAATTAAAATGGGGCCATTTGCAAACTGGCTTGATAACTATTGTTTTAAGAAAATTCTACGAACAGCAGACAGTCTTCCCACTTGGATCCATATTCTAACACGCATGCTCTCAACATATCTTCAAGTATTTGATTTACTCGCTCTGTTTGTCCATCGGTCTAAGGGTGATACGCGGTACTGAAATCTAGGCGGGTTCCTAAACCTTCTTGATCTTTCTTCCAAAATCTCGAGGTAAACTGAGTTCCTCGATCTGATACTATGTTCTTGGGGACTCCGTGCAAACTGACGATTCTAGCGATGTGCAACTCGGCTATCTTCGAACTCTGATAGGTGGTTTTCACGGGCAAGAAATGGGCGACTTTGGACAATCTGTCCACTATGACCCAGATAGAGTCATTTCCCCTACTAGAAGTAGGTAGTCCAGTGATAAAGTCCATTCCTACAGAATCCCATTTCCATTCCGGAATCTGCAAAGGTTGCAACAATCCAGCGGGTCTTTGATGTCCGGCCTTGACTCGCTGACATATATCACACTTGGAGATATAGCTTCCGATTTCTCTCTTCATCTTATGCCACCAAAATTGCTCTTTTAAATCTTGATACATCTTAGTTCCTCCCGGATGGATAGAATAAAGAGTATCATGAGCCTCCTTCAAAATAACTTCTTTCAACTCAGAATCTGATGGTACACAAAGGCGTCCTTTGTACCACAACACTCCTTCTTCGTCCTCGATGAATCCGGGTACTTTGCCTGTACCGATACAACGCATGATTCCGTCGATACTGGCATTTCCCTTCTGTTCCTCTTTAATCTGACTGATCAAAGTGGGCTGAAGTTCTATGCTATCCAAAAATCCTTCACTTACTAATTCCATTCAAAAATCTTCCATCTCTTTGTGCAAACTTGGTTGCTCCTTTAAAATCATGGAGTTCTAGCGGCACGGCAATCTGCTAAGGGCATCGGCTACCACGTTGGCTTTACCAGGGTGATAGTGAATGTCCAGGTCGTAATCCTTGATTAGCTCAATCCATCTTCTCTGCCTCATATTCAGCTCCTTCTGAGTGAATATATACTTTAGGCTCTTGTGATCCGAATAAATCTCACAACGGTTTCCCATCAGGTAATGTCTCCATGTCTTCAGGGCTAGAACTACGGCTGCGAGTTCGAGGTCATGGGTTGGGTAATTTTGTTCATGTTGCTTCAATTGTTGCGATAGGTAAGATATAACTTTTCCTTCTTGCATTAGCACACATCCAAGACCAATTTTGGATGAGTCACAATACACATCGAAGGGCTTCGTGATATCCGGCATGATCAAGATTGGGGCTGAAATCAATCTCCTTTTGAGTTCTTGAAAACTCGCTTCACATTTGTCGGTCCATTCAAACTTCTTGTCCTTCTTCAGCAAATGGGTCATGGGTCTGGTGATACTAGAGAATCCTTCTACAAATTTGCGGTAATATCCCGCCAATCCGAGAAAAGCGCGAACTTGCATTTGAGTGGTTGGGGCTTGCCAATCTTCTACATCTTTCACTTTGGCAGGGTCAATGGCAATTCCTCCGGCTGATACAATGTGACCGAGGAATCCTACTTCCTGTAACCAGAATTCACATTTTCTAAACTTTGCATACAGCTGATTCTCTCTAAGGGTTCCAAGAATGGTCCTTAGGTGTAGCTCATGTTCTTCTTCTGATTTGGAATAAATCAGAATGTCATCGATGAAAACAACGACAAACTTATCTAGGAAGTCCATAAAAATCTTATTCATGAGGCTCATGAAATAAGCGGGGGCATTGGTTAATCCGAAAGACATGACTGTATACTCATAAAATCCATGTCTGGTGGTAAAGGCAGTCTTTGGAATATCCTCTACACGAATTTTTAGTTGATGACAGCCATTTCTAAGATCAATCTTAGAAAACACTTTGGCACCGGTCAACTGATCAAACAAATCTTCTATCTTGGGAAAGGGGTACTTGTTCTTGATGGTGACATCATTCAACTTCCGATAATCCGTACACAAACGGTTACCTCCATCCTTCTTGTCCACAAACAAGATAGGTGATCTCCATGGTGACGCCCTTGGTTGAATCAATCCAATTTCCAACATGGAATCCAGTTGCTTCTTCAGTTCTGCGAGCTCTGACGGGTTCATACTATAGGGTCTCTGGGCTATGGGTCCGGTTCCGGGGATTAGTTCAATGATAAACTCGATATCCCTATCTGGGTGCATACGGGGCAAAACATCTGGAAATACATTGGGGTATTCACAGACTATCCGGACTTGGTCAAGGGTAGGTTGGGCTATACTCTTGTTGCATTTAAATTGACGAGGTAAGGTTTGGATATACTCGTCGATATTCCATTGTCTTGGTCATGGTGATGGCTTTGTTGGCACAGTCAATCAATCCTTTATGTTTGGACATCCAATCCATTCCTAGTACTACTTACAAACCTTTAGTTCCGAGTACTATCAGATTAGCATAAAAATATATGCCATGGATTCGGATAGGGACGGCTTTGCAAATTTGCCTAGCCTTGGTGGTTGATCCGGGAATTTGCACAATCGTCACATGCTTCAATTTGGTTGGTTGAATTTTACTAGTGCATGCAAATTCTTCAGTGACAAATGAATGCGATGCACCAGAGTCAAACAACACTCTTGCAAATCTTGAATTAACATACCCATACCTGACGTCTGGCGCTTCACGAGCTTCTTGACATGCATGAGAAAAAAAGGCCATTGCGGTTGAGTGAATTCCAGGGCAAATCTTCTCTGGCTGAACACGACTTTTGAAGCTGGGCATTGGCATTGGGGGATGTAGCATTCTTCTTGTTGGGGCACTCGTTAGAATAGTGGCCTTTATTTCCACAGTCATAACAAGTCACTTGCGACTTGTCCTTGCCTGCTACAGGCATAGCATTGCTTCCAGTCCTCGGGGAAGTGTTGGGGATGGCGGTAGTATTGTTGGTGTTGAACTTGGGTGGGGCACGGGTGAAATTGCTAGAGTTGCCGGGGTTGTTGTGATTTCCTCCGGGTCTAGGGTTTCCACGGTGGGGATAGGTTGGACGGGTCTTAGGGGGTCTGTTGGTTCTTGGGGCAAATCCTGGAGATGGGTTGGGGCGATACTTTGGGGTCTGATGGGTTCCTGGCTGATGCATCATACGACGCTTGCGGTTCTCATTGGCTTGGTTGATCTTTCCTTCCATCTGGATGGCAGAGTCGACAAGGGCTTCAATATCTGCAAAGGGGATATTTACTAACACCGTCTGCATCTCGTCATGCAGACCATTCAGGAATCTTTCTTTCTTCTTGGCTTCGGTGTCTATCTCGTCCGGGGCATACCTAGCTAATGACAAAAATTTGTCACGGTATTCCACAAGAGTCATCCTTCCTTGGTTCAGCTCTATGAACTCGTCTCTCATTCTCTTGATCAAACCTGGTGGTACATGGGTTCTGCTAAACTTGACTTTGAATTCCTCCCAGGTCATCATCTGGCCTCCGGTCATTGCGCGAACACTGTTCCACCATGCCCTGGCATCTCCGGCTAGATAATGGGTGGCGAACAGGACTTTCTCGTTGGCTTCCAATCCGGCGACTTCCAAGTTATTTTCCATGGTTTGCAGCCAATCATCAGCGTCTAGGGGCTCTTCTGACTTAGTGAAAATAGGTGGGTTGGTGTTCTGGAAATTCTTGAGCTTAGATCCATGGTTATCCTGATTTTCGTGGCCTGGGTTGTTGTGGGCTAGCTGGGTTATCTGCTGCAAAGTGGCTAGGTTGGCTTGACGTTCCGCTCTTTCAGCTTCACGGTCATAAGTCAACATTTGCAGAATCAGCAACATCGGGTCCGGGGCTGAACCACTTCCTCCATGTGGCATCTGAAGATTGAGGTAGATCATGACAAAAGAGGGAAATTTCTAAAGTTTTGGGTTTTTGAAAAGCTTTTAAAGTTTGACTCAGATTTTCTAGCAACTTGCTTTTTCATTAATTAATTCATTCATTCATTCATAGCACACAGTACAACACACACCACAACAAAGAAAAACAGATGGTTGTAAGAACCATTCTGAGAACTACGATACAGTGGGACCTAATACTACTCACTACGCTAGTGCTCAAGTGCTACTACTCCTCGGAGTCGGTGGCTTCATCATCTTCATCATCATCGATGAAGGCGAAATCATCCTCATCGGTGAAGAAGTCCATGGCCTGATCCTCCAGAAAATCATCGTCATCGGTGAGATAGGAGTAATGATCTCCACGAAGATCCTCTTTGGCATTCTCCCTTTCCTCCAACTGCATGTCTCTCTCGTGGATGGTCTCCTCCAAATATGAGATGCGGTGGCGAAGACGGGCCATAATGCGCTCCTTCTTGTCGAGCTGGCGGCAGCGAGACTTGTGATACCTTGCTAGCATGGCGATGGTCTGGTCCTTTGTCTTGATGATGGCAGACTTGTGGTTGCAGTAGTCACGGCAGTTGTCCAACTCCTGCTGACGATCATACATCATGAAGCTAAGGTGGTCCAATTGATTATTCAGCTCGGGGTGGTATGGGGATTCTAGTGGTTGTCCATTTTCATCACGCCTTGGGAAAAACTCAAAGCGATTACCCTTGATCTGATTGATGCTCTGCCCACACAAACGAGAAAGAGCTTCCTGCATTGCTCTGGCAAGTCCATCGAGCCAGTTGTTTTCCCTCAAGGTAAACTGAATTCCCTCTGCAGTGGGAGGTTCAATTTTTCCTCGGAGACTTGCAACAATTAGCCACTGCAGGTCTTCTCCTCCTTGATCATTGACCTGAGCTCCGAAGAACTCGGGGTGCGGACGCTCCAAAAATTCCGAAAGCTGATCCAGATCCCTCTCAAAGATAAGGTCTCCTCCATTCCCAAGTTGGTAAAACTTGTTGTACTTCATGTCCATCTATAAAAATAGAGGATGAGTAGATTAGCAGGGTGATCAAGTGTGTCAAAATTTTATGTATTTTGCAAGAGTTTTTGAGGAACATGAATTTTTTTGGAAAGAATTAAAGAGATAAGAATGAGAATAAGATTTTGTAAATATTTATTTTCTTTGGTTTTGAAACTAAGTTTTTGGTTCAAACGTCCAGTCTAACTAGGGTCTCCTATGGTCAGGATGGCTCTGATACCAACTTGTCAACACCTGGATTTTTTAATCCTAGATGCCTGTTATGCCATACATCGCAATCCCGGGATTACCATTTTTGCGAGACATAACAGAATTGGATACCATAGTACATCATCCATTACAAACGATACATAAGTTCTTACACGAATAGGGATCTCATGATCCAGTTCTTAATACAACTTCAAGCAGCGGAATACGTAATAATAACGGTAGCGTAGGCGAAGCTCCATCTTCGGGGTCACAGGCAATGCTGACGATGGGAGATGATCCTAGTTGTCGTAACCTTCCTGGGGTCCATCTTCCAGGTACTCCTCTTCATAGTCTGGCCATGGGAATAGCCAGGGACAAAGCCATGAGTACTCTTTAAGTACTCGCAAACTAATACTAACAAGTAAAAGGGGTTTTTGGATAATAGGACACTAGGCTCTATGGTTGTTTTTCAAAAGCCAGATTTATCTCTACTAGGTTACAAAGCTAGTCACAATTTTATAACTCCTAAGTGGGAACTTGCATTTCATATCATAACTCTATTGTGGTCAAGTCAAAGTTTCAATTCATTTCATAGGTCATTTTGAAAAGTCTGACGGGGGAACAGTATGGCCACTCCAACTGTCCATAACCGCGGACGCGGCTATTCGAATAGTTTGACACTCTGCAGAGATTGTACACTTTCACCACAACATTCGATACATCCGTCAGGAACAAATCCTGAATTCACCATACTCAGTATGCGGATAATTAATCCTAACCTTTCAATTACACGCCATAGTATAAGCACCTCTCCTATGAGTTTGGCCTCCCAACCATGACCAACTGTCATCTTGGGTACTGCACAGGTGGACAATCTTCACAAGGTTGCCTCAGCTCAGACCTTGGCCGTGAGGGAACTAATACTAAGGTATATAAGTTTCCAGTCAAGCCCTACCCAATATTCGGGTATTGTGGTTGTACGATAAAATTAGAATGGTATCGCATCCAGACAACCATCAGTTTTATAAAGGGCTAAGGCTCATGCCTCAACATTTTCATCACCAAGATCATCAGGTGTTTAGAAACACATGTCCAAAACATTTCAATAGAATGATCCATCATTCCAAGGTTTTCATAACCATTTTTCCACCAAGTATTCCCATCTAAAGTTGATCAAGTTTTATGCTTAGCACTAGCATCTACAGGTGGGGGTAGTACTGATGAGGGGTGGTAAACTAGTGGATTTTCAACTAAGTCCAACCTTATTTCTTAGGCTGATATCAAGGTTTCTAAATTAAGAGAAATTTTATGCTCTTTATGAAACCTTCAAATATCTTTCTAGTATCTGTAATTCACTTAAGTAAACTCTAAGTAAGCTTTGATAAATAAATAAAGTAAGAAGCTTGCAAATAAAACTAGGATGGGTTTATCAAGTGGGTGTGATCACATATGCTCAAGGCATATAGTAGGCATAGTAACAAGTAGGGGTTTGTTGCATCAGTAGGGTATCTTGCAAGTGTTAGCTTGCATAAATTTCAATATAAGCTTGCATAGGTATAGCATCATCTTGCACATTCACTAGTAGTATTAGGCTTTCCTTGTGCAGAGCACTGGTTGAAGTTCTCCTCGGCTTCTTCTTCATAGTATCCTCCTTCCTCCTCGTATCCTTGGTCGGTACTAGCGTCTATGAATAAATACGAGGTACACAATCACCAAACAATAGTTAACTACTTGCAACAATCACACACAAGGGTCCTATAGATGATCTAGCATCATCTCTAACATTACAAGGTTAAGGCTTGATTTAATTCCTTTTATTTTTAGAAAAGTAATTTCTACTCATTCAAAATCTACTTAAGATTTAATATTCTCCAAACCAAACATGGGATCATGTTGACACATGTCATCACCACATATTGTAGTCCATGGGAATGTGATTTAAAGTGGTGTCACAGTTTAATAAGGTTTTACCCTTTTATTTTAATTAATTAAAGTGGCTAGTAATGCCTATGGGGCATTCTTTTATTACTTGAAAATTATTTCTGCAAGTAAACCTATATATTTTTATATATTCTTAAAGGTATGGTTAAATGTGATTTTTGAGAGTTGCAATCAACTCAAAAGCTATTATGGTTTTAATTTGAAAAATGTTTGAACGTAGAAAAGCTTCTGCCTTGTTATTTTTACTATGGGTGATCTATAGATCCAAATGACTTGAATCCAACGGTCTTGGATTCAGCATTCCCAGACCTTTCTAACAAAATTGGTTTCATTCAATTTGGTGCACTGAATCAATCTAGGTTTATTTTTGAAACTTGGTACAGAAGTGTGTTTCAATTGAAATGGAAATTTTTTAATTTGAATAAGTAGGCTGCGCGGGAAAAGTTAACGGGCCGGCCTGCTAAGAGTAGCGCTTCCGTGGGCTGTTTAAGTGGGTGTCCCCACTCGTCAGTGAGACATGGGGGTGCGAAGCGATATGGGGCGATGTGGGACGTTCGATCTGGTTCTAATCCAATGGCTGGGAGTCATCGTCGACGTTGGGCAACACCGGCGAGATAGAAACCTAGAGCGGCCAGTGGGGGTTGCTGGGGGCTCACCGGGGTGTTGGCGAGGGTCGACGAGGCGGGCGAACGACGAAGTCGACGACGGTGAATCTCCTGGTACCGGTGGCTCCTCCTGGGGCGGCTCCAATCGCTGGCTCCCTTCTTCTCCAGAGGCGGCGGGCTCCGGTGAAATTCCAGCAAAGTGTTGCTCACCTTGCTCCGGGAACGGTGTGGCACGATCAGTGAGGAGAGGGGAGTAGAATGGTGTACTCAATTCGGCTGGGGGTGACCTCTATTTATAGTCGAGCGAGGGGACCGACGGGGCGCACGGTGAGCTCGTCGGGGGCGATGGTACAAACGGCTATTGGCATGGGCGAAGGTAGGAGACGGTGCGGTGTTCCCTGGCGATGCTCAACCATACGGTGGCGAGACGTGGGGCGATGCGGGTAGGTATGGAACATGTGACGCTCTGCGCGGCAGAGGCGGTGTCTTCGACGGCGAGCGGTGGCTGTGCGGCATGGGGCGACGAACAGGGATGTTTGGCGGTCTCATGGGTCGGTGGCGATCGTGTATGCACGCGGCGAGGGCGGCGCGCGGTCTGTGGGCTTCGATCAAGGGTGGCGCTCTGGCGCATGGTCGGCACAGTTGGCAGAGGCACGGACGCGGCGTTTCTGGGTGCTCTGGTTGGTGTCTTCGAGGCAGGGCTGGTCGAGAGGGGCGGTGAGGCATGAGTGATCTCCCAAACAAGGTTGGCATGGCTAGTTTCTTTCCTAGCTTGCTGTCTACACTAGGGTGGCAAGGATGCACTCGGCTGTTCACCATTGATGATATTGGCAAGCTCACAGTGGTGCTAGTTCTTGGTTAATCTTGCTAGATGGTCTACTGAGATGGTTGTGAGATAGATAGGGAACCAGTTAGGCTCAAAACACTGCACACTATAGTGTTTTGATTTTGTTTGATTTGTGTCTGCCAAGTGTTTGATGAAATGGCCGCATGAATTCAAGTTTTGAATTTTGAAAAGATTTTTGGTGGGTGTGCTAGAATGGTGCTGGTGAGTCTGCAGATGCTTGGGTTTTGAAAGTTGATCTTGTTTGAGTGGTTTTTGAAAAAGTGGGATCTTCCCATATGATAAAGATTCAATTTTGAATCGTCATTTAAACTATGCATTTGAAAGTTTCTGGACGATCACAAAGTGGGACTTGATACTTGGTTATGAGTACAATCAAGGGGTGCAAAGATCCAGAAATGTTTCTGTTAGGTTCTGAAAGTTTGAGACAGCCAAAGTAGGCATGGGAGTTAAATTGGCCAAAATGACCATTCCTTTATTTTATTTGTTTTGCTTTACTTGTCTTTGGAAAAAGTGTGGGAAATGTTTAGATGATGTTTATTTCACCTAAGAAAAATTTTACAAGCAAAGAAACACACAAACAAGGTGGTTCAAAAGGATTTCAAATTAAATGCATACACATATGCATGCTTTCATAATTTTATTTAGAAAAGTTTTTTTAACCGTAATTTTGATGATTAGAGTTTGATGATTTAAGTTTAGTATTTTTGGGATGATACAAACCTTCCCCCGTTAAACAAAATCTCGTCCCGAGATTTGAAAAAGGACGAAAAGATTACCTAGGATTTGAAGAGATCGGGAAACTCCGTCCTGATGTGATCTTCACGCTCCCAGGTAGCTTCCTCTTCTGTGTGGTTGCTCCACTGAATCTTGAGAAACTTGATGCTTCGGGTTTGGGTAGTTCGAAAAGCTTCTTCCAAAATACGGATGGGTACTTCAGGATAGGTCAGGTCATCGTTGATCTCTATGGTCCGGTGATCGATGTTCTTGAACACTTCGTTCTTCTCTAGGACTTCGAGACACTTGCGAAGTAACGAGATATGGAACACATTGTGCACAGCTGACATCTCTTCGGGTAGTTCCAATTAATACGATACTTCTCCTCGATGGTTCAGAATCTTGAAAGGTCCGATATACCTGGGGGCTAACATTCCCTTGAGTTGGAAACGCTGCATTCCCTTCAATGGCGACACTTTCAGATAAACGAAGTCTCCTATGTTGAAGGCGAGGTCTCTACGTCTCTTGTCGGCGTAACTCTTTTGTATGGATTGGGTTGTCTTGAGGTGCTCACGAATCTTGTGAACCTTCTCTTCTACTTCTCGTAGGATGTCGGGTCCGAAAATCTGACTCTCTCCTACTTCCGACCAGTTCAAAGGGGTGCGACACTTCCTTCCGTACATGAATTCAAATGGGGACATTTGCAAATTGGCTTGATAACTGTTGTTGTATGAAAATTCTGCAAACGGCAAACAGTCTTCCCACTTGGATCCATATTCTAACACGCATGCTCTCAGCATATCTTCGAGTATTTGATTTACTCGCTCCGTTTGTCCATCGGTCTGAGGGTGATACGCGGTGCTGAAATATAGACGGGTTCCTAAACCTTCTTGGACTTTCTTCCAGAATCTCGAGGTAAACTGAGTTCCTCGATCCGATACGATGTTCTTGGGGACTCCATACAAACTAACGATTCTAGCGATGTACAACTTTGCTAGTTTCGAACTCTGATATGTGGTCTTGACGGGTAAGAAATGGGCGACGTTGGACAATCTTTCCACTATGACCCAGATAGAGTCATTTTCCCTACTAGAAATAGGCAGTCCAGTGATAAAGTCCATTCCAACAGAATCCCATTTCCATTCCGGAATCTGCAAGGGTTGCAAAAATCCAGCGGGTCTTTGATGTCCTGCCTTGACTCACTGACATATGTCACACTTAGCGATATAACTTCCGATTTCTCTCTTCATCTTATGCCACCAAAATTGTTCTTTTAAATCTTGATACATCTTAGTTCCTCCGGGATGGATAGAATAAAGAGTAGCATGAGCCTCTTTCAAAATAACTTCTTTCAACTCAGAATCTGCTGGCACACAAAGGCGTCCTTTGTACCACAAAACTCCTTCTTCGTCCACGGTAAATCCGGGTACTTTGCCTGTACTGATACGACACCTGATTCCGTCAATACTGGCATTTCCCTTCTGCGCCTCTTTAATCTGACTGATCAAAGTGGGCTGGAGTTCTATGCTAGCCAAAAATCCTTCACTTACTAATTCCATCCGAAAATCTTCCATCTCTTTGTGCAAACTTGGTTGCTCCTTCAAAATCATGGAGTTCAAGCGGCACGGCAATCTGCTAAGGGCAACTGCTACCACGTTGGCTTTACCAGGGTGATAGCGAATTTCCAGGTTGTAATCCTTATTTAGCTCAATCCATCTTGTCTGTCTCATATTCAGCTCCTTCTGAGTGAATATATACTTTAGGCTCTTGTGATCCGTATAGATCTCACAACGGTTTCCCATCAGGTAATGTCTCCATGTTTTCAGGGCTAGAACTACGGCTGCGAGTTCGAGGTCATGGGTTGGATAATTTTGCTCATGTTGCTTCAGTTGTCGAGATATATAAGATATAACTTTTCCTTCTTGCATTAGCACACATACGAGACCAATCTTGGATGCGTCACAATACACATCGAAGGGCTTCGTGATATCCGGCATGATCAAGATTGGGGCTGAAATCAATCTCCTTTTGAGTTCTTGAAAACTCGCTTCACACTTGTCTGTCCATTCAAACTTCTTGTCCTTCTTCAGCAATTGGGTCATGGGTCTGGCGATACTAGAGAATCCTTCTATGAATTTGCGGTAACATCCCGCCAATCCGAGAAATGCACGAACTTGGGTTTGAGTGGTTGGGGTTTGCCAATCTTCTACATCTTTCACTTTGGCAGGGTCAACGGCAATTCCTCCGGCTGATACAATGTGACCGAGGAATTCTACCTCCTGTAACCAGAATTCACATTTTCTAAACTTTGCATACAGCTGATGCTCTCTAAGGGTTCCAAGAATGGTCCTTAGGTGAATCTCATGTTCTTCTTCTGATTTGGAATAAATCAAAATGTCATCGATGAAAACAAAGACAAACTTATCCAGGAAGTCCATAAAAATCTTATTCATGAGGTTCATGAAATAAGCGGGGGCATTGGTTAATCCTAAAGACATGACTATATACTCATACAATCCATATCTGGTGGTAAAGGCAGTCTTTGGAATATCCTCTACACGAATTTTGAGTTGATGATAGCCAGTTCTAAGATCAATCTTAGAAAACTCTTTGGCACCGTTCAAATCATCAAACAAATCTTCTATCTTGGGCAAGGGGTACTTGTTCTTGATGGTGACATCATTCAACTTCCGATAATCCGTACACAAACAGTTACCTCCATCCTTCTTGTCCAAAAACAAGACAGGTGATCTCCAAGATGACGCACTGGGTTGAATCAATCCAATTTCCAGTATGGAATCCAGTTGCTTCTTCAGTTCTGCGAGCTTTGACGGGTTCATACTATAGGGTCTCTAGGCTATTGGCCCGGTTGCAGGAATTAGTTCAATGATAAACACGATATCCCGATCTGGGGCATACCGGGCAAAACATCTGGAAATACATCAGGGTATTCACAGACTATCCGGACTTGGTCAATGGTAGGTTGGGCTATACTCTTGTTGCATTTGAATTGGCGAGGTAAGGTTTCAGATATATGCTCGACTGATATTCTAGCTGTACTGGTCATGGTTATGGCTTTCTTGGCACAGTCAATCAATCCTTTATGTTTGGACATCCAATCCATTCCTAGTACTACTTCCAATCCTTTAGTTCCGAGTACTATCAGATTTTCATAAAAATCTATGCCATGGATACGGATAGGGACGACTTTGCAAATTTGCCTAGCCTTGGTGGTTGATCCGGGAATTTGAACAATCATAACATGCTTTAGTTTGGTTGGTTGAATTTTACTAGTGCATGCAAATTCTTCGGTGATAAATGAATGCGATGCACCAGAATCAAACAACACTCTTGCAGGTACTGAATTAACCGAAAACATAACCAGCACGACGTCTGGCGCTTCCTGAGCTTCTTCAGAATGCATGAGAAAAAGACGACCGTTGCTGTTGAGTGAAATCCCTGGGGCAAATCTTCTCCCTGGCTGAACAAGACGCTGCTGCTGAGCTAGGACATTGGTATTTGGGGCTGTAGCATTCTTCTTGTTGGGGCACTCATTGGAATAGTGGCCTTTATTTCCACAGTCATAACAATTCACTTGCGACTTGTCCTTTGCTGCTACAGGCACAGCATTGCTTCCAGTCCTAGGGGAAGTGTTGGTGTTGGCGGTAGCATTGTTGTTGTTGAACTTGGGTGGGGCATAATTGAAATTGCTAGCGTTGCCGGGGTTGTTGTGATTTCCTCCGGGCCTAGGGTTTCCACGATTGGGATAGGTCGGACGGTTCATCGGGGGTCTGTTGGTTCTTGGGGCAAATCCTGGAGATGGGTTGCAGCGATACTTTGGGGTCTGATGGGTTCCTGGTTGATGCATGATGCGACGCTTGCGGTTCTCATTGGCTTGGTTGATCTTTCCTTCCGTCTGGATAGCATAGTCGATAAGGGCTTCAATATCCGCAAAGGGGATATTGACTAACACAGTCTGCATCTCATCATGCAGACCATTAAGGAATCTTTCTCTCTTCTTGGCTTCGGTGCCGAACTCATCTGTGGCATACCTAGCTAATGACAGGAATTTGTCACGGTATTCTACTACAGTCATCCTTCCTTGCTTCAACTCTCTGAACTCGTCTCTCATTCTCTTGATCAAACCTGGTGGCACATGGGTTCTGCTAAACTTGACCTTGAATTCCTCCCAGGTCATCATCTGGCATCCGGTCATTGCGCGAACACTGTTCCACCATGCCCTGGCATCTCCGGCTAGATAGTGGGTGGATAATAGAACTTTCTCGTTGGCTTCCACTCCGTCGACTTCTAGGTAATTTTCCATGGTTTGCAGCCAATCATCGGCGTCTAGGGGTTCTTTTGACTTAGTGAAAACAGGTGGGTTGGTATTCTGGAAATTCTTGAGCTTAGATCCATGGTTGTCCTGATTTCCGTGGCCTTGGTTGTTGTGGGCAAGCTGGGCTATCTATTGCAGTGTGGCTAGGTTAGCTTGACTTTCCGCTCTTTCAGCTTCGCGGTCAGAGGTCAACATTTGCAGAATCTGCAACATCGGGTCCGGGGATGAACCACTTCCTCCACGTGGCATCTGAAGATTGAGATAGATCATGAGAAAAGAGGGAAATTTCTAAAGTTTTGGGTCTTTGAAAATAAATTAAAGTTTGACTCAGATTTCCTAGCAACTTGCTTTTCATTCATTCATTCATTCATTCATAGCACACACACCACAACAAAGAAAAACATATGGTTTTAAGAACCATTCTGGAAACTACGATACAGGGGGACCGAATACTACTCACTACTCTAGTGCTCAAGTGCTACTAATCCTCGGAATTGGTAGCTTCATCGTCCTCATCATCGATGAAGGAGAAATCATCTTCATCGGTGAAGAAGTCCATAGCCTGATTCTCCAGAAAATCATCGTCATCGCTGAGATAGGAGTAGGTGTCTCCACGAAGATCCTCTCCGGCATTCTCCCTGTCCTCCAACTGCATGTCTCTCTCGTGGATGGTCTCCTCCAAAGATGAGATGAGGTGGCGAAGACGGGCAATGATGCGCTCCTTCTTGTCGAGCTGACGGCGGCGAGACTTGCGATCCTTTGCTAGCATGGCGATGGTTTGGTCCTTCGTCTTGATGATGGCAGACTTGTGGTTGGAGTAGTCACGGAAGTTGTAAAACTCTTGCTGACGATCGTACATCATGAAGCTAAGGTGGTCCAATTGGGTCTTCAGCTCGGGGTGGTGGGGGCTTCAAGTGGTTGTCCGTTAGCATCATGCCTTGGGCAAAACTCAAAGCGAGTACCCTTGATCTTGTTGATACTCTGCCCACACAGACGGGCAAGAGCTTCCTGCATGGACCTGGCAAGTCCATCGAGCTAGTTGTTTTCGCTTAAGGTAAACTAAATTAATTCCGCGTTGGGAGGTTCAATCTTTCCTCGGAGACTTGCAACAATTAGCCACTACAGATCTTCTACTCCTTGATCATTGAGCTGAGCTCCGAAGAACTTAAAAGTGACGCCCGAAGTTCCGAAAGCTGGTCCAAATCCCTCTCAAAGATAAGGTCTCCTCCATTCCCCAATTGGTAAAACTTGTTGTACTTCACGTCCATCTATAAGAATATAGGATGATTAAGTTAGTAGAGTGATCAAGTGTGTCAAATTTTATGTATTTTGCAAGAGTTTTTGAGGAACATCAATTTTCATGAAAGAATCAAAGGGATAAGAATGAGAATAAGTTTTTGTAAATATTTGTTTTCTTTGGTTTTGAAACTAAGTTTTTGATTCAAACGTCCAGTCTAACTAGGGTCTCCTATGGTCAGGATGGCTCTGATACCAACTTCTCAACACCCGAATTTTTAATCCCAGATGCCTGTTATGCCATTCATCGCAATCCTAGGATTACCATAGTACATCATCCATTACAAACCGTACATAAGTTCTTACACAAATAGGGATCTCATGATCCCGTTCTTAATACAACATCAAGCAGCGGAATACGTAATAGTAACGGTAGCGTAGGCGAAGCTCCATCTTAGGGGTCACAAGCAATGCTAACGATGGGAGATGATCCTAGTTGTCGTAACCTTCCAGGGTTCCATCCTCCAGGTACTCCTCTTCATAGTCTGGCCATGGGAATAGCCAGGGACAAAGCCATGAGTACTCTTTAAGTACTCGCAAACTAATACTAACAAGTGAAAGGGGTTTTTGATAATAGGACACTAGGCTCTAGAGTTATTTTGCAAAAGCCAGATTTATCTCTACTAATTTAAGGAGCAACGAATGCTAGTTGAAGTTTTATAACACCTAAATGGGACTTGTATTTCATATCACAACCCTATTGTGGTCAAGTCAAAGTCTCAATTCATTTCACAAGTCATTTTGAAAAGACTGACGGGGGAACAGTATGGCCCTAATCTGTCCATAATCATGACGGCTATTCGAATAGTTTGACACTCTGCAGAGATTGTACACTTTCACCACAACATTCGATACATCCGATAGGAACAAATCCTGGATTCACCATACTCAGTATGCGGATAATCAATCCTAACCTTTCAATTACACGCCCTAGTATAAGCACCTCTCCTGTGAGTTTGGCCTCCCAACCATGACCAACTGTCATCTTGGGTACTGCACAGGTGGACAATCTTCACAAGGTTGCCTCAGCTCAGACCTTGGCCGTGAGGGAACTAATACTAAGGTATATAAGTTTCCAGTCAAGCCCTACCCAATCTTCGGGTATTGTGGTTGTACGATAAAATTGGAATGGTATCGCATCCATACAACCATCAGTTTTATAAAGGGCTAAGGCTCATGCCTCAACATTTTTATCACCAAAATCATCAGGTGTTCGGAAAACACATGTCCAAAACATTTCAATAGAATGATTCATCATTCCAAGGTTTTCATAACCATTTTTCCACCAAGTATTCCCATCTAAAGTTGATCAAGTTTTATGCTTAGGACTAGCATCTACACGTGGGGGTAAGCACTAAGGAGGGTTGGTAAACTAGTGGAGTTTTCACTAAGTTTAATCTCATGCCTTAAGATGACATCAAGATTATCTAGCTTAGGCCAAATTATATGCTCTTTATGCAACCTTCAAGTATCCTTCTAGTATATACCATTTATTACAGTAAACTCTAAGTAAGAGCTTTGATAAAGAAATAAAGTAAGAATCTTGCAAGTAAAACTAGGATTGGTTTATCAAGTGGTTATGATCATATATGCTTTAAGGCATATAGTTGACATGGTAACAAGCAAGTATTGGCTTGCATAGGTCAACTTGATTAGTAGGACTTGCAAGTATTGGCTTGCACAATATCAGTATAAGCTTGCTAAATTGCAAGTGTTAGCTTGCAAGGTTAATAGCTTGCCTTGAGCAGAGCAGTGGTTGAAGTTCTACCCGGCTTCTTCTTCGTAGAATCCTCCTCGTATCCTTGGTCGGTACTAGCATCTATAAATAAATACGATGTACACAATTACCAAACAATACGATCTAACATCATCTCTAATATTACAAGATTAGGGCTTGGTTTAATTCCTTTTATTTTTAGAAAAGTAATTTCTACTCATTGAAAAATTACTTAAGATTTAATATTCTCCAAACCAAATATGGGATCATGTTGACACATGTCATCACCACATATTTTAGTCCATGGGAATGTGATTTAAATTGGTGTCACAATTTAATAAGGTTTTACCCTTTTATTTTAGTTAAATAAAGTGACTAGAAATGCCTATGGGCATTCTTTTATTACTTGAACATTATTTCTGCAAGTAAACCCATATATTTTTATATATTCTGAAAGGTATGGTTAAATGTGATTTTTGAGATTTGGAATCAACTCAAAAGCTATTATGGTTTACATTTGAAAAATGTTTGAATGCAGAACATCTTCTGCCTTGTTATTTCAACCATGGGTGATCTATAGATCCAAATGACTTGAATCCAACAGGCTTGGATTCAGCATTCCCAGACCTTTCTAATAAAATTAGTTTCATTCAATTTGGTGCTCTGAATCGATCTAGGTTGATTTTTGAAACTGGGTACAGAAGTGTGTTTGAAATAAAATGGAAAAGGTTTAATTCAAATAACTGGGCTGCATGGGAAAAGTTAACGGGCCGGCCTGCTAAGCGTAGCGCTTCCGCGGGCTGTTTAAGTGGTTGTCCCCACTCGTCGGTGAGACAGGGGGTGTGAAGCGGTATGGGGCGATGTGGGACGTTTGATCTGGTTCTAATCCAACGGCTGGGAGTCATCGTCGACGTTGGGCAACGCCGGCGAGATAGAAACCTAGCGCGGCCAGTGGGGGTTGTTGGGGGCTAACCGGGGTGCTGGCCAGGGTCGGCGAGGCGGGCGAACGACGAAGTCGACGACGGCGAATCTCCTGGTACTGGTGGCTCCTCCTGGGGCGGCTCCAATCGCTGGCTCCCTTCTTCTCCAGAGACGGCGGGCTCCGGTGAAATTCCGGGTGCTGCTCGCCTTGCTCCGAGAATGGTGTGGCACGATCAGTGAGGAGAGGGGAGTAGAATGGTGTGCTCAATTCGGCTGGGGGTGACCTCTATTTATAGTCGAGCGAGGGGACCGACGGGGCGCACGGTAAGCTCGTCGGGGGCGATGGTATAGACGGCTATTGGCATGGGCGAAGGTAGGGGACGATGCAGTGTTCCCTGGCGATGCTCAACGATACAGTGGCGAGACGTGGGGCGGTGCGTGTTGGTCTGGAACAAGCGACGCTCTGCGCGGCAGAGGCGGCCTCTTCGACGGCGAGAGGTGGTTGTGTGGCATGGGGCGGCGAACGGGAATGTCTAGCGGTCTCCTGGGTCGTTGGCGATCGTTTATGCACGCGGCGAGGGTGGCGCGTGGTCTGTGGGCTTCGGTCGAGGGTGGCTCTCTGGCGCATGCTCGGCACGGTTGGCAGAGGCACGGGCGCGGCGTTTCTGGGTGCTCTGGTCGATGTCTTCGAGGCAGGGCTGGTCGAGGGGGGGCGATGAGGCATGGGTGATCTCCCAGACAAGGTTGGCATGGCTAGTTTCTTTCCTAGCTTGCTGTCTACACTGGGGTGGCAAGGATGCACTCGGCTGTTCACCATTGATGATATTGGCAAGCTCACAGTGGTGCTAGTGCTTGGTTAATCTTGCCTGATGATCGACTTAGATGGTTGTGTGCTAGATAGGGAACCAGTTAGGCTCAAAACACTGCACACTATAGTGTTTTGATTTTGTTTGATTTGTGTCTGCCAAGTGCTAGACTGGTGCTGGTGAGTCTGCAGATGCTTCGGTTTTGAAAGTTGAGCTTGTGTGAGTGGCTTTTGAAAAAGTGGGATCTTCCTATATGATAAAGATTCAATTTTGAATTGTCATTTAAATTATGCATTTGAAAGTTTCTGGATGATCACAAAGTGGGCCTTGATACTTGGTTATGAGTACAATCAAGGGGTGCAAAGATCCAGAAAAGTTTCTGTTAGGTTCTGAAAGTTTGAGACAGCCAAAGTAGGCATGGGAGTTAAATTGGCCAAAATGACCATTCCTTTATTTTATTTGTTTTGCTTTACTTGTCTTTGGAAAAAGTGTGGGAAATGTTTAGATGATGTTTATTTCACCTAAGAAACATTTTACAAGCAAAGAAACACACAAACAAGGTGGTTCAAAAGGATTTCAAATTAAATGCATACACATATGCATGCTTTCATAATTTTATTTAGAAAAGTTTTTGTTAACCCTAATTTTGATGATTAGAGTTTGATGATTTAAGTTTAGTATTTTTGGGATGTTATACCCTCCCATCTCCATTTTTCCCCAGACGCCACACCTCGAGAGCCCCTAGGCTGCCTTGATTTCCGCTTAGACCGCCGCTGCCTCCGACGTCTTCCGGTGAGAATTCCGGCCAGCCGCCGTTGCCCCTCGCCCCCTCGACCACACAAGCTTGCTCGCCAGCATATCCTGCACCTCCTAGTACCTTCCACTTGCCCCCGCACGCTCCACAGCGTCGGCAACGTCGACCACCGAGCATCGCCACTGTCTGCTCCAACTCCGGCGAGCCCTGCAGGTAGTCTCTGACCGTGCCTCCTTTTCTCTTTTATGCGCCGATACTCCCCACTCTTCGGAGCATCTAACCATGTTTTTTACTTTCTCTCTCATGCACCGTAGATTCGCCTTCATTGACGACAGACCGCACCCCACGGTTCCACGAACTGCGGCGAGGAATCGCCAGTAACCCCGTGTGCCTTGTCCATCTTGTGGCCACCTTGAGCATCACCATGACGCTGCGAACATTGTGAGCACCTTCTCTTCCCCCTCTCCTTCCTGCTCCGCCAGAACCACCGCGAGCAGAGCCCGCGCCGCCAGTCGCCGCCGCCGCGCGCCACCGTCGTCGCACCGCCAGTTATTGGCAAAATAGTGGGAGCCGTCCGATCGGGATCTGAGTGATGCGATAGAACCTAAGCGAAGAGGTATCCTGCGATCTGTGACGTGCGATTAAGTTAGATCCTGCGGCCAGAGCTGATCGATCCACGCGAACCGTTTTTGTCCAATAGGAAGCAGCCACGTGGCCCAGAGTTTGTTATAAAAACAGAAATTGATCTATTAGATGTTCAATTTTATAAAATTCATAACTTTCAAACCACAAGTCCAAATTTTGCAAATTTTATATCAATGGACTCAGAAAGACAAACCCTATCCAACCATGCCCTTTTTTTTAGTAAATTGCTACTGTTAAATTGATTGTTTTTGCAGAAACTTGTGTAGGCATATTTTGGATATAAAATTTGTTCTAAATTTTTTTCAATGATAAAACCTTTGGCAAATGGTTTTTTCTGAACCTACTGACCCTAGAAATAAATTTTTGGTATCAAAAACAAATTTTGTGAAGCACGAGAATAAAACTTTGAATGAAAGCATTTCTAGTCAAATAAAAATATTGTTTATTTGTTGAAAACACTTTTTGGAGGAAAAACTTTTGGGAAATGATTTGATTTAAACCCTTTGACCCCAAGCACCAAGTTTTATGATTTAAAAATGTATTTGGTAAACCCTATAAAGATTATTGCTTTGCTAAAGGCATTTTCAACCACATAAAATAATGCTTTGATTTAAAAAGAGTTTATAGATAAAATCTTTTGCAAATAGTCTTGCCACTTTTATAAAATGACCAATAAGTGTTTTACAATGTTTATAACCCATTAGAAATCACTTTTCAAAATAAAACAATCTTTGGCATGCTTGCATGCATTTTTTTGATTCTATTGTTTTAAGTGATGTTTGCTTGAATGGTAGATTGAAATTGTGCCTTGCTTGATTGAATTATAGTGACATTTGAAGGGTGTGAATATTGCAAGATCAAGGAGTGAACTTATATTCTCTACCAACAAGGCAAGTGATGCTTCATACTTTTGTCCCATTATTTTCACTATGCATCAGTGATATTTCTAAGTAGGACTTGCATGGAATTTTTGCTAAGAATAAACTATGCCATGGGAAATCGTAGTAGATGAAACCTTAGTAGAAATTTTCTAAGTTAAGATTCCTACTACTATCATGCTTAGCTTAGCTAGTAGAAAACAAGGGTGGATTATATTCATGCTATGGAATATTTCTAAGTCAAGGACTTGTGTTTTGTTTTAATAAAACAACTAAGTGAATGAATCACCTGGGTGGAATGGAAGGAATGGTTTGTGTTGAGTGGTTACACAAGGACCATTTCTATGGTTTACCTTGTGTATTACACTTGTGGATGGCCACCCAGGAACAAAGAGATTTGAGATGTCAAATGTTGAGAAGCTTCAAGTGCAGCCACTTGGCATTATGGGCTCTGCCTGGATCATATATGTTGCAATAACTTAGCCAAATGGACAGTTGGTGGTAGGGGTTTGATAGGTTGGAACGCTTCCATTCTGGTCTAAGGGAAGGCTTCTGAAAGATCTTGTCTTGGTGAAACCAAATCTTGTGGGGAAAGTGCACCACCTCTGTAGAGTGTAAAATCTAAGTACTTAGACATGTCCCTGGCAAAGGAAAATTTGAGCATCAAGACATGGAAGCTATCAAGAATCTCCTCATCCCAATTTCTAAGTTAAAACTTTATGGTTGAACAAGGGTTGAAGGATCACCAATTTATATTGGGAGATGCCTTGGGTGATTTTGTCAAGCAAAAACTTAGTGTTTTCAAATGATAAGGAAAATCTATTTTGGGCAAAGAAAGCCTAAGCTCCACTTAGCCAAATGCATGTAGATGATAGACTCCACTATAATACCATAGTATCACTTGCCAATACAGTTCAAATGTATTGACCTTGTGGCTGTAACTTATTATGTTGCAGGTTTGTTTGATGTTAGTGAAGTTTATTGATTAGGATTACAAGTCTACAACCAACATGACTGCCTGTGGCACTTTGAAGATGAAGGACCCCATGCTATAGTTATTTCTGCTACATTGTAATGAGATAGCCAAATGAGCTATGTAAGATGTAATAAATTATTTTATTCCTGGTTATAAAGTTGTATTACGACCTTTGTTTCTTGATATTACATCTTAACCTTGGATGCTAGCTATTGATCCAGGGACTAGCATTGTAAACACATGGATCTCTACCTTATTAAAGGTTGGGCAGAGCCCATAATGCCAAGTGGCTGCACTTGAAGCTTCTCAACATTTGACATCTCAAATCTCTTTGTTCCTGGGTGGCATTCCACAAGTGAGTTACACGGGGTAAACCATTGAAAAATGGGCCCTGGTAACCACTCAACAAAAAACCATCCATGCAAGTCCCTTTCCACCCAGGTGATTCATTCACATAGTTGTTTTATTAAACAAAACACAAGTCCTTGACTTAGAAATATTCCATAGCATGAATATAATCCATCCTTGTTTTCTACTAGCTAAGCTAAGCATGATGGTAGTAGGAATCTTAACTTAGGATAATTCTACTAAGGTTTCATCTAGTAGGATTACCCATGGCATAGCATACTTAGTAAAATTCCATGCAAGTCCTACTTAGAAATATCACTAATGCATAGTGAAAATAATGGGACAAAAGTATAAAGCACCACTTTCCTTTTTGGTAGAGTATATAAGTTCACTCCTTGATCTTGCAATATTCACACTCTTAAAATTTCACTACAATTCAATCAAGGCACAAATTCAATCTACCATTCAAGCAATTTATCACATAGAATAATAATAAAAACAAAGCCATGCATGCAAGCATGCCAAAGATTGTTTTATTTGGAAAAGTGGTTTCTAATAGGTTATAAACATTTTAAAACTCCTATTGGTCATTTATAAAAGTGGCAAAACCATTGGATATCAAGTTAGTGAAAATGGCCATTTAATCATTTTTGTTTTGTTAGAAATGATTTAATCAAAGTAATAATTTCTAGTGTTTTGACAAATATATTTTTAAACACAAGTGTTAGTGTTTTAAGGTCAACTGTTTAATATTAAAACCATTTGCAAAAAGGTTTTACCTATAAACCATTTTTTATACCAAAGCAATATTTTATTTTCTTGGAAATGCCTTTGAACAAAGTAATAATTTTTACTAGGTTTACCAAATATATTTTTAAATCCCAAAACTCGGTGTTTACGGTCAGAGGGTTTAAATCAAATCATTTTCCAAAGGTTTTACTCAAAAAGATTTTTTAAAACATATTCAACATTTTTATTTAGCTAGAAATGATTTTATTCAAAGATTTATTCTTTAGCTTCACAAAATACTCTTTTAAATCTACAAGTTGGTTTCTATGGTCAGTAGGTTCAAAACAATCTATTTACAAAAATATTTTACCCTAAAAACAATTTTATAATAAATTTTATACAAAATATATGCCTACACAAGTTTCTGTAAAAACAACAAATTTTCCAGAAGCAATTCATTAAACAAAGGGAATGGTTGGATAGAATTCTTTTTGCTGATTCCATTTATATAAAATTTTCAAAATTTTGACGTGTGGATCAAAAGTTATAGATTTTACAAAATCTAGCATCTAATAGATCAAATGTGTTTTTAAAACAACAGGGCCACATGGTGTGATCTAACTGGCGCGTACCTCTTCGGCTAGATCAAGCAGTTACAGCCATTGGATCTAATTAAATATGTGCGGTTCAGATTATTGCGTACCTCTTCGTTTAGTGATTCTATCGTATCCCTCAGATCAAGATCCAACGGCTCATAGTACGGTGACCTAAGATGGGCGGCGCTGGCGGCGGCGAGTGGCGGCGGCGAGTGGCGGCGGCACGGTCAGACGATGGAGTTGCTGGCGATTCAGGAAGCAAGAGAGACAGTGGAAAGACTCACCGAGGTCGCCGTGGAGTGCTGATGCTCAACGTTGCTGCGGTTGTCGAAGGGGGGCTTGAGGTCGATTGGGATTCCTCGCCGGAGTAGCTCACTGGCATGGGCATGCACAGCCGTGGTCGAAGGCGAGCGTCTGGGTCGCAATTGATCAAGTAAACGCGTCAGGAGGGTGCGCAAGTTTTCCTAGGTTGTGAAAGAACTCACCAGAGGGAAAGGGGCGTGCTGGTTTGTCGGCTACTGCTCGCCGGAGTTGAGGCAGACCGAGGCGACGCTCAATCGGTGTTGTTGCCGACGCTCTGGGTCACAAGAAGACATGTGGCTGGGTTCAATGGATGCACAAAGTTATGGAGATCAATTGAGCATGAACCACATGGGATGGGCCAGCGTGTACTCACCGTATTTGTCGCCGGAGTGCATCGGAGACATAGAGGTTTGAGCAAGCAATTCGAGCAGCCTTGTGGCGTTTTGGCGTGGGAGAATGGGGGGAAATGGAGAGGAAGACTAGGCGATAAATCGAGCGTGGTTGCGAGTGTTAATCACTGAGCCATTACTGCGGATTACGCTGAGGAGTTAACGGCAGAAGCCGGGAGGGGGCGTGGTCAGCGGGCGGGGTGAAGACGATGACTGACGGGTGGGGTCGCTTCATCAGTGTAAGAGAGAGAGAGAGAGAAAGGGTGGGGTCCAGCGGTCAGTGTCTCTGCGGGTTGGATTTGTGGTGAGAAAAACGATTCGGGGGGGAGAGAAGGTGAGCTCGCTGGGCTTAGTGGGCTAGCTGGGTTGGGCAGGCTTAATTCCATTTTTTTCCTTCTCTATTTATTTTTCTTTTTCCATTTCCATTTTCTGTTTTGAATTTGTTCAAAAGATTTCAAACTCTTTTTCAGTTCAAATATTTTCAAACTTTTCAATAAGTTTCTGTTATGTTTAAACATGTATTTTAATCTTTATTGTTTTATGGTTTCTTTATTGTTTAGAATAATTTCTTTATTGTTTTTATGGTTTTATTCTTTATTAAAATAAGCACTTGACTTTATTCAAATAAGATTTTATTTATATTTTCAAACTCTTATTTGAATCTTAATTATTAACAAACCTTTTTTAGTAGTTTTTATTTATTTAATAGGGTGTTAGATAATTCACTTTGAATTATTTGAAATATTTTTAATATGATTTATTAATCATTTAAATTGGGAATTTGTCTTCATTCAAATAAAATCAAATATGGTTTTAATCCCTTATAAATTTTTATTTCAAATAATTCTTTGATTCCATTTAAGTTAATTAAATAACTTTTATTCCACTTGGGAAAATTCCATTTATTATTTTCCCATGATTTAATTAATCATTTCTATTAGAGATTTTTTCTTTATTTAATAGAATGGAATTTGGTTAATGGCATATAATTTTATTTGAATATTTTTTATCCTTTTATTTTATTTGGATTTGGATTATATTTATTCCATTTGCTTATGGATTTGGCCAAGTTTTAATTTGGCTTTTAAATAATCCTTATTTATTTATTCCTTTCCTTATCTTATAGAATCCATATCTTTATATTTAAAGATCCAAACTTGGTGATTCCAATTTGTATAATTTTATTTGATATTGGCTTATCCTTTTAAATCTCTTTAGGATTACTTTGCTCACAATTTGGTATGGATTTAGATAGGATCTTTATTAGCTTTGGAAATTATTTCCTTTCATCTTATTAAATTCATAATTTTTTATCTATGGTTCCAAATTAAGTGAAACCAATTTCTATGGTTTTTATAATATTTTTATTTATCATCTTTGATCATTTATAAATGTTTGTTGACCAATTTTTATATGGATCAAATCCATAGTCTTTGAGATATCTTGGAAATGATTTTGTTCCATTAAGGTTTTGGGTTTTGGTTTATTTTTCCCAAGTTTTAATTTCAAGATACATTCATTGATGTATGAATTTCACTTGATTGAAATTTGTTAGATTCCATTTTATGCAAATGTTGTTCAAGATGGGTTTTGTTGTTTCCATTTAGAAACAAAAAGTTTCTTTTCACCCTAAATTTCAACAATTATTTAGTTTGTTTATTTATTTTTCACATTTCAAAATTTGGAAAATTTTGGGATGTGATAGGCAACCATAGCATCTCATTCAGAACCTACTTTTACAAAGTATTTTACTATCTCGCTATGATGCACACGAATCCAATGTGGTATTTTGTTAGTAGCTAGGGTTACCTATCTGCTGCACAGTTTCCCTTTTGTAGCCTTATACTCCTGATCCACTGCTCCTAGCATACCAAGGTCTGGCATTTGAGCGTTGCTAAAGCTTTTGTGACCGATAGCTTAGCCATGCATAGTAACTACGTCTGATCTGTCCGAATGATGAATCAGAGATGCCGGCGAGTCTAGAAAGGTAGGAAATGGTGACCTCAATGAAGGAGTTAACTAAACATGCTAAGGCTTGTATGGAAGGCCACGTTGGGTGTGGTATTTGTAGTCCCATGCTCTCCACCTCTAGGAATTGAGTTCTTGCCTTTGGAACCGAGACGAGCGTACAACCATACGGGGCCTAGAAAACCCCACGAGCAACTAACTTGCCTAGTAGATTCCATGAGTCACATAGTTCAGGATTTACATTTGGCATATGCATTGAAAATGTTTTCGAAAGAGGAGGCGTTGGAGGTGCATCATAACAGGTAGGGAAGCATGGACACGGTTTCTTGGGGTGGATGGAGCCCCTGGTAAACCAACCTCGCCTCACATATTTAGGTACCGGCTTCGGGACTTGACCCATTACGGCAGAACCATCCCTAGGGCGTGATGTTGGATATATGCCCTAGAGGCAATAATAAATGTAGTTATTATTATATCTTTGTGTTTATGATAAATGTTTACATTCATGCTATAATAGTATTAACAAGGAAACATTAATACTTGTGTGACTTGTAAACTTAAATTGAAGTCCCTAGTAAAGCCTCTTCATAATACTAGCTTGTTGGTTAATTAATGATTGTGGTTTCCCTATCATGAACATTGAGATTTTATTAACAACAAGATCATATCATTAGGAGAATGATATGGTGGACATACTCCTATAGATAAGCGTAGCATAAAGATCAAGTCATTTTAATAGTTCAATTGCTATATGCTTTCTGATACATAGTAACCTAATTCCTTCGACCATGAGATCATGCATATCACCTTCACCGGAAGGATGCTTTGATGACATCAAACACCACACCGTAACTGGGTGGCTATAAAGGTGGCATTGAGTGTTCGGAAAGTATTGGTTGAGCCACATGGATCAAGAGTGGGATTTTTCCATCCATATGACGGATAGATATACTCTGGGCCCTCTCGGTGAAATGTCATCCAATTAGCTTGCAAGCATGTGACTGGCTCACAAGGGATCACATATCACGGGAACGAGAAAAGAGTACTTATCAGTAACGAGGTTGAACTAGGTATGCAAAGATACCGACGATCATAACCTCGGATAAGTAAACTATCATGAGACAAAGGGAAATTGGTATCGTATGTAAGTGGTTCATTCGATCACAAAGTAATCATAGAAATATGTGGGAGCCATATGAATTTCCAGATTCCTCTATTGGTTATTGTTCACGAACCGTAGGGAGACACACTTAAGGATTCAACGTTGTTTGAGTAGTTATGGAATGATGAGAAAGAGACCAAATGTTGTTCGCAGTCTCGGATGGGATCCGGGATATCACGAGGAGATCCGGAATGGTCCGGAGAATAAGATTCATATAAGGAAAGTCCTATTTCGGAGGTCAAGAATGGTTCCGGTGTTTTCATTGGGAATGTTCTACAAGGTTCCGGAAGGACCGGCACTCCGAAGAGGAAGGGTACATGAATGTGTCATACCAAGTTGCAATGATTGCATCATGTACTAGGTGTCATCGATGAACAAAATAAAGGGTTTAATCAGATCCTAGTTTGAAAAGTCAAACGCCAATTTGAAAAAGTCAAACGGCTATTTTGGAAAGTGGAGGGAAGTGAGAAACCAAGTTGGGGAGGGACTCCCTCCCCTTGGCCAGCGCCTCCCACCTAAAAAGGGAGGGGCAGGGCTGCTCCTCCTAGAACACAAGTTCTCCACCCCAAAACCCTATCCCGGCGCCGCCACTTCCTGTTGCCCTAGGGCTCCCCTAGCCACCGACTTGGGCAAGCCCCAAGCCCTAGCCGCCGGCCCTAGCACCTCCTCCTTGGTGTATCTAAACCCTAGATCACCGAGGAGCTCTCTCATAGTCCACCATACTCGCTCCGGCTTAAGGCGAAGCCCTGCGAGATCTCCCCTCTACTTCCGGTACCACGCCGTTGTGCTGCCGGAATCGCGAGGAGAGTGTTACAACTCCCGCTTCCTGCAGGAACAAGGGAGAGGAAGGTCTTCATCGAAAATCAACGATGTGACCGATCAAGGGATCACTGCCGAACGCAGCCACGGAAGGATCGCTCACGATCTTGAGATCGGGAAGAGTACGACTACATCACCCACGAGAATCCGCTCTCGTTAAACACTTTGGTATCTTCGAGGGTGAGTTATTCCATCGACTCGTTGCTACAATCTAGTAGATAGATCTTGGCTTGTTTGTTTGTATGCGGTAGAAATTTTTTGTTTTCCATGCTATGAAACCCTACAGTGGTATCAGAGCCGTGTCTATATGTAGATCTGTTGCACGAGTAGAACACAATGGTCATTGTGGGCGTTGATGCTTTTATTTTCGATTTCTTCTTGTGTACTTTGCATCTTGCGGGATGTTGGGATGAAGCGGCCCGGGCTAACCTTACATTACATCGTTCATGAGACTTGCTCCACGCTTGACATGCAACTTGTATTGCATAAGTGGCTTTGCGGGTGTCTGTTTCTCCCAGCATAGTTAAGATTCAATTTGCAACGGGTGATTGTCAATACTAGTATCAATGTTGTGGTTCATGTTCGTAAGTTAGAACGACACTTATTGAAAGCCCAAAACCACGTAAAACATGCAAAGAAAGTAGAGGCGTCTAACTTTGTTTTGCAGGGGTGTGCAGTGATGTGATATGGACATGATTGTGATTATATTTGATCTATGCAATGTTCCTTATTGTAAGTTGGCAACCGGTAGGAGCCATATGGTTTTCTTTAATTTATGTTAAGACCCGCGTGTCTATTCAAAGTAGTTGTAATAGTTGAAGCCGGTGGACGACAACCATGGAGAAGCGTCATTGACCTTGATGCAATGCCGGTGATGATGGAGATCATGTTCGTGCTTGAAGATGGAGATCAGAAGCACAAAGAAAAAGGCCATATCATATCACATATTATGAATTTCATGTGATGTTAATCCTTTATGCATCTTGTATTGCTTAGTTAACGACGGTAGCATTATAAGATGATCCCCATGCACATGAATTTCAAGTCATAAAGTGTTCACCCTTAGTTATCACCGTTGCTAAAGCTTGTTGTTTCGAAGCACCACGTGATGATCGGGTGTGTTAGATTCCGCAAGTGTATACAACGTGAGCAAGCCAGATTTGCTCATGCGGAAGATAAGGTTTGATATTGACGAGCCTAGCATGTACAGACATGGTCTCGGAACACGGATCACCGAAAGGTAAAGCATGAATCATATAGTAGATATGATGAACATGTCGATTGTTCACCATTGAAACTATATCAACTCTCGTGATGATCGGTGTTGATGTGGTGGATTTGGTTCGTGTGATCACTAAAACAATGTGAGGGATATTGTTTTGAGTGGGAGTTCACCTAGATTAATTTAACTATTAATTAGAACTCAATTTGTCATAAACTTAGTCTAAACTATTGCAAATATGTTGTAGATCAATGGCGGCCCCTACCATCAATTTTAATGCGTTACTAGAGAAAGAAAAGTTGAAAAACAATGGAAGCAACTTCGCGGATTGGTTCCGCAATTTGAGGATTGTCCTCACAGCTGGTAATTTGACCTATGTGCTGGATGCACCGCTGGGTGACCCACCTGCAGCTACTGCTACCGATGAAGTAAAGAATGTTTACCTTGCTCGGAAGACTCAGTACTCCAAAGTTCAGTGTGCTATCTTGTATGGTTTGAATCGGAGCTTCAGAAAAGGTTTGAGAATTCAGACCCACATGATATTGTCCGTGATCTCAAATTGATATTTGAGACTCACATGGCAATTGAGAGCTATGAGGCTTCTGAAAAGTTCTTTAACTGCAAGATGGAAGAGGGCAGCTCCGTCAGTGAGCATGTGCTTAAGATGTCTGGGCACGCAAACAAACTTCAAAGTTTGGGTATAGTGATTCCTAATGCTTTGGGGATTTACCGTGTCCTCCAATCACTACCACCAAGTTACAAGAACTTTGTGATGAACTACAATATGCAAAACATGAATAAGCAGTTGCCAGAACTCTTTGCCATGTTGAAATCTGCTGAAGTGGAGATCAAGAAAGAGCACCAAGTGTTGATGGTCAATAAGACCACCAAATTCAAGAAAGGCAAGTCTAAGCAAAAGGGAGACTTCAAGAAGTGTGGTAAGAAAGTTACCGTGCTGACAAAGAAGACCAAGGCTGGACCTAAGCCTGATACTGAGTGCTTTTACTGCAAGGGAGAAGGTCACTGGAAGCGGAATTGCCCAAAGTACTTGGCGGATTTGAAGAACGGCAACATCAAGAAGAAAGGTATATCCGATATACATGTTATTGATGTGTATCTCACTAGTACTCGTAGTAGTGCACGGTATTTGATCTTGGTTGGTTGCTCATATTTGTAACTCGAATCAGGTGCTGCAGAATAAACGGAAGCTAGCGAAGAACGAGGTGACGATGCGCGTGGGAAACGGATGAAAGGTTGATGTGATCGCGGTCGGCACGCTACCCCTTCATCTACCATCGGGATTAGTTTTATACTTAAATAGTTGTTATTTGGTGCCTGCGTTAAGCATGAACATTATATCGGGATCTTGTTTATTGCGAGAAGGTTACTTGTTTAAGTCTGAGAATAATGGTTGTTCGATTTATATGAGTAATATGTTTTATGCACATGCACCTTTGATAGATGGTCTATTCTTATTGAATCTCGATAGTGGAAATACACATATTAATAACATTGAGGCTAAACGTTTGAAATCGAGCGATAACTCGACCTATATGTGGCACTGTCGTCTTGGTCACATTGGAATGAAGCGTATGAAGAAACTCCATCCCGATGGACTTCTTGAATCACTTGATTTCTAATCACTTGAAAGATGCGAAGCATGTCTGATGGGTAAAATGACTAAGACTCCATTTTCTGGTATGATGGAGCGAGCTACAGACTTATTGGAAATCATACATATCGATGTGTGTGGTCCAATGAGTGTGGCATCGCGCGGTGGTTATCGTTATGTTCTTACCTTCACGGATGACTTGAGTAGATATGGGTATATCTATTTCATGAAACATAAGTCCGAAACTTTCGAGAAGTTTAAGGAATTTCAAAGTGAGGTAGAGAATCAACGTAAAAAGAAGATTAAATTTCTACGTTCTGATCGTGGAGGTGAATATCTAAGTTACGAGTTTGGCGAGCATTGGAAGAAAATGTGGAATACTTTCACAGTTGACACCGCCGGGAACACCACAGCGTAATGGTGTGTCCGAACGTCGTAATCGAACTCTCTTAGATATGGTTCGTTCTATGATGTCACTTACAGATTTACCGCTATCATTTTGGGGTTATGCATTAGAAACAGCCGCATTCACTTTAAATAGGGCACCATCTAAATCCGTTGAAACGACACCGTATGAATTATGGTTTGGGAAGAAACCTAAATTGTCGTTCCTTAAAGTTTGTGGTTGCGAAGCCTATGTAAAGAAGTTACAACCGGATAAGCTTGAACCCAAAGCGGAAAAATACGTCTTCATAGGATACCCGAAGGAAACTATTGGGTATACCTTCTATCATAGATCTGAAGGAAAAAATCTTCGTTGCCAAGAATGGATCCTTTCTAGAGAAAGAATTTCTCTCGAAAGAAGTGACTGGAAGGAAAGTAGAACTCGACGAGGTTGTTGAAACTTCTCTCGAAATTGCGAGTAACGCAGCACCGAAAGAAGTTCCTATGGTGCCTGCACCAATAAGAGAGGAAGATAATGATGATGATCATGAAACTTCGGTTGTAGTTGCTACAGAGCCTCGCAGGTCAACGAGAACTTGTACCGCTCCAGATTGGTATGATCCCGTTTTGAGTGTCATGTTGGTGGACAACACCGATGCCCTGCGACATATGAGGAAGCGATGATGAGCCCAGATTCCAACAAATGGCAAGAAGCCATGAAATCCGAGATTGGATCCATGTACGAAAACCAAGTATGGACTTTGGTGGACTTACCGGATGGCCGGAAGGCTGTCGAGAACAAATGGATTTTCAAGAAGAAAACATATGCTGATGGTAATGTAACTGTCTATAAAGCTCGACTTGTCGCAAAAGGGTTTCGACAAATTCAAGGAGTTGACTACGATGAGACTTTCTCACCTATAGCGAAGATAAAGTCTGTGAGGATTATGTTAGCAATAGCTGCATATTATGATTTTGATATATGGCAGATGAATGTCAAAACAGCATTCCTCAATGGAGACATTGATGAAGAGTTGTATATGATGCAACTTCAACGGTCCATCTATGGATTTAAGCAAGCATCCCGAAGTTGGAATCAACGTTTTGATAAGGTGATCAAAAGTTTTGGTTTTATACAAACTTATGGAGAAGCTTGTATTTACAAGAAAGTGAGTTGGAGCTCTGTAGCATTCTTAATACTATATGTAGATGACATATTGTTGATTGGGAATGATGTAGACCTTCTTAATAGTGTCAAGGAATATTTGAATAATAGTTTTTCAATGAAGGATCTTGGCGAAGCAGCTTACATATTAGGCATAAAGATTTATAGAGATAGATCGAGATGCCTAATATCATTGTCACAAAGTACATATTTGGACAAAGTTCTAAAGAGGTTTGGAATGGAATATAGCAAGAAAGGGTTCTTGCCCATGTTGCCCAATACGACCTTGAGTAAAACTCAAAGTCCGACAACGGCAGAAGATAGAGAAAAGATGAGTAAGACTCCCTATGCCTCAGCCATAGGATCTCTAATTTATGCCATGCTATGTACTAGACCCGACATTGCATATGATGTTAGTTTAACTAGCAGATATCAAAGTGATCCAGGAGTGGATCATTGGACAGCGGTCAAAAACATCCTTAAGTACTTGAGAAGAATGAAGGATATGGTTCTTTCTTATGGAGGTGATGAACAGCTCGTTGTTAATGGTTACACCGATGCTAGTTGGAACACCGATCCGGATGATTCTAAATCACAATATGGATACGTATTTACTTTGAATGGTGCAACAGTTAGCTGGAGGAGTGCAAAGCAAAGAGTTGTGGCGAGATCTTCAACTGAATCAGAATACATGGCTGCTTCGGAGGCTTCACAAGAAGCGATATGGATGAAAGAGTTCATTACAGAGCTGGGTGTGGTTCCTAATGCGCTAGACCCAATGTCTATCTACTGTGATAACATGGGCGCCATAGCCAATGCGCAAGAACCAAGGTCACACAAGAAGCTGAAGCACATCAAGCTACATTTTCATGCTATTCGAGAACATGTCCAAGATGGGGACATAAAGATTTGCAAAGTACACACATATCTGAATGTGGCGGATCCGTTGACTAAACCTCTCCCGAGGGCAAAACATGACCAGCACCAAACTGCCATGGGTGTTCGGTATATTACCATGTAATCTAGATTAGATGACTCTAGTGCAAGTGGAAGACTGTTGGAGATATGCCCTAGAGGCAATAATAAATGTAGTTATTATTATATCTTTGTGTTTATGATAAATGTTTACATTCATGCTATAATAGTATTAACAAGGAAACATTAATACTTGTGTGATTTGTAAACTTAAATTGAAGTCCCTAGTAAAGCCTCTTCATAATACTAGCTTGTTGGTTAATAAATGATTGTGGTTTCCCTATCATGAACATTGAGATGTTATTAACAACAAGATCATATCATTAGGAGAATGATATGGTGGACATACTCCTATAGATAAGCGTAGCATAAAGATCAAGTCATTTTAATAGTTCAATTGCTATATGCTTTCTGATACATAGTAACCTAATTCCTTTGACCATGAGATCATGCATATCACATTCACCGGAAGGATGCTTTGATGACATCAAACACTACACCGTAACTGGGTGGCTATAAAGGTGGCATTGAGTGTTCGGAAAGTATTGGTTGAGACACATGGATCAAGAGTGGGATTTGTCCATCCATATGACGGATAGATATACTCTGGGCCCTCTCGGTGAAATTTCATCCAATTATCTTGCAAGCATGTGACTGTCTCACAAGGGATCACATATCACGGGAACGATAAAAGAGTACTTATCAGTAACGAGGTTGAACTAGGTATGCAGAGATACCGACGATCATAACCTCGGATAAGTAAACTATCATGAGACAAAGGGAAATTGGTATCATATGTAAGTGGTTCATTCGATCACAAAGTAATCATAGATATATGTGGGAGCCATATGAATTTCCAGATTCCTCTATTGGTTATTGTTCGGAGAAGTGTCTCGATCATGTCCGCATAATTCACGAACCGTAGGGAGACACACTTAAGGATTCGATGTTGTTTGAGTAGTTATGGATTGATGAGAAAGAGACCGAATGTTGTTCGGAGTCTCGGATGGGATCCGGGATATCACGAGGAGATCCGGAATGGTCCGGAGAATAAGATTCATATAAGGAAAGTCCTGTTTCGGAGTTGGAGAATGGTTCCGGTGTTTTCATTAGGAATGTTCTAGAAGGTTCCGGAAGGTTCGACACTCCGAAGGGGAAGGGTACATGAATGTGTCATACCAAGTTGGAATGATTGCATCATGTACTAGGTGTCATCTCTGAACAAAATAAAGGGTTTAATCAAATCCTAGTTTGAAAAGTCAAACGCCAATTTGAAAAAGTCAAACGGCTATTTTGGAAAGTGGAGGGAAGTGGGAAACCGAGTTGGGGAGGAGTTCCTCCTCCACCGCCGGCCCACTATGGATCCGAGTTGGGGAGGGACTCCCTCCCCTTTACCGGCGCCTCCCACCTATAAATGGAGGGGCAGGGCTGCCCCTCCTAGCACACAAGTTCCCCACCCCAAAACCCTAGCCCGACGCCGCCGCCTAGGGCTCCCCTAGCCGCCGACTTGGGCAAGCCCCAAGCCCTAGCCGCCGGCCCTAGCACCTCCTCCTTGGTGTGTCTAAACCCTAGATCGCCGAGGAGCTCTCTCATAGTCCACCATACTCGCTCCGGCTTAAGGCGAAGCCCTGCGAGATCTCCCCTCTACTTCCGGTACCACGCCGTTGTGCTGCCGGAATCGCGAGGAGAGTTCTACAACCTCCGCTGCCTGCTGGAACAAGGGAGAGGAAGGTCTTCGTCGAGTACCGAACGTGTGACCGACTACGGGAGCGCTGCCGGAACGCAGCGCCGGAAGGATCGTGTACGCGATCTTGAGATCGGGAAGAGTAGGACTACATCACCCACGAGAATCCGCTCTCGTTAAACACTTTGGAATCTTCGAGGGTGAGTTATTCCATCGACTCGTTGCTACAATCTAGTAGATAGATCTTGGCTTGTTTGTTTGTATGCGGTAGAAATTTTTTGTTTTCCATGCTACGAAACCCTACACGTGACTCATGGTCTCGACGAAAGCAAGGTAAAGTTCGTGGTCAACCACCCTCTACCGACCTTCCACGGAAGAGGGCTAATAATATTTGGCATTAAGAGTCGGTTGGTGCGTGTGGGTAAAGTTGTACACCCCTGCAGGGTTAAATCTTTTCGAAAAGCCATGTTCACGGTTATGAACGCTTGGTGACCAGATTCTAAGATCATAGATAACATTAAGCATTATAAAACTTGTTAATCCACGTGTGCTTAAGGATGCTTCCTCTGGGTCGAGGTGGTGATCCTAGATAGGAGGTTCTGAAGAAGCTGGTGGTTATCCAGATGTGTTGAACAAGATGAAGATGTCGTTATCTTATCCCTTTTAAAAGATTCTAAGTAGATGAGCCTCTTCTCTATCTTGTTTACAAATAAAGATTGCTTTCCGCAAAAGAAAATCCAGAGAAAGCCTTTATAGACAGAGCATGTAGATACTAGGTTATCTAAGTCTTGCGGAGTACATTCTCGTACACAGCCTTGCGCCATTGTTGTTTTTTCATAGATGATCTAGTTGCAACTGAAGGTGGCTTCTATGTTGACATCGACGAGTAGTTGGGGGTCCCAGGTAGCAGCCTGAGAACTATGGGATGGACGTTGTGTCACATCCCAAGATTTTCCAAATCTTGTAATGTGAAAATAAATGAATAAAATAAAACTTTGTTTAATTTTCAGAGCCAGAAGAAACTTTTTGAAATCAATTAGAAAATCAAACCCATTTGAATTAAATAAAATCCTAAAGGGATTCATAAAGATAAACATTTAATAAAGTAAATTAAAAATGTTTTGGGAATTACTATTATTGGATCCTTTAATAAAAGATTTGGTTTTCAAAAGAAAAGATGGATTTATAAATAAAGATTATTTAATAAGCCCAATTAACCCTTGACCAAACTATGGGAATTAAAACATTTAGTTTTGAATAAAAATAATAAAGGTTTATTTAAAAATAAAACAATAAGGAATTAATATCAAATTTTATTCAAATAAAAGGTGGTACCATTTTAATTAAAACATCAAAACTTATTAAATTGTTTTAAATAGGTTTTTCAAGTATTTTATATTCTCTAATAAAACCTACTGAGGTGTTTTGACTTTAATTTAGATTTCAAAATAAATGTCTCAATAAAACAAATCCTATTTGATTTAATAACTAAGGTCCATTTTATTTAATTATTAATGGACCCTAAAGTAAAAGGATTATTTTGTTTTAAACAAGTTTTCCAAATATTCTTTATTTCCAAATAAAATCTACTGTTTGATTTTGAAAATATTTGGATATCAAAGGAAGATTTTATTAAATAAACCAAACCCTATTAATAAACCATAATCCATTTTATTTAATTAATAAATGGAACCTAAAAAGATTTAAAATATTATTTTATTTTGGAGTGTTGGGTTATGTTGATGAACAGAACCAAAAACACAATGCAAATTTTAATGATTGTTTGAATTGTTGAATTATTTGAATGCTTGAATAATTGTTTGGAATAACAAATCAGGAAATAGAAATAGAAAAAGAAAAAGAATTAGACAGAAAAAAAATAGAACAACCCACCAATCTGGCCCAACTAACCCAAAGATCCAATGACTCCTTTTCTCCCAAACCGTTTTCTTCACAAAGAAACAACCCATTGAAAGGTTGTGTGGACCTCCTCCCCTCGTTTCTTTTCCCCACTGACGACTGGACCCATTTTCCTGTTCACCCTCCTTCTTCCTCGCGGTGACAGCGCCCCCCTTCTCCTCGATCGTTTCTAGCGACATTTGCGAGCATCAATTGACATTAACGCGGAAGTTAATCGCTCCTGCGACCGCGCATTCTTAAACACCTCCCCCTCCACGACATTTTCCCCAGACCACTCCTCCCCTCTGCCTCCAGGCCGCCCCAATTTCTCTCTGCACCACCGCCATCTTCGACGAGCTTAGCCCTCAATTCCGGCAGCCCCTCGCCGCCCCTTGCCTCCTCGACCATGCTCTCGTGATCCACACCTCCTGGCGATCATCCCCGTAGCACCAGCTTGCCCCCGAGCGACCCAGAGCGTCGACAACCACCTCGACCACCGTCACCACCGTCTTCCTCTTTCTCCGACGAGCCCCACAGGTAGATTCCGGTCACCCCTCTCCTCCCCGGTAAGCCTCGACCACCCCGCGCCCTCTGGATCATGCACACATCTTTGCCATGGTCCTACGCAGCTAACCCAACCCTCCGTTTGTCTTCTCGTGGACCACAGCGTCATCCTCGACCTCGACCGCGCGCATCCGTCGCCAGAACCAACTCCGGCGAAGAATTCTGCCCGTCCCCGTGCGCCCCTCCACCAACCGGTAGCACGTTGAGCATCAGCGTTGCATTGCGAACCTGGTGAGCATCCTCCCCCTCTTTTTCGCGTCCTGTTTCGCTAGCGCCGCCGCCAACTAGCCGCTCCGCCGCTCGCCGTTGTTATCGCGCCGCCAGTTCATGACTGCTAGATAGGAGCCGTCCGATATCAATCGAGTGGATGAGATAGAATGACTTAAACGCGAAGGGGTACTCAATCTGGGCCACTCGATCTAACTAGATCTAACGTTCCACAGAGCCGATCCGGCCGAACCGGTATCGACCAGTAAGAACACGCCGCGTGTCACCTTTTTGATTTAAAAACAGATTTGAAATCTGATTTAGATAGGATTTTCAAACCCTTATAACTTTTGATCCACACGACCAAATTTGACAAATTTTATATCAATAAAATCAGGAGAGCAAGCCCTAGCCAACCATGGCCTTAGTTTGACAAATAGTATCTGATTGCTTGTTTGAAATTACAGAAACATTTGTGTACTTGTTTAGAGTATAAAAATTGTTTAAAATTGATTTTAGGATTAAATCTTTTGCAAAATGGATTTGTGTGACCTTACTGACCCTAGGAACCAACCCATGGTGTTAAAAATGGTTTTTGTGAAATTTAAGTTGAATTATTTAACTTAGCCATTTTCTAGCCAAATAAAAATTATTAATTTTATTATGGAAATGTTTTTGCAAAGAAAACTTTGGGAAAATGTTATGGACCAAACTTACTGACCCAAAACACCAAGCCTTGCCAAGGGCAACTTACTGGGTGAAAAACATAAAGTTTTGCTTTGAAAAGAATAATTTTCACCACATAAAATGTTGAATGGATTTTAAAATAGACTTTGAACAAAACCCTCTAACTAATGACTTTGCCATTTTGGTAAATGACCAATGTGGACCTTACAAAGTCTATAAACCTTGTAGAGACCAACCTTGCAATAGAACCCTCTTCTTGCAAGACTTAGGATCCATTGCTTTGTGTATGTGAAATATTGATTGAATGTTGGTTTGGAATGCTACTTGATACTATGCTTGTTTGATTGTAGTGAAATTAGCAAAGTGTGAGACTAGCAAGATCAAGGAGTGACTATCATTCCCTAACAAAAAGGCAAGTTACATTATCATACAAAAGACCTACTATTTTCATTATACTTAGTGGATTTTGTAAACATGCATGAAAGTGTTTTATACTTATGCTATGCTAATCCTAATAGGATTCCTTATACACTCCTTAGTAAAATATTGAAGTTGTACATGCTTAGCCATGCTATGTTTTGAAAAGAGATACATGTTGAAATTTTACAAAGGTTGAGAAAAGACTTGTGTTTTATATAATAAAAAAGGACACAATGAACCACCTAGGTGGTGGACACTTTGTGTTTGGAGAAGGTGGCAACAAAAGGGAACCATGACTATGGCAATCACTTTGTGTTGTACTCCAAATGAAAACCACCTAGGAAACTTAGAGATTGAACATGTTTCTCCAATTGTGGCTTTCGTGTACAACCACATGCTATTATGGCTCTGGCTTAGTCAACTACATTAGGAAGACTCGTACATTGTCTTTAGTTACCGGACATGGGGATCTGGAATGCTTCATGGGGGCTGAAGACAAGCTAGCAATGATGTATGGGAGGACCTCTTGGAAAGACTTCGTCACATTCTCGATGCGATACTCCATCTTGGTGAGAACTAATCCGATGAGCCACTGGTGGCAACAAGATGGGATTGTGTCATGTGGGTAAAGTGTACTCCTTCTGCAGAAGTTAATAAAATCTAAGTACTTAGCCGTGTCCCGGTTATGGACAATCTTGAGCAACTAAAGTTTGAATTATGGGAGATCTCGACATTGAACTTCTAATATAAAACTTGATGCACTTGGGGTACCAAGTAATTCAAAGAGATTTGTTAAAGCTTGTTGCACTTGGGGTTACCAAGGTGCACAAGAGCATGATGTACTTGGGTTACCAAGGAACTCATGAGGTTTTGATAAAACTTGCTGCACTTGGGGTTACCAAGGTGCTCGAAGGATTTTGACAAGGACTTGAACACTTGAGTTTCTACCAAGGAGTTCAAGGAACTTGGAAAAAGAGATTGAACAAAGGACTTAAAACCATTTTTGAAAAGATAGGATAAAATATTGCTTCATGCAAATAAGCCTTAAACTCTACTTAGCGGATATGCATATAATGATAGGATCCACTCTTATTATACATAAAAGTGAAGCTTGACAATACAATTCAAACTGTATTGACCCTTGTGGCTGTAACTTGTAATGTTGCAGGTTGATTGTTTTAAAATGAAGATTGTTTGATTGACTAGGAATACAAAGTCTACAACCAACATCTGCCTGTGGCACTTTGAAGATGAAGGACCCATACTTATAGTTATTCCGCTGCAATGTAATGTAATAGCCCAATGAGCTATGTATGATGTAATAAAATTATGTTATTCCTGGTTATAAATTTATATTATGACCTTTGTATCTTGATATTACATCTTTACTGTGGATGCTAGCTATTGATCCAGGGACTAGCATTGTAAAACACAGGAGGACTCTACCTTATCAGGTTGGGACCCCTACAGATGGTATCAGAGCATTGTGTTGCCTGTAGGATTTGTAAACCTAGGATTGGACAAAAACCCTTAGAAAAAATAGGAGTTGTATTTTGTTCCAAAACTTATTTACAAAAACACTTGTAACCTCTTTCCTTAACCATTTTGGTTTCAACTCTACTTCTTTTCTACTTCAACTTGATGGAAAAACCTACCCATGATCAAGGACTACACCATGTGCAAAGGACTTCTTCAACTTCTTCAACTCTAATGACTTCAACATCTTGACATGTTCACCAAGGACTTCAACTTGGATACCACCAAGGACTACAAGTGAGACAAGGAAATCTTACTCAAGATTTAGAGACTGAGGGAATGCAAAATAAGAAGGAACCATCAACAACTTTGAAGGATTGTGACCAAAAGTTTTTCCAAAGGAAACCATGATCTCATGCAAGAAGGATCAACCAAGAAGGATGGAAGGATCACAAGTGAACCATATAGATGGACCACCATAATTTAGATAAGACAAAACACACCCAACTTATGTGGTGTAACAAAAAAAAAATATTTTGTTGCCTAAGTATGTGCTTGAATCTTGTATGAGTGAAAAGTTTGTTTTGAGATTGCATGCATGTTGCTTGTGTGAATTGTGATGTGTGTGATTAGAAATATTTCCTTAGAAATATCTTGCCCATTCTAATCCTCCTTCAACCCAAACAGATGACTACTCCAAAGGACTCCAAGGTTGATGACACCAACACAAACCAAGCTGACAGCCTGGGAGAGCTCATAGCAACCCAACATCAGTTGAACCAACTGACAGCTCAGTTCCTAGCCAACAATAGTGATAAAGATCCAGCACTGCAAAAGTTTTTGGAGGAACAATCTCAACTAATGCTTAAGGTGACTAATAAAATGATTAGCATGGAAGAAAGCTATCCTAGAAGAGTGTATGATAGCAAGGATGACAAAAATGTTGTTCTAGATGGAGCCCCAGCTTGCATTATTTGTGGAGACAAGGATCATACTTCCACAGAGCATGAAGGACAATTCCCCAATTGTGATGAAGACCATCCTGTTGGACAATGCCCCACCTCTCAGGCTACTTTCTACCTTTGTGAAGGAAGTGATCATACTCCTGGCCTATGTCCCATCTATGCCATGGTAGAACAAAGGAAACAAGAAGGATCCAAGTCTACCAAAGGAAAAGGACCACTTATACCTCCAAGCAAGACAACCCAATTCTAAGGATCAAAGAAAATCAAGAAGCCCAAGCAAGACATGAGCCTTGCACAATGTCGTAAATGTAAGGAAATGGGACACTACTCCAGTGGATGCCCAGAGAACAAGAAGAATAAAGGGATTGACCAAGTGTGGTGCAACAACTGTAACGAACCAGGTCATTTTGTAGCAACTTGCCCACAAGAGCCACGTAAAGAACTCAATGACATTCATTGCTTCAACTGCAAGAACCCAGGACACTATGCAAGCAACTGTCCAGAAAGGATGAAGAACAAGTTGAACAAGCCTATGGAGAAGCTCAATCTTGGCCCATGAGTCAAGCATAGGAATAAAGCAAGGGTTTAACATAGAGAAAATTCCAGGACCCAAGAAGGCCAATATGTAATTTTGTTTGAAAAATTTTTAAGGGTGGTAGTACCCTAGTTGTTTTGAACTTGCTTGTAACCCCAGCCTTCCCAAATCTCGGGACGAGATTTATTTTAAGGGTGGTAGCCTGTCACATCCCATGATTTTCCAAATCTTGTAATGTGAAAATAAATGAATAAAATAAAACTTTGTTTAATTTTCGGAGCCAGAAGAAACTTTTTGAAATCAATTAGAAAATCAAACCCATTTGAATTAAATAAAATCCTAAAGGGATTCATAAAGATAAACATTTAATAAAGGAAATTAAAAATGTTTTGGGAATTACTATTATTGGATCCTTTAATAAAAGATTTGGTTTTCAAAAGAAAAGATGGATTTATAAATAAAGATTATTTAATAAGCCCAATTAACCCTTGACCAAACTATGGGAATTAAAACATTTAGTTTTGAATAAAAATAATAAAGGTTTATTTAAAAATAAAACAATAAGGAATTAATATCAAATTTTATTCAAATAAAAGGTGGTACCATTTTAATTAAAACATCAAAACTTATTAAATTGTTTTAAATAGGTTTTTCAAGTATTTTATATTCTCTAATAAAACCTACTGAGGTGTTTTGACTTTAATTTAGATTTCAAAATAAATGTCTCAATAAAACAAATCCTATTTGATTTAATAACTAAGGTCCATTTTATTTAATTATTAATGGACCCTAAAGTAAAAGGATTATTTTGTTTTAAACAAGTTTTCCAAATATTCTTTATTTCCAAATAAAATCTACTGTTTGATTTTGAAAATATTTGGATATCAAAGGAAGATTTTATTAAATAAACCAAACCCTATTAATAAACCATAATCCATTTTATTTAATTAATAAATGGAACATAAAAAGATTTAAAATATTATTTTATTTTGGAGTGTTGGGTTATGTTCATGAACAGAACCAAAAACACAATGCAAAGTTTAATGATTGTTTGAATTGTTGAATTATTTGAATGCTTGAATAATTGTTTGGAATAACAAATCAGGAAATAGAAATAGAAAAAGAAAAAGAATTAGACAGAAAAAAAAATAGAACAGCCCACCAATCTGGCCCAACTAACCCAAAGGCCAGCCCATTGACTCAGCCTTTTCTCCCAAACCGTTTTCTTCACAATGAAACAACCCACGAGCGGTGATGTGGACCTCCTCCTTGTTTCTTTTCCCACCGACGACTGGACCCATTTTCCTGTTCACCTCCTTCTTCCTCATGGTGACAGCCCCCCTTCTCCTCGACTGCTTCGAGACATTTGCGAGCATCAATTGACATTAACGCGGCAGTTAATCGCTCCTGCGACCGCGCATTCTTAAACACCTCCCCCTCCACGACATTTTCCTGCACCACTCCTCCCCTCTGCCTCCAGGCCGCCCCAATTTCTCTCTGCACCACCGCCGTCTCCGACGAGCTTAGCCCTCAATTCCGGCAGCCCCTCGCCGCCCCTTGCCTCCTCGACCATGCTCTCATGATCCACACCTCCTGGCGATCATCCCCGTAGCACCAGCTTGCCCCCGAGCGACCCAGAGCGTCGACAACCACCTCGACCACCGTCACCACCGTCTGCCTCTTTCTCCGACGAGCCCCACAGGTAGATTCCGGTCACCCCTCTCCTCCCCGAGAACACGATGAAGATCTCCAAGCTCAGACGAACCTAACGGCAATTTCTGTTTGTCTTAGGGCGCCCCAAATCTTCACCTTCGTCAAGCGCAGAGCGCCGCCGAGTCTGCCTCTTCTCCGGCGACGTTCCCCGGTAAGCCTCGACCACCCCGCGCCCTCTGGATCATGCACACATATTTGCCATGGTCCTACGCAGCTAACCCAACCCTCCGTTTGTCTTCTCGTGGACCACAGCATCAACCTCGACCTCGACCGCGCATCCGCGCCGAACCAACTCCGCGAAGAATCGCGCCCCCTGCACCCCTCCACCAACCGGTAGCACGTTGAGCATCAGCGTTGCATTGCGAACCTGGTGAGCATCCTCCCCCTCTTTTTCGCGTCCTGTTTTGCTAGCGCCGCCGCCAACTAGCCGCTCCGCCGCTCGCCGTTGTTATCGCGCCGCCAGTTCATGACTGCTAGATAGGAGCCGTCTGATATCAATCGAGTGGATGAGATAGAATGACTTAAACGCGAAGGGGTACTCAATCTGGGCCACTCGATCTTACTAGATCTAACGTTCCACAGAGCCGATCCGGCCGAACCGGTATCGACCAGTAAAAACACGCCGCGTGTCACCTTTTTGATTTAAAAACAGATTTGAAATCTGATTTAGATAGGATTTTCAAACCCTTATAACTTTTGATCCACACGACCAAATTTGACAAATATTATATCAATAAAATCAGGAGAGCAAGCCCTAGCCAACCATGGCCTTAGTTTGACAAATAGTATCTGATTGCTTGTTTGAAATTACAGAAACATTTGTGTACTTGTTTAGAGTATAAAAATTGTTTAAAATTGATTTTAGGATTAAATATTTTGCAAAATGGATTTGTGTAACTCATCGACCCTAGGAACCAACCCATAGTGTTAAAATGGTTTTGTGAAATTTAAGTTGAATTATTTAACTTAGCCATTTTCTAGCCAAATAAAAATTATTAATTTTATTATGGAAATGTTTTTGCAAAGAAAACTTTGGGAAAATGTTATGGACCAAACTTACTGACCCAAAACACCAAGCCTTGCCAAGGGCAACTTACTTGGTGAAAAACATAAAGTTTTGCTTTGAAAAGAATAATTTTCACCACATAAAATGCTGAATGGATTTTAAAATAGACTTTGAACAAAACCTCTAACTAATGACTTTGCCATTTTGGTAAATGACCAATGTGGACCTTACAAAGTCTATAAACCTCGGACATACCAGCTTTGCAATAGAACCCTCTTCTTGCAAGACTTAGGATCCATTGCTTTGTGTATGTGAAATATTGATTGAATGTTGGTTTGGAATGCTACTTGATACTATGCTTGTTTGATTATAGTGAAATTAGCAAAGTGTGAGACTAGCAAGATCAAGGAGTGACTATCATTCCCTAACAAAAAGGCAAGTTACACTATCATACAAAAGACCTACTATTTTCATTATACTTAGTGGATTTTGTAAACATGCATGAAAGTGTTTTATACTTATGCTATGCTAATCCTAATAGGATTCCTTATACACTCCTTAGTAAAATATTGAAGTTGTACATTCTTAGCCATGCTATGTTTTGAAAAGAGATACATGTTGAAATTTTACAAAGGTTGAGAAAAGACTTGTGTTTTATATAATAAAACAAGGACACAATGAACCACCTAGGTGGTGGACACTTTGTGTTTGGAGAAGGTGGAAACAAAAGGGAACCATGACTATGGCAATCACTTTGTGTTGTGCTCCAAATGAAAACCACCTAGGAAACTTAGAGATTGAACATGTTTCTCCAATTGTGGCTTTCGTGTACAACCACATGCTATTATGGCTCTGGCTTAGTCAACTACATTAGGAAGACTCGTACATTGTCTTTAGTTACCGGACATGGGGATCTGGAATGCTTCATGGGGGCTGAAGACAAGCTAGCAATGATGTATGGGAGGACCTCTTGGAAAGACTTCGTCACATTCTCAGTCTGCCAGTACTCCATCTTGGTGAGCACTAATCCAGTAGGCCACTGGTGGCAACAAGATGGGATTGTGTCATGTGGGTAAAGTGTACTCCTTCTGCAGAAGTTAATAAAATCTAAGTACTTAGCCGTGTCCCCGGTTATGGACAATACTGAGCAACTAAAGTTTGAATTATGGGAGATCTCGACATTCCAACTTCTAATATAAAAACTTGATGCACTTGGGGGTACCAAGGAATTCAAAGAGATTTGTTAAAGCTTGTTGCACTTGGGGTTACCAAGGTGCACAAGAGCATGATGTACTTGGGGTTACCAAGGAACTCATGAGGTTTTGATAAAACTTGCTGCACTTGGGGTTACCAAGGTGCTCGAAGGATTTTGACAAGGACTTGAACACTTGAGTTTCTACCAAGGAGTTCAAGGAACTTGGAAAAAGAGATTGAACAAAGGACTTAAAACCATTTTTGAAAAGATAGGATAAAATATTGCTTCATGCAAATAAGCCTTAAACTCTACTTAGCCAGATATGCATATAATGATAGGATCCACTCTTATTATACATAAAAGTGAAGCTTGCCAATACAATTCAAACTGTATTGACCCTTGTGGCTGTAACTTGTAATGTTGCAGGTTTATTGTTTTAAAATGAAGATTGTTTGATTGACTAGGAATACAAAGTCTACAACCAACATTTGCCTGTGGCACTTTGAAGATGAAGGACCCATACTTATAGTTATTCCGCTGCAATGTAATGTAATAGCCCAATGAGCTATGTATGATGTAATAAAATTATGTTATTCCTGGTTATAAATTTATATTATGACCTTTGTATCTTGATATTACATCTTTACTGTGGATGCTAGCTATTGATCCAGGGACTAGCATTGTAAAACACAGGAGGACTCTACCTAATCAGGTTGGGACCCCTACACGTTGCTTCTGTTTATGGCCTCTTAGGCCTTTTGCTAAGTTGTTGTGTAGAACAACATAATTTGCTTTTGCTGTGTGATGTAATGTTGGGTCTATGACCTCTGGTTTGTAATAACTCTAATATCGTATTATGTTAAGAGTTTAAACTTATGTTGTTGAATCCCTGAGTTCTATAATGTTACTGAATCTTACTGTGATCTTCCGTGCTTAGAGTTGAGCTTATCTTAGATGGTGATGTGAGGTTAGTTTAACCCTAATTTCGGGTGTGTTACAAACATCTTTTTCCATAATCGGTGCCAAGGCAACCGACTTCTTCGAGTAGAAATCCACCACCTCCATGTCCACCCCTCCACGAGTGGGATCACAGCGTGAGTCCATCTCTATCTCCGGTGCCTCGGTTGACTCCGCCCACTAAGTCCTAGGGGAAAAGCGTAAGAGTACCATCGCTCCGTCGACTAGTACTACGCCATCTCGGAAGAAAGCTACAATAACAAAGAAATTCAAGCCGACTTCTACCAAGTTACCTTACAACATGACTGATGCGGAACTCGACACGGTCGTGCCTGCTGATGTGAAACACCAGTTAGCACCGAAACAGCCCCAACCAAAGGAAAAAATAGATTTCATGAGTGAGCATCAGGACATGTGGAAAATAGACCATCAGACTATGACCGTTGTATTCAGAAGTCATATAGTAAGGAAATTAAGCGGAAGAGTGCACGCGGGAAACAAGTTCCCCATCTCGGAACACAGGAAGTAAAATCGATCCCCCCGCTCAAGGTGTATTCTAATAAGGACGTACAAGGAAAAATAGTATGTGATGTTGCTGCAGAAATGAATATGACAGTTGCGTAGTTGCTAGGTGTCAAAGATATCCCGAAGGCTGAGGTAGCAGAGAAATTTGTCTGCGGGAAGCCTCTAGTCAGACTTGAGAAGATCCCTCTTCTACCAACACAAATGCGAAGATTGCATTAGTGGTACATAAAAATTGCAAAGCAAGAGCAAGAAAGGATCATGGTGAATGTTAGAAATGAGCATTTCTTCAGTGAAGATCAGATAGTATTGACCTTGTATTTTTTTCAGTTATACAAGCAAGACGCCCTAGACAAATCTCTCATCAGTAACTATTGTATTTAAGTGATTTTTTCTGTAATTAAGTCTTTAGCTCAGCTATATATTCTTGTATAATTATTCTCATTATATTCTTTTGTATGCTTCAGAATGAAGATTCTCGAATGTGAAAGACGGAGAATCTATGACGTTGGGTTCATTGACCCATTTATTGTTAATTTTCCTATGATACGAGACTTCCCTAAGGACACGTATGAAAACTTGCTAATGTTTATAAAGAACCAAAATCCATGTTCGGAAATATTTTTTCCTTACAACTTCAGGCAAGTGTTACTCTCTTATACATATTCACTTTTGCTTACTTGATGTTAAGTGTAATTGATGAGTTATGCATGTATACGTATATTAATGTATGCAACTTCTATTGGATTCTGCTAATCATTCAAATTTATGATGGAAAATTTAAAGTCATGGACTCATTAGATAAAGATCCTAGGGAGTACGAAAGCCTGGTTACGATGCTCCAGAAGTAATTTCAATCATTATGGTGCTCTAAAAGTAATTTCAATCATTATTGCACTATATCAGTACCTTTCATTTATTTCATGATATCAAGTAATTAATAACTTGTTTATTCATTTTCTTTCCCAAACAGAGTTTGGAAACTATTTATGAAGGACAAAGTCGGTGAATGGAAAGATCAACTAACTTTTTGACAAAACAAGGTAAGCAATCCTAGCGAGCAAGGTTTGCGCATCCATTTAACTCTAGTTTCAATACCATTTTCATATTTGAATATAATCTGAGTGAATTCTATTCTCGTAAAGTGCTGGTGGTAGCCACCGGAAACTAATTTATGTCGATACAATGTCTGTGAGTTCCTTTGGATGTCGATCAATGAGCGAAGGAGAGATCAAAGAAAAATTCAAGTACATAAATAATATATTCATAATTTTATTATATGACCATCAATTGTGTTGAGTTTCATTCATAATTTTTTATAATGATTGATATTTTAATATTTATCTCCTTCTTTAAATATCGAAGCTATGGAGGAGAAGGTCCTACCAAAGGACCGTCTACTACCAATACAAGAGGAATTGGCGGGATTTTTTCTTATGGAGGTCCTAGATGAAAAGGGAGAGCACTATCGAGGCTAATTCCTCCACGTAATTTAATGATCTCCATGTATATACCAAGTTGTATATATATATGCTCGTAATAAAAATTATATTATTTATGTATTAATGTGTCCAGTATGTAGTATGTAGTAGCGAAGAATATATATACGAAAACTTGTTTCAAATGAAAACACAAAATAAAAAATAATTTAAAACAAAATACAAAATGAAAAGAAAACACAAGGACCTAAAACCCATCTCCTGCTGCGGCAGCCGATTGCCCCAAAACGCTATTGTGGCAGAACCTACAGCCACGACAATAACACGCCACGTGAAGATATTTACCAAGTGAGACTAAGGATTCTCTGGCCCAACGCACTACTATGGCCACGTAGATCCACGTGAATGGCCTTTAGTTCAAGTTCATGGTATAACCAAAACTAAATAATGGGACCTCTAGTCCCGATTGCGTTGTCAGGACTAGATGCATGTATTCTACTAGTGACATGGGCGAGTTCCCTGTATGAGTGAGTCCCCACTTTGGATTAGTTGACTTCCTATCTTTTTTGTTCTACAAAACCGTTCAGGTGGCTTCTAGACATTGTCTCTATTTCAACATATCGACACGATATCCAACGAGGTCGCTAGGTACGCGGGCCAGGCCATACACTTGTCGAAGTTTCTTGCGCCGAATTAAGCACTACCCAAGAAAACCTTTGAAGTCTAGGTGAACTTCAAAATTATCCTAGTGGTGACCGAATGTCTAGAATACTCAGCTTTCCGCCATGGTGCAACAATGGCGTTGGTCCTGGTACGGGCGTATCATCTCGATTTGGACCTTCCGACGGTGATCTAGGGATTCCTTTTTTTTGAAACGAGGCAAAGAAGCTTTTTCCTTATATTGATATAGGAAAAGCAAACAAAGTTCTTGGCCTCAGCCAATCAAAAAGAAAAAGAAAGGGCCACCAAGGCCCTATGAAAGAAAGGAAAAAATCTTAACCTACAAGCTCTGCCAGGCATTTTGCCCCGGCAAGAATCCAGTCTTTTCCTGCCTCCTTGATCTTGTGCATGATGACCGAGGGCTGGGAAGATTTATTGTTGAAGACTCTTTCGTTCCTTTCTTTCCAAATCTCCCAAGCAATCAGAATGATGGTGGACCGCAACCCTTTGGCAGATGAGGAGGTGGTCTTAGTGAGGGCATGTTAACACCTGGATTTTTAATCCCAGATGCCTGTTTTTCCATACATCGCAATCCCAGGATTACCATTTTTGCGAGACATAACAGATTGGATATCATAGTACATAATCCATTCCAAACCATACATAAGGTCTTACAACAAATAAAGGATCACATGATCCAGTCTTAATACAATTCAACCAGCGGAATAACGTAATAATAACGGTAGCGTAGGCGAGGCTCCATCTTCCTGGTCATAGGCAATGCTGACGATGGGAGATGATCCTAGTTGTCGTAACCTTCCTGATGTCTATCCTCCGGATACTCCTCTTCATAGTGTGGCCACGGGAATAGCCAGGGATAAAGCCATGAGTACACTTTAAGTACTCGCAAACTAATACAGACAAGTGAAGTGGTTTTGGAGTAGGAAGTACTAGGCTCTAGGTTGTTTTTCCAAAAACCGTATTTATCTCTACTGAGTTCAGAAGCAAAGAAAGCTAGTGGAACGTTTTATAACACCTAAGTGGGAACTTGAATTTCATATCACAACCTTGTTGTGGTCAAGTCAAAGTCATGATTCATTTCATAAGTCATTCTGAAAACATCTGATGACGGAACAATATGGCCACTCCAACTGTCCATAACCACAGACGCGGCTATTCAAATACTTTGACACTCTCCATAGGTGGTACACTTTCACCACAATATTCGATACATCTGTTAGGAACAAATCCTGAGTTCACCATACTCAGTATGCGGATAATCAATCCTAACCTTTCAATTACACGCCCTAGTATATGCACCTCTCCTGTGAGTTTAGCCTCCCAACCATGACCAATCGTCATCTTGGGAACTACACAGGTGGACAATCTTCACAAGGTAGCCTCAGCTCAAACCTTGGTCGCAAGGTAACCCATACTAAGGTATATAAATTTCTAGTCAATCCCTACCCAAATTTCGGGTATTGTGGTTGTACGTTAAAATTAGAATGGTATCGCATCCTGAAAACCATCAGTTTTATAAAAGGGCTATGGCTCATGCCTCAACATTTTCATCATCAAAAATCATCTAGTGTTCAAGAACACATGTCAAAACATTTCAGTAGAATGACTCATTATTCTAAGGTTTTCATAACCATTTTCACCAAGTATTCTCACCTAAATTTGACGAAGTTTTATGCTTAGCAGTAGCATCTACAAGTGGGGTATAAACACTAATGAGGGGTGGTAAACAAGTGTATCTTATCTAGGTTCAATCTCATGCCTCGGGATGACATCAAGATTATCTAAATTAGGTCAGGTTTTATGCTCTTTATGCTACCTTCATATATCTTTCCAATATCTACAAGTCACTAAGTAAACCAAACTAAGAAGCTGTGATAAATAAATAAAATACTAATCTTGCAAGTAAAACTAGGATTTGGTATCCTCAATTGGGTATAAGCTTGCAAGCAGAACTTGCATGGTTTAGCTTGTTAAGATAGTAGTATAAGCTTGGTGAGTTGAAAGTGTTAGCTTGCCTTGTGTAGAGCAGTGGTTTAAGTTCTTCTCGGCTTCTTCCTCGTAGTATCCTCCTTCCTCCTCGTATCCTTGGTTGGTACTAGCGTCTATAAATAAATACGAGGTACACAATCACCAAACAATACTTAACTAATTCTATTCATCACACTAAGGTTTTCACTAGATGATCTAGCATCATCACTATTATTACAATCATTGAGGAAAATAGTTTTTAATTCCCTTAATTTTAGAAAAGTAATTTCTACTCATTGAAAAACTACTTAATGTTTAATATTCTCCAACTAAAACATGGGATCATGTTGACACATTTTATCACCACATATTTCAGTACATGGGAATGTGTTAAAGTGGTATCACAATTTAATAAGGTTTTACCCTTTTATTTTAATTAATTAAAGTAACTGGAAATTCCTATGAGGCATTCTTTTATTACTTGTCCATTATTTCTGCAAGTAAACCTATATATTTTTATATATTCTGAAAGGACATGCTAAATGTGATTTTTGAGAGTTGGAATCAACTCAAAAGCTTTCATGGTTGAATTTTGAAAAATGTTTGAATGCAGAAAAGCTTCTGCCTTGTTATTTTTACTATAGATGATATACAAATCCAATTGGTTTTAATCCACGGGGCTTGGATTAATAATTCCAGTACCTTTCTAACAAAATTGGTTTCATGCAATTTGGTGTAGTCAATCGAGTTGGGTTGATTTTTGAATCTAGGTACAGAACTGAGTTTGAACTAAAATGGAAAATACAAATTCAAACTAACTGGGTTGCGCGGGATGCTAACTGGGCCGACCCACGGTGCACAGCGCACGCGCGGGTGGGTTTAAGTGAAAGACCCCACCATTCAACGAGACAGGGGGTGCGAAGCGGTATGGGGCGATCTAGGCCGTGCAATCAAACTCTAATCCTACAGCTGTGGTTCATCGTACATGTCGGGCAACGCTGGAGAGACAGAACCCTAGCGCAGATAGTGGGGGTCGTGGGAGGCTCACCAGGGCTCAGGCGAGGGTCGGCGATGGGGGCGAACGACGAAGTCCATGACGACGAACCTCCTGGTACCAGCGGTTCTCCTGGGGAGGCTCCAATCAACGACCTCTTTCTTCCTCCTCCGTGGCAGACTCCGACCAATTTCTGGCGATGTGCTGCTCGCCTTGCTCCGGGGGTGAAGTGGGGTGATTTTGAGAGATAGGGGAGTGAGATGGTGTGAAGAAATCGAGCAGGGGTGGCCTCTATTTATAGTGCCAGAATGGGACCGAAGGGCGCGGGCGGAGCTCGTCAGGGTCATCGTTATAGCGAGCTACAGGCATGGGCAAAGGTAGGGGACGGTGATGTGTTCCCTGGCGAAGCTCGATGGCATGGTTACGCGTCGTGGGGCGGTGTGAGATGGTCGGAACACGTCGACACTCTGGGCAGGTCCGACGGAGGTTTAATGGCGCACAGGTGATACGGGTCGCACGGCGGTGAACGGGCTTGTCTGGGGTGTTCCTGGGGTGGTGGCGATCCTGCTTGCACGTGGCAAGGGCGGCGCGCGTTCGGTGGGCATGTGTCGCGGCTGGCGCACTGGCGCGCTCTCGGCATGCTCGTAGAGAGGCTAGGCATGCTTGGGCTAGGTTGTCTAGGGGCTGGCAGTGCTCAAGGCTTGGACAGGGGTGGCGGTGGATGGTGGTGTGCCTGCTAAACAAGGTTGGCGCGACTAGAGAAGCTTCTAGCTTGTTGTCGACTGAGGGGTGGCAAGGTGAGCTCAGCATGGTCACCATTGATGGCTATGGCAAGGTCACAGTGGTGCTAAAGCTTGTTAAATGGGAAAGATGATCTACTAAAATCTTGTTGTGAACCAGAGAGGGAACATGTTAGGCCAAAATCACTGCTCCTAATAGTGTTTGATGTTTGTTTGTTTGTTTGTTTGTTTGGTGATTGCAAGGTGTTTGATGAAATGGCCGAAAGAGTTTCAAATTTGAATTTTTTGATTCAAACTTTGTGGGGGTGATAGATGCATACTAAGGAGTCTCTGGTTAGTTGGAAAGGTCAAGTGGAATTGGTTTGGTTGGTTTTTGAGAATTTGGTGATCTTCCCATATGAACTAGATTCAATTTTGAATTGTCATTTGAATCAAGTTGCCAAATGTTTCTGTAAGTTTACAAGGTGGGCTTTGATTCCTTTTACTTGGTCTAGCAAGGGGTGAAAATAAATGGAATTGTTTCTGTTTGAAATCTTGTACTAGAAAAACTCAAAGTGACCTAGTGAGCAAGATTGGCAAAAATGACCATTTGCTTTATTTGTTTTGTTTTTGATTTTCTCTTGATTTGTTTATTCTTGGAAATGTTTTAGATGATGTTGTTTTCATGTTTAAACCATTCCTTGCTATTTAGATCAATCACACAAGTCCATTCATGCATTCATTGAATCATCACATTCACACATGCATTCATATTGATTTATTTAAAAAAAGTTTTTGTTAACCCTAATTTTGGTGATTGGAATTTTGTAATCATTGTTCAATATTTTTGGGATGTTACAAGGCATGCCGGTACTCAAGCACCTTGGTTCATTGGGTCTCCACCCCATGGGGGAGGTCTAGGCAGGAGAGACAAGTAGCCGCCGCATACCAGATCGTTTTGGAGAAACAACATTAAAAGCGGATGTGACGCGTGGTTTCGGGGCTGCACCTGCACAACTGGCAAGTGGGCTGATGTGCCACCCTCTCTTCGCAAGCCGGTCGGTAGTCCAAAGGAGATTCTGCATAGCGAGCCAGGTGAAGAAGCGGCATTTTGGAGGGGCCCAAGTTTTCCAGACAACTTTCTTAAAGGAGCAGGGAAAAGAGGCTAGGAACTAGGCCTTGTAGGCAGAGCTAGTCGAATAATAGCCGTTGGGCGTCAAGGTCAAAATTATGGAGACCGGCGTATCGGAGGAGAGTTGAACGATCGATAGACGATTCCAAAGGCAGACAAATTGGTACAGGTGCTCAACCATGAACGAGTTCACATTAATGTCAGACACCTATTTATGATCCTCCAAAGCGTCCTGCACCATCATCTTCTTTCTCCTAGAGGCTTCGAAGATCAGAGGAGCCAGATATTTCGGTGGAGTGCTGTCAATCCAGGAGTAGGACCAAAAGGAGGCTTTAGCCCCATTTCCAATAGTAACCCGGGTGGCGGCATTAAACAGCTCTCTGTCGGAGGCATCATTCGGGGTATCAGAGCCCACCCAAGGCTTCTCCAGGGTGTCCAATCAAACCATAGCCAACGAAGCCTAAGAGCGCGAGAGAACTTTTCCAAGTCGAGAATCCCAAGACCACCAAGCTCCTTGGGGAGACAAACTTTTTGCCAGTTGACCTTGCACTTTCCACCACTGACGACTTCCTTGCAAGCCCAGAGCATTCCACGACTGATCTTTGCAAAAGACTTAAGGATGCCTTTGTTCGCTTTTAAGGCTGTTAATAGGAAGATGGGCAAGGGGGAGAGGACAGACTTCACCAAAGCAGTGCAACCAGCCTGATTAACGACCTTTCCATGGGTTTAAGCGGGAAAATTCCTTATCGATGAAAGGTTGGAGGTCAGCCCGCCTTAATCTACCGACCGAGAGGGGAAGGCCAAGGTACTTCAGAGGAAAATGGACGATAGCAGTCGGGAAGTTTGCCAAGACCGATGTAAGATCTATCTGCATGCATAGAATAGGAGCAATTGAACTTTTCTCCACATTGGTCACCAGACTAGTAACCTCCCCAAAATTCTGAAGAATATTTGCCAAGTTTGAACAATCCTGCTCGGTGGGAGTCAAAAAATGGCAGTGTCACCCGCGTATAAGGACACCCTGGGACCACGGAGGCCACCTGGCATTTAGTGCAGCAAACCCGCGGCCGTGGCATTCTCAAGGATTTTTTGAAGGGGGTCGATGGCGATGTCAAAGAGGAGAGGCAATAAGGGGTCACCCTGACGGAGGCTGCGCTCATGAGAGATTTCCTGTCCAGGGATACCGTTGAGGATGACAGGGGAAGAGGTCGTAGAGAATAAGGCCGACATCAGAGCACACCATCTCTAAGGAAAACCCAGGCATTGCATAAGATCTAGCATGTAGTCCCAGCAAACAGAGTCAAAATCCTTCGCAATATCCAGCTTCAAAAGGATGGCTGGAGTTTTACTGCGATGAAGTTAGCGAGTTGTGTTCCGGACGTACATGAAATTATCGTGGATGGATCTAGATTTGATGAAGGCACTCTGGCTGAGGGAGACGATCTCATTCATTCTAGGCCTGAGACGGCGGGCCATAGCTTTGGCGATGATCTTCAGAACAACATGAATGAACCAAATAGGCCTGAAATCACAAACGGACTCGGCCCCATCTTTTTTAGGAAGTAGTGCAATGTTGGCCATGTTAAGTATGTGGAAGTTGGACGCCGAAAGTTCCGAGAAAGCATTGACAACCCTTAGGAGATCCCCCTTGACGACCTCCCAGCAGGAACGGATGAAGGAGATGGAAAACCCGTCAGGACCAGGGGCCTTCTCCGCGGGCATGTCCTCACCCGCCTTTTTGTTCTCTAGCTCAGAAAAAGGAAGGCCCAGGTCATCCAAAGCGTGAACATTTGGGTTTAAAACGGTCCAATTAAGATCCAACTGGTGGGGAGGGGCGGCCTAAAACTTTGGAGAAGTGCTCATAGATGATCTTCTCCTTATCCTCGTGAGTTGTGGCCCAGTCATCATTATGCTTGAGTCTCCCAATGAAGTTTTTGTGCTTCCTCGAGTTTACCCGCAGGTGAATTTTTTTGTGTTGGTGTCCCCTTCCTGAAGGTAGCTTCTTCTAGAAGCCTATCTTTCCAGAGCGGCCAAACCCATAACATGCCATTTAAGCCCCGCACAAAGGGACCTTTCTTACTGCGAGAGGTTTCGAGATTCTTGCGCCACATCCAACTGAAGAATAACCTCCAAGGCCATAAGAAACTGAAGCTTGATGTCGGAGAAACGACATTTGCTCCAAGATCTCAAACAAGCCGCCGTGGTTTTGAGCTTGTGATTTATGACGTGGACCGGCTGGGTGTGATTTGAAGGCGCAGTCCAAGCCTTCTCAACCGAAGCATGAAAACCCGGCATCTTAGTCCAAAAAGATTCAAAGTGGAAGGAAGGCGGTTTTCGAGGTCCGGTCTAGTTGGATATCAGCAGAGGATAGTGGTCCGAGAGGGAGGACGATAGCGCGTGCAGGGCATGGTTTTTGAAATTTAGATCCCAACTCGTGTTGCAGAAAGCACGATCAAGCCTCACAAGGGTGGGAGATTCCCTCTCATTTCTCCATGTGAACTTTCTATTCTGAAGTTTTATCTCCTTCAGCTGGCAGGTGGTGAGGGACTGTCTAAAATGTCCCATGAGGCGGAAGTTTAAATTTCCATTATTCTTGTCCTCCGCTTGGTAAGTGAGGCTGAAATCTCCAATGATGAGCCATTTGGAGTCATCGGTAGGGGAGGCGGCAACAACTTTAGCGAGGAAAGCCCCCTTTTCCAAGAAGGCTGGGGGGAGGGGAGAAAACCTAACTTCATTGGGAGAAGCTCTTCTTCCTTACACGCGCGTCTTGAAGTGATACTCGCGTCCACCCCTCCTCGGGCGGAGACTCCTCGGGATTAACTGGCGGAAGGGGAGGAGCCAAGGCAACGGATCGAGGTAGGGACGGCAAAATGAAACACACCTATTTGCGTCCGTGTCGTGGCGCATTGGGCCTCGAGTAGCCACCGCGGGCGTCGATGATGAAGGGAAGCCCACAATTTTCCAAGCGGATGGGACCGCGCAGATGGATGCACAATCCTCGAACGATGGCTCGTCGAGGGAGGCTGGCCTGAGGAACACACTCTGCAGGTGATGCTGAGCCTGCTCAGCGCGCGCCAGTGTGGGGGATGCCAGCAGACGAGAAGTCGCTGCCGATTTGGGACTCCCATCAACAACTTTGAGCGAGGAGGCCAGCGGCTCCATAATACTAAGGAAGGCCAGGGTGAATTTGGGGGGTAGGAAAGAGGGAGGTTGGGGGAGAAGGCTGGGGCGATGGTGGGTGCTGGAGGGAGGAGGCGTGCTGGGAGGGGGTCGGCGGCCGGACATGACGGTCAGGCACGTCGCAGGAGCGGCTCCGGACAGCGGTCATTTCGTAGATGTGTCTTGTGAGGAAAAACCCATGAAGGGATTCCTCGATGCTGGCGACTTAGAGGTGTGCAAGGAAGAGCTAGAGAAACTGTTGAAAGTGACCGCTCCTTATGACGATCGTGTTCTTTCCATGGTCAACCTCGATCATCATCAAGGCACGCAAGTCGCTCCAGAGGACATGCCCTATCCTCCTCCTTAAGAGGTGGACTATTCTCTAAAGATTTACTTCCATGCTACTCCCGAGGGGAAACTGACAACATTCTTCACGAAAACTTAGGGGCTGACTGATTCACCGAGCCAGGCTTTGAATTGCTACTCCGAGGTCGTAACTAGCTGGTGTCATGGAAGTCAACAAGTTAGAGGAGGAAGATGATGGTGAACAACAACTAGAGGAAGCCAAGAAACACATCCTCAACTCACATGGATTTCCAGCAAGTCGCCATGACAATGAAGCCGACGCGTCCCAAGTCTCCAAGTAGATTTATGTAATATCTCATAATGCAGACACCAGGAATGGGAAAGACCACTGTTTGCACGGGAGACAACAAACATGACCAATGTAACCTATAGAGCATGACAAACACAAGACTTTTTTACCCAGATTCAGGTCTCCTGGAGGCTAACAACCCTATCTCCTGCATGTCTGAGTTGATCTTTCATGTGTGTGTGTGTTTACAAGGGGAAGAACTTCCTCTTTCTAGATAGCTTCCCGGGCTTTCTCCTTCACCACTATTAGCTGATCAATGGCACCACAAAAGAGTAGCTAATCTTCTAGTTCTTCAACCCTCCAACCAACCCCCTTCCAATTTGGTGATGGCCCTCCTTTTATAGGTCAAGGGGGAATCACAGTCGCTCGCGCAACCGCATGGTACAAACATTGTCGGGCACTGACTCCGCGTGCCACATGGTGTGATTGAAGAGGGGCGGTGTTGCCCGCCAATCCCGTGGCCAGCATGCTATGTTGTTGCAATCGATGCCGATGGGCCCAGACAATGTCGTACATTCTTATTGTAACATCCCAAAAATATTAAACTAGAATCATCAAACTCTAATCTTCAAAATTAGGGTTAACAAAAACTTTTCTAAATAAAAATATGAAAGCATGCATGTGTGTATGCATTACATTTTGGATTCTTTTGAATTGCCATGTTTATGTGTTTCTTTGCTTGTAAAAGGATTCTTAGGTGAAATAAACATCATCTAAACAATCCCCACACTTTTCCCAAAGACAAATAAATCAAAACAAAATGAGTGAATGGTCACTTTGGCCAAATTAACTCCCATGCCTACTTTGGTTGTCTCTAACTTTCAAAACTTAACAGAAACTTGTTTGGATCTTTGCACCCCTTGATAGTAATCATAACAAAGTACCAAGGCCCACCTTGTGATCATTCAAAAACAATTGAATGCATAGTTTAAAGGACAGTTTAAAATTGAATCTATATCATATGGGAAGATCCCACTTTTTAGAAAACCACTCAAACAAGCTCAGCTTTCAAAACCCAAGCACCTGCAGACTCACCGGCACCAACCTAGCACACCCACCAAAAATCTTTTCAAAATTCAAAACTTGAATTCATGCGGCCATTTCATCAAACACCTTGCAGATGCAAATCAAATAAAATCCAAACACTATTTGGAGCAGTGATTTGAGCCTAACCTGTTCCCTCTCTTCTTGCAACTAGGCTTTAGTAGATCATCTAGCTCATTTGTAAACGTCTAGCACCACTGTAAGCTTGGCAATGTCATAAATGATGAACAGCCGAAGCCACCCATGCCACCCCAGTGTAGACAACAAGCTAGGAGAGGAACTAGCCGTGCAAACCTTGTCTGGGAGATCACCCATGCCTCATCTCCCCCTCTCGACCAGCCCTGCCTCGAAGACATCGACCAGAGCACCCAGGAACGCCGCGCTCGTGCCTTTGTCAACCATGCCGAGCGTGCGCCAGAGCGCCACCCTCGACACGCGCCACCCTCGCCCCGTGCATACACTATCACCACCGTCCCAGGAGACCGCCCGACATCCCCGTTCGCCGCCCCATGCCCCGTAGCCACCGCTCGCCGTCGAGTTCGCCGCCTATGCCGCGCAGAGCATCACATGTTCCAGACCGTTTGCCACCGCCCCTACACGCGCATTAAAGCCATAGAGCATCGCCAGGAGACCACCGATCGAGCGCCACCGTCGGCCATGCCTCTAGCAGCCCGTAGCCATGTCGCCATCGTCGCCTGCCCATCCCGTTCGGTCGCACCGTCGAGACTATAAATAGAGGCCTCCCCCACTCAAACTCTTCACACCATCTCACTCCCCTCTCCTCACTGATCGTTCCACCCCGTTCCCGGAGCAAGGCGAACAGCACATCGCCGGAATTTGGCCAGAGTAGGCCGCCTCTGGAGAAGGGCGCCGTCGATTTCGTCCACCCCAGGAGAAGCTACCGGTACCAGGAGGTTCGCCATCGTCGACTTCGTCGTTCACCAGACTCGCCGACCCTCGCCTGAGCCCCGGTGAGCCCCCGACGACCCCCACCTGCCGCGTTAGGTTTCTGTCTCACCGGCGTAGCCCGACGTGGATGATGAGTAGGAGCTGTTCGATTAGACTTAGACCGTGTGGATGAGATTGCCCTGTACCGCTTCGCGTTTAAAGAGCTGTTGACTGGTGGAACCCCCCTGTCAGTTGAGCCCCGCGCCGCGGAGTGACACTGGGCCGGCCCGTTAGCAGTTCCCACGCAGCCCACTCATTTGAAATTAGAATTTTCCATTTTCATTCAAACACAGTTCTGTACCTAGTTTCAAAAATCAACCCAGCTCGATTCAGTAAACCAAATTGAATGAAACCAATTTTGTTAGAAAGATATGGAAATGCTTAATCCAAGCCCGTTGGATTCAAATCATTTGAATCTATAGATCAACGTTGGTAAAAATAACAAGGCAGAACCTTTTCTGCATTCAAACATTTTTAAAATTTAAACCATAATATCTTTTGAGTTGATTCCAACTCTCAAAAATCAAATTTGATCATACCTTTCAGAATATATAAAAACATTTGGGTTTACTTACATAAATAATGTTCAAGTAATAAAAGAATGCCACATAGGAATTTGTAGTCACTTTATTTAAGTAAAATAAAAGGTTAAACCTTATTAAATTGTGACACGACTTTAAATCACATTCCCATGGACTAAAATATGTGGTGATGACATGTGTCAACATGATCCCATGTTTGGTTTCGAGAATATTAAATCTTAAGTAGTTTTTCAATGAGTAGAAATTACTTTTCTAAAAATAAAAGGAATTAAACCAAGCTTTAATCTTGTAATGTTAGTGATGATGCTAGATCATCTATAGGACCCTTTTGGGTGATGATTGAAAATAGTTAAGTATTGTTTGGTGATTTTGTACCTCGTATTTATTCATAGACGCTAGTACCGACAAAGGATACGAGGAGGAAGGAGGATACTACGAAGAAGTGGAGGAGAACTTCAACCACTGCTCTGCACAAGGCAAGCTAACACTTGCAATATTAGCAAGCTTATACTGATATTGATGCAAGCCAATATTTGCAACCTAATGACTTAGCAACCCTAATACTACTAGTTGAATGTGCAAGCTAACACTTGCAAGATACTCTACTTTAGCAAACCGTACTAATCAAGTTGACCTATGCAAGCACATACTTGCTTGTTACCATGCCAACTATATGCCTTAAGCATATACGATCATAACCACTTGATAAACCAATCCTAGTTTTACTTACCAGCTTTATACTTTATTTCTTTATCAAAGCTGTTACTTAGAGTTTACTTAAGTGAATTGTGGATACTAGAAAGATAATTGAAGGTTGCATAAAGAGCATAAAATTTGGCCTAAGCTAGATGATCTTTATGTCATCCTAAGGCATGAGATTGAACTTAGTTAAACTCCACTAGTTTACTACCCCTCATTAGTACTTACCCCCACTTGTAGATGCTAGTGCTAAGCATAAAACATGATCAACTTAGATGGGAATACTTGGTGGAAAAATGGTTATGAAAACCTTGGAATGATGGATCATTCTATTGAGAAGTTTTGGACACGTGTTTCCGAACACCAGATGATTTATGGTAATGAAAATGTTGAGGCATGAGCCTTATCTCTTTATAATACTGATGGTTGTCTGGATGCGATACCATTCCAATCTTACCGTATAACCACAATACCCGAGAATTGGTTAGGGCTTGACTGGAAATTTATATATCTTAGTATTAGTTCCCTCACGGCCAAGGTCTGAGCTGAGGCTACCTTGTGAAGATTGTCCACCTGTGCAGTACCCAAGATGACAGTTGGTCATGGTTAGGAGGCCAAACTCACAGGAGAGGTGCTTATACTAGGGCGTGTAATTGAAAGGTTAGGATTGATTATCCGCATACTGAGTATGGTGAATTCTGGATTTGTTCCTGACGGATGTATCGAATGTTGTGGTGAAAGTGTACAATCTCTGCAGAGTGTCAAAATATTTGAATAGCCGTGTCGGCGGTTATGGACAGTTGGAGTGGCCATACTGTTCCCCCGTCAGATGTTTTCAAAATGACTTATGAAATGAATTGAGACTTTGACTTGACCACAACCGAGTTGTGATATGAAATACAAGTTCCACTTAGGTGTTATAAAATTTTCAACTAGCTTCTCTTACTTCTGAACTTAGTAGATGTAAATCTGGCTTTTTGCAAAACAACCCTAGAGCTTAGTGTCCTACTACAAAAACCCCCCTTCACTTGTTAGTATTAGTTTGCGAGTACTTAAAGAGTACTCATGTCTTTGTCCCTGGCTATTCCCGTGGCCAGACTATGAAGAGGAGTACCTGGAGGATGGACCCCAGGAAGGTTACGAAAACTAGGATCATCTCCCATCGTCAGCATTGCCTGTGACCCCGAAGATGGAGCTTCGCCTACGCTACCACTATTATTACGTATTTCCGCTGCTTGAATTGTATTAAGAACTGGATCATGAGATCCTTATTCGTGTAAGACCTTATGTATGGTTTGTAATGGATGATGTACTATGGTATCCAATTCTGTTATGTATCGCAAAAATGGTAATCTTGGGATTGCGATGTATGGCATAACAGGCATCTGGGATTAAAAATCCGGGTGTTGACAAGTTGGTATCAGAGCCATCCTGACCATAGGAGACCCTTGTTAGACTGGACGTTTGGAATCAAAAACTTAGTTTCAAAACCAAAGAAAGCAAATATTTACAAAAACTTATTCCTACTCTTATCACTTTGATTATTTCATAAAAATTCATGTTCCTCAAAATAAACTCTTGCAAAAAAAATAAAAATTGACACACTTGATCACTCTACTAACTTACTCATCCTATATTCTTATAGATGGACGTGAGGTACATCAAGTTTTACCAATTGGGAAATGGAGGAGACCGTATCTTTGAGAGGGATTTGGACCAGCGTTCGGAACTTCTAGAGTGTCCACACCCCGAGTTCTTCGGAGCTCAGCTCAATGATCAAGGAGGAGAAGATCTGCAGTGGCTAATTGTTGCAAGTCTCCGAGGAAAGATTGAGCCTCCCACTTCCGAGGGAATTCAGTTTACCTTAAGAGAGAACAACTGGCTCGATGGACTTGCCAGGGCCATGCAGGAAACTCTTGCCCGTCTGTGTGGGCAGAGTATCAACCAGATCAAGGGTACCCGCTTTGAGTTTTGCCCAAGGCGTGATGCTAATGGACAACCATTGGAAGCCCCATACCACCACGAGCTGAAGACTCAATTGGACCACCTTAGCTTCATGATGTACGATCGTTAGCAAGAGTTGGATAATTACCGTGACTACTCCAACCACAAGTCCGCCATTATCAAGACGAAGGATCATACCATCGCCGTGCTAGCAAAGGATCGCAAGTCTCGCCCCCGTCAGCTCGATAAGAAGGAGCGCATCATTGCTCGTCTTCGCCACCGTATCTCGTCTTTGGAGGAGACCATCCAAGAGAGAGACATGCAGTTGGAAGAAAGGGAGAATGCCGGAGAGGATCTTCGTGGAGACCCCTACTGCTATCTCAGCGATGATGATGATTTTCTGGAGGATCACGCTATGGATTTCTTCACCGATGAGGAGGATTTCGCCTTCATCAAAGACGAAGATGATGATGAGGATGACGACTACACCGACTCCAAGGAGTAGTAGCACTTGAGCACTGGCGTAATGAGTAGTATTCGGTCCCACTATATCGTAGTTTCCAGAATGGTTCCTAAAACCATCTGTTTACCTTGTTGTAGCGTGTGTTTGTATCGTGTGCTATGAATGAATGAATGAATGAAAAGCAAGTTGCTAGAAAAATCTGAGTCAAACTTTAAAAACTTTTCAAAGTCCCAAAACCTTAGAAATTTCCCTCTTTTCTCATGATCTATCTCAATCTTTAGATGCCACGCGGAGGAAGTGGTTCATCCCTGGACCCGATGTTGCAGATCCTGCAAATGTTGGTTTCTGACCGAGAAGCCTAAAGAGCGGAACGTCAAGTCAACCTAGCCACCCTTCAACAGATAGCTTAGCTAGCCCACAACAATCAAGGCCACGGAAACCAGGACAACCACGGATCTAAGCTTAAGAATTTCCAGAACACCAATCCACCTGTTTCACTAAGTCGGTAGAGCCCTTAGACGCTGATGATTGGCTGCAAACCATGGAAAATAACATAGAAGTCGCCGGAGTGTAAGCCAACGAGAAAGTTCTGTTCGCCACCCACTATCTAACCGGAGATGCTAGCGCATGGTGGAACAGTGTTCGTGCCATGACCGGAGGACAGATGATGACCTGGGAGGAATTCAAAGTAAAGTTCAGCAGAACCCATGTGCCACCAGGTTTGATTAAGAGGATGAGAGATGAGTTTAGAGAACTTAAGCAAGGAAGGATGACCATAGTGGAATACCGTGACAATTTCTTTTCATTAGCTAGGTATGCCCCAGATGAGATCGACACCGAAGCCAAGAAGAAAGAGAGATTCCTGAATGGTCTGCACGATGAGATGCGGACAGTGTTAGTCAATATCCCCTTTGCTGATATTAAAGACCTGGTCGACTCTGCCATCCAGATGGAAGGAAAGATCAACCAAGACAATGAGAACCGCAAGCGTCGCATGATGCATCAACCAGGAACCCATCAGACACCAAAGTACCGCCCTAACTCATCTCCAGGATTTGCCCCGCGAACCAACATACCCCCGATGAACCGTCCGACCTATCCCAACCGTGGAAACCCTAGTCCCGGAGGAAATCACAACAACCTCGGCAACCCTAGCAATTTCAACCGTGTCCCACCCAAGTTTAACAACAACAATGCTACCACCAACACCAACATTGCCCCGAGGAATGGAAGCAATGTTGTTCCTGTTGCAGAAAAGGACAAGTCGCAAGTGTATTGTTATGACTGTGTAAATAAGGGTCACTACTCCAACGAGTGCCCCAACAAGAAGAATGCCGCATCCCCCAATGCAAATGCCCCAGCTCAGCAGCAACGTCGTGTTCGGCACGGAAGAAGGTTTGCCCCAGGGAATTCACTCAACCACAACGGCCGTCTTTTTCTCATGCATGCTGAAGAAGCACAGGAAGCGCCAGACGACGTGTTGGGTATGTTTTCTGTTAATTCAGTACTTGCAAGAGTGTTGTTTGATTCTGGTGCATCGCATTCATTTGTCACCGAAGAATTTGCCTGCACTAGTAAGATTCAACCAACAAAACTGAAGCATGTTATGATCGTCCAAATTCCCGGTTCAACCACCAAGGCTAGGCAAATTTGCAAAGCCGTCCCTATCCGAATCCATGGCATATATTTATGTGCTAACCTGATAGTACTCGGAACTAAAGGTTTGGAAGTAGTACTAGGAATGGATTGGATGTCCAAACATAAAGGAATGATTGACTGTGCCAAGAAAACCATCACCATGACCAGTACAGCCGGAATATCAGTCGAGCATATATCTGAAACCTTACCTCTTCAATTCAAATGCAACAAGAGTATAGCCCAACCTACCATTGACCAAGTCCAGATAGTTTATGAATACCCCGATGTATTTCCAGATGTTTTGCCCCAGATCATCGGGATATCGAGTTTATCATCGAACTAATCCCCGGAACAGGACCCATAGCCCAGAGACCATATAGTATGAACCCGTCTGAACTAGCAGAACTGAAGAAGCAACTGGATGCCATGCTAGAAATTGGATTGATTCAACCAAGTGTGTCACCATGGAGATCACCTGTTTTGTTTGTCGACAAGAAAGATGGAGGTAACCATTTGTGTACGGATTATCGGATGTTGAATGATATCACCATCAAAAACAAGTACCCCTTGCCCAAGATAGAAGATTTGTATGATCAGTTGACCGGTGCCAAATTGTTTTCTAAGATTGATCTTAGAACAGGTATCATCAACTCAAGATTCGCGCAGAGGATATTCCAAAGACTACCTTTACCACCAGATATGGATTATACGAGTATACCGTTATGTCTTTTGGATTAACCAATGCCCCCGCTTATTTCATGTATTTCATGAATAAGATTTTTATGGACTTCCTGGATAAGTTTGTCGTTGTTTTCATTGATGACATTCTGATTTATTCCAAATCAGAAGAAGAACATGAGCTACACCTAAGGACCATTCTTGGAACCCTTAGAGAGCATCAGTTGTATGCCAAGTTTAGCAAATGTAAATTCTGGTTACAGGATGTAGGATTCCTTGGCCACATTGTATCAGCCGGAGGAATTGTCGTTGATCCTGCAAAAGTGAAAGATGTCGAAGATTGGCAAGCCCCAACCACTCAAACCCAAGTTCGTGCATTTCTCGGATTGGCGGGATACTACCGCAAGTTCGTAGAAGGATTCTCGAGTATCGCCAGACCAAGACCCAATTGCTAAAGAAGAACAAGAAGTTTGAATGGACCGACAAATGCGAAGCGAGTTTTCAAGAACTCAAGAGGAGATTGATTTCAGCCCCAATCTTAATCATGCCGGATATCACGAAGCCCTTTGACGGGTATTGTGACGCATCCAAGATCGGTCTCGGATGTGTGCTAATGTAAGAAGGCAAAGTTATATCTTATCTATCTCGACAACTGAAACAACATGAGAAAAATTACCCAACCCATGACCTCGAACTCGCAGCCGTAGTTCTAGCCCTAAAAACATGGAGGCATTACCTGATGGGAAATCGTTATGAGATTTATTCGGATCACAAGAGCCTAAAGTATATATTCACTCAGAAGGAGCTGAATATGAGACAGAGAAGATGGATTGAGTTAATCAAGGATTACGATCTGGACATTCACTATCACCCTGGTAAAGCCAACGTGGTAGCAGATGCCCTTAGCAGATTGTCGTGCCGCTTGAACTCCATGATTTTGAAGGAGCAACCAAGTTTGCTCAAAGAGATGGAAGATTTTCGAATGGAATTAGTAAGTGAAGGATTTTTGGCTAGCATAGAACTTCAACCCACTTTGATCAGCCAGATCAAAGAGGCGCAGAAGGGAAACGCTAGTATTGACGGAATCAAGCGTCGTATCGGTACAGGCAAAGTACCCGGATTCACCGAAGACGAAGAAGGAGTTCTGTGGTACAAATGACGCCTTTGTGTACCAGCAGATTCCTAGTTGAAAGAAGTTATTCTCAAGGAAGCTCATGATACTCTTTATTCTATCCACCCCGGAGGAACTAAGATGTATCAATATTTGAAAGAGCAATTTTGGTGGCATAAGATGAAGAGAGAAATCGGAAGCTATATCGCCAAGTGTGATATATGTCAGCGAGTCAAGGCCGGACATCAAAGACCCGCTGGATTGCTGCAAACCTTGCAAATTCCAGAATGGAAATGGGATTCCATTGGAATGGACTTGATCACCGGATTACCAACTTCTATTAGGGGAAATGACTCTATCTGGGTCATAGTGGACAGATTGTCCAAAGTTGCCCATTTCTTACCCGTCAAGACCACATATCAGAGTTCGAAGCTAGCGGAGTTATACATCGCTAGAATCATCAGTTTGCATGGAGTCCCCAAGAACATTGTATCGGATCGAGGAACTCAGCTTACCTCGAGATTCTGGAAGAAAGTTCAAGAAGGTTTAGGAACCCGCCTAGATTTCAGTACCGCGTGTCACCCTCAGACCGATAGACAAACGAAGCGAGTAAATCAAATAATCGAAGATATGCTGAGAGCATGTGTGTTAGAATATGGATCTAAGTGGGAAGACTATCTGCCGTTTGCAGAATTTTTGTACAACAACAACTATCAAGCTATTTTGCAAATGGCCCCATTTGAATTCATGTACGGAAGTAAGTGTCGCACCCCTTTGAACTGGTCGTAAGTAGGAGAGAGTCAGATTTTCGGACACAATATCCTACGAGAAGCAGAAGAGAAGGTTCACAAGATTCGTGAGCACCTCAAGACATCCCAGACAGAAGAGTTACGCAGACAAGAGATGTCGAGACCTCGCCTTCAACATAGGAGATTTTGTATATCTGAAAGTGTCGCCATTGAAGGGAATACAACGTTTCCAACTCAAAGGAAAGTTAGCCCCCAGATATATCGGACCTTTCAAAATTCTGAACCGTCGAGGAGAAGTGTCGTATAAATTGGAACTACCGGAAGAGATGTCAGCCGTGCATAATGTGTTCCATATCTCATTACTTCGCAAGTGCCTCGAAGTCCCGGAGAAGACGGAAGTGTTCAAGAATATCGATCACCGGACCATAGAGATCAACGATGACCTGACCTATCCCGAAGTACCCATCCATATTTTGGAAGAAGTTTTCCGAACCACCAGAACCCGAAGCATCAAGTTTCTCAAAATTCAGTGGAGCAACCACACAGAAGAGGAAGCTACCTGGGAGCGTGAAGATCACATCAGGACGGAGTTTCCCGATCTCTTCAGATCCTAGGTAATCTTTTCGTCCTTTTTCAAATCACGGGACGAGATTTTGTTTAAGGGGGGAAGGTTTGTAACATCCCAAAATTATTAAACTAAAATCATCAAACTCTAATCTTCAAAATTAGGGTTAACAAAAAAATTTCTAAATAAAAATATGAAAGCATGCATGTGTGTATGCATTCCATTTTGGATTCTTTTGAATTTCCTTGTTTATGTGTTTCTTTGCTTGTAAAAGGATTATTAGGTGAAATAAACATCATCTAAACAATCCCCACACTTTTCCCAAATACAAATAAATCAAAACAAACAAAATGAGTGAATGGTCACTTTGGCCAAATTAACTCCCATGCCTACTTTGGATGTCTCTAACTTGCAAAACTTAATAGAAACTTGTTTGGATCTTTGCACCCCTTGATAGTACTCATAACAAAGTACCAAGGACCACCTTGTGATCATCCAAAACCACTCAAACAAGCTCAACTTTCAAAACCCAAGCACCTGCAGACTCACCAGCACCAACCTAGCACAGCCACCAAAAATCTTTTCAAAATTCAAAACTTGAATTCATGCGGCCATTTCATCAAACACCTTGTAGATGCAAATCAAATAAAATCCAAACACTATTTGGAGCAGTGATTTGAGCCTAACTTTTTCCCTCTCTGCTTGCAACTAGGATTTAGTAGATCGTCTCGCTCATTTGTAAACGTCTAGCACCACTATAAGCTTGGCAATGACATCAATGATGAACAGCCGAAGCCACCCATGCCATCCCAGTCTAGACAGCAAGCTAGGAGAGGAACTAGCCGTGCCAACCTTGTCTGGGAGATCATCCATGCCTCACCGCCCCCTCTCGACCATCCATGCCTTGAAGACATCGACTAGAGCACCCAGGAATTCCGCGCTCGTGCCTCTGTCAACCATGTCAAGCGTGCACCACCCTCGACCCATGCCCATAGACCGCGCGCCGCCATCGCCGCGTTCATACATGATCACCAACGTCCCAGGAGACCGCCAGACATCCCCGTTCGCCGCCCCATGCCCCGTAGCCACTGCTCTCCGCCGAGTTCGCCGCCCCATGCCCCGTAGCCACTGCTCTCCGTCGAGACCGCGCAGAGCATCACATGTTCCAGACCGTTTGCCACCGCCCCTACACGCGCATTAAAGACATAGAGCATCGCCAGGAGACCACCGATCGATCGCCATCGCCGGCCATGCCTCGAGCAGCCCGTAGCCATGTCGCCACCGTCGCCTTCCTATCCCGTTCGGTCTCACCGTCGAGACTATAAATAGAGGCCTCCCCCGCTCAAACTCTTCACACCATCTCACCCCCTCTCCTCACTGATCGTTCCACCCCGTTCCTGGAGCATGGCGAGCAGCGCATCGCCGGAATTTGGCCGTAGCAGGCCGCCTCTGGAGAAGAAGGGCGCCATCGATTTCGTCCACCCCAGGACAAGCTGCCGGTACCAGGAGGTTCGCCGTCGTTGACTTCGTCATTCGCCCGCCTCACCAACCCTCGCCTGAGCCCCGGGGAGCCCCCGACGACCCCCACCTGCCGCGTTAGGTTTCTGTCTCGCCGGCGCAACCCGACGTGGACGATGAGTAGCAGCCGTTCGATTAGACTTAGATCGTGCGGATGTGATTGCCCCGTAGCGCTTCACGTTTAAAGAGCCACTAACTGGTGGAACCCCCCTGTCAGTTGAGCCCCGCGCCGCGGAGTGACACTGGGCCGGCCCGTTAGCAGTTCCCGCGTAGCCCACTCGTTTGAAATTGGATATTTCCATTTTCATTCAAACACAGTTCTGTACCTAGTTTCAAAAATCAACCCAGCTCGATTCAGTAAACCAAATTGAATGAAACCAATTTTGCTAGAAATATATGGAAATGCTTAATCCAAGCCCATTGGATTCAAATCATTTGAATCTATAGATCAACGTTGGTAAAAATAACAAGGCAGAACCTTTTCTGCATTCAAACATTTTTCAAATTTAAACCATAATATCTTTTGAGTTGATTCCAACTCTCAAAAATCAAATTTGATCATACCTTTCAGAATATATAAAAACATTTGGGTTTACTTACATAAATAATGTTCAAGTAATAAAAGAATGCCACATAGGCATTTCTAGTCACTTTATTTAAGTAAAATAAAAGGTTAAACCTTATTAAATTGTGACACCACTTTAAATCACATTCCCATGGACTAAAATATGTGGTGATGACATGTGTCAACATGATCCCATGTTTGGTTTGGAGAATATTAAATCTTAAGTAGTTTTTCAATGAGTAGAAATTACTTTTCTAAAAATAAAAGGAATTAAACCAAGCTTTAATCTTGTAATGTTAGTGATGATGCTAGATCATCTATAGGACCCTTTTGTGTGATGATTGAAAATAGTTAAGTATTGTTTGGTGATTGTGTACCTCGTATTTATTCATAGACGCTAGTACCGACCAAGGATACGAGGAGGAAGGAGGATACTTTGAAGAAGAAGCCGAGGAGAACTTCAACCACTGCTCTGCACAAGGAAAGCTAACACTTGCAATATTAGCTAGCTTATACTGATATTGATGCAAGCCAATACTTGTAAGCTATTAACTTAGCAAGCCTAATACTACTAGTTGAATGTGGAAGCTAACACTTGCAAGATACTCTACTTTAGCAAACCTTACTAATCAAGTTGACCTATGCAAGCACATACTTGCTTGTTACCATGCCAACTATATGCCTTAAGCATATACGATCATAACCACTTGATAAACCAATCCTAGTTTTACTTACCAGCTTTATACTTTATTTCTTTATCAAAGCTATTACTTAGAGTTTACTTAAGTGAATTGTAGATACTAGAAAGATAATTGAAGGTTGCCTAAAGAGCATAAAATTTGGCCTAAGCTAGATGATCTTTATGTCATCCTAAGGCATGAGATTGAACTTAGTTAAACTCCACTAGTTGACTACCCCTCATTAGTACTTACCCCCACTTGTAGATGCTAGTGCTAAGCATAAAAAATGATCAACTTAGATGGGAATACTTGGTGGAAAAATGGTTATGAAAACCTTGGAATGATGGATCATTCTATTGAGATGTTTTGGACATGTGTTTCCGAACACCAGATGATTTATGGTGATGAAAATGTTGAGGCATGAGCCTTAGCCCTTTATAAAACTGATGGTTGTCTGGATGTGATACCATTCCAATTTTATCGTATAACCACAATACCCGAGAATTGGGTCGGGCTTGACTGGAAACTTATATACCTTAGTATTAGTTCCCTCACGGCCAAGGTCTGAGCTGAGGCTACCTTGTGAAGGTTGTCCACCTGTGCAGTACCCAAGATGACAGTTGGTCATGGTTGGGAGGCCAAACTCACATGAGAGGTGCTTATACTAGGGCATGTAATTGAAATGTTAGGATTGATTATCCACATACTGAGTATGGTGAATTCAGGATTTGTTCCTGACGGATGTATCGAATGTTGTGGTGAAAGTGTACAATCTCTGCAGAGTGTCAAACTATTCGAATAGCCGCGTCCGCGGTTATGGACAGTTGGAGTGTCCATACTGTTCCCCCGTCAGATGTTTTCAAAATGACTTACGAAATGAACTGAGACTTTGACTTGACCACAACCGAGTTGTGATGTGAAATACAAGTTCCCACTTAGGTGTTATAAAATTTTCAACTATCTTATCTTACTTCTGAACTTAGTAGATGTAAATCTGGATTTTTGCAAAACAACCCTAGAGCTTAGTGTCCTACTACAAAAACCCCCTTCACTTGTTAGTATTAGTTTGCGAGTACTTAAAGAGTACTCATGGCTTTGTCCCTGGCTATTCCCGTGGCCAGACTATGAAGAGGAGTACCTGGAGGATGGACCCCAGGACGTTTACGACAACTAGTATCATCTCCCATCGTCAGCATTGCCTGTGACCCCGAAGATGGAGCTTCGCATACGCTACCATTATTATTACGTATTTCCGCTGCTTGAATTGTATTAAGAACTGGATCATGAGATCCGTATTCGTGTAAGACCTTATGTATGGTTTGTAATAGATGATGTACTGTGGTATCCAATTCTGTTATGTCTCGCAAAAATGGTAATCCTAGGATTGCGATTTATGGCATAACAGGCATCTGGGATTAAAAATCCGGGGTTGACACTTATCTATCCTACCGTACCTACAGCCGACAATTAATGCAGGCACAAAGACATAGGGAATATGGCTCTAGGTGTACTGCATGCTGCATCACATTCTACTGCCACTGGACCGATTTTTGACTTATGTATCCATCCCACATCGGAATCTAGGACATAAGGGTTCCTACTTGTGCCTTGTCGGGAAGCACTCGAGGCCGATGCGGTTGAGTGTCGTGTCTTGATTTTTGACACCGAGGGCAGGATTCCACCTTTGTTGTTTTCCTATGGGCACAACATACGGTGAGCTAGACGAACACACTCAGAGAGAGAGAGACGGGATTTTTACCTATGTCTAGGTCCAAAGTGAGTGGATCTCTATGTCTTGCAACTAGTTACTATCTAAATATCACAATGTTACACTGGGTTCCTTCCTGGGCAGGTTCTATGTTCTGAATATGTCCCTTCTCCTACATACGACCTGGTCCTCCTTTCATAAGGACAGGGGACTCCATAGGGGTCAGATCACACGCGGCGGTGCAAGCTCAACCACGTGGCTCTCCACAGCCTACAACGTGGCCTGGCAATCCTTCCTTGGTACCTTGTGTTGCCCGGTGCCTGCCTAGTATAGACTGACGCTAGGATCCGTCATATCAGTTAGTTCCTTGTACCCAGGTGGCATCCGGGGTCGATCCAACGTCGGGGGCATGGCCGGGACCCCGAGTAGAGTTCTTCCCGGGCCCCCACGTGGGCTCTAATCCCACATCACATTCCTATAGTGGGTCCTGGGACACCCCGATTCCCGTGGACACGAAAATAGTCCCCAGACGCGCCTCAGCCTAGGCAGGATAGGCTGGGGCCACATCCTACCTTATGGGGGTTCACAAATCGGGTAATGCGCTTGGAGTAAAAGGAGAGGGAGACCGGAAGTTTCCTCGAGCACTGTCCCTGGTTCGGGGTGCGCGCCTCCCTTTATAAACCCATCTTTCGTGCCATCACTTTTCCCCTCTATCATGGAATGTGGCGTCCACCCCTCTTCGTCTTCTTCCAACATGCGTCATCATGTTCCTCGAGCTTCTCTGCTGGACCCTCCATCCAGTCCTTCTAAGGGTGAACCACGTCTTTGAGGTGGGGTCACCCGAGTGGTGAATGCGCCTAAGGGGACGATGGTCCTTCAAATGGTCACACCTCCATGGGTTTTCCTCGTCTTGTCGGCTTCTAGTTCTCCTAGATGCTGGTCCGTGATCCTGATGGAATATTGGAACTCCCTAGGGCGATGGTCGAGGCCTTCTGCAGTGACTTCCCTCGCTAAGTGTTGTTGGAGGCCGAGGGATGTTGCTACAGGGAAAAGTTGGTGAAGATATTCATAGGTGTTAGTGGGAGGTTGTGCTTTGGGACAGGGTGGGGCCGCTTCGCTTCGTCCCACCGCCTAGAGCTTGGAGATCTTGTTTTCTTATCCTTCTACAGTCGTGGGGAATTCTTAGTCAAATATTTATACGTCTATCACAGGCGCGTGAGGTTCAGGTTCGACGGCATCACCGATTGCTGAACACGTGCCTCCTATTGCTTTCATCTTATTGAATCTTCTGCCTATGTAATCAAAGAATCGCCTTATGTGGAAGCTAGGACAAGAACTAAGGAAATCGTTTAGTAAATTTCCTCTTTGACTTTTCTCTCTATAAACTCTTATTAGCGGTCTCAGCGGGAGACTCATGGAGAAAGTTCCCCTGCCCAGTGTCTTTACACGGGGAGGAAGCCACCACTCCAAGAGGGCCCGGGAGAAAACACCTTCCCTCGGGAAGTTCGGAAGGAGGCACGTGCCCAAGGATTCCATTTTTGAAAAAGGATTGATCTTGTTGTAGTGGTCGAGGTTGAGCCCTTCTGTTGAGCCCCCCGCCCAATCCCTTGGTTCAAGAGGGGAGAGTGTTCCCGGTTCGCATTCGGGAAGAAGCTGAAGGGTTTCGCGGCATAGTAATTCAAAATTTTCTACGGAGCGAACAGAGGGAAATCCAAGATATAATATAGGAGATGCAAACAACGAGAGAGATTGGATTAGATCTTCATACCCTTGAAGATTCGCACAGTGGAACGTTCGTCGGAACGTGGGTGATGTAGTCGTACTCGCTTCTCCTCCTCGCGATCCGATCCGATCTAGCACCACAAGTGGCGGTGCCTCCATGAGATGCACACGTGCAGCACCTCGACATCTCCTCCTTCCTCGGACCAGCGAGTATGGTGGAGAGATAGATTGGATCTACAACACGACGGCGTGGTGTATATGGTGGAGAATTTCACAGGCAGCTTCGCCTACAAGCGATCGGGAGGGAGAGAGGAAGATAGCAAGGCTGCTAGGGCTTGGAGGAAGGTGTGTGTGGGGAGGGCACCACCCCTCTATATAGAGGGGAGGCCAGCCCTGCCCCTCCTCCAAGCCTATCTCTAGTTTAAACAATTTAAACTCTCCCTTATCTAGAAATCCTATCTCTAGTTTAAACGATTTAAACTCTCCCTTATCTAGAAATCCTATCTCTAGTTTAAACGAGTTTAAACTTATCCAGGATCGGCTGGGCCCTATGGGGCCTTGTGCCCTGGCCCAATGCGCCAGGACACTCCCTCATAGGCCCATGCCCCTCCCGGAAGGTGGGGCCACGTTGGTCCCCTTCCGAAGGTTCTAGAAGCTTCCTACACAATACCGATTAACCGGAACAATTCGAACTTCAAAAACTGCATCGCCTTATATGAATCTTATTCTCCGGACCATTCGGAACCTCTCGTGATATCCGGATCCCATCCGAGACTCGAACAAAATTCATAAACCAATTATCCAATCTATCCTAGCGTCGAGACACGTTAAGTGTGTGACCTGCGGGTTCGAGAATATGCGACATGATCTTCTATCAATAATCAGCGGGTGCAGGCACCCATATTGACTCCCACACATTCATCGATGATCATATCGGATGAACCACGATGCTAGGATTCAAACAATCCCATATATATATTCCCTTCGTCTCGCGATATTTTACTTGCCCGAGATTCGATCGTTGGTACCGTCATACCTAGTTCAATCTCGTTCACAGCAAGTACTTTACTCGTTCCGTAATCCGATATCACTTTGTGATTAACTCCTTAACCACATTCTTGCAAGCGGTGTTGATATCGATTACCGAGTGGGCCCTAAGTATATCTCTCCGACTTAGGAGGGACAAATTCCATCTCGATACATACAACCCAACAGATACTTTCCGATCACCTGAGAGACGCCTTTATAATCACCCTCTCATAGGATGACGTTTGATGACCTCAAAGCTTTCTTCCGGTACCAGGGAGTTGCATTATCTCATGGTCTAAGGAATACAATATTTGACATAGGAAAAGCTTCGCAAAGATGAACACGATGACACGATCTAATTGCTGTGCTTTGTTTGGGTCTATCCACCATATCATTCTCCCAATGATATGATCTCATTATCAATTGACAACTCATGTCTATGGTTAGGAAACCTTAACCATCATTGATCAATGAGCTAGTCCATAGAGGCGTACTAGGGACACGGTGTTGTTTACAAACCACACAAGTATTAAAGTTTCCGCTTAATACAATTCTAGCATGGAACATAAACTTTATCATGAACAAGAATTATAATAATAACATCTTTATTATTGCCTCTAGGGCATAATTCCAACAGTCTCCCACTTGCACTAGAGTCAATAATCTAGTTTACATTTGGCAACAATCTCACACCCATGGCACTGAGGTGTTGATCATGTTTTACACGTGGAAGAGGTTTAGTCAATGGATCTGCGACATTCAGATCCGTATGTACTTTGCTAATCTTCAGATCTCCATCTGCTATATAATCTCGGATTATATGAAACTTGCGGTTGATATGCTTGGTCTTTGGATGATATCTTGGTTCCTTAGCGAGTGCTATGGCACCAGTGTTGTCACACAATATCTCCAGTGGGTCCAATGCACTTGGAACCACGCCAAGCTCAGTGATGAAGTTTCTGATCCAAACTCCTTCACTTGACGCTCGCAGCAGCTGTATTCCGCTTCTCCGTAGATCCCGCGATCACGCTTTGCTTGCTTTTCTCCAGCTCACAGCTCCTCCATTCAAAATATACACGTATCCTGTCTGAGATTTAGAATCATCCTTGTCGGTGTCGAAACTAGCGTCGACGTAACCTTTTACGACAAGTTGTTCATCACCCCCATAGACTAAGAACATTTCTTTAGTTCTATTTAGGTACTTTAGGATGTTCTTCACGGCTGTCCAGTGTTCCACTCCTGGATCACTTTGATATCTGCTCGTCAAACTAAGAGCATTGGACACATCCGGTCTAGTACACAGCATGGCATACATGATGGAACCTATGGCCGAGGCATAAGGCACTTTGCTCATAGCTTCCCTATCATTTACCGTAGCTGGACACTGAGCCTTGCTCAATATCTTACCTGACAACATAGGCACTGAACCTTTCTTTGCCTTATCCATTCTGAACCTTTTCAGAACTTTTTCTAGGTATGTACTCTGGCTTAAAGCTATCAGGCGTCTTTGTCTATCTCTATAGATTTTGATACCCAATATATAAGCAGCTTCACCTAGGTCTTTCATTGAAAAACACTTGTTCAAATAACTCTTCACATCGTTAAGCATGTTGATGTCATTTCTGATAATCAATATGTCATCCACATATAGTACCAGAAACGTCACCGAGCTCCCACTCACTTTCTTGTAGATACAAGTCAGTAGCAATTTGGAACAAATCCAAAGCTCTTGATCACTTGATCAAAACGAAGGTTCCAACTCCGAGATGCTTGCTTCAGTCCATAAATGGAACGCTGAAGTTTGCATACTTTACTAGCATCCTTAGGATCGACAAAACCTTCGGGTTGCATCATATACAACTCTTCATCAATGTTGCCATTGAGGAACGCAGTCTTGACATCCATCTGCCATATTTCATAATCATGAAACGCAGCAATTGCTAATAAAATCCGAATGGACTTAAACATCGCTACGGGAGAGAAAGTCCCATCGTAGTCAACACCTTGAACTTGTCGAAAACCTTTTGCGACAAGCCGTGCTTTATAGACGGTAACATTACCATCCGCGTCCGTTTTCTTCTTGAAAATCCATTTGCACTCAACGGCCTTTCGGTCGCTAGGAGGGTCCACCAAAGTCCATACTTGGTTTTCGCTCATGGATCCCAATTCGGATTTCATGGCTTCCAGCCATTTCTCGTAGTCCGGCTCATCATCGCTTCCTCATAGTTCGTAGGTTCACCGTCTTCTACCAACAAGACGGTCAAGACAGGTTGCCGTGCCACTCGGGAGGGCACGCGACCTTGTCGACCTCGCGACGTTCAAGAGCATCGTCCAAGCTTCATGATCCTTGTCATTAGCTTCCTCTATTGTTGGTGCGACGCACCTTTGGAACACTTTCAGTCTGCGCTACTCTCCAATTCAAGAGAAGGTTCAATAACCTCGTCTAGCTCTACTTTCCTCCCACTCACTTCTTTCGAGAGAAACTCCTTCTCAAGAAAGGAACCGTTCTTTGCGACAAACACTTTGCCTTCGGTTCTGTGATAGAAGGTATACCCAATAGTTTCCTTAGGGTATCCTATGAAGACGCATTTCTCCGCTTTGGGTTCGAGCTTGTCCGGCATCAACTTCTTGACGTAAGCTTCGCATCCCCAAACTTTAAGAAACGACAACTTAGGTTTAGCACCAAACCACAGTTCATACGGTGTCGTCTCAACGGATTTAGATGGAGCCCTATTTAAAGTGAATGCAGCGGTTTCTAATGCATAACCCCAAAATGATAACGGAAAATCAGTAAGAGACATCATTGATCGGACCATATCTAATAAGGTTCGATTCGGCGTTCAGACACACCATTGCGTTGTGGTGTTCCGGGTGGCGTGAGTTGTGAAACGATTCCACTTGATTTAAGATGCGTGAGAAAATCATAACTCAAATATTCGCCCCCACGATCGGATCGTAGAAACTTAATCTTTCTGTTACTATGGTTCTCCACTTCATTCTGAAATTCCTTGAACTTTTCAAATGTTTCAGATTTATGTTTCATTAAATAGATATACCCATATCTACTTAAGTCATCGGTAAAAGTGAGAAAATAGCGATATCCACCGCTCGTCGAAACACTCATCGGTCCGCATACATCGGTATGTATGATTTCCAACAAGTCCGTTGCTCGCTCCATCATACCGGAGAACGGGGTTTTGATCATCTTGCCCATGAGGCATGGTTCGCATGTGTCAAATGATTCAAAATCAAGAGACTCCAAAAGTCCATCAGAATGGAGTTTCTTCATGCGCTTTACACCAATATGACCTAGGCACGATGCCACAAATAAGTAGTATTATCACTATCTACTTTGCATCTCTTAGCCTCAATGTTATGGATGTGTGTTTCATCCCTTTCGAGATTTAGAAGAAATAAACCATTCACAAGAGGTGCATGACCATAAAAGATGTTACTCATATAAATAGAACAACCATTATTCTCCGATTTAAATGAATAACCGTCTTGCAATAAACACGATCCAGAAATAATGTTCATGCTCAACGCAGGCACATAATAACACTTATTAAGGTTTAAAACTAATCCCGAAGGTAAAACTAAGGAGAGCGTGCCGACGGCCATCACATCAACTCTTGATCCGTTGCCAACGCGCATCGTCACCTCATCCCTCGCAAGCCGTCGTCTATTCCGTAGCTCCTGTTTCGAGTTACAAATATTAGCAACTGAACCGGTATCAAATACCCAGGCACTACAACGAGGGCTAGTAAGGAAAACATCAATAAAATGTATATCAAATATACCTTTGATGGTGCCAGCCTTCTTGTCCGCTAAGTATTTCGGACAGATGCGCTTCCAGTGACCCTTGTCCTTGCAATAGAAGCACTTCGATTATGCGGCTTTGGACCAGACTGAGCTTCTTCTCAGGGCATTGCTCTTTTGCCCGCCTTCTTGAAGGGCTTCTTTGCTCCCTTACCTTTCTTAAAGGAGGGCTTGTTGACCATCAACACATGATTATCCTTCTTGATGTCCACTTCCGCAGCCTTCAGCTTTGCGAATAGGTCGGTGATCGTATCAGTGGAGCCAATCTGATTATGAGTCACTACAAAACTTTTGTAGCTGGGAGGGAGTGATTGTAGAACCCTGTCAATCTTGAGCTCCTCTGGAATCGTGCATTCCAGTTGCTCAAGGCGTTGAGTGTAGCCCGTCATCTTTATGGCGTGCTCACTAACGGAACTCCCTTCCTCCGTTTTGCAGTTAAAGAACTTCTCGGAGATCTCATATCTCTCGAACAGCTGAGTCAAAACATGGTTTTCAGCTCCTCGATAATCTCTAAGGGCCTGGATACTCTTCAAAACGATTTTGAAGCTCGGTTCCATAGCAAACAACATGGTGCTCTTAATCACACCATAATCATCTTTGCGCCATCTCTTGATAGACAGCTTTCTCATCACGTAGCGATTTGCAGGGGTCACCTAACGCTTTCCCAAGGACATAGTCCTTTGTCCTTGCCAGAATGATTCTTAGATTGCGGAACCAATTGGTAAAGTTAGACCCATTGTTTCTAAGCTTTTCCTTCTCAGCAAAACGCGTTGAAGTTGAAGTTGGACTTGGCCATGTGATCTACTGATTTGCAAGTACAATTTAGACTATGTTCATGATAAATAGTTCAACTTAATCAAATTACTAGATGAACTCCCACTAAATTCAACATCCCTCAAGTTGTTTAGTGAACACGATCCAAATTCACCACACCTAATCCGATCATCACGAGAAGAGATGTGGTTTCAATGGTGGACAACAAAGTGTCGATCATATCATTCATATGACTCATGCTTAACCTTTCAGTTCTTGTGTTCCGAGGCCATGTCTGTACATGCTAGGCTCGTCAAGCTAGACCCAAGTATTTCCGCGTGTGCAAAAACTGGCTTGCACCCGTTGTATGTGAGCGTAGAGTCTATAGCACCCGATCATCACGTGATGCTTGGACACGAAGAACTTTCGCAACGGTGCATACTTGGGGAGAACACAGTTTTTATCTTGATCTTTAAGTGAGGAATCATCTTATAATGCTACCGTCGCGATCTAAGCATAATAAGATACATAAAGGGATAAACATCACATGCATATAACTTTATGTGACATGGTATAGCCAATCTTCGCGCAATGATCTCCATCTTGTGCGTTCCGGCATGATCTCCATCACTCCACCATGATTGCCTCCACCACGAATAGCAACTACAACTATTGCTAACTACTTAGCGATAAAGTAAAGCTATTACATGGCGTATAAGAAGTTGACTCAGGTCATACACAATTATAAAGACAACCATATGGCTCTCCGCGTTGTGTACTCATCGACATGCAAGTCGTGAAACATTACAAAACATGATCATCGCATACAATATACACATCACATCTTGGGCCATACCACATCACAGAAAACACTCCTGCAAAAAACAAGTTAGACGCCTACTTTGTTGTTGCATGTTTTACGTGGCTTATGGAAGTAGATGCTCGAGCGATTCTTACCTACGGAAAGCCACAGCGGTGATATTATGGTTGCCAAACTCCGGTGTTAATCCCATGACAACTATAGTGAGAGAACGACATCCACCAGCCGCATGTGTGGTACAAGCCACACGTCAAGTGCGGAGCCGGTCTCATGACGACGTCGCGTAAGGTTGGCCTGGACCGCTTCAATCTCACTATCCCGCGTCATAAGAAGAACACAAACAAGAGGCTTGCAACAGAAAACATCAACGCCCGCAACAACCATGTTGCGTTCTACTCGTGAAACACATCTACGCATAGATCTAGCTCTGATACCATTGAAGGGTTTCGCGGCATAGTAAATCAAAATTTTCTACGGAGCGAACAGAGGGAAAGCCAAGATCTAGTCTAGGAGATGCAAACAACGAGAGAGATTGGATTAGATCTTCATACCCTTGAAGATTCGCAGTGAACGTTAAATCGGGCGTGGGTGATGTAGTCGTACTCGCTTCTCCTCCTCGCGATCCGATCCGATCTAGCACCACAACTGGCGGTGCCTCCGTGAGATGCACACGTGCAGCACCTCGACGTCTCCTCCTTCCTCGGACCAGCGAGTATGGTGGAGAGATAGATTGGATCTACAACACGACGGCGTGGTGTATATGGTGGAGAATTTCTGCTGCAGGGCTTCGCCTACAAACAGTCGGGAGGGAGAGAGGAAGATAGCAAGGCTGCTAGGGCTTGGAGGAAGGTGTGTGTGGGGAGGGGGCGCACCACCCCTCTATATATAGAGGGGGGAGGCCAGCCCTTGCCCCTCCTCCAAGCCTATCTCTAGTTTAAACAATTTAAACTCTCCCTTATCTAGAAATCCTATCTCTAGTTTAAACGATTTAAACTCTCCCTTATCTAGAAATCCTATCTCTAGTTTAAACGAGTTTAAACTTATCCAGGATCGGCTGGGCCCTATGGGGCCTTGTGCCCCTGGCCCAATGCGCCGAGACACTCCCTCATAGGCCCATGCCCCTCCCGGAAGGTGGGGCCACGTTGGTCCCCTTCCGGAAGGTTCTAGAAGCTTCGGTACAATACCGATTAACCGGAACAATTCGAACTCCAAAACTGCCTTATATGAATCTTATTCTCCGGACCATTCCGGAACCTCTCGTGATATCCCGGATCCCATCCGAGACTCCGAACAAAAATTCATAAACCAATTATCCAATCTATCCTAGCGTCGAGACACGTTAAGTGTGTGACCCTGCGGGTTCGAGAATATGCAGACATGATCCTCTATCAATAATCAACAGCGGGGTCTGGGCACCCATATTGACTCCCACACATTCATCGATGATCATTTTGGATGAACCACGATGCCAGGATTCAAACAATCCTATATATATATTCCCTTCGTCTCGCGATATTTTACTTGCCCGAGATTCGATCGTTGGTACTGTCATACCTAGTTCAATCTCGTTCACAGCAAGTACTTTACTCGTTCCGTAATCCGATATCACTTTGTGATTAACTCCTTAACCACATGCTTGCAAGCGGTGTTGATATCGATTACCGAGTGGGCCCGAAGTATATCTCTCCGACTTGGGAGGGACAAATTCCATCTCGATACATACAACCCAACAGATACTTTCCGATCACCTGAGAGACACCTTTATAATCACCCTCTCATAGGATGACGTTTGATAACCTAAATGATTTCTTCCGGTACCAGGGAGTTGCATTATCTCATGGTCTAAGGAATACAATATTTGACATAGGAAAAGCTTCGCAAAGACGAACACGATGACACGATCTAATTGCTCTGCTTTGTTTGGGTCTATCCACCATATCATTCTCCCAATGATATGATCTCATTATCAATTGACAACTCATGTCTATGGTTAGGAAACCTTAACCATCATTGATCAATGAGCTAGTCCATAGAGGCGTACTAGGGACACGGTGTTGTTTACAAACCACACAAGTATTAAAGTTTCCGCTTAATACAATTCTAGCATGGAACATAAACTTTATCATGAACAAGAATTATAATAATAACATATTTATTATTGCCTCTAGGGAATAATTCCAACAGAAGCATGTGGGATTCGAGTTGGATTCGCGCCCTCCCTTCCTCGGGAGGCGCTGATAAAAACAAGCGACCATTCTAAGTGCGGCTCTCCATGATGAAGCAGTCCGGATAAAAAATAATCAAAATGAGTGAGCAAATGCTAAACTCATATGTATTCATAAATGGGGATTTCTTCTATATACACTTCTTGTGCTACGGGACCCATCTAGTGCACAAGGCATTTAGGTGCTCGAGGTAGCCCCCGAGCATTTCTGCTCTTTTGGTGACTCGATCACCATTAGAGACCAGCTGCGGGAAAGCCTGGCTACACTATTGAGGGGAGACCAAAGGTCACCATGCTAGGCGCTTCTATAGGATAGAACTGACCTTCCATCTTCGCTCCAGCCAAGCCCGAGTCGCGACGCCTTGTCCTAGAGAACCTAGGCGGGCATTCTCCTTCCTCTGTACTAGGCATGTTCCAGGAGGATGAGTAATGCCCGCTCAGGTTCCTTCCCCTGGAGCTCTACCATGTTCCATATGCCCCCCATCAGTCTGGGAAGGTGAAGGGGGACCGGCAAGCCGCCTCTTGTTTTCACAATGGTCCCTGTGTCGCTAGGCAATGATGGTCAGGAGTAACCCTTTGTTTCTTGGTCTTCAGGTGACCTCGTCGAGCGGATAGGGACACCTATTCTTCCGGGGCACACCGCGCTTTTGCGGGACGCGTCCCTCTAATCTTGTTTGTTCGAGGGAGACAGGTGGACCATTAGCCTCCTATCGCTGGTTCCCATCTTATCTTGGTTCCTTGTGATACTACCATCTTGGGCTCCCCCCTTCGTTCTTGGGGATGAGCCCCCAACGGGATCTCCCAGCCAGGCATCTATCACATGGCTTCCGCGGCCGCGAGGTAACTTCTTCTACTAATGCTTCTTGTTCGTAGAGGTCGAGCGTTGAAGCGGAATGGCATTCAAGGGCTTCTTGGCTCGATAGAGGCGATGGGTGTAGGGTTCATTGCATGGAAAAGAAAACAAAATTATCGCAAGAACACATAAAACCAATATCTAGTCTATGGAAAAGCCAAGATCTAATCCACGAGATCGGTGCAATAAGATTTAACAGAACTAACCCTCATAGATCCAAAGCGTTTCACGAGATCAGATTCTCGTGGTTGATGCAGTCGATCACTTGCCGATCTCAAGGTAGTGTAGACGATCCTTCCGACACCGTGTTCCGGCAGTGCTTCCGCAGTCGATCACACATACAGTAGTCGATGAAGACCTTCCTCTCCCGGTTCCAACAGGTAGTGGATGTAGTAGATCTCCTCAGAATCCCAACATCACGACGATGTGGTGGTTGTGGTGATTTCTGCAGGGCTTTGCCGAAGCAGGAGCAGGACAGTGGAGTAGAGAGAGGGGAAATGGTGGCTAGGGTTAGGCGCCAAGGACAAGGGCAAGGGGTGTGGGGGGTGTTCCCCACCCCTCCTTATATAGGTGGGAGTGTGGCCAGCCAAATTTTCCCATCCCTGTTTGTGTCCCCCAAACTTGGCCACCAAGGGGAAAAGTTGGGAACTTTCCCTCCAAGTCTTCCCTCTTACCAAAACTAGAGATTGACTTTTCAAACTTGGCTGTGACTATTCAAACTAGGGTTTGACCCTTTTAATATTGTTGGTCGGCTGGCCCTTTAGGGCTACGTGCGGCAGGCCCCTAGGGCATGCCACAACCCAAGTGACCACCTCTGGGGGTGGTGGAACCATTGGGGGTTCCTATATAACATTCTAGAAGCATCCGGTCAAAACAACAAAAAATTTCCGAACCCCAGAAAAACACTTTCCTTATATGAATATTATTATCCAGACCATTCCAGATCTCCTCGTCATGTTCTGGATCCAATCCGAGACTCCGAACAACATTGGGTCTCCAACTCATATTCCATATCTACTTTAAACAACATCGATTCCTTAAGTGTTTATCCCTACGGTTCGCGAACTATGCAGACATGATCGAGACACCTCTCCAGTCAATAACCAATAGAGGGATCTAGAAATCTATATGGCTCCCACATATTTCATCGATGACTTTGTGATCGAATAAACCATTTACATACGATACCAATTCCCTTTGTCACACGATACTTTACTTATCTAAGGTTTGATCGTCGGTATCTCCATAACTAGTTCAACCTCATTACCGACAAGTACACTTTACTCGTTCTGTGACATGACGTACCTTGTGACCTATTCACATGCTTGCAAGCCAATTGGATGACATTCCACTGAGAGGGCCTAGAGTATATCTATCTATCATATGGATGGACAAATCCCACTCTTGATCCATACGCTTCAACACATACTTTCAGAATACCCAATGCCACCTTTATAACCACCAGTTACGGAAGTGGCGTTTGATGTCAACAAAGTACTCATCCGGTGATGGTGATTAACATGATCTCATGGTCGAAGGATTAGGTTACTATGTATCAGAAATCTTTTAGCAAAACAAATTTAATGACTTGATCTAATGCTATGCTTACTATGTGTGTGTGTCCATCACATCATTCTCCCAATGATATGACCTTGTTATTAATAACATCCAATGTCCTTGATCAAGAAACCATGATCATCTATTAATCAACAAGCTAGCTTAACAAGAGGATTACTAGGGACCCTATTATGTGTACAAAACACACAAGAATTAATGTTTCTAGTTAATACAATTATAGCATGGTATGTAAACATTTATCATAAACACAAAGATATAATAACAACCACTTTATTATTGCCTCTTGGGCATATGTCCAACAGTCTCCCACTTGCACTAGAGTCAATAATCTAGTTTGAAAAACTTTTTGCATTCAACACATATGGCTTTATGGTGTTGTATATACACGATTGCTAGTGGTACACATAATCTTCGGATCTGACACTTCCATGTCCGTGTGTATTTGCATGTCTTTGTGTCTCTACGTGTAACACCCTAGTTTTTATTAAATAATATTTAGGGTGGATTGTGCATTCATGAGCATCATTATTTTGTTAAGAAATAAGAATGCATGTATTGAAGAAATAACATAAAACCCTAAACCCTAATCTTCTCTCTCTCTTTGAAAGCAATTCAAAATAGTCTTGAATTTTGAAATGACAAAAATAATGGATCCCAAATTGAGTATAAGGGTCTTGAGTATTTTTATATACTTTACAAATCCTTTGGTATTTTTGAAATATCCCAATAGGTTTGAATTTGAAAATACAAACACAAAAGGCAAAACCGAAATAAGAAAAAGGGTTGTAGGAAAAAACAGAGCCAGCACCCAGCCAGGCCGGCCCATCTCTCCTCCCTCCTCTCCGTGCTGCTCGAGCGCGCAAGCCAGCGACCCAGCAATAGCCCAGCACAGCCCAAGCTGGCCCGTACCCCTTCGCGCGTCGTCTTACTCACGACAGAAGAAGCTCGGTGTCGCTGCCTCCGCCGCTCGCAGGCGTTGCGATGCCCGCCGTGCCAATATGCCTACAAGACCCTCTGGACACCGTGAAGAACCCTAGTTATGCCCTATTTCCTATCTTCCTCTTCCTCTCTCTTTATTCTTTTGTAGAAACCCTAGCCCATAGCCACCAGTAAACCCCACCGCTTCCGACCACCCTATCCTAAGCCGTGGCCACCATGGGAAACGTCGTGTCGCCATCATCATGATCGTCAAGCCACACAAGCTAGGAGGACCCCGTTCGACCGGAATCGAGATCGACTCCAACTCCGGCCACCATAGTCACACCGTCAATTCCCCTCCGTCCGGCTTCCCCTCGCTTCAATGACCTCATCGCCGTGCTTGTGGTGAGCTAGCGGTCCTCATGGACCCTCTATTTAGCTCCCTCTCTCTCTAGCTTGCTTCTTCGTTATGCGCTGCCGGTTGCCGCCGTCGGACACCATCGCCGCTGCATCTCCCGTGACATATTTCCAGCGGCGCTGCCCTTATTTGGCTCAGCGTGATGCGATGTATCAAATACCACCATCCCCGCTATCTCCTATGCCCAAATCGCCAGGTCAACCATTGATCTAAGGAGGAGCTCCATTGCTGATGTCATGCTGACATCAATATGATGCCATAATCCACTTTTTCTTTTATGAATTATTTTCTGTAATTGTTTTCTAGGAATTAAAAAAACCCTTGTCGGCCTAGTCTATTAGAGTTTTATTCATTTAGGAAAATAATTTCTATAATTGATGAACTTATGACATGTGGGTCCAAGTTGGAAAATAATTTAAATACTCCAAAAATGTTTTATAAATTTCTAAAAATGATTTAAAATGGATTTAATTGAGAAAAAACAAAACTAATTCATTTTAAGTCAGAAAATACAAAAAAAAATATCAAAATGTTCAGAAAAATGAGATCTACCTATTTAATCTATCATCATGCATTGTTAAGCAACTTTCATTACAAGTTCAATTAGAAGAACAAATGAACCCCCATAGTTGATTCCGAGGGTTCTCCTGTTCTAGGGTTTGCACCCCTCGGAACCCCGTTTAAATTGTCGAGCATCCCCTAGGGTTATATTTAAATACTATTTAACTAGTCATAGCATCATCCTTGCTTCAGCATTGCATCGATTCCATGTGTTAATTGTTTCCCTTCCTTTTTGGTGTTTGGTTCTTCCTGGTAGAATACGATACAGAGATCAAGATCGAAGACCGAGATCAACACTGTCGAAGTTCGAAGATCGACGAACAATACTTGACCAACTGTAATCAAGTCAAGTACTAGGCTTCCGAAAATATGCTTATTGGTTATCAATAGGGAAAGGAAAGCATAGCCCCACCATGATATAGTCCTATGATATCGAAAGTATTTCAATTCTTGCCATGATGCATACGGTTCTACTATGGTATTTTATCGATAGATAGAGTATCCTATATGTTGCATTACTCCCTTTGAGCTTGTATTACCTGATCCACTTCTCCTAGCATAACTAGGTTTGGCTTGTGTGCACTGCTAGAGCTTATATCTGTGTCCTACTTAGAAATGCATAGCTTTTGAGTCTTGTTCATCCAGATGATGTATCGTATTCGTATAATATAGTATGATAGGAGATCAAGATATACCGATGAACTGATGTCAGTGGTAAAGGTTAAACATTCTAAGTCTTGTATGGGAGGCCATGGTGGGAAGTGGTTTTTCTACTCCCATGCTCCCCACCACTAGGAACTGAGTTCTTGCCTTTGGAATCGAGACGAGCGTACAACCACACGGGCTTGGGAACCCCTCGATTGACTAAGTTTCCTAGTAGATTCCATGAGTCACATAGTTTGGCCGTTCAATTCGACATACGCATTGAAAATGTTTTGAAAGATTTCACGGGTGAAGGTGCATCATAATAGGTAGGTAACCATGGCCGAGGTTGCTTGGGGTAGATAACGCCCCTGGTAAACCAACCTCGCCTCACATCTCTAGGGACCGGCTTCGGTATTTGACCCATTACGACAGAACCATCCTTGGGGCATGACTCATGGTCTCGGCGAAAGCAAGGTAAATCTCGTGTCAAACCACCCTCTGCCAGCCTTCCAAGAAAGGGGGCTAATAGCTTTGCATTAAGAGTCAGTTGGTATGTGTGGGTAAAGTTGTACACCCCTGCAGGGTTAAATATTTTCGAAAAGCCATGTTCACGGTTATGAACGCTTGGTGACCAGATTCTAAGATCATAGAGAACTTTAACCTAATCGTATATTGTCAACACCCGGATTTTTAATCCCAGATGCCTGTTATGCCATACATCGCAATCCCAGGATTACCATTTTTGCGAGACATAACAGAAATGGATACCACAGTACATCATCCATTACAAACCATACATAAGGTCTTACACAAATAGGTATCTCATTGATCCAGTGCTTAATACAACTTCAAGCAGCGGAATACATAATAATAATGGTAGCGTATGCGAAGCTCCATCTTCGGGGTCACAGGCAATGCTGACGATGGGAGATTATCCTAGTTGTCATAACCTCCCTGGGGTCCATCCTCTAGGTACTCCTCTTCATAGTCTGGCCACGGTAATAGCCAGGGACAAAGCCATGAGTACTCTTTAAGTACTCGCAAACTAATACTAACAAGTGAAAGGGGTTTTTGATCATAGGACACTAGGCTCTCATGTTCCAGTTCTTAATACAATTCAAGCAGCGGAAATACGTAATAATAATGGTAGCGTAGGCGAAGCTCCATCTTCGGGGTCACAGGCAATGATGACGATGGGAGATGATCCTAGTTGTCATAACCTTCCTGGGGTCCATCCTCCAGGTACTCCTCTTCATAGTCTGGCCGCGGGAATAGCCAGGGACAAAGCCATGCGTACTCTTTAAGTACTAGCAAACTAATACTAACAAGTGAAGGGGTTTTTGTAGTAGGACACTAAGCTCTAGGGTTGTTTTGCAAAAAGCCAAATTTACCTCTACTAAGTTAAGAAGCAAAGAAAGACTAGTTGAAGTTTAGTAACACCTAAGTGGGAACTTGAATTGCATATCACAAATCTGTTGTGGTCAAGTCAAAGTCTCAATTCATTTCACAAGTCATTTTGAAAACATCTGACAGGGGAACAGTATGGCCACTCCAATTGTCCATAACCGCGGACGCGGCTATTCGAATAGTTTGACACTCTACAGAGACTGTACACTTTCACCACAACATTGGATACATCTGTCAGGAATAAATCCTGAATTCACCATACTCAGTATGCAGATAATCAATCCTAACCTTTCGATTACACGCCCTAGTATAGGCACCTCTCATGTGAGTTTGGCCTCCCAACCATGACCAACTGTCATCTTGGGTACTGCACAGGTGGACAATTTTCACAAGGTAGCCTCAGATCAGACCTTGGCCGTGAGGTAACACATACTAAGGTATATAAGTTTCCAGTCAAGCCCTACCCAATTCTCGGGTATTATGGTTGTACGATAAAATTGGAACGGTATCGCATCCAGACAACCATCAGTTTTGTAAAGGGCTAAGGCTCATGCCTCAACATTTTCATCCTCAAAATCATCTGGTGTTCGGAAACACATGTAAAAACACTTAAATAGAATGACTCATCATTCCAAGGTTTTCATAAGCATTTTCACCAAGTATTCCCATCTAAAGTTGATCAAGTTTTATGCTTAGCACTAGCATCTACAAGTGGGGTAATTACTAATGAGGGGTGGTAAACAAGTGGAGTTTAACTAAGTTCAATCTCATGCCTTAGGATGACATAAAGATTATCTAGCTTAGGCCAAATTTTATGCTCTTTATGCAACCTTCAATTATCTTCCTAGAATCTACAAGTCACTTAAGTAAACTCTAAGAGAAAGCTTTGATAAAGAAATAAAGTATAAAGCTTGCAAGTAAAACTAGGATTGGGGTTATCAAGTGGGTATGATGACATATGCTTAAGGCATATAGTTGGTATGGTAACAAGCAAGTATTTGCTTGCATAAGTGCAAGTATAAGATTGCTAAAGTAGGGTATCTTGCAAGTGTTAGCTTGCCTTGTGCAGAGCAGTGGTTGAAGTTCTCCTCGACTTCCTGTTCGTAGTATCCTCCTTCCTCCTCGTATCCTTGGTCTGTACTAGCATCTATAAATAAATACGAGGTACACAATCACCAAACAATACTTAACTACTTTCAATCATCACACAAAAGGGTTATTATTTCAATCATCACTAATATCACAAGAATAAAGCTTTGTCTTATTTATTTATTTTTAGAAAAGTAATTTCTACTCATTGAAAAACTACTTAAGATTTAATATTCTCCAAACCAAACATGGGATCATGTTGACACAGGTCATCACCACATATTTCAGTACATGGGAATGTGATTTAAAGTGGTGTCACAATTTAATAAGGTTTAACCTTTTATTTCAATTAAATATACTGGGTAATCTATAGATCCAAATGATTTGAATCTAATGGGCCTGGATTAAGAATTTCAGTACCTTTCTAACAAAATTGGTTTCATGTAATTTGGTTCACTGAATCGAGCTGGGTTGATTTTTGAAACTAGGTACAGAACTATGTTTGAATAAAAATATAAAAGGCTAAAAATTCAAACGAGTCGGCTGCGCGTGAAAGGTTAACGGGCCGGCCCAGTGTCATTCAGCCTTGGCAATAGCGGGGGTCTCTGGTCGCTGGCTCTTTAAACGCCGATGCACGGGCGATGTGGTGCGTTGGATTAGAATGAAGATCGACAGCTGAGGGTCGTCGTCGACGAAGAAAAAGTCACCGGCGAGCTCGAACCCTAGCGGCTCAGTGGAGGTCGTGGGAGGCTCACCGGGTCTCAGGAGAGGGTCGGCGATGGGGGAGAACGACGAAGTCGACGACAGCGATTCTCCTGGCACCGGCAGCTCCTCCTGGGGCGGATCCAATCGACGGCTTCCTTCTTTCCAGCAGTGGCGGACTCCGGTGAAATTCCGGTGATGCGCTACTCGCCTTGATCCGGGAATGAGGTGGGGTGGTTTTGGGTGAGAGGGGAGTAGAATGGTGTGAAGAATTCGTGCGGGGGTCGTCTTCTTTTATAGGCTCGGCGGTGAGACCGAGAGGGATGAGCAGATGATGGTGGCAATAGGGCTACAGGCGGCTAGAGGCATGGCCGAGGGTGGCAATCGATCGGTGGTCTCCTGGCGATGCTCTATGATTTAAATGCGCATGTAGGGGCGGTGGCAAACGGTCAGGAACACGCGGTGCTCTACGAGGCAGAGGCGGCAAACTCTACGGCGAGCGGTGGCTACGGGGTACGGGCGGTGAAATGGGCATGTCTGGTGGTCTCCTGGGACAATGGGGTGCATGCTGGCGGGCGGCAAGGGCTCGAGGTGGTTGGGTTGCGTGGGAACGGCGCATGCTCTGCGGTGCGCGTCGGCATGGTCCACAGTGGCGCGGGCGCGGTGTTCCTGGCGGTTCTGGTCGTTGTCTTCGAGCTAGGGCTGGTCGAGAGGGGGCGGTGAGGCATGGGCTACCTCCCAGACAAGGTTGGCGAGGCTAGTGTTGCTCGTAGCTTGCTGTCCACACTGGGGTGGCATGGGTGCTCTCGGCCTGCTCACCATTGATGACACTGGCCATCTTATAGTGGTTCTAGTGATTAGATAAGGTTGTTAGATGATCTATTAAGGCTAGTGATGTCCATAGAGGGAACAAGTTAGGCCCAAAACACTGCTCAACATAGTGTTTTGATTTTGTTTGATTTGCATCTGCAACATGTTTGACGAAATGGCCGCATGAACTTAAGTTTTGAATTTTTAAAAGATTTTTGGTGGGTGTGCTAGGCATGTACTGGGGAGTATGTGGATGCTTGGGTTTTGAAAATTGAGTTGGTTTGAGTGGTTTTTGAAATAGTGGGATCTTCCAATATGAAATAGATTCAATTTTAAACTGTCATTTAAACTAAGCATTTGAATGTTTCTGGATGATCACAAAGTGGGCCTTGATACCTTGTTATGAGTACTATCAAGGGGTGCAAAGATCCATACATGTTTCTGTTAAGTTCTGAAAATTAGAGATAGCCAAAGTAGGCATGGGAGTTAAATTGGCCAAAATGACCATTCACTTAATTTGTTTGTTTTGACTTGTTTGTCTTTGGGAAAAGTTTATGGATTGTTTAGATGATGTTTATTTCACCTAAGAATCATTTTACAATCAAAGAAACACATAATCATGGCAATTCAAAAGAATCAAGATTTCAATACACACACATATGAATGCTTTCATACTTTTAATTGGAAAAGTTTTTGTTAACCCTAATTTTTTTGATTAGAGTTTGATGATCCAAGTTTAGTATTTTTGGGATTTTACATATAACTTGGCAGATCAACGTGTGCTTAAGGATGCTTCCTTATGGGTATGAAGGGATGATCCTAGATAGCTTTCAGATGATGATGACTTGGTGGATATCATTATGATTATCAATACTTTGGAGACTTCGTTCTCTCATCCCCTTTTAAAACACTCTGATTAGACGAGCTTCATCTCCATCTTATTCTATAAACAATGATGGATTTATGCAAAATAGCTCCACCAGACATAAGTCTTGCGGAGTACAACCTGTACTCACCCTTTCTTTGTTGACACTTTTGTAGAAGAGTAAGTGTTCCCCCTAAAGACGAGTTCTATACAACATCGACACCGACAAGTAGCTTGGAGTTCCTGGCCGGCAGCGTGGAATCTATGGGCTGGGACGTCATCGTTATGCTTCAGGCCTCTTAGGCCATTTGTTAAGTTTTCGATACTTAATAGCATAATTTGCCTTCCATTGTTTGATGTTTGTGGTTAGTGACCTCTTCTTGTAATAATTTGGTTCTCTGCTCAATTATGAGCTTGCTGTAATAATTTTTGTGTCATAGGGTCACTGCTGTGTTACCGATTCTTCAGTGGATATCCTCGAGCTCAAGGTTAGTCTTATGTCAGACAGAGGTCTGGGATTTGTTTAGCCCTGACCCCGGGGGTGTTACAAGATTTGGTATCAGAGTAGTACTGATGGTAGGAAAACCTTGCTATTGCTTAATGTTGAGTCTAGTGCTTACGAAAACTATTTCAAAGATGAAAAGTATTTGCTAAAACTCTAGTATGCTTCTTTTACTCCTTATTTAGTATTGCTCTAACTCTGGGTCATCTTATATGGTGTTGACTTTGAAAAGTTTTGATATCTCTTCTGGACTTTCAAAGCTTAGGTGCCTTCTAGGCATGTCGTTTCTAAACTAGTTGACCTAATGTTGAGTTCTCTAGAGTTGAGTGTGTTGTGAATTCCTTGTTTTGTTTGCTCTGTTTCTTCTGACAAATTCCTTTCTATCCTGATCTCTCTATCTTTTGGACCCACAATATTATATTGTAGGATCCATAATGTTCTGATCTAGGCTTCGAGGTGTCCTTTTGACTCGTGTGCCTCCTTTTTGTTTGTTTGGGTACTTCAGAAGTCATTTCTTCTTTTGTAATCTACCTCGTGATAAGTATCTTGTAGTGTACGTTATGTCACTCAAATAGTAGTTACTCCTTTCTCGGGTTTTAACCCTTGGACTTGAACCAAAGATCCCGGGTTGTGCTGGATTCTGGTAGTGAATCTCGTACATGAAGTTGACATTTAACCCAAAATCCAATCCTTTGACCCTGTCATTAGTGCTCACACATTACCTCAGGTTGGTTGGTACTACAATTCTATCCTTCAAGCTTGTGGTCTTTGTCGCGATTGAACTGTGATAATTAAGGACTTCCCCTACCATTAGCCACGGTAGATGTCTTTAATGTAACCAAATAGCTCCTCGTGAGTCTCGCATCTATATTCGTGAATCTGCCACATATTTTCTTTTCCCTGCATTTGTTTTCGGAAGATTGTTAATCTATGCATCCACATCTCAGGATTCTAACATGAGTATTTTCTTGTTCCCTTGTTGCTTTTTGACCTTTGTTTACCAGTTGGTAGCCAAGTAGTAATTGAGCATTGGTGTCTTCCGATGCAAGATACTCTTGTGGTCCTTCCTGATAAACCACCTCGGGATGTCAGGAGAAACAAACTCTAGTACCTCGTCGTATCTATGACTTGGTCAGAGTGTTTTAATCTGCAGATCAAGAGGCATTGATTAGATTCTATATGTTCTATCTTAAAGTATCAGACCCTTTTATACTAATATGTTGTGCTAAGTTTCATAACCTTCTTAGTGAAGTGATGCTTTACACATATTTACACCCTTCCTCGAGCTTTCATGCTCGTGAGTGATGTGTGTGCGTAATAATGTGGCCATTTGAGATTCTTAGCAATTATTATTGTTTTGAACTCCAAGGACATTTGAATCATTATTAGTGTGATTGGTTAACCCTGTTACTAAGAAAAGGATTATTATGCTACCAAGTCTACTAATCTAGTGCACCCTTATCGGTCAGATAATTAGGCTCGTGCTAAAACTCTGAGACTATGTCCTCTTGCCTTGTAAAGGAAGTATCTTCTCGAACACGTGACATATCGGTGGTTCGTGATATTATGGATGTTTTACTAGAAGTATCGCCATGTTGCCACATGACCATGATGTCAAGTTATTGAGAAAGCAAGTTCTTTGAACTGCTTCTTTCTCCAAGATTCTATACTGGATACCCCTGAACTAGGTGGTTGATCTTAAACAACAACTTGGAGAGTTGTAAGACAAGTGTTCTATCCGACTATGTTCCTCCTTAAAGGAGTGTCAAGTTTTTTTCGTGCTGAATAAAGATAGTATCTCCTTCATGGATATGTTATCTTCCCCCACCTTTGATTTGGTTTGGGTTATCGTCAAATCAAACTCTGTTCCAAGGACTATCTTGATGATGTTTCAACTAGTGATGATTCACTTTAGTACATCTTCATGTCCTATGGTCTGACCAGTATTCTTGCCTCATTCAAGCGACATATGAGTACATCTTTTTGAGGGTCCCAATAAGTTTGTTGTTGAGCCCATCAATAATATCCTTATCATCTCCATTTTAGACTATATTCATATGGAACAATTAGCATTAATGTGGAAACTTTTGAGATCCATCTTCGTGTCATCTCGCAGTATGTGTTTTGGATGTTAGAAGTGACCTTCTCTAGTTCACGTGCAAATGTTGAAAGATGTCGCCATGGATTTAAGAATAGTTATCTTTCTTTCCTTAAGGATACATGTGGGTTTGACTGTTAGTACTTTATATGTATGAAGTTTTCCTTCGACAAGTTGCTAAGTGCATGGTTCTAGCAATCTAGATCATCTTTTGGAGTTTGAAATTGTAGTCCATATCATGAGATTGTAGTGACTTTACCTTCGTGATAATTTTTGCAAACATTCTATTCGGACATGCTAAGTCTAAAGTATCATTCCAGCTAACCAAAGTTGAATCTCAAGCAGCAATGATGGTTGGTGCTCCTCAAGGTTTTTACATAAGTCTCTTTTTAAATCCAGCAAGATTGATGTAACGGTTGACACACTTATCCGGAAAGACCTTTTGCCATAATCCCTCGATTCAGCAACAACAATCACTCTTCATGTGTCATCTTCTATGATTTATTAAAGGAGTTGTTCTTATGGTCTCCTTTGTATCCAAAGTCTTACCTTCACTTGATACCTCGTATCTCGAAAATCAAGGAGAACATTTAAAGTAGTGACGCTAAATGTCTCTAGGTGAATCCTCCAGATTCTCTATGTCGGCAAGCATTTTGTTGTGCCAAGTACTTGAAGTTTGAGAATGAAGTCTCTTTTCCTCGTGACATCAGGAATCTTCTTTACTATTTATCTACTGTTGTAAAGTGATATCATGATGTTTGGCAAAGATCATGATAGACCTGGATGAATAAAGAGTTTCCTTCGTTGTCCTGATCATTTTCGAAGAGTGACTACAATTTTCGTATTCAACAGTTTCTGTTGTTACATGTTCTTTGTGACTCTTATGAGTCCTCGCCACAAAACACGTTTCTGTCTTGATGTTCTATTGAATGAAAGAATGACCCTTCTGTTTCAAAAGTAGTTCAACAGCTTAGTTTTGTTGATCCATATCTCTGTAACCTAGAATCTCTACATAAGCCGTTTAGTAGAGGTTATTTATCGAAGTCTATGGTTATGTTATTTATGTTGAAACCTTCCTTCTCAGAAGTGTAACTCTTTTGTGAGTTCCATGGTCTCAATCCTTATGAAGACCATCTATCTAACAATTTAAAACCTTCTCCTCTTGTTTCCTCTGTTACCTTGACGTGTTTCATGTTCGTCATCTTAGAGCTATTTCTAAAAACTCCATCCATGAGTTGACCATGAGATACTCTGTGTTGTTTAGTGTGTTTCCCTCTTACCGTTAGAAGTGACCCTGTTTCATTCTCTCTCTGTCTCTCTTCCTACCTTTGGAATTTCGGGTCGCGATTCTCGTAAGGGGGATAGAACTGTAAAACCCTAGTTTTATTAAATAATATTTAGGGTTGATTATGCATTCGTGAGCATCATTATTTTGTTACAAATAAAAATGCATGCATTGAAGAAATAACATAAAACCCTAAACCTTAATATTCTCTCTCTCTTTGAAAGCAATTCAAAATAGTCTTGAATTTCGAAATGACAAAAATAGTGGAGCCCAAATTGAATATAAGGGCTCTTGTGTATTTTATATACTTTACCAATCCTCTGGTATTTTTGAAATATCCCAAAACAGGTTTGAATTTGAAACTACAAAGACAAAAGGCAAAACCGAAATAAGAAAAAGGGTTTTAGGAAAAAACAGAGCCAGCAGCCAGCCAGGTCGGCCCTTCTCTCCTCCCTCCTATCCCTGCCGCTCGCGCGTGCAAGCCAGCATCCCAGCAACAGCCCAGCGCAGCCCGAGACGGCTTGTACCCCTTTGTGCGTTGTCTTCCTCGCAACGGAAGCAGCTCGGTGTGGTTTCCTCTGCCGCTCGACGGTGTTGCGATGCCCGCCATGCCTGGATGCCTACAAGACCCTCTAGACACCGCGAAGAACCCTAGTCGTGCCATGTTTCTGCTATTCCTCTTCCTCTCTCTTTTATTCGCATGCCTAAAACCTAACCTACAGCCACCGGCGAGCCCTGCCGTTTCTGACCACCCTAGCCTAAGTCGTGGCCACCGTGGGAAGCGTCGTGTCGCTATTAGCATCCTCGTCAAGCCACACAAGATGGGAGGACCTCGTTCGACCAAAATCTAGCTCGACTCCAACTCCGGCCACTGCAGTTGCGCCGACGATTCCCCTCTGTCCAGCTTCCCATCGCTTCACCGACCTCACCATCATGCTCGTGGTGAGATTGTGGTCCTCGTGGACCCTCTATTTAGCTCCCTCTTGCTCTAGCTCGGTTCCACTCTGTGCGTCGCCTCTTGCTGCCGTCGGACACCATCACCGCCGCATCTCCCGTGACCTATTTCCAACGGTGCCACCCTTATTTGTCTCAGCGCGATGCGTTGTGTCGAATACCCCCAGCCCCGCTCGCTCCCGTGGCCCCAATCGCTAGGTCCACCATTGATCTAAGGAGGAGCTCCATTGCTAATGTCATGCTGACATTAGCATGACGCCATATATCCTTTTTCTTTTATTAAGTGTTTTTTGTACTTCTTTTTTGGGAATTAAATAAATCCTTGTGGCCCTAGTCTGTCAGAGTTTTATTCATTTAGGAAAATAATTTCTTTAATTCATAAACTTATGATATGTGTGTCCAAGTTGGAAAATAATTTATATATTCCAAAAATGTTTTGTAAATTTCTAAAAATGATTTAAAATGGATTTGAATTGAGAAAAATCATAACTAATTCATTTTAAGTCAATAAAATACAAATAATATATCAAAATATTCAGAAAAATGAGATCTACCTATTTAATCTATCATCATGCATTGTTAAGCAACTTTCATAACAAGTTTAATTAGAAGAACAAATGAACCCACATAGGTGATTCTAAGGGTTCTCCTGTTCTAGGGTTTGCACCCCTCGGACCCTGTTTAAATTATCGAGCATTCCCTAGGGTTATAATTCAATACTATTTAACTTGTTATAGCATCATCCTTGCTTGAGCATTGCATCGATGCCATGTATTGATTTTTTCCGTTCCTTTCTTGTGTTTGGTTCTTCTCGGTAGAATACAATATAGAGATCGAGATCGATGACAGAGATCAACACCGTCGATGTTCGAAGATTGAGGAACAATACTTGACCAACTGTAATCAATTCAAATACCAGGCTTCCGAAAATCTTCTTATTGGTAATCAACAGGCAAAGGCAAGCATAGCTCCACCATGATATAATCCTATGATTTCGAAAGAATTTCAATTCTTGCCCTGATGCATATGGTTCTATTGTGGTCTTTTATCGATAGATAGAGTATCCTACACTAGTAGAGAAAACCTTACCGCCGGCGCACTAAATATAGATACCGCCGGCGAGTTCGTGCTTGCCGGTGGTAATGTGAACTCGTCGGCGGTAATGTCTTACATCCGGCGCGTAGCCTATTTGTCGGCGGTATTTGAAGTTACCCCGGCGCACCAGACTATTCGCCATAGGTATTTTAAGTTACCACCGGGAATCAAGACAAAAGCGCTGGCGGTAACTCAACTTACCCCGAGCGCATGACCAATTTGCTAGCACTATGTATGTATAGGATTAATAAATATCAGCTGCACACAGCTCAATCTATCTATTTTATTCAACTAGGCACAGACGGTAAAACAAGTGCACAGTAGGTATACTAGTTTAAATTGCACAATAGAAAAATGCAGTATCAGTAACAGTAGTAGCCGTAAGCCAGTAATCTCGACTAAATACTAAACTAAGATGCATGATCTCGACCATATCGAGCAGCAATGAACTCTGATCCTTTGCCCTCAACTCCTCCATCTTCATCGTACCTCCATCATCTCATCACCCATGTCGATGTCGCCATCATCGTCGCTGCCATATCTGTTGTCGCCACAACAAGTAATCTCTTAATAGTATTATAGTTTGTTCTACCAAAGATGAACAAGTGCAAAATTATTAAGAAGACAAAACAACATATGGGCATCTCACATAAACAATCAATAGGATAAATAGACCTAAACGTGGCCTATGATATGCTAGCTAGGGTTAACGTGTTAAGATTCTTAGCAAGCATAGCCAAGGTGGAATGGCCAGCATATTATAAATTGCACAAGGCTATCTTTTTGTCATTACATACACGATCTGGGCAACATAAGAATTTAGGGAAAGCTAAAGTCAAAGAATTTATTATCAAGAAAATGACTTACACTTCTCGGATTGAGGTAAAATATATTGCATTGGCTTGAAGGATAAGGGAATTATGAAAATCATAATATATTATAACAATTTATGAAAACACAAGAGCAATCAGACGTGCATGCATCTATAAAGTACCACAATAATAAACCATTGCATTTGAGGCCAGTGGCTTAAGCCTTATAAGAAAGAAACCTAATTAACTGAATTGCAATGATCTAATTGGCAAAGGCCTTTTACACTGGATTTAGCTATATATCCAAAATAGGAAAATGTCATGCATTATGTTGGGAACTTGTGAAAAGAAAAAAGATCTCTTATATAAAGTGGGGGTATCCAAACCTGAAGGTTTACTTGTTGCTCTTGGCAACGGAGGAGAGGGCCTCACCGGCAGGAAGGCTCACCGGTATCCAAAAAAAGATCACCAGTGCAAATTTCAAGGCATGAAGGCTCCACTACTAGCACATTCGACATGATAAAATGATATAATTTTGCAGGAATACACATGGAGGAGAGGGCCTCACCAACAGAAGATAGTCGTGTTGGTGGTCGGCATCAGAGGGGTGGAATAGTGGACATCATAAAGGGCTTGGAGACATGATCTGGAGGTTGCACGTTCTGGAGGTCGCGGATATAGAGGTCGAACCGTGATGGTGATGTGATCCTGCCCGAAATCGATGGGCACCATGGCCACGTCCTTGGCAAGCGTGCCGGGGATTCTAGCAAGAGCAGAGGGGCGAGGATCTTGTTGACCTGCGTGTCGGAGTCATCTTGGAACCTTATGTAGCCGGGCATGTTCGCCTCTGCCTCGACCACAGAGAGGGACAAGGAGGAGAGGAGATGGAGGTGGGAAGAGATGGCAGCAGCAGATGCCATGGATGGCGATGGCGGCGGAGGAGGAGCGTATTGGGATGGGGAGAGGTAAGGGTTGGTGTGTGCGATTGTTGGTGTGCGGTATGTGTGGGGTGATGGGAAAGGTCGGTCGCGGTTCAGTGCCTGCGGGCTGGATATTGTGTTCGTCGGGGCTATCCTATATAGCCCCGGCGAAGCCCATCACTGTTCGTCGACAGTAGCACGGGGTGGGCCTGGAAGGACTTATCGCTAGCGACTTTTTCCAAGTTCGCCGGGGGTAAGTTGATTATGACCGGCGCGCTAACATTTTGTTCGCCAGCAGTAACGCGAGGAAGGCCTGGAAGGTCTTACCACCGGCGATCCCGGGCCCACTTCGCCGGCGGTAAGGAATGAGCTATAAGCTTTTATCTACTAGTGCTATCTGTTGCATTACTCCCTTTGAGCTTATATTAATTGATCCACTTCTCCTAGCATAACTAGGTTTGGCTTGTGTGCACTTCTAGAGATTATATGTGTGTGCTGCTTAGAAATGCATAGCTTTCGAGTCAGGTTCATCCAGATGATGTATCAGATGCAGATAATCTAGTATGATAGGAGATCTATATATACTAATGAAGTGATGTCAGTGGTAAAGTTTAAACATGCTAAGGCTTGTATGAGAGGCCAAGGTGGGAAGTGGTTTTTCTAGTCCCATGCTCGCCACCACTAGGAACTGAGTTCTTGCCTTTGGAACCGATACGAGCATACAACCACACGGGGCTTGAGAACCCCTCGATTGACTAACTTGCCTATTAGATTCCATGAGTCGCATAGTTTGGGAGTTCCATTCGACATACGCATTGAAAACATTTTGAAACATTTGGCGGCTGAAGGTGCATCATAACAGGTAGGTAAGCGTGGCCGAGGTTGCTTGGGGTAGATAGCTCCCTGGTTAACCAACCTCACATCTCTATAAACCAGATTTGGGATTTGACCCGTTACAACGGAACCATCCTTAGGGCGAAACTCATTCCGTCGGCAAAAGAAAGGTAAAGGTCATGTCCAACCACCCTCTGCCCCCCTTCTAAGGAAGAGGGCTAATATCTTGGCATTAAGAGTCAGTTGGTACGCAGGGTTAACTCTTTTCGAAAATCCATGTTCATAGTTATGAACGGTTGGTGACCAGATTCTAAGATCATAGAGAACTTTAACCTAATCGTATACTTGGCAGATCAAAGTGTGCTTAAGGATATTTTCTCATGGGTACGAGGGGGTAATCCTAGATAGGGTTTAGATGATGATGACTTGGTGGATATCAATATGATGATCAATACTTTGGAGACTTTGCTCTCTCATCCGCTTTTAAAACACTCTGATTAGACGAGCTTATTCTCCCTCTTGTTTTATAAACAAAGATGGCTTTATGCAAAACAGCTCCAGCAGCCATAAGTCTTCCGGAGTACACCCTGTACTCACCCTTGGTTTGTTAATACTTTTTTAGCAGAGTAAGTGTTCCCCCTGAAGACGAGTTCCGTAGGACATCGACACCGACGAGTAGCTTAGGGTTCGCGGCCGACAGACTGGAATCTATGGGCTGGTATGTCATCGATATGCTTCAGTCCTCTTAGGCCATTTGTTAAGTTTGTTATACTTAATAGCATAATTTTCCTTTTGTTGTTTGATGTTTGTGGTCAGTGACCTCTGTTCATAATAATTTGGTTCTATGCTCAATTATGAGCTTGCTGTAATAATTTTTGTGTCATAGGGTCACTTCTATTTTACCGATTCTTCACTGGATATCCTCGAGCTCAAGGTTAGGCTTATGTCAGACAGAGGTCTAGGATTTGTTTAGCCCTGATCCCGGCGGTTTTACACTACGCATCACACATTTTTTAATGAGACGACATTGTATGACTTTGGTCCTTTTGTGAGACCTTTAGTTCCTTGGGGTTAAAATATGTCGATACAATTGTCGTACAATATATCTTCATAGTATTAGCCCCTATGGACCACACCTAGTTTGATTAAAAACTACTTGATACAAATTTCTTCTTTTGCTACTATAATAGTAGTCATATACTTAGCCTTTTGTTATAGTATACTTTATGGAACATCCTTTCTATTACATTGTGCCACTCGCAGTTTAAATTGAGATAAAATTAATTTGTATTTTGTGACAAGACTAGTATCAATGTAACAATTTAAAATGAACTATTTGTCAAATCTACATAAATAAATATAACATCCCAATTTTCATTAAACAAAAACATTCCCATTGCATTCATATCATCATGGCATATGAGCATTGCAATTTTTTTTCAAAACTTAGAACACTAGCAAAACCCTAATTTTAAACCCCTTTCATATAAAGGGTAGATCTTATGCTTTATTTTTGTTTTAGTACCCCAAAATGATTTGGAGAGGTTTGTTGTGTTTAAAACAATTTTACACACTTGAATCATCCCACAAAATTTTGGTGAAATTTGGTTTGATTTGGATCTGATTTGATAGTTCAAATCTTATTTAAAAAATTAAAACAGAAAAGAAAAAGGCATTGAAACGGTTCAAGAATCACCTCATCCCAATTTCTCTAAGTTAAAATTTGTGGGCGAAAAAGGGTATAGGTTCACCAATGTCTATTGGTGGTTCCTTGGTGTTTTTCAAAAACAAAACTTAGTATTTTCAATCTAGTAGGATAAATCTTAGTTTGAGCAAAGCCAGCCTTAGACATATTCATGTAGTTGTTAGGTTCTACTATACAACTATGGTATTACTTGCCAATACAATTCCAACTCTATTGACCCCTTTGTGGCTGTAACTTATCATGTTGCATGTTACTCTGATGGTGAGTAGGGTTATGAGTCTACACTCAACATGTTTGCCTATGGCACATGAAGATGAAGACTTTATTGTTATGCTTTGTATTGAGATCTCTAAATAAGTTAGCCTTGGGATAAGTGAGTTGTAAGAACTATTGCACTCCTAGAATTACGATGTAATATTGACCTTTGTATCTGTGTACTTCATCTTAAACTGTGCGTGCTAGCAAAACGATCCAGGTACTAGCACTGCTATCACACGGATCTCTACCTTATTGGGTGAGATCTTACAGATGGTATCAAAGAACTGTTTTGCCTGTAGGTTTCTGACCCTAAGATGGATTAGATTATGAAAGCCACTAGGAAACTGCAACACCACTATGAATTTCATCACTTGTCTTTTTTCATCTCGTAAAACCTCTTATAATCTTCTTTCTCATCTCTATTAGTAGATGGTCCCCATCAACGAATCCGTCAGGAAGGGACCACTGCTGACCATGACCCTAGAATGTGAGACGGAATTTCCCAAGGCACTCAAGAACCTCGTGATTAGCTTGGGGATAAATGGTGAAGCCGTGTACAAGGGATTTCCGGTGATGGATGAAGGAGAAGAGTATTGGTGGGTGCAACTCCACTTATATAAAAATAAGGAGGATAACCACAATGAGTCAGGGTTCTGCATGGTCACCAACTCGGAAATGCATATGTCATTCTTTGACTTTGCAAGGAATGCAGCATGGAATGCCATTGAAGAACTTGGAGAAAGAATTAAGTGTAGAATGCTCAACACTCAAAATGATCTTAGAGAGGAGAGAAAACATACCCAAGACTTAGAGACCACCATAAAACGGCTAAGGAGAGATGTTATATACTTAGCATGTGAGTCTTGTGATCAAGACAAGAAGATTGCCACCAAGGATGCCTAGATAGATACCTTAACTAGTGAGTGAAGGAAACGACGTATCCTATAGTTGGACCACCATGCTTGGTGTTTTCTCACGTTAATAATTTGATCATACCGACCTATGCTGTATGGAAATTTTTTGTCTAAGTTGTAATTCAACCTTGATGTTCGAGTTGAATAAGGCATGCCATTACTTGTGTGGATTATGTTTTGTTGAATGTTATTGGTTTTTGATTTAAAACTTTGTGCATCTATTACAACTATATGTTTTCCTTGTGTTGTTTCTAATTTTTCTCCATCCTATGCATAGATGCCTAGCTATTTTTACAACACTGCCGAGGAGTTCAAGGGAACTCGCTTTGGGACTCGCATTTTGCAGCTTGTTAATGTACTCTCTCTCCTAATCCCTACCATCAAGGTAATTCAGCTTAAGAAGTTTGAGAGGAAGGACTTATGGGGATTCAGGGTTACTCAGCCAGGACGCCAGACAGAGACTCCAATGGAGGAAATTGCCTTCAAGATACTCCATGATGACCAAGAGAGAGGCCTCGACATCGCCATGCAGGAGCTGATAGGATGCCTTTGTGGACGCCAATCTACCGATCTCAAGTACCACTACTTCCATTTATTTGGGAGACGTGACAGGACGGAGAGGCTATAGTGTTGGACGAGGCTACTAAGGAGACCATCAAGCTTGTGCGACACTACCTTCAGAACTTAGAGAGTCTCACTAGGCACCTTGATACTGATAGGACCAATGTGATGATTAGCAATGATGAGCTACGTGTCCAGCTTAAGGAGAAGGACAGGGCCTTCGAGGAGCAAGAGGAGCGCATCAAGGAGATGGAGACGAAGTTTGAAAGACAAGAGAAGAAGTTCAAGAGCGAAGAGAAGAGGAACCAGGATAGGAACAAGAAGATAAAGGACATGGATACCAAGTTGGAGCTTGAGGATCTTCAGCTTGATGTGGATCACGAGGCGATAGAGAGGCCGCTCTCACAGAAGAGAGGGCTACAGGCTAAGGTTGATGCTTTGACTGTAAGCTTGGAGGAATACAAGGAAGGATTTGACGTAGCAGGACTTGGTATAGTGGAGGAGGAAGTTGACATGGAGGAGTAGTGATATCTATCTATCTATCTATCCATTTATCTTATCGTTTATTATCGAGTCGCATTGATCATCCAACTTGTGGATGACTATGCTAGTGTGTTTTATCTCTACAAACTTGTTGCTTGTGATGTTTTGAACCATAAAGTTTATCATGTGCTTGTCTGTTTGTGATTGTTTCTATATGTTGTATTGTGCATGTTAGTATCTATGTGGTATTTATATTTACTTATCCTTGTTGAAACCACAGATGCCTCCTCGTCGTGCCAATCCCAACAATAATAACAATGGCAATGAGATGCAACAGTTGATGACCGAACATACACAACTGATGCAAATGATGTCTCATTTTATGGCAAATCAGAACCAGAATCAAAACAACAACAACAACAACAACAACAACAACAACAACAAAAACAACAACAACAACAACAACAACAACAACAACAATAACAACAACAACAACAACAACAACAACCAGAACAACCCACCAGCTTTTGATATGCTCACAAGGTTTCTAAGATTGAGGCCTGCTAATTTTTCTGGTACAACTGATCCCATGGTAGCAAATGATTGGATACATTCCCTGAACAAGGACTTGGTCACAGTTGGTTTCACTGATGCTGAGAAAGTCAGATTTGCAGCACACCTACTAGAAGGACAAGTAGCTACTTGGTGGGATAACTTTCAAGTCACTAACCCTATTGAAGAAGTGACTTGGGCAATGTTTGAGGATGGATTCTGCACTACTCATATCTCTTCTGGATTAATGGGGTTGAAGAAGAGGGAATTTTACAACCTTAAACAATACCATCGCAGTGTTGCAGAATATATTGAATAGTTCAACAATCTGTCATGCTATGCACCGGATGATGTTGACACTGATGCAAAGAGGAAGGAGAAGTTCCTTGAAGGGCTGAATGATGAGATGTGCATGCAACTATCTATTGCTTATGTTCCAACTTATCAATCTCTGCGTGACAAAGCTACCATCTTGGAAAGAAAGATGATGCAAGTGGATAATAGGAAGAGGAAACACCATTTTGATAAGCATGGATCAGGATCATCTCACAAGCGTTCTTTTGGGGAAGGTAGTGGAAGTTCGGGATCCCACAAGCACGGGAATCATAACAACCACCACAACAATAACCACCACCACGATGGCAATAAACATCATGGACACAACAATGTGGATTAACGAAACAACAAGAGTGGATACAAGAGTCACCATAATGGACATGGCAATGGGAATCAGCCAGCAAAGAGAGACATCAGTCAAGTCGAATGTTTCAAGTGCAAGAAAACAGGGCACTATCCAATGAATGCCCAGAAAAGAAGACTGATGGGGCTAACAAGCCGATCCTTTTCAGAAGGGACATGTGAATCATACCAATGTGGAGGAAATCCAAGAGGAGTCTCATGTTGTGGCTGGTAAGTTCAAGATTAATTCCTTTACATGACATATCCTTTTTTATACCGACGCATCACATTCATTCATTTAAAGAGAATTTGTAGACGAAAATAGACGCCCAACTGAAACAATTGGATGTCCTATTAAAGTAAGCTCCCTAGGTGGAGAGATGATAGTAAATTTTGGATTTCACCAACTAGTTCTAGTGTTTGGAAAGTACAAGTTTCTAGTTAGTCTGATAATCCTAGAATTCCAAAGATTGGATGATTTTAGACATGGATTGGATGACCCTTTATGAGGGAGTAATAGACCGTGCCAGACGAACTATTACACTCACAACCCTAGAAAAGAAACGGATTAGGTTCAAGTCTAAATTTCAACCCAAAGGGAGTAAGTTGAATTCTCTTAATATAAGGGGGTTAGCCTAGATAGTGTACTAGTAGTGAAGGAGTACCCTGATGTGTTTCTAGAGGAATTATCGAGAATCCCACAAGATAGGGATGTGGAGTTTCTGGTTAACGTACTGCCAGGATCTTGACCCATAGCAAAGAGACCTTACAAAATGTCAGTGGATGAGTTAAAGGAACTCAAGAAACAGCTTGTAGAACAGTTGAAGACGGGATTTATCCAACCAAGTTCTTTGTCTTGGGGTGCACTAGTGTTGTTCATTGAGAAGAAAGACAGAAGTCAGACGCTATGCATATATTATCGATCACTTAACTGTAGGGGTTCGTAGCATGGAAAACAAAATTTTTCTACCGCATACAAACAAACAAGCCAAGATCTATCTACTAGATTGTAGCAACGAGTCGATGGAATAACTCACCCTCGAAGATTCCAAAGTGTTTAACGAGAGCGGATTCTCATGGGTGATGTAGTCGTACACTTGCCGATCTCAAGATCAAGTAGATGATCCTTCCGGCGCTGCGTTCCGGCAGCGCTTTCGCAGTCGGTCACACGTTCGGTACTCGATGAAGACCTTATGCTCCCTTGTTCCAGCAGGCAGCAGAGGTTGTAGCTCTCTCCTCGTGATTCCGGCAGCACGACGGCGTGGTACCGAAAGTAGAGGGGAGATCTCGTAGGGCATCGCCTTAAGCCGGAGCGAGTATGGTGGACTATGAGAGAGGCCTCGGTGATCTAGGGTTTAGACGCACCAAGGACAGGGAGCTAGGCCGGCGGCTAGGGCAAGGGGATTGCCCCAAGTCGGCGGCTAGGGTTTGCCCTAGGGCGGCGGCGGCTGCAGGAGGGCCGGCGGCTAGGGCTAGTGTTTTGGGTGGTGGAGGTGTAGTCTTGGACGGGCAGCCCTGCCCCTCCTTATATAGGTGGAGGGCGTCGGCCAAGGGGAGGGGAGTCCCTCCCCAACTCGGCTTCCAAGGCCGGCGGGTAGAGGGAGAGGAACTCCTCCCCAATTAGGTTTCCTACTCTCCCTCCACCAAGCAAACTTGCTGTTTGACTTTTCAAATTGGCGTTTGACTTTTCAAACTAGGATTTAATTTATCCTTTTATTTTGCTCAACGATGACACCTAGTACATGATGCAACCATTCCAACTTGTTATGACACATTCATCTACCCCCCCCCCCCCCCCGGAGTTCCGGACCTTCCGGAACCTTCTAGAACATTCCCGATGAAAACACCGGAACCATTCTCCAACCCCGAAACAGGAATTTCCTTATATGAATATTATTCTCCGGACCATTACGGATCTCCTCGTGATATCCCGGATCCCATCCGAAACTCTGAACAACATTCGGTCTCTTACTCATCATTCCATAACTACTCAACAACATCGAATCCTTAAGTGTGTCTCCCTACGGTTCGTGAATTATGCGGACATGATCGAGACACTTCTCCGAACAATAACCAATAGAGGAATCTGGAAATTCATATGGCTCCCACATATTTCTACGATTACTTTGCGATCGAATGAACCACTTACATACGATACCAATTTCCCTTTGTCTCACGATAGTTTACTTATCCGAGATTTTGATCGTCGGTATCTCTGCATACCTAGTTCAACCTCATTACGATAAGTACTCTTTTCTCGTTCCCGTGATATGTGATCCCTTGTGAGCCAGTCACATGCTTGCAATCTAATTGGATGACATTCCACCGAGAGGGCCCAGAGTATATCTATCCGTCATATGGATGGACAAATCCCACTCTTGATCCATGTGTCTCAACCAATACTTTCCGAACACTCAATGCCACCTTTATAGCCACCCAGTTATGGTGTGGTGTTTGATGTCATCAAAGCATCCTTCCGGTGATGGTGATATGCATGATCTCATGGTCGAAGCAATTAGGTTACTATGTATCAGAAAGCATATAGAAATTGAACTATTAAAATGACTTGATCTTTATGCTACGCTTATCTATAGGAGTATGTCCATCATACCATTCTCCTAACGACATGATCTTGTTGTTAATAACATCTCAATGTTCATGATAGGGAAACCACAATCATTTATTAACCAACAAGCTAGTATTATGAAGAGGCTTTTACTAGGGACTCTAATTTAGTTTACAAATCACACAAGTAATGTTTCCTTGTTAATACTATTATAGCATGAATGCAAACATTTATCATAAACACAAAGATATAATAATAACTACATTTATTATTTCCTCTAGGGCATATCTCCAACATTAACTAAGTGATCATAAAGAACAAGTATCCCCTACCCAGAATCAATGATCGCTTTGATCAGCTAGAAGGAGCTCGTGTGTTCTTAAAAATTGATCTTCGATCAGGTTACTTTCAGCTAAAGATTAGAGAACAAGATATACCAAAGACGGCTTTCACCACTAGATATGGAGTGTATGAGTATATAGTGATGCCATTTGGACTAACAAATGCACCAGCATATTTCATGAACATGATGAACAAGGTGTTCACGGAGTTTCTTGACAAGTTTGTTGTGGTATTCATCGATGACATATTGATTTATTACAAGAGCAATGAAGAACATGAAGAACATTTGCGTTTGATTCTTGAGAAACTTGGGGAACACAAGTTGTATGCCAAGTTTAGTAAATGTGAATTTTGGTTGAATTAAGTTGGATTTCTCGGACATATTGTGTCTGGGAATGGTATAGATGTTGACCCCGCAAAGGTATCAGCTGTAACACAGTGGGAATCTACCAAAACAGTTAAAGAAGTCTGTAGTTTCCTAGGCTTCGCAGGATACTGTAGAAGGTTCATCGAGAATTTCTAGAAAGTAGCTAAGATGATGATGGAACTATTAAAGAAAGAGAAGAGGTTTGAATGGACTAAAGCATGTGAAACTAGTTTTCAAGAGTTGAAGAAGAGATTAGTGTCAGCACTAGTGTTATGTCTGCCAGATCTAAAGAAAGATTTTCAAGTATATTGTGATGCATCTCACCAAGGATTGGGTGGAGTATTAATGTAGGAAGGAAAAGTGGTGGCTTATGCCTCGAGACAACTCAAAAATCATGAAGCAAACTATCCTACGCATGACTTAGAGTTGGCCTCTGTTATCCATGCACTCAAAAAATGGAGACACTATCTGTTGGGAAAGCGTTGTGAAATGTTCACAAATCACAAGATTTTGAAATACATTTTCACACAGAAGGAACTCAACATGAGACAAATAAGGTGGATAGAACTTATCAAGGATTACGACTTAAGTTTCCAATACCATCCCGGGAAAGCGAATGTTGTAGCTGATGCATTAAGCCGCAAGGTTTATGTGAATGGCCTCACCAAAGGAGAATTGCCATATGATTTGTGCGCTCAATTTAAAGAGCTAAGATTGGAGATAGTGATTGAAGGATATCTTATGTCATTAGAATTTCAACCAACACTAATGGATAAAATCAAAGAAGCTCAAAAGTTGGAAAAGGAAATAGAAGATATCAAGAGTAAAATTGGTAAAGGAAAGGCAAAGGGATTCCATGAAGATTAACAAGGAACCTTATGGTATGGGAAGCGTATCTACATTCCACAAGATCCAAAACTAAGGAAATTAATCCTTCAAGAAGCACATAATTCAGCATATTCTATTCATCCTGGCAACACCAAAATGTACATGGATGTGAAGGAAAGTTTTTGGTCGAACAATCTAAAGAAAGATATTGCGGAGCACATTGCTTTGTGCAACGTGTTTAGCCGAGTAAAGAGAGATTTTGGTGTAGGACAGCCGCCTAGGAATCGAAGAAGTCTGCCATGTTTCAGAATTCAGAAGCTTCCAGTGCAACCACAATACATATGGTCTTTGTCTTGGCCTAGTACTTAGTAGGAAACCTCACTTGGTGTCACATCCCAAGATTTTCCAAATCTTGTAATGTGAAAAATAAATTAATAAAATAAAACTTTGTTGATTTTCAGGGTGAGAAGAAACTTTTTGAATCCATTTGGAAAGTTTCAAAACCTATTTGGATCAAATAAAATCCTAAAGGGATTTAAAAAGTTAAATAAACAATAAACTTAAAAATATTTAAAATTACTATTTTTGGATCTTTAAATAAAAGATTTGGTTTTCAAAAGAAAAGGTAGATTTATAAATAAGGATTATTTTATGGAGCCAAAATAAACCTTGGTCAAGCTTTTGAAATAAAATTTTTTGTTTTGATAAAAATAGTAAAGGTTTATTTAAATAAAATAATAAGGATTTAATATCCAATTTTATTTAAGTAAAGGCTTTTCCCATTTTAAATAAACACTAAAACTTATTTATTTTAAATAACTTTTCCAAGTATTTTATATTCTCAAATAAAACCTACTGAAGTGTTTTGGTGTTATTTTAGATTTCAAAATAAAGATTTTAATAAAACAAATCCTATTTGATTTAATAACTAAGGTCCATTTTATTTAATTATTAATGGACCCTAAAATAAAAACTTGTTATTTTATTTTAAACAAGTTTTCAAGTATTCTTTATTTCAAATAAAACCTATTGATTTGGTTTTGAAAATATTTAGATTTCAAAATGGAGTTTTGAATAAATCAAAATCTATTTGATTTAATAAACAAGGTCTATTTATTTAATTAATAATAGATCCAAAAATAAAAATATTATTTTTGTTTTTGGGACTTTAGGTTTATGTTGTTAAACAGAACCAAAAACTCAATGCCAAGTTTGGGAAAATTTTGAATTGATTTGTTGATTGATATGTTTGATTGAATTTCAAAATAGAAAATAGAAATAGAAAAGGATAAAATAATCAGACAGGAAAAAAATATGAAAACGGACTGACCCAACTCACCAGGACCAGCAGCCCAGTCCAGCCCACATTTCCCTCGCCCCCAAAACGTTTTCCTTACCGCGAAAGAGACCCACTAAGAAAATGACAAGTGGACCCATTCCCCTCTCTCTCTCCCTAACTGCCATATAGACCCCACCGCCACGTATCCATCTTCTTCACCCGCCGATGACCTCGCCCCTCTCCTCGCTGCCGTTTCTGGCCGGAAATCAATCCGTTAAATTCGCTCTAAATGCTGGAGTAAACCCCGCCCCGATCACGCACACTTAAACCCCTGCTCCTCCTCTCCGTTTGCCCCCAGGAACCACCCACTCTCTGCCCCCAGGCCGCTCCCATTGGTGCTCGCACCACCGCGGTCTCCGACGAGCCTTTGCTCCAATTCCGGCGATACCCCGCTGCCTCTCGCCTCCCACTAAACACGAGCTCGCTCCACACCTCCTGGCGCATCTCCCCGTGCCACTGGTTCGCCCGCGAGTGCCCCGTAACGTCGGCTTCATCAACCTCAACTCGCAACCGCCGTCTGCCGTTTATCCGACGAACTCCCCTGGTAAGCCTCGACCGCCCCAGCACCTCCCGATGATGCTCCCTGACTCGCGAACCTTGTGCGCATCTAACCATGCCTCTCTTTTCGCTTAGCATGGTTTCAAACAACGCCAGCGACGACGACCCGAGAGCAACGCCGCCCATACCAACTCCGGTGAGCGATTCCTCCTGTCCCCGTGCGCCCCTTGCCAAGACGACTCCACGTTGAGCTTCGGTGTCGCCCTGTGATCACTGTGAGCATCTCCTCACCTTCCTTTGCTTCCTGTACTGCCAGCACCACCGCATCCCGAGCGTGCGCTGCCGGTAGCCACCGCAGCGTCGTCTGTCTCTGGCAAATGTGCTAGGTGCCGTGCGATTTGGATCCAACGGCTAGGATATAAAGAGAGCGAAGGGGTAAGGATGAGCCTGCGCCGTGCAATATCAATTAGATCCAACGGCCTACAGCATGTGATCCGGCCGAAGCGGTATGGATGAATCAGAACACGCCGCGTGGCATAGATCGATTTAAAACACAATTTGTAATCTGATTTAGATGCAGATTTAAAAACCTTATAACTTTAGTTCCACACGTCCAAAAATTACAAACTTTATATCAATAGAATCAGTGGAACAAGCCCTAGCCAACCATGCCATTTGTTTAGTAAAACGTTTCTGTTAAATGGTTTGTTTTTGCAGAAACATTTGTATGCTTGTTTAGGTTATAAAAGTAATTCTAAAATGATTTTGGGGATAAAATTTTTGGCAAATGGTGTGATTTGAACCTACTGACCATAGGAAACACTTTGTGGTTTCAAAATGTATCTGGTGAAGAAAAAGAATGATTATTTGATTTAAAACCAATTCTAGTCAAATAAAAATATGGTTTATTTATTAAAAATGGTTTTGGAAGAAAACTTTTGGGAAAGGTTTTGTTTTAAACTCTCTGACCCCAAAGCACCAAGGTTTATGGTTTGAAAACATATTTGGTGAACCCTATAGATTAATGCCTTAGTAAAAATATTTCTACACCACATAAAATGATACCTTGTTTTGAAAATGGTTTATAAAGTGAAACCTTTTGCAAATGACTTTGCCACTTTATAAAATGACCATTAGGTGTACCCAAATGTCTATGACCCATTATAAACCACTTTTACAAATAAAACAACCCTTTTGCATGCTTGCATGTGTTGTTTTGTTTTATTATTTTATGTGATGAATTGTTTGAATGGTAGATTGAAATATTGTTTGCTTGATTGATTTGTAGTGACTTGAAGTGTGTGAACAATTGCAAAGATCAAGGAGTGAACCTATACTCTACCAAAAAGGCAAGTGATGCTTCATACTTTTGTCCCATTACTTTCACTATGCATTAGTGATTTTTCTAAGTAAAACTTGCATGGAATTTTGCTAAGTATAAACCTTGCTATAGGAAAACCTAGTAGATGAAACCTTAGTAGAAATTTTTCTAAGTTAAAATTCCTACTACTATCAAGCTTAGCTTAGCTAATAGAAAACAAGGGTGGAAATATATTCACACTATGTAAAAATTTCTAAGTCTGAGGACTTGTGTTTTTGTTTAATAAAACAACTAAGTTAATGCATCACCTGGGTGGAATGGGACTTGAATGGTGGATTTTGGTTGAGTGGTTACACAAGGCCCATGTTTATGGTTTACCTTGTGTATCACACTTGTGGATTGCCACCCAGGAACAAAGAGATTTGAGATGTCAAATGTTGAGAAGCTTCAAGTGCAGCCACTTGGCATTATGGGCTCTGCCTCGATCATATAGGTTGCAAGAACTTAGCCATATGGACAATTGGTGGTAGAGTTTGATAGGTTGGAGCGCGTCCATTTTGGTGTAAGGGAAGGCTTCTGAAAGATCTTGTCTTGGGAAACCAAGTCTTGTGGGGAAAGTGCACCACCTCTGCAGAGTGTAAAATCTAAGTACTTAGCCATGTCCCTGGTAAAGGACAATTTGAGCATCAAGACATGGAAGCAATCAAGAATCTCATCATCCAAATTTCTATGTTAAAAACTTGTGGTTTGAACAAAGGTTAACGGATCTTCAATCTGTGATTGAGAAAAATGATATTGTCAAGCAAAAACTTAGTGTTTTCAAATGATAAGGAAAAATATATTTTTGAGCAATGCAAGCCCAAGCTCCACTTAGCCAAATGCATATAGATGATAGACTCCACTATACTACCATAGTATCACTTTCCAATACAATTCAAATGTATTGACCCTTGTGGATTTAATTTGTAATGTTGCAGGTTTGATTGATTTTAGTGAAGATTGATTGATTAGGATTACAAAGTCTACAACCAACATGTCTGCCTGTGGCACTTTGAAGATGAAGGACCCCATGCTTATAGATATTCTGCTGCAATGTAATGTAATAGCCAAATGAGCTATGTAAGATGTAATAAAATTATGTTATTCCTGGTTATAAAGTTGTATTATGACCTTTGTTTCTTGATATTACATCTTAACTATGGATGCTAGCTATTGATCCAGGGACTAGCATTTAAACACAGGGGACTCTACCTTATTAAAGGTTGGGACCCTTACAGATGGTATCAGAGAATTGTGTTGCCTGTAGGATTTGTAACCCTAGGATTGGACAAAAACCCTTAGAAAAATAGGAGTTGTATTTGTTCCAAAACTTATTTACAAACACTCTTGTAAACTCTTTCCTCAACCATTTTGGTTTTGATTCTACATCTCTTCTATTTCAAACTTGATGGAAAAACCTACCCCATGACCAAAGACTTCAACATGTGCAAAGGACTTCATCAACTCTAATGACTTCAACATCTTCAACTCTAATGACTTCAACATCTTCAGCATTTTCACCAAGGACTTCAACCTTGGATATCACTAAAGACAAGTGAGACAAGAAATGTTACTCAAGATTTGGAAACTAAGGAAACACAACTTAGAAGGAGTCATCCTCACCTTTGAAGTTTTATGACCAAGAGTTTTTCCCAAGGAAACCATGATCTCATGCAAGAAGGAATCAACCAAGAAAGATGGAAAGATCACAAGTGGACAATATAGATGGACCACCATATTTAGTTAAGCCAAACACACCAACTTATGTGGTGTAACAAAATATTTTTGATTGCCTAAAAATATGCTTGAAACTTGTTGTTTGAGTGAAATGTTTGTTTGTGATTGCTTGCACATTGTTTGTGTGAATTGTGATGTGTGTGATTAGAATTATTCCCTTAGAAATATTTTGCCTATTCTAATCCTAATCTAACCCAAACAGATGACTACTCCAAGAAACTCCCACATCAAGGTGGATGACAACAACAACAACAACCAAGAGGACAACATGAGAGAACTTATAGCAACCCAAAACCAGTTGAGCCAAGAGACAACTCAGCTTTTAGCCAACAACAATGGACTAGATCCAGCCATACAAAGTATTTTGAAACTTCAATCCCAATTGTTGCAAGGATTGGTTACTCAAATGATCAACATGGGAGAAAACTTTTCCCAAAGAGCTAATGACAACAAGGATGACAAAGATGTTATTCTAGAAGGAACCCAAGCATGCAATATTTATGGAGACAAGGATCATACATCCAAGGAACATGAAGATCAATGCCCTAATTGTGAAGAAAATCATATCTCTAGTAACTGCCCCAAGAAGAGAGAAAGAATTCCCACATCTGAGGTGAGGTATGAAGAACATGAACTAGAAGAACTCCTAGTTTTGGAGAGACCCAAAAAGAAAAAGAAGGACATAAGCCAGTTGCAATGTTACAATTGCAAAGAGATGGTACACTATGCCAGTGAATGCCCAGAAAAGAAGAAGAACCAAAGAAACAAACAAGAGGCAATGATACCAAAGGAAAAGAAAGATATTAGCCAAGTGTGGTGTAACAACTGCAAAGAGTTAGGACATTATGCAAGCAACTGTCTAGAAAAGATGAAACACAAGATAAACAAGCCTATGAGGGATCTCAGCCTTGTCACATGTTTCAAATGCAAGGAGCTAGGACACTATGCAAACTTCTGTCCAGGAAAGTTACATCAAGATCCCAAGCAAGCCAATATGTAAACTGGTTGGAAAATTTTTAAGGGTGGTAGTACCCTAGTTGTTTTGAGCCTACTTGTAACCCCTAGCCTCCCAAATCTCGGGACGAGATTTATTTTAAGGGTGGTAGCCTGTCACATCCCAAGATTTTCCAAATCTTGTAATGTGAAAAATAAATGAATAAAATAAAACTTTGTTGATTTTCAGGGTGAGAAGAAACTTTTTTAATCCATTTGGAAACTTTCAAAACCTATTTGGATCAAATAAAATCGTAAAGGGATTTAAAAAGTTAAATAAACAATAAACTTAAAAATATTTAAAATTACTATTTTTGGATCTTTAAATAAAAGATTTGGTTTTCAAAAGAAAAGGTAGATTTATAAATAAGGATTATTTTATGGAGCCAAAATAAACCGTGGTCAAGCTTTTGAAATAAAACATTTTGTTTTGATAAAAATAGTAAAGGTTTATTTAAATAAAATAATAAGGATTTAATATCCAATTTTATTTAAGTAAAGGCTTTTCCCATTTTAAATAAACACTAAAACTTATTTATTTTAAATAAGTTTTCCAAGTATTTTATATTCTCAAATAAAACCTACTAAAGTGTTTTGGTGTTATTTTAGATTTCAAAATAAAGATTTTAATAAAACAAATCCTATTTGATTTAATAACTAAGGTCCATTTTATTTAATTATTAATGGACCCTAAAATAAAAACTTGTTATTTTATTTTAAACAAGTTTCCAAGTATTCTTTATTTCAAATAAAACCTACTGATTTGGTTTTGAAAATATTTAGATTTCAAAATGGAGTTTTGAATAAATCAAAATCTATTTGATTTAATAAACAAGGTCTATTTATTTAATTAATAATAGATCCAAAAATAAAAATATTATTTTTGTATTTGGGACTTTTGGTTTATGTTGTCAAACAGAACCAAAAACTCAATGCCAAGTTTGGGAAAATTTTGAAATGATTTGTTGATTGATTTGTTTGATTGAATTTCAAAACAGAAAATAGAAATAGAAAAGGATAAAACAATCAGACAGGAAAAAAATATGAAAACGGACTGACCCAACTCACCAGGACCAGCAGCCCAGTCCAGCCCACCTATTCCCTCACCCCCGAAACGTTTTCCTTACCGCGAATGAAACCCACTAAGCCAATGACAAGTGGACCCATTCCCCTCTCTCTCTTCCTCACTTCCAGACAGACCCCACCGCCACGTATCCATCGTCTTCACCCGCCGATGACCTCGCCCCTCTCCTCGCTGCCGTTTCTGGACGGAAATAAATCCGTTAAATTCTCTCTAAATGCTGGAGTATACCCCGCCCCGATCACGCACACTTAAACCCCTGCTCCTCTTCTCCGTTTGCCCCCAGGAACCACCCACTCTCTGCCCCCAGGCCGCTCCCATTGTTGCTCGCACCACCGCGGTCTCCGACGAGCCTTTGCTCCAATTCCGGCCACACCCCGACGCCTCTTGCCTCCCACTGAACACGAGCTCGCTCCACACCTCCTGGCGCATCTCCCCGTGCCACTGTTTCGCCCGCGAGTGCCCCGTAACGTCGGCTTCATCAACCTCAACTCGCCACCGACATCTGCCGTTTCTCCGACGAACTCCCCTAGTAAGCCTCGACCGCCCCAGCACCTCCTGATGATGCTCCCTGACTCGCGAACCTTGTACGCATCTAACCATGCCTCTCTTTTGGCTTAGCATGGTTCCAAACGATGCCAGCGACGACGACCCGAGAGCACCACCGCCCATACCAACTCCGGTGAGCGATTCCTCCTGTCCCCGTGCGCCCCTTGCCAAGACGACTCCACGTTGAGCTTCGGCATCGCCCTGCGATCACTGTGAGAATCTCCTCACCTTCCTTTGCTTCCTGTACCGCCAGCACCACCAAGCATCCGGCGTGCGCCGCCACCGCAGCGCCGCCCGTCTCTGGCAAATGTGCTACGTGCCGTGCGATTTGGATCCAACGGCTAGGATAGAAAGAGAGTGAAGGGGTAAGGATGAGCCTGCGCCGTGCGATATCAGTTAAATCCAACGGCCTACAGCACGTGATCCGGCTGAAGCGGTATGGACGAATCAGAACACGCCGCGTGGCACAGATCGATTTAAAACACAATTTGTAATCTGATTTAGATGCAGATTTGAAAACCTTATAACTTTAGTTCCACACGTCCAAAAATTACAAACTTTATATCAATAGAATCAGTGGAACAAGCCCTAGCCAACCATGCCATTTGTTTACTAAAAAGTTTCTGTTAAATGGTTTGTTTTTGCAGAATGGTTATAAAAGATATTCTAAAATGATTTTGGGGATAAAATCTTTGGCAAATGGTGTGATTTGAACCTACTGACCATAGGAAACACTTTGTGGTTTCAAAATGTATTTGGTGAAGAAAAAGAATGATTATTTGATTTAAAACCAATTCTAGTCAAATAAAAATATGGTTTATTTATTAAAAATGGTTTTGGAAGAAAAATTTTGGGAAAGGTTTTGTTTTAAACTCTCTGACCCCAAAACACCAAGTTTTATGGTTTGAAAACATATTTGGTGAAATAGATTAATGCCTTAGTAAAAATATTTCTACACCACATAAAATGATACCTTGTTTTGAAAATGGTTTATAAAGTGAAACCTTTTGCAAATGACTTTGCCACTTTATAAAATGACCATTAGGTGTACCCAAATGTCTATGACCCATTAGAAACCACTTTTACATATAAAACAACCCTTTTGCATGCTTGCATGTGTTGTTTTTTTTATTATTTTATGTGATGAATTGTTTGAATGGTAGAATGAAATATTGGTTTCTTGATTGATTTGTAGTGACTTGAAGTGTGTGAAAAATTGCAAAGATCAAGGAGTGAACCTATACTCTACCAAAAAGGCAAGTGATGCTTCATACTTTTGTCCCATTACTTTCACTATGCATTAGTGATTTTTCTAAGTAAAACTTGCATGGAATTTTGCTAAGTATAAACCTTGCTATAGGAAAACCTAGTAGATGAAACCTTAGTAGAAATTTTCCTAACTTAAAATTCCTACTACTATCAAGCTTAGCTTAGCTAATAGAAAACAAGGGAGGAAATATATTCACACTATGGAAAATTTTCTAAGTCTGAGGACTTGTGTTTTTGTTTAATAAAACAACTAAGTTAATGAATCACCTGGGTGAAATGGGACTTGAATGGTGGATTTTGGTTGAGTGGTTACACAAGGCCCATGTTTATGGTTTACCTTGTGTATCACACTTGTGGATTGCCACCCAGGAACAAAGAGATTTGAGATGTCAAATGTTGAGCAGCTTCAAGTGCAGCCACTTGGCATTATGGGCTCTGCCTGGATCATATAGGTTGCAAGAACTTAGCCATATGGACAGTTGGTGGTAGAGTTTGATAGGTTGGAGCGCGTCCATTTTGGTCTAAGGGAAGGATTCTAAAAGATCTTGTCTTGGGAAACCAAGTCATGTGGGGAAAGTGCACCACCTCTGCAGAGTGTAAAATCTAAGTACTTAGCCATGTCCCTGGTAAAGGACAATTTGAGCATCAAGACATGGAAGCAATCAAGAATCTCATCTTCCAAATTTCTAAGTTAAAAACTTGTGGTTTGAACAAGGGTTAAAGGATCTTCAATCTTTGATTGAGAAAAATGATTTTGTCAAGCAAAAACTTAGTGTTTTCAAATGATAAGGAAAAATATATTTTTGAGCAATGCAAGCGCAAGATCCACTTAGCCAAATGCATATAGATGATAGACTCCACTATACTACCATAGTATCACTTGCCAATACAATTCAAATGTATTGACCCTTGTGGCTGTAATTTGTAATGTTGCAGGTTTGATTGATTTTAGTGAAGATTGATTGATTAGGATTACAAAGTCTACAACCAACATGTCTGCCTGTGGAACTTTGAAGATGAAGGACCCCATGCTTATAGATATTCTGCTGCAATGTAATGTACTATCCAAATGAGCTATGTAAGATGTAATAAAATTATGTTATTCCTGGTTATAAAGTTGTATTATGACCTTTGTTTCTTGATATTACATCTTAACTGTGGATGCTAGCTATTGATCCAGGGACTAGCATTGTAAACACAGGGGACTCTACCTAATTAAAGTTTGGGACCCTTACACTTGGGTACCAACATTTGGAGGTTCTTGGCACGGTTGGATCCATAAGGTAGAGGGGCTACTAAGGGAAAGCCTCGCCATGGTCTTGTCTGTAAAAGGACTTGATCATGGATTGAGGTTAAAGTGCACAAACTCTCGAGAGTATTGCAATCTGATCGATCAGCCTTGTTCACGGAAACAGAACAACATTGATCATCTGAAGGATGGATCCTCTAAAGGATCTTTCTCTCTCTTTTCTAAACAAAGTTTTGAAACCCCATGGCGTGAGTAATATCGCCAATGGGTGGGATTTTGGGGACTTGGTGAGTAATATCCAAGTGTTTGGTTGTTTGGACACTTGGTGAGTAATATCCTCGTGTTCCATTCGACCCTATTGTACTTAAGCAAATGTTTACAAAGTAGGATAAAAACTCTTCCTCTTTTCCTCTTACTTAGAGAAAATTGGCTTTATGCAAATGAACTCCAAAGCCTATTCAGCCTTCCATGTAGAGTTAGCCTTATTCTTTCCTTGGTGTAATTTGCCAATACATTCAATGTATTGACCCAACTTGTTGGCTGCATGTTTTATGTGCAGAATTTGGAGATTTTTGAAAGGTGCGCAAGGATCGCGGGTCTTCACTCAAGATGCATGTGGCATTGATGGGACTCCAAGTTGTATATATTTCGCTTCTATTGTAACAATGTAAACTCTCGATTATTTGATTCATGTAAAAAAGACTTATGTTTTACATGATATTTCATCGACTGTGAGTGCTAGCTAATCATTCAGGGACTATAATGTTAATCACAGGGACTTAGGATCTTGCACGATCCGAGGTTGCTACAGACGGAGTCAGGTCCCATCATCACTTCTTTGCATATAGTCGGTTCATCATTTTCAAACATGTAACATCCCACAAATCATGAATTACGAAAGCTTTCATATCATGCATGCATTCATAGCATCCTTGTCTTGCACAAAAAATTTCAAAACAAAATTCCAAATAAAACCATCTTTATGCCTATTATCTATATACAAATAAGGCATGGTTTTATTTTATTTTTAAAAGTGTCAAAGTGCATTTGACTAAACATTAGTGTTTTATACACAAATAAGTACAAGGTTGACACTACAAAAATCTAGAGGTGGTTTGAATTCAAACTTATTTGAAATAGGGTTTGAATTTGATTCCTAAAAATCAAAATAGAAAAAGAAAAAGAGAAAGGAAATAGAAAAGGGCCAGTGCCACCATTTCGACCCAGTACCAGACCCAGCCCATCAAGCCCACCCAAATGATTTCCCCTTTCCTCTGTTTCTCACCGTACCCGCGCCACACCCACTCGCTGATAGGCACAGCCCACTGCCACATCAGCTCATCGTCCCCAATTCCTCGCGCGACGACCCGCTCCGCCGTTTCTTCCCCGCAGTGACGCCGCGATTGATTTCACTTAAATTCTGTTGATTCCTCACGTGAATGCCGCCCCTGCTCTGTCTTCTTAAGCACCACCGTACCGCGGTCATTTCCCCTCACCAAACCCCTTCTTAACGCCGCCAGGCTTCTCGTAATCAAGCTCGCACCGCCGCCGCCAAGCGAGCCATTCCGGTTAGTCTAGCATGCCCCTTCGCCTCTCTTGCACACGAGCTTGCTTGTCAGACCCTTGTGCATCTTATCACGTCTTTGGTTTGCTCTGAATCGCCCTAGGACATCGTCTCCGTCAACCTCCGTGAACGACCGAAGCGCAGCTCAACTCTGGTGAAGAATCACGGCAAAGCCAGACCGCCCCTTGACCCCTAACCCATACGACTATGAACGCCGTGCCTTTGTGCATCTCCTAATGCCTTTAGTTTGTCCTATTGCACCGAAGAATGTCGACTTCATCTCCGACAGTGAACACCCGATGCGGGTACAGACTCTGACGAGGTCTCCCGGCCACCACAGCACGCCCCCGTCCACGCCAGCGACACGTTGAGCTTCCTCGCAACCTTGCGACGCTGTTAAGACAACCCACAACCCCCTCTGTAGCCACCGGAACATCACTGGCAGAGTGCTACCGCCGCGCAGCCGTCGCCAGCGCCGCCTGTCTATGGTTGCTTGTGCTAGCGCCGTCAGATCTAAATCGTAAGGCTGAGATTAGATCCTAGCACAAAACGGTATCGTTAGATCTGGGCCACTGGATCTGACTTAGATCTAACCCTCCATGTTAGCCGATCGGCGCGAAGCGGTATCGACCAATCAGACACAGCCACGTGGCTAGGGTTTCGATTTAAAATCTGTTTTTATATCTATTAGAGATTCAAACTTATAAAATTCATAACTTTTGTTCTGTTTGGTCAAATTTTGCAAATAATATATCATTGGAATCAGAAAAATAAATCCTACACTACTGTGGTCTTGGATATGTATTTTGCTTCTGTAAAATTTAATTTATTTACAGAATCAAATATAGGCTTATTTTGACTATATAAAATATTTAGAAAATGATTTTAAAGCAAATTCAAGCCTATTTAGACTACAATTAGTTAGTTTTGGTGTTTAGTACTATTTGACTTGATTGGATTAGTGCAGAATTCATTTCATTGCATTTCCATGCATTCATATTATTTTTGCTTGATTATTTGAATGTGAATTTGGTGCTATCATTTTATGTGTATATTTTGGTGCTAGTGGTGATTGTGATTGTGAAGATTGTTGCTACTCCCCCAACTACCAAGTAAAGTGGTGCTTCATTTATTTGTCCCATTATTTTGACTATACACTAGTGATATTTTGTGTAGGGCTTGCATGAAATTTTGCTAAGTATCTATATGCTATGCCATGGGAAATCCTAGTAGTTGTAGCCTTGATAGGATTTTCTCTAAGTAAAGTTACTTGATATGTTATCATGCTTAGCCTAGCTAGTATCAAACAAGGGTGGATTATATACATGCTATGGAAATTTTGCTAAGTCTTTGACTTATGTTTTTGCTTAATAAAACAACTATATGAATGAATCACCTGGGTGGAATGGAAAGAATGGTTTGTGTTGAGTGGTTACACAGGGCCAATTTCTATGGCCTCCCTAGGGTATCTCACTTGTGGAAACCCACCCAGGAACAAAGGGATTTGAGATACTTAGTGTTTAGAAGCTTCTAGTGCAACCACATGGCATATGGGATCTTCCTTGATCATATAGGTTGCAATAACTTAGCCAGATGGACATATGGTGGTAGGGTGATAGGTTGGAACGTGTCCATTTGGTCTAAGGGAAAGCTTTTGAAATATCTTGTCTTGATACATGTTGAGTCTTGTGGGGAAAGTGGACCACCTCTCGAGAAGGAAAAACCTAAGTACTTAGCCGTGTCCCCGGCAATGGACAATTTGAGCATCAAGACATTGAAGCTATCAAGGATCTCCTCATCCCAATTTCTAAGTTAAAAACTTGTGGTTGAACAAGGGTTAAAGGTTCACCAATGTCTATTGGTGGTTCCTTGGGTGATTTTCATCAAACAAAAACTAAAGTGTTTTTCAACTGATAAGGAAAACCTATTTTGAGCAAAGCAAGCCTAAGCTACACTTGGCCAAATTCATATAGAAGTTAGAAACTACTATTCTACCATGGTATCACTTGCCAATACAATTCCAAATGTATTGACCCACTGTGGCTGTAACTTACGATGTTGCATGTCACTCTGATGAGGATTAGGGTTACGAGTCTACACTCAACATGCTTGCCTATGGCACATGAAGATGAAGACTTTACTTTATTTACTTACGTTATGGACTCTTGTACTAGCATTTGGCTATGGATTTGTAAAATACTATGTTTATCTCTAGAATGACGATGTAATAAAGACCTTTGTATATGTGTACTTCATCTTAAATAGTGGATGCTAGTCCAGGGACTAGCATTGCAATCACAGGGACCTTTACCTTATAAAGGTGGGGTCTTACAGATGGTATCAGAGCACTGTGTTGCCAGTAGGATTATGACCCTATGATGGATTAGACTAAGAAAACCACTAAGTAAAAATGCAACTCTTTGCAAATTCCACACTTGTCTTTTTCTTCTCGTAAACATTCTTCTTTCTCATCTCAATTTGTAGATGGCCTCCATCAACTAAGCCGTCAACAAGGGACCACTCATGACCATGACTTTAGACTGTGAGAGGGAGTTTCCCAAAGCACTCAAAACCCTTATGGTTAGCTTGGGATACATGGTGAGGCCGTGTACAAAGGATTTCCAGTGATGGATGAAGGAGAAGAATATTGGTGGGTGCAACTTCACTTGTATAAAAACAAGGGAGAAAACCACAAAGAGTCGGGATTCTACATGGGAACCAACTCAGAAATGTATACAACATTCTTTGACTCTACAAGAAACGAAGCTTGGAATGCTATCAAGGAGCTTGGTGAAAGACTCAAGTGTAGAATGCTCAACACTAAAAGTGACCTTGAAGAGGAGAAGAAGTATACCCAAGACTTAGAGACCGCCATAAAACTCCTAAGGGAAGATATCATAGACTTATCATATGAGTGAAAATTGTAACATACTCCGTTAGTTGGACCACCACACCTACCGTATTTTCACAAAAAAAATCTAAGTTATGTTAAACCTTGGTGTTTGTGGTAGATTTTGTATGCCATGACTTGTATGTTTTATGGATGATGTATGCTTTTGATTTCATTTTACTGTCTTGTTTTTGTCTTACTTGTGTTATTCTAATAATTCTCTATCTTATATTAGATGTCTAGCTTTTTGATTAGCACTGCCGAGGAGTTCAATGGAACTCATTTTGGTTCACGCATCGTGCAGTTTACTAGTGTGCTCAACCTCCCACTTCCTAGTATCAAGGCACTTCAGCTCACCAAGTTTGAGAGGAAGGAACTTTGGGGCTTTAGAGTCACATAGCCAGGACGACAGTCGGAGCCACTCACGGAGGAGATTTCCTTCAAGCTGATGCACGATGACAAGGATAAGGGTCTAGATGTAGTCATGCAGGAGATACTCGGACGCCTCTACAGACGCCACTCCACCGAGCTTATAGGCCTTTACTTCCACCCGTTCGGGAGACGTGACGATGAGGGAGAGGCATTGGTGTATGAGGGTGCTACTAGAGAGACGATTGAGACAGTTCGTCTGTATCTCCAGGACCTCGAGGGCCTTATTAGACATCTCGACACAGATAGGACCAACGTCATGCTTACCAATGACGAGCTTCAGGTTCAGTTGAGTGAGAAGGACAAGCTCTTCATGGAGCAAGACGAGATCGTCAAGGAGATGGAGGCCAGATTCGAGAGCCTGGACAAGAAGTTAAAGAATCAGGAGAAGAGAGTCCAAGACAAAAACAAGAAGATCAAGGACATGAAGGCCGAGATAGAGGCCAAGGACTTCGAGCTCGAGACCCAGTAGGGAGTGATTAAGAGGCTTCGCTCACAGAAGAGAGATCTCCGTGTAAAGGTAGAAGCCTTGACCACTAGTGTAGAGTAGTACAAGGCCGTCATGGAGATAGTAGGTCTTTCTCTTGTTGACGTGGAGGTCGACATGGAGGAGCAGTGTAGACTACGCGACTATCTTTTATCTATCATACTATGATTATTGAGTTGAAATTACCATCCAACATGTGGACGGCTTGCTATTGTGTGTTTCCATTTTTGAAACCTGTTGTTTATGTCATTCAAACTCTATGTTATTTTTGAGCTTGCTTATTGTGATTGTTACTACGTGATGTATTGTGCATGTTAAGCATCTATGGGTATCTCATTTCTTATCCTTATTGAAACCACAGATGCCTCCCCGTCGTGCCAACCCCAACCCAAACAACAATAATAATGTCACCCCCGAGATACATTAGTTGATGACAACTCAAGCTCAACTGATGTAGATGATGACTCAGTTCATCCAGAACCAAAATCAGAATAACAACAACAACAATCCCAACAATCCACTACCATTTTACATGCTTACCAGATTTTTGAGGTTGAGGCCAGCCAAGTTCTCAGGAACCACTGATCCAATGGTAGCCAATGACTCGTTACGTTTAGTGAACAAGTACTTAGTCACTGTTGGCTGCACCGACGAGGAAAAGGTCAGATTCGCAACACATCTGCTCAAAGGACGAGTAGAAACCTGGTGGGATAACTTTCAGATCACCACTCCCCTTGAGGATGTGACATGGGCTATCTTTGAGGATGGTTTCCGCACTGCCCACATCTCATCAGGAGTGATGAACTTAAAAAGGAAAGAGTTCCACAATCTGAAACAGCGTAACCGCAGTGTGGCGGAGTACATAGAGGAGTTCAACAATCTGGCGCTCTATGCACCGGATGAAGTTGATACTGATGCTAAGAGGAAGGAGAAGTTCTTCGAAGGATTGAATGATGAATTGAACCTGCAGCTATCTGTTGCCTATGTCCCAACATATCAATCACTCTATGACAAGTCCACCATCTTGGAAACTTTGAAGGATTGAATGATGAAACAGGTTGAGGGCAGGAAGAGGAAGCATAACTTTGATAAGCACAGCTCGGGATCGTCTCACAAGCGTTCCCATAATGATGATAGTGGAAGTTCTGGATTCCACAAGCATGGGAAGTACAACAGCCACCACAACCACAGCAATCACCATGACAACAAGCATCATCGCAGTCATGACAATGACAAGTATAGGAACCACAAGAGTGGACACAAGAGCCACCACAGTGGAAGTGGTAATGGAAGTCAGCCTTCTAAGAAAGACCTCAGTCAGGTTGAGTCTTTCAAGTGTAAGAATATGGGGCACTATGCAAATGAATTCCCAGAAAATAAAGTTGAAGGAGCCAACAATCCCAACCATTTACAGAAGGGACCGGTGAACCACATCAGCGTGGAAGAAGTATATGAAGAGTCTGATGCGGTGGATGGTAAGTTCAAGCTCAATTCTTTTCCAGAACTTGTTCTTTTTGATACTAGCGCATCGCATTCATTCATATCAAGAGCATTTGTTGATAAAAATGTACTTCCAACCGAAACTATTGGATGTCCTATAAAAGTAAGCTCTCCCAGTGGAGAGATGATAATGAACCTTGGATGTCATGATCTAGTGATAGAATTTGGAAAGTATAAGTTTCAGTTAGTTTGATAATCCAAGATTCCCAAGGATTGGATGTTATTCTAGGAATGGATTAGATGACAAAGTATGAAGGAGTACTAGATTGTGCCAATCGTATCATCACACTCACAACCCCGGATAAGAAACGGATTAGGTTGAAGTCTAATTTTCAATCTAAAGGGAGTAAGTTAAATTCTCTTAAGGGGTTAGCATAGACAGTGTGCTAATTGTGAGAGAGTATCCACATGTGTTTCCGGAGGAATTGCCTGGAATGCCACCAGATAGAGATGTAGATTTTATGATTGACTTACTGCAAGGATCAGGAACAATAGGAAAGAGACCCTACAAGATGTCAGTGGATGAGTTGAAAGAACTCAAGAAATAGCTTGGAGAACAATTGCTGAAGGGATTTATTCAACCAAGTTCTTCATCTTGGGGTGCACCAGTTTTGTTTGTTGAGAAAAAGGATAGAAGTCAAAGGTTGTGCATAGATTACCGTTCACTCAATGAGGTGACTATCAAGAACAAATATCCTTTGCCTAGAATCAATGATCTGTTTGACCAGCTAGAAGGAGACTGTGTGTTCTCAAAGATCGATCTCCGATAAGGCTATTTTCAGCTTAATATTAGAGAGCAAGACATACCAAAGACTGCTTTCACCACTAGGTATGGATTGTATGAATACACCATGATGCCATTTGGTTTGACAAATGCACTAGCCTATTTCATGAATATGATGAAAAATGTATTCATGGGATTTATTGACAAGTTTGTTGTCGTATTCATTGATGACATTTTGATCTATTCCAAGAGCAAAGAAGAACATGAAGAACATTTGCGTTTGATACTTGAGAAGCTCAGGGAGCACAAGCTGTATGCCAAGTTCAGTAAATGTGAATTCTGGTTGAATGAAGTTGGATTTCTCGAACATATTGTGACGGGAGATGGTATAGCTATCGATCCCGCAAAAGTGTCGGCTCTAACTAAGTAGGAATCTCCCAAGTCAGTGAAATAAGTTCGTAGTTTCCTTCGCCTGGCAGGATACTATAGGAGGTTCATTGAGAATTTCTCAAAGGTAGCTAAGCCAATGACGGAGTTACTCAAGAAAGATAAGAAGTCTGATTGGACTGAAGGATGTGCACTCAGTTTCCAGGAATTGAAAAAGAGACAAGTGATAGCACTAGTCTTATGTCTGCCAAATTTGGAGAAGGACTTCCAAGTTTAGTGTGATGCATCTCACCAAGAATTAGGTGGAGTTTTGATGCAAGAAGGGAAAGTTGTGGCTTATGCCTCGATACAACTCAAAACTCATGAAGTGAATTATTATCGTGGTATTTCCGAAGAGTACGCCATGGAGGAGTCCTCATAGTGCATGTTTAGAGATGTGGGGGAAGGCGGACAGTTGACGGGTACGAGGTAACACAGCTTACCCAGGTTTAGATCCCACAACGGTGGCGAAATCCTACTCCTGCTATAAATCACTATAAGGGCAATATGCCGAGTTATAGAGATAGGTTCGCTATGCGAGGTTGTCTGAGATTGTCTAAGTTATCGTATGAAGTTGTGCCCTAAAGGCTCCCATAGGCTCGACTTATATAGTCGACAGGTCTAGGGTTACAGGGAAAAGTCCTAGCCGGACATGTTACAGAGTCCTACACCGTCTATTACTAGTCTTGTGGGTCTTGTACTCCAAGGCTCCGGGTACATCGGTAACTCCACCATAGCCTTCCTTTATCCGACATGGTCCTCCCTTCTGGATCCATCTAACTGGGCCTCCCAGCAGGCCATGGGACATGCTACCAACTGTTGGCCACCCGGGTTATCCGGATAAGAGACATGCTATGAGGATACCCATATAGCATATCCCCAACAATAGCCCCCGGAGAACTCCGAGATCTTGCGTGGTCTTGCCTCTTCACGTGGAATGCTCCATCTAGATGGATGTCAGAAAATCGTCAAGCAATATATTGTAGTCCTCCCAAAGAACCCTGCAAAGTTTCCTCCGTCTTCAACCAGTAAGACGGAGAATTGATGATTCTTCCACCGTACTCTTCCGTAGTCGGACTGGATCCGTCCATGCCGGAATCTTCTGATGTGATGGTTCATCTGCCTATGTCAGCTAGGGCGACGTAGACGTAGGTCAGCAAGGCCTCGTAACTCACACATGCAGAGAACGCAATCATGTCCGCTTTTCCCGCGCGAGCAATACGAACCGTTGGCGGCGACGGTTGGAGCGTGGCGAAATTTCCACGCACGTCCGCACACACGTTGTCTACGCAGCAACCATCCGATCAAGCTGCTCGAATCTCGATGCTAGAGATCATAAATAGTAACTGCGGTGGAAAATTTACTTTTCACCTCATTCTCTACTCGCATCATCTTATTCCTCCAGCGAGCGCCCCCTCGAGCTCTCCGCGCAACTTGCGAAAAACCCTAACTCCCAATCTCGCCAGTCACCTCCAAACACTCGCAATGGCCAGCAGCAGTTCTTCTCCCTCGATGGCGGCGTCGGGCGAAGCCACGGCGAAGTCGGCGAGCTCCATCATCATGCCACCAAAGGGCCTGGTCATCCCCGTCTCTACAGTGGTCGAGACCACCGGCGGCGACCACAATCCAGTGGCGCTGGAGCTATTGGAGGAGGAAAACGACTCCCACAAAGGCGACTGGCGCGGTTTGGACATCACGGACCGCGACATCCAAGAGTTGATCGTCGAGGGCTATCTCCCCGCGATGGAGGGGCTCTCCTGTTGGGCGGCGCCGGTCGGCGAGGACACACCTTCTCCCCAAGCCGGAGAAAAGGTGTACCTCAAAGCACAATTGGTACGCGGCATCTCCCTGCCCATCTCTAACTTCTTCCTTGTTGTCCTCAATCATTACCAAGTACAGCCCCAAAAACTCTCTCCCAACAGTATCCTAGCGCTTAGCAATTACGCGGTGCTTTGCGAGGGTTACCTACAGATTAGGCCTAGGCTAGATCTCTTTGTCTATTTCTTCACCGTCAAAGGTGAAGCCGGGGCCAGTAAGGATGAACTTAGAAACTGTGGCACCATTAGCTTCAAGATCCGTCCTGGCCGGCGGTTCCCTGACATCGTCGACCACGAGTCCTGCAAGAACTGGCAGTGTACTTACTTCTACGGCCCAGATATCCCTCTGGCCGGCTGAGAAGTAATGTACCCGGACTTCGTCGATGGAGCCGCCAACAAAACTTCGACATGGAGACCCCATGCCTCCCTTCCCTCCGACATCGACGCTTCCCGCACTATAAGGCGGATAGAGTGGTTCGTAGAGACGGGTTTGACCGGCTTGGACGTAGCCATGTGCTGGTTCATCAGGCGAATCCAGCCTCTTCAGCACCGCTCGAAGCTGATGCATGAGTATACAGCGATAGAAGGGATAGCCTCTGCATCTCCGTGGACAATTTCTCGAGCGACTCCGTCAAGCTCCGCCTCAAGGACATCTTCAAGGTGAAGGACAAGAAGCATGGCTTCACCATCACCTACGACATGTTCATAGAGAGAAAGTGCCCAAAGGTAACTGTTTATTTTCCAGTATGACATATACTCCAGTTCTTCCGTCTAGCCATTATCATCGAACCTAACACGGAGGTTCTTCACCTTAACAGCTTAGCGACATAGACGAGGACAGCATGGCTCCTCAAATCTATGATCCAAAGATGAAGGAAGTCACCGTCGTGTCCGACAACGATGCTCCGTTGGCGCGAAAGCGGAAGAGCTCCACCTCTGACGCTGTCAACGGAGGCAAGAAGAATAAGACGGAGGGTAGAGCCTCCAAAAAGACTACCACCGCCCTGTAGGCGGAGAAAATAAAGATTATTGGGATCCCTTTTGCCAAATAACCCCCTCTTGTGTAAGCTTCTTTCTCTCCGACATTGTCCATTTATCTGTCTTGTTCCTATACTTATGGATTTTGCACGTTTCAGGAAGAAATCCACGACCAGCTTGAAGAAGACCTCGAAAACATCGGGGGCTTCTAGAACCATCAAGGACATGCTTCATCGTGACGTATCTCCCGCCATCGCCCTGTCACTCCCACCATCAAGCCATCCTTCGCTCCGACAAGCTCACAAGCTAAGGAAGCATTGTCCCTTCCGCCATGGAAGTGGACTTAGGTGCCTCTACCGCGCTTGCTTTTGTCGGTGGGCAGACGAGGCAGGAAAGTGCCACACACCAAATGGCTGAAGCTCCGGCTAAGGATGCCATTGGTTGTGGTAAGGCGTGGTAGTATACTACTTGGCGGCCCCCAAGAAAACCATAGAGTATCCAAAGATAGTCTATCCGGTACTTACACCGGGTAGCACTGCTCTGGTTCCTGGTGCAGTGCCGACATCTCCGACATGCGGTCTAGAGGAGCTTCTCCGGCAAGCAGAGATCTTACAACGAAACAGTGTATCCTTCGGCAAACTGCTGGCTGAGAGTGCTACTAACCTCAAGATCATTGCACTTGTAAGTTATTTTTTCCTTTTCCATTTCATATGAATATCCCACTATAGACCCCGAGGATGTAGACGGAAAACCATAGGTTTTTACGACTAGATGCTCTAAGAGTGACTAAGCTAGAAAACTTCTCATTGTAGCCCCCAAGCATATAGGTGGAATGAATTATTCCGACTAGATGCTTTAATAGTAGCATACGTAGTGTTTATAAATTTCAATACTATAGCCCCCAAGCTTCTAGTTGTAACTGAATTAGTTCCGACTAGATGCTTAAAGAAAAGCTAAGCATATATCCGAGTTAAAAAAAATTATATTGTAGCCCCCAAGCTTCTAATTGAGAACTAAATTAGTACTGACTAGATGCTTAAAGAAAGACTAAGCATATTGCTAAATTAAAAACTCTAGTTGTATCCCCCGAGCGTCTAGGTGGAAATATTCCGGCTAGATGATCCAAGTAGACCAAACAACGTTTAACTTTTCTTTTTTCCATAGAACGAGAATGCACGGAGGGGCATGGCCAACGACAAGTACCAGAAGATGTGCGTGGACTTGGAAGCCGAAAAGGGTAAAACTGCCTTCTTGAAGGAACAGTTCATCAAGAGCAAGCGTCTGTTTTTCCTTTATTTTTCGTATTTTGACTTGAACTTCTGTATTCTCCGAGTACTCACTGTGTACTTTGCTTTCTCCGAATTGCAGAAACCATTGCCAAGGCTAAGGACATTGTCGAGCAATCCAAGCACATTCAAGAGCTGGATAGCGAGAATAAGATCCTTAAGAAGGAGAGGAAGGACATGCTGAAGATGCATGAAGAATGATTGAAAGCCCTGCAGGACTCCGCCACCGAGGAGATGAACCGCTTGAAGGAGGACATCTCGATCTTAAGAGATCAGAAGAAAGCTGCCAATGAGCAGAATCAACGCCATCATGAGGCGTACAAGATCCTCCAACAAGAACGGGACTCCTTGGCGGATACCCTCTAGCAACCTGAGGCTAGCATCTTCAGTAAATGATTCTCCGTCTTGGATTTCTGTAGTCTAGATACTCTAAATTTTTTAACTCATGTGCTCCTTGTCAGAATTTGCAGCTCCTATGGGTTTAACCCGGTTGCCTCCTCCGACAAAGGAATGCATGGTTATTGCCGGCAACTTCATCAACACCGCCATCGTGCAAGCCAAAGAGGTTGTCAAGCCCCTCCAGATCAACATCAAGGCATCGGACTCTATGGCGAAGTTCTCGGAGATCCTGCGCCGAGCCCCCGAGCATATCACAAGCTGGAAAGCTTCATGTGCACGGGCCGATGAAAGGATGGCGCTATCGATGGTTAAGGCACATTACGAAGATGCCGACATCGACACGGTAACCTTTGGCATTCCCGACGTAGATGACGATGGCATGGAGATAAACCATGAGTCCATGTTGTCGTCACTCGCGGTTTATGACACCAGAGTTGCCGAGTTAGTCGACGTCAACGTCTTCGTACCGATGAATACCATCGATGGCAGCGACCAAAGCTCCTCCGAGTCTCTTCACACTGCCGACTTCGAGGGTGACTCTCCTGCTGCCGATGACGCTGCTTCCAAGTCGTCTGTGTCAAAGGAATGAAAAACAACTTGTAATATTTGTTTCCATTGATGCGTATGCGGGAAAACTATGTATTAACTTAAGGCGGAAAACACTGATGTATGTCCTGCTACTTAAGAACTAGTTCCAGCATGTATATATTTTTTAAGAAAGTGCTGGCTTATCCATTACTTTGGTTCTTTTTTTTAGGGTAATAACAGTAGGAAAGGCTCCTACTGCCTCATTTTAATTAATAATGGGTCAGAGTCTGTAAAGTTACATATTTACACAGAGAAAGAGGAGGGGAGAGAGTCTCTAAAAAGCCAGAATAAATAAATCTAGGAGTACAAGAAGGTTTACAAACTATGAATAATGCTCTTGATAAGTGGATGTAGCTCCTCTTTAGTCCTATGAATCAGCAATGACAGATCAGCAGCTAATCTTGACTTCCAAGCCTGAACTGAGGGTTGTATGTTATTAAACCAGAGATTGTTTCTCTCTTTCCAGATGTTCCAAGAGCCCAGCAAGGTGATTTCCATAAACAGTTTTTTATTCCAGCTCTTTTTTCCTTGCTCAATGATCTGGAGTCTAGAGTTAGTCATAGCCCAAGAGATGTTAATTGAACTCCAAAAATCTTGGCTAAATGGGCAATGAAAAAACAAGTGTTCAATTGTTTCCTCAGTATTGTGATTACACATAAACAGTCATATCCAGTCCCCAATGCATAATGTCTTCTTCTTAACATGTTTCTTGTATTCAATCTGTCAGACAGAATCAACCACCCAAAGAACTTCACTTTTGCATTGCACTTCGATTTCCACAGCCATTTAAAGGATATGTGTGGATTTATATTTCTGAAATTGTATTGATAATATTTGCTGGAAGTGAATACTTTGGTTCTTATGCTTGACTTTTCATGAGTCGGAAGACTCGTTGTTGGAACCATGCGCCTAGGTGATGATGCCCAATGGCACCGTCAATAACCTAAGCACAAAATCGCCGACAATAAGTGCCGAAAGTCACTACTCCAGAATCCACATAAAAACACAAATAACGTGTAGACCATAAAACTTAAGCTAACGCCCGTAGGAGGAATTTTCACAAGTGCAATCGCAAAACTTGTGCATAAAGGTTTTATATGATCCAAAAATGAACACTAAAGGAGGTAAATTACTCAGAAATATGAGTGAACCAAAGAGCTTTATTTCATTGATCATATAAGAGGTACACAATTATATAAAAAATGCTAAGTGTAAAAAGGACGTAGCTGTGCTATGTTCCATGGCCAATCAAGCTCCTGGTAGTCATCATCCGGGTCACGTCGCTTACGCTTATGATCCTAGTTGGGTCTATCCTTTAGTTCACGATTGTCAGCGAGGTAGTAAGACCCATTGAGTAGTGCCTTTCTTATGATGAACGGTCCTTCCCATGTCGGGGATAATTTGTGTGACCTCTTCTGCTTAAGTCGGAGCACCAAATCCCCCTCTTTAAACGAGCGGTGCCGAACGCGGTGACTATGCTATCTGCGTAGCTTCTGCTGGTAGATGACGGATCTTTGGCATGCCAAAACGCGCTCCTCCTCGAGAAGGTCCACATCTAGGCGTCTGGATTCTTCAGCGTCATCTTCGTCGTAGGCGGCGACTCTTGGTGCATCGTGAACTATATCGGAAGGTAGGATGGCTTCTGCTCCATATACCATGAAATAAGGGGTGTATCCGGTGGATCCGTTGGGTGAGTTCGTAAACTCCACAGCACAGATGGCAATTCTCCCGCCCAGGCTCCAGCTGCTCTATGTAGCGGTGCCTCAAGATGTGGCTTGATTCCCTGCAGAATTAATCCATTGGCTCGCTCAACCTGACCATTGGATTGTGGATGTGCCACAGATAAAAGGTCAAGTCGGATGCCCTTCTCCCAACAATATTCCTCCACTTCTCCGAGTGATAAGTTGCTGCCGTTGTCGGTGATAATGCTATGTGGGAGACCAAATCTCACCACTAGATCCCGGACAAACCTGAGGGAAGTTGCCCCATCAAGCTTTCTAATGGGTTTAGCTTCTATCCATTTAGTGAATTTATCAACTGCTACTAGCAGATGTGTAAACCCACATGGTGCCGTTTGTAACGGTCGCACTATGTCTAGCCCCCATATTGCAAACAACCAAGTTATTGGTATTGTTCGCAATTCTTCAACAGGAACATGTGGTTGTCGGGCATAATACTCGCATCCCATACATGTCTCAACCAGCTTATCGGCGTCCGCCTTCACGGTTATCCAGTAGAATCCTTGCCGGAAGGCTTTCGCGACCAACGATCGAGGAGCGACGTGATGCCCGCAATCTCCAAGATGGATTTCGCATAGGATTTCAATACCTTCTAGCTGGGAAACACACTTTAGGTATACACCGGTAGTGCTCCTTTTGTAGAGCTGTCCATTGATTATGGTATAGCCCTTTGCTCGTCGTACTATTTGCCGTCTTTCGACTTCATCGTCGGGCAAAGTTCCATGTTCGAGATATTCCATGAATGGTTTTGTCCAAGCCAGAGGGACATTTGCCACCATGTGGACAAAAGAGTCGACTCTATCTGGGTTGTCGATGTCGGGTCCCTTCACGGATGGTGTCCAAAGATGCTCTAGGAAAACTCCTGGCGGAATTCGTTTGCGCCCTGATCCAAGCTTAGACAGCAGATCAGCCACCTCGTTTTGCTCCCTAGGTATATACTTGACTTCGTAGCCCAACAAGCACTTGGCTATCTTGTCCACTTCGTCACGATATGCCGCCATCATAGGGTTCTGCGCATTCCAGGTGCCAGCCACCTGCTGGAAAACCAAGTCGGAATCTCCACAGAAAACTATGCGCTTGATGCCAATATCCTTGGCTACACGTAATCCGTGAATGAGTGCTTCATACTCCTCCATGTTGTTCGTAGCCTCGACGTGGATCTGCAGAATGTAGTGTAGCTTGTCGCCAGTTGGTGACTGTAGCAATACACCATCCCCCAAGCCGTTGAGCAGCTTTGATCCGTCAAAGTGCATCACCCAGTACTCTGGTTCCGGCAAGGGAGTAGCATCGGGAATCTCCGTCCAATCTGCGATAAAGTTCGTCAAGGCTTGTGACTTGATAGAGTTGCGTCTCTTGTAGGTGATCTAGAAGGCATCAGGTTAAATGCCCCACTTCGCGACCCTTCCCGTAGCTCCGCTGTTGTTGATAATGTCGAACAGTGGAGTCTTGCTCACCAATGTGATTGGGTGCTCTTGAAAGTAATGCCTCAGCTTCCGAGAAGCAAGGAATACTCCATAAGCTATCTTCTGGTAGGGTAACGCTTCTTGGACTCCTTCAAGACCTCGCTCACATAGTAAACTGGTCGTTGAACTCCGTGCTCATAGCCTGGTTCCTTCCGCTCTACCACGACGACGATGCTGATAACCCGGTTGGTTGCCGCCATGTAGATTAACATGGGCTCTCCAGGCTCAGGTGCTGCAAGGATGGGCGCCAAGGAAAGAATATCCTTGAGCTGCTTCAATGTTGCATCTTCTTCGTCCGTCCACGTGAATTTTTCCGCCTTCTTCAGCAACTTGTATAGCGGCAGAGCCTTCTCTCCAAGTCGGCTGACGAACCGACTAACTGCTGCAACACAACCTGTTAGTCGTTGAATGTCCTTTAGGCATGTCGGGCGGTTTATGTTTAAGATGGCCTTGATTTTGTCCGGGTTGACCTCGATTCCACGCTGGGAAATGATGAAGCCCAACAATTTGCCTGCTGGAACCCCGAAGACACACTTCTTAGGGTTAAGCAACATGTTGTATTTTCGGAGATTATCAAATGTTTCTTTTAAGTCGGAGGTTAAGTCATTTGACTTTTTATACATAACCGCAATATCGTCCACATAGGCATGAACGTTCCGACCAATTTGGTCATGAAGGAAACGTTGCATTGTCCGCTGGTACGTAGCACCTGCGTTTTTCAGCCCAAAGGGCATCGTAACATTGCAAAACGTGTCGTATGGGGTAGTGAAGAAGTGGACAATTGGTCCGACTTCCTAATCTTGATCTGGTGGTATCCTGAGTATGCATCGAGAAAACACAAAAGTAAACTGATCTTTGGGGCGAGCCTTGTTCAAGCCGGTGTAATCAACGCACATTCTTAATTCTTGGGGACAAGTACAGGATTGGCCACCCATTGGGTGTGAAGGACTTCTCGGATAAAACTAGCCTTAAGTAAACTAGCTATATCTTTGTCTATGGCGCGTCTCTTCTCATATCCAAAGCGTCGTAGAGGTTGCTTCACTGGTTTGCATTTTGGATCAATGTTTAAGCTGTGCTCGGCAAGTTCCCTAGGTAAACCTTTCATGTCGACAGGTTGCCAGGCAAAGATGTCCCTATTCTCACGGAGGAACTCGACGAGCACGCTTTCCTATTTGGGATCCAGATTCATCCCAATGGCGGTGGTCTTGGAGGCATCACCTACCACAAGTTCCACCGACTTGGTCTCGATGGCGGCCTTGAATGCAGGAGCGGAGTCGGAAATCTGTTTCTTTGACGCGGGCATCTCTAAGTCATCGACCTTACTATAGATCTCTTTGAATTCTTCTTTGTAGAGGACAGCTTTCGGGAAGGCTGCTTCATTAATCTCGCAGTCCCTTGCCTTGGTAAAGCTTCCGGATACGGTGATGACACCATTTGGTCTGGGTATCTTGAGTTTGTTGTAGACGAAGCATGACTTGGCCATGAAGGTGTGGAATATGTCGCGGCCGAATATGACGTGGTACACGCTTTTGAAGAGGACCACCTCAAAGGTCATGCGCTCTCGGCGGTAATTATTAACATCGCCAAAAGCAACCTGAAATGTGATGCGCCCAAGGGACCGAGCCTCCCGACCAGGAACTACGCCGTGGAAGATGGTGTTGGTCCGCCACTACAAGGATTTGGGTCTATTGCAACAAAATTATTTGTCGTAATATGTGCCAATTTGTGGAAATATGTACCTATTGCCACGAAATGCTGTTCACTGGCAAGCGTTGCAATTAAACACATGTTAATAGGCTATCTCAACAAAATAGCAATCGTGGCAGTACAGTGTTCTATTACAACAACAATGTAGCCAGTTGGCACATTTTCCCCCGTGGGAACGCCCACTTATCACCACAATTTTGTTTGTGGAGATAACTTAATGCAACGCACGAATAAAACGTGGCGATTACTAGTTTGTGGCGATAGACATTTGTGGCAATAATCAATGGCAACGGCGCATGTTTCGTTGCGCATGCTCTTTCGTGGCAATAAACTATGGCAACATCTCTTATTTTGTAGCATTAGACATTTTGCCACGGACCGCTAGGCTCGTGGCATTAACTTATTGCAACAAACATTTCACTCGTGCCGATAAATGGTTACCGCAACAGTCATTTTTTTGTGGCGAGAAGGTATTGCGACAATTTAAACTTTTCCTGACGATACTCTATTTCAACAAAAAACAGTTCCATGGTGCCAAATACTTATCGCAACAGGAAAAATGTTTGTAGCAACAAGCTACCGCAACGATGTAAGTTTTCTTGGTAATACTCTATTTCAACAAATTCAGTTCTGTGGCGGCAAATACTTATCGCAACAGGCAGAATGTTTGTAGCAAGAGGCTACTACAACAATTTAAAGTGTTTGTGGCGATACTCTATTTCAACAAAGCTTTATTTTGTGATGCCAAGAAGATATCACAGCGTGTAGAAAAATTGCGGTGACAAGTTATTGCAACAATATAAAGTTCTTAGTTGCTACATCCTAGCACAACAAAGCATGTATGCGTGGCGACTGATATTTGTCACAACACTATACTTTCCTGGTGCTAAGCAATGGCAACTGAAAGTGAATTGTGGCAATAGCCTATCGCAACTTTAAAAAAAATACAACCATTCAATTACGAAATTCAAAACAATACGTATATATACAAATAATAATTCTCATAGAAAATATCGATCAAATGAAACTCAAATAAAATGTAGCCATCCTAATTAACTGCAAAGACTAAAATGTCCATGATGTAGAATCCAATCCAGCTACTTCTTTTGATCCCGCAATTAAGAAATAAAAAATTTAGCTATAATTAAAAAGAACTAGCATGAGACAATTATTCCAGCACCATTGCTAAAAAGAACTGTTGTTAGACTAACTGGACAAAACCGTGTCAGCAAGCATATAACAGATCAGAACAATTTAAGTTGTGATAGAAAGTTTGGAATGCAGGTTTGGTGTAGGAATTTTACAGGATAGGAAGTTACAGAATTTTTTTTCTTATGTGCCTTGGAATGAAGGAATAGGACATGGTAGTTCACAGGACCTATTTCTTATCCTTTAGTTTTCACAGGAAAATAAACATATGTCCTATCTAATTGAAAAAAATTGCTTATTTGCACGTGCTGAATCTATTCGTGTCGGTGCCATGCAGGGCAGGTGCCGAACTGCTCGACCGGGTGACTTGCACGGCAGTGCTTGCCTCTATCGAGGCTAGGTTCTAATTATTTCATAACGACTGGGATGTACTTGATGCCTCCGCCCATATTAGGTAATTCTGAAAATTCTATATACTGATGCAAATTCTACCGATGAAGAAGACCAACAGCCAAACAATTCTGTCATAATCGATTCCAAAATTAGGTATGAAGATGCACTCCTAATATAAAATCTGAATGGGCCGAAGAGCATGTCTCTAGCTAGTTATTGGTCATGTTCAGTTGTCTTTTGGACATTAGAAAAGTTCTTTTCTTTGGAGAACCATATATCCCCTGATTTTTGCATGAACAAAAAAATAATCTTATCATAAAATTATCACCAATTATCCATTGTTATCTGTTGTATAACTTGGCCGTTTTTAGTGCATATTTTGTGTTTTCTATGGAACTTTCCCCCTCTTGTGTTTTGTCCACGCTTCGCCACTGTTTGGCGCCTTTTGAAACGTCCTAGAGTCAAGGGGTCAGATTCCGAAATAGTTTTCGGGAGGGGTCAGACCCGGCATTAGTTCTCCAAACAGGACAGATTTGTGAAAAAATACCGTTTTCCCAGCCCGTTTAGGCTCAGCGGGCACACATGCCAAGCCACGATGGCTGCCATGTCAAACCATTAGGTGGGCCACAATTGTCTAATACGATGTCAATATGATCATCAAATCTCGTTGTAACCGCTAGATTTCTGAAGTTGCTGGTCTGTGCAACAATTTTTTTGACTTGCTGGTATGTGCAACTTCTGCCTAAAGAGTTACTGGTTTGCATAATTTCCTGTCGAGATGGCAGCACGCGGCAACCATCGAGAAGCTTGTTCTGTTTCTCCATGACTAATAAGAGTTGGTTCGTATTTATATTTATAAGTACGGAGATTCAATTGCATAATTTTATTAGGTCATATTTTTTGATATGCACGTCATGTTTGAGTAGACATTTTGTCATGTGTATTCTTGCATGGCACACAATCCACTAATTAATATGTAACAATAAGATGATCTTATGGTTTATAACTCAAACTTTTCTATACGTTTTCTATCCTATGATTCAAATGGCAACTCTTCTCAATTCATGTGTTTTCGGATTCCATATGATTCCAAAGATATGTCATCTCAATTCCTGTGTTTTTCATGTTCCTGTGTTTTTCATTTTCATATCCTGTTTTTCCTATCCTTCATTTCAAACAGTTTCGTATAGTTTCAGTTAAGTTCATCTCCCTAGATATCACATGTATAGTACATGTAGTAGCGACCAACATGGTTCAAGGACAGAGCACACAACAACATTCCAAATATGAAGGAAATTGACCTACAAAATGCACGTGGACATGATGTCAAAGAAAGTTGTGACTTACCATTGCTTTATACATTCGAGAATTCTGTATGAGCTGATTTGAAGAAATCACAGTTGGCCTTGCTCCTGGATTCCTACTAGGACTGGAGCTTTGTAAAAGAGCGTTTTGAAAGATTGGATTACTATTTTCTTTGTCGGTCCTCTTCTTAAGAACCTGCAAAATGGAAGTGCATTTTCAGCTAAGCAAAATAAATCTTACAAGGTGGCAAGCATATGACTATAATAACCTGCTGTTGTTGGCTTCCCATCTGTTGGATGAGTTTAGCCATCTGTTGGTTAAACTTCATCATTATGGCTTTTTCAAATTCTAGTCTTGATCTTGGCTCCTCTTCCAATAATCTTTCCCTTTCAGCACGCTCTTGTTGTAACCTCTCCTCAAGTTGTTCTCTCTCAGCACGCTCCAAGTTAAGCCGATCTTGCATGTCTGCACGTTCAACTTCTAGTTGATCTTGTAATTCGTTGACCTGCCGGCCGAGCTCAGAGTTTTTTTGTTGGGTTTTCGCTGTAGCATGAGCTTGCTCCTCAATCTGTATCTGAAACCTTTCATAACCAGTTTTAGGTTTGGCCATGTATCCGTACCCACGAGGCTACGATGACTTGCATAGCAGAGTGTCTTTGTATGTAGTCTGGAAAATATTATTTATCTGCTCACTTGAGAGTGGACCATGAGTTTTAGTTTCTTTGGTTTCAACCGCTTCACATGCTTTGTCCTAAGAACGAAAAGAACAATTATAGCTAATTCATCAATACTGACTTATAAAAGATTAAAGAATAATGACAGAACCTAGCAGTACTCACATAAACGTCCTGGGACTCTTTGTTAGACCATGTTCCATTCTTTGTGTGGGTGAGTTCCCACAGAGCAATACAATCCGGCTCTTCTCCAGTTTCCACGTCTCTCTACAAGTAAATACAACAATGAGATGCTTGAAGCATGAAACCATAGGTAGCAGCAAGGAATACATATTTAGTTAGTCATACCTTATCAAAACTTAGTTGAGAGTATGATTTTGATCCCACTCTATGTTTTGTCTTCTGTTTCTTACGGTTATCGGAGTTCTTTTGGCTGCGTTCCTATCCAGTCATTGAAACCAAATATAAACAGTAAGACAAGCCACTTCATCCAAACAAACAATAAGACAAATAGTGAGCTTAGAGATAACCTGAAATTTTGCATCATTTCCAAAGTAGTCGATCATCCATTCCCACTCTTCTAGTTGTAAATCTTCCATAGGACCCTTGTGTGAGATGATTGCAAGTAGTTAAGTATTGTTTGGTGATTGTGTACCTCGTATTTATTCATAGACGCTAGTACCGACCAAGGATACGAGGAGGAAGGAGGATACTACGAAGAAGAAGCCGAGGAGAACTTCAACCACTACTCTGCACAAGGCAAGCCTAATGCTATTAGTTGATTGTGCAAGCTAGTAACCCTGCAAGCTAACACTTGCAATTTAGCAAGCTTATACTGATAGTGTGCAAGCTGAGACTATACCTATGCAAACCCCTACTTGTTACTATGCCTTAAGCATATGTGATCATACCCATTTGATAAACCAATCCTAGTTTTATGTGCAAGCTTCTTACTTTATTTCTTTATCAAAGCTTACTTAGAGTTTACTTAAGTGACTGGTAGATATTGGAAAGATGTTGAAGGTTGCATAAAGAGCATAAAATTTGGCCTAAGTTAGAAACCTTGACATCAGCCTGAGATATAAGGCTGTACTTAGTTGAAACTCCACTAGTTACCACCCCTCATCATTACTACCCCCACCTGTAGATGCTAGTGCTAAGCATAAAAGTTGATCAACTTTAGATGGGAATACTTGGTGGAAAATGGTTATGAAAACATTGGAATGATGGATCATTCTATTGAAATGTTTTGGACATGTGTTCCCGAACACCTGATGATTTTGGTGATAAAAATTTTGAGGCATGGGCCTTAGCCCTTTATAAAACTGATTGTTGTCTGGATGCGATACCATTCCAATTTTATCGTACAACCACAATACCCGAATATTGGGTAGGGCTTGACTGGAAACTTATATTCCTTAGTATTATTTCCCTCACGGCCAAGGTTTGAGATGTGTCTACCTTGTGAAGATTGTCCACCTGTGTAGTACCCAAGATGACAGTTGGTCATGGTTGGGAGGCCAAACTTACAGGAGAGGTGCTTATACTAGGGCGTGTAATCGAAAGGTTAGGATTGATTATCCGCATACTGATTATGGTGAATTCATGATTTGTTCCTGGCGGATGTATCGAATGTTGTGGTGAAAGTGTACAATCTCTGCAGAGTGTCAAACTATTCGAATAGCCGCGTCCGCGATTATGGAAAGTTGGATTAGCCATACTGTTCCCCCGTCAGACTTTTCAAATTGACCTGTGAAATGAATTGAGACTTTGACTTGACCACAACAGAGTTGTGATATGAAATACAAGTTCCCTCTTAGGATTTATAAAATTGTGACTAGCTTTGGAGCTTAGTAGAGATAAATCTGGCTTTTGCAAAACAACCCTAGAGCCTAGTGTCCTATTATCCAAAAAAAACCCTTTACCTATTAGTATTAGTTTGTGAGTACTTAAAGAGTACTCATGGCTTTGTCCCTGTCTATTCCCATGGCCGGACTATGAAGAGGAGTACCTGGAAGATGGAACCCAGGAAGGTTACGACAACTAGGATCATCTCCCATCGTCAGCATTGCCTGTGACCCCGAAGCTGGAACTTCGCCTACGCTACCGTTATTGTTACGTATTCCGCTGCTTGATGTTGTTTTAAGAACTGGATCATGAGATCCCTATTTGTGTAAGAACTTATGTATCGTTTGTAATGGACGATGTACTATGGTATCCAATGCTGTTATGTCTCGCAAAAATGGTAAACCTGGGATTGCGATGTATGGCATAACAGGCATCTAGGATTGAAAAATCCGGGTGTTGACAAGTTGGTATCAGAGCCATCCTGACCATATGAGACCCTAGTTAGACTGGATGTTTGAACCAAAAACTTAGTTTCAAAACCAAAGAAAACAAATATTTACAAAAACTTATTCTCATTCTTATCTCTTTGATTCTTTCATAAAAATTCATGTTCCTCAAAAACTCTTGCAAAATACATAAAATTTTGACACACTTGATCACTCTGCTAATCTACTCATCCTCTATTTTTATAGATGTACGTGAAATACAACAAGTTTTACCAACTTGGGAATGGGGGAGACCTTATCTTTGAGAGGGATATGGATCAGCTTTCGGAACTTCTGGAGAATCCGCACCCCGAGTTCTTTGGAGATCAAATCAATGATCAAGGAGGATAAGATCTGCAGTGGCTAATTGTTGCAAGTCTTCGAGGAAAGATTGAACCTCCCACTGCGGAGGGAATTCAGTTTACCTTGAGGGAAAACAACTGGCTCGATGGACTTGCCAGAGCAATGCAGGAAGCTCTTTCCCGTCTGTGTGGGCAGAGCATCAATCAGATCAAGGGTACTCGCTTTGATTTTTGCCCAAGATGTGATGCAAATGGATAACCACTGGAAGCCCCATACCACCCTGAGCTGAAGACTCAATTGGACCACCTTAGCTTCATGATGTATGATCGTCAGCAGGAGTTGAACAACTGCCGTGACTATTGCAACCACAAGTCTGCCATCATCAAGACGAAGGATCAGACCATAGCCATGCTAGCAAAGGATCGCAAGTCTCGCCGTTGTCAGCTCGACAAGAAGGAGCGCATTATTGCCCGTCTTCGCCATCACATCACATCTCTGGAGGAGACCATCCACGAGAGAGACATGCAGTTGGAGGAAAGGGAGAATGCCAGAGAGGATCTTCATGGAGACCCTTACTCTTATCTCAACGATGAGGATGATTTTCTGGAGGATCAGGCCATGGACTTCTTCACCGATGAGGATGATTTCGCCTTCATCGATGATGCTGAAGTTGATGAAGCCACAGACTCCGAGGAGTAGTAGCACTGAACACTAGCGTAGTGAGTAGTAGTCGGTCCCACTGTATCGTAGTTTCCAGAATGGTTCTTAAAACCATCTGTTTTTCTTTATTGTGGTGTGTTTTGTACTGTGTGCTATGAGTGAATGAATGAAAAATCAAGTTGCTAGAAAAACCCGAGTCAAACTCTAAAAACTTTTCAAAGACCCAAAACCTTAGAAATTTCCCTCTTCTCTCATGATCTATATCAATCTTCAGATGCCACGTGGAGGAAGTGGTTCAGCCTCGGACCCGATGTTGCAGATCCTGCAAATGTTGACTTCGACATGAAGGTGAAGAGCGAACGTCAAGCCAACCTAGCCACTCTGCAACAGATAGCCCAGCTAGCCCACAACAACCAAGGCCACGGAAATCAGGACAACCATGGATCTAATCTCAAGAATTTTCAGAATACCAACCCACCTGTTTTCACCAAGTCAGAAGAACCCCTAGACGCCGATGATTGGCTGCAAACCATGGAAAATAACTTAGAAGTAGCAGGAGTCGAAGCCAACGATAAAGTTCTATTTGCCACCCACTATCTAGCCGGAGATGCCAGGGCATGGTGTAACAGTGTTCGTGCAATGACCGGATGCCAGATGATGACCTGGAAGGAATTCAAGGTCAAGTTTAGCAGAACCCATGTGCCACCAGGTTTGATCAAGAGAATGAGAGACGAGTTCAGAGAGCTAAAGCAAGGAAGGATGACTGTAGTGGAATACCGTGACAAATTTTTGTCATTAGCTAGGTATGCCCCGGATGAGATAGACACCGAAGCCAAGAAGAAAGAAAGATTCCTGAATGGTCTGCATGACGAGATGCAGACGGTGTTAGTCATATCCCCTTTGATGATATTGAAGCCCTTGTCGACTCTGCCATCCATATGGAAGGAAAGATCAACCAAGCCAATGAGAACCGCAAGCGTCGCATGATGCATCAACCCGGAACCCATCAGACCCCAAAGTATCGCCCCAACCCATCTCCAGGATTTGCCCCAAGAACCAACAGACCCCCTATGACCCGTCCGACCTACCCCAACCGTGGAAACCCTAGACCGTGAGGAAATCACAACAACCCCGCAACTCTAGCAATTTCACCCATGCCCAACCCAAGCTCAACACCAACAATGCTACCAACACCAACATCGCCTCAAGACTGGAAGCAATGTTGTGCTGTGACCAAGGACAAGTCACAAGTGACTGTTATGATTGTGGAAATAAAGGCCACTATTCCAACGAGTGCCCCAACAAGAAGAACGCCGCCCCCAATGCCAACGCCCGCTCAGCAGCGTCGTGTCGACCAGGAGAAGATTTGCCCTGTGAATTCACTCAACCGCAATGGCCGTCTTTTTCTCATGCATGCTGAAGAAGCTCAGGAAGCGCCAGACGTCGTGCTGGGTATGTTTTCTGTTAATTCAGTACTTGCAAGAGTGTTGTTTGACTCTGGTGCATCGCATTCTGTCACCGAAGAATTTTCCTGCACTAGTAAAATTCAACCAACCAAACTGAAGCATGTTATGATTGTGCAAATTCCCGGATCAACCACCAAGGCTAGGAAAATTTGCAAAGTCGTCCCTATACGAATCCATGGCATAGATTTTTATGCTAATCTAATAGTACTCGGAACTAAAGGTTTGGAAGTAGTACTAGGAATGGATTGGATGTCCAAACATAAGGGATTGATTGATTGTGCTAAGAAAGCCATCACCATGACCAGTACCATCGGAATATCAGTCGAGCATATCTCTGAAACCTTACCTCGCCAATTCAAGTGTAACAAGAGTCTAGCCCAACCTACCATTGACCAAGTCCGGATAGTCTATGAATACCCCAATGTATTTCCCGATGTTTTGCTCGGTATGCCCCCAGATCGGGATATCGAGTTTATCATCGAACTAATCCCCGGAACAGGACCCATAGCCCAGAGACCCTATAGTATGAACCCATCGGAACTAGCAGAACTGAAGAAGCAATTGGATTCCATGCTAGAAATTGGATTGATTCAACCAAGTGCGCCACCATGGAGATCACCTGTCTTAATTGTGGACAAGAAGGATGGAGGTAACCGTTTGTGTACGGATTATCGGAAGTTGAATGATGTCACCATCAAGAACAAGTACCCCTTGCCCAAGATAGAAGATTTGTTTGATCAGTTGACCGGTGTCCAGGTGTTTTCTAAGATTGATCTTAGAACCGGCTATCATCAACTCAAAATTCGTGCAGAGGATATTCCAAAGACTGCCTTTACCACCAGATATGGATTGTACGAGTATACAGTCATGTGTTTTGGATTAACCAATGCCCCCGCTTATTTCATGAACCTCATGAATAAGATTTTTATGGACATCCTGGATAAGTTTGTCGTTGTTTTCATCGATGACATTCTGATATATTCCAAATCATAAGAAGAACATGAGCTACAACTAAGGACCATTCTTGGAACCCTTAGAGAGCATCAGCTGTATGCAAAGTTTAGCAAATGTGAATTCTGGTTATAGGAGGTAGGATTCCTCGATCACATTGTATCAGCCGGAGGAATTGCCGTTGACCCTGCCAAAGTTAAAGATGTAGAAGATTGGCAAGCCCCAACCACTCAAACCCAAGTTCGTGCTTTTCTCGGATTGGCGGGATATTACCGCAAATTCGTAGAAGGATTCTCGAGTATCGCCCGACCCATGACCCAATTGCTGAAGAAGGACAAGAAGTTTCAATGGACAGACAAGTGTGAAGCGAGTTTTCAAGAACTCAAGAGGAGATTGATATCAGCCCCAATCTTAATCATGCCGGATATCACAAAGCCCTTCGATGTGTATTTTGACGCATCCAAGATTGGTCTCGGATGTGTGCTAATGCAAGAAGGCAAAGTTATATCTTATCTATCTCGACAATTGAAGCAACACGAGCAAAACTATCCAACCCATGACCTCGAACTCGCAGCCGTAGTTCTAGCCCTGAAGACATGGAGACATTACCTAATGGGAAACCGTTGTGAGATTTATTCGGATCACAAGAGCCTAAAGTATATATTCACTCAGAAGGAGTTGAATATGAGGCAGACAAGATGGATTGAGCTAATCAAAGATTACGACCTGGACATTCACTATCACACTGGTAAAGCCAACATGGTAGCCGATGCCCTTAGCAGATTGTCGTGCCGCTTGAACTCCATGAATTTGAAGGAGCAACCAAGTTTGCACAAGGAGATGGAAGATTTTCGAATGAATTAGTAAGTGAAGGATTTTTGGCTAGCATAGAACTTCAGCCCACTTTGATCAGTCAGATTAAAGAGGCGCGGAAGGGAAATGCCAGTATCGACGGAATCAAGCGTCGTATCGGTACGGGCAAAGTACCCGGATTCACCGAGGACGAAGAAGGAGTTATGTGGTACAAAGGACGCCTTTGTGTACCAGCAGATTCGGAGTTGAAAGAAGTTATCTTGAAGGAGGCTCATGATACTCTTTATTCTATCCATCCCGGAGGAACTAAGATGTATCAAGATTTGAAAGAGCAATTTTGGTGGCATAAAATGAAGAGAGAAATCGGAAGCTATATCGCCAAGTGTGATATATGTCAGCAAGTCAAGGCAGGACATCAAAGACCTGCTGGATTGTTGCAACCTTTGCAAATTCTGGAATGGAAACGGGATTCTGTAGGAATGGACTTTATCATTGGACTACCTACTTCTAGTAGGGGAAATGACTCTATCTGGGTCATAGTGGACAGATTGTCCAAAGTCGCCCATTTCTTACCCGTCAAGACCACTTATCAGAGTTCGAAGCTAGCGGAGTTATACATCGCTAGAATCGTTAGTTTGCATGGAGTCCCCAAGAACATCGTATCTGATCGAGGAACTCAGTTTACCTCGAGATTCTGGAAGAAAGTCCAAGAAGGTTTAGAAACCCGCCTAGATTTCAGTACCACGTATCACCCTCAGAGCGATGGACAAACAGAGCGAGTAAATCAAATACTCGAAGATATGCTTAGAGCATGTGTTCTAGAATATGGATCCAAGTGTGAAGACTGTCTGCCGTTTGCAGAATTTTCCTAAAACAATAGTTACCAAGACAGTTTGCAAATGGCCCCATTTGAATTCATGTACGGAAGAAAGTGTCGCACCCCTTTGAACTGGTCGGAAGTAGGAGAGAGTCAGATTTTCGGACCCAACATCCTCCGAGAAGCAGAAGAGAAGGTTCACAAGATTCGTCAGCACCTCAAGACCTCCCAATCCCGACAGAAGAGTTACGCCGACAAGAGACATCGAGACCTCGCCTTCAACATAGGAGATTTTGTTTATCTGAAAGTGCCGCCATTGAAGGGCATGCAGCGTTTCCAACTCAAAGGAAAGTTAGCCCCCAGATATATCGGACCTTTAAAAATTCTAAACCGTCGAGGAGAAGTATTGTATCAATTGGAACTACCTGAAGAGATGTCAGCTGTGCACAATGTGTTCCATATCTCGTTACTTCGCAAGTGTCTCGAAGTCCCCGAGAAGACCGAAGTGTTCAAGAATATCGACCACCGGACCATAGAGATCAACGATGACCTGACCTATCCCGAAGTACCCATCCGCATTTTGGAAGAAGCTTTTCGAACTACCCGAACCCGAAGCATCAAGTTTCTCAAGATTTAGTGGAGCAACCACACGGAAGAGGAAGCTACCTGGGAGCGCGAAGATCACATCAGGACGGAGTTTCCAGATCTCTTCGAATCCTAGGTAATCTTTTCGTCCTTTTTCAAATCTCGGGACGAGATTTTGTTTAAGGGGGGAAGGTTTGTAACATCCCAAAAATACTAAGCTTGGATCATCAAATTCTAATCATCACAATTAGGGTTAGCAAAAACTTTTCTAAATGAAATCATGAATGCATGCATATGTGTATGCATGGATTTTGAAATCCTTTAAAACCACCTTGTTTGTTTGTTTCATTGCTTGTAAAATTTTTCTTAGGTGAAATAAAAATCATCTAAAACATTTCCCACACTTTTCCTAAAGGCAAGTAAATCAAAACACATATATGAAATGAATGGTCATTTTGGCCAATTTAACTCACATGCCTACTTTGGCTGTCTCAAACTTTCAGAACCTAACAGAAACCTTTCTGGATCTTTGTACCCCTTGAATGTACTCATAACAAGGTATCAAGGCCCACTTTGTGATCATCCAGAAACTTTCAAATGCATAGTTTAAATGACAATTCAAAATTGAATATTTATCATATGGGAAGATCCCACTTTTTTAAAAACTACTCAAACAAGCTCAATTTTCAAAACCCAAGCATCTGCAGACTCACCAGCACCAATCTAGCAAACCCACCAACAATCATTTCAAAATTCAAAACTTGATTTCATGCGGCCATTTCATCAAACAGGTTGCAGACACAAATCAAACAAACATCAAACACTATTGTGAGCAGTGATTCTTGCCTAACTGGTTCCCCATTTAGCTCACACACAACTCAGTAGATCACCTAGGAAGATTAGACAGGCACTAGCACCACTGTGAGCTTGCCATTGTCATTAATGGTGAATAGCCGAGCACCCCTTGCCACCCCATAGTCGACAGCAAGCTAGGAGCAGCAGCAAGCCTAGACAACATGTCTGGGAGGCAGCCCACCGTCCACCGCCACTCACTGTCCTAGCCGCGAGCGTTTCCAAGCCCTGGACCATGCGCACAAGCCACGCCAAGACCATGTCGAGCGTGCGCCAGAGCGCCACCCTCAACCATCACCCACAGACCGCGCGCCACCCTCGTCGCGTGCATGCACAATCCCCACCGACCTAGGAGACCGCCAGACATCCCCGTTTGCCGCCCCGTGCCGCACAGCTACCGCCCGCCGTCGAAGACGCCGCCTCTGCCGCGTAGAGCACCACCCGTTCCAGACCAAACCACACCGCCCCATGCCTCGAGACCATGTCGTTGAGCATCGCCAGGAGACACCGCACCGTCCCCTACCCTTGCCCATGCCATTAGCCGCATGTAACATCGCCCCCGACGAGCTCACCTGCGCCCCGACGGTCCCCTCGCTCGACTATAAATAGAGGACACCGCCGCACGATTTCTTCACACCATCTCACTCCCCTCTCCTCACTGATCGTGCCACACCATTCTCAGAGCAAGGCGAGCACCACCTCGCCGGAATTTCACTGGAGCCTGCCGCTGCTGGAGAAGAAGGGAGCCAGCGATTGGAGCCGCCCCAGGAGCTGCCGCGACCACCCCTGAGTTCGCCGTCGTCGACTTCGTCGTTCGCCCGCCTCGCAGACCCTCGCCAGCACCCCGGTGAGCCCCCAGCGACCCTCACTGGCCGCGCTAGGTTTCATTTTTGCCGGAGTTGTCTCGGGTCGACGATGACTCCCAGACGTTATATTAGAACTAGATCGAACGATCCACTTCGCCCCATACCGCTTCGCCCAGCCCCGTGTCACTGACGAGTGGGGACACCCACTTAAGAAGCCCGCGGGAGCACTGCGCTTAGCAGGCCGGCCCAGTAATTTTTCCCGCGCAGCCCAGTTATTCAAACTAAACTTTTTCTATTTCAATTCAAACACACTTCTGTACCCAACTTCAAAAATCAACCCAGATCGATTCAGTGCACCAAATTGAATGAAACCAATTTTTTTGGAAAGGCATGTGAATGCTGAATCCAAGACCATTGGATTCAAGTCATTTGGATCTATAGATCACCCATGGTAAAAATAACAAGGCAGAAGCTTTTCTGCATTCAAACATTTTTCAAATTTAAACCATAATAGTTTTTGAGTTGATTCCAACTCTCAAAAATCACATTTAACCATACCTTTCAGAATATATAAAAATATACAGGCTTACTTGCATAAATAATGTTCAAGTAATAAAAGAATGCTACATAAGCATTTCTAGCCACTTTAATTAATTAAAATAAAAGGGTAAAACCTTAGTAAATTGTGACACCACTTTAAATCACATTCCCATGGACTACAATATGTGGTGATGACATGTGTCAACATGATCCCATGTTGGGTTTGGAGAATATTAAATCTTAAGTAGTTTTTCAATGAGTAGAAATTACTTTTCTAAAAATAAAAAGATTTAAACCAAGCCTTAACCTTGTAATGTTAGGGATGATGCTAGATCATCTATAGGACCCTTGTGTGTGATGATTGCAAGTAGTTAAGTATTGTTTGGTGATTGTGTACCTCGTATTTATTCATAGACGCTAGTACCGACCAAGGATACGAGGAGGAAGGAGGATACTACGAAGAAGAAGCCGAGGAGAACTTCAACCACTGCTCTGCACAAGGGAAGCCTAATGATATTAGTTGATTGTGCAAGCTAGTAACCCTGCAAGCTAACACTTGCAATTTAGCAATCTTATACTAATAGTGTGCAAGCTGATACTATACCTATGCAAACCCCTACTTGTTACTATGCCTTAAGCATATGTGATCATACCCATTTGATAAACCAATCCTAGTTTTATGTGCAAGCTTCTTACTTTATTTCTTTATCAAAGCTTACTTAGAGTTTACTTAAGTGACTGGTAGATATTGGAAAGATGTTGAAGGTTGCATAAAGATCATAAAATTTGGCCTAAGTTAGAAACCTTGACATCAGCCTGAGATATAAGGCTGTACTTAGTTGAAACTCCACTAGTTACCACCCCTCATCATTACTACCCCCACCTGTAGATGCTAGTGCTAAGCATCAAACTTGATCAACTTTAGATGGGAATACTTGGTGGAAAATGGTTATGGAAACCTTGGAATGATGGATCATTCTATTGAAATGTTTTGGACATGTGTTCGCGAACACCTGATGATTTTGGTGATAAAAATGTTGAGGCATGAGCCTTATCCCTTTATAAAATTGATGGTTGTCTGGATGCGATACCATTCCAATTTTATCGTACAACCACAATACCCAAATATTGGGTAGGGCTTGACTGGAAACTTATATTCCTTAGTATTAGTTCCCTCACGGCCAAGGTTTGAGCTCAGGCTACCTTGTGAAGATTGTCCACCTGTGTAGTACCCAAGATGACAGTTGGTCATGGTTGGGAGGCCAAACTCACAAGAGAGGTGCTTATACTAGGGCGTGTAATCGAAAGGTTAGGATTGATTATCCGCATACTGAGTATGGTGAATTCATGATTTGTTCCTGACGGATGTATTGAATGTTGTGGTGAAAGTATACAATCTCTGCAGAGTGTCAAACTATTCAAATAGTCGCGTCCGCGGTTATGGACAGTTGGAGTGGCCATACTGTTCCCCCGTCAGACTTTTCAAAATGACCTGTGAAATTAATTGAGACTTTGACTTGACCACAACAGAGTTGTGATATGAAATACAAGTTCCCGCTTAGGATTTATAAAATTGTGACTAGCTTTGGAGCTTAGTAGAGATAAATCTGGCTTTTGCAAAACAACCCTAGAGCCTAGTGTCCTATTATCCAAAAAAAACCTTTACCTATTAGTATTAGTTTGCGAGTACTTAAAGAGTACTCATGGCTTTGTCCCTGGCTATTCCCATGGCCAGACTATGAAGAGGATTACCTAGAAGATGGAACCCAGGAAGGTTACGACAACTAGGATCATCTCCCATCGTCATCATTGCCTGTGACCCCGAAGATGGAGCTTACCTCGCTACCGTTATTATTCGTATTATTTGCTTGATGTTGTTTTAAGAACTAGATCATGAGATCCCTATTTGTGTAAGAACTTATGTATCGTTTGTAATGGATGATGTACTATGATATCCAATTCTGTTATGTCTCGCAAAAATGGTAATCCTGGGATTGCGATGTATGGCATAACATGCATCTAGGATTGAAAAATCCGGGTGTTGACACTCACCCAGAAGGATCTATTGCAGAGGGGTACATACTCGAAGAGTGCATGACGTTTTGCAGTCGATTCGTTGATGGCATGCCTACAAAAATAAGTCAGTCTGAACGCCATGAAGATGGAGGTGCAGATCAACCACCAACGGGGATTACCATAATTAGTACAATTGATAACTCCAAGAAAGGTTTTGCTCGTGAACTACTCTCTTTGGCCGAGGTTAATGACATGAGGCACTTCATAATAACAAACTGCGAGGACACCACACCATGGGCTGAGTAAGGATACCTATGTATTTATTTCACATCATTATGTGCATTAATAATGTCATGTTGAATTAACAATCATTTCTTATTGTAGGTAACATCTCTAGGAGCTCAAAAAGAACAATTCTCATAATCCTGATAAGCAACACAAGCAAGAGTTTGTTGGTTGGTTTGAGAGACGGGTAAGTTTATTTCACATTTGCAGTAATGTGCCTAGTAATGACGTACCGGCGCTATACATTTCCCTCACATATGTACTATTCCATGAAATAGATCATAGACCTCCACAAGGATGGGAAGGTCAGCAATCTTATATATTCACTAGCTAAAGGACCTGATCACCTAGCTCGTGTTTATAACCGTACAGTTCTAAATGGATATTACTTTCGGAATTCGTACATAGAGCAGGACTTGAGTACCCAAAATAGTGGTGTCATAGTCAAGGGCGATGAAACCACATGCAATATTGATTATTATGGGGTGATCAAGAAAATCATAGTTCTTGACTTTCCTCCTGATAAGGAGGTTGCTCTATTTCAGTGTGACTGGTTTGATGTGCCTGCTGCCGAAAAAACTCAGAGTAAGGGGTATAAGAAGGATAGATATGGAATTATTGACCTTGACATTACTCTACACCGATTCAAGGGAGAACCTTATATTTTAGGGCTCCAGGCTAAACAGTTCTTCTATGTGAGAGATTGAAGAACCCTCATTGGGCAAGTGTTCTTAAAATGAATCCACGAAATTTGTTTTCTCCTTCTGATTTAAATGGTGTAGGCCTTGATGAACTGCTGAAGCCGATGAAGGAGGTGATACAGACGTACTGGATGTCGTCGATACAGAAATTATGGTGCCAGAAACTAATTTACCTGAAGAGATCACTAGTTGGTGCAGAAACGATGATGAAGGATCCAACGTTGATGCTACTGTCATCAAAAATATAAAACCGATTGAGTTTGAAGATGTTCTTTTCGAATCTGATGATGATATGGATGATGATGAGGATTATATAAATGATGGCCATGTTGCTCCATTGGAACAAGAAGAGTTGGATGATGACCACGGGTTCTTTGTGTAGTTTCTAATATCTTGGTAAGAATTTCTAGCTTCCAGTTTCTAATATCTTGACAAGAACATTTAGCTCCCACATACTAAAACCTTTATGTTATATATGTTGTAAATTTCTAGCTAGATTTCTTGAGATATAGATGCATTTTGTATGCTAGTTAGCTTTATTTGGTCAGATCAGAGACGTATTTGCTATTTAGAATTGAGATTGATAAATTTTGTAGATGGGTTTCTGTTGAGAATGGCGTGTGCATCACAGAATAAAAGACCTGTTTGTTGTTATTTTTGTAGATGGCATCTAAATCTGAAGATGCAAATATGGGTAACCAATATGTACATAAGGATGTGCTGAACGAGGATGCTCATGAACTTGACCTTACAAATGCACAAGAAGAGTGGACTTTGTGATTTGTCAAGTTAATGCTTGTGAATTAGTTCCGTCAGATTTTTTTGAGACAACGGGCAGCATCCTCCTTATTTATTTATTCATAATTTGTTTAGTTCAAACAATTCTAATGACAGCAGGTGCCTCATTGTGCTATTATATCTGTGATTTGCTAGACTGTCTAATTATGCTGCTCGTTTGTACAAAGGAAGGCAAATAGTGTTTGTGCTGCTCGTTTTTGTGCTACTAGTTATAGTAAATTGTTTGGTTTTTCGCTGCTTGTCTGGCAAATTGAAGTTGTTTAAATGATCATCATATGCTTCTATAATTTTGTATATACTTCTGCTATTTGTATTCTGGAAAAAAATGAAACCAGTTGCATTTTCTCAGTTCGGTCTATATGGTCATGACCGAAGACCGGATCGAAAAGAGCAAAGATCGAATACTGAAATACTGAAAAGACCGAAGGTAATATGGATAGCATTTCTGTATGGTTGAAATTTATATAGACCGAAAAGACGGGACCATCAAACCGAACGGACCGAACGCCCGGGATGACTAGTGAGTTCCTCCAAGTTATCCGATCGAGTTAACTTGCTCTTTTTAGGAAATGAATTTTGGTCTGACGTATTGAATTTCTTTCATTGCATTTTTTTTCTAGCACGTATTGAAGTTGGCAATGGTTCTTCAATTATGCTACCACAAAATTGGTCCAGACTGAAGTGAGGCCTGGATGGTGGTCGACTGTCATGACACATAGGGACTAAACTAGATTTTGGGCTGATGAACTAGCTGGACCTATCTTTTTTGTCTCTCCTTTTGTACTACTATATCTCAAATGGAGCAGGAGGACCTCTCCTACTATTTAATTTAAAAATAGTTCTAAAAGTAATAATATACATTACATGAATCCAAGTTATTTTGATATTACAATGAGTTTGCGTTAAGATATATTCAGTTTCTTAGTGCAATATACAATATACAAGAAAAACTTATTTATTACTATATAAAAAAATCATCACCTGGTTTAAAACAATAAATGCATAAGTAGGCGTGGCAAAGCGCAGGGAGTCCATCTAGTATTAGTATAAATCTAAACATGTTGCAATATCTTATACATATTACCATGGATGCCCGAAAAAAAAACTTGTCGCAATATGCAAAAATTATTGCAACATAGTGAGGTCGAGGCAAAAAACTGCTATTACAATAAATAAGTATTTTGTTGCAATACAAGCTAGTATTTTGCAACAATACGAATACTTAGCGCAACATGGGAAAATTTTGCAATATCTTTCCAAATATTACCACGATCTTTTGCTTTCGTTGCATTAGCTAGTCTCTATTGCAACAAGGTGACAAGTTCCCGCGACAACACAAAATTGACGCAATAGGACCACTATATTACAACGCCAAGGTGTTTTGTTGCAATACACGTCCTCTATTGCAACAAAAAAGGTAGTTGTCGCGACGAAAATAGATTGTGGCAATATGTGGAGGCTATTACTACAAACGGGAATTTCGTGGTAATATTGCATTCTATTGCAATGAAAACTATTCGTTGCAATAATTATTGTTGAAATAGAACAAATTCCTTGTAGGGCACCTTAGGTTTGCCTCCATCAAGTTCATCTTCTGCAGTGTATCTAGGTACATGATGTTGATGCTGCTTCCACTATCCACCATACACTTGGTGAACTCCATGCTGTCAATCAAGGGGTTGATGACCATGGCGTATTGGTTCTCCTTAGGGATGAGGTCTGGGTGACCATTCCTGTCCCAAGTAATTGGAACCTCCGACCAGCGTAGGTACTGGGGTACTGGGGGTAGAGTGGCCATCAGTATCCTCCTAGAGATCTTCTATTATCATACGGTGGGGGTGCCAAGGAAAGTGTGGTGGATTGGCGCCTTATTCACGAAGGGGTTCTTGCCTTTGTCGTCGCTCTTGGCGGCGTGCTTGGGTTAACATCCTCGTCCATGTCACTTGAGTCCTTGGACTCCTCCTTCTTCTTCCCCTTGCCCTTGCCTCGCGGTCTGTTCTTCCAACTTCGCTTGTAGTCGGACTCCGGGTCTTCCTTGAGTTCGTTGAATAACTTGTAGTGTCAACTGGTATGGGTGACCTTGCCGTTGACATCGAGGTGTAAGAGGCACGGCATATCGCGGTACTCTTTGTAGGTTTGGGGAACGCGGAGCGATGCCGAGGTAGTTTCACTTCCTCGTTGCTGCCCACGACCAGCTCCCCGTCCTCGGCCACGTTGTCCGCCATCACCTTGTCATGCAAAGGTCATGGCGACCATGTCGGGAGATTGCTTTTCTTCTGGAGCGGTTTTCCTCTTTGTACTGCTGTTCCTCCGAGCTTGAATTGGAATCGCCATTGTCGGCAGAGTGCCGTGAGCATCATCGTTGGCAGCTGCGACCTCACTAGCAAACTGAATCATATGGTTCAAGTCAAGCTGGTGATTGTCCTGAAAGCGCTTCAGCTTATGTCGGAGCAACGTGCCCCTTTCTAACCCATCGATGAAGGCGGCCATGGCGGTCTGAGCGTGCACTCCTGTGCATGAATTCTTCATATCCAGCCAGCGGGAGAGGTAGGCGCGAGATGTCTCGTCTTTCTCTTGCACGCACCGTTGTAGATCGCCAACAGTGCAGGGACGTTTGTACGTACCCTCGAAGTTCTTGGTGAACGCCTCTTGCATGTTCAACCAATTGCAGATGGATTTCTCCGGTAAGTCGTCAATCCATTGACGGGCTGTGCCCGCCAACATCAACGGGAGGTACTTGACGGCAACATTGGGGTTACCCCCGGCAATCTCTACCACGTTGTCGTAGTCCTGCAACCATGTAGCTAGCTTAGCGGTGTCTTCATAGAGGTTGATGTTCTTGTCAATCCAGAAACCTTTGGGGTAAGTTGCCTACCATATCATAGGTCCGAAGCAACGTGGTGCCAGGTATGGTCCTTCCCGGCCTCGTGGATCTTATCGATCCGCGAACGCGCATCGTACGGCTCCGGGTTTTTCTTGTTCTTGTCCACAGGGGATGGGCTGCGTGAACGACGCAGGCCTCCTCCGCCATGGTGACTGCTAGGGGGCGACGAAGGCGAAGGTGGCGGTGGGTTAGTCTTCTTGCTATTACCCTCCTGCGACGCCTCACGCTTGTCGCAATTTCTTGCCGGACGCGGAGGGTCATGGCGCAACCTGCTCTTGTGTCCTTGGTTGCGCTCTCCGTCATGACGGGTCTGCTCCGCGTTATCGCGGATGACGATGCCGCTCTGCCTTGGCGGGGCATATCCGTACGATGGTGAGGCTTGGGGTCTTCGCGATGTCGGGGGGATCAGGGCAGTGGTGATGGGCGACGAGGTCGAGCCTTTTCTCCGTGGTCGGAGGATATGGGGATAGCATACTTCCTGTTGCACGCATCCCTCCGTCTTTGTTCTGATGAACCCGTCTGGGACCCGACATCAAGAGGAGATCTGTCCCTTGGCGTCTTATGCTGGCTAGACTGGAAAAATGCTGGGTCAAACTCAAGCCTCTAAGAGGTGGCCTTTTCCTGCTGCTTCACCACCTTGGCCACTAGGTCATAGACCTGGTCTACTGCCTCGGCCGATCTATCCTGCTCCAGAAGGGTCTTGGCGACGGCGAGGTTGAGAAGTGGAGTGGGCATCACCTGTCTGCCTTCATTGTCAATGTATGGATTGGATTGTGCCGGCTTTGGGGGAGCCTATCCTAGGTTTCGCCATACACCAGGATCGTTGATGATGCGAGCCGGATCTTTCTTGGCCTTCTGCTGCTGCAACAGAGTCTTGTACTCGGCCTACATTGCTATGGCTTTCTCTATGGATTTCTGCGCGTTGACCAGATCTCGATCTAGCTTAGCGCCTTGCTCCGCGATGGCCTGCGCTTCCTCCAGCAGCTGCTGGCGCTTCTCGTCGCTGGGTCACGTTCAATATATGAGCTACAGTCAGTGGCTCGATGAGGAGGTTGCCGTACATCACTCTATCAGGTGGAGTAACTTAGGCAGCAGCAGACGTAGATGCCGGAGGCGGCAGGTTTGCGGTGTTGCTATTGCTCGGGTCGGTGCCGAGTTCCTGCGGCTGTTGTACTGGATTAGGCGGAGGGGACATGACCTTTGCGCGATCATCGTCGGCAGCAATAGGTGGTCCCTTCCCCTTGTACAACACTGTAGGCGGAGCTTGTCTGGGTTGATCTTCATACATCGCCGTCCCAATGGTTACGAACAGCTCTCGAGACGTGACGGCGTTGTTGGCTTGCTCGTCGCATGTGTACTCCTCCTCCATCTCTTGCATAGCGGAGTCTAGTTCCTATGGACTGAAATGTATCTCCTCTGAATCTGCACTGAAGTTGGCATATAACGCGTCAATCATAGAGTCGGAGGGTGCCAAGACTTCCTCGATGACGGGCGGTGGAGGTGCAACAGCAGCGATGATGACTGGAGGTGGTGGCGCGACTGTGGCGACGACGGTCGGAGGTGGTGGTGGCAGTGGCTAAATCGGAGGGGCTCCATCAATGAGCGCAAGCGCTGTCTGAGATGCTGCTTCAGCCTCCGCGTAGTTGTTGACGGTGTTCCATGCCTTCGAAGGTAAGGCGTCCCTACGTCTGCTTCCGTCTTAGAGAATGCCGGAGGAGCGTGCAATGGTCCATTCCTTCCACAAAGTGATACATAGCATCATCATTGGGGAAGTGGGCCAGATCGGCTCGTATACGGAGCCACCTGGCCAGGTAGTCGTGTGGGTTTTCGCCCTCTCTCTGAACGCAGCGCGCCAGATCGAAGATGTTAACCATGCCGACGAACTTGGATCTCTGCTGTCCAGACGCAGGGCTAAGCCAGCGGACTTGCAGCAATCTTCCACCGTTATATCCTGCACAGGGGCGGTTTGGGTGGGCCTTGAATTTTTTCGATCTTTGCCGGCAAACTCCAAAGAGAGATCCGACATTTATCCTTCCGCGAATGTATCCTGCCCGTAGGCGGTCCGTGCGGGCCTTGATGCTCCTCCAACTCCGAGGGAACTAGTGCCCGAGTCGGTTTCGCCAATGAAGAGGTGGATGTCTCCAATAGGAACGATCGAACGCCGCATAGGGTTCGTCTTCGCCGGGATCCAGAACTCGTCAGGACGGACGATCGGAATGTTGCCGGAGAAGAGAACGCGACCGATGGCTACGGTTTTGCTGATTCCCGCAAAGATCTTGGTCCTCGCCCACTGAAGAGCCTGAAGCGCCTCTTGCCCCACGATGGGCGCCAACTGTCTTCGTATTGCTGACGAGTACGCCATGGAGGGTGGAGGACGGTTGATGGGTATGAGGTAACACAGCTTACCCAGGTTCAGATCCCACAACGGTGGCAGAATCCAAGTCCTGCTATAAATCACTATAAGGGCAATACGCCGAGTTAAAAAGATAGGTTCACTGTGCGAGGTTGTATGATATTTTCTAACTTATCGTCTGAAGTTGTGCCCTAAAGGCTCCCATAGGACCGACTTATATAGTCGCCAGGTCTAGGGTTACAGGGAAAAGTCTTAGCCGGACAGGTTACAGAGTCCTACACCGTCTATTACTAGTCTTGTGTGTCTTGTACTCCAAGGCTCCGTGTACATCGGTAACTCCACCGTAGACTTCCTTTATTCGGCATGGGCCTCCCTTCTATATCGATCTAACTGGGCCGCCCAGCAGGCCATGGGCCATGCTACCAACTATGGGCCATCCGGGTTATCCGGATAAGTGACATGCTATGAGGATACCCATATAGCATATCCCCAACAATTACCCTACTCATGATTTAGAGTTAGCCTCTATTGTCCATGCACTCAAAACATGGAGACATTATCTTTTAGGAAAGAGTTATGAAGTGTTCATAGATCACAGAAGTTTGAAGTATATTTTCACTCAGAAGGAAATCAATATGAGACAAAGAAGATGTCTAGAGCTTATCAAGGACTATGAATTGAGTTTGCAATACCATCCTGGTAAACCAAATGTGGTAGCGGATGCTTGAAGCCATAAGGTTCCTTACTAAGGGAGAATTTCCAGATGATCTGTGTGCCCAATTTAAAGATCTCAGATTGGAGATAGTACCGGAAGGACATCTCATGTCATTGCATGTGTAACCCGCATTGTTGGACAAGATCAAAGAGTCCCAAAATTTGGACAAGGAAATTGAGGAGATTAACGGAAAAATTAGCAAAGGGAAAGCCAAAGGATTCCATGAAGACGAATAGGGTACTTCATGGTATGGAAAACATGTCTGCATTCCGCAAGACCCAGAACTTCGAAAACTGATTCTGCAAGAAGCACACAACTCACCATATTCCATTCATCCAGGTAACACAAAAATTTACATGGATGTGAAGATTTTTTTTGGTGGAATAACCTCAAGAAAGATATTGCGGAGCATATTGCCTTGTGTGATGTATGTAGTCGAGTGAAGGTGGAACATCAGAAACCGGCAGGATTATTGCAACCAATACCTATTCCCGATTGGAAGTGGGACAAGATTGGTATGGATTTCATCACCGGACTACCAAGGACAAGATCGGGATATGATTCTATTTGGGTTGTTGTTGATTGCCTAACTAAATTGGCCCATTTCATACCTGCGAAGACAACCTATACAAGTGCTAAGTTAGCCAAGATTTACATGAACATTATTTTGTGTCTGCATGGAGTACCTAAGAGTATTGTGTCTGATAGAGGAACTCAATTCACCTTGCATTTTTGGAGATAATTGCATGAGTCACTAGGAATAAGGTTAGAGTTCAGCACAGATTTTCACCCCCAGATTAATGGACAGATAGAAAGAACCAATCAGATTCTGGAGGATATGTTGAGGGCATGTGCTGTAGACTATGGTGCTAGTTGGGATGAAAGTCTGCCTTACACAGAATTCTCTTACAATAACAGCTATCAAGCTAGTCTTGATATGGCACTGTTTGAATTTCACTATGGAAGAAAGTGTACTACACCATTGCTATGGAGTGGTGTGGGAGAAAGAAATTTGTTTGGACCCGAACTAATCAAGGAAGCTGAAGAGAAAGTCAAATTGGTAAAGTACATATTGAAGATAGCACAGTCCCGATAGAAGAGCTACGCATATCCAAAGCATAGAGAAGTCCCCTGCGAGGTAGGTGATAGAGCGTATCTTAGAGTCTCACCACTTCGTGGGGTGAAGAGATTTGGAGACAAAGGAAAATTGGCACCAAGATATGTTGGACCATTCAAGATTTTGAGCCTAAAATGAGAAGTGGCATATGAGATTGAATTGCCTGAATCACTGTCTGCAGTTCACAATGTGTTTCACGTGAGTCAGTTTAAGAAATGCCATCCGGAGATGGAAGAAACTTCTTTGAAGTACCTTTGGAAGAGGTTCAGTTGGAGAGTGATCTCACCTACAAGGAGAAACCCATCAAGATTCTTGAGACTGCAGAAAGAGTTACTCATACCAAAACTATCATGTTTTTCAAAGTTCAGTGGAACCATCATTCTGAAGAGGAAGTAACTTGGGAAAGAGAAGATGATCTTCGGAAAGACCACCCACACCTATTTGTTAGCCAATCTGAATCTCGAGGGCTAGATTTATCTTAAGGGGGTTAGATTTGTAACATCCCAAAACTCATGAATTACAAAAGCTTTCATATCAGGCATGCATTCATAGCATCCTTGTCTTGCACAAAAAAGTTCAAAAAAAAATTCCAAATAAAACCATCTTTATGCCTATTATCTATATACCAATAAGGCATGGTTTTATTTTATTTTTCAAAGTGTCAAAGTGCATTTGACTAAACAGTAGTCTTTTATAAACAAATAAGTACAAGGTTGACACTACAAAAATCTACAGGTGGTTTGAATTCAAACTTATTTGAAAGAGGGTTTGAATTTGATTCCTGAAAATCAAAATAGAAAAAGAAAAAGAGGAAGGAAATAGAAAAGGGCCAGCGCCACCATTTCAGCCCAGTGCCAGACCCAGCCCATCAAGCCCACCCGGATGATTTCGCCTTTCCTTTGTTTCTCCCCGCACCCGCGCCACACCCACTCGCTGACAAGCACGACCCACTGCCACATCAGCTCATCGTCCCCAATTCCTCGCGCGACGACCCGCTCCGCAGTTTCTTCCCCGCAGTAAAGCCGCGATTGATTTCACTTAAATTCCGTTGATTCCTCGCGTGAATGTCGCCCCTGCTCTGGCTACTTAAGAACCACCGCACCGCGGTCATTTCCCCTCACCAAAGCCCCTCTTAACGCCCCCAGGCTGCTCGCAATCAAGCTCGCACCGCCGCTGCCTGACGGGCTCCGGTGAGCCATTCCGGTGAGTCTAGCGCCCCTTCACCTCTATTTCACATGAGCTTGCTTTTCATACTCTTGCACATCTTCTCACATCTTTGGTTTTCTCTAAATCTCCGCAGGACATCGTCTCCGTCAACCTCCGTGAACGACCGAAGCGCCGCTCAACTCCGGTGAAGAATCACGGTAAAGCCAGACCGCCCATTGATCCCTAACCCATACGACTATGTTCGACGTGCCTTTGTGCATCTTCTAATGCCTTCCATTTTTCCTATTGTGCCGTAGAACGTCGAATTCATCTCCGGTAGTGAACACAGAAGCGGAAGAGTTCAAGATCCCAGAGAAAATCGAACCCACCCATCCCACTCCCGTAGTGGAAGAAGATGTGGAAGGAAAATCTGGATATGATCTCCCTGAAATTAACGAATACACGGAAGAGGAATACATCCGCTTCGGATCCGGCCCTGCTGACGTCATAGCAGGAAAAGAACTCTTGAGGGCAAGATAACAAAGATGACGAGACGCCCCTACATCGATTACGAAGAAATCACCGACTTCAAGGAGAACTTTGAGATGGAAGAGGCGGAAACCAAGTTGTACCACTACCTCAAGAACATAAACAAGAAGAAGCACTGTTTCGTGTACCACATAAGCTCTGGATCTGACACTGTCGATGCTGGAGCCAGCAGCGATTCAGTCCTAGACGCAATCAAAGAAAATGCCGACTTACCTAGCTCCCCTTAAGAATCAATAACATCGCAGGAACTTCGAGACTTCGACAATGAGATGGAGGAGTATGAGCAAGAACACGCCTCCAAGCCAACGCAAGGCGAGCCAAACAATTCTCCTAGTCCATACGATAGCATGGATGAAAGGTACACCTCACAGGATGATATGGATACCGGATATTCCTCCGAGGTCCACAAGCCAAACAGTACAGAAAGTACCGACAAAATTTTATCCCCTGTTACCGGACCAAAAGCCGTCTTTGCCACTGGTACGCACGTTAAGGCTACTAGGCGGTCAAAGAAGAAGAAGAAGAACAAAAATTCGACACCAGCAGAGCCAGACGTTGATGAAACCATCAAAGAAAAAGTTGATGAAGAGATCAAGATGGAGAATCAGGATGGAGATCCGATTAATACCACGCCGATCACTACTAGGAAAACTCATATTCGTGGCGCACCTGAAAAGGCCTTCCGTGGCGCACTAGCAGTGCGCCAGACTCTATCTGACTATCTAAATGGCCGTGGCGCACTGCATGGTGCGCCACAGTTGTGTCGAGATAGGCGTGGCGCCCTACCAGGTGCGCCACGGCTAGGGGTATAGCGTGCGCCACGGATGTGTTTTTCAAAAAACAAAAAATGCAAAAAACACCCTCGTTTTGAATTGCAAAAGCAATCGGGTCCGTGCGCCGCCGTCGTGTCGCCTCACCTCGCCGGATCATGGTCGTGGCCACGACCTACCACCGCAGGGTGGAGCGGGAGTCCGTGCCCGTGGTATTCCTGGCCGGCATCGAGGCAGTAGATGGTTGGAGAAGGGGAGGTATGACAAGAGGGAGAAAGAGAAGAAGAGAGGGAGGAAGGGAGGTAGGTGAGGAGAAGGAGGCCTCCGTCACCTGTCGTCGCTGCGAGGAGGAGGAGGCCGCCGTCGCCTGTCGTCGCTGCGAGGAGGAGGAGGCCGCCCTCTCCAGTCGTCGCTCCGAGGAGGAGAAGGAGGTCGTCGTCGCTGCGAGGAGGAGGAGAAGGCCGTTGTTGTGCCACCGTCACTTGAAGGAGAGGAAGAGGCCGAAGGAAGGACGCCGGAGCAAGGTGGCCAGAGATAGGTGAAGGGGAAAAATGGGAAGGAGGAGAAGGAGAAGGAGAAGGAAGAAGGAGAAGGAAAAGGGGGAGGGAAAGTTGAGGGGTAGGTGGGCGGGGTGAGGATTCGAAATTTGAATCCCGCCCAAGCTTATCCGTGGCACACTAGGTGGTGGTGCGCTACGGGTAAGTCGCCCTCTATTTTTTTTTCTGCAGGAAAAAACAGTCTTTTGACCGTAACTTTTTACTCTTTTCGAATTTTGAAAATCTAAAAATCGCTAAACAACCAAAGGTGGTTGCGAGCAGATGTGAAATCTCGTTCTCGTCATTTTGGTATATTATACGATTTTTTTCGATATCGTATGCAAAAGTTACGGCCTTTTTACCGTGGCATGACTTTTTTTGCAAATAAAGTCGAAACTCATGTTTGTTAATTTTACTAGAAGCTATACCACATTACCTACCCAAATATGAAAGGATTTAATTTTTTGAAGTGTTTATCATTTTCTTTTATTTTTTGCAAAGCCTAAAAAGGCGATCCACGGGGGTCGGGGGGGTGGTGGAGTTGGTGCAGGATAGTTAGGCATAGGGCACTAGGGCAAGGTGCCCTACTACTAAGTTTATACATCCGTGGCGCATATGCCATAGTGCGCCACGGATGTGTCTGCCGTTTCACAGGAGAGAGGGGCATGCGCTTAGGCGTAGCACACCCCCTCCATGTGCGCCACGGTTGACACTAACAACCGTAGCGCACCTACCCTATGTGCGCTACGGATGTCTGGAGTGCGGCCAATAGGGCCCTGGCCCACACATATCTGTGGTGCACTAGGGTCATGTGCGTCACGGTTGTTCTAGTTACTAGTAGGGCACTGCCCATAGGTGAGCCACGCCTGTTTTAGCCGTGGGGCACTTCAACCATGTGAGCCACGGATGTGCTGATTACCTATAGCCATTTTCCTAGTAGTGGATCGACCCTCCTGTGTATGGACACATCGTCACCAAGGGTGCACGTGAAATTTACGGAGATGCTCTCACAATTCCAACCCCAACAGCTTCGGATCTTACACCGGATGCGCTGGAGAAAAGGGCCGAGGACCTAGAAAAGCATCGTCTATTTATGCTCGAAGAGGCCGCGCGCATCGTCGAGCTTAGGCAGCAGTTAGACAGTGATCCATCCAAATATCAGTTAGATTTCAAGAGACGTCCAAACAAAACAATGGGAGGTCCATTTCTTGCCAACAAGAACCCGGATATCCATAAAGATCTATTCGACGGAAAAACTAGAGAGAAGATCTGATTCTGCAGCACGCCGTTGGAAAATGATGCTGCTGCTCAAGCCATCCTCGTCAATAATCCATCCCCACAGCAGGTCCAGCAGTGCGTCACATTGCTGGACAGAGGATTGAAGCAGAAGAAAATGGCTGCGTCATTCAGTGGCAACATAGCCTCAAAGTCTGAATTTTGCCACACTGGCACTGACCAAATTGATGACGGAAGGCTCCACAGGGATACAGATCAATGCTATCATCCCCGTGGAGAAGAAGAGAATTCAAGAACCGGCTCAAACAGCCCCTCTCACCCTCCGGCGCGTGACTAGGCAAGAGTTATTTTGGTTGTGTCCAAAGATGCCATCAGGGCAATGGTTCCTCCTCAGGACCATCATTGGCAAAACAACTGCTATAGAGAAGACCCGGAAGCACGCCGCCAGCGAGAAGAGCAAGATAGGCTAAGGATGTTACCACCGAGCCGTCCGGCTGGTAACGCCGGACGAAGAGATGATCCCGACCGTCTTGACTCAAGTAGGGACAGAGCCCGAAGAAATCGGCATCGGAGTCAGCATAATGAGGGTCCACCGCCACCACCACGTAACCTGGCGGGAAATAATCCACCAGGGCCACCATCGCCTCCTGGCAGCGACCATGAAGGATCCTAACGTAGCCATGGAAGCCATAGGGGTGGAGGAGGAAATGGTGAGAGGAGAAGCAGAAATTCGACTCCGCCGCGCAGAAGTCGTGAGCCTCCAAGGCATAGATCTCTCTCTCCAAACGACGCTCGCCATCGCATAGAATCAAACATAGAGGCGCAACGGTATGAGGAAGAAGATGTGTACGTGGGACCCAAGTGCTTTGGCCCACGCATACGGCGGACCAAATTTTCGGTTGACTTTGGTATTTGCCAAACACATTTAGCCCTACAACGGCACGGCTTGGCCAGATACCTGGCTCCAGGATTTTTTCCAGGCTTGTTGCATCGACAAAGGAGGAAACAACCTGGTCGCAGTTTGATATCTCCCGCTTATGCTAAGGAAGACGGATCGATCATTTCTTAATGAACTTCTAGAGAATTCAATTCATAACTGGTATGATATGTAAAGTGCGTTCTTTTCAAACTTCGAGGGAACATACAGGAGGCCCTGAACAGTCGGAGACATGAAGCATTGCACACAAAGACCCGGATAAACCTGCCGAGACTACCTCGGACGCTGGATTGACACGAAGAACTCGTGCGAAGGAGTAAATGAGAAAACTGCGATAGAAACTTTCATCACAGGACTCCCAGACGGATTTTTGTGTCACAGACTGAAGCATGACCATGTCACAGATTTCGGAGAAATGATATTGACGACAAGCAAATATGCTGACACTGATGACGATTCAGAAGGGCTACTAAATATTCTGGCTAATCCCAATGTGGAACAGCCAAAACAATAAGCTCAGATGCGCAAGAACACACGAAAAACCGGCTCCGGATAACGCAGTTGTTAACGCAACGTTTGGATTTGGCAGACTAGGAGCACGCGGAGGCAGCCGGGGTAGAGGCCGTGGAAGTTCCAGAATCCAAGGCAGAGGAGACCAGCAACCCGGAAGAACCTATACCTGGGCCGACATTGGCAAAAATCCCTGTGTCCACCGCTTGGATAGTAATGGAGGATCTACCCACACAAATGCCGAGTGTCGTTTCAATGGCGACATCAAGAAAGATGAATCCGATGGCTACAGAGCCAAGTGACCAAAAGGAAAGAAAAATTCCAAAAAAGGCAAGAAGCCCAAGGAAGATTCCGACATGGAAGAAGAAGATGCCGCACAGCCTAAGTCGGATGCAAAAAAGGAATTTCCGAAGAAATACGCATACGTCTGCTTCCTTGGATCTCAGCCGGCTAAAAACAAGGAAGTGTTTCTTTGGAATACCAGTCGGAATTTTTTTAGGTTTCATCGTCTCTGAGCGAGGCAAAGAGGTGAACCGGGACAAAATGAAGGCTATACTTAATATCACCAGGTCGACTCGCCTGAAGGACATGCAACATATCACTGGTTGCATTGTAGCAGTGAGTCGGTTCGTCAGCCGGATTGGTGAAAGAGCCGCACATTTATACAAACTCTTGAAGAAAACTGACAAGTTTGTCTAGAACCATGAAGATGAGACTGACCTACAAAGTTTGAAAGACCTACTTTCAAACCCACCAGTTCTCGGAGCGCCAGAACCTCAGGATCCTATGTTACTCTACATTTCAGCGACCAACAAGGTCATAAGTGTAGTAACGGTAGTGGGGCGCGAGGAAGAAGGCCACGAGGATAAGTTGCAGCGACCAACTTATTACCTGAGTGAGGTCCTGACAGAGTCGAAACAACGGTATCAACAACATCAAAAGCTAGCCTATGGAGTGTTCTTTGCATCCAGAAAGCTACGCCACTACTTTCAAGATCACAAGATCACAGTGGTGAGCACCGCTCCCCTGCGAGATATAATCAATAACCACGACGCCACAGGATGTGTCACAAAGTGGGGAATAGAGCTTGTAGCTTTCGACATTGACTACAAGCCGCGTACAACAATAAAGTCCCAAATACTTGCCAACTTTGTTATTGATTGGACAGAGACGCAGAAAACACAAGTCCTCCAGACTCGGAATTTTGGACCCTTCACTTTGATGGATCAAAAGAACGAGGAGGCTCGGGGGCAGGCGTGGTGCTCAAATATGCTGACACCGATGACGATTTAGAAGGGATACTAAATATTCTGGCTAATTCCAATGTGGCCAAACAGCCAAAACAATAAGCTCAGATGCGCAAGAACACCTTGGACGAAAAACCGGCTCCGGATAACGCGGTTGTTAACGCAACGTTCTGATCTGGTAGACTAGGAGGGCGCGGAGGCAGCCGGGGTAGAGGCTGTGGAAGTTCCAGAATCCAAGGCAGAGGAGACCAGCAACCCGGAAGAACCTATACCTGGGCCGACATTGGCAAAAATACCTGTGTCCACCGCTTGGATAGTAACGGAGGATCTACCCACACAAATGCCGAGTGTCGTTTCAATGGCGACATCAAGAAAGATGAATCCGATGGCTACAGAGCCAAGTGACGAAAAGGAAAGAAAAATTCCAAAAAAGGCAAGAAGCCCAAGGAAGATTCCGACATGGAAGAAGCGGATGCCGCACAGCCCAAGTCGGATGGAAAAAAGGAATTTACGAAGAAAGACGCATACGTCTGCTTCCTTGGATCTCAGCCGGCTAAAAACAAGAAGACGATTCTCCGTGAGCTCAATGCCACGTTTCCGGCTGTTCCACAGTTTCTGGATTGATCAGACATAACCATCACCTTTTATCGCTCAGATCACCCGAGGAAAACACATCTTCGGGGAAAGTACCCTCTGGTCCTCAATCCTCTTATTGATGGCTATGAGTTCTCTAAAACACTCATGGACGGTGGGAGCAACATTAATATACTCTACATCGAGACGCTCCACCGCATGAAGCTACACGAGAGCCAATTGAGTTACAGCAGTGTAACATTCCATGGCATTGTACCAGGGAGACATGTGGATTCTCTATGTGATATAACTCTGGATGTGACATTCGGAACACCAAGACAATTACCGGACCGAGCCACTCTCTTTTGAGGTGGTACCGTTCAAAAGTGCTTACCACGCCATCTTCGGACGTTTGGCTTATTGGGCATTCATGGCTCGTCCCTGTTACATTTACAATATGATTAAAATTCTAGGACCAAAGGGTGTAATCACCATCCGGGGAAATCTTAGGAAGGCGGGAGAGTGCGACGAAGGATCTGCTGCCTTCGCTGAAGTCGTGCTGCATCCCAAGAGTACCAGGAGATCAAGAAGACCATCAACCCGTCCGAGATGCCCGCTACGAAGAACTAAGGTGCTGAAGCCAAGTTTGCAGTTCAAGGAATCAGAAGAGACGAAGAAAACATCGCTGAAGAAAGATGATTCCTCCAAGACAACGAACATAGGGGTAGGCTTAGACGTCCCATAGGAAAGTGCGCTCATCGAGTTCCTCAAAGCTAATAGTGACATCTTCGCATGGCAGCCTTCTGACATGACCGGAGTACCTAGGGAACTTGCCGAGCACTCTCTTAATGTGTACCCTGGCTCTAAACCCGTCAAATAGTCTTTACGACGGTTTGGTGACAAAATGCGCAAAGTGATAGCCAAGGAATTAGCCCAACCAGAGTTAGCCAGATTCATCACAGAGGTCATCCATACATATTGGGTGGCAAATCCTGGACTCGTCCCTAAAAAGGACACAATTGATTTAAGGATGTGTGTTGATTATACCGCTTTGAAAAAGGCATGCCCAAAAGACCGTTCCCTTTGCCAAGAATCGATCAAGTTATCGACTCAACGGCAGGGTCGGAATTACTCTGTTTTCTTGACGCATATTCCGGATATCACCAAATACCGAAGAAAGAATCGAAACAAATTAAGATATCTTTCATCACTACTTTCGGAACCTTCTGCTACACAACTATGCCTTTTGGCTTAAAGAACGCAGGAGATAGATATCAACGTACTGTGCAACATTGTCTCAACGATCAAATTGGACGCAACGTCCACGTGTACGTACATACCATAGTAGTTATGTCCAAAAAGAAGAGAACTTTAATTTCCAACTTGCAGGAAACATTTGATAGTATACGAAAATTCAGTATGATGCTAAATCCGAAGAAGTGTTTCTTTGGAATTCCAGGAGGAATTTTTTTAGGTTTCATCGTCCCTGAGCGAGGCAAAGAGGTGAACCGGGACAAAATGAAGGCTATACTTAATATCACCAGGCCGACTCGCCTGAAGGACATGCAACGTATCACTGGTTGCATTGTAGCAGTGAGTCGGTTCGTCAGCCGGCTTGGCGAAAGAGCCGCACCTTTATACAAACTCTTGAAGAAAACCGACAAGTTTGTCTAGACCCATGAAAATGAGACTGCCCTACAAAGATTGAAAGACCTACTTTCAAACCCACCAGTTCTCGGAGCGCCAGAACCTCAGGATCCTATGTTACTCTACATTTCAGCGACCAACAAGGTCATAAGTGTAGTAACGGTAGTGGGGCGCGACGAAGAAGGCCACGAGGATAAGTTGCAGCGACCAATTTATTACCTGAGTGAGGTCCTGACAGAGTCGAAACAACGGTATCCACAACATCAAAAGCTAGTCTATGTAGTGTTCTTTGCATCTAGAAAGCTACGCCACTATTTTCAAGACCACAAGATCACAGTGGTGAGCACCGCTCCCCTGCGAGATATAATCAATAACCGCGACACCACAGGATGTGTCGCAAAGTGGGGAATAGAGCTTGCAGCTTTCGACATTGACTACAAGCCGCATACAACAATCAAGTCCCAAATACTTGCCAACTTTGTTATTGATTGGACAGAGACGGCAGAAAACACAAGTCCTCCAGACTCGAAATTTTGGACCCTTCACTTTAATGGATGAAAAGAAAGATGAGGCTCGGGGGCTGGCGTGGTGCTCAAATCACCCCAAGGAGGTAAGATGTTCTATGTGTTACAAATACAATTTACGGCAACCAACAATACTGTCGAGTATGAAGCATTGCTGCATGGAATACGTGATACGCCCAATTTGCATCACCTTTCTATATCATAATTTACCTCTATTCATTTATATTTGTCTTATTATGAGGTATACTTATGGATTTTCATCTGTTTATGCATGTTGGATGATTCTTGGATGATGGACTGCCGGAGTCTGGATTGTGATGGAAAAGAATGCATTTCGGTGCAATTTCGTGAAGATTAGAAAAATACTAGAAAAATATGGAAACATATTATTTTACCAGAAGATGAAGGAAGCCAAAAGGAGGGACGGAGTTGGGCTTTAGGGGGCCCACACCCCCTAGGCGCGGGCCCACCTGACCCGCACCTAGGGTAGGTGTGGCCCACCTTCCCGGCCTCCGACTCCGCCCCTTCGCCTATATCTTACCTACGATACCCTAAGGGTCAGGGAGCAACCACAGATAGATTTTCGCCACCTCTCTGGGGCGGAAAACACCGAGAGAGAAAGATCTCTCGGCAGACAGATTTCTACTAGGGGAATTCCTTCCCAGAGAGGGGAGACCGTCGCCATCATCACCGTCATCAAGCTAGGCTTCATTTGGATCATCATCATCATCCACACCATCATCTCCACCAGCGTCACCACTCCGTCCCACTGTAACAGTTGTGTTGGATATTTCTTTAGTTCATTAGGGGAACTTTCCCGGTGTTAATTACTATTGTAGTTGATGCTTGTGAGTGGAACCATTGGATTATTGTCTATGTTCAGATTGTAATCCATTATCATATCATCTTTGATCTTGATACATATGATGTCTTGTGAGTAGTTCTTTAGTTCTTGAGTACATGGGAGAAGTCATGTTGTTAGTACTGAATCTGTGATGAGTTATTGTTCAATCGTTTAGTATTTAAGTTGTGGTGCTATTCTTCTAGTGGTGACATGTGAACGTCGACTACATGATACTTCACCATTTATGGGCCTAGGGGAATGCATTGTGTATTTGGCTACTAATCATGGGGTTGCCAGAGTGATAGAAACCTGAACCCCCGTTAGGACACCTTTGCACAAGGGAGCGTAGGATCTCAAAGTTTAAGGCTGTGGTTAGATTTATATCTTAATTACTTTCCTGTAGTTACAGATGTTTGCAGGGGGTTTAGTCACAAGTATGTATTAGTACTAGGAAGGGCGGTATGTTAGCACAGTTTCACCCACACAACACTTACAAACACCAAAGAAGAGTACTCAGCTGTTTGAAGCGAAAGCACTTGACAGAATTCCCATGTGTCCTCGAGAACATTTAGTCCTTATAAGTATTTCCACCGGCTTGTCCTTTGCTAAGAAAGGATAGGGCCACTTTATCCGTTTGTTCTTTACTTCTATTACTCGCTCTTTGTTTTGTTGCTTTGTCAGAAAACCACTAAAAATATGTTTGCTAAGTATTCACAGGGATTTCCTGCTCCATACCACTGTTCAGCACCTTCTGCTCCTCGTTGGGATCGACACTCCTATTTATCGGAAGTACTACGATACACCACCTATACTTATGGGTCATCAAGACTATTTTATGGCGCCATTGCCGGGGAGTGAAGCGCTATTGAAGAGTGGAATTGGTAAGGGAAACTTTTACTGTGAGTATTGCTTTTTTACTGCTTGTTACTTTGTTTCCAATATGGAAAACCCACTTTGTTTTCTGTTTGGGAAAACTACTACCGCTAATAGTGTAGTAGATGAACCACCTCCTGTTGAGATAGATCCTTTTAAGATACCTACATGTATTGTTAATCGTGTTATGGATAATTATTATTTTGGGGATGGAACTTTCCATCCCGGTGATCACTTGCTTTATATCCATGAATTACGAGGGTTGTTTAAGTGTGCAGGTATCACAGCTTAACAGGTGAAGAAGTTACTCTCCATATCCTTGAAAGGGAGAGCTGAGGCATGGTATAAGCTTCTGAAGAATGGACAATCCATGGAATGGGAGGATATGGCATCTCTATTTTACTCTAAATTTTATCCTCCCAATGAAATCCATAAGGATAGAAGTCTTATATATAACTTTTGGCCTCTTGATGGAGAGAGTACAGCTCAATCTTGGGGGAGATTGAAGCTATTAATTCTTAAATGTCCTATTCATGAACTCCCTGACAATATTATTCTCAATAACTTTTATGCTAGGCTTTCTCTTCATGATAAATATTTATTAGATGCTTCTTGTTCTGGATCATTCAAAAGGATAAAGGAAGAAGCTAAATGGGATCTCTTAGACCGTATTCAAGATAACACTCAAGCTTAGGAAAATGACAAAGGATGAAAGTCAGGTATAAACTATGATTATGAGTGCATTAAATATTTTATGGGAACTAATAACTTCCGTGATATTAGCAATAAGTTTGGCCTTGATCCTCAAGTTCTTGCAGAATGTTTTAATGCTTTTGCCTCTTATATTGAGATTCCCAAGAAAGAGTGGGACAAGTACCATGCTCCTTATAAAGATATTGTTACCCACGTTCCTGCCAATATATAGAGGTTTGTACAGTTGATCCTATTTTGCATGAACCTTATGTTGAGAAGATCCCTTTTCCCTCCAAGGTAAGGGAACACTCTATTTTGGCTAATGTGGTTAGCAAAAGCGTGAATAAAACTGTAGGTTCCGATGAGCTTATTGATATCGATCATGTGGTAGCTATTGTGAAGGATCTTGTCACTAGAAACATAGAGGATGAGCATATTTTCTTCTGTGAAGACGCCACTAATGTTATGTCTCATCCTAAGGAAGTTAGAAAAGCTAGTGTTCCTGTGCTTTCTGTTAAAATTGGTAGTCATAGCTACTATGATTTATGTGATATTGGTGCTAGTTCTAGTGCTATTCCTTATGAGCTTTACAGGGAAATTATGCATGAGATTGGTCCTTGTGAGCTTGAAGACATTGATGTGGTTATTCACCTTGCCAATAGAGAGCAAGTTTGCCCCATTGGTATTGTAAGAGATGTGGAGGTCCTTTGTGGTAAGATTAAATATCCTGCTGATTTTCTAGTACTTGGTAAAGAAGCTAGTAAACCTATCCTATCATCTTTGGTAGACCCTTCCATAATACTTGTGGGGCTATCATAGATTCTAGGAAGGAAAAAGTTTTCACTAAGTTTGCTACAGAATCTTTATGAGTTTAATTTTTCCAAATTTTCCCAAACCCCTTATGAAAATGAATTACCTGATGAGGATATCAGGTTGAACAACTGTTTGCTATTTCTCTTGCTCCTAACAATGCTTTGCAATAGTTCATGGAAGATCATGAAAGTGATGCCTTCATGAAGGATAGAAATGAGAATGATGAAGATTTTCTTCGTCAGCCTGAGTTACTTAACCATAATTTACATGTGGAAGATTTGGGTACCACACTTCCACCCAAAGGGGACCCTGTTTTCGAATTAAAACCTTTACCTGATGATCTTAAATATGTTTATCTTGATGATAAGAAGATATATCCTGTTATTATTAGTTCTAAACTTTAAGGGAAGTAAGAAGTAAGTCTATTGGAGGTATTGAAGAAACACCGATGAGCTATGGGTTATACTCTTGATGATTTAAAAGGAATTTCTCCCACTGTATGTCAGCATGCTATTGATATTGAGCCTGATGCAAAACCAGTTGTTGAGCACCAGCGCCATCTCAATCCTAAGATGAAGGATATGGTAAGAAATGAGGTATTAAAACTACTTGACGGTGGTATTATTTATCCTATTGCTGATAATCAATGGGTTAGCCCTGTTCATTGTGTTCCCAAGAAAGGGGAATAACTGTTGTGCCTAATGAGGATAATGAGCTTATACCCCAAAGAGTAGTGGTTGGGTATAGAATGTGCATTGAATTTAGAAAGATTAATAAGGTTACTAAGAAAGATCATTATCCTTTGCCCTTTATTGATCAAATGCTTGAGAGGTTGTCCAAAAAGACTCATTTTTTCTTTCTTGATGGTTATTCTGGGTTTTCTCAAATTGCTGTGAAAGCACAGGACCAGGAGAAAACCACTTTCACTTGTCCTTATGGTACTTATGCTTATAGGCGTATGCCTTTTGGTTTATGTAATGCTCCAGCTACCTTTCATATAAGTATGTCTGCTATCTTTCATGGTTTTTGTGAAGAAATTGTGGAGGTTTTCATGGACTATTTTTCTGTCTATGGAACTTCCTTTGATAATTGTTTGCACAACCTTGATACAGTTTTGCAGAGATGTGAGGAAACCAACCTTGTTCTTAACTGAGAGAAATGCCATTTCATGGTTAATGAAGGAATTGTTCTTGGAGATAAGATCTCTGAAAGAGGTATTGAAGTTGACAGAGCCAAAATTGAAGCAATTGAGAAGATGCCTTGTCCTAGAGATATCAAAGGTATTTGTAGTATACTCATATTCTTGTTGCTGTTGACTATGTTACAAAGTGGGTAGAATCCATACCTACAAGCAGTGTTGATGGTAAGACCTCTTTGAAAATGCTCAAAGATGTCATTTTTCCTAGGTTCGGTGTGCCTAGATATCTCATGATTGATGGAGGCTCCCATGTTATTCATGGGTGTTTTAGAAAAACTCTTGCTAAGTATGATGTAAACCACAGAATAGCTTCAGCTTATCACCCCCAAACTAGTGGGCAGGTAGAATTTTCCTATAGGGAAATCAAATCTATCTTGGAGAAGACTGTCAATAGATCTAGAAAAAATTGGGCTAAAAATTTCAATGACGCCTTGTGCGCTTATAGAACTTCTTATAAAAATCCTATGGGGATGTCTCCTTACAAAATGGTCTATGGGAAAGCTTATCACTTGCCTTTAGAATTAGAACACAAAGCTTATTGGGTAGTGAAAGAGTTGAATAGAGACTTTAGACTGGCTGGTGCAAAAAGTGGAGAGGGGAAGCTTATGAAAATGCTAGGCTCTTTGAGGAAAAAGTAAAAAGATGGCATGGTAGGAGGATTCTCAAAAGGGAGTTCAATGTTGGTGAGAAAGTCCTTTTGTATAGGTCTCTTCTCATATTTTTTGCAGGAAAACTACTATCCAAATGGGAAGGAACTTTTGTTATCAAGGAAGTATACCATTCAGGTGCCATCAAAATCTCTTCTCTGAAGGATGACACAACATAGGTGGTTAATGGTCAAAGATTAAAGCATTATATTTCTGGATATTCTTACAATGAAGATGTGGACGTCATCCAAATGGTGACTCTAGAAGAATTTATCAAGAACCAAACACCAGAATCTGCAGAGTTCGTCTTTGAATAGGTAAAAGTGGTAAAAATAGAAGGTTCATGAAACTCCAATATTTTTATAATTTTGATGTTTTTAATACATAAGGAAAGTTACGAGACAAAACTGGAGAGGAAACGGAGCTCGGGGTGGGCAAACCCACCCCAGGCGCGGGCCCAGCCTGGCCACGCCTAGAGGGGGTTTGACTCCCCCGAACTCCGTCTCCGCTTCATTTTTGTTTCAAAACTTTCCTTATACATTGAATCTTTGTAATATATAACCCCCCAGGTCCCCCGAGGTTCTTGCATCGTGCTCTCGTCGTGTTTTCGTTTCGATCTGTTTCTATCAGGAAAATCCTCAGATTTGGAGCCTCAATGTCTCCCTCTGGAACACCCACAGAGGATTCCTCTACGGAAGTACGCAACCCGTGCATGTATCAGTTGAGGACCCATCCCAAAGAGTTGATCCTTAAGGAGGGGAAGGTACAGATGAAAGAAATTCAAGGCCCTTAAGGAGAAGGCAGTCTGGAAGAAAGGATGGAAGCGCTGGAACAAGAAGTTTTCAGGTACAAGAAGATGGCAAAACACAAAGTGGATGTTATTCACAAGATAAGTTTATAACTCATCACCAAGCACGAGGGAGAAGTTGCTGAGCTCCAAGAAGAGATCTTGTCACTCCGTCAGACCACCAATAAATTGCAAGCACAACTCTATGACATAAAGAACCAAAACTGTGAGTATGAGGCTAGGTTTAATCGCATTAGCTCTGCTGCTAGTTTCAGGATTATAGAGACAAGGACATCCTTTTTGGATGGGGAACCATTGCCTTGGAAGTTTGTTGATGACAAGGAAACACCACCACCAAGGGAGTAAATCGTCATCAGGTTTGGCATCCCCTTGGCTATTTATTATCTTTTACCTTTTTAGTGGATTCATATCTGTGGTAGAGGGATTGTCTTATAGTTTGGTTTGCATGTGCAAGTATCTCTCCTTTAGTTGATTACCTATGTATCCCTTTATTTGGTTATTAATGAAAAGTCTCATCTTTTACTTTTTGCACTTCTTATTTCTAGTTTGCAATATCTATTATATGATGGATCTTGTTGATCAGTATTGGATCCACTTTGGCATCATCAAGTGGATCGAAATTGTTTTTGACAAACCAAGTTCTGGTCAGTGGCATTAATTTTAAAGAAAAAGAAAGAAAGTAAAAGCTTACAGGTATTTGGTATCATTTGTTTTCTTTCTTGTTGGCTCATGAGCTTAGTATTCTTTATTTAATATTCTTTTGTGTCTTCAAGGAAGATTGCATGTTTGGATTTATTACTTGTATGTTGGCTTGTTTCTTTCAACTCTCTTGCTTTCTACCCAACCTTGCTAGCCAAAAACATGTTTTGAGAAGGTATACTTCTCATGCTTCCAAAACCCTTTGAACCAAAAACCTTTGCCACTTGTGTCCACCATATCTACCTAGTAGCTGTTGCTATTCCTAGCAAATTCTCAAGCTTCATCTACCTTTCGAATTAAAAAGTATTTTGTTATGTGAAAACTAGTTAGTAAAGCTCTCACGAAATTGATGGCACACTTTATTACTTGCCCCTAATAGACTTGAACCATTGTGAACATTGAAGTTGTATATGCTTGCATTTATACATTGGAATTAGCAAAACAGTGCTATCACGGGAAACGTTTTCAACATTGCACTTGTACTCTGTACACAGTTGATATCGTGCACTTTTGTCTATGGATGTCAACAGTGTGAAATAAAGAGGGAACTTGTAAGTCCATGGAGTTTGTATTATGTGTTAGAGAAACGCCTGGGCCGCTAGCCTAAGCCATGCTTAATCATGGTGGAAACTTGCAGCATCACCATAGTGAGCTATCTATGAAGCATCCTTAATAAAAAGCTATGCATATGGTAAATAAAAAGATTGCTGAGATGCTCATTGTCTGCTTGCCTTGTCATTTTGGTTGTGGGAAAGCTCCTATACCATGTGCAAGGGGTACCCCGTTGGCGGTTCTCGATGATATGCAAATACTTACAATGAGAAGAACTTACCTGGACCCAAAGTTGAGTATGCATGAGGAGTGGCCCTCATATTCAAGGGACATGAGATTGCCAACTTATATTTCGTCAAGCATATACTCCATCTTTGTTCACTTTAACCTTAACCATCTCAAGATGCTTATGATAGGGGCAATGAGGTCTCAAAGCTAGTAAGTACCATAATCTTTTCAAAGCTCTTGATGACATGTAATCCCTGCTACCGTCTAAGAAGGGACCTTCCTCCTAGTTACAAGTTGAGTCAGTAAACCTACTTCCTCTCTATCTACAACAAGCTTTTGAGTTGTTGTGTTTCAAGCATTCATACGGTGATTTATTCAATCATGTTATTTATCTTCCTTGTTTGCACAAAACTCTTATCTATTGAGTACTACTTTGAAAGCCTTCACTTGTGAAAAACCTTTTTGAGCAAAGAGTGCTCCTATTTTGAAACTTCTATAAAAATCTTTTGTGAAACTATTTGCCAGGTGTTCTCTGACCAAGAACAAGTTTGCCAATTCCAATTATGACTTATCTTTATGCATCTCTATTGTGACTGCTGTACTTGATTGCAAGCTAAGTTATATAATGGTGAGTTGCTTACTTCTATGAGTTGTGCAATGGTAAGTGTGATGCTTCTTGTTCGTATTATTTTTATCAACACTTCACTCCATAAACCTGTGGACCTGTATACTGAGCTCAGTTTTCGCTTGGGGATAAGAGAAGTCTAAGCTTGGGGGAGTTGATACGCCCAATTTGCATCACCTTTCTATATCATAATTTACCTCTATTCATTGATATTTGTCTTATTATGAGGTATTACTTATGGCTTTTCATCTGTTTATGCATGTTGGATGATTCTTGGAGGATGGACTGCCGGAGTCTGGATTTTGATGGAAAAGAAGGTGTTTTGATGCAATTTCGCGAAGATCAGAAAAATACCAGAAAAATATGGAAACATATTATTTACCAGAAGATAAAGGAAGCCAGAAGGAGGGACAAAGTTAGGCCTCAGGAGGCCCATACCCCCCTAGGCGCAGGCCCACCTGACCCCGCGCCTAGGGTAGGTGTGGCCCACCTGCCCGGCCTCCGACTATGCCCCTTCGCCTATATCTTCCCTATGAAACCCTAAGGCTCACGGAGCGACTGCAGATAGATTTCCGCTGCCTCTTGGGGGTGGAAAACACCAAGAGAGAAAGATCTCTCCGGCAGACAAATTTCTGCCGGGGGAATTCCTTCCCGGAGAGGGGAGACCGTCGCCATCAACACCGTTTTCAAGCTAGGCTTCATCGGGATCATCATCATCATCCACACCATCATCTCCACCAGCACCATCACTCCGTCCCGCTGTAACAATTGTGTTGGATACTACTTTAGTTCATTAGGGGAAACTTTCCCGATGTTAATTACTATTATAGTTGATACTTGTGAGTGGAACCATTGGATTATTGTTTATGTTCAGATTGTTATCCATTATCATATCATCTTTGATCTTGATCCATATGATGTCTTGTGAGTAGTTCGTTTAGTTCTTGAGGACATGGGAGAAGTCATGTTCTTAGTAGTGAATCTGTGATGAGTTATTATTCAATGGTTTAGTATTTAAGTTGTGGTGCTATTCTTCTAGTGGTGTCATGTGAACGTCGACTACATGATACTTCACCATTTATGGGCCTAGGGGAATGCATTGTGTATTTGGCTACTAATCGTGGGGTTGCCGGAGTGACAGAAACCTGAACCCCCGTTAGGACACCTTTGCACAAGGGAGCATAGGATCTCAGAGTTTAAGGTTGTGGTTAGATTTATATCTTAATTACTTTCCTCTAGTTACGGATGTTTGCAGGGGGTTTAATCACAAGTATGTATTAGTACTAGAAAGGGTGGTATGTTAGCACAGGTTCACCCACACAACACTTACAAACTCCAAAGAAGAGTACTCGGCTATTTGAAGCGAAAGCACTTGACATAATTTCCATGTGTCCTCGAGAACTTTTAGTTCTTATAAGTATTTCTACCGGCTTGTCCTTTGCTAAGAAAGGATTGGGCCACTTGCTCCATTTGTTCGATACTTCTATTACTCGCTCTTTGTTTTGTTGCTTTGTGAGAAAACCACTAAAAATCCATTTGCTAAGTATTAACAGGGATTTCCTGCTCCATACCACTGTTCAGCACCTTCTGCTCCTCGTTTGGATCGACACTCCAATTTATCAAAAGTACTACGATACACCTCCTATACTTGTGGGTCATCAATACGCATGGACAAAAACATTGGCATAACAAGAATCATGTGTTACGAAGATTCGGATTTAGTTGCTCAGTATCGTTCGAGGCTTTTGAGGTTCAACACATCCCTCGAGCAGAAAATGAGGAAGTAGATGGTCTATCAAAGATAGGCTCTGCGCAGAAACAAGTATCGGATGGCGCTTTTTAGAGCATTTAAGCATCCCCTCCATAGTCGAAGTTGATGAGGACTATCCGACGAAATCCGACACACTTTTAATAGCAGTTTTGGCTGTAATTCCTAGCTGGACAAAACCCTATCTGGATTTCCTGATAGACGGAAAATTACTCGAAGATGAAGTCTTGATCCGGAAGATTGTCCGACAAGCAAAAGCCTATACTATAATAAATGGTGTGCTCTATAAGCGGAGTGTTTCTGGCGTTTTCTAGCAATGTATTTCTTCGGAAGAAGGAGTGGAAATCTTGCAAGAAATCCACGAATGAGAGTGTGGTCACCATGCTGTAGTCAGATCCTTAGTGGCAAAAGATTTTCAACACGAATTCTTTTGGCTTACATCTAAGGCGTATGCCGACAAACTGGTCAAAACATGCAGAGGTTGCCAAAAGTATGCCCATCAGGCACACGTTCCAGCTGAACAGTTGCAAAAAATCCCAATTACATGGCCATTTGGTGTCTGGGGGCTTGATATGGTAGGGACGTTTCGCACGGAAAAATATGGATTTACTCACCTACTAGTGATGGTGGATAAATTTATAATGTTGATTAAGGTTAAACCCGTAACAAGCTGCGATGGAGCCACAACCAGAAAGTTCGTTGAGGACGTGATCATCTGATTCAGATATCTACATAGTATAATTATTGACAACGTGGGAAATTTTTCCATGGGAGAACTTACCGAATTCTGCTAAGAAAAAGGGATCCAACTCGATATTGCATCAGTCGCACATCCACAAGCTAATGGACAAGTCGAAAGATATAACGGTCTTATTTTGCAAGGACTTCGACCTCGTCTCGAGGCACCTCTTCGTTGGTCCGCTGGGGCTTGGGCGGAAGAATTACCATTTGTGATATGGAGCTTATGTACAACTTCTAACAGATCAACTGGATATACTCCTTTCTTCTTGGTCTATGGTGCAGAAGTAGTTCTTCCAAGTGATCTAATTCATCAGTCTCCACGAGTCAAAGCGTATATCAAAGAAGATGCAGAAGTTTCTCGACAAGATGATATCTCTATAATCGAAGAAGTATGCATCGTTGCTGAGCAAAGATCTACAGCCTACCAGCAGAAGTTACCAGCAGAAAAGGCGATTTGGTTCTCCGACTTGTGCAAAAAGGAAAGAACAAACTTTCCCTGATTTAGGAAGGACCTTTTATGATTAGCAGAGTTCTGCATAATGGGTCTTATTATTTAACTGATATGAGACTAGTCAAGGAAAGACCGAATACTTGGAAGAGAAAAGAGCTGGCGGTAGCACAAACTCGGATGAAATAGACCGTCAATGGAATATTGCACATCTACGTCCCTTCTATTCTTAGTTATATTTCCTTGTAATCATACATGTACATGTTCAAAGTGAAATAAAGTATTGATTTCCTCATATGTTATCTTTATGCCATCTTATTTCCAAAAGAGCATGTCATTTTCAAAAATCCCAGAATGCTTGAAAGTACTTTATTCTCATGTTCGTTATGGTTACGATTTTTGAATATCTAAAAAATATTACCTGAGGGTAAAAAAATCAATTTATTGTCTATACTTTGGTTTTTTATCTGATTGCTTAGTCGCGGGTATTTTCTGAGTAATGGATTGTTGGTACTGGAGGCCGGCTTTGTTTCCGAGTTTAAACTAGTTTAGAAATTGAGCTCCGTTGCTCGGCAAAGTTTCCGTGCTAAAGGTTAGCCGTCTCATGAAAGGGACGAGGCAGTGATCTAGATAAAACGACAAGTATAGGCATAAACCAAAAGTGCTTCAAAAAATTTCAGGCACACACATAAAATATATAAACATAAGTGTTATGATAGTAAGAGCATCAGTTTTTACAGACCAGCAGAAATCAAAATATTGTTCCCATCATTACATTGCCAAAAGTTCAGAAAAATGCATAAAAATTGTTTATGCTGCAGATTCAGGTGGTGGTGATGAAGAAGGTGGAGCGTTGGACTCGACAATGTTGTCGCCCTGAATCTTAGACTCGGAAGCTTCTTTAGCAAGGCTATCTTCTGGCTCTCGAGGGGATGGAGGCACGGCGACGGATCCAAAGAACATCGTCGTATAGTTGGTCATCTCCGCCACACGACAAGCATAACCTGCACAGGAATCTTGGATTGCCTTGATGTCCTACGGGTTACCGTCATCGTCCTCCCCGGCAATACCTTTGGTGACATGCCAGATTTCCATCTCGCTGTGGTAGCTCATCACCATGGTAAGAGCAGTCTGGGAAGCAGTCCGAGCGTAGGAGACCTTCCAGTCCTCGATAAGCTTCGGAATATCCTTGTCCTTGTCCCTTGCCTCTTGCACTGACATGTTGTGCAAGTCGGAAAGTTTGACCGACTCGCCAGCCTCTTCAAGAGTTTTGCGGAAGTCAAACAACACATCTCCAACGAGCTTGATGCACTCGAGGCGAGGTTCAGAGGTAGGAGAGTCATAAAGATTCAGGGGGCTGGGAAAGAACCAAAAGTCAAAATTTGACTCAAAAAAGAAAGTCGAAACACCAATAGAACAAAGTAAGTTGGAAATCTTACCTAGCAGAGAATAATCCCACCGGTCATGCTCCTCGCGGAGGCTGCTCAGCTCATTCTATGTGGCCTTGGCTAGATCCCTCTGGCTATCAAAGTCCTTCCGAAGATCATCCAACTGTTTATCTGGCAGGCCAGCAGCTTCTCGAGCCTCACGGTCTCCTGATTGCTTGACTCTAGGACAACAGCTACGGATTTCTCCGATTTCAATTGTTAGCTTCTCAAGGTTGTCCTGGAGCTCAGCATTTTCCAGTACCAAGACCTTGTAGTTCTCGGATTGCTCCACCATCTTGCTGGACTTGCACAACAGTTCTGCAAAGGGAAAAATATTAGTCATACAGAACAAGTTTTACTAGGAAAAAAGCTAACTGACAAAGAGGAAGTCGTAAAGGTTTACCTTCTGCTTCATCTTTCTCAACTTTTAACTTTGAATTCTCAAGGCGCAAGGCTTTAATCTCATCTGTTTATTACAAATGTTCTTGAGCAATTCCTGGACGGAAGATGTAATTTTCTGTAAGTTTAGAGACGGAATACCGTCAGACGGCTACTAAGACTCGTGCTGCAAATTTAACTAAGTAAAAATACAGCACAAGCCTTGGGGGCTACACTACATCGTTCTTTTGCAACCGAAAAGCATCAACTCGGAACCAACGATGTTTATCCGACTTTATGGTTGGGGGCTACAGGATATGATAACAAAATAAATGAAAATAAGAATCGGAAACTTATAATGTGTTCCAATTGAACTTCTCAAATCCGAGTTTAGTGTTGTGAAACACTTTCTTGGCAAGGGAGAGGGAGGGAATATCCGTTGCTGGGAGTTCGCCAAACTCTATCTTAGCATCCCGGACCAAAATTTAGTGCAGGAGGCTAAACAGCTTGACGTCCCCCTGTGTAAGACCCCAGTTTTAGTTAATTATATATTAGGGTTTTGATTGCACATTCATGAGCATCATATTTTAAAAATGCATGCAAAAGGAAATAGTGCAAAACCCTAACCCTAATTTCCTCTTTCCCAAAGAAACTCAAAATGTATTGAGTATTTTAAACTGAAAAGGGGCCCCATAGTATTTTAAATAATTCACAAATCTCTTTGGTATATTTCAAATGATACAAAACAGTTTGGAATTCAAATAATACAAAGAGGAAATCAAAACAGAAAAAGGGAAAATGTTTTTAGAAAAAAAACAGAGCAGCCAGTAGCCTAGTCCGGACCGTCTCTTCTCCCTTTCTTCCCTGCCGCGCAGCGCTCTCGCAGCCGGCTAGCAGCAGCCCAGCTCGGCCAGGCTGGATACCCCTTCATCTATCATCTTCCCCGGAGAGACAAGCAGCTCGTTGTCATGTGCGCGGCCGCCCGATGCTCGCTGCCGCGATTCCCGCTACTACTGTGTTCGCCACACAAGGATAAGATTGTCACGAGAACCAGCGTGATCCACTCTCTCTTCTCATACACATCTCACTCCCCCTCGAGTTCTCCCACATTTTCCCCTCTTTGGCTGAACCCTAGCCGGCCAGGCGCCGCTCGTCACCGTCTCTTCCGGCCATCCCGAGCCCGCCAAGTAGCCCGTGAGCTCCACCGCTCCCTGAGGATCCTCCCTGACGAAGGAATCGCTCGAGCACGCTCAGGATCGATCTATCTGAGCTCGATTTCACCATTGGCCGTCGCCGCTTTCGTCGTCGATTCTGGCGCCGTACATGCTCGCCTCGCCTCCTCGACCCCTCTGCTAACCTCCTGGTGAGCCCATGGTCCTCAAGGACCTCTCCGTTTCGTCCCTACCTCTCTGTATCGTCACCATGCCATGCACTGCTCGCCGCCACCACAGCTCATCATCGGCGCTGCCCGCGATGACGTCATGCCGATGTCACCGTGACATTAGCCAACGCGGATCAGCCCGGTCTAACCTGGGTAGGTCCCTCTCCTGCCCACATGTATGCTGAGGTGGCCATGGGTCCTTCTGTCAGCCTCTATGGCTAGGAGTTTCCTCGGTGTAAAAAGGTTTTCCAGTTTTGTTTAATTTCAGAAATGGTTTTATTAATTGCAAAAAATGATATAAACTTGTAAAATCAATAACTTATTATTTATAAGTCAAAAAAATATGTGTAATATATCAAAATGTTCAGAAAAATGAGATCTATCTCTTTAAGCTAAAATCATGCATTGTTAATAAACTTTCATGATAAGTTTAATTAGAAGAACAAACCAACCTGTAACATCCCAAAAATCATAAATAGAAAGTTTGCATATCATTCATGCATTCATAAACATTTGGTTACTTTCAAACAAGATTCCAAAATAAGAAACCATTTATATGCCTATTATTTTATGCTATAAAGGCAATGGTTCTATTTTACTCTCAAAGTATGAGAAAACCTTGTTTTGATCAGAAGTGTTTCAAGATGAATGCAAAGCTTGCACAAAGATTTTTTCAAAAACAAAACCAAAACCATTCATATGCCTATTATATAAAATCATATGTGTCTTGGTTTTTATTTTTATTTTCAAAGTACCTAAGTGTAATTTAGTAAACAAGTGTGTTGGACACATGTTTGAATACTTGGATCACACTACAAAAATTCACAGGTGGTTTGAATTCAAACCCATTTGAAATTCATTTGAAATTGGATGCAGAAAATCAAATTAAAAATAGAAAAGGAGAAAAGAAAACAGAAAACAGAAAAGGCCAACGCTGCCAATCTGGCCCAACTCCAGAGCTGGCCCAATAATCCCACCAGGGGAAACCCCTTCCCTCTATCTCCTTCACGCGCGTAGGTCTACCCCGCTGTCGCTGCCACTAGGCCCAGAGCCAGCTCAGCATCTTCTTCCCCACCCCTGCGCGCGTAGACCCCGTCGCCACCGTCGTTTCTTCCATAAACGCCGCGTTTGATTCTCGCTTAATTGGCATTGATTCCCTGCGTAATTCCCTCGACCTTCTGTCTACTTAACCACCTCGCCGCTGCGGTCATTTCCCCTCAAACCTCAGCACCAGAACGCCCCCAAGTTGCCTGTATTGGAGCTCGAACCGCCGCTGCCCGATGAATTCCGGTGAGCTATTCCGGTGAGCCTCGAGCGCCCCCCTGTGCTCGTTCGCACGAGCGTTTCCCTCTTGTCCTTGTGCACCTTCTGACACCCAAACGCCCAGCGCAACTCCGACGAGCTCTAGCCACCGCTACAGCACGCCCCTGTCCTCGCCAGCGACTTGTTGAGCTCCCTCGCAACCTTGCGATGCTGGTAAGACCAACCACAACCCCCAGCCCCCTCTGCATTCTTTGGAACACCACCGCCAGTAGCACCGCCGCCGCTGTAGCCATTCGCGTCGCCAACTTCTGGTCAATCAGATCTGGTCCATTGGATCTGCATCTGATGGGTGCGATTAGATTTAAAACGAAGGGGCACGGGTAGATCAGAGCGGCTAGATTTCATTTAGATATAATGGTGCAGGAGCGTGATCCAGCGCGAACCGGTACGCGCCAATAAGACGCGTCCACGTGTCTGGGTTTTTGTTTTAAAATTTGTTTTTGAATCTATTAGTTATTCAAACTTGTAAAATTCATAACTTTTGTTATGTTTATCTAAAAAGTACAAATAATATATCAATGGAATCAAAAGATTAAATCCTACACATCTGTAGGCTTGGTTTTGTATTTTGGTTCTGATAAAATAGAATTTTATGCAGAGACATTTGTAGGCATATTTTGTGTATAAAAATTATTTGGAAAATATTTTTAAAGCCAAATTAAGTTTATTTAGTGTATAAAAGTTTAGTTTAATGTTTAGTACTATTTACTTGTCTTGTTTGGTTTAAGAAAAATCATCACATGGCATTTGCATGCATTCATATATTTTTGCTTGATTTATTTGAATGTAAATTTGTGCTATCATTTTATGTGTAGATTTTGGTGCTAGTGGTGATTGTGATTGTGAGGATTGTTGCTACTCCCCCAACTACCAAGGAAAGTGGTGCTTCATATTTTTGTCCCAATATTTTGACTATGCATAAGTGATATTTTGTATAGTGCTTGCATGATGTTTTTGCTAAGTATCTATATGCTATGCTTGGGAAATCCTAGTAGTTGTAGACTAGTTAGAATTTTTCACTAAGTTAAGATACTTACTATTTTGCCATGATTATCCTAGATAGTAGCAAAGAAGTGTGGATTATATACATCCTATGGAAATATTGCTAAGTCTTTGACTTGTGTTTTGATTAATAAAACAACTAAGTGAATAAATCACCTGGGTGGAATGGTATGTTTGGGTTATGTTGAGTGGTTACACAAGGCCCATATATATGATCTAACTTGTGTATCACACTTGTGGAAAGCCACCCAGGAACAAAGGTATTTGAGATACTTAGTGTTTAGAAGCTTCTAGTGCAACCACATGGCATATGGGCTCTGCCTTGATCATATAGGTTGCAATAACTTAGCCATTTGGACAGTTGGTGGTAGGGTGATAGGTTAGAGCACGTCCATTTGGTCTAAGGGAAGGCTTCTGAAAGGTCTCGTCTTGATGCATGTCAAGTCTTGTGGGGAAAGTGGACCACCTCTCGAGAAGGAAAAATCTAAGTACTAAGCAATGTCCCCGAAAATGGACAATTGAGCATTAAGACACTGAAGCTATCAAGGATCTCCTCATCCCAATTTCTAAGTTAAATACTTGTGGTTGAACAAGGGTAAAGGTTCACCAATGTCTATTGGTGGTTCCTTGGGTGTTTTTTTCAAACAAAAACTTAGTGTTTTTCAAATGATAGGCAAAACCTATTTTGAGAAAAGAAAGCCTAAGCTACACTTAGCCAAATTCATATAGAAGCTAGAAACTATTATTCTACTAAGGTATCACTTGCCAATACTATTCCGATGTATTGACCCACTGTGGTTGTAACTTGTGATGTTGCAGGTTACTCTGATGAGGATTAGGGTTGTGAGTCTACACTCAACATGTTTGCCTGTGGCACATGAAGATGAAGACATTACTTTATATTTGTTAAGATGAAATCTTGTGCTAGCCTATGGCTATGGAGTTGTAAAAGACTATGTTATCTCTGGAATGACGATGCAATAATGACCTTTGTTTCTGTGTACTTCATCTTAAACTGTGGATGCTTGCATTTGATCTAGGGACTAGCATTGCAATCATAGGGACCTTTACCTTTATAAAGGTGGGGTCTTACAAATGGTATGAGAGCACTATGTATCCTGTAGGATTATGACCCTAGGTTGGATTAGACTAAGAAACCACTAAGGAAAAATTTCAACACTTTGAAAAATTCCACACTTGTCTTTTCTTCTCATAAACTTTTCTAATCTTCTTTCTCATCTCAATTTGTAGATGAACTCCATCAACGAAGCCGTCAGGAAGGGACCTCTCATGACCATGACTTTGGAGTGTGAGACTAAATTTCCCAAGGCACTCAAGAACCTTATGGTTACCATGGGGATACATGGTGCAACTGTGTACAAGGGATTCCCTATGATGGATGAAGGAGAAGAGTATTGGTGGGTGCAACTTCACTTGTACAAAAACAAGGAAGACAATCACAAAGAGTCAGGATTCTGCATGGTCACCAACTCTGAAATGCACACAACATTCTTTGACTCTGCAAGAAATGCAGCTTGGAATGCCATCAAGGAGCTTGGTGATAGACTCAAGTGTAGAATGCTCAATACTGAAAATGACCTTAAAGAAGAGAAGAAACATTCCCAAGACTTAGAGACTACCAATCAACAACTAAGGGGATACATCATAGACTTAATATGGGAGTCTTGTGATCAAGATAGACATATGGCCACTAAGGATGCCCTGATAGCTATTTTGTCTAGTAAGTGAGAGTTGTAACGTACTCCGTTAGTTGGACCACCACACTTGTCATTTTTACTTCAAAAATTTGTTTATGTTTTGTTGAACCTTGGTGTTTGTAATGGATTGGTGTATGTCATGACTTGTGTGTTTGTTGTTAGAAATGTGCTTGTGTTATTTTTTCTTGTGTTTTTCTCTACTTGCGTTGATTCTAACTTTTCTTTATCCTATAAAATAGATGCCTAACATTGTTATTAGCACTGCCGAGGAGTTCAAGGGAACTCTTTTTGGTACTCGTCTCATTGAGCTCAGTAGTATGCTCAACTTTCCACTTCCTAGCATCACGACACTTCATCTCACCAAGTTTGAGAGGAAGGACCTTTGGGGCATCAGAGTCACATAGCCGGGACGTCAGGCAGAGCCACCCATGGAGGCTATCGCCTTCAAGCTGATGCATGATGACAAGGAGATAGGCTTATATGTAGTCATGCAAGAGTTACTTGGACGCCTGGTTGGGAGGCACTCCACCGAGCTTAGAGGTCTCCACTTTCACCCATTCGGAAGACGCGACGAGGAGGGTGAGGCTATAGAGTACGATGATGCTACTAGAGAGACGATGGATCCGATTTGCCTGTACCTTCAGGACCTAGAGGGTATTATTAGACACCTTGACACTGATAGGACCAACGTCATGCTTAGTAATGACGAGCTCCAGGTTCAGCTGAGGGAGAAGGACAACCTCTTCGCGTAACAAGACGAGATCGTCAAAGAGATGGAGGCCAGATTTGAGAGCCAGGACAAGAAGTTCAAGATCCAGGAGAAAAGAGTCCAAGACAGGAACAAGAAGATCATGGATATGAAGGATGAGTTAGAGGCCAAGGACTTTGAGCTTGAGGACCAGCAGGGAGTGATCGAGAGGTTTCGCTCACAGAAGAGGGCCCTCAGGGCCAAGATTGAGGCCTTGACCACTAGTTATGAGGAGTACAAGACCGGCATGGAGAATGTAGGTCTTACCCTTGTTAATGTGGAGGTCGACATGGGGGTGTAGTGTAGACTACTCGACTATCTTTCATCTACCATACTTTGATTATTGAGTCGCATTGACCATCCAACATGTGGATGGCTTGCTATGGCGTGTTTGCATTTTCAAAACCTGTTGTTATGTAGTTCAAACCTTATGTTATTTTGAGCTTGGTTATTGTGATTGTTTCTATGTGATGTATTGTGCATGTTAAGCATCTATGGGTATGTCATTCTTATCCTTATTGAAACCACAGATGCCTCCCGGTCGTGCCAACCCCAACCCAAACAACAACAATAACGTCACCCCCGAGATGCAGCAGTTTATGACAGCTCAAGCTCAACTTGTGCAAATGATGAAACAGTTCATGCAGAACCAGAATCAGAACAACAATAACAACAACAACAATAACAATAACAACAACAACAACAACAATCAGAATAATCCTCCAGGATTTGACATGCTCACCAGATTTCTGAGACTAAGGCATGCAAAGTTCTCGGGAACCACTGATCCAATGGTAGCCAATGACTGGTTCCGTTCAGTGAACAAGGACTTAGTGACGGTTGTATGCACCGACGAGGAAAAGGTCAGATTCGCATCACATCTGCTTGAAGGGCCAGCAGCAACATGGTGGGATAACTTTCAAATCACCACTCCCCTTGAGGATGTGACATGGGCTATCTTTGAAGATGGATTACGTACAACTCACATCTCATATGGAGTGATGAATTTGATGAAGGAGTTCCACAATCTGAAGCAGCGTCACCGTAGTGTGGCTGAGTACATTGCGGAGTTCAACAATCTGGTGCGCTAAGCACCGGATGAAGTTGATACTGACGCTAAGAGGAAGGAGAAATTCCTTAAAGGGCTTAATGATGAGTTGAACCTGCAGCTATCTGTTGCCTATGTCCCAACCTATTAATCACTTTGTGACAAGGCTACCATATTGGAAAACAAGATGAAACAGGTTGAGGGCAGAAAGAGGAAGCATAGTTTTGATAAGAACATCTCGGGATCGTCTCACAAGTGTTCCCGTCATGATGATAGTGGAAGTTCTGGATTCCACAAACATGGGAAGTACAACAACCACCACAACCACAACTGTCATCATGACAACAAGCATCACCGTAGTCATGATAATGACAAGTACAAGAACCACAAGAGTGGATACAAGAGCCACCATAGTGGAGGTGGAAGTGGAAGTCAGCCTGTAAAGAAAGATCTCAGTCAGTTTGAATGCTTCAAGTATAAGAAGATGGGACAATATGCAAATGAGTGCCCATAAAAGAAAGTTGAAGGTGCAAACAAGCCCAATCCCTTCGAAAATGGACAAGTGAACCACATCAATGTGGAAGAAATTTATGAAGAATCTGATGGTGTGGCTGGTAATTTCAAACTAAATTCTATTCCAGCACTTGTTCTTTTTGATACTGGCGCATCGCATTCATTCATATCAAGAGAATTTGTTGATGAAAATGGATTTCCAACTGAAAATATTGGATGTCCTATAAAATTAAGCTCTCCCGGTGGAGATATGATAGTGAGCCTTGGATGTCGTTGAAGGGTTCGCAGCATAGAAAACAAAAAATTTCCTACGTTGGGAACTATGTACCAAGATCTATCTACTAGATACAAACAATGGGCGGATGTATATCCGTAGAGAACATACCCTTGAAGACCGACAAAGCTTAACAAGTTGAACTCGTGGTGGATGTAGACGATCTCAAGATCGAGAGGAATTCCTAGCGCCGCAAAGCAGCAGCTCATCCGTGCTCGCACACACGTACAAGACACCGAGCAACCTCCACCTCCTCACTCCAGTGATTCAGCGGAAGCACAACCCTTTCTTGCCGAATAGCCACCGAGAACATGTATCTCGCTAGTCCGAGACCATGGGGGATAAATTCTAGAGGGGGAGATAGATCCTTCACGAGGAGGTGTGAGTGAGAGAGAGGGAGAGGGGTTCCTTTTATAGGAGGAGGGGGGAACCCAAGGGGGTGGACGCCGGCCATAGGGGCTGACCCCTCCCCTCCTTCATACATGTGGGTGGAAACTCCAATCACAAAAACCTCTTCAATTTTATCCACTCAAAATCCCACTCAAAATTGCTATTAAATTTCCACCAAATTTAATGCAAACTCTCATTAAATAAAACTCTTTTTATTTATTCAGAATTTTTTCAATTACTTTAATGATAAACAATCACTTATAACCCCTTGCTAGAATTCTATTTCACATGCAAAAAAAACTTTCTGCAATTTTACCCGAAAACCTGTTTCGATATCTAGTGAAATAAATTCCTGCGCTTGTTATTCTTTCCGGCCTGAAACATTTGCTCCAATTGGATGTCAGTGTCCCTTAAGTGTGTCACCCTACGGTTCGCGAATAATGCGGACATGATCGAGACCCTTCTCCGATCAATAAGCAATAGCGGGACCTGGAGATCCATACTGACTCCCACACATTCAACGATGACTTACCTGTGATCGTCGGAACCTTTTACGCTTGTATCCTAATCCCTTTGTTTCACGATATATTACATGTCCGAGATTAGATCATCGGTATCTCCATACCTAGTTTGATCTCGTTACTGACATGCACTCTTTTCGCATTCCCGTGATATAACATTCTAGTGATCAAATCACTTGCTTGCAAGCTAACCAATGTGATATCACCGAGAGGGCCCAAGGTATATCTATCTGTCATCGGGATGAACAAATTCCACTCTTGATCCATGAGTCTCAACATAACACTTTAGTAGCTTTGAAGCCATATTTATAATAACCCAGTTACGGTGTGACGTTTGACGTCAACAAGAAACTCTTCCGGTGTTACTGATTGGCATGATCTCATGGTCTAAGGATTAGGATCACTTCGTAAGTTGTTTATAGAAATATAAACTCAATTACTTTGATCGTAATGCTATACTTTGGATGAATGTTCATCACATCATTACACTAATGTTGTGAGCTCGTTATTAACAACATCCAATGTCTATGATCAGGAAACTGTGATCATCTTGTTAATCAATGAACTAGTTTATGAGAGAGAGGCATAACTAGGAACTTTCTGTTTGTTTATTAAACACACATGTATTAACATTTCCATATTAATACAATTATAGCATGCAAAATAAACATCTATCATATACTTGGAATACACATAATAAACACTTTATTATTGGCTCTCAGGGCATATTCCCTTCAGTTGTGATCTAGTGATAGAATTTGGGAAGCATAAGTTTCCAGTTAGTCTGATAATCCTAGACTCCCAGGGATTGGATGTTATATTGGGAATGGATTGGATGACCAAGTATGAAGGAGTACTAGATTGTGCTGACCGTACTGTCACACTCAAAACCCCGGATAATAAAAGGATTAGATTCAAGTCTAACTTTGAATCAAAAGGGAGTAAGCTAAATTCTCTTAAGGGGGTTAGCATAGACAGTGTGCTAATTGTGAGAGAGTACCCGGATGTGCTTCCGGAGGAATTACTTGGAATGCCACCGGACAGAGATGTTGAGTTTCTGATAGACTTGCTGCCAGGATCTGGACCAATAGCAAAGAGACCTTACAAGACGCCAGTTGATGAGTTGAAGGAACTCAAGAAACAGCTGAACAGTTACAGAAAGGATTTATTCAACCAAGTTCTTCATCTTGGGGTGCACCAGTTTTGTTTATTGAGAATAAAGATAGAAGTCAAAGGTTATGCATAGATTACCGTTCACTCAATGAGGTAACTATCAAGAACAAATACCCTTTTGCCAAGAATCAATGATTTGTTTGATCAGTTAGAAGGAGCCCGTGTGTTCTCAAATATTGATCTCCGATCAGGCTACTTTCAACTAAAGATAAGGGAACAAGACATACCTAAGACTGCTTTCACCACTAGGTATGGATTGTATGAGTATATCGTGATGCCTTTTGGTTTGACAAATGCACCAGCCTATTTCATGAATATGATGAACAAAGTGTTCATGGAATTTTGTGGCATCCCGCAAAACCACTACTAGAAAATCGCGTTGAATTTGTGCATTGCATCGTCATCATCATGCATTGTTTGCCAAAACTAGTTTCGCAAAGCCCGTCTTGTTTTTCTAAAACGCCCCATCTTATTCAAACACCGAAAACCGGGTCCCCGGAATATTTTGTTTTGTCCGCTGTCAGATTGCAAAAGCGCTGTTTGAAAATAAAATTTATAATTATTTTAGCGGGGGCAGTCGAACGGGCCGTTTCGACCCGAACGACCACCCCCAGGTTTTTAAATCCGTCCGTCCTGGACACCCCAACAAAACCTAAACCTACCCAGAAACCTACCCACACCCCCTGGCCACCTCACCCCCTCCAATCGTTGGCCGCCACCTCACCCTCTCCCTCTCCCCCCTCCAATCCTAAACTGCCACCTAGCCTACCCCCCCCTTCTCTCTCTCCTCACAGCCTCCACTCAACACACTGCACCCACCCACCACACCAAACACACACCACCCCACTCCCTGCCTCCCCCGGTAACACCTCCCCCTGTCCCCCTGCACCGATCCCGCCACCACCTGCCGCCACAGCCCCACCTCCCCGTCTCTCCCCGCAAGTCTCGCCTCCCTCTCTCCCTTTCTCCCTTCCCACCCCGGCAACCTCCTCCCTCTGGCCGCCGGCCACCTCCATCTCCAGCAGTAGCCGCGCCGTCCCAGGGCTTCCCCTCCCCGAGCCGACCCTCTCGCCTCCTTCTTCCTCCTTCGGCCCATGTCCCCGCCTCCGCGCGTCTCCTCCTTCCGAGCCCGAAGCTGCCGCTCGTTCCCAGGACCCCCTTCCCGAGCTCCTCCCCGCCCTCCATCTCTGGCGCCGGCCCCAGCCGCGGCCGCCCTCGCCTCCCCCTGCCTGCGCCGGCCACCTGAAGGCGTCCGCCTCGTCCGCCCACCGCCCGGCCGCGAAGCTCCGTCCCGGCGTCGCCTCGCTCGCCTCCGCCTCCATCGCCTCGCCGCCTGCACCGGCGGCGCGACTCGCTTGAACCCGGCGGCGCTGCCAGGCGTGTAAGCGTCGCCCTTCCCCGAGCCTCGCCCACGTCTCCCTCGCGCGAGCCACCGCGTCCCGGGTGCTCGTCCGCGCCGCTAGCCGCCATCTCGCCGAGCCAGCGTCGCTGCTTGGACTTTTCCCCTTTCGGACGCAGCGGTCGCAGGTCGAGCCCCAATCGGCGCGTCCACGGCCATGGAACCAACGTCGGCGTGACCATGTTGGTTGTCGTTGCGTCGTTGTTTGCTGGCGGTGGTGTATGTGCCTTCCCTGGCTTCCAATCGGTTCGCTAGTTTGTTCTGGTAATAAACCACCACAAACTCTTGGTGTCGATGTTGTTTGTTGCCAAGATCTCTTTCCCGCAATTCGAAGCCTTGATCCCGCGGATCCGAAGACCCTGATCTCGAGGACTCGAAGCCCGACATGATCGCCTCATGGACGCCAAGACCGCCAAGAACGCCACCGGTACGACAAGCACTTCGCCGCGGAGCGCCAAGTGCTTCACCCCGAACGCCAAGACCGAACCGACACGCGGGCCCGACGAGACCCTCGCAACGGCAAGCTCGACCCCGTGGAACCCGACAAGATCTGCATGCGACAAGAACGCCGCGACCAGGTCGGACCCAATGCGCCCCGACGCCGAACCAAGTACTCCCTCGTGAACGCCAAGGCCTCCCTCACGGACACCGAGAACTTCCCCCTGAACGCCACGACCGTCGACATGACCGAGACCCCGATGCGACAAGACCTACCCCGGAGTCCGAGAACGTTTCCGTCGAACCCTGGACCCTGAGACCGACACCGAACCCCGGAACCCCCAAGACCGTCGAGACCCCTAATGTGTGAACCCTTTCCGAAACCCTATTTTATAACGTAATAACAACTTGTTGCATATTGATTTGTCATACTCGCATGCATATCTGTGGTTTGGGGGCCTTATGCCGATTCACCCCTAATTAAATATGGGGCCCATATGTGGGCAAATCTAGTCTCATATTGGCCTCATTTAAACTTGTGTAGCGAACCGGTATCTTATCTTGCCTTGTTAAAACAACACTTAAACGGGGCTTCTAAATAACTTGAACCTACTAATTAATTGTCGGGACCCCGGTCCCGCTTAATATGACCTAATTGCATCGCACCTTTGCCATGCCATCCATCATGCATGCATCATGCCGATCTTCTGCCGTGTATTAAATATTGCATCCGGTGTTTCTTCTAGTGTTTTGCTTCTTCGCGGATAAGGTCGTTGAGTTGATGTGAGCTTCGCCCCGATCTTCGGGGAAACCCTTCGACAATGTTTTCAGGCGAGCATCTCCCCCTTTCTACCTATCTTACTTTTATAGTATTTATTCCCTCCTGTTGATCTATTGCTATCTATGTTGCGATGCTTTAGTTCCGTACCTGTGATATACCGTGCAGCCCTATATTGCCTTGGTCACACCCTATTACCTGTTGTTTGGTAGATAGTTGGACTTGCGCGTCGTAGTTGCTTGCTCAAGTGCTGATGTGTGTCGTCATATGCCACAGTTGCTGATGTATTGCCGCATGTTGATGTTGGAGATGATTCTAGTTTTACTTATCGTCACTTTAATTTCTGTTTAACAACTAAAATTGAAATAAGCAGAGGCATCGGTGGGTGATAGAAAATATTTGGTTTCCGAACGCCCACTTGTGTCCCGTAAGACCCCGAGTACTTGATTCCTGTTCCTTGATTTATCGCGCTATCCACATCCGGGAGGTATATGGGACCCCCCTGAGCCAGAGCTTGATTCCGTCATATTTCTTGGGGCCACAAACTAGTTTGAGGTTTTATTTACGATCCTGTACTTATGCCATGCTACTTTTCTGTATTTAAATTGTGCGAGGTACTGCACACTGTACTGTTTAGGATCATGGCACGATTCCGCGGTGTCGACAAGCCCAGCCACACTTTCGGGTTCCCAGTCGTTCACAGCCGTCCCCATAACCTTGAGGCCGTCTCGGAGCTTGCTTACTCCGTTGCGGATTCTACTTAAGGGGTGGCCCCCTGAAATATTTCTGAATCCTGTGATTGTTCAGTCGTGAAAGCCTCGTTGGGTTTTGATTTGGTTTTTCCGAGGTTGATCGAGCGTATGTTGCTATTGGTGCACCCGGGTAAAACTTTTGAAAGCCGTGTCATCGGATATGGACGACTTGGAGCAGTTTCTTGATCATAGACAAGCATAGCTAAAGTTTATCGCTATAAATTTGACTTATAATGACTAGTAATCAGCTTCACTATAATGGAATGGCTAATTAATACTGCCCACAATTGCTTGTTTGGTTGTCTTGCGACAATTGTATCGACTAGTAAGTATTGCAACTACAACGAAATGGCTGAATAAAAGTACCAACAACTGCTTTGGGTTTTGGGTTTATATCATGCTATCTCATGTCGATTAGTAAATTGCAACTTCTAGCGGAATGGTTAACTAAAAGGGCCCACGCTTATTTTATCGGGACGACTATCTTTAACGACTAGTAATTGCTGCAACGACAACCGAATAAATAAAACGCCAACTGTGAGTTCCTCGGTTGACTTCCTCGATCGGTGTCGAGGGGAAACACCGGATGGGTTTGTTTGATGATAGTATCGAGTTGGATCCGGATAGGTCATTCTCACCCCCCTCGATCACCGCCGGTTGTATCGAGTCTCTATAGGTTGTTTAGTGCATCTTGCTGCGCTCGATCCACCATACCTATGTAGGCGAGGACCCAATTCTAGCCTCGCTGTGTCTTGGCCTCGATCGGCGCTCCTTCTTTTCCTTTGCCCTTTGTCGGCACCCTTTTGTTTAAGCGGTTTTGAGAACGGCGCGTTAGCGGTTACCCTTCCGGCTTGGCACAAGGGTTATGGGCGCCATTGGTTATTCTTGAGGCTCTTAGCCCCATTTGCATCTTGTCCGTAGTCGGACGCTCTATCATTTTCAAGGTGATTTGGATCTTTGTATAATATATCGTATTCTTGACTCTTTGAGTCATTGTTATATATCTGTACCTGGGTCCCATCGAGGACTGTTGTGTAATGTTATTACTTTGTTTTCCACCATACGAAAGTGCTGGTGGGCACCTTTGAATCGTTTCTATGCGGGTTTGGCGAATTTTGCTCAAACTTGCATAGGTCCGATTCTGAGGTGTTACTGAGTGGTATCGAGCTCGGCATTGCGATACCCCAAGTCCGACTGTAGGATAACCTAGCTAACGGCCGTAGTAGAGTGTCAAAACTATTTTCGCAAAATCGGTTGGATAGTTCTGATTAGGTCTGATTTTACTCCTTACCCTCTGCTATTCCTCTCTTACCTCTACGTGTTTTGGACCCGCTCTCTTCTCTTTCTTCGAGTCCAGGAGTTCTCGTGGTTGGGTTTCCGTCGTACATTTAGGGTTTCGCTTCCTTCTCTGATAATGGTGTTCTATATCCGGTGTTCAAGCTGCCTGATGAATCCGTCTGCTGTGGTATCATCCTTTGTTCTTTGATTGTGCAATCCGGTGTTTTCCGACGTGACGACATCATCTACGCCAGATCCGATGCAGAGTCTGCATCCCTCCTTTGTTTCCGAACCTCGCTCGTCGAGATCTTCAGTCTGATTCCGAGAATGGTTGTACTCTTTTCTACTGATTGCGCAAAGTAATAGTTTGGGTGCGTGATGGATTGGCCCCCATGCCGACTACCCCTTCTATTCGCTTTTGTACATTGAAGTGGATGAGAATGCATCGGTTCCCTCTCTCTACGGAAGCTAGAGGTGGCTTTATTTGTTGATACCTCTACCTTCGACCTCTTGTTTCCGGAGTGTTCTCTCGACGATCACGGACAACGACCTCTTGTTAGTGGTGTCGCGAGGTTCTACACGAAGCGCGAAGGATCAGATCGACGGCTTTCTTTCCGGTACCACGAGGCGGATCTCGAGGGCGAGATCCCTTGTTAGTGGTGTCGAATTGTGGCATCCCGCAAAACCACTACTAGAAAATCGCGTTGAATTTGTGCATTGCATCGTCATCATCATGCATTGTTTGCCAAAACTAGTTTCGCAAAGCCCGTCTTGTTTTTCTAAAACGCCCCATCTTATTCAAACACCGAAAACCGGGTCCCCGGAATATTTTGTTTTGTCCATTGTCAGTTACCGCGCTGTTTGAAAATAAAATTTATAATTATTTTAGCGGGGCGGTCAGGCAGGCGTTTGACCGAACGACCACCCCTGTGTTTTAAATCCGTCCGTCCTGGACACCCCAACAAAACCTAAACCTACCCAGAAACCTACCCACACCCCCTGGCCACCTCACCCCCTCCAATCGTTGGCCGCCACCTCACCCTCTCCCTCTCCCCCCTCCAATCCTAAACTGCCACCTAGCCTACCCCCCCTTCTCTCTCTCCTCACAGCCTCCACTCAACACACTACACCCACCCACCACAACAAACACACACCACCCCACTCCCTGCCTCCCCCGGTAACACCTCCCCCTGTCCCCCTGCACCGATCCCGCCACCACCTGTCAGCGCCCTGGCCCCACCGCCTCCTGTCCCGTCTCTCCCCGCAAGTCTCGCCTCCCTCTCTCCCTTTCTCCCTTCCCACCCCGGCAACCTCCTCCCTCTGGCCGCCGGCCACCTCCATCTCCAGCAGCAGCCGCGCCGTCCCAGGGCTTCCCCTCCCCGAGCCGACCCTCTCGCCTCCTTCTTCCTCCTTCGGCCCATGTCCCCGCCGCCGCGCGTCTCCTCCTTCCGAGCCCGAGCCGCGCTCGCCGGCTCGCCGTTCCCACCGGACCCCCCCTTCCCGACGAGCTCCTCCCCGCCCTCCATCTCTGGCGCCGGCCAGCGCCTCCCCTGCCTCGTCTGCGCCCGGCCACCCGGCGTCCGCCGCCTCCGTCCGCCCGCCACCGCCTGGCAAGCGAGCTCCCGTCCCAGCGTCGCCTCGCCAGCTCGCCTCCGCCGGCCTCCATCGCACCTCGCCGCCCTGCACCGGCCGAGCGCGACCTCGCTTGAACCCGGCGAGCGCTGCGGCCCCAGGCGTGCTTAGCGTCTGCCCTTCCCCGAGCCTCGCCCACGTCTCCCTCGCGCGAGCCACCGCGTCCCCGGGTGCTCCGTCCGACGCCGCTAGCCGCCATCTCGCCGAGCCCGCGTCGCTGCTGCTTGGACTTTTCCCCCTTTCGGCACGCAGATGCGCAGGTCCAGAGCCCCAATCGAGCGCGTCCACGGCCATGGAACCAACGTCGCGTGACCATGTTGGTTGTCGTTGCGTCGTTGTTTGCTGGCCGGTGGTGTATGTGTGCCTTCCCCTGGCTTCCAATCGGTTCGCTAGTTTGTTCCTGGTAATAAACCACCACAAACTCTTCGGTGTCCCGATGTTGTTTGTTGCCAAGATCTCTTTCCCGCAATTCGAAGCCTTGATCCCGCGGATCCGAAGACCCTGATCTCGAGGACTCGAAGCCCGACATGATCGCCTCATGGACGCCAAGACCGCCAAGAACGCCACCGGTACGACAAGCACGCCGCGCGGGCCAAGTGCTTCACCCCGAACGCCAAGACCGAACCGACACGCGGGCCCGACGAGACCCTCGCAACGGCAAGCTCGACCCCGTGGAACCCGACAAGATCTGCATGCGACAAGAACGCCCCGACCAGGTCGGACCCAATGCGCCCCGACGCCGAACCAAGTACTCCCTCGTGAACGCCAAGGCCTCCCTCACGGACACCGAGAACTTCCCCCTGAACGCCACGACCGTCGACATGACCGAGACCCCGATGCGACAAGACCTACCCCGGAGTCCGAGAACGTTTCCGTCGAACCCTGGACCCTGAGACCGACACCGAACCCCGGAACCCCCAAGACCGTCGAGACCCCTAATGTGTGAACCCTTTCCGAAACCCTATTTTATAACGTAATAACAACTTGTTGCATATTGATTTGTCATACTCGCATGCATATCTGTGGTTTGGGGGCCTTATGCCGATTCACCCCTAATTAAATATGGGGCCCATATGTGGGCAAATCTAGTCTCATATTGGCCTCATTTAAACTTGTGTAGTGAACCGGTATCTTATCTTGCCTTGTTAAAACAACACTTAAATTGCGGGGCTTCTAAATAACTTGAACCTACTAATTAATTGTCGGGACCCCGGTCCCGCTTAATATGACCTAATTGCATCGCACCTTTGCCATGCCATCCATCATGCATGCATCATGCCGATCTTCTGCCGTGTATTAAATATTGCATCCGGTGTTTCTTCTAGTGTTTTGCTTCTTCGCGGATAAGGTCGTTGAGTTGATGTGAGCTTCGCCCCGATCTTCGGGGAAACCCTTCGACAATGTTTTCAGGCGAGCATCTCCCCCTTTCTACCTATCTTACTTTTATAGTATTTATTCCCTCCTGTTGATCTATTGCTATCTGTGTTGCGATGCTTTAGTTCCGTACCTGTGATATACCGTGCAGCCCTATATTGCCTTGGTCACACCCTATTACCTGTTGTTTGGTAGATAGTTGGACTTGCGCGTCATAGTTGCTTGCTCAAGTGCTGATGTGTGTCGTCATATGCCACAGTTGCTGATGTATTGCCGCATGTTGATGTTGGAGATGATTCTAGTTTTACTTATCGTCACTTTAATTTCTGTTTAACAACTAAAATTGAAATAAGCAGAGGCATCGGTGGGTGATAGAAAATATTTGGTTTCCGAACGCCCACTTGTGTCCCGTAAGACCCCGAGTACTTGATTCCTGTTCCTTGATTTATCGCTATCCACATCCGGAGGTATATGGGACCCCGAGCGAGCTTGATTCCGTCATATTTCTTGGGGCCACAAACTAGTTTGAGGTTTTATTTACGATCCTGTACTTATGCCATGCTACTTTTCGTATTTAAATTGTGCGGTCTGCACTTGTCTTGTTAGGATCATGGCACGATTCATGATGTCGACAAGCCCAGCCACACTTTCGGTTCCCGATCGTTCACACCGTCCCCATAACCTTGAGGCCGTCTCGGAGCTTGCTTACTCGCTATGATTCTACTTAAGGGGTGGCCCCCTGAAATATTTCTGAATCCTGTGATTGTTCAGTCGTGAAAGCCTCGTTGGGTTTTGATTTGGTTTTTCCGAGGTTGATCGAGCGTATGTTGCTATTGGTGCACCCCGGCCGGGTAAAACTTTTTGAAAGCCGTGTCCGCGGATATGGACGACTTGGAGCACAGATTCTTGATCATAGACAAGCATAGCTAAAGTTTACTGCTATAAATTTGACTTATAATGACTAGTAATCAGCTTCACTATAATGGAATGGCTAATTAATACTGCCCACAATTGCTTGTTTGGTTGTCGCTTGCGACAATTGTATCTGACTAGTAAGTATTGCAACTACAACGAAATGGCTGAATAAAAGTACCAACAACTGCTGGGTTTTGGGTTTATATCATGCTATCTGTATCTGATTAGTAAATTGCTGCAACTACAACGGAATGGTTAACTAAAAGGGCCCACTGCTTATTTTATCAGGACGACTATCTTTAACCTGACTAGTAATTGCTGCAACGACAACCGAATAAATAAAACTGCCAACTGTGTGAGTTCCTCGGTTGACTTCCTCGATCGGTGTCGAGGGGGAAACACCAGGATGGGTTTGTTTGATGATAGTATCAGGTTGGATCCGGATAGGTCATTCTCACCCCCCTCTGATCACCGCCAGTTGTATCGAGTCTCTATAGGTTGTTTAGTGCATGCTGCCGCTGCCGCTCAGTCCACCATACCTATGTAGGCGAGGACCGCCGAATTCTAGCCTCGCTGTCTTGGCCTCGATCGACGCTCCTTCTTTTCCTTTGCCCTTTGGCACCCCTTTTTTAAGCAGGTTTTGAGAACGCCGTTAGCGGGTTACCCTTCCGGCTTGGCACAGGCAGTTATGGGCCATTGGTTATTCTTGGGCTCTTAGCCCCATTTGCATCTTGTCCGTAGTCGGACGCTCTATCATTTTCAAGGTGATTTGGATCTTTGTATAATATATTCGTATTCTTGACTCTTTGAGTCATTGTTATATATATCATTACGTGGGTCCCATCGAGGACTGTTGTGTAATGTTATTAATTTGTTTTCCACCCGCACGAAAGTGCCTGGTGGGCACCTTTGAATCGTTTCTATGCGGGTTTGGCGAATTTTGCTCAAACTTGCATAGGTCCGATTCTGAGGGTGTTACAAATTTCTTGACAAGTTCATTGTCGTTTTCATCAATGAAATTTTGATCTACTCCAAGAGCAAAGAGGAGCATGAAGAGCATTTGCGTTTGATACTTGAGAAGCTTAGGGAGCATAAGCTGTATGCCAAATTCAGCAAGTGTGAGTTCTGGCTGAATGAAGTCGGATTTCTCGGACATATCGTGTCAGGAGATGGTGTAGCGGTTGATACCGCAAAAGTGTCAGCTGTAACTGAATGGGAATCTCCTAAGTCAGTGAAAGAAGTGCGTAGTTTCCTTGGCTTGGCAGGATACTCTAGAAGATTCATTGAGAATTTCTCAAAGGTAGCTAAGCCAATAACGGAGTTACTTAAGAATGACAAGAAATTTGATTGGACTCAGGGATGTGAACTTAGTTTCCAAGAGTTGAAGAAGAGACTAATGACAGCACCAGTCTTATGCCTGCCTGATTTAGAGAAAGATTTCCAAGTGTATTGTGATGCATCTCACCAAGGATTAGGTGCAGTTTTGATGCAAGAAGGGAAAGTTGTGCCTTATGCCTCGAGACAACTCAAAACTCATGAAGTGAATTATCCTACTCATGACTTAGAGTTAGCCTCTTTTGTCCATGCACTCAAAACATGGAGACATTACCTTTTGGGAAAGCGTTGTGAAGTGTTCACAGATCACAAGAGTTTTAAATATATCTTCCCTCAGAAAGAAATCAACACGAGACAAAGAAGATGGCTAGAACTCATCAAGGACTATGACTTGAGTTTACAATCCCACCCCGGTAAAGCAAATGTTGTAGCGTATGCATTAAGACGTAAAGTTTATGTGAATGGCCTCACTAAGGGAGAATTGACAAATGATCTGTGTGCCCAATTCAAAGATCTCAGATTGGAGATAGTGCCTAAAGTACATCTCATGTCATTGGATGTTCAACCCACCTTGTTGGAAAAAATCAAGGAAGCCCAAAAGTTGGACAAGGAAATTGAAGAGATTAAGGGAAAAATTAGCAAAGGGAAAGCTAAAGGATTCCATGAAGACGAACATGTTACTTTATGGTATGGAAAACGTATCTACATTCCGCAAGATCCGGAGCTTCGGAAACTGATTTTACAAGAAGCACAAAACTCACCATATTCCATTCATCCGCGTAACACCAAAATGTACATGGATGTGAAGGAAAGATTTTGGTGGAATAATCTCAAGAAGGACATCGCAGAACATATTGCTTTGTGCGATGTGTATAGTAGATTGAAAGCAGAAAATCAGAAACTAGGAGGATTATTACAACCACTACCTATTCTGGATTGGAAGTGGGACAAGATTGACATGGATTTCATCAATGGACTTCCAAGGACTAGATCGGGATATGATTCTATTTGGGTCGTGGTAGATCGCCTAACTAAAGTGGCTCATTTCATACCCGTGAAGACAACCTATATGTCACATCCCAAGATTTTCCAAATCTTGTAATGTGAAAATAAATTAATAAAATAAAACTTTGTTTGATTTTTAGAGCCAGAAGAAACTTTTTGAATTCAATTGGAACTTCAAACCCATTTGAATTAAAATAAACCTAAAGAGTTTTAAAAATATAAACATGTAATAAAAGGAAAATAAAAACATTTGGAAATACTATTTTGAAACAATTAAATGAGAAGATTTGTTTTCAAATGAAATAGAAGTTTTATAAATAAAGATTATTTAATAAAGGCCAATTTAAACCTTGACCAAACTTTGGGAATTAAAAACATTTAGTTTGAATAAAAATAACAAAGGTTTATTTAAAATAAAATAATAAGGAATTAATATCAAAATTTATTATGAAAGGTTTTACTATTTTAATTAAAACATCAAGACTTATTAAATTGTTTAAAATAGGTTTTCTAAGTATGTTATATTCTCTAATAAAACCTACTAAAGTATTTTGGCTTTGTTTTAGATTTCAAAATAAATATCCCAATAAAACAAATCCTATTGGATTTAATAATGAAAGTCTATTATAATAATTAATAATGGATACTAAAATAAAAGGTTATTTTGTTTTAAAACAAATTTCCAAATATTATATATATTTCCCAAATTAAACCTACTAATTTGATTTTGAAAATATTTAGGTTTCAAATAAAGATTTTATTAATAAAAATCAAACCCTATTTGATTTAATAACTAAGGCCATTTTATTTAATTATTAATGGACCCTATAATAAAATGTTATTTTATTTTAAACAAGTATTTTAAGTATTCTTTATTTTCAATTAATACCTACTGATTTGATTTGGAGAAATATTTTGACTTTAAAAGGAGATTTATTAAATAAATCATACCATATTAAATAACTATGGTCTATTTTATATGAAATAGATCCTAAAAGGAATAAAAATATTATTTATTTTGGAATGTTGGTTTATGTTGATAAATGAACCAAGTTCAAAGAATTGAAATGTGCTGTTTTGAATTTATTTGGTTGATTGAATCATGTGTTTAAATAATCAAATCAGAAAATAAAATAGAAAAGAATAAAACAAATAGATGTAAAAAAAGAGGAAGCAGACCCAACGAGGCCCAGCCCATGATCCCATCCCAGATTCCCTCCCCGGCGTTACTTTTCTCACCCGAAGCAACCCACTGCAGAACCGTGGTGGACCTCCCCTCGTTTCTTTTTCCCCACCGACTGAGGACCCCACATGCGCCCCTCCTTCTTTTCCACCCATATCGCTTCTCCTTCTCTCGTGCCGTTGCCAAGATTGATTCACGGGCATCAATTCGCTAACGCCACACTTAATTCCCTGCAACCATACTGTTTTAATCGCCCCGATTCCTCTCCGTTTCCCTTTGCCTTCTTCCCAGACACGCCCCAGAGCCGCCTCGATTTACGCCTCCGAAGCACCTCGGCCGTGCCTTGCTCCTCCTTGCCTCCCCAAGCACGCAGTCATACTCCCCACTCCTGACCTTCCTCCGCACCACCCATTTGACGCGGACCCTGAGCTTGGGCTTGGACTAGCCTGACAGCACTGCCGCTTTTCATTCAGCTCGCAGTAAACTCGACCGCCCCTTCCGTCTCGATGATGCACACATACCGCCTCGCCATAAACCTAACTGCATTACCTCCGTTTGTCTTAGGCGCTCCCTATCCTCGTCCATTTACCACCCGACGACGGCGCAACTCCGGAGGAATTCGCCAACCCAAAGGCGCCTTCAACCACCCGTACCACGTTGAGCATCACGCATCGCGAACACGAAGTGAGCTTCCTCCTCTCTCCCTCGCTTAACCTGCGCCGCCCGCCGCTTTCGCCGGTAGTATATCGCCGCCATCGTGGTGGTGTGCCTAGCACCGTTGGATCGTCATCGTAAGGCCACGATAGAATTTAGCGGTAAGCGGTAACATCTACGGACCGTGCGATGCAACTAAAATCCAACGGCCCCTGTCACAATCCACGCTTGCATACCGTAATTAGAATAGGACACGTGTTATTCTGCTTAAAACAGAATTTGAAAAGTAAATTGTTGCAAACTTCAAACCTTTATATCTTTTGATCCACACGTCCAAATTTGGCAAATTTTATATCAATGAGTTCAGGAGAACAAGCCCTAGCCAACCCTACCCTTAGTTTAGCAAATAGTATTTGATAAATTGTTTGATTTTGCAGATTCTTTTGTGTGCTTGCTAACATTAGAAAAATCATTTAAAAATGAATTTTGAGATAAACCTTTGCCAATTGGTTTGTTGTGACCCTACTGACCCTAGGAACCAATCCTTGGTGTTAGAAATGATTTTTGTAAAATTTAGTTTAGATTACTTGACTAAGTCATTTTCTAGCCAAATAAAAGGAATAGTTTTTATTATAAAAATGTTTATGGAATAAAACTTTGAGTAGATGGTTTGGACCAAACCTATCTGACCCAAAACACCAAGTTTTGCAATAGCAACTCATTTGGTGAACAACTTAAGAGTTTTGCCTTAATAAAAGATTTTTCATCACATGAAATGATAAATGGATTTAAAAATAGTTTTAGACAAAAACCTCTTGCTAGTGACTTTGCCACTTTGGTAAATGACCAAATTGGATCTTACAAAGTTTAGAAACCCATAGAGACCCCTTTGCAAAATAAACTATCTTGTGCATGCTCCCATGCATGACTTAGATCCCATTACTTTGTGTGTGTGAAGAATTGTTTGTTTGACTTTGGTTGGAATGTAGATTGAATTTGTGTTTGCTTGTTTGACTTGTAGTGAAGTGTGAGACTAGCAATATCAAGGAGTGAACTACCAATTCCTTCCAAAGAGGAAAGTGATGCTTCATACTTTCTATCCCATTATTTTTCTATGCATTAGTGATTTTGCTAAATAAACTTGCATGGATTTTGCTAAGTATAGATCTTGCTATAGGAAAACCTAGTAGATGAATCCTTAGTAGGATTTCCTAAGTTAAGTTTCCTAATACTACCAAGCTTAGCCTAGCTAATAGAAAACATGGGTGGAAAATATATTCACACTATGGAAAAAATATTCTAAGTCTGAGGACTTATGTTTTGTTTAATAAAACAACTCAGTTAATGAATCACCTGGGTGGAATGGAAAGATTGGGTTATGTTGAGTGGTTCACAAGGACCATATTTATGGTTAACCTTGTGTATCTCACTTGTGGATGGCCACCCAGAAACAAAGGGATTTGAGATGTCAAATGTTGAGAAGCTTCAAGTGCAACCACTTGGCAATATGGGCTCTGCCATGATCATATAGGTTGCAAGAACTTAGCCATATGGACAGTGGGTGGTAGTGTTTGATAGGTTGGCGCGTCCATATTGGTCTAAGGAAGCTTGAAAGATCTTGTCTTGGGAAACCAAGTCTTGTGGGGAAAGTGCACAACCTCTGCAGAGTGTAAAATCTAAGTACTTAGCCATGTCCTGGTAAAGGACAATTTGAGCATCAAGACATGGAAGCAATCAAGAATATCATCATTCCAATTTCTAAATTAAAATCTTGTGGTTTGAACAAGGGTTGTTTGAATTCTTCAATCATTGATGGAGAGATGGCTTGGTACAAGGATCTTGAAATCTTTGATTGAGAAATGATTATGTCAAGCAAAAACTTAGTATTTTCAAAATGATAAGAAAATCTATTTTTGAGCAATGCAAGCCTCGACTCCACTTAGCCAAATGCATATAGATGATAGACTCCACTATACTACCATAGTATCACTTGCCAATACAATTCAAATGTATTGACCCTTTGTGGCTGTAACTTGTATGTTGCGTTTGATTGATTTTAGTGAAGATTGATTGTTTAGGATTACAAAGTCTACAACCAACATCTGCTGTGGCATTTTGAAGATGAAGGACCCATGCTTATAGTTATTCCGCTGCAATGTAATGTAATAGCCAAGTGAGCTATGTTTGATGTAATAAACTTATGTTATTCCTGGTTATAAAGTTAAATTATGACCTTTGTTTCTTGGCATTACATCTTAACTGTGTTTGCTAGCTAATGATCCAGGGACTAGCATTGTAAAACAGGAGGACTCTACCTTATCAGGTTGGGACCCCTACAAATGGTATCGAGCATTGTGTTGCTGTAGAATTTGTAAACCCTAGGATTGGACAAAAACCCTTAGAAAAATAGGAGATGTTTTGTTCCAAAAACTTATTTACAAAACACTTGTAAACTCTTTCCTTAACCATTTTGGTTTCAACTCTACTTCTCTTCTATTTCAAACTTGATGGAAAAGCCTACCCCATGACCAAAGACTACACCATGTGCAAAGGACTTCTTCAACTTCTTCAACTCTAATGACTTCAACATCTTCAGCCTCTTCACCAAGGACTTCCAACTTGGATACCACTAAGGATTACAAGTGAAACAAAGAAAATCCTACTCAAGGTTTAGAGACTGAGGAAATGCAAAAGTTAGAAGGAATTTACATCATTTGAAGTATTGCAACCAATAGTTTATCCCAAGGAAACCAAGATATCATGTAGAAAGAAGAACCAACCAAGAAAGAAAGGAAAATCACATGTGAACCATATAGATGGACCACCATATTTTAGTTAAGTCAAACCACCAACTCATGTGGTGTAACAAAAATATTTTGTTGCCTAAGTATGTGCTTGAACCTTGTTTGAGTGAAATGTTTGTTTGTGATTGCTTGAACATTGCTTGTGTGAATTGTGTTGTGTGTGATTAAAAATATTTCCTTAGAAATATTTTGCCTACCATAACCCTCATTCAACCTAAACAGATGACTACTCCAAAAGACTCCAACATCAAGGTTGATGACAACAAAAACAACCAAGAAGACAACATGAGAGAACTTATAGCAACCCAAAACCAGTTGAGCCAAGAGACAACTCAGCTTTTAGCCAACAACAATGGACTAGACCCAGCCATACAAAGGATTTTGAAACTTCAATCCCAATTGTTGCAAGGATTGGTTACTCAAATGATCAACATGAGAGAAAACTTTTCCCAAGGAGCTAATGACAACAAGGATGACAAAGATGTTATTCTAGAAGGAACCCAAGCTAGCAATATTTTTAGAGACAAGGATCATGCATCCAAGGAACATGAAGATCAATGCCCCAAGAAGAGAGAAAGATCTCCCACTCATGAAGAACATGAACTAGAAGAACTCCTAGCTTTGGAGAGACCCAAAAAGAAGAAAAAGGACATAAGTCAAGTGCAATGTTACACTTGCAAAGAGATGGGACACTATTACAATGAATGCCCAGAAAAGAAGAAGAGACAAGAAGACAAACAAAAGCTAGTGAAACCCAAGATAAGGAAGGATTTTAGCCAAGTGATGTGCAAATACTGCAAAGAGTTAGGACATTATGCAAACTACTGTCCAGAAAAGATGAAGCATAAGATAAACCAGCCTTTGAGAGATATCAGCCTTGTCACATGTTTCAAATGCAAGGAACTAGGCCACTATGTATTGTCCAGAAAGGATGGAGAACAGGTTAAACAAGTCTATGAAGGATCTCAGCCTTGGCCCATGAGTCAAGTAAAGAAACCAAGAACACATGCAACTGTTTGCTTAGAGAGATTTTTCCCATGATCCCAAGAAGTCCAATATGTAATTTTTGTTTGAAAATTTTAAAGGTGGTAGTACCCTAGTTGTTTGAACATGCTTGTAACCCTAACCTTCCCAAATCTCGGGACGAGATTTATTTTAAGGTGGTAACTTTGTCACATCCCAAGATTTTCCAAATCTTGTAATGTGAAAATAAATTAATAAAATAAAACTTTGTTTGATTTTAGAGCAGAAGAAACTTTTGAATTCAATTGGAACTTCAAACCCATTTGAATTAAAATAAACCTAAAGAGTTTTAAAAATATAAACATGTAATAAAAGGAAAATAAAAACATTTGGAAATACTATTTTGAAACAATTAAATGAGAAGATTTGTTTTCAAATGAAATAGAAGTTTTATAAATAAAGATTATTTAATAAAGGCAAATTTAAACCTTGACCAAACTTTGGGAATTAAAAACATTTAGTTTGAATAAAAATAACAAAGGTTTATTTAAAATAAAATAATAAGGAATTAATATCAAAATTTATTATGAAAGGTTTTACTATTTTAATTAAAACATCAAGACTTATTAAATTGTTTAAAATAGGTTTTCTAAGTATGTTATATTCTCTAATAAAACCTACTAAAGTATTTTGGCTTTGTTTTAGATTTCAAAATAAATATCCCAATAAAACAAATCCTATTGGATTTAATAATGAAAGTCTATTATAATAATTAATAATGGATACTAAAATAAAAGGTTATTTTGTTTTAAAACAAATTTCCAAATATTATATATATTTCCCAAATTAAACCTACTAATTTGATTTTGAAAATATTTAGGTTTCAAATAAAGATTTTATTAATAAAAATCAAACCCTATTTGATTTAATAACTAAGGCCATTTTATTTAATTATTAATGGACCCTATAATAAAATGTTATTTTATTTTAAACAAGTATTTTAAGTATTCTTTATTTTCAATTAATACCTACTGATTTGATTTGGAGAAATATTTTGGACTTTAAAAGGAGATTTATTAAATAAATCATACCATATTAAATAACTATGGTCTATTTTATATGAAATAGATCCTAAAAAGGAATAAAAATATTATTTATTTTGGAATATTGGTTTATGTTGATAAAGAACCAAGTTCAAAGAATTGAAATGTGCTGTTTTGAATTTATTTGGTTGATTGAATCATGTGTTTAAATAATCAAATCGAAAATAAAATAGAAAAGAATAAAACAACAGATGTAAAAAAGAGAGGAAATGACCAGCCCAACGAGGCCCAAACAGTCCCACAGCCCAGATTCCCTCCAAGCGTTACTTTTCTCACCCTGAAGCAACCCACTGCATAATCGACCGTGGACCTCCTCGCTTTTTTTTCCCATCGACTGAGGACCCCACACCCTCCTTCTTCTCCACCCCTTGATCGCTTCTCCTCTCTCGTCGCCGTTGCCAGCATTGATTCACGGCATCAATTGCGTAACGCCACTTAATTCCCCCGCAACCATACTGCTTTAATCGCCTCGATTCTCTCCGCTTTCCCTCCGCCTTCTTCCCCGACACGCCCCAGGCCGCCTCGATTTCGCCTCGAAACCCTCGCCCGACGACGCCTCCCAAGAAGAATTGGCCGTGCCTTGCTCCTCCTTGCCTCCCCACGCAGGCATACTCCCACTCCAGACCTTCCTCCCGCACCACCCATTTGATCATGCGACGCCCAGAGCTTGGGCTTGGACTAGCCCGACAGCCACTGCTTTTCATCTCCGGCGGCTCGCAGGTAAACTCGACCGCCCTTCCGTCTCGATGATGCACACATACCGCCTCTCGCCACAAACCTAACTGCATTCTCCGCTTGTCTTAGGGCGCTCTATCCTCGCCCACAGCGACCACCCGACGACGCAGCAACTCCGCGAGAATTCCGCCAACCCAAAGGCGCCTTCAACCACCATCACGCGTTGAGCATCGATCGCTTCACGAACACGGTGAGCTTCCTCCTCTCTCTCGCTTCGTGACGCTGGCCGCCGCTAATCGCCGCTCCGCCGGCTGCCGGTAGTATATCGCCGCCCATCTGTGGATGGTGTGCTCTATATCATGGATCGCATCGTAAGGCCACGATAGAATTTAGTCAAGCGGTAAGTAACATCTCGACCGCGATGCAACTAAATCCAACGCCCTCGCTCCAATCCACGCTGCGTCACCCTTTTTTTGCAATAGCAACTCATTTGAGAACAACTTTAAGAGTTTTTGCCTTAATAAAATCACATGAAATGATAAATGATTTTAAAATTTAAAAAAAATTTTTTTACCAAAACCTCTTGCTAGTGACTTTGCCACTTTGGTAAATGACCAAATTGGATTACAGTTTGAAACCCCCTAGAGACCTTTGCCCCCAAAAAAAACTATCTTGTGCTGTGCTCCCATGCATGACTTAGATCCATTTGTGTGTGTGTTTTGAGATTGTTTGTTTGTTCTTGGTTTGAATGTAGATGTTTGCTTTGTTTGACTTGTAGTGAAGTGTGAGACTGAGATCAATTTAGAAGGGAGTGAACTACCGTTCCTTCCAAAAGGCAAGATGTCATACATACTTTCTATTTATTTTTTTTTTCATGCATTAGTGATTTTGCTAAATAAACGGATTTTGCTAAGTAAATCTTGGTTATAGGAAAAAAAGGTAGTAGATGTAGATGTAGATTTCCTTTTTTAGTTAAGTTTCCTAATACTACCAAGCTTAGCCTAGCTTAATAGAAAACATGGTGGAAAATATATTCAATTATGGAAAAAAATATTACTTCACGTACTGAAATAAATTGAAATAAAAAATGTAAAAATTGTGCAATTTTTTGATCCACACTTCCAAATTTGGCAAATTATATTTTTATAAATTAGGAGAACAGTCTTCAGCCAACCCTACCCTAGCAACCCCTACCCTATAAATTGTAAAATTTGATAGATTGTTTTTTTTATTTTTTGATTCTTTTAAATTTTTTAAAAATGAATTTTGAAATCAAACCTTTTGAAATTGGAAACAACATTTTTGTTGTTTGTTGTGACCAAATTTGCTAAGAGAAATGATTTTGTAAAAGAAAGTTTAGATTACTTTTAGTTTAGATTTACTACTTTAAAATTTAAGGAGCCAAAAAATTAAGAATAGTTTTTATAAAAAAAACTTTTTTATAAATAAAAGTTGATAGTTGGACAAAACAAAACACCTAAAAGCCCAAGTTTTGCGTAATGGTGAACAATTGGCAAGTTTAACAACAAGAGTTTTTTATTTTAATTTTTTTTCATTCATGAATGATAAAATGGATTTAAAATAGTTTTTAAAATAGTTAGTGACTTAGTTGCTTGGCTTTTTAACTTTGAAACCAAACCAAAGTTTAGAAACCCATTTAGACCACCCTAGAAACCCAAAAAAAAACAAAAATATGCATGCTCCATTCCGTATCATAATCCCATTGTGTGTGTTGTGTGACTTGAACTTTTGTTTGTTTGATTTTTTTTGGAAATGTAGTTTGTTTTTGTTTGACTTGTAGTGAAGTGTGAAGATAGCAAGATCAAGCAAGAAACTACCAATTCCTTCCAAAATGCTTTGATGTTCAAGTGATACTTCTATTTTTATTTCATCATAGATTTTTTGCTATTAAATAAACTTGCATGGATTTAAGTATAAGTATGATATAGGAAAAAACTAACCCTAGTAGAGACTACTTAGGATTAGTTAAGTAAGTCTCCTACTAAGCAGCTCTAGCTAAGCTAAAAGAAAACATGGAAAATATATTCACACTATGGAAAAAATATTCTAAGTCTGAGGACTTATGTTTTGTTTAATAAAACAACTAAGTTAATGTATCACCTGGGTGGAATGGAAAGATTGGGTTATGTTGAGTGGTTCACAAGGACCATATTTATGGTTAACCTTGTGTATCTCACTTGTGGATGGCCACCCAGAAACAAAGGATTTGAGATGTCAAATGTTGAGAAGCTTCAAGCAACCAGCAACCACTTGGCAATATGGGCTCTGCCATGATCATATAGGTTGCAAGAACTTAGCCATATGGACAGTGGGTGGTAGTGTTTGATAGGTTGGAGCGCGTCCATATTGGTCTAAGGAAAGCTCGAAAGATCTTGTCTTGGGAAACCAAGTCTTGTGGGGAAAGTGCACAACCTCTGCAGAGTGTAAAATCTAAGTACTTAGCCATGTCCCTGGTAAAGGACAATTTGAGCATCAAGACATGGAAGCAATCAAGAATCTCATCATTCCAATTTCTAAATTAAAATCTTGTGGTTTGAACAAGGGTTGTTTGAATTCTTCAATCATTGATGGAGAGATGGCTTGGTACAAGGATCTTGAAATCTTTGATTGAGGAAATGATTATGTCAAGCAAAAACTTAGTATTTTCAAAATGATAAGAAAATCTATTTTTGAGCAATGCAAGCCTCGACTCCACTTAGCCAAATGCATATAGATGATAGACTCCACTATACTACCATAGTATCACTTGCCAATACAATTCAAATGTATTGACCCTTTGTGGCTGTAACTTGTATGTTGCAGGTTTGATTGATTTTAGTGAAGATTGATTGTTTAGGATTACAAAGTCTACAACCAACATCTACCTGTGGCATTTTGAAGATGAAGGACCCATGCTTATAGTTATTCCGCTGCAATGTAATGTAATAGGCAAGTGAGCTATGTTTGATGTAATAAACTTATGTTATTCCTGGTTATAAAGTTAAATTATGACCTTTGTTTCTTGGTATTACATCTTAACTGTGGATGCTAGCTAATGATCCAGGGACTAGCATTGTAAAACACAGGAGGACTCTACCTTATCAGGTTGGGACCCCTACACTATATAATTGCTAAGTTAGCAAAGATATATATGAATAGGATTGTGTGTCTGCATGGAGTACCCAAGAGTATTGTATCTGATAGGGGAACTCAGTTCACTTCACATTTTTTGAGGCAACTGCATGAGTCATTGGGAACAAGATTAGAATTCAGCACTTCTTTTCATCCTCAAACTGATGGACAAACAAAAAGGACCAACCAGATTCTGGAGGATATGTTGAGGGAATGTGCCCTAGACTATGGTTCTAGTTGGGATGAAAGTCTGCCTTACACAGAATTCTCTTACAACAACAGCTATGAAGCCAGTATTGAGATGTTAGCGTTTGAATTTCTCTATGGAAGAAAGGGTACTACACCATTGCTATGGAGTGGTGTTGGAGAAAGAAACTTGTTCGGGCCAGAACTAATCAAAGAAGCTGAAGAGAAAGTCAAGTTGATAAAGGACAGATTGAAGATAGCACAGTACCGACAGAAGAGCAACGCAGATCCAAAGCGTAGGGAAGTCACCTATGAGGTGGGTGATAGAGCCTATCTTAGAGTCTCACCACTTCGTGGAGTGAAGAGATTTGGAGTCAAAGGAAAATTGGCACCAAGGTATGTTGGACCATTCAAGATTCTGAGTCACAAAGGAGAAGTGGCATCTGAGATTGAATTGCCTGAATCACTGTCTGCCGTTCACAATGTGTTTCACGTGAGTCAGTTGAAGAAATGCCAACCGGAGATGGAAGAGACTTCTTTGAAGGATTGTATACCTTTGGAAGAGGTCCAGTTGGAAAGTGATCTCACCTATGAGGAGAAACCTATCAAGATTCTTGAGACTGCAGAAAGGGTTGCTCGGACTAAGACTATCAAATTGTGCAAAGTTCAATGGAATCATCATTCTAAGGAAGAAGCAACTTGGGAAAGACAAGATGACCTTCGGACAGATCACCCTCACCTATTTGCTAGCCAATCTGAATCTCGAGGGTGAGATTTGCCTTAAGGGGGTAGATTTGTAACATCCCAAAAATCATAAATTGAAAGTTTGCATATCATTCATGCATTCATAAACATTTGGTTACTTTCAAACAAGATTCCAAAATAAGAAACCATTTATATGCCTATTATTTTATGCTAGAAAGGCAATGGTTCTATTTTACTCTCAAAGTATGAGAAAACCATGTTTTGATTAGAAGTGTTTCAAAGATGAATGCAAAGCTTGCACAACGATTTTCAAAAACAAAATCAAAACCAAAACCATTCATATGCCTATTATATAAAATCATATGAGGCTTGATTTTTATTTTTATTTTCAAAGGACCTAAGTGTAATTTAGTAAACAAGTGTGTTAGACTCATTTTTGAATACTTGGATCACACTACAAAAATTAAGAGGTGGTTTGAATTCAAACCCATTTGAAATTCATTTGAAATTGGATTGAGAAAATCAAATTAGAAATAGAAAAGGAGAAAAGAAAACAGAAAAGGCCAGCCCTGCCAATATGGACCAACTCCAGAACTGGCCCAATAATCCGACCCGGGGCAATCCCTTCCCTCTCTCTCCTTCAAGCGCGCAGGTCTACCCCATTGTCGCTGCCACTGGGCCCAGAGCCAGCTCAGCATCTTCTTTCCCACCCCCGCGCGCGCTAACCCCGTCACCACCGCCGTTTCTTCCAGAAACGCCGCGTTTGATTCTCTCTTAATTGGCATTGATTCCCTTCGTAATTCCCTCGCCCCTTCTAGCTACTTAACCACCTCGCTGCTGAGGTCATTTCCCCTTATACCTCAGCAACAGAACGCCCCCAGGCTGCATGTATTGGAGCTCGAACTGCCGCTGCCCGACGAATTCTGGTGAGTTATTCCGGCGAGCCTCGAGCGCCTTCCCCGTCTCTCGTTGAAACGAGCGTGTCCCTCTTGTCCTTGCGCACCTTCTGACACCTTTGGTTTGACCTACATCACCCCAGGTCGCCGTTCCCGTCCACCCCTGCAAGCAATAGAGACGTCGCTCGACTCCGACGAGAAATCCTGGTAATTCCTGAGCGCCCCTCGACCTCTGCTTCATATGAGCATGTTCGTCATGTCCTTGCACAGCTACTGATGTCCTCCGTTTTCTCTCGATGGTGACCTAGGTCATCACCTTTGTATCCAGTAGTGAGCACCCGACGCTCAGTGCAACTTCGACGAGCTCTAGCCACCGCTACAGCATGCCCCTGTCCTCCCCAGCGACTTGTTGAGCTCCCTCGCAACCTTGAGATGCTTTTAAGACCAACCACAACCCCCATCCCCCTCTGCATTCACCAGAACACCACCGCCATTCGCGCCTCCACCTCTGTAGCCATTCGCTCCGCCAACTTCTAGTCAATCAGATCTGGTCCGTTAGATCTGCATCTGATGGATGCGATTAGATTTAAAACAAAGGGGTATGGGTAGATCAGAGCTGCTAGATTTTATTTAGATCTCATGGTTCATGAGCATGATCCATCACGAACCGGTACACGCCAATCAGACGCGTCCAGGTGTCTGGGTTTTTTTTAATCTGTTTTTGAATCTATTAGTTATTAAAATTGTAAAATTTGTAAGTTTTGTTCTGTTTATCCAAAAAATACAAATAATATATAAATGGAATCACAAATTAAATCCTAGACATATGTAGGCTTGGTTTTGTATTTTTCCTCTGATAAAATAGGATTTTATGCAGCGACATTTGTAGGCATATTTTGTGTATAAAAAATATTTGGAAAATGTTTTTAAAGCCAAATTAAGTTTATTTAGTGTATAAAAGTTTATTTTAATGTTTAGTACTGTTTACTTGTCTTGTTTGGTTTAAGAAAAATCATCACATGGCATTTGCATGCATTCATATATTTTTTCTTGATTTATTTGAATGTAAATTGGTGTTATTGTTTTATGTGTAGATTTTGGTGCTAGTGGTGATTGTGATTGTGAGGATTGTTTCTAGTCCCCCAACTACCAAGGCAAGTGGTGCTTCATATTTTGTCCCAATATTTTGACTATGCATTAGTGATATTTTGTATAGTGCTTGCATGATGTTTTTGCTAAGTATCTATATGCTATGCTTGGGAAATCCTAGTAGTTATAGACTTGTTAGAATTTTTCACTAAGATACTTACTATATTTTCATGCTTAGCCTAGCTAGTAGAAAACAAGGGTGGATTATATACATGTTATGGAAATATTGCTAAGTCTTTGACTTGTGTTTTGCTTAATAAAACAACTAAGTGAATGAATCACCTAGGTAGAATGGTATGTTTGGGTCGTGTTGAGTGTTTACACAAGGCCCATATCTATGGTCTACCTTATGTATCACACTTGTGTAAAGCCACCCAGGAAAAAAGGGAATTGAGATACTTAGTGTTTAGAAGCTTCTAGTGCAACCACATGGCATATGGGCTCTGCCTTGATCATATAGGTTGCAATAACTTAGCCATTTGGACAGTTGGTGGTAGGGTGATAGGTTGGAGCGCGTCCATTTTGTCTAAGGGAAGGCTTCTGAAAGGTCTCATCTTGATGCATGTCAAGTCTTGTGGGGAAAGTGCACCACCTCTCGAGAAGGAAATCTCTAAGTACTTATCCGTGTCCACGGAAATGGAAAATTGAGCATCAAGACACTCAAGCTATCAAGGATCCCCTCATCCCAATTTCTAAGTTAAAAACTTGTGGTTGAAGAAGGGTAAAGTTTCACCAATGTATATTGGTGGTTCCTTGGGTGTTTTTGTCAAATAAAAACTTAGTGTTTTTCAACTGATAGTCAAAACCTATTTTGAGCAAAGAAAGCCTAAGCTACACTTAGCCAAATTCATATAGAAGCTAGAAACTATTATTCTACTAAGGTATCACTTGCCTATACTATTCCGATGTATTGACCCACTGTGGTTATAACTTGTGATGTTGCAGGTTACTCTGATGAGGATTAGGGTTATGAGTCTACACTCAACATGTTTGCCTGTGGCACATGAACTCTTGTACTAGCCTATGGCTATGGAGTTGTAAAAGAATATGTTATCTCTAGAATGACGATGTAATAATGACCTTTGTTTCTGTGTACTTCCTCTTAAACTATGGATGCTAGCATTTGATCCAGGGAATAGCATTGCAATCACAGGGACCTTTACCTTTATAAAGGTGGGGTCTTACACAACCCCTCTCATATACATCCGGAGTTTCTCCAAATTAGGGTTCAGACCCCTCAAACTCCGTTTAAAATGACCAAGCATGTTTAGGGGTTCAATTTCAATAACTTTTAACTTGTCATATCATCATCCTTGATTGAGCATTGCATCGATGCCATGTGTTGATTGTTTCCCTTCCTTTCTGGTATTTGGTTCTTCTCCGGTAGAATACGATATCGGAATTGAGATCAAGTCCAAGACTAAAGACCAAGGTCAACACTGTCGAAGATCGAAGATCAATACTTGGTCAACTATAATCAAGTCAAGTACCAGGTGTCTGAAGCTCTACTTCCTGGATATCAACTGGCAAAGGCAAGCGAAGCCCCACACTTACATATGAATCCTATGTTTTCAAAGTATTTCATTCCTGCCATGTGCATACGATTCCAAATTCTTTTATCGATAGATGGAGTAATCCTTTCTGATGCATGTTACCTTTGAAGCCTATATTCCCTGATCCACTACTCCTAGCATAACAAGGGTTTGGCTTGTGAAGCGTTAATAGAGCTATTATCTCTCTTGTGCTTAGCCATGCTTAGTTGTTACCTCTGGTCCATCTGATTGATGAATTAGAGCTGCAAATAAACCTAGTATGTGTAGGGGTTCGTAGCATGGAAAACAAAAAATTTCTATCGCATACAAACAAACAAGCCAAGATCTATCTACTAGATTGTAGCAACGAGTCGATGGAATAACTTACCCTCGAAGATTCCAAAGTGTTTAACGAGAGCGGATTCTCGTGGGTGATGTAGTCGCATTTCCGATCTCAAGATCGTGTAGACGATCCTTCCGGCCAAGGCTCGGCAGCGCTCATGATCGGTCACACGTTAAATTTTCGACGAAGACCTTCGCCTTGTTCCAATGAAAATGGAGGTTGTAGCACTCTCCTCGCGATTCCTAAGACTGGCGTGGTACAGGAAGTAGAGGAGATCCTGAGGCCGCCTTAAGCCGGATCGAGTATGGTGGAGTATGAGAGAGAGAGCTATTAGTGGTCTATAGATTAGACACACCAATTAGAAGTCTCTAAACCGCAGGCTAAAGCAATTAGAAGCCCTAAACCAAAACGGCTCTAAACCGGAGATTAGAGGATAGGAACTTGTGTGTCTAGAGGAGGAGGCCCTGCCCCTCCTTTTATAGGTGGGAGGGGCGGCCAAGGGGAGGGGAGTCCCTCCCCAAGTCGTCCTTGGTTGGCGCGCCGGCTTGGAGGGACTCCTCCCCCAAGTCGGTTCCAACCACCTCTTGCTTGTTTCCCACAGTTTCCTATTTTAGCCGTTTGACTTTCAAACTGGAAGTTTGACTTTTCAGTTTTGGAACAGCAAGAACACTTAGTACATGATGCAATCATTCAATATGTAATGACACATTCATGTACCCTCCCCCCCGGAGTGCCGGACAATCCGGAACCTTCTAGAACATTCCCGATGAAAACGTCGGAATCATTCCCGAACTCCGAAACGGGACTTTCCTTATATGAATCTTATTCTCCGGACCATTCCGGATCACCTCGTGATATCCCGGATCCCATCCGAGACTCTGAACAACATTCGGTCTCTTTCTCATAATTCCATAACTACTCAAACAACGTCGAATCCTTAAGTGTGTCTCCCTACGGTTCGTGAATTATGCGGACATGATCGAGACACTTCTCCGAACAATAACCAATAGAGGAATCTGGAAATTCATATGGCTCCCACATATTTCTACGATTACTTTGCGATCGAATGAACCACTTACATACGATACCAATTTCCCTTTGTCTCACGATAGTTTACTTATCCGAGGTTATGATCGTCGGTATCTCTGAATACCTAGTTCAACCTCGTTACCGATAAGTACTCTTTTCTCGTTCCCGTGATATGTGATCCCTTGTGAGACAATCACATGCTTGCAAGCTAATTGGATGACATTCCACCGAGAGGGCCCAGAGTATATCTATCCGTCATATGGATGGACAAATCCCACTCTTGTTTCATGTGTTTCAACCAATACTTTCCGAACACTCAATGCCACCTTTATAGCCACCCAGTTACGGTGTGGTGTTTGATGTCATCAATGCATCCATCCGGTAAAGGTGATATGCATGATCTCATGGTCGAAGGAATTAGGTTACTATGTATCAGAAAGCATGTAGCAATTGAACTATTGAAATGACTTGATCTTTATGCTATGCTTATCTATAGGAGTATGTCCACCATATCATTCTCCTAACGATATGATCTTGTTGTTGATAACATCTCAATGTTCATGATAGGGAAACCACAATTATTAATCAACGAACAAGCTAGTGTAGTATAGAGGCTATACTAGGGACTTCAAATTAAGTTTACAAATCACACAAGTATTAATGTTTCCTTGTTAATACTATTATAGCATGAATGTAAACATTTATCATAAACACAAAGATATAATAATAACTATATTTATTATTGCCTCTAGGGCATATCTCCAACAGTCTCCCACTTGCACTAGAGTCATCTAATCTAGATTACATGGTAATATACCGAACACCCATGGCAGTTTGGTGTTGGTCATGTTTTGCCCTCGGGAGAGGTTTAGTCAACGGATCCGCCACATTCAGATCTGTTTGTACTTTGCAAATCTTTATATCTCCATCCTGGATATGTTCTCAAATAGCGTGAAAATGCAGCTTGATATGCTTCAGCTTCTTGTGTGATCTTGGTTCTTGCGCATTGGCTATGGCGCCCATGTTATCACAGTAGATAGACATTGGATCCAGCGCACTAGGAACCACACCCAGCTCTGTAATGAACTCTTTCATCCATATCGCTTCTTGTGAAGCCTCTGAAGCAGCCATGTATTCTGATTCAGTTGAAGATCTCGCCACAACGCTTTGCTTTGCACTCCTCCAGCTAACTGCTGCACCATTCAAAATAAATACGTATCCAGATTGTGATTTAGAATCATCCGGATCGGTGTTCCAACCAGCATCGGTGTAACCATTAACAACGAGCTGTTCATCACCTCCATAAGAAAGAACCATATCCTTAGTTCTTCTCAAGTACTTAAGGATGTTTTTGACCGCTGTCCAATGATCCACTCCTGGATCACTTTGATATCTGCTAGTTAAACTAACAACATATGCAATGTCGGGTCTAGTACATAGCATGGCATACATTAAAGATCCTATGGCTGAGGCATAGGGAGTCTTACTCATCCTTTCTCTATCTTCTGCCGATGTCGGACTTTGAGTTTTACTCAAGGTCGTATTGGGCAACATGGGCAAGAACCCTTTCTTGCTTTCTTCCATTCCAAACCTCTTTAGAACTTTTTCCAAATATGTACTCTGTGACAATGATATTTGGCGTTTCGATCTATCTCTATAAATCTTTATGCCTAATATGTAAGCTGCTTCGCCAAAATCCTTCATTGAAAAACTATTATTCAAATATTCTTTGACACTATTAAGAAGGTCTACATCATTCCCAATCAACAATATGTCATCCACATATAGTATTAAGAATGCTACAGAGCTCCCACTCACTTTCTTGTAAATACAAGCTTCTCCATAAGTTTGTATAAAATCAAAACTTTTGATCACCTTATCAAGCGTTGATTCCAACCGGGATGCTTGCTTCAATCCATAGATGGACCGTTGAAGTTTGCATACCTTGTTAGCATCTTTAGGATCGACAAAACCTTTGGGTTGCATCATATACAACTCTTCATCAATATCTCCATTGAGGAATGTTGTTTTGACATCCATCTGCCATATCTCATAATCATAATATGCAGCGATTGCTAACATAATCCTCACAGACTTTAGCTTCGCTACTGGTGAGAAAGTCTCATCGTAGTCAACTCCTTGAATTTGTCGAAACCCTTTTGCGACAAGTCGAGCTTTATAGACAGTAACATTACCATCAGCATCTGTTTTCTTCTTGAAAATCCATTTGTTCTCGACAGCCTTTCGGCCATTCGGTAAGTCCACCAAAGTCCATACTTGGTTTTCGTACATGGATCCAATCTCGGATTTCATGGCTTCTTGCCCTTTATTGGAATCTGGGCTCATCATCGCTTCCTCATATGTCTCGGGGTCATCGGTGTTGTCTACCAACATGACACTCATAACGGGATCATACCAATGCAGGTGGTACGAGTTCTCGTTGACCTCCGAGGCTCTGTAGCAACTTCAAGAAGTTTCATGATCACCATCATTAGCTTCCTCTCTTATTGGTGCAGGCACCACAGGAACTTCTTCGGTCTGCGCTACTCATAATTCGAGAGAAGGTTCGACAACCTCGTCGAGTTCTACTTTCCTTCAGTCACTTCTTTCGAGAGAAATTCCTTCTCTAGAAAGGATCCATTCTTAACGAAGATTTTGCCTTAGGATCTATGATAGAAGGTATACCCAATAGTTTCCTTTGGGTATCCTATGAAGAGACATTTTTCCGCTTTGGGTTCAAGCTTGTCCTTTGTAACTTCTTTACATAGGCTTCGCATCCCCAAACTTTAAGGAGCGACAATTTAGGTTTCTTCCCAAACCATAATTCATACGGTGTCGTTTCAACGGATTTAGACGGCGGTGCCCTATTTAAAGTGAATGCAATGTTTCTAACGCATAACCCCAAAATTATAGCGGTAAATCTGTAAGTGACATCATAGAACGAACCATATCTAAGAGAGTTCGATTATGACGTTCGGACACACCATTACGCTGTGGTGTTCCCGGCGGTGTCAACTGTGAAAGTATTCCGCATTTCTTCAAATGCTCGCCAAACTCGTAACTTAGATATTCACACCCACGATCAGAACGTAGAAATTTAATCTTCTTGTTACGTTGATTCTCTACCTCACTTTGAAACTCCTTAAACTTCTGGAAAGTTTCGGACTTATGTTTCATGAAATAGATATACCCATATCTACTCAAGTCATCCGTGAAGGTAAGAACATAACGATAACCACCGCGCGATGCTACACTCATTGGACCACACACATCGGTATGTATGATTTCCAATAAGTCCGTAGCTCGCTCCATCATACCAGAAAATGGTGTCTTAGTCATTTTTCCCATCAGACATGCTTCACATCTTTCAAGTGATTCAAAATCAAGTGATTCAAGAAGTCCATCGGAATGGAGTTTCTTCATACGCTTCACTCCAATGTGACCAAGGCAGCGATTGCCACATATAGGTCGAATTATCGCTTGATTTCAAACGTTTAGCCTCAATGTTGTTGATATGTGTATTTCCACTATCGAGATTCAATAAGAATATACCATCTATCAAAGGTGCATGTGCGTAAAACATATTACTCATATAAATCGAACAACCATTATTCTCTGACTTAAACAAGTAACCGTCTCGCAATAAACAAGATCCCGATATAATGTTCATGCTCAACACAGGCACTAAATAACAATTATTTAAGTATAAAACTAATCCCGATGGTAGATGAAGGGGTAGCGTGCCGACCGCGATCACATCAACCTTTGATCCGTTTCCCACGCGCATCGTCACCTCGTTCTTCGCTAGCTGCCGTTTATTCGCAAAGACTTTGTTTCGAGTTACAAATATGAGCAACCGAACCAAGATCAAATACACAGCACTACTATGAGTACTAGTGAGATACACATCAATAACATGTATATCGATATACCTTTCTTCTTGATGTTGTCGTTCTTGAGATCCCCAAGTACTTTGGGCAATTCCGCCCAAAGTGACCTTCTCCCTTGCAAGAAATCACTCAAGATCGTGCTTGGGTCCAGCCTTGGTCTTCTTCACGGCGTGGTAACTTTCTTACCACCCTTCTTGAAGTGTCCCTTTTGCTTAGACTTGCCTTTCTTGAATTTGGTGGTCTTATTGACCAACAACACTTGGTGCTCTTTCTTGATCTCCACTTCTGCAGATTTTAACATAGCAAACAGTTCTGGCAACTCTTTGTTCATGTTCTGCATGTTGGAGTTCATCACAAAGTTCCTGTAACTTGGTGGTAGTGACTGGAGGACATGGTAAATCCCCAAAGCATTAGGAATCACTATACCCAAGCTTTGAAGTTTGTTTGCGTGCCCAGACATCTTAAGCACATGCTCACTGACGGAGCTGCCTTCTTCCATCTTGCAGTTAAAGAACTTTTCAGAAGCCTCATAGCTTTCAATTGCCGCATGAGTCTCAAAAATCAATTTGAGATCCTCGACAATATCATATGGGTCTAACTCTTCAATCCTTTTCTGAAGCTCCGATTCCAAACCATACAAGATAGCACACTGAAATATGGAGTACTGATTCTTCCGAGCGAGGTAAACATTCTTTACTTCATCGGGAGCATCACCGCAGTGGGTCACCCAAATGTGCATCCAAAGACATAGGGCAAATTACCAGCTGTGAGGACAATCCTCAAATTGCGGAACCAATCCGCGAAGTTGCTTCCATTGTTTTTCAACTTTTCTTTCTCTAGGAACGCATTAAAATTGATGGTAGGGGCTGCCATTGATCTACAACATATTTGCAATAGTTTAGACTAAGTTTATGACAAATTGAGTTCAAATTAATAATGAAATTAACCTACGTGAACTCCCACTCAAAACAACATCCCTCACATTGTTTTAGTGATCACACGAACCAAATCCACTACATCAACACCGATCATCACGAGAGTTGATATAGTTTCAATGGCGAACAATCGTCATGTTCATCAGATCTACTATATGATTCATGCTTTACCTTTCGGTGATCCGTGTTCCGAGACCATATCTGTACATGCTAGGCTCGTCAAGATCAAACCTTAGTTTCCGCATGAGCAAATCTGGCTTGCTCACGTTGTATACACTTGCAGAATCTAACACACCCGATCATCACGTGGTGCTTCGAAACAACAAGCTTTAGCAACGGTGCTAACTAAGGGTGAACACTTTATGATTTGAAATTCATGTGCATGAGGGATCATCTTATAATGCTACCGTCGTCTACTAAGCAATACAAGATGCATAAAGGATTAACATCACATGCAATTCATAATAATATGTGATATAATATGGCCTTTCTTCTTTGTGCTTCCGATCTCCATCTTCAAGCACGAACATGATCTCCATCATCACCGGCATTGCATCAAGGTCAATGACGCTTCTCCATGGTTGTCGTCCACCGGCTTCAACTATTACAACTACTTTGAATAGACACGCGGGTCTTAACATAAATTAAAGACAACCATATGGCTCCCGCCGGTTGCCAACTTACAATAAGGAACATTGCATACATCAAATATAATCACAATCATGGCCATATCACATCACTGCACACCCCTGCAAAACAAAGTTAGACGCCTCTACTTTCTTTGCATATTTTACGTGGTTTGGGGCTTTCAATAAGTGTCGTTCTAACTTACGAACAAGAACCACAACATTGATACTAGCATTGTTGATCACCCGTTGTAAATTGGATCTTAACTATGCTAGGAGAAACAGGCACCCACAAAGCCACTTATGCAATACAAGTTGCATGTAAAGTGTGGAGCAAGTCTCATGAACGCTGTCATGTAAGGTTAGACCGGGCCGCTTCATCCCAACATACCACAAGATGCAAAGTACACAAGAAGCAATCGACAATAAAATCATCAACGCCCACAATGACCATTGTGTTCTACTCGTGCAATAGATCTACATATAGACACGGCTCTGATACCACTGTAGGGGTTCGTAGCATGGAAAACAGAAATTTTCTATTGCATACAAACAAACAAGCCAAGATCTATCTACTAGATTGTAGCAATGAGTCGATGGAATAACTTACCCTCGAAGATTACAAAGTGTTTAACGAGAGCGGATTCTCGTGGGTGATGTAGTCGTACTCTTTCCGATCTCAAGATCGTGTAGACGATCCTTCCGGCGCTGCGTTCCGGCAGCGCTTCCGCAGTCGGTCACACGTTCGGTACTCGACGAAGACCTTCCTCTCCCTTGTTCCAGCAGGCAGCGGAGGTTGTAGCACTCTCCTCGCGATTCCGGCAGCACAACGGCGTGGTACCGGAAGTAGAGGGGAGATCCCGCAGGGCTTCGCCTTAAGCCGGATCGAGTATGGTGGAGTATGAGAGAGAGAGAGCTATTAGTGGTCTATAGATTAGAAACACCAATTAGAAGGCTCTAAACCGCAGGCCAAAGCAATTAGAAGCTCTAAACCAAAACGGCTCTAAACCGGAGATTAGAGGATAGGAACTTGTGTGTCTAGAGGAGGAGGCCCTTCCCCTCCTTTTATAGGTGGGAGGGGTGGCCAAGGGGAGGGGAGTCCCTCCCCAAGTCGTCCTTGGTTGTTGGCCGGCTTGGAGGACTCCTCCCCAAGTCGGTTCCAACCACCTCTTGCTTGTTTCCCACAGTTTCTGTTTTCCACTTCTGTTTTAGCTTGACTTTCAAATGGCAGTTTGACTTTTCAGTTTTGGAACAGCAAGAACACTTAGTACATGATGCAATCATTCAATATGTAATGACACATTCATGTACCCTGCCCGGAGTCTTGGGACAATCCGAACCTTCTAGAACATTCCCGATGAAAACAGGAATCATTCCCGAACTCCGGCAGGACTTTCCTTATATGAATCTTATTCTCCGGACCATTCCGAATCACCTCGTGATATCCGGATCCCATTCGAGACTCCAACAACATTCGGTCTCTTTCTCATAATACCATAACTACTCAAACAACGTCGAATCCTTAAGTGTGTCTCCCTACGGTTCGTGAATTATGCGGACATGATCGAGACACTTCTCCGAACAATAACCAATAGAGGAATCTGGAAATTCATATGGCTCCCACATATTTCTACGATTACTTTGCGATCGAATGAACCAATTACATACGATACCAATTTCCCTTTGTCTCACGATAGTTTACTTATCCGAGGTTATGATCGTTGGTATCTCTGCATACCTAGTTCAACCTCGTTACCGATAAGTACTCTTTTCTCGTTCCCGTGATATGTGATCCCTTGTGAGCCAATCACATGCTTGCAAGCTAATTTGATGACATTCCACCGAGAGGGCCCAGAGTATATCTATCCGTCATATGGATGGACAAATCCCACTCTTGATCCATGTGTTTCAACCAATACTTTCCGAACACTCAATGCCACCTTTATATCCACCCAGTTACGGTGTGGTGTTTGATGTCATCAAAGCATCCATCCGGTAAAGGTGATATGCATGATCTCATGGTCGAAGGAATTAGGTTACTATGTATCAGAAAGCATATAGCAATTGAACTATTGAAATGACTTGATCTTTATTCTATGCTTATCTATAGGAGTATGTCCACCATATCATTCTCCTAACGATATGATCTTGTTGTTGATAACATCTCAATGTTCATGATAGGGAAACCACAATCATTAATCAACCAACAAGCTAGTGTAGTATAGAGGCTATACTAGGGACTTCAAATTAAGTTTACAAATCACACAAGTATTAATGTTTCCTTGTTAATACTATTATAGCATGAATGTAAACATTTATCATAAACACAAAGATATAATAATAACTATATTTATTATTGCCTCTAGGGCATATCTCCAACAGTATGACAAGATGACATGGTAAGATCAGAGATGAAAGTTGAACATACTAAGGCTTGTATGGGAGGCCATGGTGGGTTGTGGTTTTTGTAGTCCCATACTGTAGAGGTCCCAACCTTTAATAAGATAGAGATCACTGTGTTTACAATGCTAGTCCCTGCATCAATAGCTAGCATCCACAGTTAAGATGTAATATCAATAAACAAAGGTCATAATACAACTTTATAACCAAGAATAATATAATTCCTTACGTATTACATAGCTCATTTGGCTATCTCATTACAATGCAGCAGAAATAACTATATAGCATGGAGTCCTTCATCTTCAAACTTCCACAGGCAATTATGTTGGTTATAGACTTGTAATCCTAATCAACACAATTCACTAACATCAAACAAACCTGCAACATAATAAGTTACAGCAATCAGGGTTAATACATTTGAATTGTATTGGCAAGTGATACTATGGTAGAATAGTGTAGTCTATCATCTATATGCATTTGGCTAAGTGGAGCTTAGGCTTGCTTTACTCAAAATAGATTTTCCTTATCATTTGAAAACACTAAGTTTTTATTTGGCAAAAATCACCCAAGGAATATACCAATCAATGATTGAAGATCCTTTAACCCTTGTTCATCCACAAGTTTTTAACTTAGAAATTGGGATGAGAAGATCCTTGATAGCTTCCATGTCTTTATGCTCAAATTTTCCATTGCCGGGGACACGACTAAGTACTTGGATTTCACTCTCTCGAGAGGTGGTGCACTTTCCCCACAAGACTCGACTTGCATTGAGACAAGATCTTTCAGAAGCCTTCCCTTAGACCAAAATGGACGCGCTCCAAACCTATCACCCCCTACCACCAACTGTCCATCTGGCTAAATTATTGCAACCTATATGATTCAGGCAGATCCCATAATGCCAAGTGGTTGCACTTGAAGCTTCTCAACATTTTACATCTCAAATCTCTTTGTTCCTGGGTGGCAGTCCACAAGTGAGATACACTAGGGTAGGCCATAAATATGGGGCCCTGAGTAACCACTGAACATAATCCATTCACACCATTCCACCCAGGTGATTCATTCATACGGTTGTTTTATTAAACAAAACACAAATCATTGACTTAGAAATATTTCATAGCATGAATATAATCCACCCTTGTTTTCTACTAGCTAGGCTAAGCATGATAGTAGTAGGAATCTTAACTTAGGGATAATTCTACTAAGGCATCATCTACTAGGATTTCCCATAGCATAGTTAACACATAGAAAATTCCATGCAAGTCCTACTTAGAAATATCACTAATGCATAGTGAAAATAATGGGACAAAAGTATGAAGCACCACTTGCCTTTTTGGTAGAGAATATAAGTTCACTCCTTGATCTTGCAATGGTCACACTCTTCAAATTTCACTACAATTCAATCAAGCAAGCAAATATTCAAATTAGCATTCAAACAATTCACCACATAAAATAAAGAAAACAAAACAATGCATGCAAGCATGCAAGCATGCAAAAGATTGTTTTATTTGTAAATGTGGTTTGTAATAGGCTATAAACATTTTAAAACACATATTGGTCATTTGTAAAAATGGCAAGGTCATTTGAAAACAAGTTAGTGAAAATGGCCATTTAAATCATTTTTATTTTGCAAGAGATGATTTAAATCAAAGTGATAATCTCTAGTGTTTGTCAAATATTTTTAAACACAACATGTTAGTGTTTGTGGTCAAACATGTTTTAAAACAATTCCATTTACCAAAGGTTTCACTTAAAACTATTATTAAATCAAAGCAATATTTTATTTTGTTGGAAATGTCTTTAAACAAAGTAATAATTTTATAGGGTTTAATCAAATACATTTTTAAATCCAAACTTTGTGTTTAGGGTCAGAGAGTTTTAAATCAAATCATTTTCCAAAGGTTTTACTCAAACAACATTTTTAAACCATAATCAATATTTTTATTTAACTAGAAATGCTTTTATTCAAATATTTATTCCTTAGTATCAAAAAATATAATTTTAAATCTACAAATTGGTTTTTATGGTCAGTAGTTTCAAACCAAACTATTTGCAAAATATTTTACCCTAAAATCATTTTTAGAATAATTTTTATACTCAAATTAGGCCTACACATGTTTCTGTAAAAACAACTAATTTTCCAGAGGCAAAATACTAAACATAGGCATGGTTGGAAATTATTCTTTTTTTCTGATTCCAATGATATAAAGTTTGAAAATTTTGGACGTGTATTTTAAATGTTATGGATTTTACAAAATCAAACATCTAATAGATTTATTTCTGTTTTTATTACAACAGCTAGGCCACGTGTCATGTTTCTGTTGGCTGAAAACGGTTTGTGCAGATCGAGTGCTGTGGTTTGTTGGATTTAAAGTTAACCGTGCAGCACAGAGCGACACATACCTCTTCAGTTTAAGATTCTATCGCGTACACAGTATTAAGATCCAACGACTCCTAGCAGTTCGACCATGGATGGGCGGCGCTGCGACGGTGGCGAGCGGCGGAGCGCTCTAGCGGTGGCATTGGCGGCGATGCAAGAGCGAGAGAGGGAGAGAAATAGCTCACAGTGATCGCAGGGGTTTGTCGATGCTCAAGGTGGTCTTCGGAGAGCAGGGGGGCGCATGAGGACGAAGGGGATTGCTCGCCGGAGTTCACAAAGGCGTCAGGCTTGTCTGTTCATCGTCGGAGGCGAGGCTACGATGTACGCTAGAACAAATAAAATGTTCTATTAGATGCGTAAGGTCGTGGCGAGTACACGCGTGTGAACTAGAGGGGTTAGGGCGGTCAGGTTTTACCAGGGGCTTCGTCGGAGAAGTGGCGGACGACGGCGGCATTCAGGTGTTGTGCTTGCCGATGTTTCGTAGCGCGCGCGAGAGAGTGGGTGGTACTAGGAGATGCGTAGGGATGTGGGGATCACGCTCATGTGGTTGAGGGGGCAAAGGGGTCGCTAGGCTCGCCGGAATTGGTGTTGCAGCTCGTCGGTGTCTGCGGCGGGGCGAGCTAAAATCGAGGCAGGCTAGGGGCTCTCTGGCAGCGGAGTTTGAAGGGAAAGAGAGAGGGGGCGGAGGGGATTATGTACGCGTGATTGCTGGGAAGAATTAGTGGGGCAATAGCGCAAATTAACGAGGAGGATTCAACAGCAGTAACAACAGGGGAAAGAACAGGTCGTGGGGTGGAGAAGACGACTAGCAGGTGGGACCTGGGCGTCAGCGAGTGAGAATGGTTACATGTGGGGTCCTTTAGTCAGTGACTGTGCGGGTGAGTGTTTGAGTAGAAAAACGATTCATGTGGGGAAGGGAGTGGGCTGACTGTTGGGCTAGATTGGGCCTGGTTTCTAGGCTGATTCGTTTTCTTATTTTTTTCTTTCTAATTATTTTTCCTTTTTCTTTTCTATTTTTCTGTTTTGGTTTTTGTTCAAATAATTCAAACACCATTTGAATTTAGATCTTTACCAAACTTTCAGTAAGTTTTAATGTTGTTTATCAATGCATTTTAAATTCCATTTTAGAATAATTCTTTTATTCTTTTATGGTTTATTATTTATTTAAAATAGGCACTTGTCTTTTTATTCAAATAAGATTTTATTTATATTTTCAAACTCTTATTTGAATCTTAATTTTTACCAAACCTTTTGATTTAGGTTTTATTTATTCATTAGTGCAAATAATTGACTTTGAATTTATTTAAAATATTTTAATAAGGTTTATTAATCATTTTAAATTGGGCATTTGTCTTTATTCAGATGAAATCAAATATGGTTTTAAACCCTTATAAATTTTATTCAAACAATTCTTTTATTATTTTTAAGTTAATTAAATAACTTTTTAATCCACTTTGGCAAATTCCAATTTATCATTTTCTTATGATTTAATTAATCATTTCTATTAGGGATTTTGTCTTCCATTTAAATATAAATGAATTATGGTTTAATCCCATATAAATTTTGTTGGAATATTCTTTACTCTTTTATTTTTTTTGGATTTGAATTAACTTTGTTACATTTTCTTATGGATTTAATTCAAGGTTTAAATTGTCTCTTGAATAATTTTTATTTAGGATTTATTATTTAGTTTAGGCAATTGTCTTTATTTAAATAAAGTTGGATATTTTTTAAATAATCTTTTACCCTTTTATTATTCAATAACTTTTCATTCCATTTACTTGGCCAATATTTAATTTGGTTTTTAAATATTCCTTATTTATTCATTAATTTCTTTATCTTATAAAATCCATATCTTTTTATTTATAGATACAAAATTGGTGATTCCAATTTGTATAATTTTTTTAATATTTGTTTATCCTTTTAAATCTCTTTAGATAGGAGTTTTATTAGCTTTGAAATTCAATTTCTTTATCTTATTAAATTCATAAGTTTTTATCCATGACTCCAAATTAAATGAAACCAATTCCTATGGTTTTATAATATTTTTGTTTATCATTTTTAATCCATAGTCTTAGAGGGATCTTGGAAATGATTTTCTTCCATTAGGAATTTAGGGTTTTGGTTTAACTTTTCCAAGTGTTTAAATTTCAAGGTACATTCATTTGATGAATGAATTTTCACTTGATTGAAATTTGTTGGATTCCATTTTATTCAATTTGTTCAATATGGGTTTTGATATTTCCATTTACAAACAAAACGTTTCTTTTCAACCTAAATTTCAACAATTATTTGTTTGGTTTATTTATTTTTCACATTTCAAAATTTGGAAAATTTTGGGATGTGACACATACTTGCCACTATTAGGACCTGAGTTCTTGCCTATGGTACAAGATGAGCGTACAGCCACATGGGGGCCTAGAAACCCCCTCGACCAACTAACTTGCCGAGTAGATTCTATGAGTCACTTAGTTCGGGCTTTCCATTCGACATACGCGTCTTGGATGTTCTTGAATGGAGGTGAAGGAGGTGCATTCATAACAGGTAGGTAAGCGTGGCCGGGAACAAGAGATGCCTGGCATCCGTAATCTTGAACCCCGCACACATCATTAGAGACCGGCTTCGAGACTCGACCCATTACGGCGGCATCTCCCTAGTGAGTGACTCATGGTCTCAGTGAAAGCAAGGTAAAGGTAATGTCCAACCACTCTCTGCCGGCCTTCCAAGGAAGAGGGATAATAATATTTGGCATTAAGAATCGGTTGGTACGTGTGGGTAAAGTTGTGCACCCCTACATGGTTAAATTTTTTTGAAAAGTCGTGTCTGTGGTTATGGACGAACTTGGAGACCAGATTCTAAGATCATAGAGAACTTTAACCTAATCGTTAAGTTGATCAACGTGTGCTTAAGGATGCTTCCTCATGGGTACGAGGGGTGATCCTAGATTGGTTCAGATGATGATGATTCAGTGGATATCAAAAGATGATTAAAGCTAGAGATACCGCTCTCTTATCCCCTTTTAAAATATTCTGATTAGGATAGATTCTTCTCCCTCTTGTTTTATAAAACAAAGATGGCTTTATGCAAAATAACTCCACCAGCCATAAGTCTTGCGGAGTACACCCTGTACTCACCCTTTCTTCGTTGATACTTTTGCAGCAGAGTAAGTGTTACTATAGAAGATGAGTTCTTCACGGCATCGACATCGGCGAGTAGCTTGGATTTCCCAGTCGGCAGTCTGGGATATATGGATTGGACGTCATCGTTATGCTTCAGGCCTCTTAGTCCATTTGTTAAGTTTGTTATACCTAATAGCATATTTTCCTTCCGTTGTTTGATATTTGTGGTCAGCGACCGCTGCTTGTAATATTTTGGTTCTCTGCTCAGTTATGAGCTCGCTGTAATAATTTTTGTGTCATTGGGTCACTGTTGTGTTACCGTTTCCTTCTCTGTACGCTTTTGAGATTTAGATTAGGCTTATGTTTAGACGAAGGTCTGGGATTTGTCTAGCCCTAATCCCGGGGGTGTCACAGGTTTTGGTATCAGAGCAGTACCGATTGTAGGAAACCCTTTCTACTGGTCGATGTTGAGTCTAGTGCTTGTGAAAACTATTTTCATAGATAAAAACTATGTGCGAAAACTCTAGTATGCTTCTTTTCCTCCTTATCCAGTTTCACTCAGGTATGCTTCTTTCATTTGAATTGTATTGGAAAGTCATATCATTTTGATATGGAGAATTCTAACATCTACATGAATATTTGTCTAAGTGGAGTTTTGGCTGGACTTTGCATAGAACAAGTTTTCCCTATCCTTTGAAAATAGTTTCTCTTTTTTCAAAACATTTCATCACACATTGGCACACTGGATACACTCCAGATGCTTCCCTTGTTCACCCAACAAGTTCTTAACTTAGAGAAATTGGGATGAGGAGATCCTTGATCATTTCAATGTCTTGGATGCTCAAAATGTCCATTACCGGTGACACGGCTAAGTACTTACGTTTTACCCTCTCGAGAGGTGGTGCACTTTTCCCACAAGACTCGACATGCATCGAGACATGACTTTTCAGAAACAATCCCTCGGATCAGCACAGACGCGTTCCGTCTATCATCACTACCACCAACTGTCTGCCTGTCTGAGTTCTTGCAACCTAGTTGGTCAAGGCAGAGCCCATATGCCATGTGGCTGCACTAGAAGCTTCTCAATACAAAACATCTCAAATCTCTTTGTTCCTGGGTGTCCATCCACAAGTGTGATACACAAGGTAAACCATATACATGGGCCTTGTGTAACCACTCAACACAAACCATTCTCACCATTCCACCAAGGTGATTCATTCAATTAGTTGTTTTATTTATCAAAAACATAGTCATAGACTTTGTACAATATCATAGCATGAATATTCAACCATTGTAATCTAATATCTAGGCTAAGCATACTAGCATAACTTGTCTCTTGATTTAGGAAGATTACTACCAGGATATATTCTATAGGATCTACTTTAGCATAGCAATAAATATAAAATTAGTCCTACCATGCATACTACAAAAATATCACTAATGCAATATTGAAAAGATAGGGATTTTGATGACCAAAGTATCACTTGCCTTTTTTTTAGAAAATCTAGGTACTCTCCTTGATCTTGTAATTGTCACACTCTTCAAAGATCACTACAATTCAATCAAGCAAAGCACACATTCAAAACAAGCACCTAAACAATTAACAAAACGAAACAATAAAAACAAAGGAATGCATGCAAGCATGCAAAAGGTTGTTTTATTGAAAAAGTGGTTTCTAACAAGGCTCTAAATGTTTCAAAACACCTACTGGTCTTTTATAAAAGTGGAAAATCATTTGAAACCAAGTTAGTGAAAAGAGGCCTTTTTAAATCATTTTTGTTTTACTAGAAATGCTTTTATTCAAAGTAATTATTCCTAGTTTTAACAACGTATATTTTTAAAATCAAATGTTAGTGTCTATGGTGAGAGGGTTCAAAACAAAACCATTTTCAAAAGGTTTCACTCAAAAAAAATTTTAGAACAATTTTTATACTCAAAATATTCCTATTAATGTTTCTGCATAAAACTACAAATTTTCAGAAACAAATGACCAAACCAGGGCAATAGTTGCAAATTAAAAAAATTTCTGAATCCATTGATATAAAATTTGTAATTTTTGGACATTCAAATCAAAAGTTATGGATTTTACAAATTCAAACATCTAAGATCAATTTATGGTTTTAAAAACAACAGCATGGCCACCTGGCGTGTTTCTACTGGCCAGTACCGCTTAGGGTGGATCGAGCAACACCGACCATAGGATCTAACTAAAATTTCATGGCACAGATCAACAAATACCGATTCGTTAACTGTTCTATCCTAGCCACCAGATCTGCATCCAACAGTTCAAAGTGTAATAACCTAAGATGGGCTGCGCTGGCAACGGTGCGCGTCGGGTGGATGGTGTTCTGGTGATTCCAGGGGCAAGATAGAGGGAACATGGCATTACCGTGTTCATGAGGTTGAGGCGGTTTTCAATATAGTCATGGATAGCAAAGATGCGCACGGGGTCGATAGGGATTCCTTGCCGGAGCTAGCGTTGGCGTCATCGGAGGTGAGCCTGCAGGTCACGCGCGAGTGAATGGAGAGCATCAAGAGACTCACAGGACAAGCGCGAACAAAAATCAAGGGTTAGAGGTCGAGGAGTGCACGGGTCTCACCGGGAATCTTCGCTGGAGCGGCGGGGTCATCGGTGGCATGCAGGCGAGGTCGTTGCCGAGCGTTAGGGGCGCGCGCGAGCAAATAGGGGCTGCTGGAATATGCGCACGACGATTGCTAATGAGATAGTGTGAGCTAGGGGGTAGGGGGTAGTCGGAGTCCATCGGAATTGGAGCTGGAGCTCGTCGGAGGCAGCGGTGGTTCGAGCGAAATTCAGGGCATCCTAGGGGCTCACTAGGTGCGACGTTTGAGGGTAAATGGAGAGGAGGGGGAGGCGTTTAAGCGAGCGTGGTCGCGGGAGGATATTACTAGTGAAATTAATCGAATTCATTCGAATTGAATCGAACCAGAAACAATAGAGAGAGAGAGAGGGGAACAGGTCTTGCGCGGTGAAGACAACGAGGTGACATGGACGTGGGTCCACTCCGTAAGCAAGGGGGTGCGGGGAAGGAGAGGGTGCAAAAAGATCTGAGGGAAGAGAAGAAGTGGCCCAGGTGGGCTGTGTGTTGGGCTTCTGCTTCGCTAGGTTGGGCTGGGGTGCTGGGTAGGTTAGTTTTCTATTTTTTTCCTTCTTAATCTTTTTCTTTTTCTGTTTCCATTTTCTGTTTTAATTCAAACCAAATTGTTTCCACTTTAATTTGAACTCAAGACTTTCCAAATCTTTTATGTAGCTTTAATCAAAACATGTGTTGATTTAATTAGTCCAATTCGGAAAAATCGAAATATTTTCTTATGATTTAATATTTATTTAAGTGAGGCAATTTGTACTTATTTAAATAAAATTAAATATATTTCAAACAAATATAATTTTATTCAAATAATCCTTTATTCCTTTTAATTATTAATAAACCTTTATTCCATTTGCTTATGGATTTAAGCCAAGGTTTAAATTGTTTTTGCAACATTTATTTTTTATTTAATTCTTTCTTTGTCTTATAAAATCCATATCTTTTTATTTATATTTCCAAAATTGGTGATTCCGATTTGTATAATTTTATTTAATATTTATTTATATTTTTAAATCCTTTTAGGATTACTTTTCTCACAATTTGGTGTTGATTTTAGTTAGGAGCTTTATTAGCCTTGGAAATTACTTTCTTTTATCTTATTAAAATCATAAGTTTTTATCCATGGCTCCAAATTGAATGAAACCAATTTCCATGATTTTGTAATATTTTTGTTTAGCATTCCTGGTCATTTAGAAATATTTTTTTCTAAATTTTATATGGAACAAAGCCATAGTCTTAGAGTGATCTTGGAGATGATTTCTTTCATTCGGGTTTTAGGGTTTTTGATTTACTTTTTACAAGTTCTTTAATTTCAAGGTAGATCCATTTATGAATGCATTTGACTTGTTTCAAAATTTGTTTATTTCCTTTTCATTCAAATCTTGTTCAAGTAAGGTTTTGATGTTTTCCATTTAGAAGCATAAAAGTTTCTTTTCACCCTAAATTTCAACAATTATTTCTTTTGTTTGTTTATTTATCACATTTCAAATTTTGGAAAATTTTGGGATGTGACAGACCACCACCCTTAAGAGGAATCTCGTCCCGAGATTCGGGAAGGCTAGAGACTACAAGTTTGTTTCAAGAAAACTAGGGTACTACCACCCTTAAAAGATTTTTAACTAGATGACATCTTGGCTTACTTGGTGTCTTGATGTAACTTCTCTGGAGAGTTGTTTGCATAGTGTCCTTTGTTACCACATTTGAAACATGTGACAAGGTTGATGTCTCTTCCAAATTTGCTTGTCTTGGTCTTCTTCTTTTCTGGACAATTTGATGCATAATGGACTAGCTATTTGCATTTGTTGCACATCACTTGGCTAATGTCTTCTTTTATCTTAGGTATCACTACCTCTTGAAAGGATAGAGATGTCGCCTAGAGGGGGGTGAATAGGCAATTTCAAAACTGTTACGGTTTTGGCTTGATAGTATGCGGAATTAAACTAATCGTTCATTTTACAAACACAAAACCTAAATATACTAGGATCAACTAAGTGCACCAACAACAAGTTAAGATAAGCAAGATAGAACAAGATAAATACACTACAAGTGATAAGCAAGATATAAGTATTTCAACCTCGATGGCTATCACAAGGAAAGTAAGCTCGGGTATAGAGATAACTGAGGAATGTGGAGACAAAGATGTATTCCTGTGTTCCCTTACAAGTAAGGTATGTCACGTTGGAAAGTTGTGGGATTCCACGAAGGATTTCCCAACTCCACGAAGGCTCACCTTCTTCTCCGAGTCTATCCCACAAAGGAATAGGCCCTTTCCTTATGGCTAGCTTTTCCTCCACTCCGTAGATGGCAATCTCCAAAACCACTTCACAAAATCCACGAAGGAGAAGCCCGGGTCTCTTCACAATCTTCCACGAAGAGAACACCACGACACCAACCACCAAGCCAACTAGGAGGTCACCCTCCAAGAGTAACAAGCTCACAGTCTCTCACTCGAACAAATCGAAATGGAGAGATCAACACTAATGCAAGAATGCAAAGCAAGAACACTAAGAGTGCTCAAATCCTACACTCTCAAATCCCACCAAAGAAACATGTGCTAGGGAGGAATTAGGGAGGAAGAACAATGGTGGAAACCAACAAATGACTCCAAGATCTAGATCCAATGGGTTCCCCTCACTTAGAGGAGGAATTAATTGGTGGGGATTGTAGATCTAGATCTCTTCTTCCAAAGCCCTCAAAAAGATGCAAGATTCATAGGAGGGAATGGAAAGGAAGAAAGCTCAAAGGGGTCAACAATGGTGGTCGAAAACGTGCTAAAGACCCCTTGAACTTTTGGGAAGAAGCCCCCCTTTTATACCCCTTCAAGGGGGATGACCGTTGGAAGCAAGATGCGATGGGCGAACATGTTCCAGTGACGAAACCGGCGCCGCCGGATCAGCCGCCGGAATTTCCGGTCAAAACCGGAAATTCCGGTACAAACCGAAACATCATACATAACAGTTTTTTGGTGTTTTGCCGAAAATTTCCGGCGGTCACCGGAAATTCCGGCCACAGACTCGGTCCGCCGGAATTCTCGCGGGAACAAAACATGGCACATGAAACGGCGATAACATTTGCGTCCGGACTCCGATTTTGATGATCTTGGGCTTGTTTTGACGAGGAAAACAAGCCCTAAAAGATGGTGTGGATAAACATGATAGTATAGAAAAGAAGCATAGAACCAAATAAAGAAAGGTGAGAATCCTCCCTAAATGAAGAACCAATAAAACCTTCAAACTCGAAAATGCCATAGAAGATGCATACGAATTCCGTTTTCGATGAACTTGGTCTTGTTGAAGAGCTAGCAAAAAGCTCAAGAACCTCGAATGAAGAAACACTAAGAATAAAAGAAATAGGAACATGCAAAGTATGCAAAGGATTGAGATTCCTATGATGATGTGATCAAGTTACCCAACCGAAGCCCCTCTTAATAGTGTGGCTATGTATCCTATAACGCGGTCTCCCAACAACCACCTTGAGACCAGCAAAAGGAAAACCTAGTAAATCCATACCTTTTCCTTGCGCATCCCGCTTGATCTTGATGACAACACTTCAATCTCCATCAAAGCCGGAATGCATCACTTGATCATTGTTGCTTCGTGAAGACTTCTACTTTTCTCCCCCATACACCACTATGGGATAGCTTTATTAATACATGTCTTCACATGTCCATTATCACCAATATGGACGGCAAGATTCAAGCAAATTATCTTCTCGAGATGCTTATCTTGAACTTTCCCTTCTCAACCTTGATGACGATAACCACTTGATGTCATCCTCTCATGGGCTATATAAGATCTTCACTTTTGAAGCATGCCCACGGATAGATACCTATACCATATAGAAAACGCAAAGGCACATATATAATGGGTTAGTTCATGATGCATAATTGACAAGGCTTACCATACCACAAGATCCATGTTATACATTCTTTATGCTTCATGTGTTGACCAACTTGAAATCACTCTTCACTCTTTGTATAGGTCAACCATGTATCTTCTCATGCTCCATCTCAATATATTGAGGTACATAAAGAACTCTTAATTTCATTACATGCTCTAAATCTTAGTCAATCATAGCTCAACTAATGACGCTATCATGACACCGTCTTAGAGCCATATCTTGAATTCTTCTATTGAGATCACACTCTCAAGATTATGATCATATCATATTCTTCTCTTCAACTCGATGATCTTGAGGCCAATACTCAAGGTATATATTTATCCTCATGGCATCCATACTGGAATCCAACACATTGTCTACAAGCATGACCTATGGAATATTCCTTCATATAAAACTCAGTGAAAACACTAGTCCATAGGGATTGTCATTAATCACCAAAACCACACATATGGGCAATTACTCTTTCAATCTCCCCCATTTTGGTAATTGATGACAATCACAACAATAGGGTTTATATAATGAATATTAGAAACAAGTACGTAGCTTATCCGAGAATAAGTTGTGTACAAGAGGTTGCATTTGATATGGTAAAGTAACACAAAGCTACTAGCATATATCAAAACCGATTCTACTTACACAAACTACAAAAAATGCAAGATGTGAGTAGAACCAACATATATAGAGCAAACTCCCCCACAATATATGCATGTGTGATGAACTTGAATTTCATTGCATACATTCTCAAGAATAAACTTTGGGAGAGTTTACACTATATATACAACCATGCAAAACATAATAAAGATGAAATGCATGAAAGGAAAACACTTAAGAACAAACCAAACTTAAGTATAAAACCATTTCACTTAAAACCTCCAAAGTTCCCCCCCATTGACAACAGGTACCAAAATGGATGACAAAGTTAAAAGGCCAATATAGTATGATTTCCTCCCCAAGATGTGTATTTCTAGTATTTTGAGTGAAATCAAATGCACATATCCAATGACGAATATTTGGAGTAAATCAAGCTATATTGAGGATCAAAGATTGCTACAATGATAAAACGGTGAAGAAACTTCAATGGATGAAGCAAGCAATCCAATAATCCAAAAAACAAATGGACAAATAATGCTCTAAATGAGTTAAGGAAGCTCGCCAAGGTTCGTGCATAATTTTTAATTAATGCATTTGAATACAATATGCACAAACATGCAATCCTCACTCCCTCTATATCATTTATAACACAACCAAGATACAAGGAGTAGATATAAATAAATACACTTGTCAAGACAAGCTTAAGTCCAAAATAAACCAAATATGAGATATGAGTGCGTGAAGATGCAATAAAAGTAAACCATGTAGGGGTTCATAACATGGAAAACAAAAAATTTCTACCGCATGCACACAAACAAGCCAAGATCTATCTACTAGATTGTAGCAACGAGTCGATAGAAGAACTCACCCTTGAAGATTCCAAAGCGGTTAACGAGAGCAGATTCTCGTGGGTGATGTAGTCGTACACTTGTCGATCTCAAGATCGCGTAGACGATCCTTCCGGCGCTGCGTTCCTGCAGCGCTTCCACAGTCGGTCACACTTTCGGTACTCTATGAAGACCTTCATCTCCCTTGTTCCAGCAGGCAGCGGAGGTTGTAGCACTCTCCTCGTGATTCCACCAGCACGACGGCGTGGTGTCGGAAGTAGAGGGAAGATCCCACAGGGCTTCGCCTAAGAGAGAGCCTTGGCGATCTACGGATTAGAGGGCACCAAGGGGAGGTGGTGTAGCCGGCGTCTAGGGTTTGGCAAAACCTAACTCGGCGACTTGGAGGAGCCCTAGGCGGCGGCAACACTTGGAGGGTGGTGGCGCCTGGGAGCTAGGGTTTTTGTGTGAGTGGTAGGGGGCGCCCTACCCCTCCTTATATAGGTGGGGGAGGCGGTTTGGGAGGAGGGATTCCTCCCCCAACACCACCTCCTTGGCCGGCGGGTGGAGGGAGTGGGATTCCTAGCCTAGGTAGGTTTCCTACTCTCCCTCCACCAAGCAATGTTCGGATTTGACTTTTCAAATTGGCGTTTGACTTTCAAACTTGGATTTGATTTATCTCTTCATATTTCCCAGCCAAGTGACCTAGTACATGATGCAACCATTCCACATTGTCATGACACATTCACGTACCCTTCCCCTTCTGGAGTGCCGGACCTTCCAGACCCTTCTAGAACATTCCTGGTGAAAACACCGAAATTATTTCTGAACTCCGGAAACAGGACTTTCCTTATATGAATCTTATTCTCCGGAGCATTCTGGATCTCCTAGTGATATCCCGGATCCCATCTGAGACTCCCAACAACATTCGGTCTCTTACTCATTATTCCATAACTATACAACAACATTGAATCCTTAAGTGTGTCTCCCTACGGTTCGTGAATTATGCGGACATGACCGAGACACTTCTCCGATCAATAACCAATAGAGGAATCTGGAAATTCATATGGCTCCCACATATTTCAACGATTACTTTGCGATCAAATGAACCACTTACATACGATACCAATTTCCCTTTGTCTCACTATAGTTTACTTATCCGAGGTTTTGATCGTCGGTATCTCTGCATACCTAGTTCAACCTCATTACCGATAAGTAATCTTTTCTCGTTCCCGTGAGATGTGATCCCTTGTGAGCCAGTCACATGCTTGCAAGCTAATTGGATGATATTCCACCGAGAGGGCCCATAGTATATCTATCTGTCATATGGATGGACAAATCCCACTCTTGTTCCATGTGCCTCAACCCATACTTTCCGAACACTCAATGCCACCTTTATAACCACACAGTTACGGTGTGGTGTTTGATGTCACCAAAGCATTCTTCCGGTGATGGTGATTAGCATGATCTCATGGTTGAAGGAATTAGGTTACTATGTATCAGAAAGGTTATAGCAAACAAACTATTAAAATGACTTGATCTTTATGCTATGCTTATCTATAGGAGTATGTCCATCATACCATTCTCCTAATGATATGATCTTGTTGTTAATAACATCTCAATGTTCATGATCTAGAAACCACGATCATCTATTAACCAACAAGCTAGTATTATAAAGAGGCTTTACTAGGGACTCTAATTTAGTTTACTAATCACACAAGTATTAATGTTACCGGTTAATACTATTATAGCATGAATGTAAAACATTTATCATAGACACAAAGATATAATAATAACCACTTTTATTATTGGCTCTAGGCCATATCTCCAACAAACCAAGAACTCATAAATCAAGACCTTACCAATATCATTAAAAACCAAGAGGATAAGAGATATGGTCGGCAAAGAGCGATGATATCAAGGCGAGAGATTAACACTCTCGTGTATATAAGTTTATAAGTGGCAAAACATGAGAATAATCCACAAATAAACAACCATACAAAAGAGGTTAATAAAATAAGAAAACATGATATCCAAGAGGAAGTCATAAGATATACCAAACATGATAATTTTTTGCTTAAGTGCATATATATCCCATGGATCTATTTTCTCTTATGGTATATCAATGAACTTCACCAAAGAAAAATAAAAAACTTAAAAACATCACAACTAACACTAAGGGAACAAATGCTAGTTGGGATACTTTGAGAAAGGAAACAAGTAGCAAAAGGAAGGATTCAGAGCAATTTTAACAATATTGCACATGAGAATACCTTGAGGAATTGATATGCAATAAATTGCTATAAGGCATATTTGGAATTGGTGAATCATGAACATGATTTTATATACTCCCCATTATATGCATCATCTCAAATTACTCACATAAGCAATAAGGATAAAGAAGTCTTTCAAGGATCCTCGCAAGAACCGCAACATTTACAAATAGATAAATTCATGCCAAGATGCAACCTACAAGAGATTGGATGAAAGAATAGTATGCATGAATAAGATACTTGTTACAGAATTTTTCGATCATCCTAGCTTGGCTCCAATTATCATGTGGTGACAATACATTCCTTATAGACAAGACAAGCATCTATTGCATCTCCAATGTAACTAAAACAACATTCAAGTACATCTTGGTCCCCAAACTTATTGGGTCCAAAGTGGTGCATATTTAGAGATGAAATTTGAATTTCATGCACATCTTAGATGTTTAAGGATTTGATGGAGTATGCCCTATATATTGGATCAAAGAAAGCAAAAAATAGATGAGATATACATTTAGTATGCATTCATGCACGAGATTTCAAGATCCAACAAAGATATAATTTGGACAAATCACCCAAATATTCAATAAGGCATACAAGGTGTGACCAAACACATTTGTTGCCCAAACTATATCAAAGAATAAAATCAACACACTATTTGTTCAACGAAGTTCAACAAATGAACTAAGCAAAAACTATTGAGCAAAAATATGAAATACAACAAAAATACTCAAGGATTATCTCGTTTAAGAAAATAAAATAGAGAAGAAAGAATGAGATAACAAACTCCCAAAAGAGCAAGGTTTCAACAAATAAACCAAACCCTTAATACTTTTCACAATGGCGCAAGGTTCCGAGAAGAAAAGGTTTGTCTTCCACTAAAACACATTTTATAATAATCAAAAACATCATCAAAGAGATATTCAAAAGCCAAGGAACACAATGGGAGCCACAACAAATTTTTCGAAAGAAAATAAGGCAATAAGAGGTGAAATCCAAGGTGAAGATGATCCACAAATGCTACCACACATAAGTATATCAATTGTCGAAGACAATGAGTGTATTGGAATTGATTTTTGGTGGTATATTGCACGGATATTAAAGATAAATCTTCAGATAAAAATCATAGGATATGAATAAAAATATTAAGCACTATGCAAAGATAGAGATTCTTGATAGCTTCAATCTAGTCACACAATCATGCAAAGCAATGATTATAATAACTTGAAGCAAATGGTCTCCCAAATAAGATATATAGATATGTATCTGATGAAGACCGCATCAAGAATTTCTTACTCAAACAAAGACCAAAAAGAGGAGCAATAAAAGATTCTAACAAAAATAGGACCTTGTTTGAGCCAACATGCCACCTAGAAACAAGATAATCAACAATATCAACTCTAAGTGGCACTACCTCATATGTTCATATTTCCTAGGATTGTGATATGCAAAAGAAGCATATTACTCCCCCATAATGTGATATTAATTTTTTCTTAATAAGAGGCAAAGCAACCTCAACTAGAGAGAATTAATGGGCATTTAGAATTTGAATTTATCATGAGTATGACACACCACATAGTGACTAGATAAGCTTGCAATATCAATACTAAGCGGTAGTACTCATGTACACATATTTTAAGGTTTGAGATATGCACGAGGCATGTCACTCTCCCCAAATGGTATGTTCCATTAACCACTCTAAAAGAGCCAAATAAGATATCATTAATATGCATTAGAGGCTCCAAGCAAAACACAGAGTAAATGATGTGCCAAACACCTATACATACTTGAATACACAAAATAATCAAGCATGAGGCACACAAAATACAAACACATAGTTGGTACAAAACCAAAAAATGTAAAGGGGACAAGTAACTTACAAAATAAACGAGTTAAGTACAAGTTACCGCGAAGAGGCACATTGGCATGATCAAATATAATATATGAAGATCCCTTAATTCTTCATGAGTTATCCAAGTCTCCAATGCCCTCCATAAACACCTATTGATAAAGTTTGAGCTTGTTGGTCCCCAACCAAATTGGGTCCTAAGAGGTTAGTCACAATAGGCTTGGCAACCCAAATGGTTCTTTTCTTGACACCACTTTGAGTTCCAACAAACTTGGCAAACACATTTCCATCCTTATCCTTCCTAAGATAATAATTATCATCAACAATGATAGGGATAGATAAGGTACCATTTGAACATGAAGAGGCAAAGTGCCCCTTCACACGACATATGTAGCAACAAGTGCTCCACTTTCTCTTCATCATTGATTTCTTGGCTTGGGGAGCATTATCTGGATTCTTCTTCGGAAGTGGACTAACTTCAACTTTGGCTTGAACATGAACTTGTGGCCGCTTCCCTTGTTGCTTCTCACTCAAGTGTCTTTTCTTCAATGGACAAGATCTTACATGATGTCCTTCAACCTTGCACTTGAAGCAAATAATCTTGGCCGAATTCTTGACTTAGTTTTGGCCCTTCTTCTTGTTTCTCTTGGACTTGTTCCTGCTATTGGAGTTGAATCCAAGTCCACTTTAATCATTAGGGGATTTTTGCACACTCAAAATATTATCGAGTGTGGATTTCCCTTCATGACTCTTATCCAAGTCATTCCTCAATGAAGTGACCTGGGCCTTGAGCTCTTTGATTTCCTCTACATGGTTAGTAGAAATACAAGTACTGATGGGTTTCGTGGCATAGTAAATCAAAATTTTCTACGGATGCGAACAGAGGGAAAGCCAAGATCTAATCTAGGAGATGCAAACAACGAGAGAGATTGGATAAGATCTTCATACCCTTGAAGATTCGCACAGCGGAACTTTCGTCGGAACGTGGGTGATGTAGTCGTACTCGCTTCTCCTCCTCACGATCTGATCCTATCTAGCACCACAAGTGGCGATGCCTCCGTGAGATGCACACGTGCGGCACCTCGACGTCTCCTCCTTCCTCGGTCCAGCAAGTATGGTGGAGAGACGGATTGGATCTACAACGCGATGGCGCGGTGTATGTGGTGGAGAGTTTCTGCAGCAGGGCTTCGCCTACACGCAGTCGGGAGGGAGAGAGAGAGGAGGGCAGCAGGGCGGCTAGGGTTGAGGAGGAGGTGTGGGGGGGTGGTGCGCCCCAGCCCTCTATATATAGAGGGGTGGGCGCCATCCCTAACCCCTCCCCCAAGCACAAAACCGGCGGCCAAGGAGGGAGGAGTGGGGGGCAAGGAACCCCCCCCCTTCTAGAAGCTCCAATTAGGGTTTATCCCTAGTTTGGCCGGCTGGGCCCTATGGGGCCTTGTTCCCCTGGACCAATGTGGCCAGAGCACTCCCTCATAGGCCCATGCCCCCTCCCGGAAGGTGGGGCCACGTTGGTCCCCTTCCAGAAGGTTCTAGAAGCTTTCGGTACAATACCGATTAACCCGGAACAATTCCGAACTCCAAAAACTGCACTGCCTTATATGAATCTTATTCTCCGGACCATTCCGGAACCTCTCGTGATGTCCCGGATCCCATCCGAGACTCCGAACAAAAACTCATAAACCAATTATCCAATATATCCTAGCGTCGAGACACGTTAAGTGTGTGACCCTTCGGGTTCGAGAATATGCAGACATGATCTTCTATCAATAATCAACAGCGGGGTCTGGAAACCCATATTGACTCCCACACATTCATCGATGATCATATCGGATGAAGAACGATGCCAGGATTCAATCAATCCCATATATATATATTCCCTTCGTAACGCGGTATTTTACTTGCCCGAGATGTGATCGTCGGTACCGTCATACCTAGTTCAATCTCATTCACAGCAAGTACTTTACTCGTTCCATAATCCGATATCACTTTGTGATTAAATCCTTAACCACATGCTTGCAAGCGGTGTTGATATCGATTACCGAGTGGGCCCGAAGTATATCTCTCCGACTTGGGAGGGACAAATCCCATCTCGATACATACAACCCAATAGGTACTTTCCAATCACCTGAGAGACACCTTTATGATCACCCTCTCATAGGATGACGTTTGATGACCTCAAAGCTTTCTTCCGATACCAGGGAGTTGTATTATCTCATGGTCTAAGGAATACAATATTTGACATAAGAAAAGCTTCGCAAAGATGAACACGATGACATGATCTAATTGCTTCGCTTAGTTTGGGTCTGTCCATCATATCATTATCCCAATGATATAATCTCATTATTAATCGACAACTCATGTACATAGGAAACCTTAACCATCATTAATCAATGAGCTAGTCCATAGAGGCGTACTAGGGACACGGTGTTGTTTACAAACCACACAAGTATTAAAGTTTCCGCTTAATACAATTCTAGCATGGAATATAAACATTATCATGAACAAGAATTATAATAATAACATCTTTATTATTGCCTCTAGGGCATAATTCCAACAAGTACTAAAGGAATTAGAAGCTTCATTGTTAGAGAAACATGGAAAAGCAAGTAATCCAACACAAGGTTTATCAATAATATGGCAAAATGGCTTACTAGGACTAGCACACGGAAAAATAGCATTTTGAGTAGAAGTTGTGCTAATGTCCAAAAGAGTCTCACAATATGTTACCTTGGTAATAATTGACTCACGATCTAACATTATCCCATCATGGGAGATTAGAAGATCATTATGAGAGCCCGAGAGCTTTTCATGACTTTCTTCCAATTTCCTATACTTGCTAGTTAGCAACTCAAGTTGAGCCCTTAGCTCAACGTTCTCCTTTAGGGTAGATGCTTCACAAGAAGTAGAGTTAGTAGCACAAGCATCATTAATGGAATTTTCCTTTTCAAGCTCATTAGATTAAATTTCTTGTGTGAGGAGACAATTAGTGTGCTTCTCCTCGGCAAGCTCTTGCTTAAGGAGATTGAATCTCCGAATCCCATCATCAAGTAGGAAATCCATCTCCTCTATGGTTCCTGTTTGTTTAGTTATGGTGTCCATAACGTGTTTGAGACAAGTAATGGCCTTATTATTACCATGAAGAGAGGTACACAAAAAGGTAAACTCAAGCAAGAGAGCACTAGTATCCTCATCAATGTCGTCATCACTATCATTGCTACTATATTTAGAAGATATATTGGGATCCAAAGTAGGAGATACCTTTGATCCTCTTTCCATAAGGGACATGTGAGCACAGGAGGATGAAGATGAGGATATTCTTGAATCTTCAATCATGATCATGTCTTGCTCCATAGAATGTTTGATTTCCTTTACATTGTTAGATAAACAACTAGAGGAAATAGAAGAATTTTGTTCATGGGAACAAGGCAAATCAAGCATATCATTTATACTAGTACTCAAATAATTTCTAGATGATATACAAGGACTAGCAACACAAGGGGATATAACATTATTGTTGCAGGAAGTGCTTAAGTCCAAACTCCCTACTTCATTGGTGTAAATAGAAACACTACCATCATCACATATGATTTTTCCACTCACCATGCCATTACCTTGTGACTTGTCACATGTAAGTGAGGTGGAAAGAATTGAGGTCACATCGCGACCGGAGGTGGAAGCAACTTGGAGCTCTTCATGATGTGAGGGAGAAGAGAGCTCCTTGGAGATACCACCAACCCTATGAGAAATGGAGCCACCAAATATTTCTTTAAGCTTGGTCCACATCTCATGAGACGACTTGCGCTTTACAATCGTCAATGTAGAGGTCCCAACCTTTAGTAAGGTAGATATCCCTGTGTTTACAATGCTAGTACCTGGATCAATAGCTAGCATCCACAGTTAAGATGTAATATCAAGAAACAAAGGTCATAATACAACTTTATAACCAGGAATAAAATAATTCATTACATCTTACATAGCCCAATTGGATATCTCATTACAATGCAGTAGAAATAACTATATAGCATGGAGTCCTTCATCTTCAAAGTTCCACATGCAATCATGTTGGTTGTAGACTTGTAATCCTGATCAACACACTTTACTACATCAAACAAACCTACAACATAATAAGTTATAGCTGCAAGGGTCAATAAATTTGAATTGTATTCGCAAGTGATACTATGGTATAGTAGTGGTATCTATCATCTATATGCATTTGGATAAGTGGAGATTAGGCTTGCTTTGCTCAAAATAGATTTTCCTTATCATTTGAAAACACTAAGTTTTTGTTTGTCAAAAATCACCAAAGGCATCTCCTAATAGAAATTGTTGATCCTTAAACCCTTGTTCAACCACAAGTTTTTAACTTAGAAATTGGGATGAGGAGATTCTTGATAGCTTCCATGTATTGATGCTCAAATTGCCCATTGCCTGGACACGACTAAGTACTTAGATTTTACACTCTCGAGAGGTGGTGCACTTTCCCCACAAGACTAGACATGCATCGAGACAAGATCTTTCAGAAGCCTTCCCTTAGACTAGTATGGACGCGTTCCAACCTAGCATCCCCTACCACCAACTGTCCATTTGGCTAAGTTATTACAACCTATATGATCTAGGCAGAGCCCATAATGCCAAGTGGCTGCACTTGAAGCTTCTCAACATTTGACATCTCAAATCTCTTTGTTCCTGGGTGGCATTCCACAAGTGAGATACACTAGGCTAAGCCATAAATATGGGCCCTGTGTAACCACTCAACACAAACCATTCTTTCCATTCCACCCAGGTGATTCATTCACATAGATGTTTTATTAAACAAAACACAAGTCCTTGTAACACCCTCGCCTGATAAGGCTGAGTTCATGTGTATAGTGCCAATACCTGGATCGGTTCACTGGCACACAGAGTACAAAATAATACCAAATATAACTGTGCATCATAAATACAACGAATATGATCCAGAATTTAAATTATTTATTCACTACACAGCGGAAAACGAATACAAGGTAGATCTCCATCCTTCAAATGAGCCACAGGCGAACAATTGTTGAGTGGAGTCTCGCGACCTATGAACGATCACTCAGATACGATATAACCTGCAACATGAAACGTTGTAGCCACGAATGGTCAATACATTGAATGTATGGCAAGTAGGCTAAAGCGGTTAACAACATATCTATCAACTACATGCTTATTTGGCCAAGTGGAGTTCATGCTCATTTGCATAAAGCAACAATTTTATCCTAACATTTGTAACAAAGTAGTTTTCCAATACGATAAATAGGACACTCTGGTTCACTCCCAGGTGCTCCTAACCAATTATGTTCACCCAACAAGTTTTAGGTAATTAAGAAATAAGGATGAGTGAGAAATATCATAGCATCAATATCAGGTCGCTCAAATTGTCCATAACCGGGGACACGGCTAAGCACTTAGTTTATACACCCTGCAGGGGTTAGTACACTTTACCCATGTGACTTGTCCAGCCCAGCTCATACCACCAGTCTCATATTGGGTGATTATAGGGAGAAGTCCAATAAGGAACCGTTCGGGAAGTAGCTCCCCAATCCCGACGCGCACCGGTCCAACCTACACTATCTACATCTCTGGATACGCGGGTTCGAGTTACCACAACCTACTAAGTTCAACCAACCGCCCATTTCATTATTGGCACATGGTTGCACATAAAAGCTACCAAACAAAGAAGCCAATCCTTTCTCAGTGTCCTGGGTGCCTTTCCGCAATGATACCACCAAAAATTATCAATCCCATCACATCCAGGAGATTCATTGATTAAGTTGTTTAGTTTTCGCAAACCAACACATTTAGAAACAACTTCAGTGATGTAACCCAGCCCTCGATCAACACATTATGGCTAAGCACATCTACCAACGGTGGCTCATAAACAAGGAATGCTAGGGAATAATATGGGACATAGCATAGAATATACACATCAATTCCTACATATGCAATTCTACAAAAACATCTACAATGCATAGGAAAACAGTAGGACATTTATGACCAAGATAGCACCACTTGCCTTTGTTGTAGATGTAGTCGATTAGATAATCCTCACAATTCTCATAGATAAAATGGTTGCTCTTGTCATAACCACAATACTTGCAATCATAGTAGTTGCAATCACACACGTTGCACTCCTTGCAATCTAACGTTTGAAGCAAACACAACAAACACCATTCAAAACGTTGCAAACATACAACAGTGCAAAATTACAAGAAAACAATGATGAACAGATGCATGCATGACGATTTAATGAGTCACAATGGTTGCATTTAGTGTTTTGAACATAATTAGATTACATGATGCACGTGGAAAGTCATTTAATGCACTAAAGCTTTTATTACTAAAGTTGTATCGATTTGATATGGTGTATACCACTTTAATCGAACTAAATTTGTTTATGTCGTATTAAATTGTGCACTAGATGCTACTGGATAGGTAATGCAATTTAGAGACAGTAGCAATTTGACTCACCTAAAAAGGAGTTATAGATATTTTCTTATGAGTAAAACACTATTTCAATGGGTTTAAATATTTTTGTATGAATTTATATTTTAACAGTACCAAATAATTTGGCATGCAATTTATCTGTATAGATATTGTCAATACAAAACCTTAGCATTTGGATTCACCCTAATCGGAGTTATAGATCTTTTTGTATGATTTAAATAGTGTTGAATGGGTTTTAACTGATTCATATAGTTTCTGTTGTCTAAAAATCGAACTAAAATTATATCTATAATCTCCATAGAATTGTGATTTCAGGGACATATTATTTGTAATTTTCTGAATAGTATTTATTTTCTTATGAATTTATTACTCTAAAAGAATCCATTAAACCATTTATTTAATTACTATAAAACCTTACAGTATTTGCCTGAACCATTTGCATATTGATGATGTACATGGAACCAGCTTTCCATCGGTATATCATTTATATTTTTGTGACAAGCAATTAATTTACTATGAATTTAATGATTTATAAATCCATTGAAACTATTTAAATTGCTACGGGTTAAATAATCGGAAAAGGCTAGATCCAACCAGATATTATTACTATACATTACAGTAGCTTCAATTTGATATATTGTTCATATTTTTCGGAGTTACAGATAATTTCCTATGAATTTATTAACCTAAAAGACCATTAAAACTAATTAAATTACTGCAGTAACTACGTACAGTAAAAGTTGGATCTATTCTAATAAGATGATTCTATGTGAAATTATCTTCAATTTGATATATTATACGCAATTTTTGGACGCGGTATAAATTTCTAATGAATTTTACAAGTTAGATCTATAATATGCAATTTTAAATTCGAACGGAATATTCCAGAGAATATTCCGCTGACGGGACAGGTTTACTTTGCATGCTGACTGGGACTATATGTTGACCTGACGTTGACGTGGCGTTGATGAGGAAGCTGACCGGGATGACGACATGGCACGCACCGGTTTGATTGGACCTCGACCGTCTGCATAGGATCCGAAGGCTAGAAGAAGAGATTGACCCGATTTTGGCCCAGAATAGACAAGAAACAGATCTGTGTTAGAGAGACAAATCCGTAGGTCAAATTGAAAAACTTATAACATGAAAGTTGTGGGGAATCATTATTCCTACCTTCTCACCAACGGAATTTGGATTTACACCGTAAGATCTGAAATATCGCGATACAAAATTATCTGGCTATGGTGGATGAAAAGAGGTGAGGTGTGTCGGGATTGAAAGATTTCGACGAGTCCTACAACTTTTGTTTTTTGACCGAAGGCAAACAACGAAGTCTAGATGGGTTAAAAAGCGAAATAAGATTCGGGCATGTGTAGATTCGGGATTTCGAGGAGAGAAACTCGTACAGCTGTGGCTCCACGAGTTTATATGGAGTTTTAGGACGGTGTAAAGATAGGATTTGGAGTAGGGAACAAGTAGAAACAAACGAAAGTCGATTTGGAGTTGTAGATAAAAAGTTATAGCAGTTTGAATAGAGATAGGTTTGATAAAACTCGTTTTGCACGCTTTTTAAAGCAAATCTGGTCACGTACGTGCGCGCGTGTAGCTGCTCCGGTCGGTCCGAGTGGGCGGCCCGTTTAGTTTTTTTTCTTTTTCTTTTTCTATTTACTTGTTTCCCTTATATCTTTTGCATACGAACTCCAAATGACGCGATTCTTGTTTCTAAATTTTTCTAAAATCGGATAGATCATTATTGGATCAAATTTGTAATCTTTTTACTAGTTTGGAAGTAGTGGATTTATAAATCATTGTATATTCCATTTTATTTATATATTTATTTGTTTGTATTTATTCCATAACTTTTTCATACTAGCTCCAAATGAGCTCAATTTTATTTCTGAAATTTTGTAGTATTAATTGGATCTCTTTAGGCTATAATTATCAATAATTTATGCCTTAACAAAAATGGGTTTTATAAAGTCAATTTAATTACCCTTAGGAACATTTGGGCGAATCAACTATAGGATTTAGATACCAGGATTTGGATTTAGTTTGTGAGAACTTTGCATGGATATAATGAAGTGCTTATGAATGATTCATGATTTTCATTTTTAAATCTTGCACACCAATTCTACAATCCATAATCAATCCATGCCCTTTTGCTTATATGGCTACTTAGGTCATAACAAAAGAATATAAGATTTTGAATTCAAGGTTGAGAGGATTTTCTATTCAAAAAGTTTCTTCTCTTTGAGAATTTTCAACAAAGTCAAACAATCAATCAAACTTATTTATTTATTTCACATTCCAAAATTAGGAGAATTTTGGGATGTGACAGTCCTTGACTTAGAAATATTTCATAGCATGAATATAATCCATCATTGTTTTCTACTAGCTAAGCTAAGCATGATTGTAGTAGGAATCTTAACTTAGGAAAATTCTAGTAAGGTTTCATCTACTAGGATTTCCCATGGCTTAGTTTATACTTAGCAAAAATTTCATGTAAGTCCTACTTAGAAATATCACTAATGCATAGTGAAAATAATAGGACAAAAGTATGAAGCACCACTTGCCTTTTGGTAGAGAATATAAGTTCACTCCTTGATCTTGCAATAGTCACACTCTTCAAATTCCACTACAATTCAATCAAGCAAGCAAATATTCAAACTACCATTCAAGCAATCATCACATAGAATAATAAAAACAAAGCAACACATTCAAGCATGCCAAAGATAGTTTTATTTAGAAAAGTGGTTTCTATTAGGTTATAAACATTTTAAAACACCCATTGGTCATTTATAAAAGTGACAAAACCATTTAATCTTAAACTAGTGGAAATGGCCATTTGAATCATTCTTGTTTTGCTAGAAATGATTTAAATCAAAAGGAATATTTTCTAGTGTTTGCCAAATATGTTTTTAAACACAAGTGTTAGTGTTTCAAGGTCAAGTGTTTATTATTAAAACCATTTTCATAGGGTTTTACTTATAAACCATTTTTAAATCAAAGCCATATCTTATTTTGTTGGAAATTCTTTTAAACATTGTAATAATTTTATAGGGTTCACCAAATAAATTTTTAAATCCTAAAACTTGGTGTTTAGGGTCAGAGAGTTTAAGTCAAATCATTTTTCAAAGTTTTTACTCAAAAATCATTTTTAACACATAATCAATATTTTTATTTAACTAGATATGCTCTTATTCAAAGATTTATTCTTTAACTTTACAAAATACACTTTTAAATCCACAAGTTGGTTTCTATGGTCAGTGGGTTCAAAACAAACCATTTTCCAAAGATTTTATCCTAAAAACATTTCTAGAACAAATTTTATACACAAAATATGCGTATACAAGTTTCTGCAAAAACAACTAATTTTCATGAAGTATTTCACTAAACAAAGTGCATGGTTGGAAAGTACTCCTTTTTCTGATTCCATTGATATAAATTTTGAAAAATTTGGACGTGAAGATCAAAAGTTATGCAATTTACAAAATCAAATATCTAATAGAACATTTTCTGATTTTCAAACAACACTCTGGCCACGCGTCTTGTTCTTATTGGCCGAAAACGGTTTGGCTGGATCGAGTGTTGTGGTGCGTTGGATTAAAAGGTGATCATGCGGCTATGACTAGCGTACCACTTCGCTTAAGTGAATATATCCTAACCATGCGATCATGATCTGACGGCTGTAGTGCCCTGACCAAAGGCTGGCGGCGCAATCCAGTGACGAGCGGCGACGTGGCTCTGCTTGCGGTGGTTCTGGAGGAGCAGGAATCAAGGAAGGAGGAGATATGGCTCACCATATTCGCTGAGGCGTGAGGAAGCTCAAGGTAGTCGTCACAGGGCAAGGGGCGCACGGTCACGTCGGCGATTGCTCGCCGGAGACGTTACTAACGACGGGCACGCACGGTAGTCGACGTTCGCGAGGCTTTACGGCACGCTAAGAAAAATGATGGCGTCGTTAGATGCGTAAGAGAGTCACGATCACATGTGCATCATAGAGAGGGGAAGGGGAGGTGAGACTTCACCGGGGGATCTCGACGGAGTTGAAGCAGGAGGCGGTGGCGCTCTAGTGTTAATGTTGCCGAGCCTCTGGTGAATGCGCGGGCTAGCTATGGGTACTGACAGATACGGGGGATGTTGGGGAACACACTTGTGGAGGCTAGGGGTAGTGGGGCGGTCTGGCGTCGTCGAAATCAACTGTGAATGGTCGACGGCGACAGGGCGGTGTGAGGAGAAATTCACACAGCCTGGTGGCGGAGGGGGAGGGGCAAGTGAGAGGAAAGGTGGAGGGAAGAGGGGCGCTTAAGAGTGCAAGGTTACATAGCTGATTCAACGCGGCAATTAACGCGAATTGATGCGAGCAATTTGTGGCAGAAAACGGCAGAGAGGGGGAGGAATGGGTCATGGATGGGGAAGAAGGTGGTGACGAGGCATTGATGTGGCGTGTGTCCACGGGTCAGTGAGATCAGAGGGTGTGTGTGAGTGAAAACGTTTCGCGTGAGGGCTGCCGGGTGGTTACTGGGCCAAGTTGGGCTAATTAGTTGGGTTAGGTTAGCTGGGCTGGACCCTTTCCATTTTTTTGTTCTCTGTTTATTTTTATTTTTATATTTCTGAATTCTGTTTTGATTCCTTTCAAATGATTTCAAACACCATTCATATTCTTACCAAACATTCAGTAATTTCTATTTTGTTCAAACATGTATTTTTATTCCAATATGGTTTTAAATCAATATAAATTTTATTCAAATAATTCTTTGCTTCCATTTAAGTTAATTAAATAACTTTTATTCCACTTGGGCAAATTCCAATTATCATTTTCCCATAATTTAATTAATCATTTATATTAGGGTTTTTATCTTTATTCAAATAGAATAGAATTTGGTTAAAGCCATTTAATTTTATTTGAATATTCTTTATCCATTTATTTAATTTGGATTTGGATTATATTGATTCCATTTGCTTATGGATTAGGCCAAGTTTTTATTTGGCTTTTAAATATCCTTTCATCTTACTAAATTCATAAGATTTTATCTGTGGCTCAAAATTAAGTGAAACCAATTTCTATGGTTTTATAATATTTTTATTTGTCATTCTTGATCATTTATAAATGCTTATTGATAAATTTTTATATGGATCAAATCCATAGTCTTTGGGATCTTGAATAAGATTTCTTCCATTAGGGTTTTAGAGTTTTTGTTTAACTTTTCCAAGTGTTTAAATTACAAGATTCATTCTTTGATGAATGCATTTCACTTGATTGAAATTTGTTGGATTCCATTTTATTCAAAGTTTGTTCAAGATGTTTTTTTTTTAAGTTTCCATTTAGAGATAAAAAGTTTCTTTTCATCCTAAATTTCAACAATTATTTATTTTTCACATTACAAAATTTTGAAAATTTTGGGATGTGACAGGCTACCACCCTTAAAAGAAATCTTGTCCCAAGATTTGGGAAAGCTGGAGGTTACAAGTTGGCTTCAAAACAACTAGGGTACTACCACCCTTAAAAAGTTTTCCACTAGATTACATCTTGGCTTTCTTGGGATCTTGATGAAACTTCTCTGGACAGACATCTGCATAGTGTCATTTGTTTCCACACTTGAAACATGTGACAAGGCTGAGATCCTTCATAGGCTTGCTTGTCTTGTACCTCATATTTTCTGGACAATTGCTTGCATAATGTCCTTGGTCACCACAATTGTAACACGTGACAAGGTTGAATTTTTCACGTACCTTCTGTGGACAAGTTGATAAATAATGGCCTAGCTCTTTGCAGTTGTTGCACCACACTTGGCTAATTTCCTTATTCTTCTTCTTCTTCTTCTTCTTCTTGGGTTTCTCCAAAGCTAGTAGTTCCTCCAGTTCATGCTCTTCATATCTCACCTCAAAGGTGGGAAATTCGTCTTGTTTCCTTAATCGTTTCCTTGGATAATACATATGTTTCCTCTTTTGTCCATCAAGGTGAGTCATAATGCATGGAGTTGCAAGCTGAGATTTTCCTTTATCTTCGTCCTTCTTTGTAGAAGTTGTTTCCTCATGGGGGTTTCCATACTTTTGTTGCACTCCACCTTGTTTCCTTTGTTGAATTATAAGATAGATGGGACATTGGATAGGGACATGATTATTTCCTTCACATAGGAAACAAGTCACTTGAGATGTGGGGCATTGTTTAGTTGGATGTTTCTCTTCACAATTAGGGCATTGAACTTCATGCTCTTTGTAAGTGTGATCCATGTCTCCACAAATATTGCAAGCTTGAGTTCCTTTTATAATATCATCATTGACATCATTGTTGTCACAAACTCCTTGGGAAAGGTTGTCTCCCATGTTGATCATTTGATTCGTCATCCTTTGCAACAATTGGGTTTGGGTTTCCAAAAACCTTTGCATGGTTGGGTCTAACTCATTGTTGTTGGCTAAAAACTGAGTTGTCACTTGGTTCAACTGGGTTTGGGTTACTATGAGTTCTCTCATGTGCATCTCTTGTTTGAGTTGGACTGGGATTAGAATAGGCAAAAGATTTCTAAGGAAGAAGTCTAATCAGACTCAACAATTCACACAAGCAATGTGCAAGCAATTACAAACAAACATTCCACTCAAACAACAAGTTTCAAGCACATTTTTAGGAAACAAAATATTTTTGCTACACCACATTAAGTTGGTGGGTTTAAACTAACCATTAGTATGGTGGTCCAACTATATGGTTCACTTGAGATCATTCCATTCTTCCTAGTTGATTCTTCATGAACAAGATCATTGTATCCTTGGAGAAATTCTTGTATCTTGGTCACAAAACTTCATAGGTGATGATGATTCCTTCTATGTTGTGTTCCCTTAGTCTTCAAGTCTTGAATAATATTTCTTGTCTCATTTGTAGTCCTTAGTGATGTCCAAGTTGAAGTCCTTGTTGAAACTAAAGTTGAAGTCATTGGTGATGTGGAAGTCTTTGCTTAAGTTGAAGTATTTGCTTATGGTGAAGTCTTTTCTCATGTTGAGGTCTTGTCCATCAAGTTTCAAAAGGAAGAGATGTAGAATCAAAACCAAAAAGGTTGAGGAAAGAGTTTACAAGATTGTTTGCAAATAAGTTTTGAACAAATACCACTCCTAGTTTTCTAAGGGGTTTTGTCCAATCCTAGGGTTACAATCCTACATGCAACACAGTGCTCTAATACCATCTATAGACGTCCCAACCTTTAATAAGGTAGAGATCCCTGTGTTTACAATGCTAGTCCCTGGATCAATAGCTAGAATCCACAGTTAAGATGTAATATCAAGAAACAAAGGTCATAATACAACTTTATAACCAGGAATAAAATAATTCATTACATCTTACATAGATCATTTGGCTATCGCATTACAATGCAGCAGAATAACTATATAGCATGGAGTCCTTCATCTTCAAAATGCCACAGGCAATCATGTTGGTTGTAGACTTGTAATCCTAATCAGCACACATCACTAATATCAAACAAACCTGCAACATAATGAGTTACAGCCACAAGGGTCAATACATTTTAATTGTATTGGCAGGTGATACTATGGTGGTATAGTGGAGTCTATCATCTATATGCATTTGGATAAGTGGAGCTTAGGCTTGCTTTGCTCAAAATAGTTTTTTCTTAACATTTGAAAAACAGTAAGTTTTGTTTGGCAAAAACCACCCAAGGTATCTCGCAATAGAAATTGGTGATCCTTAAACCCTTGTTCAACCACATGTTTTTAACTTAGAAATTGGGATGAGGAGATTCTTGATAGCTTCGATGTCTTGATGCTCAAATTGTCCATTGCCAGGGACATGGCTAAGTACTTAGATTTTACTCTCTGCAGAGGTGGTGCAATTTCCCCACAAAACTTGATTTTCAACAAGACACGATCTTTCAGAAGCCTTCCCTTAGACCAGAATGGACGCGTTCCAACCTATCATCCCCTACCACCAACTGTCCATTTGGCTAAGTTATTGCAACCTATATGATCCAGGCAGAGCCCATAATGCCAAGTGGTTGTTGAAACTTCTCAACATTTTACGTATCAAATCTCTTTGTTTCGGGGTGGCATTCCACAAGTGAGATATACAAGGTAAACCGTAGAAATGGGCCTTGTGTAACCACTCAACACAAACCATTCTTTCCATTCCACCCAAGTGTTTCATTCTCGTAGTTGTTTTATTAAAAAAAACACAAGTCCTTGACTTAGAAATATTCCATAGCATGAATATAATCCACCCTTTTTTTCTACTAGCTAAGCTAAGCATGATAGTAGTAGGAATCTTAACTTAGGAAAATTCTGCTAAAGTTTCATCTACTAGGATTTCCCATGACATAGTTTATACTTAGCAAAAATTCCATGTAAGTCCTACTTAGAAATAACACTAATGCATAGTGAAAATACTCGGACAAAAGTATGAAGCATCACTTGCCTTTTTGGTAGATAATATAAGTTCACTCCTTCATCATGCAATAGTCACACTCTTCAAATGTCACTACAATTCAATCAAGCAAGGCACAATTTCAATCTACCATTCAAGCAATCATCACATAGAATGATAAAAACAAAGCATTACATGCAAGCATGCCAAAGTTTGTTTTGTTTGGAAAAGTGGTTTCTAATAGGCTATAAACATTATAAAACACCTATTGGTCATTTATAAAAGTGGCAAAACCATTGGATATCAAGTTAGTAAAAAGGCCATTTAAATCATTTTTGTTTTGCTATAAATGATTTAACTCCAAGGAAGAATTTCTAGTGTTTGCCAATTATATTATGAATACAAATGTTAGTGTTTTAAGGTCGAGTGTTTAATATTGAAACCATTTGCAAAAGGTTTTACCTATAAACCATTTTTATACCAAAGTAATATTTTATGTTGTTGAAAATGCTTTTTAGCAAACTAATAATTTATCGGGTTCATCAAATATATTTTTAAATCCTAAAACTTGGTGTTTAGGGTCATAGAGTTTAAATCAAATCATTTTCCAAAGGTTTTACTCAAAAAGCATTTTAAAACATATACAATAATTTTTATTTAGCTAGAAATGCCTTTATTCAAAGATGTATTCTTTAGCTTCACAAAATATATTTTTGAACCCATAAGTTGGTTTCTATGGTCAGTAGGTTCAAAACAATCCATTTTCCAAAGATTTTACCTGAAAAATATTTCTAGAATAATTTTTATATTCAAATTATGCCTACACAAGTTTCTGAAAAAAACAACCAATTTAACAGAAGCAATTTACTAAACAAAGTACATGGTTGGAAAGTGTTTGTTTTGTTGATTCCATTGATATAAAATTTGTAAAATTTGGACGTGTAGATTTAAAGTTATGCAATTTACAATTTCAAGCAACGAATATATTCAATTCTGTTTTTAAAACAAAACCCGAGCCACTTGTTGTGTTCTGATTGGTCAAAAACGGTTCGCGAGGATTGAGCTCTGTGGAGCGTTGGATCTAATTAGGTCTGAGCGTCTCAAATCACTGCGTACCTCTTCGTTTAGTGATTTTATCGTGTGCATAGGATCGTGATCTAACGGGTCACATTGCATCAGCCAAGAACTGGCGGCGCTGGGAGACAACGAGCGGTGGCGCACTCGGCCTGCGGTGGTCCGGTGGCTACGGGAAGTGAGGAAGAGGATGGGGAGCCTCACCAGGTTCGCATAATGTTGTTGATGCTCAAGTTGCTTGCGGGGAGGCAGGGGGCGCACGGGGTGGACGACAATTGCTCGCCGGAGTCGTTGTCACCGTCGGTTGCACTCAGACGTCGTTGAAGGCGAGGCTACAGAGCACGCCAGAGAAAAAGGCGAGCACGATTAGATGCGGCGAGTTGTGGTGCGTACGCGTGTGTGAAGGGGGAGGAGAGGGGTGGTCAAACACTACCTGGGGAACTTGCCGGAGTGGAAACAGATGACGGCGATGCTCAGTGTTGACGTTGTCGATGATGCAGAGCACACGAGGGCGAGCTGGTGCTACGGAGAGGTTCGCTAGGAGATGGGGAATGTCCCCGTGGAGTCTGGGAGGCAAGTAGGTGGCTTTGTTCGCCGGAATCGAAGGAAATTCTCGTCGGAGCTGTGGGCGTCTCGAGTAAAATCCGAGAAGCTTGGTGGCAGGGAGTGGTTAGCTTCTAGGGGGGAAGTTAGAGGAGGCACGGGCGATTAAGAGGGAGTGATCACAGCGAGAAATTACCATGGCATTTATGCGTATTCCTGCCGCAGAATCAAGGCAGAAACTGGCGAGGGGGAAGGGCGTGGTCGTCGCACGGGTGAGGAAGAAGGTCTGACAGGTGGGGCTGCTTTGTCAGTGAGTGAGAGAGAGGTGATGTGGGGTCCAGCCGTCAGCGACTTCGCTGGTTCGTTCTCTGGTGCGAAGCTTTTTTCTGCGGGGAAGGGGAATTGTGCTAGCTGGGCTGGACTGGGCTTACTAGGCCTGGTTTGGCTAGTTCCCATTTTTTTTGTTCTGATTCATTTTTCTTCTTCTATTTTCTTTTTCTGTTTTGATTTTGTCCCAATGATTTAAAACCTTGTTTGAATTCAAACCCTTTTCAAATGTTCAGTATATTTGTATACTATTTTAAATAGTTATTTTAAGTCTATTTTAGGATAATTCCTTTATCCTTTTAGGTTTTATATTTTATTTAAAATAGGCTCTTTCCCTTATTCAAATAAGATTTTAAATATAAATTCCATTCTTATTTAAATTCAAATTTTTATCAAACCTTTTCCAGTAGGTTTTATTTATTCAAAAGGGTGTTGAATAATTCATTTTGATTTATTTGAAATATTTTCATATGATCTATTAATCATTTAAATTGGGTAAATGTCTTTATTCCAATAGAAATAGAATTTGGTTAAAGTCATATTTTTTTTTGAATATTATTTATCCATTTATTTCATTTGGTTTATCTTTATTTTCATTTTCTTATGGATTTGGCCAAGATATAATTTAGCTTTTTAAATACTCCTTATTTATTATTTCTTTCTTTATCTTATAAAATCCATATCTTTTTATTTAAAGATCCAAAGTTGGTGATTCCAATTTGTATAATTTTATTTAATATCCTTTTAAATCTCTTTAGGATTATTTTCTCACCATTTGGTATGGATTTTAGATAGGAGCTTTATTAGCTTTGGAAATTTAATTTATTTATCTTACTAAATTCATAAGATTTTATCCAAGGTTCCAAATTGAGTGAAACCAATTTCTATGGTTTTATAATATTTCGATTTGTCATTTTGATCACTTATAAATGTTTTGTTGACAAATTTTTATATGGATCAAATCCATAGTCTTTGAGGTATCTTGGAAATGTTTTCCTTCCATTAGGGTTTTAGAGTTTTGGTTTATTCTCCAAGTGTTTAAATTTCAAGATGCATTTAAGAAGAATGCATTGCACTTGATTTGAATTAAGTTGGATTCAAATTTTATTCAAAGTTTGTTCAAGATGGGTTTTGATGTTTCAATTCAGAAATAAAAAGTTTCTTTTCACCCTAAATTTCAACAATTATTTATTTTTTATTTATTTTTCACATTACAAAATTTGGAAAATTTTAGGATTTGATAGAATATATCCTAACCATGCGATCGTAATCTGACGGCTGTAGTGCCCTGACTAAAGACTGCTGTCGCAATCCAGCAACGAGCGGCGATGCGGCTCTGCTTGCGGCGGTTCTGGAGGAGCAGGAAGCAAGGGAGGAGGAGAGATGGCTCACCACATTCGCTGAGGCGTGAGGAAGCTCAAGGTAGTCGTCGCAGGGCACGGGGCACACGGTCACGTCAGCGATTGCTCACCGGAGACGTTACTGACGACGGGCACGCACGGTAGTCGACGTTGGCGAGGCTTTACGGCACAATAATACAAACGGATGGCGTCGTTAGATGCGTAAGAGAGTCACGTTCACATGTGCATCACAGAGAGGGGAAGGGAAGGTCAGACTTCACCGAGGGAGCTTGATGGAGTTAAAGAAGGAGGCGGTGGCGCTGTGGTGTTAATGTTGCCGAGCCTCTAGTGAACGCGCGGGCTAGCTATGGGTACAGGCAGATGCGGGGGATGTTGGGTAACATGCTTGTGGAGGCTAGGGGCAGTGGGGCGGTCTGGCATCGTCGGAATCAACCGGGAATGGTTGCCGGAGACAGTGCAGTGTGAGGAGAAATTCGCACAGCCTGGTGGCGGAGGGGGAGGGGCAAGTGAGAGGAAAGGTGGAGGGAAGAGGGGCGCTTAAGAGTGCAAGGTTACGGAGCTGATTCAACACGGCTAAAAACGTGAATTGATGCGAGCAATTTGTGGCAGAAAACGGCAGAGAGGGGGAGGAATGGGTCATGGGTGGGGAAGAAGGTGGTGACGAGGTGCTGATGTGGCATGGGTCCACGGGTCAGTGAGCTCAGAGGGTGTGTGTGAGTGAAAACGTTTCGCGTGAGGGCTGCCGGGTGGTTACTGGGCCAAGTTGGGCTGATTAGTTGGGTTAGGTTAGCTGCGCTGGACCCTTTCCATTTTATTTTCTTCTCTGTTTATTTTTATTTTTCTATTTCTAAATTATATTTTGATTTCTTTCAAATCATTTCAAACACCATTTGAATTTATATTCTTACCAAACTTTCAGTAATTTCTATTCTGTTCAAACATGTATTTTTAAAGATCATTTTAGAATATTTTTTTATTCTTTTATGGTTTTATTCTTTATTAAAATAAGCACTGGCCTTTATTCAAATAAGTTTTTATTTATCTTTTCAAATTCCTATTTGAATCTTATTTTTATCAAAACCTTTTTCAGTAGGTTTTATCTATTCAGTAGGGTGTTAAATAATTCATTTTGAATTGTTTGAAGTATTTTAATATGATTATTAATCATTTAAATTGGGAAAATGACATTATTCAAATAAAATCCAATATGGTTTTAAATCAATATAAATTTTATTCAGATAATTCTTTGCTTCCATTTAATTTAATTAAATAACTTTTATTCAACTTGGGAATATTCCAATTATTATATTCCCAGAATTTAATTAATCATTTCTATTAGGGTTTTTATCTTTATTCAAATAGAATAGAATTTTGTTAAAGCCATTTAATTTTATTTGAATATTCTTTATCCATTTATTTTATTTGGATTTGGATTATATTTATTCATTTGCTTATGGACTAGGCCAAGTTTTTATTTGGCTTTTAAATATCCTTTCATCTTATTAAACTCATTAGATTTTATCTATGGCTCCAAATTAAGTGAAACCAATTTCTATGGTTTTATAATATTTTTATTTGTCATTCTGATCATTTATAAATGCTTGTTGCTAAATTTTTATATGGATCAAATCCATAGTATTTGGGATCTTGAATAAGATTTCTTGCATTAGGGTTTTAAAGTTTTTGTTTAACTTTTCCAAGTGTTTAAATTTAAAGATTCATTCTTTGATGAATGCATTTCACTTGATTGAAATTTGTTGGATTCCATTTTATTCAAAGTTTGTTCAAGATGGTTTTTTTTTTAAGTTTCCATTTAGAGATAAAAAGTTTCTTTTCATCCTAAATTTCAACAATTATTTATTTTGTCTATTTATTTTTTCACATTACAAAATTTTGAAAATTTTGGGATGTGACAGTCAAGAACAAATTAACTATGGGGCTCAAAGAGAAAATAAGCTCATTAGATACTTGAGCTTCGAGATGTAAATTTTTCTCATCCTCTAGAGATAAATTTTGAGGATCCATGGGAGGAGAAAAACCTACATCTAGAAATCGCTCAATATTTGGACACAAGGTCCAAAGATTATAAAGCAAGCAATTTCTCCACAAAGCATAATTTGTGCCATCAAAGATAATTGTTTCATTGTGCACTATACTACTAGCCGACATCTTTACACTCTAGGCGGTGAAGCCTAAACAAGGAGAGACCTTGCTCTGATACCAATTGGAAGGATAGATATGTTGCCTAGAGGGGGGTGAATAGGCAATTTCAAAACTATTATGGTTTTGGCTTGATAGAATGCGGAATTAAACTAATTGTTTATTTTAAAAACACAAAACCTAAATACACTAATCTCAACTAAGTGCACTAACAAAAAGTTAAGCTAAGCAAGATAGCACCAGATAAATACACTAAAAGTGATAAGAAAGATATAAGTACTTCAAGCTCGATGGCTATCACAAGGAAAGTAAGCTCGGGTATAGAGATAACCGAGGCACGCGGAGACGAAGATGTATTCCCGTGTTCCCTTACAAGTAAGGTATGTCACGTTGGAGAGGTGTGGGATTCCACGAAGGATTTCCCAACGCCACAAAGGCTCACCTTCTTCTCCGAGGCTATCCCACGAAGGAATAGGCCCATTCCTTATGGCTAGCTTTTCCTCCACTCTGTAGATGGCAAGCTCCATAACCACTTCATAAGCTCCACGAAGGATAAGCCCGGGTCTCTTCACATCTTCCACGAAGAGGACACCGCGGCACCAATCGCCAAGCCAACTAGGAGGTCACCCTCCAAGAGTAACAAGCTCACGGACTCTCACTCGAACAAATCGAAATGGAGAGCTCAACACTTATGCAAGAATGCAAAGAAAGAACACCAAGAGTGCTCAAATCCTCCACTCTCAAATACCACCAAAGCAACAAGTGCTAGGGAAGAATTAGGGAGGAAGAACAATGGTGGAAACCAACAAATGACTCAAATATCTAGATCCAATGGGTTCCCCTCACTTAGAGGAGGAATGTATTGGTGGGGATTGTATATTTATATCGCTTCTTCCAAAGCCCTCAAAAAGATGCAAGAATCATAGGAGGTAAGGGAGAGGAAGCAAGCTCAAATGGGTCAACAATGGTGGTCAAAAACGTTCTAAAGAGCCCTTGAACTTTTGGGAAGAAGCCCCCCTTTTATACCCCTTCAAGGGGGATGACCGTTGGAAGCAAGATGCGCTGGGCGAACACGTTTCGGCGATGAAAGCGGCGCCGCCGGAATTTCCGGTCAAAACTGGAAGTTCCGGTACAAACCGAAACAGCATACAAAACACTTTTTTGGCGTTTTGCCGGAAATTTCGAGCTGTCGCCGGAAATTCCGGCCACAGACTCGGTGTGCCGGACTTCTCGCTAGAACAAAACAGGGCACATGAAAACGACGATAACTTTTGCGTCCGAACTCCAATTTTAATGATCTTGGGCCTGTTTTGACGAGGACAACAAGCCCTACAAGATGGTGTAGAGAAAAATCATAGTTCAGAAAATAAGGATAGAACCAAATAAACAAAGGTGAGAATCCTACCTACACGAAGAACCGACAAAACCTTCAAACTCGAAAACGCCATAGAAGATGCATACGAATTCCGTTTTCGATGAACTTGGGCTTGTTGAATAGCTAGAAACAAGCTCAAGAACCTCACATGGAGAAACACCAAGAATAAAAGAAATAGGAAGATGCAAAGTATACAAAGGATTGAGCTTCCTATGACGATGTGATCAAGTTACCCAACCAAAAGCCCCTCTTAATAGTGTGGCTATGTATCCTATAACCCGGTCTCCCAACAACCACCTTGAGACTGGAAAAGGAAAACCTAGTAAGGCCATACCTTTGCCTTGCGCATCCCACTTGATCTTGATGACAACACTTCAATCTCCATCCAAGCCGGAATGCATCACTTGATCATTGTTGCTTCATGAAGACTTCTAGTTTGCTCCCCATACACCACTACGGGGTAGCTTCATTAATACATGTCTTCACATGTCCATTATCACCAATATGGACGGCAAGATTCAAGCAAATTATCTTCTCGAGATGCTTATCTTGAACTTGCCCTTCTCAACCTTGATGACGATCACCACTTGATGTCATCCTCTCATGGGCTATATAAGATCTTCACTTTTGAAACATGCCCATGGATAGATACCTATCCCATATAGAAAACGCAAAGGCACATATATAATGGATTAGTTCATTATGCATAATTGACAAGGCTTACCATACCACAAGATCCATGTGGTACATTCTTTATGCTTCATGTGTTGAACAACTTGAAATCACTCTTCACTCTTTGTATAGGTCAACCATGTATCTTCTCATGCTCCATCTCAATATCTCGAGGTACATAAAGAACTCTTAATTTGATTACATGCTCTAAATCTTAGTCAATCTTAGCTCAACTAATGAGGCTATCATGACACCGTCTTAGAGCCATATCTTGAATTCTTCTATTGAGATCACACTCTCAAGATTTTGATCATATCATATTCTTCTCTTCAACTCAATGATCTTGATGCCAATACTCAATGTATATTTTTATCTTCATGGCATCCATACTTGAATTCAACGCAGTGTCTACAAGCATGACCTATGGAATATTCCTTCATATAAAACTAAGTGAAAACATTAGTCCATAGGGATTGTCATTAATCACCAAAACCACACATAGGGGCAATTACTCTTTCGCCTCTTGTTTGTTTTCTTGGCCTTTCTTCTTTTCTGGGAATTCATTAGCATAGTGTCCCATCTCCTTGAAATTGTAACATTGCACCTGGCTAATGTCTTGCTTGCTGGGGTTGGGGCGATTCTTCTTGTTCTTGGGTTTCTCCAAAGCTAGGAGGGCTCTTAGTTCATGTTCTTCATACTTCACCACAAAGGTGGGAAAACTTTTGTCCACCATAGTGGGTTATAATGTATGGAGGTGCATACCGAGGTTGAACTTTGTCTTCATCCTTCTTGGTAGAAGTTGTATCTTCATGAATGTTTCCAAAGACTTTATGTTTTCCATCCTTAGCTTGATGTTTCATCTGTTGAACTATAGGATAGATATGGCATTGAACTGGGACATGATCATTTCCTTCACATAGGAAACAAGAAACTTGACATGTGGGGCATTGTCTAGCTGGTTGTTTCTCTTCATAATTAGGGCATTGGTCCACATGTTCTTTGTAAGTGTGTCCTATATCTCCAGAGATTTTGCAGGCTTGAGTTCCTTCTATAATATCATCCTTGACATCATTTTTGTCACAATCTCTTTGGGAAGGGTTGCTTCTCATGTTGATCATCTGATTGGTCATCCTTTGCAACAATTGAGATTGGGATTCCAAGAACATTACCATGGATGGGTCTAACTCAATGTTGTTGGCTAAAAACTAGGTTGTCACCTGATTCAACTAGGCTTGGGTTGCTAGTAGTTATTCTGTCATGTGCATCTCTAGGTTGTTGTTACCATCCTTGATGTTGTGGTCTCTTGGAGAAGTCATCTACTTGGGTTGGATTGGGATTAGATTAGGCAAAATGTTTCTAGAGTAAGAATTCTACTCACACACAACAAATCAGACCAAGAAATGTGCAATCAATCACAATCATGCATTCTACTCAAACAAAAAGATTCAATCATATTTTAGGCAACAAAATATTTTTGCTACACAACATAAGTTGGTGTGATCAATAACTCGATTTAAACTAAACACTAGTGTGGTGGTCCAACTATAGGGTATCACTTGAGATCATTCCATTCTTCTTAGTTGTTTCTTCATGAACAAGATCATGGTATCCTTGGAAGAAATTCTTGCGTCTTAGTCACAAGGTTCAAAGGTGATGATGGTTCCTCCTAAGTTGTGTTTCCTGAGTCTCCAAGTCTTTGGGTATTATTCTTATCTCACTTGAAGTCCTTAGTGATGTCCAAGTTGAAGTCCTTGGTGAAACTGAAGTTGAAGTCATTGGTTATGGTGAAGTCCTTGCTCATGTTGAAGTTTTGTGTCCATCAAGTAGAAAGGGGAGAGATGTAGAATAAAAAAATGCTGAGGAAAGAGTTTATAGGATTGTTTGTAAATAAGTTTGGACAAATACAACTCCTATTTTTCTAAGGGGTTTTGTCCAATCCTAGGGTTACAATCCTACAGGCAACACAGTGCTCTGATACCATCTGTAGAGGTCCCAACCTGATAAGGTAGAGATCCCTGTGTTTACAGTGCTAGTACCTAGATCGAATAGCTAGCAACCACAGTTTAAGATGTAATATCAAGAAACAAAGGTCATATTACAACTTATAATTAGGAATAAAATAATTCATTACAACTTACATAGCTCATATGGATATCTTATTACAAAGCAGCAGATATAACTATATAGGATGGAGTCCTTCATCTTCATGTGCCACATGGAATCATGTTGGTTGTAGACTTGTAATCCCTACTCAACAAAATTCACTACCATCAAACAAACCTGCAACATAATAAGTTACAGCCACAAGGGTCAATACATTTGAATTTTATTGGAAAGTGATTTCATTTTGATATGGAGAATTCTAAAATCTACATGCATACTTGGCTAAGTGGAATTTTGGCTGGCCTTTGCATAGAACAAGTTTTCCCTATCCTTTGAAAATAGTTTATCTTTTTCAAAACATTTCATCACACATTGGCACACTAGATACACTCTAGGTGCTTCCCTTGTTCACCCAACAAGTTTTTAACTTGGATAAATTGTGATGAGGATATCCTTGATCATTTCAATGTCTTTGATGCTCAAAATGTCCATTACCTGGGACACGGCTAAGTAATTAGGTTTTACCCTCTCGAGAGGGGGTGCAATTTTCCCACAAGACTCGACATGCATCGAGATGAGACTTTTCAGAAATAATCCCTTAGATCAGCATAGAAGCGTTCCATCTATCATCACTACCACCAACTGTCTGCCTGTCTGAGTCCTATCATGCATACTACAAAAATATCACTAATGCAATATTGAAAAGATAGGGCTTTTGATGACTAAAGTATCACTTGCCTTTTGTAGAAAATCTAGGTACTCTCCTTGATCTTGTAATTGTCACACTCTTCAAAGTTCACTACAATTCAATCAGGCAATGCACACATTCAAAACTACCACTCAAACAATTAACAACACAAAACAATAAAAACAATGGAATGCATGCAAGCATGCAAAAGGTTGTTTTATTGAAAAAGTGATTTCTACCAAGGATCTAAATGTTTCGAAACACCTACTGGTCTTTTATAAAAGTGGAAAATTATTTGAAACCAAGTTAGTGAAAAGAGACCTTTTTAAATCATTTTTGTTTTACTAGAAATGATTTTATTCAAAGTAATATTTCCTAGTGTTAAAAAAATATATTTTTAAAATCAAATGCTAGTGTTTATGGTCAGAGGGTTCAAAACAAAACCATTTGCAAAAGGTTTCACTCAAAAATATTTTTTAGAACAATTTTTATACTCAAAATAGTCCTATTAATGTTTCTTCATAAAACTCCAAATTTTCAGAAACAAATGACCAAACCAGGGCCATATTTGCAAAGTACACATTTTTATGTATCCATTGATATAAAATTTGTATTTTTTGACATACAAATTCAAATATCTAATAGATCAATTTCTGGTTTTTAAAACAATAGCCTGGCCACGTGGCGTGTTTCTACTGGCCAGTACCACTTCGGGTAAATCGAGCAACACCGACCGTAGGATATAACTAACATTGCACGGTTCATATCTACAAATACCGATTCGTTAACTATTCTATCCTAGCCACCAGATCTGCATCTAACGCTTCAAAGTGCAATGACCTAAGATGGGCGACGCTGGCGATGGTGCGCGGCGGCGGTGCGTCGGGGGGATCGCGTTTCGGTGATTCCAGGGGGAAAGAGAGAGGGCATATGGAATTACCTTATTCACAAGGTCGAGGCGGTTCTCAAGTTGGTCGTGGCTAGCCATGGGGCGCACGGGGTCGATGGGGATTCCTTGCCGGAGCTAGCGTAGGCGTCGAGAACACAGGGGAATCGTCGGAGGTGAGCCTGCAGGTCACGCGCGAATGAATGGCGAGCATCGGGAGACTCACAGGACAAGGGAGAACAAAATAGCAATAGTTAGAGGTCGAGGCGCGCATGGGTCTCACCGGAGCGGCCGGGTCGTCGGTGGTGTCTAGGTGAGGTTGTTGCCGAGCGTCAGGGGCACGCGCAAGCAACCGGGGGCTGCTGGAAGATGCGCACGATAATGGAGAGTGAGATAGTGTGAGATAGGGGGCAGGGGGTGGTCGGAGTCCGCCGGAATTGGCGCCAAAGCTCGTCGGAGGCTGCGTTGGTTTGAGCAAAATTCAGGGCAGCCTAGGGGCTCACGGGTGTGGCATCTAAGGGGAAATGGTGAGGAGGGGGGCCGTTTAAGTGAGCGTGGTCGCGGGAGGAGATTACTCGCAGAATTAGTTGAATTCATTCGAATTGAATCATACCAGAAACGGCAGAGAGAGAGGGGAACGGGTCTTGCTCGGTGAAGACGACGAGGTGACGTGGACGTGGGTCCAGTCCTTCAGCGAGGGGTGCGGGGAAGGAGAGGGTGAGAAAAGATATGGGGGAAGAGAAGAAGTGGCCTGGGTGGGCTGTGTGTTGGGCTTCTGCTGGGCCAGGATGGGATGTGGTGCTGGGTATGTTAGTTTTCTATTTTTTCCTTCTTAATCTTTTTCCTTTTTGTGTTTCCACTTTTTATTTTAATTCAAACCAAATAGTTTCCACTTTAATTTGAATTCAAGACTTTCCAAATCTTTTCTGTAGCTTTAATCAAAACATGTGTTGATTTAATTATTCCAATTTGGAAAAATCCAAATATTTTCTTATGATTTAATATTTATTTAAGTGAGGCAATTTGTCATAATTTAAATAAATTTAAATATGGTTCAAACCCATATAATTTTATTCAAATAATCCTTTATTCCTTTTTATTATTAATAAACTTTTATTCCATTTTCTTATGGATTTAAGCCAAGGTTTAAATTGTCTTTGCAACATTTCTTTTTTATTTATAGTTTCAAAATTGGTGATTCCAATTTGTATAAATTTATTTAATATTTATTTATCTTTTTAAATACTTTTAGGATTATTTTGCTCACAATTTGGTGTTGATTTTAGTTAGGAGCTTTATTAGCCTTGAAAATTACTTTATTTTATCTTATTAAAATCATAAGTTTTTATCCATGGCTCCAAATTGAATAAAACCAATTTCCATGGTTTTGTAATATTTTTGTTTACCATTTCTGGTCATTTAGAAATGTTTGTTGCTAAATTTTATATGGAACAAAGCCATAGTCTTAGAGTGATCTTGGAGATGATTTCTTTCATTAGGATTTTAGGGTTTTTAGTTTACTTTTTCCAAGTGCTTTAAATTCAATGTACATCGATTTATGAATGCATTTGACTTGTTTGAAAATTTGTCTGTTGCCTTTGCATTCAAATGTTGTTCAAGTAAGGTTTTGATGTTTTCCATTTAGAAGCAAAAAGTTTCTTTTCACCCTAAATTTCATCAATTGTTTCTTTTGTTTGTTTATTTTCCACATTTCAAAATTTAGAAAATTTTGGGATGTGACAATTACCTACTTAGGCCTGTAGTATTACTTGTAGTCCAAGTTGTATCTAGTTACCGACTCTGTAACGTAGCCGGATAGGTCTCTCCTGTAACCCTAGGTCCCGGTGGCTATATAAAGCGGCCCTATGCGAGCCTTTAGGGCACAACCAATCTTACTACCACAATCACAACTCGCACAGGCGAACCTCTCTTGTAATCTGTTGTAACATCCAGCTATCACTAACATATTACTGGGTTGCTAGCACGAGTAGGATCCGATCACCGCAGTCGGATCTGAACCTGGGTAAACTTGTGCTCACCGCTTCTGGAACATCCGACGTCTCACACCCCATATTTCTAATGCCACTAGGACCCCCTATGGCGTACTTGTCGACAATCTGACGACAAGGTTGAAATATTCAAACTCTCTTAATAAAATGCTTAATGGGAGTCAACTCATCATATTAATAAAATGAATTAAAGAAATAAGATGTTTATCGCATTCCTACAACTTTTTCACAGACATTCTTGCGGAAGCACGCCCATAAAAATGGAGCTGTCAAAAAGTAGTAGAAATGTCGACTGAATAAGCGTAGAATAAGTGTAAAAATAAAGTTTGACTTTTATTATCAAAAACTAGCTAAATCACTTTGTCCAGATTAAAGAATGCATCTATGAAAATTTTGGCGAAAAAGCATGTTCCAGGAGTTGTAACGACCAACTATAAGGAGGGAATATTTATTTCAGCCATATAATTGTGGCCATATAGTTATCGATAAAATTCTCAAAATTTGGGGATCAGATACAGAAAGTTGACGACTAACTATACGGCAGTACCATATTGGTCTAGCTGTATAGTTGCATCCATATAGTTATTATCTAGCGTAGAGAAACCCTAATCCTCGCCACCGCCACAACTATATGGCGGGAGCTACCTAACCCGACCATATAGCTCCCGCCGTATAGTCTGTCGCGATCACTTAAATGCCCCAGGGAAGCTAGGGATTCTCCTCCACCTCATTATTTTTCTCATATTCTCTCTCCAAACCTCTCAAAACCCACCTAGAACTCTTGATTCTTCGAGTATTTCATTCGTTTGAGTGGGGGAATCAACAAATCGGTATGTTTCTCTCCCTATCCATGCTTTATTTTCAAAATTCCATGGTTGAAATCCTGTCATTGAATTAGTGGACGAACTCAAGATTGTATGATTTTCTATTTTTAATTTATCATGTTAGGATTGAATTCCTCCACGTAGAATTGTTCATATATCATGTAGACACTATATTCCTAAGGTTTTATGTTGAAATTTCTCAGAGCATCAAGATGAACAAGCTTGTTAGTATTTTTCACAAGAGAAAGCACCAACATGGTGAAGGCTCGGGGATCCGGGCTGAGCTCGACAACAAGTACGCCATGGTTTTGTCAAGGAAGGTGTTGCCCACACGATGGCCAATGACAAATTTCTCAGCTCTGCGGGGTTGAGGGTAGACTTCGACCACTTGTGTGCAAATGCAGGGCTATCCAACCTCGCCTATGCAAGCCACTACATCTACGCCGATCTCACCCATGAGTTCCTCGCCTCCTTCTATGATGACTACAAGGGTAAAGGTAATGCATGCATGGTGGGTTTCACTGTTAACCAACGGACATATCAAATCACATTTTAGCAATTTTTTGAAGCTTATGGATTCCATCAAGAAGTGGAATCAACTATTACAAACTTGTATAGAGTCTCAAGTGGAGACACTTGGGAGTTTATTTCTGTCAATGGTGACAGGGACTTCTACCAGAAGAAGATGTCCACCATTCAGAACCCAACCATCTGTTACTTCGCTTTGATTCTTGCTAACACTTTGTTAGGAAGAGGATATAAAGACTCTATGGCCAATGCCGACATGGCCATGATCACAAAGACACTCTTCCCTCATGCACCGCAGAGTCCCACTCCTGCAGCTCTATTCCTCTAGCACCTCCGCCTCCAGAGAAACAAAAATAAAGGTGATATTCGCATTGGTGGACTGGTAACCCACCTAATCCAAGCTCTTGAAATTGCAATACCTATTGTACAACCTATTGATGGCTCCATACTTATGGATGTCAAAAATATAACTTCTTCTGGCTTCCTCGATGTATACCGAGCTAACAGGAGGCTCCGAGCCTATCAATTTGGTTATCTTGATGTTGCACAGGATGAGCAGGTGCCATTGCCTTGTCCAAAAGCCTTTGTGGTTCAGGGGAGGAAAAACTGGATCCCTCAACAAGGATCAAGTGACGGATTTCATGGAAGCACTCTATCCTGACTCCAAGGAAGAAAGAAGGAGAGCAGCATGGTGAGCAAGAGAAGCAGCAGCAGGAGTACAACCCTACTTGGGAAGGACAACAGCAGCAGGAAGGACCTTGGGACCCATGGACCAATCAGCAGCAATAGCAGCAGGGGTTCAACAATGTCCCCTATGAAAATTTTCTGCAGCTCAACCAGCGCATTGGGGAGATCGACTAGACTCTGCATGGAGTGATTGAAGATGTGAGTGCCTTAACTCACAAATTTACTCACTTCATGACCCACTTACCCGACTACTATCAGCAGCATTTGTACACGTCGCCGAACGACGACAACAACTAATATTGGCAACAACCTAAGCTTGGGGGAGGTTTGAGAACCTCCAAAATTTGCATTCATATTTTTACTTCTTCTTTTGATTTATTTTCTTTTGCAAGAAATGCATGTTTACTTTCAGTTTCCATTCTTAAACCAAAAAAAATAGTTGTATCCTTTATTGAAAATTTGTTTCTTTGTTTTTCTCGGAGATTGCTCAATTTAGGTGACTTGGCAGTAGGGAAATATAGAGGGGATTCCACTCAAGTACAAGAACGAAGCAAGTAAGAGGAGGTATCAAATTCCTTTCATCACCTCTTCTAAAACTTTAAATTGGTCCTACAATTATTTACTCGCTTGCACTTTAGTCACTCCCCACTTAGCTTGTTATCCTATAAATTATATTCCTTTCCGAGTGTCTCCTTTTAGCTTTCAAATGATGGGCAATGAACTTAATTAAAATATTTTCGACATTTTTACAACAATAAAAACATCCAAGAGATGACTTGATTCCATGTTTAGCCCAAAGGATTTGATTTTAGAAACTACTCAACCCCATTGAGCTTAATGTAAATAGACTCGATAACACCCTTGAATGAAATTGTCTTTATAAAATGGATGCTTCAAAGTAGTAGAAATTATGCCACTATTTTTTTAATAATTACAGTAGCATATTGCTTTACGCGTGTCACTACAACACTGTCGTACTCCATGGGGAACTATTAACTCTGTGGACAACGAACAATCTAAATGTGGGAAACCACTTGATTTCGGCTATTGAGTTATGTAAACATCTGTAGATGCACCGCTATGATGGATAAAATTTTAGTCTCCTCATGGTTTTACGTTCCAGGTGAAGTTTTAGTACTCCTCTGACCCACTATTGCTCAACAATTATCTATTGGCATGGTCACAAGTGCGCAACATAGTCCCAATTAATATGTCAAAAACAATGGTATGATTTCTCTATGAAAGAGCTGAAGTTTTTGAAAAACAAGGAAAGGAAAAACGTGCTTTGAGAGTCTTGAAATTTTGATGTGGGAGTAGATGAGTTGTTCTTAAATTAAATGTTATTGGTGCCAACTTTAGTACTATTAATTGATTAAAGGAACAAGAGCAAAAAGTTATCATCTCTCAATAAGAGAGAAACCAAAAGGGTTTGTTTCGCTTTCCTAGCTAAACTTTTGACACTCGCTCACGCATATGATTTATTTGCTAGCAAAATATAAGCGGTTAGGAAGTGGACTCAGTGCAATCTTTTGAATACTTGTATGATTATGTTTAAGATTACAGGAATTTTGAAGAAAAGAATTTGTCACTAATTCGATATTTTAAGTTATTTTATTTTAGTCTTGAATCTCTGTTATCCTTTCTTATTTCCTTGTCACTCGAGGGCAAGCAACATCTAAGATTGGGGGAGTTGATAGCCGTGAGATTCGACACATTTTTGATGGTTTTCGTTAGGATTCGACGATTTTCTAGCTTTACCTAACGCTAATACTTCGGTATCAAAGAAAACTTGGTTTTTAATGTGTGTTTCGGGTTCTGAACATCAACAGAGGGTTTTAATAGCACAAACACAATATTTAGACAAAAACAAGAAAGTCCCTTTTAGGAAGAAGTCGAGGGAGGCATAGATTAGCGTTAACGAGCAACTATACAACGGGAATATTTTTTCCGACTGCATAGTTCCCGCCGTATAATTGCCATTAGCTTCGTCTTGTTAAAAGGGACAACTTTTGTGTAGAGGCATTGGACGAAAATAGAACACAAGAGCCACCATCCCATATAGAAGGGAGAAAGAAGAGATCTGGAGAGGAAGGAGAAGATGTTCTTCATCTCGCACCACGACCTTCGACCTCCTAGCCACCACACCTCCATAGTCATTACTTGTACTTGAGAGAGATATATCCACCTTACAAGACTAGGGTTTGATATTGTTCTTCCCATCTTGAATTGTGGTGGATTTATTTCTTTCTTATCGTGGATCTCCATGGTATATCAAGAAGAACTACCTTTATTTAATTATATCGATGATGGTTTCTTCTCTCATGCGTGAGTAAGTTCCCTTGGGCGTGGGAGATTCAAGGGATTAGTGAGATGTGATGTGCCTATATAATTTCCATTAAGTTTGTGGTTTATTTTAATTACTATATTATGTGTACTTGACTATCTATGGGATGCTTAATCCATGATGTCTAATAAAGGGCCTAGACAACATGATGCTTTATTCTACATAGATAGAATCTTGTTCGCTAGCATACCGGCAACCCCCGAGTGACAGGGGTATATCAATGGTAAACTAGTTTGAATCGAGGATAACGAGGATCCACTTTTCTTATTGCATTAGTCTGATCCAAGGAGCTTAATTGCTAAGCAACCTAAAGGATCTTAATCATCTAGTGACTGACCTTGGTTGTGGTAATAGGCTAGTAGGATTATAGAAGTTGGGATGAAATCTACCAAGAGGAATTCCGTCTAATTATGCCGCCTAAACACATACTTATAAGATTATAATTGTTACACTTATCACTCATCCACCTGGCACATTCACTATCACCGTGAACTAAATCTCCCCGCGCCTACTTTGTCATCTGTAGAATACAACAAACAAATCGTTCTTTACTTCTATGATTTTTATTTCTGAAGGTTACATTTTAGTTTTATTTAAATACATCCCTTTAATCCAAATTCTATTCTTATTTCAACACTTGCAGTCAATTCACTTCGGGTGTAACAGAGACTTCACCCATAAACACTTACCTTTGGGATCCCTGTGGGATCGACATCTTAACTTCGAAACTAGCCACAGACAATTTGTGCACTTGTAGCCATCAATAACCAATACAGGGATCTGTAAATCCATATAGCCACCACATATTTCAACATTGACTTCATGATCGAATGAACCATTTACATACGATACCAATTCCCTTTGTCTTGCGATACTTTACTTATCCAAGGTTCGATCGTCGGTATCCCAATACCTATTTCAACCTCGTTATTGGTAAGTACTCTTTACTTGTTCCGTGATATGACATCCTTGTGACCTAGTCACATGCTTGCAAGCCAATTGGATGACATTCCATTGAGAGGGCCCAGAGTATATCTATCCGTAATATGGATGGGCAAATCACAGTCTTGATCCATGTGCTTCAAGACATACTTTCAGAATACCTAACGCCACCTTTATAACCAACTAGTTATGGAAGTGGCGTTTGATGTCATCAAAGTAGTAACTTGGTGACGGTGATTAACATGATCTCATGGTCGAAGGATTAGGTTACTATTTATCTGAAAGCTTGTAGCAAAACAAACTTAATGACTTGATCTTATGCTATGCTTACTATGGATGTGTTTCCATCACATCATTCTTCTAATGGTTTGAACTTGTTATTAGTAACATCCAATGTCCATGATCAGGAAACCATGATCATCTTTTAATCAACAATCTACCTTAACAAGAGGATTAATAAGGACTCTTTATGTTTACAAAACACACAAATATTAATGTTTCCTATTAATACAATTATAGCTTGGGATGAAAACATTTATCATAAACATGAAGATATAATAACAATACTTTTATTCCCTCTTGGGAATATATCCAATAGTGGGTTGGGAGGAGTCGCCTCGAGGCATCCCACCCTTCTTCTCCTAGCCCCTTGGGGTCGAGAGGGAAAAATTTGGGCTCGGGTTTTAACCCAGGACCGTGGGCGATGACTTAAAAACCATCTTCCTTCTAATCCCCTATAACTGAGGCGTCGACAAGTAGTGGTTCTTTCTTTCGGCTTCTATCTTGGGGTGGGTAGATCTGTGTTTTTGGAGGTGGAGTGCTTTTCCTGATATGAAGAGTCATCGCAATGGGCCCTTGTATGGATATGGATAGGTGCTTTCAGGAATTTGGGGGAGTTCCCGGGCTCTCGGGGGATTCTTTAGAGTATCCCCCAGCTCATCACAAGGCCAGGGCCATTGGCGATGCCCTGCAGGGCATCTTCTTGGGTCTCCTGGCAAGGGCGTTTTTACGGGCTAGTAGGGGAGGTGGGACTCGGGGGCATCTCCAGGGCTCAATCGCACATCATGAGGGTAATAAAATCTTTTAGATGACTATCTCCTGGTAACTTGAAGTTGTTGTGTCGAGGAACTGGGTAAAGAGAGGAGGTGTCTTGGGCATCCGAGTAGGTTTTGGAAACTTAGGGTTGGGTGGAGATTCTTGGCTCGTGGTTTAATCTGGGGTCCTTGATGATGGAAGAGGCTATCTCCCTGTGTCTTGCCTTGACCAAAAGGGCGAGTTACCCAATGGTTCTTGTAGAAGATCGACATAGGGGTTTTCAGTTTGCTGACTTGGACATTAGTGCTCATAGATTTCTCATTTCTTGATGAGGTTTCTTCACACCCACTTCACTGAAACGAGGGTGGTGGAAACGTGACCGAGGGAACCAGGAAGGGGGCGTCATCAGGCGTCCATTACGGCTTCCCATGCCCAAGCCTAGGAAGCATTAATGGCTTAGAGTGACTTCAGAGTCCCTGGGTGATGATATGTCATCTCCCTTAACGGTTCTTGCCCAGGCGGGGGTGGAAAGATGCACCTGAAGGACTTTGGGGGCGTTATCCCTGTCTGGCGCATTTCGGGTAGGTGCCTCTGGCCCAGCGTACTGCTAGGGCTGCCAGGGATGGCTCTCGAGTCATCTCCTTTCATAACACGACTAGTTATATTCCTTGAAATATGCATGTGCCATGAGAATGGAGAGGACGTCCATGCCAGACTTATTGAGGGGGCACTGCAGCACGCCCGTGGTTATTGGAGGTGAGGCGGCTCCCCCTCCTCGATCATGGTGAAGGAATCTGTGGCAGTAAAGACCTCTGGGATTGATTCGAATACGTGAGTGATCATGTGCCTTCTCATCATGGGGTTTTGTTACCACGAAAGTATGCAAGCTCCACCCATTCAGTTGATTCCATGGGGAGGGCAGCGAGTAATTGTGCGAATCGACGGGTAAACATACTCAGCGGTTCGCCCACACGCTGCCATACCCATAGGAGATCGCGGTTGTCGACGCCCTGCCACTCCCTTCTCTACGCGGCCACACCTAGTGGTGGACGCCTCAAGGGGTACAACGGAGTTCCTTATCAATGGTTTTAACCTAACATTCGGTCCCTATAGGGGGCCGTCCGCTTGCGGGTGAAGAGCTTTAGAATGCAGTGGAGTCATCCTCCGGTGATTTGATCGAGCCGAGGAGTAAAAATATTGCCCATGCTCCATGTTGAAAGAGGCCAGGCATGGGATTCGCATCAGCGATCTTGCCTTGGGAGCACCCCATACACTAGTAGGAAAACCCTCATAACAGTCGTTTCCCTTGTGGTGTCCATAATTGTTGGAGATATGCCCAAGAGGCAATAATGAAGTGGTTATTATCATATCTTCACACTTATGATAAATGTTTACATACCATGCTATAATTGTATTAACCGGAAACATTAATACTTGTGTGATTTGTAAACTAAAATAAGAGTTCCTAGTAAAGCCTCTTGTTAAACTATCTTGTTGGTTAATATATGATCATGGTTTCCTGATCATGAACATAGAGATGTTATTAACAACAGGATCATATCATTAGGAGAATCATGTGATGGACATACTCCTATAGATAAGCGTAGCATAAAGATCAAGTCATTTCAATAGTTCAATTGCTATATGCTTTCTGATACATAGTAACCTAATTCCTTCGACCATGAGATCATGCATATCACCTTTTCCGGATGGATGCTTTGATGTCATCAAACACCACACCGTAACAAGGTGGCTATAAAGGTGGCATTGAGTGTTCAGAAAGTATTGGTTGAAACACATGGATCAAGAGTGGGATTTGTCCATCCATATGACGGATAGATATACTCTGGGCCCTCTCGGTGAAATGTCATCCAATTAGCTTGCAAGCATGTGACTGGCTCACAAGGGATCACATATCACGGGAACGAGAAAATAGTACTTATAAGTAATGAGGTTGAACTAGGTATGCAGAGATACCGACGATCATAACCTCGGATAAGTAAACTATCGTGAGACAAAGGGAAATTGGTATCGTATGTAAGTGGTTCATTCAATCGCAAAGTAATCGTAGAAATATGTGGGAGCCATATGAATTTCCAGATTCCTCTATTGGTTATTGTTCGGAGAAGTGTCTCGATCATGTCCGCATAATTCACGAACCGTAGGGAGACACACTTAAGGATTCGACGTTGTTTTGAGTAGTTATGGTATTATGAGAAAGAGACCGAATGTTGTTCGGAGTCTCGGATGGGATCCGGGATATCACGAGGTGATCCGGAATGGTCCGGAGAATAAGATTCATATAAGGAAAGTCCCGTTTCGGAGTTCAGGAATGATTCCGGTGTTTTCATCGTGAATGTTCTAGAAGGTTCCGGATTGTCCGACACTCCGGGGGGAAGGGGTACATGAATGTGTCATTACATATTGAATGATTGCATCATGTACTAAGTGTTCTTGCTGTTCCAAAACAGAAAAGTCAAACTGCCAGTTTGAAAGTCAAACGGCTAAAACAGGAAACTGTGGAAAACAGGAAACTGTGGGAAACAGGAAACTGTGGGAAACAAGCAAGAGGTGGTTGGAACCGACTTGGGGGAGGAGTCCTCAAGCCGGCGGCCAACCAAGGCCGACTTGGGAGGTACTCCTCCCCTTGGCCGCCCCTCCCACCTATAAAAGGAGGGGCAGGGCCTCCTCCTCTAGACACACAAGTTCCTATCCTCTAATCTCCGGTTTAGAGCCGTTTTGGTTTAGAGCTTCTAATTGCCCTAGCCTTCGGTTTAGAGACTTCTAATTGGTGTGTCTAAACCCTAGACCACTAATAGCTCTCTCTCATACTCCACCATACTCGCTCCGGCTTAAGGCGAAGCCCTGCGGGATCTCCCCTCTACTTCCGGTACCACGCCGTTGTCAGGAATCGCGAGGAGAGTGCTACAACCTCCGCTGCCTGCTAGAACAAGGGAGAGGAAGGTCTTCGTCGAGTACCGAACGTGTGACCAACTGCGGAGCGCTGCCGGAACGCAGCGCCAGAAGGATCGTCTACGCGATCTTGAGATCGGAAGTGTACGACTACATCACCCACGAATCTGCTCGTTAACCGCTTTGGAATCTTCGAGGGTAAGTTATTCCATCGACTCGTTGCTACAATCTAGTAGATAGATCTTGGCTTGTTTGTTTGTATGCGATAGAAATTTTTTGTTTTCCATGCTACGAACCCCTACAGTGGTATCAGAGCCGTGTCTATATATAGATCTGTTGCACGAGTAGAACACAATGGTCATTGTGGGCGTTGATGCTTTTATTGTCGATTCCTTATTGTGTACTTTGCATCTTGCGGTATGTTGGGATGAAGCGGCCCGGGCTAACCTTACATGACATCGTTCATGAGACTTGCTCCACGCTTGACATGCAACTTGTATTGCATAAGTGGCTTTGCGGGTGCCTGTTTCTCCTAGCATAGTTAAGATCCAATTTACAACGGGTAATTGACAATACTAGTATCAATGTTGTGGTTCTTGTTCGTAAGTTAAGAATGACACTTATTGAAAGCCCCAAACCACGTAAAATATGCAAAGAAAGTAGAAGCGTCTAACTTTGTTTTGCAGGGGTGTGCAGTGATGTGATATGGCCATGATTGTGATTATATATGATGTATGCAATGTTCCTTATTGTAAGTCGGCAACCGGCAGGAGCCATATGGTTGTCTTTAATTTCTGTTAAGACCCGCGTGTCTATTCAAAGTAGTTGTAATAGTTGAAGCCGGTGGACGACAACCATGGAGCAGCGTCATTGACCTTGATGCAATGCCGGTAATGATGGAGATCAGGTTCGTGCTAGAATATGGAGATCGGAAGCACAAAGAAGAAAGGCCATATCATATCACATATTATGAATTGCATGTGATGTTAATCCTTTATGCATCTTGTATTGCTTAGTAGACGACGGTAGCATTATAAGATGATCCCTCATGCACATGAATTTCAAGTCACAAAGTGTTCACCCTTAGTTAGCACCGTTGCTAAAGCTTGTTGTTTCGAAGCACCACATGATGATCGGGTGTGTTAGATTCTACAAGTGTATACAACGTGAGCAAGCCAGATTTGCTCATGCGGAAACTAAGGTTTGATCTTGACGAGCCTAGAATGTACAGACATTGCCTCAGGAACACGGATTACCGAAAGGTAGAGCATGAGTCATATAGTAGATATGATGAACATGTTGATTGTTCGCCATTGAAGCTATATCAACTCTCGTGATGATCGGTTTTGATGTGGTGGATTTGGTTCGTGTGATCACTAAAACAATGTGAGGGATATTGTTTTGAGTGGGAGTTCACCTAGATTAATTTAATTATTAATTAGAACTCAATTTATCATAAACTAAATCGAAGTGAATTTGCATAATTGTTGTAGTCATTGGCATCCGTTTACCACCTTGCTCTTAGTTATAATTGAGATGATAGAACTATAGAATTCTGGTTAGTTACTTTATGAACTAGTATCGTATTGTTTTGAAGTGTTAATCTAAAGTTTAAAAGTCCTATTGCAAACTTTCAGTAAGTTCCGGTTAATCCATGAAGTTTAATAATTAGTATTAAATCAAGAGTAACAATTCCAAGTGTTAGTATATAAGTATCATGTTTGTCTCCATGATTCTTGATATTCAAAGGATTCACTTAATATCAAGGTTATCTAGGATCTGAAAGAGTTGTTTCAGAAACCATGATGTGTGGAAGATATTGTGATATCTGAAACGAAGTTTTGGTTACAACATGATAGAGTATAATATGGGAAAGTTCATGTTCTCATATTTTGATGAGAATTTGCAAAAGGTTCGAGACACTAGTTGTCCTAAACCTCTAAAAGTTTTTGGGAGAGCAACATTATACTCACGATTCACCGTTACAAGCTAATAGTAGCTTGATCATGGATAATTCCATGATAAGGGTGAATATTTGATGTAGGTAAAATATATACTACACCAAGAGATTACTAAAGAAAGGAATTTGAAAGAACACCAAACATTTGATGATGGTGATCTACTTCAAAGTGCAAGTCCAAAGACATTGGTATTTAACTATACATGCTTTGGACTATGTGTCATATGAATGACTCCACTAATTGATGTTGATAGATTCTTTCAAACAGAAAAGGAAATATTGAAAGAGAATCTCATAAGTATATGGCAGAAAAGAAAAGACTATAATTGTTCAGTTTAAGTATATAGATGATATACATGTTATGGCTATATTCTTTGTTTATTAAACAATGTGGTTCTTAAGTATTTGATACTGAATTTGTTGGTGTGAATCGTCATACGAAACAACACAATTCATGAACTACAATGGCCTAAGTAACTAGCAAAAGAATATGTGATGATGTTCATCGAGAACAAAATAAAGGGTTATTGTGTTGCTCGTTAAACATCAAAGCTTGCCTTCAATATTTGTTTTATCAGGTATTATGAGAACAAAAGGGTTGTTCAAATAATTGCCGTAATGTATAAAAGATGGATGATTTGCAAATCTCGTTGGAGATATCACATCCATAAAACTAGTGCTAAAGATGTCGAAAGAAAAATTGATTGAAAGATCACTTAGGAAGTGACATCGCCATTTAAATTATATTGGAAAGAAAACATGAAGAAAATCCATATGGATGGAATTTTGGAGTCTATTTGATTTTGATCAAATGACGCTTGTGAAACTTTCCTAGAGATAATTAAAACTTCGTTCATAGGCCAAAAGGGAACGATAGACTAGCTTATTGGAACTTGTACATATTGTTGTATGAAGTCCATTATGTATAGTCAAGAGCGATGGATTTCAACTTCATGTGCTTTCTCTGAAAATTTGAGTGAATATATGAATATTTACTTAATAAGGATGAAGTGTGAAACATTTGAAAAGTTCAAGGACTTTCAAGATGAAGTGCAAAATCATTGTAACAAGAATATAAATAGTTTATGATAAGATCATAAAGGAAGATATTTGAGTTACAAGTTTAGCATAATACCTAAGATTTAAGGAATCGTTAGTGATTTGCATTTTCCCGAAACACCATAAGAGTATGGAGCGTTCGAGATATGTAATTAAACCTTGTTTGACATGGTAAGATCGAAGGTGTAATTCATAAAAATGCCATTATATTTTAAAGATTAAAAGCTTTAGAGATTACCGTTTTTCCACTGAAAAGAGCTCCATCATAATCCGTTGAAATGACACCATATAAAGTTATGGTTTGGGACAAAACCCAAGTAGTCCTTTCTTAAAACATTGGTATGCTATGCATAAGAAAGATGTGTGCAACCAAAGTCGGATGAACCTGTCTTTGTATAACTGTTAAGTATTCCTCCATAAACACCGGGGACAAAAGTGTTTGTTGCTTAGAACGTCAAGTTTCTTTGAGAAGGAATTTTTCATGAAAAGTTAAGTGGGAGGACAATAGAACTTTGATAAGGTTAAAAGAACCTGAGCTATATGTGCAAAGTTGCGCAGCGCCGGAAAGTGTTCCGGAGTTAGCAAACAATGCTCATGGCTCGCGTACTTCAAAGGTTGTGGTCGCGGAGATCTAAGTTCCTATTGAAACAAGTGGATCGGATAAACAATCAAATACCAAGATTTGAGGGTTGAATCATTATTTGAGAATAATGAACCGACTACATGCAAAGAAGCGATGATGGGCCCTGACTCCATCAAATGGCTTGAACCCATAAAATCCGTGATAGTTCCATACACGAGAAATCAAGTTTTGAACTTGAAGGACCCTCGAGAAAGGTGTAAGACCTTATAGTTGTGTCTGGATCTATAAAGAAATAGACATGGATGTTTCACATCTATGAAATAGTCGACATGTTGGGAAAGAGTTCACAAAATGTTCAAAGGTTGACTATGACAAGATCTGATCTTTCATAGCGATATTTAGTCTAGACGGATTAATGTAGCAACCACTACATATAATTTGTTATATGGTAGTTGAATAAACAAAACAAGTTCTTCTAATAGAATCGTTACCTAGGACGTGTGCATGACACGGTCCATAGGGTTTTGTTAATTCAAAGGATGCTAAAAGCATATGCAAACTTCAATGGTTGAAGTGAGCATCATGAGTTGGAATCTTCACTATGATGAAACTGTTAAAAGAGTTTAATTTCATCAGAGACAATGAAGATGCTTGCGTTTGCAAGAAATTAAGTGGGAGCGCTAAGACATGTTTCTAATACATTATGTGGAAGACATATTGTTGATTGGAAATAATGTATCTTTTATTAACACATATTAAGAATTTCATCCCGATGAAAGACTTAGGCAAAACCCATATATTAGGCATCTATAGTCGCGAATATGGCTGTGCCAGAAGTACATAGACAAGATATTGAATGAGTTCAATATAGAAACTACAAGAGAGGTTCTTGTCGCACATAAAGGATTGAATGAGTTCAATGTTGATGATATATTCAAGTGTATTGACATTTGGTAAAGTGAAACAAATAATCAAGTATATATTGATACTTGATGTATGAAATCACAAAGAGTATTTATATCAATCATCCGTGATATGTACAAATCCAGATATGTCCTATGCTCTAAAAGTTGTGAGCATATACCAGAATGATTCGTAAGATGATCATTGGACAATAGTAAGGATATTCTTATGATCTTTTGGAAGAACTAAGAGTATAATATTTGTAGAAGTGACAAATAGATGGTTAGTTCATTGTAAAAGTACTACATTGATACTAGCTTTGTCACAAAGTACAAATTAAGTTTATCTCAATCTAAACTAAGGGTGGCACAATATAATGGAAAGTAAGTTCCATAATGGATTTGGATGAGTTCCAAAGTTAAGACATTGTGACAGATACTACAACAAAAGGCTAAGTATATGACTGCTATTTTAGCAGCAAAAGAGGGCATTTGTGTCAAGTAGTTTGTTATCAAACTAGGTGTAGTTCACAAGGATAATACTATGAAGATATATTGTGCGACAATATTATCAACATGTTTTAACCCCAAAGAGCTAAAGGTCACACCGAAAGACCAAATTTATACAAAGCCATCTCATTAGAGAATGAGTGATGCGTAGAGACGCAAAGACATGCAATTACACACGGACCTGGAAGTGTCAGATCCGGAGATCAGTTGACCACTAGCAATCGTGTACATACAACACCGGAAAGCCATAGGTGTTATAAACACAAAGGTTTGAAACTAGATTATTGACTCTAATGCAAGTGGGAGACTGTTGGAGATATGCCCAAGAGGCAATAATAAAGTGGTTATTATCATATCTTCACACTTATGATAAATGTTTACATACCATGCTATAATTGTATTAACCGGAAACATTAATACTTTTGTGATTTGTAAACTAAAATAAGAGTTCCTAGTAAAGCCTCTTGTTAAACTAGCTTGCTGGTTAATATATGATCATGGTTTCCTGATCATGAACATAGAGATGTTATTAACAACAGGATCATATCATTAGGAGAATGATGTGATGGACATACTCCTATAGATAAGCGTAGCATAAAGATCAAGTCATTTCAATAGTTCAATTGCTATATGCTTTCTGATACATAGGAACCTAATTCCTTCGACCATGAGATCATGCATATCACCTTTTCCGGATGGATGCTTTGATGTCATCAAACACCACACCGTAACAGGGTGGCTATAAAGGTGGAATTGAGTGTTCAGAAAGTATTGGTTGAAACACATGGATCAAGAGTGGGATTTGTCCATCCATATGACGGATAGATATACTCTGGGCCCTCTCGGTGAAATGTCATCCAATTAGCTTGCAAGCATGTGACCGCTCACAAGGGATCACATATCAGGAACGAGAAAAGAGTACTTATCGAATGAGGTTGAACTAGGTATGCGGAGATACCGATCATAACCTCGGATAAGTAAACTATCGTGAGACAAAGGGAAATTGGTATCGTATGTAAGTGGTTCATTCGATCGCAAAGTAATCGTAGAAATATGTGGGAGCCATATGAATTTCCAGATTCCTCTATAGGTTATTGTTCGGAGAAGTGTCTCGATCATGTCCGCATAATTCACGAACCGTAGGGAGACACACTTAAGGATTCGACGTTGTTTTGAGTAGTTATGGTATTATGAGAAAGAGACCGAATGTTGTTCAGAGTCTCGGATGGGATCCGGGATATCACGAGGTGATCCGGAATGTTCCGGAGAATAAGATTCATATAAGGAAAGTCCCGTTTCGGAGTTCGGGAATGATTCCGGTGTTTTCATCGGGAATGTTCTAGAAGGTTCCGGATTGTCCGGCACTCCGGGGGGGGGGAGGGTACATGAATGTGTCATTACATATTGAATGATTGCATCATGTACTAAGTGTTCTTGCTATTCCAAAACTGAAAAGTCAAACTGCCAGTTTGAAAGTCAAACGGCTAAAACAGGAAACTGTGGGAAACAGGAAACTGTGGGAAACAAGCAAGAGGTGGTTGGAACCGACTTGGGGGAGGAGTCCCTCCAAGCCGGCGCTCCAACCAAGGCCGACTTGGGGAGGGACTCCCCTCCCCTTGGCCGCCCCTCCCACCTATAAAAGGAGGGGCAGGGCCTCCTCCTCTAGACACACAAGTTCCTATCCTCTAATCTCCGGTTTAGAGCCGTTTTGGTTTAGATCTTATAATTGCCCTAGCCTTCGGTTTAGAGCCTTCTAATTGGTGTGTCTAAACCCTAGACCACTAATAGCTCTCTCTCATACTCCACCATACTCGCTCCGGCTTAAGGCGAAGCCCTGCGGGATCTCCCCTCTACTTCCGGTACCACGCTGCCAGGAATCGAGGAGAGTGCTACAACCTCCGCTGCCTGCTGGAACAAGGGAGTGGAAGGTCTTCGTCGAGTACCGAACGTGTGACCGACTGCGGGAGCGCTGCCAGAACGTGGCGCCGGAAGGATCGTCTACGCGATCTTGAGATCGCAAGTGTACGACTACATCACCCACGAGAATCTGCTCTCGTTAACCGCTTTGGAATCTTCGAGGGTAAGTTATTCCATCGACTCGTTGCTACAATCTAGTAGATAGATCTTGGCTTGTTTGTTTGTATGCGATAGAAATTTTTTGTTTTCCATGCTAAGAACCCCTACAATAATTTGATGTGTTCCACCACTTGCAGATGAAATAATAGTGGAGTTCAGAAATTGCTAAACACCACCAATATATGCTATTAGTGGAATCTTGTTATACTAAGACGCCATCAGAGATGGGGTCCCATGGACGAATTCCGCACAAACCTACTGGTGGCGTTGGGAACAAGCGAACTCCATGGATACGCTCCTTTTTGGTGGCATTCACCATGAATTGAAATCCACGGCCAAACAGCACTCCACGTCCTTTTATAATGCCTCGCCCTTTTGATCGGATCGATCCCTACTTCACTCTGTCCCGTTGTCTCCCTCAACCCTTCCTCCATGTGCATCCAACACCCTCGCAGCTCCTCCTCTTCGAGCCATAGTTCGCCGCCACCGGCATGTTCGTTCCTGAGCCACGGGTCGCCGCACCTCTCACCTCCTATCCGAGCCGCTGGCTACTGCAACCGCCACGACCATCCCTGATGGCCGCCACAACTTCCCTGTGAAGGTAATATGCCCGAGAGGCAATAATAAAGTGGTTATTATCGTATTCCTTATTTATGATAAATGTTTATTTTGGATTCTATAATTGTGTTAATACGGAAACGTTAATACGTGTGTGTTTCATAAACAAAAAGGAAGTTCCTAGTTATGCCTCTCTTATAAACTAGATCGTTGATCAATAAGATGATCAAAGGTTTCCTTATCATGGACATTGGATGTTGTTAATAACGAGGTCACAACATTGTTGGAATGATGTGATGAACATTCATCCTTGATAGCTTCCATGTCTTGATGCAAAAATTGTCCATTATCGGGGACACGACTAAGTACTTAGATTTGACTCTCTCGAGAGGTGGTGCACTTTCCCCACAACACTCGACATGCATCGAGACAAGATCTTTTAGAAGCCTTCCCTTAGACCAAGTGGACGCGTTCCAATCCTATCACCACTACCACCTTCTATCCATCTGGCTAAGTTATTGCAACATATGATCTAGGCAGAGCCCATATTGCCATGTGGCTGCACTAGAAGCTTCTCAACACTTTAACATCTCAAATCTCTTTGTTCCTGGGTGGCTTTCCACAAGTGTGATACTCATGGTAGCCATGAATATGGTCCTTGTGTAACCACTTAACATAACCCATTCTCACCATTCCACCTAGGTGATTCATTCACTTAGTAGTTTTATTAAGCAAAAACACAAGTCATAGACTTTGTATAATATCATGACATTAATAATCCACCTTTGTTTTCTAAGCATACTAGTGGCAAGAAACTTAGGGAAAAATTCTACTAAGGCATCATCTACTAGGATTTCCCAAGGCATAGTTAACACATAGGAAATTATATGCAAGTCCTACTTAAAATATCACTAATGCATAGTCAAAATAATAGGAAAAAATGTATGAAGCACCACTTGCCTTTTTAGTATAGAAACTAGATTCTCTCCTTGATCTTGAAATTGTCACACTCTTCAAAGATCACTACAATTCAATCAAGCAAGGCACATATTCAGAACTAGCATTCGAACAATTCATCACATAAAATAATGAAAAAAACAATGCATGCAAGCATGCAAAAGGTTCTTTTATTGGAAAAGTGTTTTCTAATAAGCTATAAACATTTTAAAACACCTATTGGTCATTTATAAAAGTGGCTAAACCATTTAAAATCAAGTTAGTGAAAATGGCCATTTAGATCATTTTTGTTTTGCTAGAAATGCTTTTATCAAAAGGAATAATTTCTAGTGTTAGCCAAAAATGTTTTTAAACACAAATGTTAGCATTTATGGTCAAAGTATTTAAAACAAACACATTTGCAAAAGGTTTTACTCAAAAGTCATTTTTAAATCATAGCAATATTTTTGTTTTACTAAAAATGCTATTAATCAAAGTAATAATATTCTAGAGATAATAAAATATATTTTTAAATCCAAAAGTTAGTGTTTAGCGTCAGAGAGTTCAAATCAAATCATTTGCAAAAGGTTTTACTCAAAAAGTATTTTTAGAATAATTTTTATACACAAAATAGTCCTACAAATGTTTCTGCAAAAACACCTACATTTCCAGAAGCAAACAGTTCAAAAGTGCACTGTTGCAAAGGTTTCATTTTTCTGAATCCAATGATATAAAATTTGTAATTTTTGGACGTGTAAAAAAAAAGTTATGAATTTTACAAATTATTCATCTAATAGAACCTTTTCTGTTTTTAAAAACAAAGTCTAGGCCACGTGGTGTGTTCTTATTGGTCTGTACCGATTCGGAAGGATCGCGCGATGTGGATCGTTGGATCTAATTAGATCTGTGCAGCTTAGATCGACCGTACCGCTTCGCTTAAGTGGTTCTATCACATCCACCGTGTCTAGATCTAACGGTCTACAACACCTTCACCAAGGACTGGCGGCGTTGGCGATGAACGCGCGATGGCGTTCCAGCGAAAATTGGAAGCAAGGGAGATAACGAAGATGCTCACCGGGTTCGTGGGGTCATTGCGGTGCTCAACATGGTCGTCACAGGGCACGAAGCGCACGGGGATCTTGGCGATTGCTCGCCGGAGTTCCTTCTAGCGTCAGGCATGCTCCGGTGTTGTCAGGGGTGAGGCTACATGTCACAGGGAGTCAAAACAATGAGTGTGTTAGACGCCCGCGAGAGAGGAGAGTATGTGAGTGTCAACCAGAGAGAAGGGGGCGGTCAGGTCTCACCGTGAGGGGTCGCCGAAGTGGGAGCAGTAGGTGGTGGCGCTCAGACAAAGACAAAGCCGAGCTTCTGTGGCGCGCGCGTGCAAGAGGTGAGTGCTGATAGGTGCGGGAGACGTTGGCGATCAAGCTCGTGGAAGCTAGGGGCAGTGGGGATGTCGGGGCTGGCCGGAATCGTGGCCGGAGCATGTCGGAGCAGCGACGGTGTGGGCAGCAATTCTCGCAGCCTGGTGGCGGAGAGGGGCTGGAGAGTGAGGGGAAACGGAGAGGGGGAGGAGGCGCTTTAACGTGCATGATCATTGGGAGGAATTAGCCCATCTATTATGCGATTTAACGCGGAGGAGGAATAGCAGGAAACAGTCGGGAGGAACTGGTCGCGGGGACGATGATGACGTGGCTGGTGGGACCTGGTTGTCAGCGAGGTGAGGAGGGGTACGGAGGGGTCTCGCGGTCAGTGAGATGAGCGGTTATTTCACGGGTGAGAAACTGATTTCATGGGGAGAGAGAGGTGGGCTGCGCTGGGCCTACTGGGCTGGGGTTAGTTGGGCTGGACTGGGTTGGTCTGATCTGTTTCATTTTTTTCTTTTCTGTTTATTTTTCATTTTTCAATTTCCCGTTTTGATTTTATTCAAATGATTCAAACACTCATTTGGTTTCAAATCTTTACCAAATTTCCAGTATGTTTTTATACCGTTTAACAGTGTATTTTAAAGTCCATTTTAGAATATTTTCTTATATTCTCTTATGGTTTATTATTTATTTAAATGAGGTTTGTGCCTTTATTCAAACCATTGATTCAAGCTTCCATTTGAATTCAAATTTCACCAAACATTTTAAGTAGGTTTAAACTATTCATTAGTGTGTTTAAATAATTCACTTTGAATTATTTCAAACATTTTATTATGATTTAATATTTATTTAAATGAGGCTTTTGTCTTTATTTAATTGAATTTGAATATGGTTCCAAACCATATAATTCTATTTAATTAATCATTTATTCTTTTAAGTTAATTAGATCACTTTTAATCCACTTTGGCAATTTCAATTATTTTTCTCATGATTTAATTATTCATTTATATTAGGTTTTTGTCTTTATTCAAATTAAATTGTATTTGGTTAAAGCCCTTATAATTTTATTTAAATACTCCTTATTTCTTTATATTTATTTGGATTATCTTTATTCCATTTTCTTATGGATTTAATAAAAGTTTTAAATTTTCTTCCAAATATTGTCTTGGAATTTATTATTTAGTTTAAGTAATTTGTCTTTATTTAAATAAAATTAAATATGGTTCAATCCATATGATTTTATTTAAATAATCTTTTATTCCTTTTTATTATTCAGTAAACTTTCATTTGTTTGTGGATTTGGCTAAGATTTAATTTGTCTTTTAAATATTCCTTATTTATTTCTTTCTTTCTTTTCCTTATAAAATCCATATCTTTTCATTTATAGATCCAAAATTGGTGATTCCAATTTGTATAATTTTATTTAATATTTTTTTATCTTTTCAAATCCTATTAAGATTATTTTGCTCAAAATTTGGCATGGATTTTTAGTTAGGACCTTTATTACCTTTGGAAATTAATTCCTTTTATCTTATTAAATTCATAAGTTTTTTTACCATTTTTGAGTGAAACCCAATTCATAAGTTCCATGGCTCCAAATTGAGTGAAATCCATTTCTATGGTTTTATAATATTTTTGTTTACCATTTTTGTTCATTTAGAAATGTTTGTTGACAGATTTTTATATGGAACAAATCCATAGTCTTAGAGAGATCTTGGAAATGATTTTCTTCCATTAAGATTTAGGATTTTGATTTAACTTTTCAAAGTGTTTAAAGTTTAAGATACATTCATTGATGAATGCATTTCACTTGATTGAAATTTTTTTGGATGCCCTTTTCATTCAAATTTTGTTCAAGAAGGGTTTTGATGTTTCCATTTATAAGCAAAAAGTTTGTTTTCACCATAAATTTCAATAATTAATTCTTTTGTTTATTTATTTTTGTCATTTCAAAATTTGGAAAATTTTGGGATGTGACACTCGGACATGTAATATATCGCGAGAAAAAGGGATTGAGTTACATGCGTATAAGGTTCACAAGATCACAGAAGTAATCGTTGAATATGTGGGAGTCAGTACGGATCTCCAGGTCCCGCTGCAGATTATTTATCGGAGAGGGGTCTCGAGCATGTCTACATTTTTTGCGAACCGTAGGGTGACACACTTAAGGGTTACATACACCATTTGGATCAAATAATATGCCAAAGAAAGAAAAAGGAAAGCGCAAGAATTTATTTCACTAGGCACCGGAACTGTTTCGGTTGAAATTGCTAAAACTGGTTCTGCATGTGAAATTGAAATGTTATAAGGGGTTTTATGTGAATTTTTTTTAATTAGAGTAATTAAGAAAATTCTGAACAAATAAATAAAAGAGTTTTATTTAAATGAGAGTTGCATTAAATTTGGTGGAAATTTAATGCATGTGAGTGGATTTTTGAGTGGAGGCATGTTTATGTGAGTGGAGGCTTTTCATTTTGAGTGGGAGCTCCACCCACATGAATGTGGAAGAGGTGGGGGCAGCCACCATGGGCTGGTATCCATGCCCCTTGGGTGCTCCCCCTATCCCTATAAAAGGCCTCCCTCTCCTCCTCTAAAAGCACACCTCCTCACGAAGGATCTCTCTTCCCCCTTTAGAATTTCCCCATGGTCTCGGATCAGCGAGATACATCTTTCCGGTGGATTTTTCTAGAAGGATTTGTTTCTTCCGCTGCTTCGCTGAAGAAAGGGCGCGGAGGTTGTCGGGGTACCCGGACGTGTGTGCGATCACGGATGCATCACTACTTTGCGGTGCTAGACTGGATGGTGCTGGACCGGATGGACTTCTTCTCGATCTTGAGATCGGCAAGCGTTCGACTACATCATCGACGAGTACAACCTCGTTAACGCTATTCGGTCTTCGAGGGTATGTATTCTATGGATGTATATCCACCCATTGCTTGTATCTAGTAGATAGATCTTGGTACATAGTTGTTCCAATCGTAGGAAAATTTTCGTTTTCTATGCTACGAACACTACACCCTGGTCCCGGGGACACCGGCGGTCGACATTGTTTTGTCATTTCCTGGTCCGCTGGTCCCTGCACCTCTCCTCCTCGCCGAGCCGCTGGCCTCCACGACCACCGTCGCCATCCCCGTCCATGACCTCGGTGAGCCACCAGCCACTCCTATGATCCTCGTTTTTAACATGTTTTAGACAAATTGTAGATGCATATGTGTGTTAGATATTCATATTAGGAATTCTAGAGATAAATATGTTAGATATTGATCTTAGATATTAAGATTTGGCTCAAACTAAAGATATAGAGATATGGGTTTATTAATTAGGTAGTAATAGTTTAGGCCGAGACAATTTTGTATGCAAATATCTCATCTCGTTACCACAAAGTCTAAATGATGTATTTCTATATGCTTATTTAGACTTTGGATTTATTGATGAGATATTTACATATGCAACGATTTTCGCTTCGTTAGAGTTTTGTGGCGCTGAAGTCGACAGATAATTTCACGGTTCATATAAAATGGATGGGATAAATTGTGGTCATTGAATTAAGTGCAAAATATTGTTCACAACCATTTTATATGAGCCGTGCAAATGTCTCTCTTTTTCATACAATGTTGTTAGTGTATATATTTTCTTAGTGTTGATGCAACTATCTTGTGAATAGCCTACAATGAACCAGTACATTATGCTATTGATGCAAATACTTAGTGTAAATGATTTAGTGTAGATGATTATTTTGGTTGTGTTTCATTCCAACGGTCGATGATTACACTATGACACAATCTAATGTCAAAAGGTGCCGATAAGACCTTGTTGTATGTCCATGAATATCTTGTACATTTGATTTGGTCTTATAGGCACTCGTTTTATCTTGTGTGTCTTTATATGAGACCTTCAGTTCAATTGTGACACGTTGTATTTGTAAGTACTTGCCTGCCTTGCAACACCCGGATTTTTAATCCCAGAAGCCTGTTATGCCATACATCGTAATCCTTGGATTACCATTTTTGTGAGACATAAGAGATTGGATAACAGAGTACATCACCATTACAAACCATACATCAGGTCTTACACAAATAAAGGATCTCATGATCCATTCTTAATACAAATCAAGCAGGGGAATAACGTAACGATAACGATAGCGTGGGCGAAGCTCCATCTTCATAGTCACAGGCAATGCTGACAATGGGAGATGATCCTAGTTGTCGTAACCTCCCTGTTGTTTGTCCTCCTGATAGTCCTCTTCATAGTATGGCCATAGGAATAGCCAGGGACAAAGCCATGAGTTCTCTTTAAGTACTCGCAAACTGCTTCTCGGGGTACCCGGACGTGTGTGCGATCACGGATGCATCACTTCTTTGCGGTGCTAGACTGGATGGTGCTGGACCGGATGGTCTTCTTCTCGATCTTGAGATCGGCAAGCGTTCGACTACATCATCAACGAGTAGAACCTTGTTAACGCTATTCGTTCTTCGAGGGTATGTATTATATGGATGTATATCCACCCGTTTCTTGTATCTAGTAGATAGATCTTGGTACATAGTTATTCCCATCGTAGGAATTTTTTGTTTTATATCCGGCGAACCCTACAGTGGTATCAGAGCCGGATCTATGCGTAGATTCTTTGCACGGGTAGTACACATATGTATATGTGGGCGATGATGATCATGTTATTGCTTCTTAGTTGTACTTTGGATATTGGTTGCATAGTGGGATAAAGCGGCCCGGACAAAATTTACATGTCCTCGCACATGAGACCTATTCCATGCTTGAAATGCAACTAGGTTTGCATAATTGGCTAGCGCGTGTCTGTCTCTCCTACTATAGTCAATATCTAATTTGCAACATGTTGTCAACAATTTTTTTATCCTTGTTGTGGTTCATGTTCGTAGGTAAGAACGGTTATATCTTCGAAAGCCCTAAGCCACTTAAAACTTGCAATGGATAAATCAGAGGCGTCTAGTTTGGAATGTTGGTGGGCTAGTCTCATGATATGGTGATGTTGTAAGTAAAAGTATAAGTCGATACTCTTTCAACACACATAACGTGTAAGTTCCATAGACCTTGGCTTTACACATAAAGGAATGATGAGGATCATACTATGATGCACATGATGGAGATGAAGTGCAAGAACCATATCATTTCACTTATTAACATGTGATGTTTGTTGCATCTTATATTGCTAGTTTGGCGTTTTATTAACATAATAAGATGATCCCTCATTTAAATATCAAGATAAAAATGTGTTCTTCCTTAAGTATGCACCGATTATGTTTCGTCGCTCCAAGACATCACCTGATGATCGGGTGTTCTTGGATCCACGACCATATTTCAGGTGTAAGACAGTTTACACACGCAAATACTAAGGTTCTTACTTGGCGAGCCTAGCATGTACAGACATGGGCTTGGAACACGGACTGAAAGGTTAAGCATGAGTCATATAAAAGATATGATGCCCATTTGATGCTCGCCTTTGAAGCTACACCGACTCACGTGATGATCGGACATGGTGTAGTGGATTTGGTTCATGTAATCACCAAAAAGACATGAGGGATGTCATTTTTGAGTGGGAGTTTATTTCTAATTTGGATTAGTAGAACTCAATTTAACATAAATTAAATCAAAGTGAATTTTCATAATTTTTTGTAGTCATTGGCATTCGTTCACCACCTTATGCTTAGTTGTAATTGAGGTAATAGAACTATATAATTCTAGATATTTACTTTACGAACTGGTATCGTATTGTGTTGAGTGTCAATCTAAAGTTTAAAGTACTATTGGAAACTTTCAGCAAACTCTGTTTACTCCGTGAAATTTAATAATTGGTATTAAATCGAGAGTAACAATTCCAGTGTTAGTATCTTAAATATCATGTTTGCCTCTATGATTCTTGATTTAAATGTCAAGATTATCTATCAGCTGAAAGAATTGTTTCAGAAACCATCACGTGTGGCAGATATAACGGTATCTAAAACAATGTTTTGGTTGCAATATGATATATTATAATATATGTTCTCATATTGGATGAGAATTTGCAAAGGTTGGAGATGCTAGACATCTTAATCATCCAAAAGGGTTTTGGAAAGTAATGTTATACTCACGATTGGCCTTTATAAGCTACATTAGCTTTATCATGAAAGTCGTCATGATAAGGATGAATAGAAGATGTATGTAAAGTGTTTACTATACTAAAAGATTACTAAAGAATGGATTTTGAAAGAATGCCGATCATTTGATGATGGTGATCTACTTCAAAGTGCAAGTCCAAAGGTATTAGTATTTGAATATACATGCTGTGGACTATGTGTCATGTATATGGCGTCACTGTTGATGTTGATAGATTCTTTTAAAAAGGAAAAGGAAATGCTGAAATAGAATCTATAAAATATATTTGGCAGAAAAGAAAAGACTGGAAATATCCAGTTTAGGTATATAGATGATATACATGTTATGGTTGTATTCTTTGCTTGTTAAACAATGTGGTTCTTGGGTATTGGATACCGAATTGGTTTGTATGAAATTTCATACAGAACGATGCAATTCATGAAATACAATGGCCTATGTAAGTAGCAAGAGAATATGTGATGATGATCATCGAAAATAACCAAGCCGTTGTTTCTATTTCTCGTTGACATCAAAGCATGCCTTCAAGATTTGTTTTAATAATAGTTATTTAAATCGAATATTATGAGAACAAAGATTGTTCAAATAATTACAGTATTCCATATAAGATGGATGATTTAAAATCTAGTTGGAGAAATCACATCCATAAAACTAATGCTAAAATGTCGCAAGACAAATGATTGGAAGATCACTTACGAAGTGACCTCGCCGTTTAAAATATATTAGAAATAAAACATGGAGGAACTCCATTTTATGGATTTTTTTAGTCTTTTGATTTGATCAAATGACGCTTGTGAGACTTTTCTCGGGATAATTGAAACTTCGTTCAAAGGCCAAAGAAGAACGATCGACTAAATTATTGGAATTTATACATATCGATATATGTAGTCCATTATGTGTAGTCGTAAGCGATGGATTTCAACTTCAAATGCTTTCTCCGAAAATTTGAGTGAATATTCACTTAACGAGAGAGAAGTATGAAATATTTGAAAATGTTCAAAGACTACAAAGATGAAGTGTAAAATCATTGTAACAAGAAAATAAATGATTTATGATTTTATCATAAAGGGATTTATTTGAGTTGCAAGTGTACCAAGAAAATAAATGATTTATGATTTTATCATAAATGGATTTATTTGAGTTGCAAGTTTAGCAGAACTCCTAGATTTACATCTCCCGAAAAACCATAGGAATATCGAGTGTTTGAGATTTGTAATGAATCCTTGTTTCACATGGTTGGATCAAAGGTTTTATTGATAAAACTGCCATTATGTTTTAAAAGATTGAAAGCTTTAGAGACTACCTCTTTTACACTGAAAAGAGCTCCATCTTGATCCGTTGAAATGACACCATGTAAGTTATGGTTTGGGGTAAAACCAATGTCATTTCTTAAATTTTGGTATGCTATGCATAAGTAAGATGTTTACAACCAAAGTCGGATGAGTATGTCTTTGTAGGTTATTACAAATAAACATTGGGTACTGCTCCATAACACCGAGGACAAAAGGGTTTGTCGCTTGAAACGTGAAGTTTCTTAAAAAGGATTTTTTCGCAAAACTTAAGTGGGAGAACAATAGAACATAAATAAAGGTTAACGAACCTTAGCTATATGTGCTGAGTTGCGCAGTGCCAGAAAACATTCCGGAGGCATCCAGAATGCTCATAGCTTATGTTCCTCAAAGGTTGTGGTCACGGAGGTCTAAGTTCCTATTGAACCAAGTAGGTCAGATAAACAATCAAATGCTAAGATTTGAGAGTAAATCTTTGTTGTTTGACAATGATGAATCAACTACATACAAAGAAGCGATGATGGGCCCTGACTCCGTTAAATGGCTTGAAGCCATAAAATCCGTGATAGTTCCATACACGAGAAATCAAGTTTTGAACTTGGAATACCCTCCGGAAAGGTGTAAAAACCTATCAGTCATATTTGGATCTATAAAGAAACAGACATGGAAGTTTCACATATATGAAATTGTTGACATGTCGTAAATTTTTTTACGACAATGATCAAGGAGTTGACTATGACAATATTTGATCTTGCATAGCGATTTTTAGTCTGTACGGATTAATGTATCAACCACTACATATAATTTTGGTATATGGTAGCTGAATAAACAAAACAAAGTTCTTCTAATAGAATGGTTACCTAGGACGTGTACAAGACATGGTCCAAAGGGTTTTGTTAAAATCAAAGGATGCTAAAAGGTCATGCAAACTTCAATGGTTGAAGTAAGCATCGCGGTGTTGGAATCTTCACCGTGATGAAACTGTTAAAAGAGTTTTCATCAGGAGACGATGAAGATTCTTGCATTTGCAAGAAATTAATTGGGAGCGCTGAGACATATTTATAATACATTATATGGAGGACATATTGTTGATTGGAAATGATGTATCTTTTATTGACAAAGGTTAATAATTTCATTTCGATAAAAGACTTAGGCAAAACCCGAATATTTAACATGAATGTCTACATGGATACACAGTGACGCTAATATGGTCGTGCGAAACATACATAAATGATATATTGAAGGAGTTCAATATAGAAACGACGAGAAAAGGATCTTGTCACATGGAAAAGAATTGAATCAAGATTCAAGTGTATCGACACTTGATAAGTGAAGCAAGATTCAAGTGCTTTGACACTTGATTAGTGAAATCACAAGAATGTTTGATCAATCATACCATGATATGTACACATACAGATATGTCCTATGCTCTAAGTGTTATGAGCATATACCAGAATGAATCATAAAATGATCATTGGAAGATAGTAAGGATATTCTTATAATCATCTGGAAGAATTAAGAATATATTCCATTTGTATAAAGTTACAAATAGTTGATTGTAAAGCATTACATTGATACTAGTTTTGTCACAAGATACAAATTAAGTTTATCTCAATTTAAACTATGGATGGAACAATGAAATGGAAAGGAGTTTCCATGACGGATTTGGATTAATTCCAAAGTTAAGACATTTTGACAGATACTACAAAAAAAGGCTAAGTATATGACTGCTATAGTAACAGCAAAAGAGGGCATTTCCAAGTAGTTTATTATCAAACTAAGGTGTGGTTCGCAACGGTATAACTCTAAAGATATATTGTACGACAATAGTATTGACATGATTTAACCCCAAGGAACTAAAGGTCTCACGAAAAGACCAAATTTATACAATGCCATCTCATTGGAGAATGAGTGATAAGTGAAGACACAAAGACATGAAAATACACACGCACCTGAAGCGTCAGATATGCAGATTATGTTAACCACTTTAAATTGCGTATATGTAACACCAGAAATCCATAGGTGTTCAATACGCAAAGTTCTCAAACTAGATTATTGTCTCTAGTGCAAGTGGGAGACTGAAGGGAATATGCCCGAGAGGAAATAATAAAGTGGTTATTATCGTATTCCTTATTTATGATAAATGTTTCTTTTGCATGATATAATTTTATTAATACGGAAACGTTAATACATGTGTGTTCAATAAACAAAAAGGAAGTTCCTAGTTATGCCTCTCTTATAAACTAGCTCGTTGATTAACAAGATGATCAAAGGTTTCCTGATCAGGGACATTGGATGTTGTTAATAACGAGGTCACAACATTGTTTGAATGATGTGATGAATATTCATCCTAAGTATATCATTATGATCAAGGTCATTGTATTTATATTGCTATAACATCATACGAAGTAATCTTAGTCCTTAGACCATGAGATCATGTCAATCACTAACACCGGAAGAGTATCTTAATAACATCAAACGTCACACCATAACATGGTTACTATAAAGATGGGTTTAGTGCTACGAAGGTGTTATATTGAGGCTCATGGATCAAGAGTGGAATTTCCATCCAGATGACGGAGATATATACTGTGGGCCCTCTCGATGATATCACATTAGTTAGCTTGCAAGCAAGTGATTTGATCACTAGAATGTTATATAACGGGAACGATAAAAAATTACATGTCGCTAACAATATCAAACTAGGTATGGATATACCGATGATCGAATCTCAGAAATGTAATATATCGCAAGACAAAGGGATTGAGTTACATGCGTGTAAGGTTCAGATGATCACAGAAGTCATCTTTGAATATGTGGGAGTTATTTCACTAGACACCGAAACAGTTTCGGTTAAAATTGCTGAAACTAGTTCTGCATGTGAAATTGAAATGTTATAACGGGTTTTATATTAATGTTTGTTAATTAGAGTAATTAAAAAAATCTGAATAAATATATAAAAGAGTTTTATTTAAATGAGAGCTTGCATTAAATTTGTTGGAAATTTAATGCATGTGAGTGGATTTTTGAGTGGAGGAATGTTTATGAGAGTGGAGGCTTTTCATTTTGAGTGGGAGCTCCACCCACATAGGTGGGGGCAGCCACCATGGGCTGGGTGCCATGCCCCCTGGGTTATCCCCCTCTTCCTATAAAAGGCCTCCCTCTCCTCCTCTCAAAGCACACCTCCTCGCGAAGGATCTCTCTCCCCCCTTAAGATTTCCCCATGGTCTCGGATCAGCGAGATACATGTTCCCGGTGGCTTTTTCTGGAAGGATTTGTTGCTTTTGCTGCTTCGCTGGAGTGAGGGCGCAGAGGTTGTCGGGGTACCCGGACGTGTGTGCAATCACGGATGCACCACTTCTTTGTGGTGCTGGACTGGATGGTGCTGGACCTGCTGGACTAGATGGACTGCTTCTCGATATTGAGATCAGCAAGCGTTTGACTAAATCATCCAAGAGTACAACCTCGTTAACACTATTCCGTCTTCGAGGGTATGTATTCTATGGATTTATATCCACCTGTTGCTTGTATCTAGTAGATAGATTTTGGTACATACTTGTTCCCATCGTAGGAAATTTTTTGTTTTCTATGCTGCGAACCCTACACCCTGGTCCCGGGGCCACCGGAGGTCAACATTGTTTTGTCCTTTCCGGATCCGCTGGTCCCTGCACCTCTCCTCCTTGCCGATCCGCTGGCCTCCATGACCACCGTCGCCATCCCCGTCCATGACCTCGGTGAGCCACCAGCCACGCCTCTGATCCTCGTTTTTAACGTGTTTTAGACAAATTGTAGATGCATATGTGTGTTAGATATTCATCTTAGTCTAGAGGTAAATATGTTAGATATTGATCTTAGATATTAAGTTTTGCCTCAAACTAAAGATATAGAGATATGGGTTTATTAATTAGGTAGTAATAGTTTAGGCCGAGACAATTTTATATGCTAATATCTCATCTCGTTAGCACAAATTATAAATGATGTATTTCCATATGCTTATTTAGACTTTGGATTTATCGATGAGATATTTACATATGCAACGATTTTCGCGTCGTTAGAGTTTTGTGGCGCTGAAGTCGACAGATAATTTCACGGTTCATATGAAATGGATGGGATAAATTGTGGTCATTGAATTAAGTGCAAAATAGTGTTCACAACCATGTTATACGAACCATGCAAATGTCTCTCTTTTCCATACAATGTTGTTAGTGTAGATATTTTCTTAGTGTAGATGCAACTATGTTGTGAACAACCTACAATGAACTAGTACATTATGCTTTTGATGCAAATACTTAGTGTAAATGATTTAGTGTAGATGATTATTTTGGTTGTTTTTCCTTCCAACGGTCGATGATTACACTATGACACAATTTAATGGCAAAAGGTGCCCATAAGACCTTGTTGTATGTCCATGAATATCTTGTACATTTGATTTGGTCTTATAGGCACTCATTTTATCTTGTGTGTCTTTATATGAGACCTTCAGTTCAACTGTGACACATTGTATTTGTAAGTACTTGCCTGCCTTTCAACACCCGGAATTTTAATCCCAGATGCCTGTTATGCCATACATCGCAATCCCAGGATTACCATTTTTGCGAGACATAACATATTGGATATCACAGTACATCATCCATTACAAACCATACATAAGGTCTTACAAAAATAAAGGATCTCATGATCCAATCTTAATACAAATCAAGCAGGGGAAATATGTAATGATAACGATAGCATGGGCGAAGCTCCATCTTCATAGTCACAGGCAATGTTGACGATGGGAGATGATCCCAGTTGTCGTAACCTTCCTGTTGTCCGTCCTCCTGATAGTCCTCTTCATAATCTGGCCATGGGAATAGCCAGGGACAAAGCCATGAGTACTCTTTAAGTACTCACAAACTAAGAATAACAAGTGAAGTGGTTTTGAGGAGGAAGTACTAGGCTCTAGGTTGTATTGCAAAAGGCAGATTTGTTTCTACTCAGATCAGAAGTAGAGAAAGCTAGCTGAAATTTTTATAAAACCTAAGTGGGAACTTGAATTTCATAACACAACGTTGTTGTGGTCAAGTAAAGTCACAAATCATTTCATAAGTCATTTTAAAAATGTCTGACGACGGAACAGTATGGCCACTCCAACTTTCCATAACCGCGGATGCGGCTATTCGAATAGTTTGACACTCTGCAGAGGTGGTACACTTTCACCACAACATTCGATACATCCGTCAGGAACAATCTTGAATTCACCATACTCAGTATGCGATAATCAACCAAACCTTTCAATTACACGCCCTAGTATAGGCACCTCTCATGTGAGTTTGGCCTCCCAACCATGACCAACTGTCATCTTGGGAACTGCACAGGTGGACAATCTTCACAAGGTAGCCTCATCTCAAACCTTGGCCTCAAGGGAACCCATACTAAGGTATATAAATTTCTAGTCAATCCCTACCCAAATTTCGGGTATTGTGGTTGTACGGTAAAAGACCAATTTATGAGGTAGGTCTGAATGTGAGATATCCACATCCACCAGGCGGTTTAGCCTACGTTCAAAATTCTCAAGAAATTAAGGAAGATGAGAAAGGACACAAACCCGACTCTACAGGTCCAGAGGACCCAGTGACGAAGAATAAATGAGGATTGTTGGCGAGGAAGACGTGGCAGTTTTGGCTTAGCCTATGTTAAAACGTAGGTATCAAGCCATTCCCCACATGATTAGGCTAGAGCCATTGTTCTTGCTTGCAAGTATAGTTCCATGATGGTTTGTCTAGTTTAAAATTGGAATGGTATCGCGTCTAGACAACCATTAGTTTTAAAAAGGGCTAAGGCTCATGCCTTAACATTTTCATCATCAAAATCATCTGGTGTTCAAGAACACATGTCAAAACATCTCACTAGAATGACTTATCATTCTAAGGTTTTCTTAACCATTTTCACCAAGTATTCCCATCTAAAGTGATCAAGTTTTATGTTTACCACTAGCATCTACAAGTGGGGGTAAACACTAATGAGGGGTGGTAAACAAGTGTATCTTATCTAAGTTCAATCTGAGCATCAGGATGGCATCAAGATTTATCTAACTTAGGACAAGTTTTATGCTCTTTATGCTACCTCTAATAAACTTTCTAAGTTCTATAATTTACTAGGTAATCTTAACTAGAAAGCTTTGATAAAGAAATAAAATACTAATCTTGCAAGTAAAACTAGGATTGGGTATCAAGTGGTGTGAGCTTGCAAGTAAAACTTGCACGATTTAGCTTAGCTTGCTAAGATAGTAGCTTGCTAAGATATTATTATAAGCTTGCAAGGATTAGCTTGCTAAGTTACAAGTTTTAGCCTGCCTTGTGCAGAGCAGTGGTTGAAGTTCTCCTCGGCTTCTTCCTCATATTATTCTCCTTCCTCCTCGTATCCTTGGTTGGTACTAGCGTCTGCAAAAAAATACGAGGTACACAATCACCAAACAATACTTAACTACTTCTATTTATCACACCAAGGTTTTCACTAGATGATATAGGATCATCACTAGAATCACAAAGATTAAGGCAATAGTTTTATTTCCTTTATTTTAGAAAAGTAATTTATACTCATTGAAAAACTACTTAAGATTTAATACTATCCAACTAAACCATAGGATCATGTTGACACATGTCATCACCACATATTTCAGTATATGGGAATGTGATTTAAAGAGGTGTCACAATTTAATAAGGTTTAACCTTTTTATTTTAATTAAATTAAGTGACTAGAAATGCCTATGGGGCATTCTTTTATTACTTGTTCATTATTTCTGCAAGTAAACTTATATATTTATATATATTCAGAAAGGTCTAGTTAAATGTGATTTTTGAGAGTTGGAATCAACTCAAAAGCTTTGGTGGTTGAATTTTGAAAATTTTGAATGCAGAAAAGCTTCTGCTTGTTATTTTTACTATAGGTGATCTACAATTCCAAAAGAATTGAATCAAAAGGGATTAGATTAAGAATTCCAGTACCTTTCTAACATAATTGGTTTCATGAATTTTGGTTAAGTGAATCGACCTATGTTGATTTTTTAATCTAGGTACATAATTGATTTTGAAACTAAAAGAATAAACCTAAATTCAAACTACTGGGTGATGCGGGAATGTAAATGGGCCGGCCCCCGGCGCACATCACGCGCAGGTGAGTTTAAGTGGATGACCCCACCAGTCAGCGAGACAGGGGGTGCGAAGCAGTACGGGGTGATCTAGACCGCACGATCAAACTCTAATCCAACGACTCTGACCTATCGTCTCCGTCGGGTAGCACTGGCGAGACAGAACCCTAGCGCGGTCAGTGGGGGTCTACGGGGGCTCACCAGGGCTCAGGCGGGCTCGATGATGGGGGCGAATGACGAAGTCGACGACGACGAACCTCCTGGTACCGGTGGCTTCTCCTGGGGCGGCGCCAATCGCTGGCTCATTTTCTTCCTCCTTCGCGGCAGACTCCGGCCAAATTCCGGTGACCTGCTGTTCGCCTTGCTCAAGGGATGAGGTGGGGTGCTTCTGAGAGAGACAGGAGTGTGCTGGTGTGAACAAATAGAGAGGGGGTGGCCTCTATTTATAGTGCCAAGAGGGGAACGAAGGTGTTAGACCCCTCCATTATAAAGGAAAGGATCCCTGTGATTGCAATGCTAGTCCCTGGATCAATGCTAGCATCCACAGTTTAAGATGAAGTACACAGATACAAAGGTCGTTTATTACATTCATTCCAGAGATAAAACATAGTCTTTTACAACTCAGGGCCAAAGGCCTAATACAAGAGTTTAAGGAATAAGTAAATAAACATAAGTCTTCATCTTCATGTGCCACGGGCAAGCATGTTGAGTGTAGACTCATGACTCCTACTCATCATCGGAGTAACCTGCAACATCACAAGTTCTGACCCAGGGTCAATACTTTGGAATAGTATTGGCAAGTGATACCTTAGTATATTTTAAGTGGACTATATTACTATATGCATTTTGGCTAAGTGTAGCTTGGCTTGCTTTGCTTGAAAACATGTTTTACCTATTAGTTGAAATCACTAAGTTTTTCTTTGTCAAAACATTCCCAAGAAACCACCAATAGACATTAGGGTCCTTCACCCTTGTTCACCCTCAAATTTTTACTTAGAAGTTGGAGTGATGAGATTCTTGTAGCTTCCATGTCTTGAGGCTCAAAGTGTCCATTGCCTTGGACTAGGCTAAGTACTTAGGTTTTCAATCTGCAGAGGTTGTGCACTTTCCCCACCAGACTTGGTTTCCCAAGACAGGACGTTGTAGAAGCCTTTCCTTAGTCAAATGGACGCGCTCCAACCTATCATCCCAACTACCACCAACTGTCCAAATGACTAAGTTCTAGCAACCTATATGATCAAGGCAGAGCCCATATTGCCAAGTGGTTGCACTGTAAGCTTTATCAACACTTGGCCTCCAAATCCCTTTGTGCCTGGGTGGCTTACCACAAGTGAGATACACAACCCAAGTCCATGGCCTTGTGTAACCACTCAACATAACCCATTCTTTCCATTCCACCCAGGAGGTTCATTTGACTTAGTGGTTTTATTAGGAAAGTATAATTATCATGACTTAGAAATATTTTCTTCATGGTAAGTGTAGATTTTCACCAACCCTTGTTTGCTATATAGCTAGGCTAAGCATGGTAGGATAACTTAACTCAGGAAGATTCCTTAAGAATTCTACAATTCTACACTACATGGGATTTCCCAACTTAGCATTAGGCAAAATAGCATGCAAGACTTAGCAAAATAACTAATGCTAGTACAAAACATAGGATAGAAATATTCATGAAAATATCACTTGCCTTGGTAGTGGGGAGAATAGCACTCTTCACAATCACAATCACTAGCAAAATCTACACAAAATTATAGCATACAATTACACACAATTTTATACAATCAAAAATAATATGAATGCATGTATGCAAGAATTTACTAAGTGGTGATTTTTGAAATTCTACCAAGCATGTGCATGATACTGAAACATAACAGGACACAAAATTTGCCAAAACAAACTTATTTAACATTAAAACCAATTACCAAAACAAATCTATACTCAAAATAGCTTTAAACACGATTCCACAAATAAAGTCATTTTAATGGTTACTATTTGTTAAACAAATTGGATATTCAGAAAGTTTTTGTTTCACTGAATCCAACGGTATAAAGTTTGTAAAATTCTAATGTGGCATTCAAAAGTTATAGCAGTTTGAAGTTTGGATCTAAATCAGGTTTTAAATTCTGTTTTTGAATTCAACCTAGCCACGCGTCGCAACCTCACTGGTGCGTACCGGTTCGTGCGGATCGAGCTCTGCGGACCGCACGATCTAAATGAGATCTAGCGGCTCAGACACACGCGTACCCCTTCGTCCTACTTCTAATCTACGCCACAGGATCTAGATCTAACGCTCCTAATCATCCTGACCACACTCTGGCGGCGCTAGCGGCGCTGACCGGCGGCGGCGAGTCAGACTACGGTGGCGCCGGCGTTCTAGATCGTCCCAGGAAGCAGGGAGATGCTTACCAGATCTGCAAGGTTGTGCTGAAGCTTGTCGTGGTACTGGTTTGCGGAGGGGCCCTCGGAGATGGGCTCTGGATCTCGTCGGAGTTGCGTCTGGCATCGGGTGGATGTTTTCGGAGTCGTTGTCGAGGCTCCGCGTCGCCCTAACATGAATCAGAGGGTTCAGGAAGTGCGCAAGACAGTTGCGAAGACGCTTGTGTGAAGGAAAAGGCAAGGGGTGCACGGGACTTACAGAAATTGGTCGCCGGAGTTGGGGTGGTCGTCAGGTGCTTACGGCGTCTAGCGAATAAGCACTGGGAAATACTGAGGATGAGCTAGTTGGGTCGGTGCGCCGAGACTACAAAGTGGCTCGAACAATCGGAGGAAGGCGCCGGAGCTCACCTGAATCGATCGCCGGAGTTGCTCTCTCTGGCGGTTTTGAGTCGTGGGCAGCTGGTGGCGTGAGTGAGAATGTTGAAAAATGCGAGGAGGTGGGGATCTTATAGCGGTGCCTCGGCGAAAGCCGAGTTTTAATGCCCAATTAAGCCGCCATTACCGGCAGGATCGCACTGACGTGGTCGTGGGCGTGGTTTGGGGAAAACGATGACAGCATGGATGGGCCCGTCGTGAAAAGGTGCGAGTGGAGGTGGGGTATGGTCGTCGGTGGTGAGCGTGTCTTCAGCGTGAGAAAAAGAAAAGGAACTCCGGGTGGGCTAGTTGGGCTCGATCCTTTGCTGGGCTAGAAACCTGGCGCGCGGCCTTTTTATTTTGTTTATTCCTTTTTATTTTTCTATTTTGGTTTTCAGGAATGATTTAGGTATGAATTCAAATCCTTTTTGAATTCAAACAATTCTAGGAATTTTTGCGAGTCTTGTGGTTTTAAAAATCAGTTAATTAACCATGTTGTTACCCTGTAAGGCTTGGTCAAGCTTGAACTTAATACAATCAGAGACATTGTCTCTAGTTTGTAATGTTTTTGAAAATAGGTTTTTGGAATTTATTTTGAATTTATTTCCAAATTGTAAACTTGGTCAAGCCTTTACACCTAAACTTTCCAATAATGGAGGCAAACAAACAAGTTCCTAAACATTTCTAGTTTTCAAAAGGTGTTGGTCTTTTGAATTAAATCTATCCACATAAAATCATAACATCAAAAGTTTACATTTTTACGAAATGATTTTGAGAAATCCTAAATGATGATGAATGCAAGGATGATATGGATGAGTTTTGGAATATGAATTTAGGGATGTTACAAATCTAACCCCTTAGGATGAATCTAGCCCTCGAGATTCGGATTGGCTAACAAATAGGTGAGGTGGTCTTTAGAAGATCATCTTCTCTTTCCCATGTTGCTTCCTCTTGAATGATGATTCCATTGCACTTTGCAAAACTTGATAGTCTTAGTCCTTGTGACCCTTCTGCGGTATCAAGAATCTTGAGGCTTTTCCTCATAGGTGAGATCACTTTCTAGCTGGACCTCTTCCAATGGTATGGTATCCTTGAGAAGTTTCTTCCATTTCGGTGACATTTCTTAAGTGACTCACATGAAACACATTATGGACGGTTACGGAGATTACAATTCAACTTCATATGCAACTTCTCCCTTGCGACTTAGAATTTTGAATGGTCCAACATATCTTGGTGCCAACTTTCCTTTGACTCCAAATCTTTTCACTCCACAAAGTGGTGATACTCTGAGATAAGCTCTATCCCCAACTTCGTAGGTCACTTCTCTACGCTTAGAATCTGCGTAGCTTTTTTGTCGGGACTGTGCTACCTTCAACCTGTCCTTAACCAATTTGACCTTCTCTTCGGCGTCTTTGATAAGATCAGGTCCAAATAAACTTCTTTATCCCACACCATTCCATAGTAATGGGGTGGTACACTTCCTTCCGTAGAGTAACTCAAATGGTGCCATTCCAATACTAGATTGATGACTGTTGTTGTAAGAGAACTCTGCGTAAGGCAAGCTTTCATCCCAACTTGCTCCATAGTCTAAGGCACATGCCCTTAACATGTCTTCAAGAATTTGGTTAGTCCTTTCCGTTTGCCCATCAGTTTGAGGATGAAAGGCAGTACTGAATTCCAACCTCGTTCCCAAAGATTCATGAAGCTGTCTCCAAAAGTGAGAAGTGAACTGAGTTCCTCTATCAGACACAATACTCTTAGGCACACCGTGAAGGCATACAATTCTGATCATGTAGATTTTAGCTAACTTGGCACTTGTATAAGTTGTCTTCACGGGTATAAAATGAGCCACTTTAGTTAGGCGATCCACTACCACCCATATGGAATCATACCCTGACCTAGTCCTTGGTAATCCGGTAATGAAATCCATACCAATATTTTCACACTTCCATTCAGGAATGGGCAGTGGTTGAAGCAAACCCACTGGTTTCTGATGCTCTGCTTTTACTCTGCTACACACATCACACAAAGCAATATGTTTGGCGATGTCCCTCTTGAGATTATTCCACCAAAATCTTTCTTTCATGTCCATATACATCTTGGTGTTTCCCGGGTGAATAGAATACGGAGAGTTGTGGCCTTCCTGTAAAATCAGTTTCCGCAACTCCGGGTCTTGTGGAACGCATATACGTTTTCCATGCCATAAAGTACCTTGTTCGTCTATCTGGAAACTCTTAGCTTTCCCTAGATTTATATTTTCCTTAATCTTTTCAATTTCCTTATCAGTCTTCTGAGCTTCTCGGATCTTGTCCAATAAAGTGGGTTGAACATCTAAGGACATGAGATGTCCTTCTGGCACAATCTCCAATCCGAGTTCTTTGAATTGCTTACACAAGTCATCTGGCAATTCCCCTTTGATAAGGCCATTTACAAACGTCTTACGACTTAGAGCATCTGCTACTACATTTGCTTTACCGGGGTGGTATTGCAAACTTAAGTCGTAATCCTTAATAAGTTCTAGCCATCTCCTTTGTCTCATGTTGATTTCCTACGGGTGAAGATATACTTCAAGCTCTTATGATCGGTGAACACTTCACATCGCTTTCCAAAAGGTAATGTCTCCATGTTTTGAGTGCATGGACGATGCTAACTCCAAATCATGAGTAGGATAGTTTACTTCATGAGTTTTGAGTTGTCTCGAGCATAGGCTACGACTTTACCATCTTGCATAAATCGACACCCAAACCTTGATGAGACGCATCACAATATACTTGGAAATCCTTTTCCAAATCTGCAAACATAGCTTTGGTCTTACAAGTCTCTTCTTCAATTCTTGGAAGCTGACTTCACAACCTTGACCAAGCAAATTTCTTGTCCTTCTTTAGCAATTCATCATTGGCTTAGCAACCTTGAGAAATTTTCAATGAACCTTCAGAGTAACCTGCTAAGCGAGGAAACTACGAACTTCTTTCACATTCTTGGGAGATTCCTATTACATCACAGCTGAAACTTTGGCGGGATCCTTCGCCACACCATCCTTTGTCATAACATGACCAAGAAAACCAACTTCCTCTAACCAAAACTCACACTTGCTGAATTTGGCATAAAGTTTATGCTCTCTTAACTTTTCAAGTATCAAGCGTAAGTGTCTTTCGTGTTCTTCCTTGCTCTTGGAGTAGACTAAGATGTCATCAATGAAAACGACCACAAACTTGTCAAGAAATTCCATGAACACCTTGTTCATCATATTCATGAAGTATGCTGGAGCGTTGGTTAAACCAAAAGGCATCACAGTGTACTCATACAATCCATACCTTATGGTGAATGCTGTTTTAGGTATGTCTTGCTATCTTATCTTGAGTTCAAAATAGCCTGACCGGAGATCAATCTTTGAGAATACACATGCTCCTTCCAGCTGATCAAACAAGTCGTTGATTCTTGGCAAAGGATATTTGTTCTTGATGGTTACCTCGTTGAGAGAACGGTAGTCAATACATAATCTTTGCGTTCTATCCTTCTTCTCCACGAACAATACTGGGGCTCCCCAAGATGAAGAACTTGGTTGAATAAACCCTTTCTGCAACTGTTCTCCTAGTTGCTTCTTGAGCTCTTTCAGTTCATCAACTGACATTTTGTACGGTCTCTTAGCTATTGGTCCAGAACCTGGTACCAAATCTATCAGAAACTCCACATCTCTATCTGGTGGCATTCCTGGTAAATCTTCCGGAAATACATCCGGATAATTACACACAGTTGGCACACTGTCCATGCTAACCCCCTTAAGAGAATTCAGCTTACTTCCTTTGGATTCAAAGTTTGACTTGAATTTTATTCTTTTTCCTTCTGGGGTTGTGAGTGCAACTGTACGATTAGCACAATCTAGTACTCCTTCATACTTAGCATCCAATCCATTCCCAAAATTACGTCTAGTCCTTGGGAATCTAGGATTATCAGGCTCACCGGAAACTTATGTTTTCCAAACTCTATGACAAGATCCCGGCATCCAAGACTTACTATCATGTCTCCACCCGGAGAACTAACTTTTATTGGACACCCAATGTTTTCAGATGCAAACCCATTTCTATCAACAAATTCTTTTGATATGAATGAATGAGATGCACCAGTGTCAAAGAGTACAAATGCTGGAATGGAATTGAGTGCGAACTTACCAGCAATGGCATCAGGCTCTTCATAGACCTCTTCCACATTGATGTGGTTAACCTGTCCTTTCTGGAAAGGATTTGGCTTGTTAGGTCCTTCCACTTTCTTCTCAGGGCACTCATTATCATAATGCCCCAGCTTCTTGCATTTGAAGCACTCAACCTGACTGATGTCCTTTTTAACATGCTAACTTCCACTTCCACTACCATTCCCACTGTGGTGGCTCTTATGTCCACTCTTGTGGTTCTTGTAATTATCATTGTCATGGCTGCGATGATGCTTGTTGTCATGACGGTTGTGATTGTGGTGCTTGTTGAATTTCCCATGTTTAAGGGATCCTGAGCTGCCACTATCATCATAGTGAGATCGTTTGTGAGACGATCCCGAGCTGTGCTTGTCGGAGTGTTTCCTCTTTCTATTCTTGACTTGCTTCATTTTACTCTCCAAAATAGCAGCCTTGTCACACAAAGACTGATAAGTTGGAACATATGCCACTGACAACTGTAGGTTCAGTTCATCATTCAAGCCCTCCAGAAACTTTTCCTTTCTTTTTGCATCTGTGTCAACCTCATCCGGTGCATAGCGCGCCAGATTGTTGAACTCTTCTATGTATTCTGCCACGCTACGGTGGCGCTGCTTCAGGTTGTGAAACTCCTTCTTTTTCAGACTCATCATTCCTGATGAGATATGAGCGATCGAAGCCATCCTCAAAGATAGCCCAAGTCACCTCATCAATAGGAGTGGTGATTTGGAAGTTGTCCCACCATGTGGCGGTTGGTCCTTCCAACAGATGTGCTGCGAACCTGACTTTTTCAGCATCCGTGCAACCCACGGTCACTAAGTCCTTGTTCACGTAACGAGCAGGTCATTGGCTACCATGGGATCGATTGTTCAAAAACTTAGCGGCCTCACGCAGAAACCTGGTGAGCATATCAAAACCGGAGGTTGTTGTTGTTGTTGTTGTTGTTGTTGGGGTTGTTGTTGTTATTCTGGTTTTGAATGAATGTTGTCATCATTTGCATAAGTTGTGTTTGCGCATTCATCATTTGTTGCATTTCCGGGGTGATGTTGTTGGGGTTGGGGTTTGCGCGACGGGGAGGCATCTGTTGTTTGTTCAAATAGATAAGAATGATATACCCATAGATGTTTTATGCACAATACATCATAAGCAAACACATAGCAAGCAACATGAGAATAAAAGTTCAACAATCGCATAATAAGTTCATGAAGTAAAACACACAAGTGGCAAGCCATCCACATGTCGGATGGTCCAATAATAAGTTCACAATAACAAGTACGAATATGAAAGATAAACGAGTAGTTAAGTCTACTCATCAGCATCAATCTCCTCCTCGACAAAGGTAAGACCTGCGTTCTCCATCGCGGTCTTGTTCTCCTCAATCGTAGTGGTCAAGGAATCGACTTTGGCCTTGAGAGCCCTCTTCTGGGAGCGAAGCCTCTCAATAACCATCTGCTGCTGCTCAAGCTCGAAATCCTTGGACTTCAGTTCCTCGGTCATGTTCCGGATCTTCTTGTTCCTATCCTGGACGCGTTTCTCCTGACTCTTGAACTTGCGGTCCTGGGCCTCAAACTTTGTATCCATATCCTTGATCATCTCATCCTGCTGTGCGAAAAGCTTGTCCTTCTCGCGTAGCTGCACCTGAAGCTCGTCATTGCCAAGCATGACGTTCGTCCTGTCCGTGTCCACGTGCCTGAGGAGAGTCTCTAAGTCCTGGAGATAGAGACGTATCGGCTCTGCCGCGTCCCTCGAGTCGTCCTCAAATTCAATGGACTCTCCATCAACATCACGCCTTCTGAAGACGTGGAAGTGAGTGCCCCTAACCTGTCAGGAGTGACGGCCTAACAAACGTCCTATCAGGTCCAGCATGACTACCTCCATGCCTCTCTCCCTGTCGTCGTGCATTAGCTTGAAGACGATGGCCTCTATAGTAGGTTCAGTCAGGCGTCCTGGCCGGTTCACCTTGAAGCCCCAGAGGTCCTTCCTCTCGAACTTGGTGAGTGGGTACACCGTGATGGTGGGAAGAGGGAGATCGAGCAAAGTGGTAAGCTCAATGATACGGGGTCCGAAACGGGTAACCTGGAGCTCCTCATTTGTTGATGGTAATAGGCATCTATTTATAAGATTGAAAAGTTAGAACAACACAATTTAAGATAAATACAAGACAACCATCTCATACATAACCATGGAACACAACATCACACAAGTCATCAATCAAGGTCCAACTTATTAAGGTATCATTTTGGAAAATAAGATGATAGATGGTGGTCCCCTAACAAAGTGTGCTTATAGGCCTATCTCACTGGATCTGGTGGCTATCACAATGTTCCTAGAGGCAATCCACCTATCTTGTTCACATGATTCCATCACTAAGTCTATTATATCTCCCCTTAACTCTTGGTTGGTGGTTTCCAACTCTTGGGTAAGTTCCTTCTCTTTCTCTAAGTCCTTTTGGAGGTTGAGCATTCTGCACTTGACTCTAGCACTTAGTTCTTTGATAGTCCTCCAAGCTGCATCTCTGGCTGACTCAAAGAATGTGGTGTGCATGGTAGTGTTGGTATACATGCAGAATCCCCTTTCTTTGTGGTTGTCTTCCTTGTTTTTGTACAAGTGAAGTTGCACCCACCAATACTCCACTCCTTCATCCACCACTGGAAAGCCCTTGTACACAGCTGCACCATGTGCTTCCATTGCCACCATGAGGTCCTTGAGAATATTGGGAAACTCAGTTTCACACTCCAAGGTCATGGTCATGAGTGGTCCTTTCTTCACGGCTTCGTTGATGGAGTTCATCTACAAATGGAGTTGAGAATGAAAAGATTAGAAAAGTTTTACGAGAAGAATAGACAAGTGTAGAAGTAGTTGAAAATTTTTCCTTAGTGGTTTTCAAATCCTAGGGTCATAATCCTACAGGCAACACAGTGCTCTGATACCATCTGTTAGACCCCTCCTTTATAAAGGAAAGGATCCCTGTGATTGCAATGCTAGTCCCTGGATCAATGCTAGCATCCACAGTTTAAGATGAAGTACACAGATACAAAGGTCGTTTATTACATTCATTCCAGAGATAAAACATAGTCTTTTACAACTCAGGGCCAAAGGCCTAATACAAGAGTTTAAGGAATAAGTAAATAAACATAAGTCTTCATCTTCATGTGCCACAGGCAAGCATGTTGAGTGTAGACTCATGACTCCTACTCATCATCGGAGTAACCTGCAACATCACAAGTTACAGCCACAGAGGGTCAATACTTTGGAATAGTATTGGCAAGTGATACCTTAGTATATTTTAAGTGGACTATATGCATTTTGGCTAAGTGCAGCTTGGCTTGCTTTGCTTGAAAACAGGTTTTACCTATTAGTTGAAATCACTAAGTTTTTCTTTGTCAAAACATTCCCAAGAAACCACCAATAGACATTGGGGTCCTTCACCCTTGTTCACCCACAAATTTTTACTTAGAAGTTGGAGTGATGAGATTCTTGTAGCTTCCATGTCTTGAGGCTCAAAGTGTCCATTGCCTTGGACTAGGCTAAGTACTTAGGTTTTCCATTTGTAGAGGTTGTGCACTTTACCCACCAGACTTGGTTTCCCAAGACAGGACCTTTCAGAAGCCTTTCCTTAGTCAAATGGACGCGCTCCAACCTATCATCCCAACTACCACCAACTGTCCAAATGACTAAGTTCTAGCAACCTATATGATCAAGGCAGAGCCCATATTGCCAAGTGGTTGCACTGTAAGCTTTCTCAACACTTGGCCTCCAAATCCCTTTGTGCCTGGGTGGCTTACCACAAGTGAGATACACAACCCAAGTCCATGTCCTTGTGTAACCACTCAACATAACCCATTCTTTCCATTCCACCCAGGAGGTTCATTTGACTTAGTGGTTTTATTAGGAAAGTATAAGTATCATGACTTAGAAATATTTTCTTCATGGTAAGTGTAGATTTTAACCAACCCTTGTTTGCTATATAGCTAGGCTAAGCATGGTAGGATAACTTAACTCGGGAAGATTCCTTAACAATTCTACAATTCTACACTACATGGGATTTCCCAACTTAGCATTAGGCAAAATAGCATGCAAGACTTAGCAAAATAACTAATGCTAGTACAAAACATAGGATAGAAATATTCATGAAAATATCACTTGCCTTGGTAGTGGGGAGAGTAGCACTCTTCACAATCACAATCACTAGCAAAATCTACACAAAATTATAGCATACAATTACACACAATTTTATACAATCAAAAATAATATGAATGCATGTATGCAAGAATTTACTAAGTGGTGATTTTTGAAATTCTACCAAGCATGTGCATGATACTGAAACATAACAGGACACAAAATTTGCCAAAACAAACTTATTTAACATTAAAACCAATTACCAAAACAAATCTATACTCAAAATAGCTTTAAACATGATTCCACAAATAAAGTCATTTTAATGGTTACTATTTGTTAAACAAATTAGATATTCAGAAAGGTTTTGTTTCCTTTGAATCCAACGGTATAAAGTTTGTAAAATTCTAACGTGGCATTCAAAAGTTATAGCAGTTTGAAGTTTGGATCTAAATCAGGTTTTAAATTGCTTTTGAATTCAACCTAGCCACGTCGCAACCTCACCGGTGCGTGCGGTTCGTGGCGGATCGAGCTCTGCGGACCGCACGATCTAAATGAGATCTAGCGGCTCGACACACGCGCATTCTTCGTCCTACTTCTAATCTACGCCACAGGATCTAGATCTAACGCTCCTAATCATCCTGACCACACTCTGGCGGCGCTAGCGGCGCTGACCGGCGGCGGCGAGTCAGACTACGGTGGCGCCGGTGTTCTAGATCGTCCCAGGAAGCAGGGAGATGCTTACCAGATCTGCAAGGTCGTGCTGAAGCTTGTCGTGGTACTGGTTTGCGGAGGGGCGCTCGGAGATGGGCTCTGGATCTCGTTGGAGTTGCGTCTGGCGTCGGGTGGATGTTGTCGGAGTCGTTGTCGAGGCTCCGCGTCGCCCTAACACGAATCAGAGGGTTCAAGAAGTGCGCAAAACAGTTGCGAACACGCTTGTGTGAAGGAAAAGGCAAGGGGTGCGCGGGACTTACAGAAATTGGTCGCCGGAGTTGGGGTGGTCGTCAGGTGCTTACGGCGTCAAGCGAATACGGCGACCTGGGGAAATACAGGATGAGCTAGTGGGGTCAGGAGGTGCGCCAGGAGACTACAAAGTGGCTCGAACAATCCAGAGGGGAAGGGCGCTGAAGCTCACAGAATCGATCGCCGGAGTTGCTTTCTGCGGCGGTTTTTGAGCGAGTCGTGGGCAGCCTAGTGGCGTGAGTGCAATCGCTAGGGAAAATGACTGCGGGAGGTGGGGATCTTATAGCGGTGCCTCGGCGAGAAACGCCCGAGTTTTAATGCCCAATTAAGCCGCCATTACAGGCGTGATGCATTGCGGCGTGGTCGCGGCGTGGTTTGGGGAAGACGATGACAGCGTGTGGCCCGGGGCCAATCGTGAAAAGGTCTGGTGGAGGTGGGGTATGGTCGTCATTGATCGAACGCTTGGCGTGAGAAAAGAAAAGGAACTCCGGGTGGGCTAGTTGGGCTCGATCCTTTCTTTGGGCGAGAAACTTTGCCTTGACCTTTTTATTTTGTTTATTCCTTTTTCTTTTTCTATTTTGGTTTTCAGGAATGATTTAGGTATGAATTCAAATCCTTTTTGAATTCAAACAATTCTAGGAATTTTGCAGGGTACTGTGGTTTTAAAAATCAGTTAATTAACCATGTTGTTACCCTGTAAGGCTTGGTCAAGCTTGAACTTAATACAATCAGAGACATTGTCTCTAGTTTGTAATGTTTTTGAAAATAGGTTTTTGGAATTTATTTTGAATTTATTTCCAAATTGTAAACTTGGTCAAACCTTTACACCTAAACTTTCCAATAATGGAGGCAAACAAACAAGTTCCTAAACATTTCTAGTTTTCAAAAGGTGTTGGTCTTTTGAATTAAATCTATCCACATAAAATCATAACATCAAAAGTTTTTGTTTTTCTGAAATGATTTTGAGAAATCCCTAAATGATGATGAATGCAAGGAAGATATGGATGAGTTTTGGAATATGAATTTAGGGATGTTACAAATCTAACCCCCTTAGGATGAATCTCTCCCTCGAGATTCGGATTGGCTAGCAAATAGGTGAGGGTGGTCTTTCCGAAGATCATCTTCTCTTTCCCATGTTGCTTCCTCTTCGGAATGATGATTCCATTGCACTTTGCAAAACTTGATAGTCTTAGTCCTTGTGACCCTTTCTGCGGTATCAAGAATCTTGACAGGCTTTTCCTCATAGGTGAGATCACTTTCTAGCTGGACCTCTTCCAATGGTATGGTATCCTTCAGAGAAGTTTCTTCCATTTCTGGGTGACATTTCTTAAGGACTCATGAAACACATTATGGACATGATAGCGGAGATTACGCAATTCAACTTCATATGCAACTTCTCCCTTGCGACTTAGAATTTTGAATGGTCCAACATATGTTGGTGCCAACTTTCCTTTGACTCCAAATCTTTTCACTCCACGAAGTGGTGATACTCTGAGATAAGCTCTATCCCCAACTTCGTAGGTGACTTCTCCACGCTTAGAATCTAGGTAGCTTTTCTGTCGGGACTGTGCTACCTTCAACCTGTCCTTAACCAATTTGACCTTCTCTTCGGCGTCTTTGATAAGATCAGGTCCAAATAAACTTCTTTCTCCCACACCATTCCATAGTAATGGGATGGTACACTTCCTTCCGTAGAGTAACTCAAATGGTGCCATTCCAATACTAGATTGATGACTGTTGTTGTAAGAGAACTTCTGCGTGAAGCTTTCATCCCAACTTGCTCCATAGTCTAAGGCACATGCCCTTAACATGTCTTCAAGAATTTGGTTAGTCCTTTCCGTTTGCCCATCAGTTTTAGGATGAAAGGCAGTACTGAATTCCAACCTCGTTCCCAAAGATTCATGAAGCTGTCTCCAAAAGTGAGAAGTGAACTGAGTTCCTCTATCGACACAATACTCTTAGGCACACCGTGAAGGCATACAATTGCTCATGTAGATTTTAGCTAACTTGGCACTTGTATAAGTTGTCTTCACGGGTATAAAATGAGCCACTTTAGTTAGGCGATCCACTACCACCCATATGGAATCATACCGACACGGTCCTTGGTAATCCGGTAATGAAATCCATACCAATATTTTCACACTTCCATTCAGGAATGGGCGTTGGTTGAAGCAAACCCTGGTTTCGATGCTCGCTTTACTCTGCTACACACATCACACAAAGCAATATGTTCGGCGATGTCCCTCTTGAGATTATTCCACCAAAATCTTTCTTTCATGTCCATATACATCTTGGTGTTTCTCGGGTGAATAGAATACGGAGAGTTGTGGCCTTCCTGTAAAATCAGTTTCCGCAACTCCGGGTCTTGTGGAACGCATATACGTTTTCCGTGCCATAAAGTACCTTGTTCGTCTATCTGGAAACTCTTAGCTTTCCCTAGATTTATATTTTCCTTAATCTTTTCAATTTCCTTATCAGTCTTCTGAGCTTCTCGGATCTTGTCCAATAAAGTGGGTTGAACATCTAAGGACATGAGATGTCCTTCTGGCACAATCTCCAATCTGAGTTCTTTGAATTGCTTACACAAGTCATCTGGCAATTCCCCTTTGATAAGGCCATTTACAAACGTCTTACGACTTAGAGCATCTGCTACTACATTTGCTTTACCGGGGTGGTATTGCAAACTTAAGTCGTAATCCTTAATAAGTTCTAGCCATCTCCTTTGTCTCATGTTGATTTCCTTCTGGGTGAAGATATACTTCAAGCTCTTATGATCGGTGAACACTTCACATCGCTTTCCCAAAAGGTAATGTCTCCATGTTTTGAGTGCATGGATGACAGATGCTAACTCCAAATCATGAGTAGGATAGTTTACTTCATGAGTTTTGAGTTGTCTCGAAGCATAGGCTACGACTTTACCATCTTGCATAAGTACGACACCCAAACCTTGATGAGACGCATCACAATATACTTGGAAATCCTTTTCCAAATCTGGCAGACATAGCACTGGTGCTGTTACAAGTCTCTTCTTCAATTCTTGGAAGCTGACTTCACAACCTTCAGACCAAGCAAATTTCTTGTCCTTCTTTAGCAATTCTGTCATTGGCTTAGCAACCTTCGAGAAATTTTCAATGAACCTTCTGTAGTAACCTGCTAAGCCGAGGAAACTACGAACTTCTTTCACATTCTTGGGAGATTCCCATTCTGTCATAGCTGAAACTTTGGCAGGATCCACTGCCACACCATCCTTTGTTATAACATGACCAAGAAAACCAACTTCCTCTAACCAAAACTCACACTTGCTGAATTTGGCATAAAGTTTATGCTCTCTTAACTTTTCAAGTATCAAGCGTAAGTGTCTTTCGTGTTCTTCCTTGCTCTTGGAGTAGACTAAGATGTCATCAATGAAAACGACCACAAACTTGTCAAGAAATTCCATGAACACCTTGTTCATCATATTCATGAAGTATGCTGGAGCGTTGGTTAAACCAAAAGGCATCACAGTGTACTCATACAATCCAAACCTTGTGGTGAATGCTGTTTTAGGTATGTCTTGCTATCTTATCTTGAGTTGAAAATAGCCTGACCGGAGATCAATCTTTGAGAATACACATGCTCCTTCCAGCTGATCAAACAAGTCGTTGATTCTTGGCAAAGGATATTTGTTCTTGATGGTTACCTCGTTGAGAGAACGGTAGTCAATACATAATCTTTGCGTTCTATCCTTCTTCTCCACGAACAATACTGGGGCTCCCCAAGATGAAGAACTTGGTTGAATAAACCCTTTCTGCAACTGTTCTCCTAGTTGCTTCTTGAGCTCTTTCAGTTCATCAACTGACATTTTGTACGGTCTCTTAGCTATTGGTCCAGAACTTGGTACCAAATCTATCAGAAACTCCACATCTCTATCTGGTGGCATTCCTGGTAATTCTTCCGGAAATACATCCGGATACTCACACACATTTGGCACACTGTCCATGCTAACCCCATTAAGAGAATTCAGCTTACTTCCTTTGGATTCAAAGTTTGACTTGAATTTTATTCTTTTTCCTTCTGGGGTTGTGAGTGCAGCTGTACGATTAGCACAATCTAGTACTCCTTCATACTTAGCCATCCAATCCATTCCCAAAATTACGTCTAGTCCTTGAGAATCTAGGATTATCAGGCTCACCGGAAACTTATGTTTTCCAAACTCTATGACAAGATCCCGGCATCCAAGACTTACTATCATGTCTCCACCCGGAGAACTAACTTTTATTGGACACCCAATGTTTTCAGATGCAAACCCATTTCTATCAACAAATGCTTTTGATATGAATGAATGAGATGCACCAGTGTCAAAGAGTACAAATGCTGGAATGGAATTGAGTCTGAACTTACCAGCAATGGCATCATGCTCTTCATAGACCTCTTCCACATTGATGTGGTTAACCTGTCCTTTCTGGAAAGGATTTGGCTTGTTAGGTCCTTCCACTTTCTTCTCAGGACACTCATTAGCATAATGCCCCAGCTTCTTGCATTTGAAGCACTCAACCTGACTGATGTCCTTTTTAACATGCTGACTTCCACTTCCACTACCATTCCCACTGTGGTGGCTCTTATGTCCACTCTTGTGGTTCTTGTAATTATCATTGTCATGGCTGCGATGATGCTTGTTGTCATGACGGTTGTGGTTGTGGTGCTTGTTGAATTTCCCATGTTTAAGGTATCCTGAGCTGCCACTGTCATCATAGTGAGATTGTTTGTGAGACGATCCCGAGTTGTGCTTGTCGGAGTGTTTCCTCTTTCTACTCTTGACTTGCTTCATTTTACTCTCCAAAATAGCAGCCTTGTCACACAAAGACTGATAAGTTGGAACATATGCCACTGACAACTGTAGGTTCAGTTCATCATTCAAGCCCTCCAGAAACTTTTCCTTTCTTTTTGCATCTGTGTCAACCTCATCCGGTGCATAGCGCGCCAGATTGTTGAACTCTTCTATGTATTCTGCCATGCTACGGTGGCGCTGCTTCAGGTTGTGAAACTCCTTCTTATTCAGACTCATCATTCCTGATGAGATATGAGCAGTGCGAAAGCCATCCTCAAAGATAGCCCAAGTCACCTCATCAATAGGAGTGGTGATTTGGAAGTTGTCCCACCATGTGGCGGCTGGTCCTTCCAAGATGTCTTTGCGAACCTGACTTTTTCAGCATCCGTGCAACCCATGGTCACTAAGTCCTTGTTCACAGAACGTAGCTAGTCATTGGCTACCATGGGATCAGTTGTTCCCGAAAACTTAGCTGGCCTCAGACGCAGAAACCTGGTGAGCATATCAAAACCCGGAGGGTTGTTGTTGTTGTTGTTGGGGTTGTTGTTGGGGTTGTTGTTGTTGGGGTTGTTGTTGTTGTTATTCTGGTTTTGAATGAATGTTGTCATCATTTGCATAAGTTGTGTTTGCGCATTCATCATTTATTGCATTTCCGGGGTGATGTTGTTGGGGTTGGGGTTTGCGCGATGGGGAGGCATCTGTGGTTGGTTCAAATAGATAAGAATGAGATACCCATAGATGTTTTATGCACAATACATCATAAGCAAACACATAGCAAGCAACATGAGAATAAAAGTTCAACAATCGCATAATAAGTTCATGAAGTAAAACACACAAGTGGCAAGCCATCCACATGTCGGATGGTCCAATAATAAGTTCACAATAACAAGTACGAATATGAAAGATAAACGAGTAGTCAAGTCTACTCATCAGCATCAATCTCCTCCTCGACAAAGGTAAGACCTGCGTTCTCCATCGCGGTCTTGTTCTCCTCAATCGTAGTGGTCAAGGAATCGACTTTGGCCTTGAGAGCCCTCTTCTGGGAGCGAAGCCTCTCAATAACCATCTGCTGCTGCTCAAGCTCGAAATCCTTGGACTTCAGTTCCTCGGTCATGTCCCGGATCTTCTTGTTCCTATCCTGGACGCGTTTCTCCTGACTCTTGAACTTGCTGTCTCTTGCTGTCCTGGGCCTCGAACTTTGTCTCCATATCCTTGATCATCTCATCCTGCTGTGCGAAAAGCTTGTCCTTCTCGCGTAGCTGCACCTGAAGCTCGTCATTGCCAAGCATGACGTTCGTCCTGTCCGTGTCCACGTGCCTGAGGAGAGTCTCTAAGTCCTGGAGATAGAGACGTATCGGCTCTGCCGCGTCCCTCGAGTCGTCCTCAAAGTCAATGCACTCTCCATCAACATCACGCCTTCCGAAAACGTGGAAGTGAGTGCCCCTAACCTGTCAGGAGTGACTGCCTAACAAATGTCCTATCAGGTCCTGCATGACTACCTCCATGCCTCTCTCCCTGTCGTCGTGCATTAGCTTGAAGATGATGGCCTCTATACTAGGTTCAGTCAGGCGTCCTGGCTGGTTCACCTTGAAGCCCAGAGGTCCTTCCTCTCGAACTTGGTGAGTGGGTACACCGTGATGGTGGGAAGAGGGAGATCGAGCAAAGTGGTAAGCTCAATGATACGGGGTCTAAAACGGGTAACCTGGAGCTCCTCGACTGTGCTGATGGTAATAGGCATCTATTTATAAGATTGAAAAGTTAGAACAACACAATTTAAGATAAATACAAGACAACCATCTCATACATAACCATGGAACACAACATCACACAAGTCATCAATCAAGGTCCAACTTATTAAGGTATCATTTTGGAAAATAAGATGATAGATGGTGGTCCCCTAACAAAGTGTGCTTATAGGCCTATCTCACTGGATCTGGTGGCTATCACAATGTTCCTAGAGGCAATCCACCTATCTTGTTCACATGATTCCATCACTAAGTCTATTATATCTCCCCTTAACTCTTGGTTGGTGGTTTCCAACTCTTGGGTAAGTTCCTTCTCTTTCTCTAAGTCCTTTTGGAGGTTGAGCATTCTGCACTTGACTCTAGCACTTAGTTCTTTGATAGTCCTCCAAGCTGCATCTCTGGCTGACTCAAAGAATGTGGTGTGCATGGTAGTGTTGGTATACATGTAGAATCCCCTTTCTTTGTGGTTATCTTCCTTGTTTTTGTATAAGTGAAGTTGAACCCACCAATACACCACTCCTTCATCCACCACTGGAAAGCCCTTGTATACAGCTGCACCATGTGCTTCCATTGCCACCATGAGGTCCTTGAGAATATTGGGAAACTCAGTTTCACACTCCAAGGTCATGGTCATGAGTGGTCCTTTCTTCACGGCTTCGTTGGTGGAGTTCATCTACAAATGGAGTTGAGAATGAAAAGATTAGAAAAGTTTTACGAGAAGAATAGACAAGTGTAGAAGTAGTTGAAAATTTTTCCTTAGTGGTTTTCAAATCCTAGGGTCATAATCCTCTGAGCAACACGATGCTTTCGATACCATCTATTAGACCCCTCCTTTATAAAGGAAAGGATTCCTGTGATTGCAATTCTAGTCCCTGGATCAATGCTAGCATCCACAGTTTAAGATGAAGTACACAGATACAAAGGTCGTTTATTACATTCATCCCAGAGATAAAACATAGTCTTTTACAACTCAGGGCCAAAGGCCTAATACAAGAGTTTAAGGAATAAGTAAATAAACATAAGTCTTCATCTTCATGTGCCACAGGCAAGCATGTTGAGTGTAGACTCATGACTCCTATTCATCATCGGAGTAACCTGCAACATCACAAGTTACATCCACAGAGGGTCAATACTTTGGAATATATTGGCAAGTGATACCTTAGTATATTTTAAGTGGACTATATTACTATATGAATTTTGGCTAAGTGCAGCTTGGCTTGCTTTGCTTGAAAACAGGTTTTACCTATTAGTTGAAATCACTAAGTTTTTCTTTGTCAAAACATTCCCAAGAAACCACCAATAGACATTGGGGTCCTTCACCCTTGTTCATCCACAAATTTTTACTTAGAAGTTGGAGTGATGAGATTCTTGTAGCTTCCATGTCTTGAGGCTCAAAGTGTCCATTGCCTTGGACTAGGCTAAGTACTTAGGTTTTCCATCTGCAGAGGTTGTGCACTTTCCCCACCAGACTTGGTTTCCCAAGACAGGACCTTTCAGAAGCCTTTCCTTAGTCAAATGGACGCGCTCCAACCTATCATCCCAACTACCACCAACTGTCCAAATGACTAAGTTCTAGCAACCTATATGATCAAGGTAGAGCCCATATTGCCAAGTGGTTGCACTGTAAGCTCTCTCAACACTTGGCCTCCAAATCCCTTTGTGCCTGGGTGGCTTACCACAAGTGAGATACACAACCCAAGTACATGGCCTAGTGTAACCACTCAACATAACCCATTCTTTCCATTCCACCCAGGAGGTTCATTTCACTTAGTGGTTTTATTAGGAAAGTATAAGTCTCATGACTTGGAAATATTTTCTTCATTGTAAGTTTAGATTTTCACCAACCCTTGTTTTCTATATAGCTACGCTAAGCATGGTAGGATAACTTAACTCAGGAAGATTCCTTAACAATTCTACAATTCTACACTACATGGGATTTCCCAACTTAGCATTAGGCAAAATAGCATGCAAGACTTAGCAAAATAACTAATGCTAGTACAAAACATAGGATAGAAATATTCATGAAAATATCACTTGCCTTGGTAGTGGGGAGAGTAGCACTCTTCACAATCACAATCACTAGCAAAATCTACACAAAATTATAGCATACAATTACACACAATTTTATACAATCAAAAATAATATGAATGCATGTATGCAAGAATTTACTAAGTGGTGATTTTTGAAATTCTACCAAGCATGTGCATGATACTGAAACATAACAGGACACAAAATTTGCCAAAACAAACTTATTTAACGTTAAAACCAATTACCAAAACAAATCTATACTCAAAATAGCTTTAAACATGATTCCACAAATAAAGTCATTTTAATGGTTACTATTTGTTAAACAAATTGGATATTCAGAAAGGTTTTGTTTCACTGAATCCAACGGTATAAAGTTTGTAAAATTCTAACGTGGCATTCAAAAGTTATAGCAGTTTGAAGTTTGGATCTAAATCAGGTTTTAAATTCTGTTTTTGAATTCAACCTAGCCACGCGTTGCTACCTCACTGGTGCGTACCGGTTCGTGCGGATCGAGCTCTGCGGACTGCACGATCTAAATGAGATCTAGCGGCTCAGACACACGCGTACCCCTTCCTCCTACTTCTAATCTACGCCACAGGATCTAGATCTAACGCTCCTAATCATCCTGACCACACTCTGGCGGCGCTAGCGGCGCTGACCGGCGGCGGCGAGTCAGACTACGGTGGCGCCGGCGTTCTAGATCATCCCAGGAAGCAGGGAGATGCTTACCAGATCTGCAAGGTTGTGCTGAAGCTTGTCGTGGTACTGGTTTGCGGAGGGGCGCTCGGAGATGGGCTCTGGATCTCGTCGGATTGCGTCTGGCGTCGGGTGGATGTTGTCGGAGTCGTTGTCGAGGCTCCGCGTCGCCCTAACACGAATCAGAGGGTTCAGGAAGTGCGCAAGACAGTTGCGAACACGCTTGTGTGAAGGAAAAGGCAAGGGGTGCACGGGACTTACTGAAATTGGTCGCCGGAGTTGGGGTGGTCGTCAGGTGCTTACGGCGTCAAGCGAATACGGCGACCTGGGGAAATACAGGATGAGCTAGTGGGGTCAGGAGGTGCACCAGGAGACTACAAAGTGGATCGAACAATCCAGAGGGGAAGGGGCGCACGGAGCTCACCTGAATCGATCGCCGGAGTTGCTCTGTCTGCAGCTGTTTTGAGCGAGTCGTGGGCAGCCTGGTGGCGTGAGTGCAGAATTGGCTGGGGGAAAATGACTGCGGGGAGGTGGGGATCTTATAGCCGGTGCCTCGATAGGAAACGCCCGAGTTTTAATGCCCAATTAAGCCGCGCCATTACCGGCGTTAAGCAATGCGACGTGGTCGCGGGCGTGGTTTGGGGAAGACGATGGCGACATGGATGTGGCCCGTCGTGAAAAGGTGCGAGTGGAGGTGGGGTATGGTCGTCGATGTTGAACGTGGCGCTCATGCGTGAAAAGAAAAGGAACTCCGGGTGGGCTAGTTGGGCTCGATCCTTTCTTTGGGCGAAACTTGGCGCGGCCTTTTATTTTGTTTATTCCTTTTCTTTTTCTATTTTGGTTTCGGAATGATTTAGGTATGAATTCAAATCCTTTTTGAATTCAAACAATTCTAGGAATTTTGCAGGGTACTGTGGTTTTAAAAATCAGTTAATTAACCATGTTGTTACCCTGTAAGGCTTGGTCAAGCTTGAACTTAATACAATCAGAGACATTGTCTCTAGTTTGTAATGTTTTTGAAAATAGGCTTTTGGAATTTATTTTGAATTTATTTCCAAATTGTAAACTTGGTCAAGCCTTTACACCTAAACTTTCCAATAATGGAGGCAAACAAACAAGTTCCTAAACATTTCTAGTTTTCAAAAGGTGTTGGTCTTTTGAATTAAATCTATCCACATAAAATCATAACATCAAAAGTTTCTGTTTTTCTGAAATGATTTTGAGAAATCCCTAAATGATGATGAATGCAAGGATGATATGGATGAGTTTTGGAATATGAATTTAGGGATGTTACAGAAGGGCGCGGGTGGAGCTCGTCCTTGTCATCTACACAGCGAGCTAAAGGCATGGGCGATGGTAGGGGCGGTGTTGTGCTCCCTGGCGAAGCTCAACGGCATGGTTACGTGGCGTGGGACGGTGCGAGACGGTCAGAACACTGCGGTTCTATGGGCAGGTCCGACGGGAACTTTTATGGCGCACAGGCTCTCCTGGTCGTGCAGCAATGAATGGGCGTGTCTGCGGGGTTGCTGGGTGGTGCTGATCAAGCTTGCACGCGCGTTCTGTGGGTGAGTGTAGAGGGTGGCTCTCTTGCGCGCTCTCGGCATGGCGCAGAGGCATAGGGCGCGGCGTTTCTAGAGTGGTCCAATGGCTTGTTGGTCGTTCGCGTTGGACAGGGGGTGGCGGTGGACAGTGGTTGGTGTCCCAGACAAGCTGGCTACGCTTGGTGCTTCTCCTAGATTGCTTTTGACAGTGGGGTGGCAAGGTAAGGCTCAGCCTGCTCACCATTGATGGCAATGGCAAGCTCACAATGGTGCTAGAGCTAGATAACTAAGATAGATGATCTACTAAATTTCTACTGTGATCTAGAGAGGGAACAAGTTAGGCCAAAACACTTCTCACAATAGTGTTTGATGTTTGTTTGATTTGTGTTTGCAAGGTGTTTGATGAAATGGCCGAAAGAGATTCAAATTTGAATTTTTTGTTCAAACTTGGTGGGTGTACTAGTTACATACTAGGTAGTTTCTGGTTAGTTAGAAAGGTCAAGGTGAATTGGTTTGGTTGGTTTTTGAAAATGGGTGATCTTCACATATGTTAAAGATTCAATTTTGAATTGTCATTTGAATCAAGTTGCCAAATTTTTCTGTAAGTTTCAAAGGTGGGCTTTGGTTCACTATTACTTAGTCTAGCAAGGGGTGAAAAGAAATGGAATTGTTTCTTTTTGAAATCTTGGACTAGAAACACTCAAAGTGACCTAGTGAGCAAGATTGGCAAAAATGACCATTTGCTTGTTTTTCTTGTTTTTGATCTTCTCTTGATTTGTTTCTTCTTGGATTTGATTTAGATGATGTTATTTTCATCTTTAAACCATTCCTTGCTATCTAGAACAATCACACAAGTCCATTCATGCATTCATACAATCATCACATACACACATGCATTCATATGATTTTGATTAACAAAAGTTTTTGTTAACCCTAAATTTGTTGATTGGAATTTGATAACCTTGTTCAATAATTTTGGGATGTTACACTGCCTTTATGTTTAAGTTTCATACAACTTTGTACTAGTTGTCTCACTTACTCTGTCCCTAAAATTATTTTGCATATGGCCGATGATTAAAAATGGTACGATGCAATCTCAGGGGTGGTGTAAGCGAGCCTTGTGAGATGTAGAAAATGCATCACTGCATCAACTATGGCCATGAAATTTGTTAGGATAAGAAGTTTATCATAGTGCTTCCCGAAGACTTTGAGACTATGGCGGTATGTTTGGCTTAATTATTATTTCCAGCCTTGCATGTATTTTGATCAAAACTAATTAACTATTGTTTTCATATATCTTTTTTCAGACCATCCCTTGCCACGCAATCAAGGACTTTCTAGACCATGTGAAGAGACATGTCAATCACCAGGGAAAATTTGAGGTTACCTTGGTGGAAGAACCAAAACCTGACAAGAGCTACGAGATTCTAGTCGTCAACGAGGAGCACCGGACATACATTACAGGACCACTTTGGACAAATTTGGTAACAAGGTTTGGGATGGATGCCTGGATGAGGTTGAGAATCTAGCTCGATAAAACTTGTGGAGTCATATTTTTCTCGTACAAGATCCCTGACTCAGAGTCTTCTGACTTCAAAGGTCACTGCCTTAGGTAGAACTAGTCTTATAACTTTGAAGACCATGCCCTAGGTAGAACAAGCTATATAGTCTTCTAAGTTAGATTTTGTTTGTATTGTTGTATTCTGAATGCTATCAAGTAAAATTTGTTGTATCCTGTTGTATTCTGAATGATATCTAGTAAACTTTGTTATATCCTGTTGTTGTATTCTAAATGCTATCCAATAAACTTTGTTGTATCCTATTATTTTATTATAAATGATGTTTAGTATTGTTGAATTCTGTTATTTGATATTGTAGATATAATCAAGATTTCTAGTATTTTTTAATTTTTGAATTAATTTTAATGGCATTCAGGAAGGCTCGAACGCCACTACAGCATATCATACTAGTGGCATTCGACGAAACACCACGAGTAGATAACTTATTACTAGCGTTAACCAGGAACGCCACCACTATCTGCTACGAGTGGCATGAGATTACTGGTGCGCAGGTTCAATGCCACAAACCCCCTTTTCCGAACATCGCCACTAGGCCTTTTCATACTAGTGCTACCAGGCGTGCCAGATGTCGTGTTTTGAGATTCGATATCAGGGATATGAGTCACCCTTTGTTGTTTGGCTAGGGGAGCAACATATAGCAAGCTCGATCAGCGAGGTAGACAAACACACTCATAGAGAGAGACACAAGGTTTTTACCCAGGTTCAAGTCTACAATGAGCGGATCCCTATGTCCTAAAACTAGATACTATTTAATTATCACAATGTTACACTGGTTCCTTCCTGGGAAGGTTGTCTAGTCTGAATCTCTCCCTTCTCCTACGTCGGACCTATGCCTCCTTTTAAATGGACAAGGGGAATCCATAGGGGTCGGATCACAGGCGGTGGTGTGAGCTCAGCCACGCAGCAGGCCATAGCCTACAATTTGGCCCGACAATCTTGCCTTGGTACAACATGTCCCTCGGTGCCTGCATAGTACACACTAGTTCTAGGATGCGTCATATCAGTTAGGTCCTTGTCCCCATGTGGCCATCTAGGGTCGATGCGCTGCCGGGGGCATGGCCAAGGACCCAAGAAGACTTATTCTAGAGCCGCAGCATGAGCACTGATCCAGGGCGCATTCCCCCTGTGGGTCTAGGGATACCCTGATTCTGGTGAATGCGATAGTGAGGCATCTCACGCCGCACATGCCTATCTTATGAACTCTCGAAAACACCTTCCTAGGGAGAACCTCCGTATGTTTGTTGATACCCTCAAGGATTAACCATGAAGATATAGATCTTGTATGAATCTACACTCTTGTTGGCCTTCTACCTTCATAATAGGAACTACACGCATTTACCTGGTTGTTGGCACGTCTTCCACTGTGATGGCGTGGTACCATTGGTGGCCATCACCGGGAACCAGAGCACGAAGCCAATGCTTGGTGATGACTGTAGGGTTTCGTAGCATGGAAAACAAAAATTTTCTATCGCATACAAACAAACAAGCCAAGATCTATCTACGAGATTGTAGCAAAGAGTTGATGGAATAACTTACCCTCGAAGATTCCAAAGTGTTTAACGAGAGCGGATTCTCGTGGGTGATGTAGTCGTACTCTTCCCGATCTCAAGATCGTGTAGACGATCCTTCCGGCGATGCGTTCCGGCAGCGCTCCTTGATCGGTCACACGTTCGATTTCGACGAAGACCTTCCTCTCCTTGTTCCATGAAGCGGAGGTTGTAGCACTCTCCTCGCGATCTGCAGTGACAACGTGGCAGGAAGTAGAGGGAAATCCCAGGCTTCTCCTTAAGCCGGAGAGAGTATGGTGGAGTATGAGAGAGCTCCTCGGCGATCTAGGGTTTAGACACACCAAGGAGGAGGGGCTAGAGCCGGCGGCTAAGGTTCCGGGACCCCAAGTCGGCTTAGGGAAAACCCTAGGTGGTGGCGGCGGCTATGGAGGGCTGCAGCTTTCTAGGGTTTGAGGTGAGGGACTTGTGTGTGCTAGGAGGGAGCCCTGCCCCTCCTTATATAGGTGGAGGGGCCGGCCGGCCAAGGGGAGGGAGAGGAGTCCCTCCCCAAATCGGCTTGGAGGTGGGGCCGCCGGTTGGTGGAGGAAACTACTCCCCAACTCGGTTTCCCACACCCTCCTCTTTTCCTCTTTCCAATTTTAGCCGTTTGACTTTTCAAACTAGCTATTTGACTTTTCAATGTAGGATTCAATTTAATCCTTTATTTGGAACAGCGAGGACACTTAGTACATGATGCAATCATTCCAATATTCAATGACACATTCATGTACCCCTTCCCCTCGGTCTTGGGACATTAGGAACCTTCTAGAACATTCCCGATGAAAACACGGAATCATTCCCGAACTCCAAAACGGGACTTTCCTTATATGAATCTTATTCTCCGGACCATTCCGGATCACCTCGTGATATCCCGGATCCCATCCGAGACTCCGAACAACATTCGGTCTCTTTCTCATAATACCATAACTACTCAAACAACGTCGAATCCTTAAGTGTGTCTCCCTACGGTTCGTGAATTATGCGGACATGATCGAGACATTTCTCCGAACAATAACCAATAGAGGAATCTGGAAATTCATATGGCTTCCCACATATTTCTACGATTACTTTGCGATCGAATGAACCACTTACATACGATACCAATTTCCCTTTGTCTCACGATAGTTTACTTATCCGAGGTTATGATCGTCGGTATCTCTGCATACCTAGTTCAACCTCGTTACCGATAAGTACTCTTTTCTCGTTCCCGTGATATGCGATCCCTTGTGAGCCAGTCACATGCTTGCAAGCTAATTGGATGACATTCCACCGAGAGGGCCAGAGTATATCTATCTGTCATATGGATGGACAAATCCCACTCTTGATCCATGTGTCTCAACCAATACTTTCCGAACACTCAATGCCACCTTTATAGCCATCCAGTTACGGTGTGGTGTTTGATGTCATCAAAGCATCCATCCGGTAAAGATGATATGCATGATCTCATGGTCGAAGGAATTAGGTGACTATGTATCAGAAAGCATATAGCAATTGAACTATTGAAATGACTTGATCTTTATGCTACGCTTATCTATAGGAGTATGTCCACCATATCATTCTCCTAACGATATGATCTTGTTGTTGATAACATCTCAATGTTCATGATAGGGAAACCACAATCATTTATCAACCAACAAGCTAGTGATGTATAGAGGCTATACTAGGGACTTCAAATTAAGTTCACAAATCACACAAGTATCAATGTTTCCTTGTTAATACTATTATAGCATGAATGTAAACATTTATCATAAACACAAAGATATAATAATAACTACATTTATTCTTGCCTCTAGGGCATATCTCCAACAGTCTCCCACTTGCACTAGAGTCATCTAATCTAGATTAGATGGTAATATACCGAACACCCATGGCAGTTTGGTGTTGGTCATGCTTTGCCCTCGGGAGAGGTTTAGTCAACGGATCCACCACATTCAGATCTGTGTGTACTTTGCAAATCTTTATATCCCCATCCTGGATATGTTCTCGAATAGCGTGAAAACACAGCTTGATGTGCTTCAGCTTCTTGTGTGACCTTGGTTCTTGCGCATTGGCTATGGCGCCCATGTTATCACAGTAGATAGACATTGGGTCCAGCGCACTAGGAACCACACCCAGCTCTGTAATGAACTCTTTCATCCATATCGCTTCTTGTGAAGCCTCTGAAGCAGCCATGTATTCCGATTCAGTTGAAGATCTCACCACAACGCTTTGCTTTGCACTCTTCCATCTAACTGTTGCACCATTCAAAATAAATACGTATCCAGATTGTGATTTAGAATCATCTGGATTGGTGTTCCAACTAGCATCGGTGTAACCATTAACAACGAGTTGTTCATCACCTCCATAAGAAAGAACCATATCCTTAGTTCTTCTCAAGTACTTAAGGATGTTTTTGACCGCTGTCCAATGATCCACTCCTGGATCACTTTGATATCTGCTAGTTAAACTAACATCATATGCAATGTCGGGTCTAGTACATAGCATGGCATACATTAGAGATCCTATGGCTGAGGCATAGGGAGTCTTACTAATCCTTTCTCTATCTTCTGCCGATGTCAGACTTTGAGTTTTACTCAAGGTCGTATTGGGCAACATGGGCAAGAACCCTTTCTTGCTTTCTTCCATTCCAAACCTCTTTAGAACTTTGTCCAAATATGTACTCTGTGACAATGATATTTGGCGTTTCGATCTATCTCTGTAAATCTTTATGCCTAATATGTAAGCTGCCAAGATCCTTCATTGAAAAACTATTATTCAAATATTCCTTGACACTATTAAGAAGGTCTACATCATTCCCAATCAACAATATGTCATCCACATATAGTATTAAGAATGCTACAGAGCTCCCACTCACTTTCTTGTAAATACAAGCTTCTCCATAAGTTTGTATAAAACCAAAACTTTTGATCACCTTATCAAAACGTTGATTCCAACTTCGGGATGCTTGCTTCAATCCATAGATGGACCGTTGAAGTTTACATACCTTGTTAGCATCTTTAGGATCGACAAAACCTTTGGGTTGCATCATATACAACTCTTCATCAATATCTCCATTGAGGAATGCTGTTTTGACATCCATCTGCCATATTTCATAATCATAATATGCAGAGATTGCTAACATAATCCTCACAGACTTTAGCTTCGCTACCGGTGAGAAAGTCTCATCGTAGTCAACTCCTTGAATTTGTCGAAACCCTTTTGCGACAAGTCGAGCTTTATAGACAGTAACATTACCATCAACATCTGTTTTCTTCTTGAAAATCCATTTGTTCTCGACAGCCTTCCGGCCATCCGGTAAGTCCACCAAAGTCCATACTTGGTTTTCGTACATGGATCCAATCTCGGATTTCATGGCTTCTTGCCATTTATTGGAATCTAGGCTCATCATCGCTTCCTCATATGTCTCGGGGTCATCGGTGTTGTCCACCAACATGACATTCATAACGGGATCATACCAATGCAGGTAGTACGAGTTCTCGTTGAACTCCGAGGCTCAGTAGCAACTTCAACCGAAGTTTCATGATCATCATCATTAGCTTCCTCCCTAATTGGTGCACCACAGAACTTCTTCCGGTCTTTGCGCTACTCTAATTCGAGAGAAGGTTCGACAACCTCGTCGAGTTCTACTTTCCTTCCAATCACTTCTTTCGAGAGAAATTCCTTCTCTAGAAAGGATCCATTCTTGGAAACGAAGATTTTTCCTTCGGATCTATGATAGAAGGTATACCCAATAGTTTCCTTTGGGTGTCCTATGAAGACGCATTTTTCCGCTTTGGGTTCAAGCTTGTCCGGCTGTAACTTCTTTACATAGGCTTCGCAACCCCAAACTTTAAGGAACGACAATCTAGGTTTCTTCCCAAACCATAATTCATACGGTGTCGTTTCAACGGATTTAGACGGTGCCCTATTTAAAGTGAATGCGGCTGTTTCTAGTGCATAACCCCAAAATGATAGCGGTAAATCTGTAAGTGACATCATAGAACGAACCATATCTAAGAGAGTTCGATTACGACGTTCGGACACACCATTACGCTGTGGTGTTCCCCACGGTGTCAACTGTGAAAGTATTCCGCATTTCTTCAAATGCTCGCCAAACTTGTAACTTAGATATTCACCTCCACGATCAGAACGTAGAAATTTAATCTTCTTGTTACGTTGATTCTCTACCTCACTTTGAAACTCCTTAAACTTCTCGAAAGTTTCGGACTTATGTTTCATGAAATAGATATACCCATATCTACTCAAGTCATCCGTGAAGGTAAGAACATAACGATAACCACCGCGCGATGCTACACTCATTGGGCCACACACATCGGTATGTATGATTTCCAATAAGTCCGTAGCTCGCTCCATCATACCAGAAAATGGAGTCTTAGTTATTTTACCCATCAGACATGCTTCGCATCTTTCAAGTGATTCAAAATCAAGTGATTCAAGAAGTCCATCGGAATGGAGTTTCTTCATACGTTTCATTCCAATGTGACCAAGACGACAGTGCCACATATAGGTCGAATTATCGCTTGATTTCAAACGTTTAGCCTCAATGTTGTTGATATGTGTATTTCCACTATCGAGATTCAATAATAATAGACCATCTATCAAAGGTGCATGTGCATAAAACATATTACTCATATAAATCGAACAACCATTATTCTCGGACTTAAACAAGTAACCGTCTCGCAATAAACAAGATCCCGATATAATGTTCATGCTCAACGCAGGCACCAAATAACAATTATTTAAGTATAAAACTAATCCCGATGGTAGATGAAGGGGTAGCGTGCCGACCGCGATCACATCAACCTTTGATCCGTTTCCCACGCGCATCGTCACCTCGTTCTTCGCTAGCTTTCGTTTATTCTGCAGCACCTGTTTCGAGTAACAAATATGAGCAACCGAACCAGTATCAAATACCCAGGCACTACTACGAGTACTAGTGAGATGCACATCAATAACATGTATATCAGATATACCTTTCTTCTTGATGTTGCCGTTCTTCAGATCCGCCAAGTACTTTGGGCAATTTCGCTTCCAGTGACCTTCTCCCTTATAGTAAAAGCACTCAGTATCAGGCTTGGGTCCAGCCTTGGTCTTCTTCGCCGGCGCGGTAACTTTATTACCACCCTTCTTGAAGTGTCCCTTCTGCTTAGACTTGCGGTTCTTGACTTTGGTGGTCTTATTGACCAACAACACTTGGTGTTCTTTCTTGATCTCCACTTCTGCAGACTTTAACATAGCAAACAGTTCTGGCAACTGCTTGTTCATGTTCTGCATGTTGTAGTTCATCACAAAGTTCTTGTAACTTGGTGGTAGTGATTGGAGGACACGGTAAATCCCCAAAGCATTAGGAATCACTATACCCAATCTTTGAAGTTTGTTTGCGTGCCCAGACATCTTAAGCACATGCTCACTGACGGAGCTGCCCTCTTCCATCTTGCAGTTAAAGAACTTTTTAGAAGCCTCATAGCTTTCAATTGCCGCATGAGTCTCAAAAATCAATTTGAGATCCTCGACAATATCATATGGGTCTGAATTCTCAAACCTTTTCTGAAGCTCCGATTCCAAACCATAAAAGATAAAACACTGAACTATGGAGTACTGATTCTTCCGAGCGAGGTAAACATTCTTTACTTCATCGGCAACATCAGCTGCAGGTGGGTCACCCAGCGGTGCATCCAGCACATAGGTCAAATTACCAGCTGTGAGGACAATCCTCAAATTGCGGAACCAATCCGCGAAGTTGCTTCCATTGTTTTTCAACTTTTCTTTCTCTAGGAACGCATTAAAATTGATGGTAGGGGCTGCCATTGATCTACAACATATTTGCAATAGTTTAGACTAAGTTTATGACAAATTGAGTTCAAATTAATAATGAAATTAATCTAGGTGAACTCCCACTCAAAACAACATCCCTCACATTTTTTTAGTGATCACACGAACCAAATCCACTACATCAACACCGATCATCACGAGAGTTGATATAGTTTCAATGGCGAACAATCGTCATGTTCATCATATCTACTATATGATTCATGCTTTACCTTTCGGTGATCCGTGTTCCGAGACCATGTCTGTACATGCTAGGCTCGTCAAGATCAAACCTTAGTTTCCGCATGAGAAAATCTGGCTTGCTCACGTTGTATACACTTGTGGAATCTAACACACCCGATCATCACGTGGTGCTTCGAAACAACAAGATTTAGCAACGGTGCTAACTGAGGGTGAACACTTTATGATTTGAAATTCATGTGCATGAGGGATCATCTTATAATGATACCGTCATCTACTAAGCAATACAAGATGCATAAAGGATTAACATCACATGCAATTCAATAATATGTGATATGATATGGCCTTTCTTCTTTGTGCTTCCGATCTCCATCTTCAAGCACGAACATGATCTCCATCATCACCGACATTGCATCAAGTTCAATGACGCTTCTCCATGGTTGTCGTCCACCGGTCTTCAACTATTACAACTACTTTGAATAGACACGCGGGTCTTAACATAAATTAAAGACAACCATCTGGCTCCTGCCGGTTTCCAACTTACAATAAGGAACATTGCATACATCAAATATAATCACAATCATGGCCATATCACATCACTGCACACCCCTGCAAAACAAAGTTATACGCCTCTACTTTCTTTGCATATTTTACGTGGTTTGGGGATTTCAATAAGTGTCGTTCTAACTTACGAACAAGAACCACAACATTGATACTAGCATTGTTGATCACCCATTGTAAATTGGATCTTAACTATGCTAGGAGAAACAGGCACCATAAAGCCACTTATGCAATACAAGTTGCATGTCAAGCGTGGAGCAAGTCTCATGAACGATGTCATGTAAGGTTAGCCCGGGCCGCTTCATCCCAACATACCGCAAGATTCAAAGTACACAAGAAGCAATCGACAATAAAAGCATCAACGGCCACAATGACCATTGTGTTCTTCTCGTGCAACAGATCTACATATAGACACGGCTCTGATACCACTTTAGGGTTTCGTACCATGGAAAACAAAAAATTTCTATCGCATACAAACAAACAAGCCAAGATCTATCTATTAGATTGTAGCAACGAGTCGATGGAATAACTTACCCTCGAAGATTCCAAAGTGTTTAACGAGAGCGGATTCTCGTGGGTGATGTAGTAAATACTCTTCCCGATCTCAAGATCGTAGACGATCCTTCCGGCTGCGTTCGGCGCTCCCTTGATCGGTCACCGCGTTAAATCGACGAAGACCTTCCTCTCCCTTGTTCCAGCAGGCATCGGAGGTTGTAGCACTCTCCTCGCGATTCTGGCAGCACAACGGCGTGGTACCGGAAGTAGAGGGGAAATCCCGCAGGGCTTCGCCTTAAGACGGAGCGAGTATGGTGGAGTATGAGAGAGATCCTCGGCGATCTAGGGTTTAGACACACCAAGGAGGAGGGGCTAGAGCCGGCGGCTAGGGTTCTGGGGACCCCCAAGTCGGCGGCTAGGGCAAAACCCTAGGTGGTGGCGGCGGCTATGGAGGGCTGCAACTTTCTAGGGTTTGAGGTGAGGGACTTGTGTGTGCTAGGAGGGAGCCCTGCCCCTCCTTATATAGGTGGAGGGGCCGGCCGGCCAAGGGGAGGGAGAGGAGTCCCTCCCCAACTCGTTTTCCCACACCTTCCTCTTTTCCTCTTTCCAATTTTAGCCGTTTGACTTTTCAAACTAGCTATTTGACTTTTCAATTTAGGATTCAATTTAATCCTTTATTTGGAACAGCGAGGACACTTAGTACATGATGCAATCATTCCAATATGCAATGACACATTCATGTACCCTTCCTCCTCGGTCTTGGGACATTCCGGAACCTTCTAGAACATTCCGATGAAAACACGGAATCATTCCCGAACTCGGCACGGGACTTTCCTTATATGAATCTTATTCTCCGGACCATTCCGGATCACCTCGTGATATCCGGATCTCATCTCGAGACTCGAACAACATTCGGTCTCTTTCTCATAATACCATAACTACTCAAACAACGTCGAATCCTTAAGTGTGTCTCCCTACGGTTCGTGAATTATGCGGACATGATCGAGACATTTCTCCGAACAATAACCAATAGAGGAATCTGGAAATTCATATGGCTCCCACATATTTCTACGATTACTTTGCGATCGAATGAACCACTTACATACGATACCAATTTCCCTTTGTCTCACGATAGTTTACTTATCCGAGGTTATGATCTTCGGTATCTCTGCATACCTAGTTCAACCTCGTTACCGATAAGTACTCTTTTCTCGTTCCCGTGATATGCGATCCCTTGTGAGACAGTCACATGCTTCCAAGCTAATTGGATGACATTCCACCGAGAGGGCCCAGAGTATATCTATCCGTCATATGGATGGACAAATCCCACTCTTGATCCATGTGTCTCAACCAATACTTTCCGAACACTCAATGCCACCTTTATAGCCACCCAGTTACGGTGTGGTGTTTGATGTCATAAAAGCATCCATCCGGTAAAGATGATATGCATGATCTCATGGTCGAAGGAATTAGGTGACTATGTATCAGAAAGCATATAGCAATTCAACTATTGAAATGACTTGATCTTTATGCTACGCTTATCTATAGGAGTATGTCCACCATATCATTATCCTAACGATATGATCTTGTTTTTGATAACATCTCAATGTTCATGATAGGGAAACCACAATCATTTATCAACCAACAAGCTAGTGATGTATAGAGGCTATACTAGGGACTTCAAATTAAGTTCACAAATCACACAAGTATCAATGTTTCCTTGTTAATACTATTATAGCATGAATGTAAAGATTTATCATAAACACAAAGATATAATAATAACTACATTTATTATTGCCTCTAGGGCATATCTCCAACAATGACGGATGAGAAGGCCCATGCTCCTATGGCAAAACTTTGGGAACCCTCAGTGCCACTATGTTGACAGTAGCCCCCGGGCGTGGCCGGCAAGGTTCTACATAGAGGGAAGCACACACGCGCATGTTCCGGCTAGCACCCTAATGAATGCTTGGGCCTGGCACCTTCATAGATTAATGGGTTCGTAGCATAAAATACAAATTTTTCATTACTAGGGAAACACCCAATGCCAGGATCTATCTAGGAGTAATGTTGTAATGGAGATTTTTTCGGTAACATACCCTTGTAGATCAAAAGTGTATAACGATCTACGAGGAATGTGGATGATGTTGTCGTACGCGTAACCGACCTTAAGGTCGTGAAGCTCCTTGCAAGTCACTCAGGTCCTTGCACGAGAATATGGGTGCCACACATCAGCATTATGCAATGACGTCGTCTCTTGCATGTACAATTATTTTAAGAACCGCACCATCACAAAAGGCAACGAGATAGAGAGACAAAGATCCCTATCCTCGTATGCGATTCTAATCATGGGAACCACACCTGAGGGAAATAGATAATATTGGTGTGTCTCTCCCTCCCTGTAAGACCTCACCTTTTAAAGGTAAAGGCCCATGTGATTGCAATGCTAGTCCCTGGATCAAATGCTAGCATCCAAAGTTTAAGTTGAAGTACAGAGATACAAAGGTCGTTATTACATCGTCATTCCAGAGATAACATAGTATTTAAAATTCAATAGCCCAAGGCTAGTACAAGAGTTCCTAACGTAAAGAAATAACTATAAGTATTCATTTTCATGTGCCACAGGCAAGCATGTTGAGTGTAGACTCACAACCCTAATCTCCATCAGAGTAACCTGCAACATCATTAGTTACAGCTAGATTGGGTCAATACATTTGTAATTGTATTGGCAAGTGATACCATAGTTGAATAGTAATATGTAACATTTATATGAATTTGGCTCAGTGTAGCTCATGCTTGCTTTGCTCAAAATAGAGTTTTATTATCAGTTCAAAACAGTAAGTTTTTGTTTGTCAAAAACACCCAAGGAACCACCAATAGACATTGGTGAACCTTTAACCCTTGTTCAACCAGAAGTTTTTAACTTAGAAATTGGGATGAGGAGATCCTTGCTAACTTCAATGTATTTGATGCTCAAATTTTCCGTTGCCGAGGACACGGCTAAGTACTTAGGTTTTACCCTCTCGAGATGTGGTGCACTTTCCCCACAAGACTCGACATGCATCGAGACGAGACCTTTCAGAAGCCTTCCCTTAGACCACCATGGGCGCGTTCCATCCTATCACCCTACCACTAACTGTCCATATGGATAAGTTCTTGCAACCTATGTGGTCAAGGCAGAGCCCATATGCCATGTGGTTGCACTAGAAGCTTCTCAACACTAAACATCTCAAATCCCTTTGTTCATAGGTGGCTTTCCACAAGTGTGATACACAAGTTAAACCATAGACATGTGCCTTGTGTAACCACTCGACATAAGCCAACATACCATTCCACCCAGGTGATTCATTCACTTAGTTGTTTTATTAATCAAAACACAAGTCATAGACTTAGCAAAATTTCCATATCATTTGTATATTCCACCCTTGTTTGCTACTAGCTAGGCTAAGCATGATATCATAAAAAGTATCTTAACTTAGAGAAATTTCTACTAAGACCACAACTACTAAGATTTCCCAAGGCATAGCATAGCATAGATACTTAGAAAATTCCATGCATGTCCTACTCAAAATATAAGTAATACATAGTCAAAATAATAGGAAAAAATACATGAAGCACAACTTGCCTTGGTAGTTGGAGGAGTAGCAACAATTCTCATAGTCACAATCACCACTATCACCAAAATCTACACATAAAATCATAGCACCAAAATCTCATTCAAATATTCAAGAAAAAATATATATGAATGCATGCAAATGCAACGAAATGATTTTTCTATACTAAACAAGTAAATCAAACAGTACTGAACACAAGGCTAACTATCTAAAGTCTATACAAATTCAAATTTTCTTTAAAATCATTTTCTAAATAATTTTGATAGCCAAAATAAGCATATAACTGGTTCTGCAAATAAACCTAATTTTCAAGAAGCAATATACAAATTCAAGGCCAAAATAGTGTGGGGCTTAATTTTCTGAATCCAATGATATATTATTTGTATTTGTTGGAAAAACAAAACAAAAGATATGAATTTTACAAGTTTAAATCTCTAATAGATTCGAAAACAAATTTAAAATCTAGCTGCTAGACATGTGGGCGCCTCTGATTGGCCTGTACCGCTTCGCGCGGATAGTCCAACGCGAGCTGTATGATTTAAGTGACAATGTACGGCCAGATCTACTGATATTCGGTTCGAGTGAGTGATCTAATCCTAACCTTTAGATGTAGATATAACGGCGCTAACTACTCTAACCACAAATGGGCGGCGCGAATGGGTCCTGGCGGCGAAGCATCTGCCGGTGATGCCCCAGCGATTCCAGAGGGGGCTAGGGATAGTGGCGCGGCTTACCAGCGTTGCACGGATGCGAGGATGCTCAAGGTGGCTTCGGCTTGGACGGGGGCGTGCTGTGGTGGTCGTGAAAGCTCGTCGAAACCCTCACTGGCGTTGGGCACGGGTTGGCGGAGACGACGGCGACGTTCTGGGCCACTCTAGGAAAAACAAACGGCATCATAAGTTGAGAGAGGACACGACGCGCATATGTGTTTGAACTAGAAGCCAAGGGGCGCTCGATTCATACCAGGATTGCTCGCCAGAGTTGGTGGTTGTCTCGAGTGCTCGCAGTGGTTGACGGAGCCGACGACCTGGGTAAGTACAGGGTGAACTAGTGGTTTCAGAAGATGCACAAAGACTAGAGAAACAATCTCGTATGAACGGGAAACAGGGGGCGCTCGAGGCTCATCGTAATATCACACCGGAGTTCGTCGGGCAACGGCGGTTCGATCTCAAATGCGGGCAGCCTGGGGCCGATTGAACATGGGTGTTTGGGGGAAAATGACCGCGAAGAGGTGGTGTTTAAGTAGATAGAGCAGGGGCGTCAATTGCACGGAGAATCAATGGGATTGATGTCAACACCCGGATTTTTAATACTAGATGCCTGTTATGCCATACATCGCAATCCCAGGATTACCATTTTTGCGAGACATAACAGAATTGGATACCACAGTACATCATCCATTACAAACCATACATAAGGTCTTACACAAATAGGTATCGCATTGATCCAGTGCTTAATACAACTTCAAGCAGCGGAATACATAATAATAACGGTAGCGTATGCGAAGCTCCATCTTCGGGGTCACAGGCAATGCTGACGATGGGAGATTATCCTAGTTGTCATAACCTCCCTGGGGTCCATCCTCTAGGTACTCCTCTTCATAGTCTGGCCACGGTAATAGCCAGGGACAAAGCCATGAGTACTCTTTAAGTACTCGCAAACTAATACTAACAAGTGAAAGGGGTTTTTGATCATAGGATACTAGGCTCTAGGGTTGTTTTGCAAAAGCCAGATTTATCTGTACTAAGTTTGGAAGCACCTCTCCTGTGAGTTTGGCCTCCCAACCATGACCAACTATCATCTTGGGTACTGCATAGGTGGACAATCTTCACAAGGTAGCCTCAGCTCAGACCTTGGCCATGAGGGAACAAATACTAAGGTATATAAGTTTCCAGTCAAGCCCTACCCAATCTTCAGGTATTGTGGTTGTACGATAAAATTGGAATGGTATCGTATCCAGACAACCATCAGTTTTATAAAGGGCTAAGGCTCCTACCTCAACATTTTCATCACCAAAATCATCAGGTGTTCGGAAACACATGTCAAAACATCTCAGTAGAATGATCCATAATTCTAAGGTTTTCATAACTATTTTCACCAAGTATTCCCATCTAATGTTGATCAAGTTTTATGCTTAGCACTAGCATCTACAAGTGGGGGTAAGCACTAATGAGTGGTGGTAAACTATTGGAGTTTAACTGAGTTTAATCTCATGCCTTAGGATGACATCAAGATTATCTAGCTTAGGCCAAATTTTATGCTCTTTATGCAACCTTCAATTATCCTTCTAGTATCTACCATTTATTCCAGTAACTCTAAGTAAGAGCTTTGATAAAGAAATAAAGTAATAAACTTGCAAGTAAAACTAGGATTGGTTTATCAAGGGGTTATGATCATATATGCTTTAAGGCATATAGTGGGCATGGTAGCAAGCATGTATTAGCTTGCACATCCAACTAGTAGTATTAGGCTTGCTAAAGTAGAGCATCTTGAAAGTGTTAGCTTGCATAGGTCAACTTGATTAGTAAAGCTTGCCTTGTGCAGAGCAGTGGTTGAAGTTCTCCCCGGCTTCTTCTTCGTAGTATCCTCCTTCCTCCTCGTATCCTTGTTCGGTAATAGCGTCTATAAATAAATACGATGTACACAATCACCAAACAATACTTAAATACTTGCAATCATCACACCAAAGGGTCCTATAGATGATCTAGCATCATCACTAACATTACAAGATTAAATCTTGGTTTAATTCCTTTTATTTTTAGAAAATTAATTTCTACTCATTGAAAAATTACTTAAGATTTAATATCCTCCAACCCAAACATGGGATCATGTTGACACATGTCATCACCACATATTTTAGTCCATGGGCAGGTGATTTAAAGTGGTGTCACAATTTAATAAGGTTTTACCCTTTTATTTTAATTAAATAAAGTGACTAGAAATGCCTATGTAGCATTCTTTTATTACTTGAACATTATTTCTGTAGGTAAACCTATATATTTTTATATATTCTGAAATTTATGGTTAAATGTGATTTTTGAGAGTTTGAATCAACTCAAAATCTATTCTGGTTTAAATTTGAAAAATGTTTGAATGCAGAAAAGCTTTTGCCTTGTTATTTTTACCAAGGATGATCTACAGATCCAAATGACTTGAATCCAACGGGCTTGGATTCAGTATTCCCTGTCCTTTCTAACAAAATTGGTTTCATTCAATTTGATTCAATGAATCGATCTGGGTTGATTTTTGAATCTAGGTGCAGAAGTGTGTCTGAAATAAAATGGAAAAGGTTAATTTCAAATGACTGGGCTGCGCGGGAAGCGATACTGGTCCGGCCTGCTAAGCACAGCGCTTACGCGGGCTGGTTAAGTCATTGTCCCCACGCGTCAGTGAGACAGGGGGTGCAAAGCGGTATGGGGCGATGTGGTGCGTTTGATCTGGTTCTAATCCAACGGCTGAGGGTCATCGTTGACGTTGGACAACGCCGGCGAGACAGAAACCTAGCACAGCAGTGGGGGTCGTTGGGGGCTCACCGCGGTTCAGGTGAGGGTCAGCGAGGCAGGCGAACGACGAAGTCGACAATGGCGAACCTCCTGGTACCGGCAGCTTCTCCTAGGGCGGCTCCAATCGCTGGCCCCTTCTTCTCCAGGAGTGGTAGACTCCGGTGAAATATCGGTGAAGTGCTGCTCGCCTTTCTCCGGGAACGGGGTGGCACGATCAGTGAGGAGAGGGGAGTGAGATGGTGTGCTTAATTCGGCTGGGAGTGGCCTCTATTTATAGTGGAACGAGGGGACCGATGGGGCGCAAGGTAAGCTCGTCGTGGTCGACGGTATAGACGGCTATCGGCGTGGGCGAGGGTAGGGGGCGATGTGGTGCTCCCTGGCGATGCTCAACAACACGGTGGCGAGACGTGGGGCGGTGCGGTTTGGTCGGAACGCGATGGTGCTCTACGCATGCTCGATGGAAGATTTAATGGCGCACAGCACGCGTGGTCCGTGCGGCGGCGAACGAGCATGTTTGCGGGGTTACTGGGACGATGGTGATCACGTATGCACGCGTTAAGGGCGGCGCGCGGTCTGTGGGAGTCGGTCGAGCGTGGCGCACGGGGCGTTCTCTCGGCATGGTTGCTGGCGAGGTTGGCATGGTTCGTGCGTGTGGTCTAGTGGCTGGCAACGTTCGAGCGCTGGACAGGGAGTGGCGGTGGGATGTTGGCTTGCTCCCAGACATGCTGGCTAGGCTTGTTTCTCCTCCTAGCTTGCTGTCGACATGGGGGTGACAAGGGTGCATTCTGCCTTCTCACCATTGATGGCAATGCCAAGCTTATAGTGATGCTAAGGGTGTGCAATTGAGCTATATGATCTACTAAAACATAGTTGTAACCAGAGAGGGAACAAGTTAGGCTTCAATCACTGCTCACAATAGTTTTTAAGATTTTGATGATTTGTGTCTGCAATGTGTTTGATGAAATGGCCGCAAGAATTCAAGTTTTGAATTTTGAAAAGATTTTTGGTGGGTGTGCTAGGTTGGTGCTGGTGAGTCTGTAGATGCATGGGTTTTGAAAGTTGAGCTTGTTTGAGTGGTTTTTGAAAAAGTGGGATCTTCTCATATGATAAAGATTCAATTTTGAATTGTCATTTAAACTATGCATTTGAAAGTTTCTGGATGATCACACAGTGGGCTTGATACTTTGTTATGAGTACAATCAAGGGGTGCAAAGATCCAAACAAGTTTCTGTTAAGTTCTGAAAGTTTGGGACAGCCAAAGTAGGCATGGGAGTTAAATTGGTCAAAATGACCATTCATCCAATTTGGTTTGTTTTGATTTGTTTGTCTTTGGGAAAAGTGTGGGGATTGTTTAGATGATGTTTGTTTCACCTAAGAAACATTTTACAAGCAAAGAAACACATAAACAAGGCAATTCAAAAGAATTCAAAATGGGATGCATACACACATGCATGCTTTCATATTTTTTTATTTAGAAAAGTTTTTGTTAACCCTAATTTTGATGATTAGAGTTTGATGATCCAAGTTTAGTATTTTTGGGATGTTACAAACCTTCCCCCCTAAAAAAAATCTCGTCCCGAGATTTGAAAAAGGACGAAAAGAGATTACCTAGGATTTGAAGAGATCGGGAAACTCTGTCCTGATGTGATCTTCGCGCTCCCAGGTAGCTTCCTCTTCTGTGTGGTTGCTCCACTGAATCTTGAGAAACTTGATGCTTTGGGTTCGGGTAGTTCGGAAAGCTTCTTCCAAAATACGGATGGGTACTTCAGGATAGGTCAGGTCATCGTTGATCTCTATGGTCCGGTGATCGATATTTTTGAATACTTCGGTCTTCTCGGGGACTTCGAGACACTTGCGAAGTAATGAGATATGGAACACCTTGTGCACAATTGACATCTCTTCGGGTAGTTCCAATTGATACGACACTTCTCCTCGACGATTCAGAATCTTGAAAGGTATGATATATCTGGGGGCTAACTTTCCCTTGAGTTGGAAACACTGCATTCCCTTCAATGGTGATACTTTTAGATAAACAAAATCTCCTATGTTGAAGGCGAGGTTTCTACGTATCTTGTCGGCGTAACTCTTCGGTCTGGACTGGGCGGTCTTAAGGTGCTCACGAATCTTGTGAACCTTCTCTTCTGCTTCTCGTAGGATGTCGGGTCCGAAAATCTGACTCTCTCCTACTTCCGACCAGTACAAAGGGGTGCGACACTTTCTTCCGTACATGAATTCAAAGGGGGACATTTGCAAAATGGCTTGATAACTGTTATTGTATGAGAATTATGCAAACGACAGACAGTCTTCCCACTTGGATCCATATTCTAACACACATGCTCTCAGCATATCTTCGAGTATTTGGTTTACTCGCTCTGTTTGTCCATCGGTCTAAGGGTGATATACGGTGCTGAAATCTAGTCGGGTTCCTAAACCTTCTTGGACTTTCTTCCAGAATCTCGAGGTAAACTGGGTTCCTCGATCAGATACAATGTTCTTGGGGACTCCATGCAAACTAACTATCCTAGCGATGTACAACTTCCGATATCTTCGAACTCTGATATGTGGTCTTGACGGGCAAGAAATGGGCGACTTTGGACAATCGGTCCACTATGACCTAGATAGAGTCATTTCCCCTACTAGAAGTAGGCAGTCCAGTGATAAAGTCCATTCCAACGGAATCCCATTTCCATTCCGGAATCTGCAAGGGTCGCAACAATCCAGCGGGTCTTTGATGTCCTGCCTTGACTCACTGATAAATATCACACTTGGCGATATAGCTTCCGATTTCTCTCTTCATCTTATGCCACCAAAATTGCTCTTTTAAATCTTGATACATCTTAGTTCCTCCGGGATGGATAGAATAAAGAGTATCACGAGCCTCCTTCAGAATCACTTCTTTCAACTCAGGATTTGCTGGTACACAAAGGCGTCCTTTGTACCACAGAACTCCTTCTTCGTCTTCGGTGAATCCAGCTACTTTGCCTGTACCGATACGACGCTTGATTCCGTCGATACTAGCATTTCCCTTCTTCGCCTCTTTAATCTAACTGATCAAAGTGGGATGGAGTTCTATGCTAGCCAAAAATCCTTCACTTACTAATTCTATTCGAAAATCTTCCATCTCTTTCTGCAGGCTTGGTTGCTCCTTCAAAATCATGGAGTTCAAGCGGCATGGCAATCTGCTAAGGGCATCGGCTACCACATTGGCTTTACCAAGGTGATAGTGAATGTCCAGATCGTAATCCTTGATTAGCTCAATCCATCTTCTCTGTCTCATATTCAGCTCCTTCTGAGTGAATATATACTTCAGACTCTTGTGATCCGTATAGATCTCACAACGGTTTCCCATCAGGTAATGCCTCCATGTCTTCAGGGCTAGAACTACGGCTGCAAGTTCAAGGTCATGGGTTGGGTAATTTTGCTCATGTTGCTTCAATTGTCGAGATAGATAAGATATAACTTTGCCTTCTTGCATTAGCACACATCCAAGACCGATCTTGGATGCATCACAATACACATCGAAGGGCTTCGTGATATCCGGCATGATCAAGATTGGGGCTGAAATCAATCTCCTCTTGAGTTCTTGAAAACTCGCTTCACATTTGTCGGTCCATTTAAACTTCTTGTCCTTCTTCAGCAATTGGGTCATGGGTCTGGCGATACTCGAGAATCCTTCTACGAATTTGCGGTAATATCCCGCCAATACGATAAATGCACGCACTTGGGTTTGAGTGGTCGGGGCTTGCCAATCCTCTACATCTTTCACTTTGGCAGGGTCAACGTCAATTCCTCCGGCTGATACAATGTGACCGAGGAATCCTACATCCTGTAACCAGAATTCACATTTGCTAAACTTTGCATACAGCTGATGCTCTCTAAGGGTTCCAAGAATGTTCCTTAGGTGTAGCTCATGTTCTTCTTCCGATTTGGAATAAATCAGAATGTCATCGATGAAAACAACGACAAAATTATCCAGGAAGTCCATAAAAATCTTATTCATGAGATTCATGAAATAAGCGGGGGCATTGGTTAATCCAAAAGACATGACTGTATACTCATACAGTCCATATCTGGTGGTAAAGGCAGTCTTTGGAATATCCTGTGCACGAATTTTGAGTTGATGATAGCTTGTTCTATGATCAATCTTACAAAACACTTTGGCACCGGTCAACTGATCAAACAAATCTTCTATCTTGGGCAAGGGGTACTTGTTCTTGATAGTGACATCATTCAAATTCCGATAAACCGTACACAAACGGTTACCTCCATCCTTCTTGTCCACAAATAAGACAGGTGACCTCCATGGTGACGCACTTGGTTGAATCAATCCAATTTCCAACATGGAATCCAGTTGCTTCTTTAGTTCTGCTATCTTAGACGAGTTCATACTATATGGTCTCTGGGCTATGGGTCCAGGTTCGGGGATTAGTTCAATGATAAACTCGATATCCCGATCTGGGGGCATACCGGGCAAAACATCTGGAAATACATCGGGGTATTCACAGACTATCCGGACTTGGTCAATGGTAGGTTGGGCTATACTCTTGTTACATTTGAATTGGCGAGGTAAGGTTTCAGATATGCTCGATCGATATTCCTACAGATGGTCATGGTTATGGCTTTATTGGCACAGTCAATCAATCCTTTATGTTTGGACATCCAATCCATTCCTAGTACTACTTCCAAACCTTTAGTTCCGAGTACTATCAGATTATCATAACAATCTATGCCATGGATTCGGATAGGGACGGCTTTGCAAATTTTCCTAGCCTTGGTGGTTGATCCGGGAATTTGAACAATCATAACATGCTTCAGTTTTGTTGGTTGAATTTTACTAGTGCAGGAAAATTCTTCGGTGACAAATGAGTGCGATGCACCAGAATCAAACAACACTCATGCAAGTACTGAATTAACAGAAAACATACCCAGCACGACGTCTGGCGCTTCCTGAGCTTCTTTAGCATGCATGAGAAAAAGACGGCCATTGTGGTTGAGCGAATTCCCTGGGGCAAATCTTCTTCCGAGCTGAACACGATGCTGTTGCTGAGCTGGGGCATTGGCATTGGGTGTTGCGGCATTCTTCTTGTTGGGGCACTCTTTGGATTAGTGACCCTTATTTCCACAGTCATAACAAGTCACTTGCGACTTGTCCTTTGCTGCTACAGGCAATGCATTGCTTCTAGTCCTCGGGGCAGTGTTGGTGTTGGCGGTAGCATTGTTGTTGTTGAACTTGGGTGGGGCACGATTGAAATTGCTAGCGTTGCCAGGGTTGTTGTGATTTTCTCCGGGCCAAGGGTTTCCACGGTTGGGGTAGGTCGAACGGTTCATCGGGGGTCTGTTGGTTCTTGGGGCAAATCCGGGAGATGGGTTAGGGCGATACTTTGGGGTCTGATGGGTTCCTGGATGATGCATCATGAGACGCATCACATTCATTAATACACAAGTCATAATAGAAAAAAATTTACTCTTGTATAACTTAACTTGCAACGAGTATGGGAGTCACAATAAAGATTCACAAAGAAAATCATTATTGGTAATGGAAAACTTTGTTCTTGGTCAGAGAACAGTCGAAAAATCATACTTAGTTTTAAGCAAAGCTTTTATAATGGAGTTTATAAAGCAGGAATCTCTTTATCAAACATAACAGGCTTTTTACAATGATAGCTTTCAAAGTTGTATTCATTCAGATAAGAGCATTGTGCAAAACAAGGAACATAAGAAACAAGATTGAATAAATCAACATATGAATGATTGAATCACAATAACTCAAATGCTTGCTGGAGATAGAAATGAATGGATTTACTGACTCAACTTAAAAGTAAAAGATAGACCCTTCGCAGAGGGAAGCAGGAGTTTCAAGTTTCATAAAGAGCTTCCAAAAGATTATGGTACTTACTAGCTTTGATCTCTCATTTCCCCTATCATAAGCATCTTAAATTGATTAAGGTTAAAGTTAGACAAATATGAAGTATATGCTTGACAAATTATAAGTTGGAAATCTCATGTCCCTTGAGTACGAGGGTCGTTCCTCATGCTACTCAACTTCAGTCACAAGCAAGTTCTTGTCATTGTAAATATATGTGTATCATAGAGAATCGCCAATGGGGTAACCCTTCCCCATGATATAGGAGCTATCCCATATCAAAATGACAAGGCAACAGACAATTAGCATCTCATCAATCTTCTTATTTACCATGAGTATGGTGCTCTCTTTTTTTTTCTCTTCTCTTTTTTTTGAAGATGCTTCATAGATTGCTCACTATGGTTATGCTGCAAGTTTCCACCATGATTAGGCATGTATTAGGCTAGCCTTCCAGGCGTTTCTCTAACACATATATAATACTCCATGGACTTATAAGCTCCCCTTTTATTTCACATCGCCGACATCCATAGACAAAAGATCATGATATCAACTGGATAATATCTACAAGTGTTGAAAGCGTTCCCCATGACAACATGGTTCTACTAACTTCCAACCTATAACTTTCAAGCATATAAGCAACATAGATGACGCAATGGTTCAAGTTTATTAAGTGCAACAAAATAAAGTGTGCCATCAAGTTCGCGAGAGCTTTAATGAATAGTTTTCACATAACAAATAATTTTAATTTGGAAGATAGATAAAACTCTAGAATTTGCTTGAAATAGCAATAATCCTAATAGGTAGATATGGTGGACACATATGACATATGTTTAGTTCAAGGATTGGATGCACGAGAAGCATTCCCTCCCAGTACAGGTTTTTGGCTAGCAAGGCTGGGTAGCAAGCATAAGAGTTGAAGGAAATAAACAAACATACAAGTGATAGAAACAATCATGCAATCTTCCTTGAAAACACACAAGAACTTAACTTGGGAATACTAACCATATAAGACAATAAAGAAAGAAAATTAAATAATATATCTATAAGTACTTTTCTCTTTTCCTTTCAATCCTCAAAGTAATGTTGCTACTGACCAAAGCTAAGTTTGCCAAAACCAATTAAATTTACTTAATGTTCCCAAAGTGATACCAATACTAACAAGAATATGAATCATATAACAGAAATTGCAAACTAAAATAAGGCGTGCAAAAAGTAAATGATGAAACTTGTCATTAATATTCCATAGCGGCACTCACACCAAGGGATACATAGATAACCAAGTAGAGGAGAGATACTTCCACAATGCAAACCATCCTATATGATAACTTATATATTCATGATATGACTCTACTAAAAAGGTAAAAATATGAAAGGTAATGATGTGATATTGCGGCACTCCCCCAAGCTTGAAACAAACGAAGGGGATGCCAAAACCTGATGATGAGTTACTCCTTTGGTGGTGGTGGTGTTTTCTTGATAAGCTTTTCAATCAATTTCTTCAAATCCTCAATCTTGAAGGCGATAGTGAGAATCATATCCGAATTATGCTCAATGCGGTTCATGATCATGTCGTACTGTGAATCCCGGCCCTTGTGATTCTTTCCCCACTCTTCCTCCTTAAAATATTCGTTCCCTGCATGGTTAGAACGAGGCATATCCCAACTGGAGGGAAACTTTTCCTTAGGCATCATTTGGAATTGCTGCTCATGTATAAGAGTATGGAAGGAGTTCTTGATACGTGGAGGAAGTGACCGTGGAGATAAGAAAAGACGCGGAACTTTCCCTCCCGTGGACATTCGTGCATTCCTATTGATCTTGACAGGATTTTCCACCACTCTAATGCTTGCAATGGTGGCACGGGTGTGCGGATGCTTGTCTTCCTCCACTTCTTCTTCAAATTCAACCTCGATCTCCTCCTCCCGCTTAGGGTCTTGGATATCATCTTCCATAAACTTTTTTCCCTTGTCATTGGCCGAGACCATCGTGCTTCTAAACTTGAGAATAGTTCCTGACAGAAACAGATCGAAAAGAAAACACGAGAAGGACATGATATACGGACCTCGAGGGATCCGAGGGATTATATATTATGAAGTTTAACGTAAAAAGGAAGGTACTAGGAGAAAACGGGACGAAGACAGGATCAGTGGTGGTCACACCACATGGTGGCGCGGCCAGGTGGGCCCGCGCCACAGGGTGGTGTGAGCCCCTCGCGCTCTGTTTCCTTCCCTCTTTTGAATCATTATCTTCCATATTAAATAAAAACTTCAAAATTATAAATTGGAATGATTTTTGTGAACCTTTTCTTACCAGAACTGTTACCTATTCGAAAATGGACTCCGCGGATTCCTGACTTTGGTCTTTAACAAATTCTTCCGGAGTCACCACTTGAATAATATCAATATCTTCATTATAAGAATCTCCAGAAATATAGTGTTTGAGTCTTTGACCATTCACCACTTGTGTAGTCTTGTCTATCAAAGAAGAAATTTTTATTGCACCCGAACGATACAAATCTTCAATAACAAAAGGTCCTTCCATTTTTGTAGAGGTTCCAACCTGATAAGGTAGAGATCCCTGTGTTTACAATGCTAGTCCCTGGATCAATAGATAGCATCCAGAATTTAAGATGTAATATCCAGAAACAAAGGTCATAATACAACTTTATAACCAGGAATAAAATAATTCATTACATCTTACATAGCTCATTTGGCTATCTCATTGCAATGCAGCAGAATATCTATATAACATGTAGTCCTTCATCTTCAAAGTGCCACAGGCAATCATGTTGGTTGTAGACTTGCAATCCTATTCGACACACTTCACTAACATCAAACAAACCTGCAACATAATAAGTTACAACCACAAGGGTCAATACATTTGAATTGTATTGTCAAGTGATACTATGGTAGAGTAGTGATATCTATCATCTATATGCATTTTGCTAAGTGGAGCTTAGGCTTGCTTTTCTCAAAATAAGGTTTTCCTTATAAGTTGAAAACACTAAGTTTTTGTTTGTCAAAATCACCCAAGGAACCACGAATAGACATTGGTAAACCTTTACCCTTGTTCAACCACAAGTTTTTAACTTAGAAATTGGGATGAGGATATCCTTGATATCTTCCATGTCTTGATGCTCAAATTTTCCATTGCCAGGGACACGGCTAAGTACTTAGATTTTACTCTCTCGAGAGGTGGTGCACTTTCCCCACAAGACTCGACATGCATCGAGACAAGATCTTTCGAAAGCCTTCCCTTATACCAAATGGATGCATTCCCAACCTATCACCTCCTACCACCTTCTGTCCATCTGGCTAAGTTATTGCAACCTATATGATCCAGGCAGAGCCCATAATGCCATGTGGCTGCACTTGAAGCTTCTCAGCATTTGACATCTCAAATCTGTTTGTTCCTGGGTGGCTTTCGACAAGTGAGATACACTAGGGCAGGCCATGAATATGGGCCCTGTGTAACCACTCAACACAAACCATTATTTCCATTCCACCTAGGTTATTCATTCACTTAGTTTTTTTATTAAACAAAACACAATTCATAGACTTAGAAATATTTCATAGCATGAATATAATCCAACCTTGTTTTCTACTAGCTAGGCTAAGCATGGTAGTAGCAGGAATTATAACTTAGTGAATATTCTACTAATGTATCATCTACTAGGATTTCCCAAGGCATAACATACTTAGTAAAAATTCCATGCAAGTCCTACTCAAAATATCACTAGTGCATAGTGAAAATAATAGGACAAAATATATGAAGCACCGCTTGCCTTTTTGGTAGAGAAAATAAGTTCACTCATTGATCTTGCAATTTTCACACTCTTCAAATTTCACTACAATTCAATCAAGGCACAAATTGAATATAGCATTCAGACAATTCATCACACAAAATAATGAAAACAAAACAATGCATGCAAGCATGCAAACAATTGTTTTATTTGGAAAGGTGGTTTCTAATAGGCTATAAAATTTTTAAAACACCTATTGGCCATTTATAATTGTGGCAAAATCATTTAAAAACCAAGTTAGTGAAAATGGGCCATTTAAATCATTTTTGTTTTGCTAGAAATAATTTTAATCAAAGTAATATTTTTTAGTGTTAGCCAAATATGATTTTAAACACAAATGGTAGTGTTTAGGATCAAAGTGTTTAAAACCAATCCATTTACAAATTGTTTCACCCAAAAATCATTTTTAAATAATAGCAACAGTTTTGATTTACCAAAATGCCTTTATTCAAAGGAATAATTTTCTAGGGTTAATCAAATACATTTTTAAATCCAAAACTTAGTGTTTAGGGTCAGAGAGTTTAAATCAAACCATTTGCAAAAGTTTTTAATCAAAAAATAAATTTTATACACAAAATAGGCCTAGAAATGTTTCTGCAAAAACACCTGCTTTTTCAGAAGCAAAACACTAAACTAAGGGCATGGTTGCAAATTTTGCATTTTTGTGAATCCATTGATGTAAAATTTGAAAATTTTAGCCAAGCAGAACAATAGTTATGAATTTTACAAAATCATTCATCTAATAGAAAAGTTTCTTGTTTTACAAACAAAAGGCAGGCCACGTGGCATGATCTAACTAGTTGATAGAGGTTCGGCTGGATTGGTAAGTACATACCGTTGGATCTAATTAGATCTGTGTGGCTCAGATCGAGTGTACCGATTCGTTTCAGTGAATCTATCTATGCCACTGGATCAACATCTAACCGACGACATCGCTCTGACCACGAATAGGTGGCCCCTGGCGAAAGTGAGCGGCGGCGCGCTCAGGCGATGAAGTTGCCGGTGAAACTAGGAAGCGAGGGAGAGAACGGAGATGCTCACCAAGTTCGCAGTGATGAGGGAAGGCTCGAGGTGGTCGCAGTAGGGAAGGGGGTGCATGGAGGCGACGTTGATTGCTCACCGGAGTTTACTACTGGCTCGGGCTCGAACGATCGTCGATGGGGGCGAGTTACTGTGGCGCAATAAGGCAAGGAAAATAGTCAGGAAGGTGCGCATGTTTTCAGGGCTAGAACTACGGCTGCAAGTTCAAGGTCATGGGTTGGGTAATTTTGCTCATGTTGCTTCAATTGTCGAGATAGATAAGATATAACTTTGCCTTCTTGCATTAGCACACATCCAAGACCGATCTTGGATGCATCACAATACACATCGAAGGGCTTCGTGATATCCGGCATGATCAAGATTGGGGCTGAAATCAATCTCCTCTTGAGTTCTTGAAAACTCGCTTCACATTTGTCGGTCCATTTAAACTTCTTGTCCTTCTTCAGCAATTGGGTCATGGGTCTGGCGATACTCGAGAATCCTTCTACGAATTTGCGGTAATATCCCGCCAATCCTATAAATGCACGCACTTGGGTTTGAGTGGTCGGGGCTTGCCAATCCTCTACATCTTTCACTTTGGCAGGGTCAACATCAATTCCTCCGGCTGATACAATGTGACCGAGGAATCCTACATCCTGTAACCAGAATTCACATTTGCTAAACTTTGCATACAGCTGATGCTCTCTAAGGGTTCCAAGAATGTTCCTTAGGTGTAGCTCATGTTCTTCTTCCGATTTGGAATAAATCAGAATGTCATCGATGAAAACAACGACAAAATTATCCAGGAAGTCCATAAAAATCTTATTCATGAGATTCATGAAATAAGAGGGGGCATTGGTTAATCCAAAAGACATGATTGTATACTCATACAGTCCATATCTGGTGGTAAAGGCAGTCTTTGGAATATCCTGTGCACGAATTTTGAGTTGATGATAGCTTGTTCTATGATCAATCTTACAAAACACTTTGGCACCGGTCAACTGATCAAACAAATCTTCTATCTTGGGCAAGGGGTACCTGTTCTTGATAGTGACATCATTCAAATTCCGATAAACCGTACACAAACGGTTACCTCCATCCTTCTTGTCCACAAATAAGACAGGTGACCTCCATGGTGACGCACTTGGTTGAATCAATCCAATTTCCAACATGGAATCCAGTTGCTTCTTTAGTTCTGCTAGCTTAGACGAGTTCATACTATATGGTCTCTGGGCTATGGGTCCTGTTCCGGGGATTAGTTCGATGATAAACTCGATATCCCGATCTGGGGGCATACCGGGCAAAACATCTGGAAATACATCGGGGTATTCACAGACTATCCGGACTTGGTCAATGGTAGGTTGGGCTATACTCTTGTTACATTTGAATTGGCGAGGTAAGGTTTCAGATATATGCTCGACTCATATTCCGGCTGTACTGGTCATGGTTATGGCTTTCTTGGCACAGTCAATCAATCCTTTATGTTTGGACATCCAATCCATTCCTAGTACTACTTCCAAACCTTTAGTTCCGAGTACTATCAGATTAGCATAAAAATCTATGCCATAGATTCGGATAGGGACGGCCTTGAAAATTTGCCTAGCCTTGGTGGTTGATCCGGGAATTTGTACAATCATCACATGCTTCAGTTTGGTTGGTTGAATTTTACTAGTGCAGGCGAATTCTTCGGTAACAAATGAATGCGATGCACCAGAATCAAACAACACTCTTGCAAGTACTGAATTAACAGAAAACATACCCAGCACGACGTCTGGCGCTTCCTGAGCTTCTTCAGCATGCATGAGAAAAAGACGGCCATTGCGGTTGAGTGAATTCCCTGGGGAAAATCTTCTCCCTGGCTGGACACGACGCTGCTGCTGAGCTGGGACATTGGCGTTGGGGGCTGTAGTATTCTTCTTGTTGGGGCACTCGTTAGAATAGTGGCCTTTATTTCCACAGTCATAACAAGTTACTTGTGACTTGTCCTTAGCTGCGACAGGCACATCATTGCTTCTAGTCCTCGGGGCAGTGTTGGGGTTGGCGGTAGCATTGTTGGTGTTGAACTTGGGTGGGGCACGGGTGAAATTGCTAGAGTTGCCGGGGTTGTTGTGATTTCCTCCGGGTCTAGGGTTTCCACGGTTGTCATAGGTCGGACGGGTCATAGGGGGTCTGTTGGTTCTTGGAGCAAATCCTGGAGATGGGTTGGGGCGATACTTTGGGGTCTGATGGGTTCCTGGTTGATGCATCATGCGACGCTTGCGGTTCTCATTGGCCTGGTTGATCTTTCCTTCCATCTGGATAGCAGAGTCGACAAGGGATTCAATATCAACAAAGGGGATATTGACTAACACTGTCTGCATCTCGTCATGCACACCATTCAGGAATATTTCTTTCTTCTTGGCTTCGGTGTCTATCTCTTCCGGGGCATACCTAGATAATGACAAAAATTTGTCACGGTATTCCACTACAGTCATCCTTCCTTGCTTCAACTCCCTGAACTCGTCTCTCATTCTCTTGATCAAACCTGGTGGCACATGGGTTCTGCTAAACTTGACCTTGAATTCCTCCCAGGTCATCATCTGGCCTCCGGTCATTGCACGCACACTGTTCCACCATTCCCTAGCATCTCTGGCTAGATAATGGGTGGCGAACAGGACTTTCTCGTTGGCTTCCACTCCTGCTACTTCTAAGTTGTTTTCCATGGTTTGCAGCCAATCATCGGCGTCTAGGGGTTCTTCTGACTTGGTGAAAACGGGTGGGTTAGTATTCTGGAAATTCTTGAGCTTAGATCCATGGTTGTCCTAATTTCCATGGCCTTGGTTGTTGTGGGCTAGTTGGGCTATCTGTTGCAAAGTGGCTAGGTTGGCTTGACGTTCCGCTCTTTCAGCTTCGCGGTCAGAAGTCAACATTTGCAGGATCTGCAACATTGGATCCGGGGCTGAACCACTTCCTCCATGTGGCATCTGAAGATTGATATAGATCATGAGAAAAGAGGGAAATTTCTAAGGTTTTGGGTCTTTGAAAAGTTTTTAGAGTTGGACTCAGGATTTTCTAGCAACTTGCTCATTCATTCATTCACTCATAGCACACAGTACAACACACACGACAACAAAGAAAAACATATGGTTTTAAGAACCATTATGGAATCTACGATACAGTGGGACCGACTACTACTCACTATGCTAGTGCTCAGTGCTACTACTCCTTGGAGTCTGTGGCTTCATCATCTTCATCATCATCGATGAAGGCTAAATCATCCTCATCGGTGAAGAAGTCCATGGCCTGATCCTCCAGAAAATCATCGTCATCGCTGAGATAGGAGTAAGGGTCTCCACGAATATCCTCTCCGGCATTCTCCCTTTCCTATAACTGCATGTCTCTCTCATGGATGGTCTCTTCCAGAGATGAGATGTGATGGAGAAGACGGGCAATAATGCGCTCCTTCTTGTCAATCTGACAGCGGCGACACTTGCGATCCTTTGCTAGCATGGCGATGGTCTGGTCCTTCGTCTTGATGATGGCAGACTTGTGGTTGCAATAGTCATGACAGTTGTCCAACTCCTGCTGACGATCATACATCATGAAGCTAAGATGGTCCAATTGAGTCTTCAGCTCGGGGTGGTATGGGGCTTCCAGTGGTTGGCCATTTGCATCACGCCTTGGGCAAAACTCAAAGCGAGTACCCTTGATCTGATTGATGCTCTGCCCACACAGACGGGAAAGAGCTTCCTACATTGCTCTGGCAAGTCCATCGAGCCAGTTGTTTTCCCTCAAGGTAAACTGAATTCAATCCGCAGTGGGAGGTTCAATCTTTCCTCGGAGACTTGCAAAAATTAGCCATTGCAGATCTTCTCCTCCTTGATCATTGAGCTGAGCTCCGAAGAACTCAGGGTGCGGACGCTCCAGAAGTTCCGAAAGCTGATCCAGATCCCTCTCAAAGATAAGGTCTCCTCCATTCCCGAGTTTGTAAAACTTGTTGTACTTCACGTCCATCTATAAAAATAGAGGATGAGTAGATTAGCAGAGTGATCAAGTGTGTCAAAATTTTATGTATTTCCAAGAGTTTTTGAGGAACATGAGTTTTTATGAAAGAATTAAAGAGGTAAGAATGAGAATAAGTTTTCGTAAATATTTTTTTATTCTTTGGTTTTGAAACTAAGTTTTTGGGTCAATGTCCAATCTAACTAGGGTCTCCTATGGTCAAGATGGCTCTGATACCAACTTGTCAACACCCGGATTTTTCAATCCTAGATGCCTGTTATGCCATACATCGCAATCCCAGGATTACCATTTTTGCGAGACATAACAGAATTGGATACCATAGTACCTCATCCATTACAAACGGTACATAATTTCTTACACAAATAGGGATCTCATGATCCGGTTCTTAATACAACATCAAGCAGCGGAATACGTAGTAATAACGGTAGCGTAGGCGAAGCTCCATCTTCGGGGTCACAGGCAATGCTGACGATGGTAGATGATCCTAGTTGTCGTAACCTTCCTAGGGTCCATCTTCTAGGTACCCCTCTTCATAGTCTGGCCCTGGGAATAGCCAGGGACAAAGCCATGAGTACTCTTTAAGTACTCGCAAACTAATACTAACAAGTAAGGGGTTTTTTGGATAATAGGACACTAGGCTCTAGGGTTGTTTTGCAAAAAGCCAGGTTTATCTCTACTAAGTTCCAAAGCTAGTCACAATTTTATAATTCCTAAATGGGAACTTGTATTTCCGGTCACAACTCTATTATGGTCAAGTCAAAGTCTCAATTCATTTCACACGTCATTTTGAAAAGGTCTGACGGGGGAACAGTATGGCCACTCCAACTGTCCATAACCACGGACGCGGCTATTCGAATAGTTTGACACTCTGCAGAGATTGTACACTTTCACCACAACATTCGATACATCCGTCAGGAACAAATCCAGAATTCACCATACTCAGTATGCGGATAATCAATCCTAACCTTTCAATTACACGCCCTAGTATAAGCACCTCTCCTGTGAGTTTGGCCTCCCAACCATGACCACTGTCAGCTTGGGTACTGCACAGGTGGAAAATCTTCACAAGGTAGCCTCAGCTCAGACCTTGGCCGGGAGGGAACTAATACTAAGGTATATAAGTTTCCAGTCAAGCCCTACCCAATATTCGGGTATTGTGGTGGTACGCTAAAATTGGAATGGTATCGCATCGAGACAACCATCAGTTTTATAAAGGGCTAAGGCTCATGCCTCAACATTTTTGGAGACACATGTCAATAGAATGATCCATCATTCCAAGGTTTTCATGCCTCAACCACCAGAATCATCAAGTGTTTGGAAACACATGTCCAAAACATTTCAATAGAATGATCCATCATTCCAAGGTTTTCATAACCATTTTTCCACCAAGTATTCCCATCTAAAGTTGATCAAGTTTTATGTTAGCACTAGCATCTACAGGTGAGGGTAGTACTAATGAGGTGTGATAACTAGTGGAGTTTCACTAAGTACAACCTTATATCTTAGGCTGATATCAAGGTTTCTAGCTTAGGCCAAATTTTATGCTCTTTAAGCAACCTTCAGCACAACTATCTAGTATCTACCAAACTCTTAGGTAGACTCTAAGTAAGTTTTGATAAAGAAATAAAGTAAGATGCTTGCACATAAAACTAGGATTGGTTTAACAAGTAGGTAGGATCACAAATATGGGTTTGTGGCATCAGTAGGGTATCTTGCAAGAGTGAGCTTGCATAGGTATAGTATCAGCTTGCTAAAGTAGAGTGTCTTGCAAGTTTTAGCTTTCATAGGTCAACTTGATTAGTAAGGCTTGCCTTGTGCAGAGAAGTGGTTGAAGTTCTCCTCGGCTTCCTCTTCGTAGTATCCTCCTTCCTCCTCGTATCCTTTGTCGGTACTAGCGTCTATGAATAAATACGAGGTACACAATCACCAAACAATACTTAACTACTTGCAATCATCACACACAAGGGTCCTATTGATGATCTAGCATCATCTCTAACATTACAAGGTTAAGGCTTGGTTTAAATCTTTTTATTTTTAGAAAAGTAATTTCTACTCATTGAAAAATTACTTAAGATTTAATATTCTCCAAACTAAACATGGGATCATGTTGACACATGTCATCACCACATATTGTAGTCCATGGGAATGTGATTTAAAGTGGTGTCACAATTTAATAAGGTTTTACCCTTTTATTTTAATTAATTAAAGTGGCTACAAATGCTTATGAAGCATTCTTTTATTACTTGAACATTATTTCTGCAATTAAACCTATATATATTTTTATATATTCTGAAAGGTATGGTTAAATGTGATTTTTGAGAGTTGGAATCAACTCAAAAGCTTTTATGGTTTAAATTTGAAAAATGTTTGAATGCAGAAAAGCTTCTGCCTTGTTATTTTTGCTATGGGTGATCTACCGATCCAAATGACTTGAATCCAACGGTCTTGGGTTCAGCATTCACAGACCTTTCCAAAAAAATTGGTTTCATCCTATTTGGTGCACTGAATCGATCTGGGTTGATTTTTGAAGTTGGGTGCTGAAGTGTGTTTGAAATGAAATAGAAAAGTTTTAATTTGAATTGCTGGGCTGCGCGGGAAATTCTAACGGGGCCTGCTGTTTAGTGCTCCGCTGGCTGCTTAAGTGGGTGTCCCCACTTGTCAGTGACACGGGGCTGGGCAAAGCAGTATGGGGCAACGTGGATCGTTCGATCTAGTTCTAATCCAACGGTTGAGGGTCATCGTCGACGCGAGACAACTCCGGCGAGAACGAAACCTAGCGCGGCCAGTGAGGGGTGCTGGGGGCTCACCGGGGTATGGGTGAGGGTCGGAGAGGCGGGCGAACGACGAAGTCGACAACGGCGAACTCAGGGGTGGTCGTGGCAGCTCCTGGGGCGGCTCCAATCGCTGGCTCTCTTCTTCTCCGGCAGTGGCAGGCTCCAGTGAAATTCCGGCGAGGTGGTGCTCGCCTTGCTCTGATAATAGTGTGGCACGATTAGTGAGGAGAGGGGAGTGAGGTGGTGTGAAGAAATCATGCGGGGGTGGCCTCTATTTATAGTCGAGCGAGGGGACCGTCAAGACGCAGTGAGCTCGTCGGCGACGCGGCTGAGCGGCTAATGGCATGGGCAAGGGTAGGGGACGGTGCTGTGTCTCCTGGCGATGCTCAACGACATGGTCGCGAGGCATGGGGCGGTGTGGTTTGGTCTGGAACGGGCGGTGCTCTGCGCGGTAGAGGCGGCGTCTTCGACGGCGGGCGGTGGCTGTATGGCACGGGGCGGCAAACGTGGATGTCTGGTGGTCTCCTGTGTCGGTGGTGATCATGTGTGCGCGTGGTGAGGGCGGCGCGCGGTCTGTGGACGCTGGTCGAGGGTGGCGCTCTGGCGCACGCTCGGCATGGTCTGGGCGCGGCTTGTGCGCGTGGTCCAGGGCTTGGCAACGCTTGAGGCTGGGATAGGGAGTGGCGGTGGACGGTGGGATGCCTCCCAGACAAGGTTGGCACGGCTAGTTCTTCCTCTAGCCTGCTGTCCACAATGGGGTGGCATTGAGGTGCTCGGCTGTTCACCATTAATGGCAATGGCAAGCTCACAGGGTGCTAGTGTTGGGCTAATCTTCCTAGATGACCTACTGAGTTGTGTGTGAGCTAACTAGGGAACAAGTTAGGCTCAAAACACTGCACACTATAGTGTTTGATGTTTTGTTTGATTTGTGTCTGCAACCTGTTTGATGAAATGGCCGCATGAAATCAAGTTTTGAATTTTGAAATGAATTTTGGTGGGTTTTCTATATTGGTGCTGGTGAGTCTGCAGATGCTTGGGTTTTGAAATTTGAGCTTGTTTGTGTGGGTTTTGAAAAAGTGGGATCTTCCCATATGACGAAGATTCAATTTTGAATTATCATTTAAACTATGCATTTGAAAGTTTCTGGATGATCACAAAGTGGTCCTGGATACCTTGTTATGAGTACATTCAAGGGGTGCAAAGATCCAGAAAAGTTTCTTTTAGGTTCTGAAAGTTTGAGACAACCAAAGTAGGCATTGGAGTTAAATTGGTCAAAATGACCATTCACTTAATATATTTGTTTTGATTTACTTGACTTTAGGAAAAGTGTGGGAAATGTTTTAGATGATGTTTATTTCACCTAAGAAACATTTTACAAGCAATGGATCACACAAACAAGATGGTTTTTAAAGAAATTAAAAATCCATGCATACACATATACATGCATTCATGAATTTATTTAGAAAAGTTTTTGTTAACCCTAATCTTGATGATTAGTGGTTGATGATCTAAGTTTGGTATTTTTGGGATGTTACAGTCTATAAGATCCCATTTAGCTACTTCCTTCATACCTGTAAATGATCCAGCACAAAAAGCATCCAGTAAAAACTTATCATGAAGAGAAAGCCTTGCGTAAAAATTATTAATAATAATATTATTGGGGAGCTCATGAATAGGGCATTTGAGCATTAATATCTTCAATCTCCCCTAAGCATGGGCTGTAATCTCTCTATCACGAGGCCAAAAGTTATATATTTGATTCCGGTCTTTATGAATCTCACTAGGAGGATAGAATTTAGAATAAAAGAGAGGTACAATTTGCTCCCATTCCATAGATTGACCATTCTTCAGCAGCTTATACCATTCTTCAACTGTACCTTTCAATGATATAGAGAGCATATTTTTCTTAACTTGATCCATTGTAATACATGCACACTTGAACAACCCGCATAATTCATGTATAGAAAGCAAATGATCACCATGATGGACAGTTCCATCTCCAAAATAGTAGTTATCCATAACACGATCAACAATTTTTGTAGGTATTTTAAAAGGATCTATTTCAACATGTGGTGGTTCATCTACTACCCTAGCAATGGTATTAGTTTTCCGAAACAGGAATCTAAGTGAATTATCCATAATGAAATAAAGTAACAGAAATAAAAACAATCGTCACAGTAGAAATTTCCTTTAACAGTTCCACTCTTCAATAGTGCTTCACTCCCTGGCAACGACGCTAGAAAATAGTCTTGACAAGTGGTTTTGACAAGTGGTTTGGATTAGGAATTCACTGTAAATACCAGCAAACGGATTTTTAGGGGGTTTTGATAATGCAGATAAAGAAAGTGCGAGTAAATAAAATAAAATAATAATAATTGCAGCAAGTGGCCCAATCCTTTCTTCAGCAAAGGACAAGACGGTTGTATTACTTATGAGGCCAAACGTTCTCGTGGACACATGGGAATACTGTCAAGTGTTTTCGCTTCATATAGTTGATTAATCTTCTTTGGTTGGATAAGTGTTGTGTGGGTGAACCTATGCTAATGTACCGACCTTACTTGGACTAATACAATCATGTGATTATACCCCTTGCAAGCATCTGTAACTACAAGAAAGTAATTAAGATAGAAACCTAACCACAGCCTTAAACTCTGATATCCTACACTCCCTTGTGCAAAGGTTTCCTAATGGGGGTTTAGGTTTCTGTCACTCCAGCAACCCCACAATTAGCCAAATACACAATACATTCCCCTAGGCCCATAAAGGTGAAGTATCATGTAGTCGACGTTCACATGACACCACTAGAAGAATAACACCACAACATAAATATCAAACCATTGAATATTTCTCAACACAATTCCACTACTAACAACATGACTTCTCTCATGTCCTCAAGAACTAAATGGACTACTCACGAGACATCATATGGATTAAGATGAGAGAAGATATAATGATAATTAACAATCTAAACATGAAGAATAATTCAATAGATACACTCAATAGCATCATCTACAATAAGTAATCACTATGGCCCATCTCCACTTTGCCTTTTGGCTTCCTTCGTCTTCTGTAAAAATACGGTTTTCCATATATTTTCTAGGATTTTCTGATCTTCGCGAATATTCCATCTAGACACCGCTTGGTCCATCAGAATCCTGAATCCGGCAGTTCTTCCACCAAAAGTCATCAAACATGCAAAATAGATGGAATAATATAAGTAGCATATCGTACACTACTAGGAAACAAGCTATAGATAGACAAATCTTCTGTGGCGCATATGTGTGACCATGCGCAACAGATAAACTCCAGTGGCACATTTCAGGCAATGCTCCACAGAAGTCTGCACACTTCTGTGGCGCATATAAGTAAACAATGCGCCATAGAAGTTTGGTGGACCTGCCACTAGGGTTGGGCTCCCTCACATTCTGTGGCGCATATGTCCATATGCTCCACAGAAGCTGGCGCATATGGAAATATGCGCCACAAAAAGTGAGGAACTTCTATGGCGCACATATAGATATGCGCCACAGAACATGGAAACCCAGATTTCACCCCCCCAGTGGAACGTCTTTTAACTATTGGAAAGAAAGTTTAATATACCAAAATGATCGTCTCGAAATTTCCTACTCGATTTCAACGGCCGAAGTTTTACAGCTTCTCCAAATTCTAAAAGAGTAAAAAGTTATGGCAGAAAGAATATTTTTTCCTCCAAAAAAATAAAAAAGGGAGAGAAACTTCTGTGGCGCATTTCTCACATATGCGCCACAGAAGTGTTGGGATTTGAATTTTTAATTTCTTTGGTGCCCTCCCCCTCTCTTTTATCCTTCTCCCCTTTACTCCTCTCCTCCACTTCTTCTCTTCCTCCCCTTCTTCCTCCACTTCTTAGCTTTCTCCCTTCTTCTTCCACTTCTTCTCTTCCTCCCCTTCTTCATCTCCTTCTTCTCTTCCTCCCCTTCTTCCTCTCCTTCTCTTCCTCCTCTTCTTCTCTTCCTCCCTCCTTAATCTACTTCTCTTCCTCCCCTTCTTCACTTTCCGGCCAACTCCTCCTACTCCGGACATGGCCTCCACCACCTCCGGCGACACCTCCTCCACCGCCTCCTACTACTACCCCTCCTAATACTACTACTCTTCCACCGATGGCCTCCTTCTACTCCTACTCCGTCGACCCCTCCTACTCCAACGACCCCTCCCATCCTACTCCGGCAACCCTTCCTCCTACTCCTAGTACTCCTCCTACACTAGCGGCCTCCTACTCTAGCGACCCTCCTCCTCCACCCTCCACACACCACCCACCTCCCACTCCCGCCAGATCCGGTCGATTTTTTTTAATTTTGAAAAAAACATTAGTGGCGCATATTGGCAATATGCGCCACCGAAGTTTGAGATCTGGTTTGGGACTTCTGTGGCGCATTTTACCAATATGCGGCACAGAAGTTTTTGAGACTTCTATGGTGCATTTCAATATGCGCCAGAGAACTACACTTTAGTGGCGAGATAACAGTGGCGTATACCATATGCGCCACAGAAGTCCCAAAATGATGCGCCACTGATAGGGCTATTCCTAGTAGTGTTAATATGAAATATATCAATAAGTAAACACTAAATCATGATATAAAATAGTGATTAAAAATGGACGTATCATCATCAGGGCGATACTATGAGCCCCTCATTGAAAGTGCCCCTTCTAGGGGATTCGGAAGGCACTCCGGTTGGTCCGTCGATCCAGATGAACCAGTGTTGAGGGGAACAACTCATAGGGTAGGGAATATACTAGAGTGGAATCCATAGAGTCTTGTTACTCGAACCACGATTAGTAGGGATCAGGGCAAGGTACCTGTTTGGTTTGGGTAATGTGTACAACCTCTGTAGAGTGTAAATCTATTCGAATAGCTCAGTCCTCGTTCATGGACGGTTGGGAAGGTTTCTATAGAGCGGTGCTGGTTTTGATTTCCAAAAGGACTTCAGAAAAGCAAAGTCTTTGAAATGTTTTGACCATGGGATGTTCGGAAAAAGGAGGAAAGGTATTCGGGCATGGGATGACCGGAAGGAAAAACAAATGGGTTACCCACTCCTAGTGTTTTCTAGAAACTTTTCAAAAGGTTTCCAAGATGTTTTATAGAAATTTTTCAACAAAGATATAGAGACATGCTATATCTACAAAAGAAACTATTTTATAAAAGAACCCCTTATGGATCCCTCCTACTACCACAACCATATTTCATATCCTCTGTTATTGTTCTTTAAGGTGGTTTGCGAGTACCTTCAAAGTACTCACCGACATTGTCCCTGGATATTTACTTGTCCAAATTTTCAGAGGCTCAAGGAATGATGAAGTTACCGACGTTTATGTGAGCTAGGCCGTCTTCCGAGTCAGTTGCATGTAGGTTAAGGCTTGGCATGAGCTCTACGCATGAAGACTTCCGCTATTGATGTTTATACTCTCCATAATGGCAATGTTGTAAGTTCTGTATTCATTACCTTATGGATGATGTAATGATACTTGTCGGTTATTCTCACGGCTCACTGATCATGAGAACGTGAATTTCCGACATAACGGGGATTCTCGGACCATAAATCTTGGGTCCCACAGACTTGGTATTAGAACCATCGTGAATGTAGGAGAACTTTAGTTAGCATGGACATTAGATAGGACAACCACTATTTCAGAAAAACACCATCTTTCGCAAACTATTTTCTGCAAAGATTTTCTAAAGACTTCTTATCTTACCTTCTCTGACTTCAACTATTTGAAAATGGCTTACTCTATCTCTCATCTACCTTCAAATGTGTGGTTTTCAAAAACAAAGTCCGATTTGGAAACTATGAAGATGGAGATCCCGAAATGAAGATACACAAAGACAAACAAACCAATGAAGTTATCAACAACGTAATACACTACAAGCTCGCCCTACCAATGAAGTCCTTCATTGCCACAAGTGAATCAAGTATGACATCGACGACTCTAGAGAACAAGACAGAAGTCAAGACCCCCGTAATGTCCGTACCTAGGAACAATATCCCCAGTATAGGATTCCCTTTATGGTGTGTAGTCACCCCTTAGTACCTAAGGTAGACCTTGTTTGCTTGTCATGTGCTTGTATGATGTTTGGAATGTGTTTATTGTCTACCCTAGATCACCCGATTCTAAGCTTAGACCACCTTAATGGTGTATACCGACACCAACACCCCTCATCCCATAAACTGAAACCTCTCCTCGATAGGATGGCCACTCGTTCCTAGTTCCTAGTTCTAATATCCCCCAAAAGAGCAACGAATCCTATTCAACCCTCTGCCGAATCAACAGAAATTCCTCGCCAAAGAATCCTGACACCAACGAATGTTCTTCCTTCATATAACCAAAGCAACACAAATAGATCAAGTTAAAATAACCTCTCTGAAACTAAAATGCCTCTACCCGGAATAAGGACCAAGAAGAAGCATCACTGACCGCTAAAACTACCCCGAGTTAACCCTTATGGCTTTGTTATGTAACCACCGTAGCAAGGTAGTCGCAATAAGGCGGCACTCGAAGATCTCAATTCAAGTGTCACACCACTGATCCAAAATGAAGGATATAATCCAGCCTCGACAACCCCAAGTAAAGCTCCATGGTGTAAAGACTGCATCTTTCCACTCAATTCAGAAGACCGCCTATGAGAAGATACTGCAGGAAGATTCCAATCCAAGAAACCGCTCCAAGCACCACCTCGAGAGTCGTTAGAGGAATAGAGAACAGACCGCATCAACAAACCTCGGAAGCCTGCTTGATCCTCCCAACACTCGTGACACTTAGAATTTAGACGTCACGACTACCCGACACCGCCAATATGACCCTCCAAAGAGTAGAAAGAAACCCAAGGAGTCGAGATTCTATGAAGATGTTGTGAAGCCCCTTCTCTGCTATCTCTGCTAAGACCCACCTAAAATGGCCCCTGAATTTTCTAAGATCGGGACTGAACATGAAGAAATGTCCCTCTACAAGTATCAACCTTTCTTTTAGTCTCCACCCTCGGAAGATCCACTCGTCAAAGAAAACATCGGAGCAATCACGACTCTAACTTCCACTATTGAAGAGCTGTATATCCCTCATACCCCCGAGGAACTATAGTAGCCTAAGTTAGAACACCAACTCAAGAACGGCAGCAAGACTTAAATAGTACCCAGGGAGTAGTCCTTCTCACCTAGTAACTTACTCTTCTGGCATAGGATAGAGTATGTATTGTCCCATAACTTGTTTCGTAAAATTCTAAGTGCTCCTATGCCTGTAATCTAGATCTATTATGTAATGTTCAAGTACCCTCGTCATTGGTCGGCGCAGACATGTTCATCTATGAATGAACCCAGTTGGATGATATGCTAGTCTGAGTTCACAGCTACGTGTTTCACCCATGATGTTGCATCAGACCCAACCTGGAATGACCACACGCCATAGGACCCCCTTCCTTGACCGCCAACTTTAAATGACATTACTCTAACCGTTTAAAACTCTAAAGAAGCTCAGGCGCCTCTCCAGAAGCAGCGGGTTCCTGGTCAACTAAATATACCCATTACCCGACGAAAGGTGCAACGCTTTGGCAGCATCAATCGGCGACTCCAATGAAGAATGTCTGCGATTCCACCGAGCACGCCTAGTCTCCCTCTAAGGGGGAAAGACTGCATAATCACCCCGAGAGAGTCGACCATTAGACATCGTTAGGAGATGACCCCCCTACACATCAGAATCGTGGACATCACATGAAGGACATCAATCAGCATTTCTCCAAAACTAGAAGACAGAAAAGCTGACTATCATGGTAAAGGATTGAAGGAGGCTCAACATGCTCTCTCTCCTCAAGAAGGAGGACCTTGTCGATGTTAATCCTAAATAGAATCGTAATAAGGGGAAAAGAACGTGTATTTTGCAATTGTTTCATCTAAACCGCCCAATCCTAAGACACCTAGCTCTGACCCATAGCTAACCACGCATGTTCGTTGTAAAACCTTTAGCATCTAATAATTCAACCGCTGAAATTGGTAAGCCGATGTTATTACCCAACCCTACTCCTCCCGAATCTCAGGACGAGACTCTTTTAAGGGGAAAAGGTCTATAACATCCCAATTTGAGCAACTCTGACTTGTTGTAAAAAGGGCAAAAATCAGGGGGAACAAAAACTTTTCTTGCTAAGTGTTGCAATGTTTGTTGATTGTACATATGCAACTTATTGTGTATAAGATATCATACCCATAACCTCAACCTTAGTTTGCAAAAACTATTTTACCAAAGAGATGTCTTGGCTCAACTTTCTTATTCTCAAATGTCCTGGCATTTCAAGCCTGAGCCAAGATGACTTTGCCAAAAAATTATTCTACTAGTTCTATAAACCAAATTATGGGAAACTATATATACTCTCTAGGTTTTCAAGATGGAACTCTCAGATACTCTTATCTCTAGGTTTTCCAAAACCTTTATTAAAAACCTTTTCACTCCACTCTTGGTAGAAATACCAAGAGGTCCATACCTTACCACAAACTGCAACCCCTTCAAAATACCCATGCTTACCTCAAGCTAGACTTGATTGTAACCACAGTAGTTGTTTGATAAGATGAATTTCCTTGATCTGCTGTTTGATGACTTTCTTTTATCTGCCGATTGACTTGATTGCTTTGGAAGTAGCATGAGCCACCGTAGGAGCTGATCCTTTAGGATCAAGATAAATTAAGAATACAACTCCTATGTAAATCCTCTAAGTTTGATTTGATCTCTAGTCACAAAGGTGACCCTCCCATCTCTTACTCAGATCAATCAAGGGTAACCCCTTCTGATAGTTTCCAACTCAATGAAGACCAAATCTAAGCATGGATCCTTCCTAGTAAATCAATCTTTCCTCATTATCCACTTGATGATTAATTGGAACCTTGCATCCTCTCAAAACCCTCCTCTCTTACATGCTAGACAAAAACCCTAAATCTGTCAAATCTGGCTAAGTCTGGAATCCTTAGCTGGATTTAATCTTTGAGACACCACCTGTTCTAAACTATGCGCATATTGATATGTACTTGAACCATCTTGTAGTACATCATTATTACTACCAAAGCCCACTCTTGACCTTGGCTAAACAATTCTTATACCCACTCATCCATGATTGTTTTGTTGTCAAGATAATAATCTTTTCTGCAAAATCTTATCATCGTGCCTACTTTGGTAGAAGCTCACATCCATATACCACCTCCCGTAGACCAAATATTTACATGGTTATGATCTACTAACCATGGTCTATCAATCCATACTTCACTTGTTCCCATTGGAGCATTGTGCTTCCTAAACCCACATGGTTTCTGAGGCATCATGACTCATCTTCTATGGAGCCTTGTTTTCAACAAAGTTTGCCATCACTTCTAGAACACCACAAATACAACCAAGCCCAAATCTTGGCACCATGATCATCTATATAACTTGGTCTATCTATCCATCGCTTAAATTGCAATCTTAAATGTAACTTAATATAGGATTTTATGACTCATAGTCATTTCTCGAATTTAGGTCCATAATCTCTATTTCGTAGTTCGTAGTTATGTCCTGTTCTAACAACATGAAAGGTGAATCACCAATATAATTTTGCAAATTTGCATAATATATTCTTGAATCCTACTTTATTTAGTAAAAGTACTCACTGAAACATCATGATCATTATTATTAGTTTCTCCTCTAATTTTAGAGTTCGGCTCCTAGAACATATTCCATTGCGCTACTCAATAGTCCAAAGGTAAGGTCAAAATACTTTATTTATGCTTTCACTTTATTCCACTAACATCGTCTATGCGAAAAATGCTTTTTGTATGAAGTGCCATGCTAGTCAATACAAGATTTTCCTTCTTTGGTTTTAGTTTGGAAGATGTATTCATAGTTTCCTAATAATACACTACAAAGATTTGTTTATTAGCCACAACTTTGAATTATCGAAATCACCAGATACTCGAACATGCCATAACTCTTATTGTGTCATTTCCATGAATCTTTAGATGTTCCTTATATTTTAAAAAGAGTATTTGATTATTTGATCTATAACTCTCAACAATAACTTTAACCCGGTAAGAGATAATTTTAGACCATATGTATCCAATACGATATGATTATGATGTTTAAACATTTCAATACACTTTGAAGTGTCCAATCATCATAATTTGTGGAACATCTTTCACAAGTCTTCGATGCCAAAAATTAACTTAAATAGTTAGTCATGTTGATCAAATTATAGAGACTTTGTATTCCTATTAATTTAATACCCTTCTTCATTCTGAAATCATTTGAACAACTCAAATAGCTTTAGTCATGTGTTTCATTAAGTAAATACACATATTCGCTCAAATCCACAAGAAAGTTTACAAAATAATGATTTCCACTATTTTGTTGAAATACAATACATCATCATGTATGATATCCAACAATTCTTCACACAGAACTGTTTAATTTTACCAGAATGCGGAGTTTTAGTCATTTTCCCATCAAGGCATGATTTTGCATGTGTCAAAAGATCGAATATCTAAAGACTTCACCTTTCATCAGAATGTAAATACCAATATGACGTAAATGATAGTGTAATTCAAAATGATTTCATTATTTAAACATGGATATCTTTCAACATTCTAATTCTTTATAAATTCTTAAACTATTATCATTAAGATAATAACAAATCACTCATAATCGTAACGTGACCATAGAAGATATTATTAATAGGAATAGTACCGCTAGATTATAACTTACACGTATAAATAATCATCTTGCCAAAAGAAAGGCACACTAATGGAGATTACAAAATTTTATTCAATCCACATATCCAAATGATAAATGTTGCGGGAAGGAGTGATGTCGTCTATCAACCATCTTGCTTGCCGTCACCATCCCATGTTGCGTCATTTCTTTCGGCAATTCTCTAGCAGAATGTCTTGCTTTTCATAAAATAAGACAAGTATCAAATACTTTATAAACTACAACAAGTGTTTGCCAAAATAGCATTTATACCTCTTTCATCCATGACATCCACTATGATCGAGACTACATTGAGAGTTCTCACCTCGTTCACGAACTCATGAAAGGTTAACAGTTCATATTTCACGATATTGCCCATGATGACATCTTTGTAGCTGGGAGTAAGCGGGCACAACACCCCGTATATCACAAAGTTGTACATCATTGAGTAGTCCACATTGTATGTGAGGCGTTCATGAAGCTCATTCTTGATTGCCAAGTGATTCTCCAAGAATCCATTTTCTTCCGTCTTGATTGGAAAAAGATCATCTAGTAGCTCATACTTTATGAGCCGTACTTGCGAAGAGTATCTTCTTCATTGACCATCTTGTATGTGTCGGTGTTGAAGAAATGCAGTCACATCTCAACCTCCATAGAGTCACAGGAACTTTCTCCTAGTGGTCTTTATATCATGTAGATAAGATCATTTATCGAGGGTATCCTTCAGGCGTTGGTACTAATCTTGAAGTTTGACCCATCTACTTTAAGTTTCTCATCAAGCAAGAAAATCCCATGGTTGAAAAAACTCACTTGGATAGTCCATGATGTACAAGGATATTTGCAAAGAAATTTAGACTAAGTTCAAGTTATAATTAAATTATTAAGTAAGCTCCCACTAAAACTGTCATACCTTGGACGATTTTAGTGATTACATGATCCCAATTCACTATATCATCCCCAATCGTTACGACCTTTTATATAGCTACAAATTTGAAAAACAAAGTATCGATCACATCAGTCATCTGACTGATGCTGGATCTTTCGATCTCTCATGTTCCGAGGCCATGTCTATACATTCTATGCTCGCCAATTCAACTTTAGTGTATTCGTAGTGCATACATGCCTTGAACCCATCGTATGTGAACATTGATATGTCTATCACCCGATCATCACGGCCTGCTTCATAATGATGGACTTTCTTGCTGGTGCACACACTAAAGGGAGAAAACTATTATTGGTATATATAGGGATCATCTAATACAATGCTACCATCGAATATCTAATACTAGAAAACAATAATTTGTATAAAGGTATCAACATCACATGCATATTTAATGATATGATATGGTCCTTTTGCATGAGCCATGATCTCCATCAGGTGCTCTGGCATGATCACCATCTTGCCACCAGTATGGCATCAAATCCAAGATCCCACCAGCTGGTTGTCCATCGAAACGATGACTATGACTATAGTACTTAGAAACAGAAAACTAAACTACTTTACCTTAGACATGACCCTGAACATATCAAATCACATGCCCCCTGAAAAATAAAATTAGACACAATTACTTTATCTTCTGCAAGTTTTATGTGGCTGCTAGGGCTTTCACGATAGAACCATTTCTTATCTACGAACATCCAACCACAACATGGATTGAATAATTGTCTCTATGACATCCCTCTCGGGGACCTCTGTTGTAAATGCCATATCAACTACTGAAAGAGACATAGACCCGCTAGCCACTTATAAGGTACAAGCCGTATTGTCACATCCTAAAATTTTCCAAATTTTGAAATGTGAAAAATAAATAAACAAAACAAATAATTGTTGAAATTTAGGGTGAAAAGAAACTTTTTGTTTCAAAACGGAAACATCAAAACCCTTCTTGAACAAAATTTTGAATAAATGGAATCCAACAAATTCCAATCAAGTGAATTGCATTCATCAATGAATGTATCTTGAAATTTAAACATTTGGAAAAGTAAACCAAAACCATAAAACCCTAATGGAAGAAAATCATTCCCAAGATCTCAAGGACTATGGATTTGATGCATATAAAAATCTATCAACGAACAATTATAAATGATCAAAAATGATAAATAAAAATATTATAAAACCATAGAAATTGGTTTCATTCAATTTGGAGCCATGGATAAAAACTTATGAATTTAATATGGTTTAAGGAAATAATTTCTAAACCTAACAAAGATCCTATCAAAGGTCCATACCAAATCTTGAGTAAAGTGATCCCAAAAGGATTTAAAAATATAAAAAAATATTAAATAAAGTTATACAAATTGGAATCACCAATTTTGGAACTATAAATAAAAAGATATGGATTTTATAAGACAAAGAAAGAAATAAATAATTAAGGAATATTTAAGAAGCCAAATTCATAAATAAATGAAAGATTATTGAATAATAAAAAGGGTAAAAGAGTACTTAAATAAAATCATATAGATTAAACCATATTCAAATTTTATTGAAATAAAGACAAGTTGCCTAAACTAAATAATAAATCCTAATAAAATTATTTAGGAGACAATTGAAACCTTGAATTAAATCCATAAGAAAATGGAACAAAGATAATTCAAATCCAAATAAAATAAAGGGACAAAGAATTATCAAATAAAAATATATGGGATTAAACCATATTCTAATTATATTTAAATGGAGACAAATGCCTAATGAAAATGATTAATTAAAACATGAGAAAATAATAAATTAGAATTTGCCCAAGTGGAATGAAAGTTACTTAATTAAATTAAATGTAATGAAAGAATTATTTGAATATATATGGGATTAAAACCATATTTGATTTTATTTGAATAAAGACAATTGCCCAATTTAAATGATTAATAAATTAGATTAAAATATTTTAAATAATTGAAAATGAATTATTTAACACACTATTGAATAAATAAAACCTACTGAAAAAGGTTTGATGAAAATTTAGAATTCAAATAAGAGTTTGAAAATATAATTAAAATCTTATTTGAATAAAGGCAAGTGCCTATTATAAATAAATAATAAACCATAAATGAATAAAATAATTATTCCAAAATGGTCTTTAAAATACATTAATAAACAGTATTAAAAGATTACGGAAAATTTTGAATTCAAATGGTTGTTTGAATTATTTGAACAAAATAAAAATAGGAAAAGAAATCTGAAAAAGAAAAGGATTCAGAAATAGAAAAATAAAAAAATAAACAGCCTAGAAACCTAGCCCAGCAACTTGGCCCAGCAAGCCCACTCCCTCCCCTCTACGCAAAACGTTTTCTCACTCGTAAACGCACCTACTCCGCTGCTGACGACCGGACCCCACCGAAACCCCCACTAAATCACTGACAATGCAACCCCACCTATCAGCTCATCGTCCTCACCCGCGCGTGACCAGTTCCTCCTTCCCCCTTAATTTCTCTACCGTTTCTGGCGCAAATCAATTGAATCAATTTGCGTAAACGCCGAACTGATTCCGCCCGGCGACCATGCACGCCGTCCCCTCTCTGCCTCCAGGCTGCCTGGATTTCTGCTTGCAACCTCGCTGCCCCGACGAGCTTTTCCGACGAATTCCGGTGACGTCCAACCTCCCCTTGCCTCCCAGTTCCCATGAGCATGTTCTCCATCTCCCTACGCACATACCAGTGCCTTCCTCTCGCTCGCGCGTGCCCCGTAACCTCGGCAATGTCTTCGACAGAGCACCGCCGTAGTCTACATCCACTCCAGCGACGCCCCTGGAAAATTTCTGACCACCCCTCTTCCTCACGATGATACGCGTGTGACCAGTAACCTCGTACGCATCTAACGCCACCCTTTTCGTGTCCTAGCTCGCACCGCACGATCCCACATAAATCCTACGGTCTACATCACGCAATCCTAGCGAAACATTTTCAGCCAATAGACCACAGACACACAGACGTGTGGCACAAGATTTGATTTAAAAACATAAACATTTCTATTAGATGTTAGGATTTGTAAAATTCATAACTTTTAATCTACACGCCCAAATTTTTCAAATTTTATATCATTAGAATCAGGAAAAATAATACTTTCCAACCATGCCCTTAGTTTAGTATTTTGGTTCTGGAAAATTGATTGTTTTTGCAGAAACATATTTAGGCTTATTTTGTGTATAAAATTTATCCTAAAAATGACTTTAGGGTAAAAATCTTTTGTAAATGTTTTGTTTTGACCCTACTGACCATAAAAACCAACTTGTGGGTTTAAAAGTATATTTTGTGATACTAAGGAATAAATCTTTGAATAAAAGCATTTATAGTTGAATAAAAAGGTTGATTATGTTTTAAAAATGCTTTTTAAGTAAAACCTTTGGAAAATGGTTTGATTTAAACTCTCTGACCCTAAACACCAAGTTTTAGGATTTAAAAATATTTGATGACCACTAGAAAATTATTACTTTGTTTAAAGGCATTTCTAACAAAATAAAATATTGTTTTGATTTAAAAATGATTTTTAGGTGAAACCTTTTGCAAATGGATTAATATTAAACACTTGACCATAAAACACTAACATTTGTGTTTAAAAAAATATTTTTCAAACACTAAAAATTATTACTTTGATTTAAATCATTTCTAGCAAAACAAAAATGATTTAAATTGCCATTTTCACTAACTTTATTTAAAATGGTTTTGCCACATTTATGAATGACCAATAGGTGTTTTAAAATGTTTATAATCTATTATAAACCACCTTTCAAAATAAAACAATCTTTCGCATGCTTACATGCATTGCCTTGTTTATTCATTTTATGTGATGAATTGTTTGAATGCTAGTTTTAAATTGTGCCTTGCTTGATTGAATTGTAGTGAACTTTGAAGAGTGTGACTATTTCAAGATCAAGAAGTGAATCTATATTCTCTACTAAAAAGGCCAAGTGGTGCTTCATACTTTTGTCCTATTATTTTCACTATGCATTAGTGATATTTCTAAGTAGGACTTGCATGGAATTTTTACTAAGTATGATATGCCTTCGGAAATCCTAGTAGATGATGCCTTCGTAAAATTTTCCTAAGTTAAGATCCCTACTACCATCATGCTTAGCTTATCTAGTAGAAAACAAGGGTGGATTATATTCATGCTATGAAATATTTCTAAGTCAATGACTTGTGTTTTGTCTAATAAAACAACTATGTGAATGAATCACCTGAGTGGAATGTGACTTGTATGGATTATGTTGAGTGGTTACACACGGCCCCATATTTATGGCCTACCCTAGTGTATCTCACTTGTGGAATGCCACCCAGGAACAAGGAGATTTGAGATGTCAAATGTTGAGAAGCTTCAAGTGCAGCCACATGGAAATATGGGCTCTGCCTGGATCATATAGGTTGCAATAACTTAGCTAGATGGACAGTTGGTGGTAGCGGGTGATAGGTTTGGAGCGCGTCCATTTTGGTCTAAGGTAAGGCTTCTGAAATATCTTGTCTCGATGCATGTCGAGTCTTGTGGGGAAAGTGCACCACCTCTCAAGAGAGAAAAATCTAAGTACTTAGCCGTGTCCCCGGAAATGGACAATTTGAGCATCAATACATGGAAGATTTCAAAGATCTCCTCATCCCAATTTCTAAGTTAAAAACTTGTGGTTGAACAAGGGTTAGAGGATCACCAATGTCTATTGGTATATTCCTTGGGTGATTTTGACAAATAAAAACTTAGTCTTTTCAAATGATAAGGAAAATATATTTTGAGCAAAGCAAGCCTAAGCTCCACTTAGCCACATGCATGTAGACGATAGCTACGACTACTCTACCATAGTATCACTTGCCAATACAATTAAAATGTATTGACCCTTGTGGCTATAACTTATTATGTTGCAGGTTTATTTGATGTTAGTGAAGTGTGTTGAATAGGATTACAAGTCTACAACCAACATGATTGTCTGTGGCACTTTGAAGATGAAAGACTCCATGCTACATAGTTATTTCTGCGGCATTTTAATGAGATAGCCAAATGAGCTATGTAAGATGTTTTCACATCCCAAAATTTTATAAATTTTGAAATGTAAAAAAAATATGCAAACAAAATAAATAAAGAATGAAATTTAGGGGGAAAGAAAACCTTTTGCTTCTAATTGGAAACATTAAAACCTTTTGAACTATTACAAAACTTTTTCCCCAAATAAAAGTACTCCTTAAAATAAAAATAGCATTTAAGAAAATCCCTAAGATCAAGCATCAAGATTATCCATATATCTCCTCTACTTCAAAATTTTAATTTGCAAGGTTCCTCTTCAAAATCTTTTTCACAAACTTCATGTATTTGAAAATCTATTTTTAATCTTGAGAAATGTTCTCAACCAAAAACTATCTATACATCTCAACTACCAAAAATAAAAGCAAAGAGTCTCGTTTTAAAATAAGCACCATAGCTTATGTGAGATATTTTAAGATTTTATAAAATTATCCTCTCATATTTTGAAACTTTAATTCATGGTTAGCCTTGTAAAGTGGAACTAAATCAAATCAAGTTCAAATAAGGAAAGAATCCAAGTCATTCCAAATATATTGCCCTACAACTAGGCCAATATCGCACACATGCAATCGTACAATAATTGACTAATTAATAATTGAGAAAATTAAATATTTCCAAATATATAAAATTTATGTCCTAAAATATTGCTCATGAATTGACGAACCCGCAGAAATTTGAATCAACAAATTTGGAGCTCTAAATCTAAAGTTATGAAAGAATTAAGAAATAGAAAAAATATATAAAACAAAAAAAATAGCCCGCCAGGCCAGCCAAAATGGGCCGCAACCAGGCCGATCGGCCAAGAGGCCACCACGAGGCCACCACGTACATACATGAACTTGTAGGAGCACTTGGTCTTTGTATCTAATGCTCCTAAATGACTCTTAATTGCCCTCCTAAATTGCACTAAATGTCCCCTAATTCCTCTCCCTCTTTAATCTCCTTTAATCCATCCCCACCCGTCTCCTATATAAACCCCACTCCAGGAAAGTTCACAAGTTTTCAACTCATCTTAGCCCCATTTTCGTCCAAAATTCTCCCCAATCTTCTCCACCCAAATAGACCTTCAAGACGACCTCGGATCGTGGTGGGTTGAAGACGGAAGTTGTTCCCCTCGTGAAGACGGTTCCATTCCCGTTCATCAAGCAGAGACAAAAACACGGTCAAAGATTCAGATCTTAGAAGGTATGATCCATTTTACGCCCACCTCGTTGCTCCAAATTCTATTTCCTTTGAACAGTAGATAGATCTAGTTGTTATCTACAACTTTCATGTAGAAAGTTTTTTCATCCGACCAACTTTTTTTATAATCAAATATGACATCATCATGACATCAGCGTACTCAACAGTCAACTCAGTCAGATCGGTCAAAGTCAATTTCAGTCAATTCCCGAGTTTGACTTTTCCAGATTTTAGTACGAACTCGTATAATTCATAGAAAAAGATTTATAAGTCCAAAAATTATAAATTTGGTATACCTGAAAAGCTGAGATTCTGTGGAATCCATTTATGCAATAATATTACTTATTCTCTGTACAAAAATTTGATTTATAAATTAAATGGTTTAATTGGTCATTTTCACCATAAAAATTATATCTTTAGTTCTGTATAGCCAAATTTAGCAAATAATATTTCTATGGATTCACAAAAACGAGTAGAACATAGTGGAGCCATAATTCGGTATTTTTTAGTCTGTTAAAATCACATTTTATACAGAACTATTTGTGGATTATTTTGAGTATAAAAATTGTTTTGTAAATTATTTTTAAGTGAATGCTTTTGCTAATGGTTGTAAATTGAACCCTCTGTACAGTAAGACAAAAATATAATTTTATTCTAGTATAAATAAGACCGTGGCAATTATTTAGTGAGAATGGCCTTTCCAACTGTTAGAAAATGTTGCTAATTGCTACAATTACACAAATGGTTGCATTTGTAATCTTGAAAATATAATTTTTTCATAAATCTCTTAGTAATGTTTAGAACCTTGTTATAAAAATTTGTACAATAAAAATTGCCATCTTGAATGTTTGCATACTTTGCATGATTTTCATGTTGTGATTAGTTTTGATCTTGTGATTGTTTTGTCTTGGTTGTTTTGCTTGATAGATTGGGTTGATTGTCAAGTGTGTTATTGCGAAGAGTGTACCAATACCACCAACTACTAAGGCAAGTGGAACTATCATCCATGTCCTACTATTTTAATTACACTTAGTGGAATTTTTGTAGTATGCATGATAGGGCTACTATGTTACTATGCTATTCTATGTCCTAGTAGGATATCCTTTATATCCTCCTCAGTGGAAACATCGTAGTTGTAGTATGCTTAGACTTGCTATAGATTCGGGGTGGTATACCATGTTATGATTATATGAAGTGTTGGAATATATATGTTTTATATAATAAAACAAGTACTTAATGAATCACCTGGGTGGAATGTGGATACTTAGTTGTGAATAAGGTGGCAACGAAGGGAACCATATCTATGGCTATCTTTTTCCTGTGTGCACTAGAAGAATACCACCCAGGGACTTATAGATTAAACATGTTTCTCATATAGTGGCTTCCGTGTACAGCCACATGCTAAATGGGCTCTGGCTTCGTCAATTACATAGTGGAAGACCCTTGCATTGGTACCTATTCAGGTCAACTAGAATTATGTATTGGAAGTATATCCTTACATTCGTGCCCGGTAGACGTTCTAGCATTATGTATTGGGAGGACTTCTATGGAAAGACTTTGTCACATCCTTGATCTGCCGGAACTCCATTTGGTGTTTACTTATCCAGCGGCCACTATGACGTCAAGACAAGATTGTGTCATGTGGGTAAATTGTATAAATTCTGCAGAAGATCAAATTCTAAGTACTTAGTCGTGTCCCCGGTTATGGACAACTCTGATCAACTAAGGCCTGAATCTATGCAAGATCTCGACATTCCAATTTCTCAAAGTAAAACTTGATGGTGTCAACAAGGGTTTAGAAGCACTTGGAGTTTTCCAAGGAGTTCAGAAAGATTGTCAAAAGATCAAAACTATTTTGAAAATATAGGATAAAACTATATTGCTTTCTGCAAATGAGCCTAAACTCTACTTAGCCAAATATGCATATATTGATAGGATCCAACTTATTTCCACATAGTAGTGAAACTTGCCAATACAATTCAAATGTATTGACCCTTGTGGCTGCAACTTATTATGTTGCAGGTTTGTTTGATGTTAGTGAAGTTTGTTGATTAGGATTACAAGTATACAACCAACATGATTGGATGTGGCACTTTGAAGATGAAGGACTCCATGCTATATAGTTATTTCTGCTGCATTGTAATGAGATAGCCAAATGAGCTATGTAAGATGTAATGAATTATTTTATTCCTGGTTATAAAGTTGTACTATGACCTTTGTTTCTTGATATTACATCTTAACTATGGATGCTAGGTATTGATCCAGGGACTAGCATTGTAAACACAGGGATCTCTACCTTATTAAAGGTTGGGACCGCTACAGATGTAATGAACTATTTTATTCCTGGTTATAAAGTTGTATTATGACCTTTGTTTCTTGATATTACATCTTAAACTGTGGATGCTATATATTGATCCAGGGACTAGCATTGTAAACACAGGGATATCTACCTTATCAGGTTGGGACCTCTAAAGATGGTGTCAGAGCAGTGTGTTGCCTGTAGGATTGTAACCCTAGGATTGGACAAAACCCCTTAGAAGAATAGGAGTTGTATTTTGTTCAAAAATTATTTACAAACAATCTTGTAAACTCTTTCCTCAACCTTTTTGTTTTGATTATACATCTCTTGTTTTTCAACTTGATGGACAAAGCCTCCACCATGAACAAAGACTTCACCATGAGCAAGGACTTCTCCAACACCAATGACTTAAACTTTAGTTTCATCAAGGACTTCAACCTAAATATCACTAAGGACTACAAGTGAGACAAGAATGTTACCCAAGACTTGAAGACTAAGGAAACACTAATTATGAAGAACCATCATCACCTTTGAAGCTTAGTGACCAAGATGCAAGAATTTTTCCCAACGAAACCATGATCTCATTCAAGAAGAAACAACTAAGAAGAATGAAATGATCTCAAGTGAACCATATAGTTGGACCACCATACTAGTGTTTAGTTTAGATCAAATATTGATCACACCAACTTATGTGGTGTAGCAAAAATATTTTGTTGCCTAAAAATGTGCTTGAACCTTGTAGTTTGAGTGGAATGCTTGTTTGTGAATGCTTGCACATTTCTTGTGTGAATTGTTGTGTGTGATTTGAATTCTTCCTATAGAATCTTTTGTCTATTCTAATCCCAACCCAACCCAAACAGATGACTTCTACAAGAAACTCTAACATCAGGAATGGTGACAACAACAACCAAGAGATGCACATGAGAGAACAACTTCTAGCAACCCAAGCGTAGTTGAATCAAGTGACAACTCAGTTCTTAGCCAACAACAATGAGTTAAACCCAACCATGAATTTTTTTTTGAAAACCAATCTCAATTGTTGTAAAGGATGACCAATCAAATTATCAACATGAGAGACAACTTTTCCCAAGGAGATTGTGACAACAATGATATCAAGGATGATATTATAGAAGTAAGTCAAGCTTGCAATATTTGTGGAGACATAGAACAAACTTCTAAGGAGCATGTGGACCTATGCCCTAATTGCGAAGAGAAACATCCAACTAAATAGTGCCCCAGATCTCAAGTGACTTGTTTCCTATGTGAAGGAAATGATCATGTCCCTATCCAATGCCCCATCTATCCCATAGTTCAAGAAATGAAACAAGATGGAATGCATCAAATGTTTGGAAACCTCCATAAGGGAACAACTTCTACAAATAAGGATGAAGGCAAAGTCAGAACCATGCCTCATAAGGCCACATCCAAAGTGGCCACAAAGTGTTGCTACTCTTGTGGATAAGAAGGTCATATCTCTAGTGGCTGCCCCAAGAAGAGGGAAAGATTTCCCACCTTTGAGGTGAGATATGAAGAACATGAACTAGAAGAACTCCTAGATTTGGAGAGACCCAAAAAGAAGAAGAAGGACAAAAGCCAAGTGCAATGTTACAATTGCAAAGAGATGGAAAACTATGCATCACATTTTCCAAAAAAGAAGAAAAATATTAGCCAAGTGATGTGTTTCAAATGCAAAGTGCTATGCCATTATGCAAACAACTATCCAGAGAATCTACATCAAGATCCCAAGTAACCCAAGATGTAATTTAGTTGAAAACTTTTTAAGGGTGGTAGTACCCTCGTTGTCTTGAAGCCAGCTTGTAACCTCTAGCTTCCCAAATCTCAGGACGAGATTTGTTTTAAGGGTGGTAGCCTGTCACATCCCAAAATTTTCCAAATTTTGAAATGTGAAAAATAAATAAACAAAAGAAATAATTGTTCAAATTTAGGGTGAAAAGAAACTTTTTGTTTGAAAATGGAAACATCAAAACCCTTCTTGAACAAACTTTGAATGTATCTTGAAATTCCAATCAAGTGAATTCCAATCATCAATGAATGTATCTTGAAATTTAAACATTTGGAAAAGTAAACCAAAACCCTAAAACCCTAATGGAAGAAAATCATTCCCAAGATCTCAAGGACTATGGATTTGATCCATATAAAAATCTATCAACAAACAATTAAAGATGATCAAAAATGATAAATAAAAATATTATAAAACCATATAAATTGGTTTCATTCAATTTGGAGCCATGGATAAAAACTTGTGAATTTAATAAGGTTTAAGGAAATAATTTCTAAAGCTAACAAAGATCCTATCAAAGATCCATAGAAAATCTTTAGTAAATTGATCCCAAAAGGATTTAAAAAGATAAACAAATATTAAATAAAGTTATACAAATTGGAATCATCAATTTTGGATCTATAAATAAAAAGATATGGATTTTATAAGTCAAAGAACGAAATAAATAATTAAGGAATATTTAAGAAGACAAATTAAATCTTGGCCAAATTCATAAATAAATGAAAGATTATTGAATAATAAAAAGGGTAGAAGAATATTTAAATAAAATCATATAGATTAAACCATATTCAAATTTTATTTAAATAAAGACAAGTTGCCTAAACTAAATAATAAATCCTAATAAAATTATTTAGGAGACAATTGAAACCTTGAATTAAATCCATAAGCAAATGGAACAAATATAATTCAAATACAAATAAAATAAAGGAATAAATAATAATCAAATAAAAACATATGGGATCAAACCATATTCTAATTATATTTAAATGGAGACAAATCCCTAATGAAAATGATTAATTAAAACATGAGAGAATAATAAATTGGAATTTTCCCAAGTGGAATGAAATTTACTTAATTTACTTAAATGGAATCAATGAATTATTTGAATAAAATTTATATGGTATTAAAACCATATTTGATTTTATTTGAATAAAGACAATTGCCCAATTTAAATGATTAATAAATCAGATTAAAATATTTTAAATAATTCAAAATGAATTATTTAACACACTTTTGAATAAATAAAACCTACTGAAAAAGGTTTGGTGAAAATTTAGAATTCAAATAAGAGTTTGAAAATATAATTAAAATCTTATTTGAATAAAGGCAAGTGTCGATTATAAATAAATAATAAACCATAAATGAATAAAAGAATTATTCCAAAATGGTCTTTAAAATACATTATTAAACAGTATTAAAAGCTTACGAAAAGTTTGGAAAGTTCTGAATTCAAATGGTTGTTTGAATTATTTGAACAAAATGAAAACAGGAAAAGAAATCAGAAAAAGAAAAGGATTCAGAAATAGAAAAAAATAAAAGAAACAGCCCAGAAACCCAGCCCAGCAAGCCCACTCCCTCCCCTCTACGCGAAACGTTTTCTCACCCGTAAACGCACCTACTACGCTGGTGACGACCTAACCCCACTGAAACCCCCACTCAATCACTGACAATGCAACCCCACCTGTCAGGTCATCGTCCTGACCCGTGCGTGACCAATTCCTCCTTCCCCCTTAATTTCTCTACCGTTTCTAGCGCAAATCAATTGAATCAATTCGCGTAAACGCCACACTGATTCCGCCCGGGGACCACGCACGTTAAATCTCCTCCCTCTTCTCTCCATTTCCCCAAACGTCGTCCCCTCTCTGCCTCCAGGCTTCCTGGATTTCTGCTTGCAACCTCGCTGCCCCGACAAGCTTTTCCGGCGAATTCCGGCAATGTACGACCTCCCCTTACCTCCCAGTTCCCACGAGCATGTTCCCCATCTCCCTACGCACCTGCCAGTGCCTTCCTCTCGCTCGCGCGTGCCCCGTAACCTCGGCAACATCTTCGACAGAGCACCGCCGTCGTCTGCATCCACTCCGGCAATGCCCGTGGTAAATTTCTGACCACCCCTCTTCCTCCCGATGATACGCGTGTGACCAGTCACCTCGTACGCATATGACGCCGCCTTTTTCGTGTCCTAGATCGCACTTTTGCGTCGCCTCCATCTTCGATAGTGAGCGCCAGCCGCCAGGACCATCTCCGCGCGAGGAATCGCCAGTGACTCCGAGCGCCCCCTGCCTCCCCACAAGCACGTTGAGCATCAACACTCTCCTGTGAACATGGTGAGCCATACCTCTTTCCCCCTTTCTTCCTATATCGCCGAAACCATCACGAGAAGAGCGTACCGTCGTCGTCCATCATCGCAGTGCCGCCCACCTATGGTCAATACGATTTGAGCCGTTAGATCTCGATCGCATGGCGTAGATATGTCCACTTAAAAGAACCGTTAGGCTTGATCTGCACCGCACGATCCCACTTAAATCCTATGGTCTACATCACGCGATCCTACCGAAAAAAATTTAGCCAATAGAACACAGATGCGTGGCACATGATTTGATTTAAAAACAAAAACATTTCTATTAGACGTTAAGATTTGTAAAATTCATAACTTTTAATCTACACGTCCAAATTTTGCAAATTTTATATCATTGGAATCAGGAAAAAGAATACTTTCTAACCATGCCCTTATTTTAGCATTTTGCATCTGGAAAATTGATTGTTTTTGCATAAATATATTTAGGCTTATTTTGTGTATAAAATTTATTCTAGAAATGATTTTAGGGTAAAAATATTTTGTAAATATTTTTTTTTGAACCTACTGACCATAAAAACCAACTTGTAGGTTTAAAAGTATATTTTTTGATACTAAGGAATAAATATTTAAATAAAAGCATTTCTAGTTGAATAACAAGGTTGATTATGTTTTAAAAATGCTTTTTTCATTAAAACCTTTGGAAATGGTTTGATTTAAACTCTCTGACCCTAAACACCAAGTTTTAGGATTTAAAAATATTTGATGAACACTAGAAAATTATTGCTTTGTTTAAAGGCATTTCTAACAAAATAAAATATTGCTTTTATTTAAAAATTGTTTTTAGGTGAAAACTTTTGCAAATGGATTAATATTATACACTTGACCTTAAAACACTAACATTTGTGTTTAAAAATATATTTGTCAAACACTAGAAATTATTACTTTGATTTAAATCATTTCTAGCAAAACAAAAAAGATTTAAATGGCCATTTTCACTAACTTGATTTAAAATGGTTTTTCCACTTTTATGAATGACCAATAGGTGTTTTAAAATGTTTATAACCTATTAGAAACCACCTTTAAAAATAAGACAATCTTTTGCATGCTTGCATGCATTGCCTTGTTTATTCATTTTATGTGATGAATTGTTTGAATGCTAGTTTTGAATTGTGCCTTGCTTGATTGAATTGTAGTGAACTTTGAAGAGTGTGACTATTTCAAGATCAAGGAGTGAATCTATATTCTCTACTAAAAAGGCAAGTGGCCCTTCATACTTTTGTCCTATTATTTTCACTATGCATTAGTGATATTTCGAAGTAGGACTTGCATGGAATTTTTACTAAGTATGTTATGGCTTGGGAAATCCTAGTAGATGATGCCTTAGTAAAATTTTCCTAAATTAAGATCCCTACTACTATCATGCTTAGCTTAGCTAGTAGAAAACAAGGGTGGATTATATTCATGCTATGAAATATTTCTAAGTCAATGACTTGTGTTTTGTTTAATAAAACAACTATGTGAATGAATCACCTCGGTGGAATGGGACTTGTATGGATTATGTTGAGTGGTTACACATGGCCCCATATTTATGGCCTACCCTAGTGTATCTCACTTGTGGAATGCCACCCAGGAACAAAGAGATTTGAGATGTCAAATGTTGAGAAGCTTCAAGTGCAACCACATGTCAATATGGGCTCTGCCTGGATCATATAGGTTTCAATTTAGCTAGATGGACAGTTGGTGGTAGGGGATGATAGGTTTGGAGCGCGTCCATTTTGGTCTAAGGGAAGGCTTCTGAAAGATCTTGTCTCGATGCATGTCGAGTCTTGTGGGGAAAGTGCACCACCTCTCGAGAGAGTAAAATCTAAGTACTTAGCCGTGTCCCCGAAGATGGACAATTTGAGCATCAAGACATGGAAGCTATCAAGGATATCCTCATCCCAATTTATAAGTTAAAAACTTGTGGTTGAACAAGGGTTAAAGGATCACCAATGTCTATTGGTAGATGCCTTGGGTGATTTTGACAAATAAAAACTTAGTGTTTTCAAATGATAAGGAAAATCTATTTTGAGCAAAGCAAGCCTAAGATCCACTTAGCCAAATGCATGTAGATGATAGCTACCACTAATCTACCATAGTATCACTTTCCAATACAATTCAAATGTATTGACCCTTGTGGCTGTAACTTATTATGTTGCAGGTTTGTTTGATGTTAGTGAAGTGTGTTGAATAGGATTACAAGTCTACAACCAACATGATTGCACGTGGCACTTTGAAGATGAAGGACTCCCTGCTACATAGTTTTTTCTACTGTATTGTAATACGATAGCCAAATGAGCTATGTAAGACGTAATGAACTATTTTATTCCTGGTTATACAGTTGTATTATGAACTTTGCTTCTTGATATTACATCTTAAACTGTGGATACTAGCTATTGATCCAGGGACTAGCATTGTAAACACAGAGATCTCTACCTTATCAGGTTGGGACCTCTACACGTATGTTGAGCATCGATCCAGTCTCACGTAAGCTTACACATAAACTCAGTCTGAGCCACTTCATCAAACAATGGTGTTATATAATAAAGTACACGTGAGAGGGTAACAACTATAGGATCAATTCCCACACAATCAATGCATGGTCTAACCGTGCAAGCATTACAACACATAGATTTAATGTTACACGGAGAATATGGATGACTAGAACACCACCCAATGCCAGGATCTATCTAGGAGTAATGTAGTAAAGGAGAGTGTTTTGATAATATACCCTTGTAGATAAAAATCATTTAATGTTACACGGAGAATATGGATGATGTAGTCATACTCTTAGGCAACCTCAAGGTTGCGAAGCTCCTCGCAAGTCACCCTGGTCCTTGCCCAACAATCTGGGTGCCACAAGTGGCAGCACCCCCATGATTTAGCACACATCTGGTGTACGATGACAACCTTCAATCTCTGATCACTATCGAGAGTCCGTAAGTACATCTTCTGGCTAGAATCCCTGCAACATAGCGGCATGCTGCAACGACATAATCTCTTACGTTTACAATTCTTCTAAGAACCGCACCATCGCAAAAGGAAACGAGAGAGAGACGAAGATCCCTATTGCCTTATGCGGTTCCAATCATGGGAACCACACGTGAGGGAAAGAAATAATATTGGTGTGTCTCTCCCTCCCATAGGCCCCTTTTATATAGGGGAAGGGGGCACCCCAACTAGTCAAGTCTCGGGTAGGACTAAATAAGGAGGAGGTGGGAGGAGGAGGTGCCATTGGGAAGCATGCCGGATCAACCCCAACCCCGTGCGTGGCACTAGACCAACCAAGTGGGCCCCTAGTACGGCGGGTTGGCCCCCTTTGGCTTCTTCCCTGATGGTCCTTGTTCCCTTTCAAATTTAATTTTAAATACATATTTCATATGAATTCCAATAATTAATATATAAATAGATTTTATCAAGTTTCCATTGACCCGAAACACCTTTTGGTTCACTCCGAACAACTTACGATCCTCCAGGAACGGTTCCAGTTTTCTCTTCTCTTCTTCCCATGATTCCGATGATTCCATAATTATCTCCAAGCGTCATCGTACCCTTAACCATGTTACCCCAACGGTTTAGGAACATCACAGACATGATCGAGACATCTCTCATATCAATGATCATTAGCGGTACTGGGATGCCCATAATAACCCATGTGCATTCCACGATGTTTAATGTTGTTTGAACCATAGACATCGAATCCAATTCCATTTGTTACTTTCTTATTGACTTGTCCAAGATCTTATCGTTAGTATCATTATAATTTGATCAATGTCGTTACCAACAAGTGATGTTTTACTCGTTAAAGTGTTATTCCATCCGCGTGACCTAGTCACATGTTGCAACATTATGGATGTAATTTCACTAAGTGGTCCCTATGTATCTTCCCATCACATGGGTAAATAAATCCCGATCTTTATGCATGTGCCTTAACCTATACCACTAGAATACCCAACATACACCTTTATGATCATCCTGGTATGATCATGACATTTGGTGCAGTCAAAGCAGCTTCGGGTGATAGCGACTAAACATGATCTCATAGTCTAAGGATTAGGATACTTCGTTTCTAACTATTGCAACGATGAACTATGTGACTTGATCGTGTTGCAATACTTATATGGGTAACATACAACACATCATTCACGAATTATATGACTTCATTGTCAACTGGTATAAATTCTCCATGATCAGGAAACCTTGATCATTGGTTGCCCAATGAACTAGTATATATAGAGGAGGTACTTGGTTGTAGGGTTTGTTTCATGGAAAACAAAAAAATATATCGCAAGAACACATAAAACCAAGATCCAATCTATGGAAAAGCCAAGATCTAATCTACGAGATAGGTGCAACAAGATTTAAGAGAACTACCCTTCTGGCATAGACGATCCTTCTGGCGCCACGTTCCGGCAGCTCTTCCGCACTCGGTCACACGTACGGATTCGATGAAGACCTTCCTCTCCATATTCCAGTAGGCAGCATAAGTAGTAGATCCCCTTGGGATCCTAGCATCATGAAGAAATGGTGGTGGCGGTGAAGGAGATAATTCTGCAAGGCTTGTCCTAAGCCGAGGAAGCAGGAAGGAGGAGGGAGAGGGTCAGCGGCTAGGGTTGAGGTCAAGGGTCCAGGATGCACCCTCCCCTCCCCTCTTTATAAAGAGGGGGGGTGCGTCTACGGCAGCCCCCTTGTCCCTCCCTGCTAGGGCTAGCGCACATAGGGATTGGGGAAAACTTGGCCCTCAAGTTTCCCCCCTTCCAATTTATGGTTTGCCCTAAATCATATGGGATGGCCGGTTGGGCCCCTTGGGTATTGATGTGGCTGGCCCATGGCCCCCACAACATTTCCTCGTCCCAAGTGGCCACTCCCGGGGTGGTGGGACCACTGGTGGCTCCTTCTAGAATGTTCTAGAAGCTCTGGTCAAAATACCGATAAATTTTCCGAACCCCGGAAAATGACTTTCCTTATATGAATCTTATTCTCTGGACCATTCTGGATCTCCTCGTGATGTCCTGGATCCAATCCGAGACTCCAAAGAATATTCGGTCTTAAAATCATATTCCATATCAACTTAAACAACACCATAAGTGTGTCACCCTACGGTTCGCGAACTATACAGACATGATTGAGACACCTCTCCGATCAATAACCAATAGCTGGATTTAGAGATCCATAATGACTCACACATATTCAATGATTAATTAGGGATCAAATGAACCATTAACATACGATACTGATTCCCTTTGTCGTGTGGTACTTTACTTATCCGAGGTTCGATCGTCGGTATCTCCATACTTAGATCAACCTCGTTACCGATAAGTACTCATTACTCATTTCGTAAAATGACATCCCTTGTGACCTAGTTACATGCTTGCAATCCAATTGGATGACATTCCACTAAGAGGGCCCAGAGTATATCTATCCGTCATTTGGATGGAAAAATCCCACTCTTGATCCATGTGCGTCAACACATACTTTCAGAATACCCAATGCCACCTTTATAACCACCCAGTTATGGAAGTGGCATTTGATGTCATCAAAGTAGTCATCCGGTGACTATGATTAACATGATCTTATGGTCCAAGGATTAGGTTACTATGTATCTGAAAGCTTCCATACAAGATATCTTTCCTTCCGCCATGAGTCGTCCCGTCGGTCGTCGTAGAAGGTGCGGCTTCCACGACGAAAATCTCGGCTCAACCATGGCTGATGTAAACTTTTTTTCCGGATTTGTGCCCCTCTACTATGACGAAACCGCGAAAAACATGGAGGAAGCACGACAGGAGCGTGGTATAAGTTAGATTTCCGCTTCCTCGCGAGATGTTGACTCGCCGAAGTATTTTTTATGTGTGGGTCGCGGACGATATTGAATCTAGCGGACCAAACTTTTCGGTCGCACCTCCCTGATTTGGACTCGATAATGTTGTTAGATGCCTCTTCCGTTTGGTCAGGCTGATGGGTCCCGCATGTCTGCCTCACATTAGTGGAATCGTGTGTATGATGGAATTTTTTCCTTCCCTGTTCTGAACTTCATAGCGTCACTCTCTGCATCTGCCGTTAATCAGGATGCTAGGTCCCACGTGTCATCCTCACACTATAAGAAACATGGGCATGATGAATTTTTTCCTTGGATCGTGCCTCCCTGATATGGACTTGATAACGTTGCTCGATCTATCTTCCATTAATCATGATGTTGGGTCCCACATGCCAGCCTCTCATTAGAAGAATCATGTGTATGATGGAATTTTTTCTTTCTCTCCCATTACCCTATTTCGAATTTGATTGCGTTGTCGTTTAATCACGCATCTAAGCCCACCTGTCATCCTCTCATTATAAGAAACGTGTGTATGATGGATTTTTTGCCCTCGGTCGTGATACCCAGTTCCGAATTTGATAGCGATGCCAGATGCATAATCACGCAGCTGGGCCCCATGTGTCATACTATCATTAGAAGAAACATGTGTATGATGTAATTTTTACCCTCGGTCGTGCCTCTATGTTAACTTGATAGCGTTGCTCACTACATCATTCATTTATTCAAGCTGGTGGGTTCCATATGTCGGCTATCATTAGAAGAATCATGTGTATATGATTGAATTTTTTCCTTCTCTAGCACTGCCATGTTCCTAACTAGATAGCGTTGCTCGAAAAATCTGCCGTTTGGTCACGCAACTAGGTCCCACATGTAAGCATCTCATTATAAGAAAAGTGTGCATGTAGGTCTTTTTTTCGCTCGCGCCTCCGTGTTTCAAACTTGGCCACGTTGCTCGATGCATCAGCCGTTTATACAGGCTGGTGGGTCCCATATGTTAGCCTCACATTAGAAGAATAGTGTATATATGATGGAGTCTTTTTATTCTCTAGCGCTACCCTGTTCCGAACTAGATAGCATTGCTCGACAAATCTGCCGTTTGGTCATGCTGCTTGGTCCCACATGTCAGCATCTCATTAGAAGAACATGTTCATGTTAGAATTTTTTCTTGCTTGTGCCTACCTTATTCGAACTTGGCAACGTTGCTCCATGCAGCACCTATATAAGGTCTCTCTGGTGCGTCCCACATGTTAGCCTCACAATAAATGAAACGTGCTATGATGGAAATTTTTTGGCCGCCTTCGTTGTTCTAACTTTGGTCCGTAGCTGGGTACCAGATGTCACCAACCTTTGTGCAGGAAACATGTCTATGCTAGGTCCCAAATGGAAGCCTCTATTTGAACAAAACGTGTGTATGTTGGACTATTTATTCGGGTTGAGTCCACCGTTATGACCTTGGCAACATTGGTATATTTTTTTTGCGGGGAAACGTGTCTATGATGCAACAGCAGTTTATCTGGGTCCCATATGCCAGGCTTATAGAGCACACATAATCTATACTCCTTTGCTAGGTCCCACATGTCATCCTGCTATGTATAGGAAAGGTGTATATGCTGGGTCCCACATGTCAGCCTTCTTATTGGAGATATGCCCTAGAGGCAATAATTAAAGTAGTTATTATTATATCTTTGTGTTTATGATAAATGTTTACATTCATGCTATAATTGTATTAACCAGAAACATTAATACTTGTGTGATTTGTAAACTTGTTAGAGTCTCTAGTGAAGCCTCTTTGTAACACTATCTTGTTTGTTAATAGATGATCATCATTTCCTAATCATGAACATTGAGATGTTATTAACAACAAGATCATATCATTAGGAGAATGGTATGATGGACATACTCCTATAGATAAGTGTAGAATAAAGATCAAGTCATTTCAATAGTTTGTTTGCTATAAGCTTTGACCATGAGATCATGACATGTGGGACCTAGCAAAGGAGATCATGATAATCACCATCATCGGAAGGATGCTTCGATGACATCAAACACCACTTCATAACTGGGTGGTTATAACGGTGGCATTGAGTATTCAGAAAGTATGTGTTGAGGCACATGGATCAAGAGTGGGATTTGTCCATCCATATGACAGATACATATACTCTAGGCTCTCTCGGTGGAATGTCATCCAATTATCTTGCAAGCATGTGACTGACCTACAAGGTATCACATATCATAGGAACAAGTAAAGAGTACTTATCAGTAACGAGGTTGAACTAGGTATGCAGAGATACCGATGATCAGACCTCGGATAAGTAAAATATTGTGAGACAAAGGGAAATTGGTATCGTATGTAAATGGTTCATTGGATCGCAAAGTAATGGTAGAAATCTGTGGGAGCCATATGAATTTCAGGAATCCTCTATTGGTTCTTGATCGAAGAAGAGTCTTGGTCATGTATGCATAATACACGAACCGTATGGAGGCACACTTAAGGATTCGATGTTGTTTAGTAGATATGGAATGTGAGTAAGAAGACAGAATGTTGTTCGGAGCCTCGGATGGGAACGGGATATCGCGAGGAGATCTGGAATGGTTCAGAGAATAAGATTCATATAAGGAAATTTCAATTCCGGAGTTCGGGAATGATTCTGGTGTTATCACCAGAATGATCTAGAAGGGTCTAGAAGGTTCACTGAACCAGAACAGGAAGGGTACATGAACGTGTCATGACAAAGTGGAATGATTGCATCATGTCATAGCTCACTTGGTTGTGTGTTTAAAAGAGATAAATTAAACTCCAAAATTGAAAGTCAAAAGACAAGTTTGAATAGTCAAACTGGGACAATGGTTCCTGGTGGAGGGAGGAAAGGAAACCTCCTCTCCCTCCACCGCGTCGGCCAAGGAGAGGGTGTTAGGGGAGAATTCCACCTCCCCCTCCCCTAGCTGCCCTTCCCTCTCATAAATAGAGGCGAGGGGATGCCCTAAAGAAGACCATCGCAACCCCACCCCACGAGCCCATCTCCACCACAGCACCTCCGCTGCCGCCCAGCATCGCCACCGCCACCTCGCGCCGTCTCCGTGCCGCCGCCCAAGACGTGCCGGGCATGCCTCCTCCTCTCACGCCACTAAATCATAGAACACCGAAGAAACCTACTACTCCAGCATACCCGCTCTGGCTTTAGGCGAAGCCCTACGGGATTTTCCCTCTACTTTCGACACCATGTCGTTGTGCTAATGGAACTGCGAGGAGAAAACTACAACCTCCACTGCCTACTAGAACAAGGGAGAGGAAGGTATTCATCGAGTACCGAACGTGTGACCGACTGTGGGAGCGCTGCCAGTACGCGGCGCTGGAAGGATTGTCTACGCGACCTTGAGATCGACAAGTGTACGACTACATCACCCACGAGAATATTCTCTCGTTAATCTCTTTGGAATCTTCGAGGGTGAGTACTCTAATCGACTCATTGCTACAATCTAGTAGATAGATCTTGGCTTGTGTGTGTTCATGCAGTAGAAATTTTTTCTTTTCCATGCTATGAACCCCTACAGTGGTATCAGAGCCATGTCTATATGTAGATCTGTTGCACGAGTAGAACACTATGGTAATTGTGGGCAGTGGTTCTTTTATTATCAATTGGTCATTGTGTACTTTGCATCTTTCACTATGGTCGGATGTATCGGCCCGGGCTAACCTTACATGACATCATTCATGAGATTTGCTCCATCCTCAACATGCAACTTGTATTCCATAAGTGGCTTTGCGGGTGTCTGTCTTTCCCATCATAGTAATGATTCAATTTACAACAAGCACTTCATAGTTCAAGCATCAACTTCTTGTTCGTAAGTTAGAATGATACTTATTGAAAGCCCCAAACCACATAAAATATGCACAGAAAATTAGATGCGTCTAACTTTGTTTTGTAGGAGTGTGATGTGATGTGATGTGATATGGCCATGATTGTGATTATATATGATGTATGCAATGTTACTTATTGTAAGTCGGCAACTAGCAGGAGACTTCTGGTTGTCTTTTAATTTCATTAAGACCCGCGTGTCTATTATTCAAAGTAGTTGTAATAGTTGAAGCTGGTAGACGACAACCATGGAGCGATGCCATTGACCTTGACGCCACGCCAGTGATGATGGAGGTCATGTTCGTGCTTAAAGATGGAGATCGGAAGCACAAGAAGAAAGGCCATATCATATCACATATTTTGAATTGCATGTGATGTTAATCCTTTGATGCATCTTGTATTGCTTAGATTGCGACAGTAGCATTATAAGATGATCCCTCTCACAAAATTATCAAGTAAAGTGTTCACCCTTAGTTAGCACCGTTACCAAGACTCGTTGTTTCGAAGCACCAAGTGATGATCGGGTGTGATAGAATCAAAGTGTACAAATAACAGGAGCAGGCCAAATTTTCTCATGCAGAAACTAAGGTTAATCTTGATGAGCTTAGCATGTATATACATGGTCTCGGAACACGGATCACCAAAAGGTAAAGCATGAGTCATATAGTAGATATGATGAACATGTTGATTGTTCGCCTTTGAAACTACATCATCTCTCATGATGATCAGTTTTGATGTAGTGGATTTGGTTCGTGTGATCACTAAAACAATGCGAGCGATATTGTTTTGAGTGGGAGTTCACCTAGACTAAACTTTTGCAAATATGCTATAGATCAATGGCGGTCCCTATCATCAATTTTAATGCGTTCCTTGAGAAAGAAAATTTGAAAAACAATGGAAGGAAAATTCGCGTATTGGTTCCGCAACTTGAGGATTGTCCTCAATGCTGGTCAATTTACCTATGTGTTGGATGCACCACTGGGTGACCCACCTCCAGAAGATGCTATTGATGATGAGTAAATTGTTTTCCATACTCGGAAGAATCAGTACTCCACAGTTTAGTGTTCTCTCTTGTATGGTTTGAAACTGGAGATTCAGAAAAGGTTTGAGAACTTTGACCCACATGATATTGTCCGTGAACTCAAAATGATATTTGAGGCTCATGCCGCAGTTGGGAGTTATGAAGCTTATAAAATGTTCTTTAACTGCAAGATGGAAGAGGGCTGCTCCGTCAGTGAGCATATGCTTAAGATGTCTGGGCATGCTAATAATCTCCAGATCTTGGTAATAATAATTCCTAATGCGTTGGGGATTCATCGTGTCCTCCAATCACTACCTCCAAGTTACAAGAACTTTGTGATGAACTACAACATGCAGCGCATGGATAAGACGTTGTCAGAACTCTTCTCTATCGGAAGTGGAGATAAAGAAAGAGCACCAAGTGTTGATGGTAAATAAGACCACCAATTTTAAGAAGCAAGGCAAGCCTAAGAAAAAGGGTAACTTCAAGAAGGGCAGCAAGAAAGTTTCCGCTCCTACAAAGAAGAAGACCAAGGATGGTCCTAAGCCTGATACTGAGTTCTTTTACTGCAAGGGAGAAGATCATTGGAAGCGGAATTGCCCCATGTACTTGGCAGATCTGAAGAACGACAACATCAAGAAGAAAGGTATATCCGATATACATGATATTGATCTGTATATTTATAGTAATCGTAGTAGTGCCTGGGTATTTGATACTGATTCGGTTGCTCATATTTTTAACTCGAAACACGTTCTGTGAAATAAATGGAGACTAGCGAAAGACGAGGTGACGATGCGCGTTGGAAACGGATCAAAGGTTGATGTGGTCGTGGTCGGCACGCTCCCTCTTCATCTTCCATCGGGATTAGTTTTATGCTTAAATAATTATTATTTGGTTCCTGCGTTGAGCATGAACATAATATTAGGATCTTGTTTATTGGGAGACGATTAATTTTTTAAATCTGAGAATAATGGTTCTTCGATTTATATGAGTAATATCTTTTATGGTCATGCACCATTGATAGATGGTCTATTTTTGTTTAATCTCGGTAGTAGTGATACACATGTCATAATATAGAAGATAAACATTTGAAATTGAATGATAATTCTACATACATGTGGCACTGTCGTCTTTGTCACATTGGAGTGAAACATATAAAGAAACTCCATTTTGATGGACTTCTTGAATCACTTGAAAGATGCGAAGCATGTTTGATGGGAAAAATGACTAAGACTCCATTTTCTAGTATGATGGAGCGAGCTACGGACTTATTGGAAATCATACATACAGATGTGGGTGTCCTGATGAGTGTAGCATCACATGGTGGTTATCGTTATTTTCTTACTTTCACGGATGACTTGAGTATATATGGGTATATCTATTTCATGAAACATAAGTGCAAAACTTTCGAGAAGTTTAAGTAATTTCAAAGTGAAGTGGAGAATCAACATAGCAAGAAGATTAAGTTTCTACGATTTGATCGTGGAGGTGAATATCTAAGTTACGAGTTTGGCGAGCATTTGTAGAAATGCGGAATACTTTCACAATTGACACCGCCGGGAACACCACAACGTAATGGTGTGTCCGAATGTCATAATCAAACTCTCTTAGATATGGTTCTTTCTATGATGTCAGTTACAGATTTACCTTTGTCGTTTTGGGGTTATACATTAGAAACAACCGCATTCACTTTAAATAGGGCACCATCTAAATCCGTTGAAACGACGCCATATGAATTATGGTTTGGGAAGAAACCTAAATTGTCGTTCCTTCAAATTTTGGGTTGCGAAGCTTATGTAAAAAAGTTACAGCCCGACAAGATTGAACCCAAAGTGGAAAAATGTGTCTTCATAGGATACCTGAAGGAAACTATTGGGTATACCTTCTATCATAGATCCGAAGGCAAAATATTCGTTGCCAATAATGGATCCTTTCTAGAGAAGGAGTTTCTCTCAAAAGAAGTGACTGGAAGGAAAGTAGAACTCAATGATTTTGTTGAACCTTCTCTCGGATTTGAGAGTAGCGCAACACCGGAAGAAGTTCCGGTGGCGCCTACACCAATAGGAGAGGAAGCTAATGATAAATATCATGAAACTGTGGTCAAAGTTACTACGGAACCTCGCAGGTCGACGAGAACTCGTACTTCTCCCGATTGTTATGATCCCGTTATGTGTGTCTTGTTGGTGGATAACACCGATGACCCTGCGACATATGAGGAAGAAATGATGAGCCCATATTCAAATAAATGGAAATAAGTAATGGAATCCGAGATTGGATCCATGTACGAAAACCAAGTATGGACTTTGGTGGACTTACCAGATGGCCGGAAGGCTGAAGAGAACAAATGGATTTTGAAGAAGAAAACTCATGTTGATGGTAATGTAACTGTCTATAAAGCTCGACTTGTCGCAAAAGGGTTTCAACAAATTCAAGGTGTTGACTACAATGAGACATTATCAGCGGTAGCAAAGCTAAATTCTGTGAGGATTTTGTTAGCAATCGCTGCATATTATGATTATGAGATATGGTAGATGGATGTCAAAATAACGTTCCTCAATGGAGACATTTATGAAGAGTTGTATATGGTACAACCCAAAGGGTTTGTTGATCCTAAAGGTTCTAACAAGGTATGCAAACTTCAACGATCCATTTACGGATTGAAGCAAGCATCCCGAAGTTGGAGTCAACATTTTGATAAGGTGATCCAAAGTTTTGGTTTATACAAACTTATGGAGAAGCTTGTATTTACAAGAAAGTGAGTGGGAGCTCTATAGCATTCCTAGTACTATATGTGGACGACATATTGTTGATTGGGAATGATATAGACCTTCTTAAAAGTGTCAAAGATTATTTGAATAATAGTTTTTCAATGAAGGATCTTGGTGAAGCTGTTTACATATTAGGCATAAAGATTTATAGAGATAGATCAAAATGCCTAATATCATTATCATAGCGTACCTATTTGGACAAATTTATAAAGAGGTTTGGAATGGAAGATAGAAAGAAAGGGTTCTTGCCCATGTTGCCCAATACGACCTTGAGTAAAACTCAAAGTCCTCCTACTACAGAAGATAGAGAAAGCATGAGTAAGACTCCCTATGCCTTAGCCATACGATCTATCACGTATGCCATGCTATGCATTAGACTCGACATTGCATATGTTGTTAGTTTGACTAGCAAATATCAAAGTGATCTAGGGGTGGACCATTGGACAGCGGTAAAAAACATCCTTAAGTACTTGAGAAGAATTAAGGATATGGTTATTTCTTATGGAGGTGACAAACAACTCGTTGTTAATGGTTGAACCAATGATAATTGGAACACCGATCCGGATGATTCTAAATCTCAATATGGATACTTATTTACTTTGAATGGTGCAGTAGTGAGCTGGAGGAGTGCAAAGCAAAGCGTTGTGGCGAGATCTTCAATTGAATCGGAATAAATAGCTGCTTTAGAGGCTTCACAAGAGGCGATATGAATGAAGGAGTTCATTATAGAGATTAGTGTGGTTTCCAGTGCGCTGGACCCAATGTCTATCTACTGTGATATCATGGGTGTCATAGCCAATGCGCAAGAACCAAGGACACACAAGAAGCTAAAACATATCAAGCTACGTTTTCACGCAATTCGAGAGCATGTCTAAGATGGTGACATAAATATTTGCAAAATACACACAAATCTGAATGTGGAGGATCCGTTGACTAAACCCCACCCGAGGGCAAAACATGACCATCACCAAACCGCCATGGGTATTTGGTATATTACCACGTAATCTAGATTAGTTGACTCTAGTGCAAGTGGGAGACTTTTGGAGATATGCCCTAGAGGCAATAATAAAAGTAGTTATTGTTATATCTTTGTGTTGATGATAAATGTTTACATTCATCCTATAATTGTATTAACCGGAAACATTAATACTTTTGTGATTTGTAAACTTGTTAGAGTCCCTAGTGAAGCCTCTTTGTAACACTAGCTTGTTGGTTAATAGATGATGATGGTTTCCTAATCATGAACATTGAGATGTTATTAATAACAAGATCATTTCATTAGGAGAATGGTATGCTGTACATACTCGTATAGATAAGCGTAGCCTAAATCCTTCGACCATGAGATCATGATAATCACCATCACCGGAAGGATGCTTTGATGACATCAAACACCACTTCATAACTGGGTGGTTATATAGGTGGCATTGAGTATTCATAAAGTATGTGTTGAATCACATGGATCAAGAGTGGGATTTCTCCATCCATATGACAAATACATATACTCTAGGCCCTCTCGGTGGAATGTCATCCAATTAGCTTGCAAGCATGTGACTGGCTCACAAGGGATCACATATCACACGAACGAGTAAAGAGTACTTATCGGTAATGAGGTTGAACTAGGTATGTAGAGATACCGACGATCAGACTTCGGATAAGTAAAATAACACGAGATAGAGAAATTGTTATCGTATGTAAATGGTCCATTGGATCGAAAGTAATTGTAGAAATATGTGGGAGACATATGAATTTCCATATTCATCTATTGGTTATTGATCGGAGAAGAGTCTCGGTCATGTCTACATAATTCACGAACCGTAGGGAGACACACTTAAGGATTCGATGTTCTTTAGTAGATATGGAATGTGAGTAAGAAGACCGAATGTTGTTCGGAACCTTGGATGGGATCCGGGATATCACGAGGAGATCTGGAATGGTCTGGAGAATAAGATTCATATAAGGAAAGTTCAATTCCGGAGTTCGGGAATGATTCCGGTGTTTTCATCGGAATGGTCTAGAAGGGTCTAGAAGGTTCACCGAACCGGAAGGGGAAGGGTACATGAATGTGTCATGACAAAGTGGAATGATTGCATCATGTCCTAGGTCACTTGGCTATGAATTTGAAAGAAATAAATTAAACTCCAAAATTGGAAGTCAAAATGCAAGTTTGAATAGTCAAACTAGGACAATGGTTCCTGGTGGAGGGAAGAGAGAAAACCTCCTGTTTCTCCACCGCGCCGGCCAAGGAGAGGGACTTGGGGGAGGATTTGACATCCCCGACCCCTAGCTGCCCCTTCCTCTCATAAACAGAGGGGAGGGGCTACCCCAAAGAAGACCACCGCAACCCCACCCCACGAGCCCGCCACCGCTGCCCAAGTCGACGCTGGCCACGCCTTCTCCTCTCCGATGTCTAAACCCTGGAACACCGGAGAACCCTACTACTCCATCCTACCTGCTCTGGCTTTAGGCAAACCCTGTTGGATGTTCGATCTACTTCCGACACCATGCCATCGTGCTACCGGAATCGCGAGGCGAGAACTACAACCTCCGCTGCCTGCTGGAACAAGGTAGAGGAAGGTATTCATCGAGTACCGAACTTGTGACCAACTGCGGGAGCGCTGCTGGAACGTGGCGCTGGAAGGATCGTTTACACGATCTTGAGATCGGCAAGTGTACGACTACATCACCCACGAGAATCTGCTCTTATTAACCGCTTTGGAATCTTCGAGGGTGAGTACTCTAATCTACTCGTTGCTACAATCTAGTAGATATATTGTGTCTTTGGAATCTGCAGTAGAATTTTTTTCTTTTCCATGCTACGAACCCCTACACTTCTCTGTGAAGGAAACCTGTCTATATTGGGTCCCACATGTCAGCCTCTATATGAATTAAATGTGTCTATGATGGGTCCCTCATGTCAACCTCTATTTGAATTAAACGTGTGTATATATTTTGGACTGTTTTTTTGGGCCGAGTCTGCCGTCTTTAACCTTGGAAACATTGCTAGATTCAACAGCAGTTTATCTGGGTCCTAGATGTCAGCCTGAGAGTACAAAAAATACAACTCTATATTAACAAAAAATGCCTAGGATTCGAACTCGAGACCTCACCAGCGGTGAACTGGGTGCCTTGCCACTACGAAAGAAACCACTAATACTGTAAAAACCTTTAAGCCTTGCTATTATAACTTACTGATTTATCTCCTTAAAAAGAATTTTTGACCAATTTTATCTCCCATCAAATAATAAGGCGGCACCTATCACATGCCAAAATTTACAAAATTTTGAAATGTGAAAAATAAATAAAGAAAATAAATAATTGTTGAAATTTAGGGTGAAAAGAAACTTTTTGCTTCTAAATGGAAACTTCAAAACCCTTCTTGAACAAAATTTGAATGAAAAGGGAATCCAAAAAAATTTCAATCAAGTGAAATGCATTCATTAATGAATGTATTTTGAAATTTAAATACTTGGAAAAGTTAAACCAAAACCCTAAAACCTTAATGGAAGAAAATCATTTCCAAGATCTCCCTAAGACTATGAATTTCATACATATAAAAATTTAGCAACGAACATTTATAAATGATCAAAAATGATAAACAAAAATATTATAAACCAAAGAAATTGGTTTCATTTAATTTGTAGCCATGGATAAAAACTTCTGAATTAATAAGATAAAAGGAAATAATTTCCAAAGCTAATAAAGTTCCTAACTAAAATCCATGCCAAACATGTGAGCAAAATAATCCTAAAAGGATTTAAAAATATAAACAAATATTAAATAAAATTATACAAATTGGAATCACCAATTTTGGATCTATAAATAAAAAGATATGGATTTTATAAGATAAAGAAATAAATAAATAAGGAATATTTGAAAGCCAAATTAAATCTTGGCCAAAACCATAAACAAATGGAAGTTATTGAATAATAAAAAGGATTAAAAGGTTATTTAAATAAAATCATAAGGATTGAACAATATTCAATTTTATTTAAATAAAGAGAAATTACCTAAACTAAATAATAAATTCCAAGGAAATTATTTTAGAAGACAATTTAAATCTTCAATGAAATCCATAAGAAAATGGAACAAAGATACTTCAAATCCAAATAAAATAAGGGATAAAGAATAATCAAATAAAAACATATCGGATTAATCTAATTATATTTAAATGAATACAAAATCCCTAATGTAAATGATTTATTAAATCTTGAGAAAATAATAATTTGGAATTTGCCAAGTGGAATAAAAGTTATTCAATTAACTTAAATGGAATAAAATAATTATTTGAATAAAATTTATATGGGATTAAAACCATATTTGATTTTATTTGAATAAAGACAATTGCCATTTTAAATGAATATTAAATCATATTAAAATAGTTTAAATAATTTAGAGTTGGCTAGAGATTTCTTGGAAAAATACGATCCCCTTTCGATTCATAATGAGACGGGACTAATTCTATTTTTATTCTATAGATTATTTCGCTTAGTACTATGTATAGAAGGGAGGAGCCGTATGAGATGAAAACCTCATGTACGGTTTTGAAACTGAGATTTTTTGAATAGAATGAATGACCGTAACGGTGAATTATTTACCACCCTAATGAATAAATAAAACCTACTTTAAAGGTTTGGTAAAATTGGAATTCAAATGGAAAACATATTTAAAACCCTATTTAAATAAAGATAAAGGTCTATTTTAAATAAATATTAAACATTATGAGAATATAACAAATATTCTAAAGGGATTGTTAAACCACACTATATAAACAGAATGAAAACCCTACTAAAATTTAGAAAAAGATTTGAAAAGAAATTTGAATGCAAATGAGGTTTGAATTCAAATGAGGTTTGAATTCAAAATAGAAAAATCAGAAAATAAAAAGGAAAAGAAACAGAAAAGAAAAAATAAACAAACCCAGCCCAGCCGAAGCCCACCTCCCTCTCCCCACGAGAATTCTTTTCACACCCGCAGATCTACCCCCTCACTAACTAACGCCCCGACCCCACTACTTCCCCGTCATCGTCTTCCCCACCGCGACGACCACGCCCTCTCCCCGACCGTTTTTGCCGCTGATTTCTCTACGTAAATTCACGTTAATGGCTGATCCATTCTCGCCAGTAAGTACGCCCTCTTAAGCGCCCATGTCTCCCCTCTCTTTCCCCTCCCTCTCCATCCTCTTTCTGCCTCCAGGCTGCTCTGATTCTTCCTTGCACCGCCACTGCCCCGACGACCATTCCTGGCCGATTCCGGCGACACCCGGCCTCCCCTTGATCCCTGGCACCTACGAGCCTGCTCCCCATCTCCTTGCGCATCTGCCAATACCCCTAGCTATCCCGCGCGATCTTCGTAGCTTCGGCAAGGACAACATTTGCTCGCCTCCGCCGTCTTACCCCTCTCCGACGAGCTACCCAGGTAAAGTCCGACCGCCCCTCCCCATCTCAATGATGCTCCAGTACTCAACTCTTCTGTGGGCATCTAACGCTGCCTTTTTCGTGTCCTAGCGCGCCTTGTAACCTCGCCAGCAATCGCGAGCAGCACCGTGTGCCCCTATCCCTGCGGCAACCACGTCGAGAATCAGCGCATCCCTGCGAGTCTGGTAATGCTCTCGTCCCTCTCCCGTGCATCCTAGTTTCGCCGGACCGTCATTAACAGAGCGAGCCGCCGCTCGCCGTTGCCCCGGCGACGCCGCCAGTACTTGGTCACAGCGCCTTGAGCGATTAGATGTTGATCTAGTGGTCATGATAGAATCTTAAGCGAAGGGGTAAGTTTAAAATAGAAAACACCCACGTGGCCCTACCTATTGTTTAAAATAGAAAATAGATCTATTAGATGTTTAGATTTGTAAAATTCATAACTTTTGATCCACACGTCCAAATTTTACTAAATATATATCATTGGATTCAAAACAATGCAAACTTTCCAACCATGCCTTTAGTTTAGCATTTTACTTCTGGAAAATTGATTTTTTTACAGAAGCTTGTCTAGGCCTATTTTGGTTATAAAATTTATTCTAAAAATGATTTTAGGAAACCTTTTTCAAATGGTTTGATTTAAACTCTCTGAACCTAAACACTATATTTTGGATTTAAAAATGTATTTGAATAACCCTAGAAAATTATTCCTTTAAATAAAGGCATTTCTAGTAAAATACAATTACTGCTTTGAATTAAAAATGGTTTTTGAGTAAAACCTTTTGAAAATGGATTTGTTCAAAACACTTTGACCATAAACACTACATTGGTGTTCAAAAATATATTTGGCTAACACTAGAAATTATTACTTTGATTTAAATCATTTCTAACAAAACAAAAATGATTTAAATGGCCTATTTTCACTAACTTAATTTTAAATGGTTTTGCCACTTTTATAAATGACCAATAGGTGTTTTAAAATATTTATAGCCTATTAGAAACCACTTTTCCAAATAAAACAATCTTTTGCATGCTTGCATGCATTGTTTTGTTTTCTTTATTTTATATAGTGAATTGTTTGAATGCTAGTTTGAATTTGTGCCTTGATTGAATTGTAGTGAAATTTGAAGAGTGAGACTATTTCAATATCAAGGATTGAACCTATATTATCTACCAAAAAGGAAAGTGGTACGTCATACTTTTGTCCCGTTATTTTCACTATGCATTAGTGATATTTTGAGTAGGACTTTCATGGAATTTTCTAAGTATAAGCTATGCCTTGGGAAATCCTAGTAGATGATGCCTTATTAGATTTCCCTAAGTTAAGATTCTTTCTACTATCATGATCATCCTAGCTAGTATAAAACAAGGGTGGATTATATTCATGCTATGAAATATTGCTAAGTCTATGACTTGTGTTTTGTTTAATAAAACAACTATGTGAAAGAATCACCTAGGTGGAATGGTGTGAATGGGTTATGTTGAGTGGTTACACAGGGCCCCATATTTATGGCCTACCCTAGTGTATATCACTTGTGGAAAGCCACCTAGGAACAAAGAGATTTGAGATGTCAAATGTTGAGAAGCTTCAAGTGCAGCCACATGGCAATATGGGCTCTGCCTGGATGATATAGATTACAATAACTTAGCCAGATGCACAGAAGTGCACCACCTCTCGAGAGAGTAAAATCTAAGTACTTAGCCGTGTCCTCAACAATGGACAATTTGAGCATCAAAACTTGGAAGCTATCAAGTATCTCCACATCCCAATTTCTAAGGTAAAAAGTTGTGGTTGAACAAGGGTTTAAGGATCACTAATTTCTATTGGTAGATGCCTTGGGTGATTTTTACAAACAAAAACTTGGTGTTTTCAACTTGGAAAACCTTATTTTGAGCAAAGCAAGCCTAAGCTCCACTTAGCCATATGCATATAGATGATAAATACCACTATTCTACCATAGTATCACTTGCCAATACAATTCAAATGTATTGACCCTTGTGGCTGTAACTTATTATGTTGCAGGTTTGTTTGATGTTAGTGAAGTGTGTTGAATAGGATTACAAGTCTACAACTAACATGATTGCCTGTGGCACTTTGAAGATGAAGGACTCCATGCTACTTAGTTATATTTGCTACATTGTAATGAGATAGCCAAATGAGCTATGTAAGATGTAATGAATTATTTTATTCCTGGTTATAAAGTTGTATTATGACCTTTGTTTCTTGATATTACATCTTAAACTATGGATGATAGATATTGATCCAGGGACTAGCATTGTAAACACAGGGATCTCTACCTAATCAGGTTGGGACCTCTACAGATGGTATTAGAGCACTGTGTGGCCTATACGATTGTAACCCTAGGATTGGACAAAACCCGATAGAAAAATAGGAGTTGTATTGTTCAAAATATTATTTACAAACAATCTTGTAAACTCTTTTCTCAACCTTTTTGTTTTGATTCTACATATCCTCTCTTTTCAAACTAGATGGACAAAGACTTCAACTTGAGCAAAGACTTCAATATCACCACTGACTTCAACTACAATATCACCAAGGACTTCAACTTGGACATCACTAAGGACTACAAGTAAGACAAGAATATTACTCAAGACTTGGATACTAAGGAAACACAACTTAGAAGGAACCATCATCACCTTTGAAGCTTGTGACCAAGATGCAAGAATTTTTCCAAGGAAACCATAATCTCATTCATGAAGAAACAACTAAGAAGAATGGAATGATCTCAAGAAAATCCCATAGTTGGACCACCATACTAGCGATTAGCTTGATCACACCAACTTATGTGGTGTAGCAAAAATATTTTGTTGCCTAAAAATGTGCTTGAACCTTGTTGTTTGATTGGAATATTTGGTTGTGATTGCTTGCATTTGCTTGTGTGAATTGTTGTGTGTGATTAGAATTCTCCTCTCGAAATATTTTGGCTATTATAATCCCAATCCAACCCAAACAGATGACTTCTCCAAGAGACTCCAACATCAAGAATGGTGACAACAACAACCAACAGGTGCACATGCGAGAACAACTACTAGCAAGTCAAGACTAGTTGAATCAATTGAGAACACAGTTTTTAGCCAACAACAATGAGTTATACCCAACCATACAAAAGTTTTTGGAAATCCAATCCCAATTGTTGCAAAGGATGACAAATCAAATGATCAACATGAGAAACAACTCTTCCCAAAGTGATTGTGAAAACAATGATTTCAAAGATGATATTATGGAAGGAACTCAAGCTTGCAATATTTGTGGAGACATAGTACACACTTACAAAGAGCATGTGGATCAATGCCCTAATTGTGAAGAAAAACATCCAACTAAACAATGCCCCACATCTCAAGTGACTTGTTTCCTATGTGAAGGAAATGATCATGTCCCTATCCAATGCCCCATTTACCCCATAGTTCAACAAATGAAACAAGATGGAATGCATCAAATGTTTGGAAACCTCCATAAGGCTACCAATAAGGATGAAGGCAAAGTCAGAACCATGCCTCATAAGGCCACATCCAAAGTGACCACCAAGTATTGCTTCTCATGTGGAGAAGAAGGTCATATCTCTAGTGACTATCCCAAGAAGAGAGAAAGATTTCCCACGTTTGTGGTAAAATATGAAGAGCATGAACTACAAGAACTCCTAGCTTTGGAGATACCCAAGAAAAAGAAGAAATGCCCCAACCCTAGCAAGAAGGACATTACCGAAGAGAAATTTTATAATTGTAAAGAGATGGGACACTATGCCAATGAATGTCTGTCAACACCCGAATTTTTAATCCCAGATGCCTGTTATGCCATACATCGCAATCCCAGGATTACCATTTTTGCGAGACATAACAGATTTGGATACCACAATACATCATCCATTACAAACCATACATAAGGTCTAACACAAATAAGGATCTCATGATCCAGTTCTCACTACAACTCAAGAAGCAGAAATACGTAATAATAACGGTAGCGTAGGCGAACCTCCATATTCGGGGTCATAGGCAATGCTGACGATCGGAGATGATACTAGTGGTCGTAACATTACTGGGGTCCTTCGTCGTGGTACTCCTCTTCATAGTTTGGCCACGGGAATAGCCAGGGACAAAGCCATGAGTACTCTTTAAGTACTCGCAAACTAGTACCAACAAGTGAAGGGGTTTTTTGTAATAGGACACTAAGCTCTAGGGTTGTTTTGCAAAAAGCCACATTTACCTCTACTAAGTTCAGAAGCAAGAAAATCTAGTTGAAATTTTATAACACCTAAGTGGGAACTTGAATTTCATATCACAACTCTGTTGTGGTGAAGTCAAAATCTCAACTCATTTCACAAGTTGTTTTGAAAACATCTGATGGGGGAACAGTATGGCCACTCCAAATGTCCATAACCGCGAACGCGGCTATTCTAATAGTTTGACACTCTGTAGAGATTGTACACTTTCACCACAACATTCGATACATCCGTCAGGAACAAATCCTGAATTCACAATACTCAGTATGCGGATAATCAATCCTAACCTTTAATTACACGCTCTAGTATAAGCACCTCTCCTGTGAGTTTGGCCTCCCAACCATGACCAACTGTCATCTTGGGTACTGCACAGGCGGACAATCTTCACAATGCAGCCTCAGCTCAGACCTTGGACATGAGGGAACCCATACTAAAGTATATAAGTTTCCAGTCAAGCCCTACCCAAATTTCGGGTATTGTGGTTGTACGGTAAAATTGGAATTGTATCGCATCCAGACAACCATCAGTTTTATAAAGGGATAAGGCTCATGCCTTAACATTTTCATCATCAAAATCATCTGGTGTTCGGAAACACATGTCAAAACATCTCAGTAGAATGACTCATCATTCTAAGGTTTTCATAACCATTTTCCACCAAGTATTCCCATCTAAAGTTGATCAAGTTTTATTCTTAGTACTAGCATCTACAAGTGGGGGGTGAGTACTAATGAGGGGTGGTAAACAAGTGTAGTTTAACTAGGTTCAATCTCATGCCTTAGGGTGACATCAAGATTATCTAGCTTAGGCCAAGTTTAATGCTCTTCATGCAACCTTCAATTATCTTCCTAGAATCTACAAGTCACTTAAGTAGACTCTAAGTAATAGCTTTGATAAAGAAATAAAGTATAAATCTTGCAAGTAAAACTAGGAGGGGTATCAAGTGGGTATGATCACATATGCTTAAGGAATCTAGTGTTAGCTTGCTCAATCAACTAGTAGTATTAGGCTTGCATAGGTATTAGTACCATCTTGCCTTGTGCAGAGTAGTGGTTGAAGTTCTCCTCGGCTTCTTCTTCGTAGTATCCTCCTTCCTCCTCGTATCCTTGGTCGGTACTAGCGTCTATGAATAAATACGAGGTACACAATCACCAAACAATACTTAACTATTTTCAATCATCACACAAAGGTGTTCTATATATGATCTAGCATCATCACTAATATCACAAGAATAAAGCATTTGTCTTATTTATTCATTTGTTTAGAAAAGTAATTTCTACTCATTGAAAAACTACTTAAGATTTAATATTCTCCAACTCAAACATGGGATCATGTTGACACATGTCATCACCACATATTTCAGTACATGGGAATGTGACTTAAAGTGGTGTCACAATTTAATAAGGTTTAACCTTTTATTTCAATTAAATAAAGTGAATAGAAATGCCTATGTGGCATTCTTTTTTTACTTGGACATTATTTCTATAAGTAAACCCATATGTTTTTATATATTCGGAAAGGTATGATAAAATGTGATTTTTGAGAGTTGAAATCAACTCAAAAGCTATTATGGTTGAAATTTCAAAAATGTTTGAAGGCAGAAAAGCTTCTGAATTGTTATTTTTACCAAGGTTGATTTACATATCCAAATGACATGAATCCAACGGTCTTGGATTAAGCATTTCAATACCTATCTAACAAAATTGGTTTCATGCAATTTGGTTCACTGAATCGAGCTAGGTTGATTTTTGAAACTAGGTACAGAACTGAGTTTGAATATAAATAGAAAAAGCTAAATTCAAACGAGTGGGCTGCGCGGGAAAGGTTATTGGGCCGGCCTGGTGTCACTCTGCAGTGCGGGGCGCAACTGACAGGGGGGTTCCACCTGTCAGTGGCTCATAACACACGAAGCAGTATGGAGTGATCTCGGCCGCACGGTGTAAGTCTAATCGAACGGCTACGGCTCATCGTCCATGTCGGGCAGCGCCGGCGAGACAGAACCCTAACGCGGAAGGTGGGGGTCGTGGGAGGCTCACCGGGGCTCGGGCGAGGGTTGGCGATGGGGGAAAACAACAAAGTCGATGACGGCGATTCTCCTGGCACCGGCAGCTCCTCCTAGAGCGGCTCCAATCGATGGATTTCTTCTTCTGCAGCAGCGGCGGGCTCTGGTGAAATTCCGGTGATGCGCTGCTCGCCTTGCTCCGGGAGTGAGGTGGGGTGGTTCTGGTTGAGTGGGGAGTGGAATGGTGTGAAGAAATCGAGCGGGGGATGCCTCTATTTATAGTGGCGAGAGGGGACCGACGGGCACGGGCTGAGCTCGTCGTGGTCGACGGCCTAGAGGGCTATCGGAGTGGGCGACGGTAGGGGGCGGTGCTGTGCTCCCTGGGGAAGATCAACGGCATGGTGGCGAGGCGTGGGGCGGTGCTGATCGGTCGGAACGCTTCGGCGCTCTGAGCGTGCCCGACGGAGGTTTTGATGCCGCGCAGCGCGCGTGGTCCGCGTGGCGGCGAACGGGCGTATCTGCGGGGTTGCTGGGGTGGTGGTGATCACGCGTGCACACGGCGAAGGCGGCGCTCGGGGGTGGCGCACGGGCGCGCTCTCGGCATGCTCGCAGAGAGGATTGGCATGGCGTGGGCGTGTGGTCCAATAGCTTTCATTGCTCGAGGATGGGATAGGGAGTGGCGCTGGGGTGCTAGCTAGCTCCCAGACAAGGTTGGAGAGTCTAGTGTTGCTCGTAGCTTGCTGTCGACCATGGGGTGGCAATGGTGCTCTCGGCCTGCTCACCATTGATGACAATGGACAGCTTACACTGGTGCTAGAGATTAGTTAAGGTTGCTAGATGATCTAAAAAAGCTAGTTGTAACCAGAGAGGGAACAAGTTGGGCCCAAAACACTGCTCAACATAGTGTTTTTGATTTTGTTGATTTGAATCTGCAACCTGTTTGATGAAATGGCCGCATGAACTTAAGTTTTGAATTTTGAAAATATTTTTGGTGGGTGTGCTAGGCATGTGTTGAGGGTTCTGTGGATGCTTGGGTTTTGAAAATTGAGCTTGTTTGAGTGGTTTTTTAAATAGTGGGATCTTCCCATCTGAAATACATTCAATTTTAAACTGTCATTTAAACTAAGCATTTAAATGTTGTTGGATGATCACAAAGTGGGCCTTGGTACCTTGTTATGATTAATATCAAGGGGTGCAAAGATCCATACATGTTTCTGTTAAGTTCTGAAAGTTAGGGATATCCAAAGTAGGCATGGGAGTTAATTTGGACAAAGTGACCATTCACTTAATTTATTTGTTTTGACTTGTTTGTCTTTGGGAAAAGTTTGGGGATTGTTTAGATGATGTTTATTTCACCTAAGAATCATTTTACAAGCAAAGAAACACAGAACCATGGCAATTCAAAAGAATCCAAATTTTAATACACACACATATGAATGCTTTCATATTTTTAATTAGAAAAGTTTTTGTTAAGCCTAAATTTGATGATTACAGTTTGATGATCAAAGTTTAATATTTTTGGGATGTTACAAACCTTCCCCCCTTAAACAAAATATCGTCCTGAGATTTGAAAAAGGACGAAAAGATTACCTAGGATTTGAAGAGATCGGGAAACTCCGTCCTGATGTGATCTTCGCGCTGCCAGGTAGCTTCCTCTTCTGTGTGGTTGCTCCACTGAATATTGAGAAACTTGATGCTCCGGGTTCTGGTAGTTCTAAAAGCTTCTTCAAAAATACGGATGGGTACTTCAGGATAGGTCAGGTCATCGTTGATCTCTATGGTACGGTGATCAATATTCTTGAACACTTCAGTCTTCTCTAGAACTTCGAGGCACTTGCGAAGTAATGAGATATGGAACACAGTGTGCTTGGCTGGCATCTCTTCGGGCAGTTCCAATTGATACGACACTTCTCCTTGACAGTTCAGAATCTTAAAGGGTCCGATATATCTGGGGGCTAACTTTCCTTTGAGTTGGAAATGTTGCATTCCTTTCAATGGTGACACTTTCAGATAGACAAAATCTCTTGTGTTGAAGGCGAGGTCTCGACGTCTCTTGTCGGCGTAACTCTTTTGTCTGGACTGGGCGGTCTTGAGGTGCTCACGAATCTTGTGAACCTTCTCTTCTACTTCTCGTAGGATGTCAGGTCCGAAAATCTGACTCTCTCCTACTTCCGACCAGTTCAAAGGGGTGCGACACTTTCTTCCGTACATGAATTCAAATGGGGCCATTTGCAAACTAGCTTAATAACAGTTGTTGTATGAAAATTCTGCGAACGACATACTATCTTCCCACTTAGATCCATATTCTAACACACATGCTCTCAGCATATCTTCGAGTATTTGATTTACTCGCTCCGTTTGTCCGTCGGTTTGAGGGTGATAAGCGGTGCTGAAATCTAGTCGGGTTCCTAAACCTTCTTGGACTTTCTTCCAGAATCTCGAGGTAAACTGAGATCCTCGATCCGATACGATGTTCTTGGGACTCCATGCAAATTGACGATTCTAGCGATGTATAACTCCGCTAGCTTCAAACTCTGATATGTGGTCTTGACGGGTAAGAAATGGGCGACTTTGGACAATCTGTCCACTATGACCCAGATAGAGTCATTTCCCCTACTAGAAGTAGGCAATCCGGTGATAAAGTCCATTCCAACAGAATCCCATTTCAATTCAGAAATCTGCAATGGTTGCAACAATCCAGCGGGTCTTTGATGTCCCGCCTTGACTCGCTGACATATATCACACTTGGCGATATAGCTTCCGATTTCTCTCTTCATCTTATGCCACCAAAATTGTTCCTTGAAATCTTGATACATCTTCGTTCCTCTGGGGTGGATAGAATAAAGAGTATCATGAGCTTCCTTCAGAATAACTTCTTTCAACTCAGAATCTGCTGGTACACAAAGGCGTCCTTTGTACCACAGAACTCCTTCTTCGTCTTCGGTGAATCCAGGTACTTTGCTTGTACCGATACGACGCTTGATTCCGTCGATACTAGCATTTCCTTTATGCGCCTCTTTGATCTGGCTGATCAAAGTGGGTTGAAGTTCTATTCTAGCCAAAAATCCTTCACGCATTAATTCCATTCGAAAATCTTCCATCTCTTTGTGCAAGCTTGGTTGCTCCTTCAAGATCATAGAGTTCAAGCGGTACGCCAATCTGCTAAGGGCATCTTCTACCACGTTGGCTTTACCGGGGTGATAGTGAATGTCTAGATCGTAATCCTTGATTAGCTCAATCCATCTTGTCTGTTTCATATTCAGCTCCTTCTGAGTGAATATATACTTCAGGCTCTTGTGATTCGAATAAATCTCACAACGATTTCCCATCAGGTAGTTCCTCCATGTCTTCAGGGCTAGAACTACGGCTGCGAGTTCGTGTTCATGGGTTGGTAATTTTGCTCATGTTGTTTCAGTTGTCGAGATAGATAAGATATAATTTTGCTCATGTTGTTTCAGTTGATGATTAGAGTTTGATGTTCCAAGTTTAATAATTTTGGGATGTTACAATGTCCAGAATAGAAGAATAACCAAGGAAACAAACAAGAGGCAATGACACCAAAGAAGGAGAAGGATATTAGCCAAGTGATGTGTTTCAAATGAAAAGAGCTAGGCCATTATGCAAACAACTGTCCAGAGAAACTACATCAAGACCCCAAGTAAGCCAAGATGTAATCTAGTCAAATATCTTTTGAGGGTGGTAGTACCCTAGTTTCCTTGAAGCACTAGCCTTCCCAAATCTCGGGACGAGATTTCTTTTAAGGGTGGTAGCCTGTCACATCCCAAAATTTTCCAAATTTTGAAATGTTAAAAATAAACAAAATAAAATAATTGTTGAAATTTAGGGTGAAAAGAAACTTTTTGCTTCTAAATGGAAACTTCAAAACCCTTCTTGTAAAAAATTTGAATGAAAAGGGAATCCAAAAAAATTTCAACCAAGTGAAATGCATTCATCAACGAATGTATTTTGAAATTTAAATACATGGAAAAGTTAAACCAAAACCCCAAAACCTTAATGGAAGAAAATCATTTCCAAGATCTCCCTAAGACTATGAATTTGATCCATATAAAAATTTAGCAACGAACATTTATAAACTAACAAAAAAGGATAAACAAAAATATTATAAACCATAGAAATTGGTTTCATTTAATTTGGAGCCATGGATAAAAACTTGTGAATTACATAAGATAAAATGAAATAATTTCCAAAGCTAATAAAGATCCTAGCTAAAATCCATGCGAAATATGTGAGCAAAATAATCCTAAAAGGATTTAAAAAGATAAACAAATATTAAATAAAATTATACAAATTGGAATCACCAATTTTGGATCTATAAATAAAAAGATATGGATTTTATAAGATAAAGAAAGAAAGAAATAAATAAGGAATATTTAAAAGCCAAATTAAATCTTGGCCAAAACCATAAACAAATGGAATTTACTGAATAATAAAAATGAGTAAAAGGTTATTTAAATAAAGTCATAAGGATTAAACAATATTCAATATTATTAAAATAAAGAGAAATTGCGTAAACTAAATAATAAATTCCAAGAAAATTATTTTAGAAGACAATTTAAATCCTGAATTAAATCCATAAGAGAATGGAACAAAGATAATTCAAATCCAAATAAAATAAGGGATAAAGAATAATCAAATAAAAACATATGGGATTAAACCATATTCTAATTATATTTAAATGAAGACAAAATCCCTAATGTAAATGATTAATTAAATCTTGAGAAAATAATAAATTGGAATTTTCCAAGTGGAATAAAAGTTATTTAATTAACTTAAATGGAATAAAAGAATTATTTGAATAAAATTTATAAGGGATTAAAACCATATTTGATTTTATTTGAATAAAGATAATTGCCATTTTAAATGAATATTAAATCATATCAAATTTAACACCCTAATGAATAAATAAAACCTACTGAAAAGGTTTGGTAAAAATTGGAATTCAAATGGAATTTGAAAACATATTTAAAACCCTATTTAAATAAATACAAAGGTCTATTTGAAATAAATATTAAACCTTATGAGAATATAAGAAATATTCTAAAGGGATTGTTAAACCACACTATATAAACAGAATGAAAACCCTACTGAAAATTTAGAAAAAGATTTGAAAAGAAATTTGAATTAAAATGAGGTTTGAATTCAAAAAAGAAAAATTAGAAAAGAAAAAAGAAAAGAAACATAAAAGAAAAAAAATGAAACAAACCTAGCCCAGCAAACCAGGCCCAGTCTATCCCAGCAGTAGCCGACCTCCCTCTCCCCCCGAGAATTCTTTTCACACCCGCAGATCTACCCCCTCACTCAATGACGCCCCGACCCCACTACTTCCCCGTCATCATCTTCCCTACCGCGACGACCACGTCCTCTGCATAAATTCATGTTAATGGCAGATCAATCTTCGCCAGTAGGTACGCCCTCGTAAGATCCCATGTCTCCCCTCTCATTCCCCTCGCTCACCATCCTCTCTCTGCCTCTAGGCTGCTCTGATTCTTCCTCGCACCGCCACTATCCCGACGACCATTCCCGGACGATTCTGGTGACACCCGTCCTTCCCTTGCTCCCTGGAACCTACGAGGATGCTCCCCATCTCCTTGCGCACATTCCAATACCCCTAGATAACCCGCGCGGGCTTCGTAGCTTCGGCAAGGACAACATTTGCTCGCCTCCATCGTCTGCCCCCACTCTGACGAGCTACCCTGGTAAAGTCTGACCGCCCCTCCCCATCTCAATGATTCTCCAGTACTCAAATCTTCCGTGCGCATCTAATGCCGCCTTTTTCGTGTACTAGCGCGCCTTGTAACCTCGCCAACAACGATGACTAGAAGCTCCGGACACCGACGACAATTACGGCGAGCAATCGCCAGCAGCACCGTGCGCCCCTGTCCCTGCGGCGACCACATCGAGAATCAGCGCATCCCTGCGAGTCTGGTAATGCTCTCCTCCCTCTCCCGCGCATCCTAGTTTCGCTGGATCATCGACAGAGCGCCGCCATTGCTTCCGTTCCCAAGATTTGGTCACAGTACCGAGGCATTAGATGTTGATATAGTGGTCACGATAGAATCTTAAGCGAAGGGGTAAGTTTGCATCTGTACCATGCGATTCAAATAAGCTCCTGCGGTCCACAGAGCACGATCCGTGCGAACCGGTACCAGCGAATAGGAAATACCCACGTGGCCCTACCTGTTGTTTAAAATAGAAAATAGATCTATTAGATGTTTAGATTTGTAAAATTCATAACTTTTGAGCCACACGTCCAAATTTTATAAATTATATCATTGGATTCACAAAAATGCAAACTTTCCAACCATGCCTTTAGTTTAGCATTTTTCTTCTGGAAAATTGATTGTTTTTGCAGAATCTTGTTTAGGCCTATTTTGGTTATAAAATTTATTCTAAAAATGATTTTAGGTTAAAACATTTTTCAAATGGTTTGATTTAAACTATTTGACCCTAAAAACTAATTTTTGGATTTAAAAATGTATTTGAATAACCCTAGAAAATTATTCCTTTGAATAAAGGAATTTTTAGTAAAATAAAATTATTCCTTTGAATTAAAAATGGTTTTTGAGTAAAACCTTTTGAAAATGGATTTTTTTAAAACAATTTGACCATAAACTTTAATATTGGTGTTTAAATATATATTTGGCTAACATAGAACTTATTAGTTTGATTTAAATCATTTCTAGCAAAACAAAAATGATTTAAATGGCCTATTTTCACTAACTTAATTTTAAATGGTTTTTCCACTTTTATAAATGAACAATAGGTGTTTTAAAATATTTATAGCCTATTAAAAACCACTTTTCCAAATAAAACAATCTTTTGCATGCTTGCATGCATTGTTTTGTTTTATTTATTTTATATAGTGAATTGTTTGAATGCTAGTTTGAATTTGTGCTTTGATTGAATTGTAGTGAAATTTGAAGAGTGAGACTATTTCAAGATCAAGGATTGAACCTATATTCTCTACCAAAAAGTCAAGTGGTACTTCATACTTTTGTCCCATTATTTTCACTATGCATTAGTGATATTTTGAGTAGAACTTGCATGTAATTTTATAAGTATAAGCTATGCGTTGGGAAATCCTAGTAGATGATGCCTTAGTATATTTTCCCTAAGTTAAGATTCTTTCTACTATCATGCTTATCCTAGCTAGTAGAAAACAAGGGTGGATTATATTCATGCTATGAAATATTGCTAAGTCTATGACTTGTGTTTTGTTTAATAAAACAACTATGTGAATGAATCACCTGGGTGAAATGGTGTGAATGTGTTATGTTGAGTGGTTACACAGGGCCCCATATTTATGGACTACCCTAGTGTATCTCAGTTGTGGAAAGACACCTAGGAAGAAAGAGATTTGAGATGTCAAATGTTGAGAAGCTTCAAGTGCAGCCACATGGCAATATGGGCTCTACCTGGATCATATAGGTTGCAATAACTTTGCCAGATGGACAGAAGGTGGTAGGGGTGATAGTTTTGGAACGCGTTCATTTGGTCTAAGGAAAGGCTTCTGAAAGATCTTGTATCGATGCATGTCGAGTCTTGTGGAGAAAGTGCACCACCTCTCGAGAGACTAAAATCTATGTACTTAGTCGTGTCCCCGACAATGGACAATTTGAGCATCAAAACATGGAAGATATCAAGGATCTCCTCATCCGAATTTCTAAGCTAAAAACTTGTGGTTGAACAAGGGTTAAAGGATCACCAATTTCTATTGGTAGATGCCTCGGGTGATTTTGACAAACAAAAACTTAGTGTTTTCAACTTATAAGGAAAACCATATTTTAAACAAAGTAAGCCTAAGCTTCACTTAGCCAAATGCATATAGATGATAGATACCACTATTCGACCATAGTATCACTTGGCAATACAATTCAAATGTATTGACCCTTGTGGATGTAACTTATTATGTTGCAGGTTTGTTTGATGTTAGTGAAGTGTGTTGAATAGGATTACAGAACGGTTCTCATACAGCACGCCTCTCCTCCCATTTCCTTCTTCTCTGGTTTGAGAGTCGACCCTCTTCCCCGAGGCCTCTCTCCTCTACTCCCCGGCGGAGCCGCCGCTTGGGGAGTGGGGAATGGAGTGCCTCGCCCTGTACAGAGTAGTTGTAGGTCGTCTGGTGTGATGCCGGAGTTGGGATTTTTTCCCGTAGCTGGCGGTGCAGCCTCAAATCTCGGCGGCAAGATCTGGGGACTTCTAGGGCTTCTTCTCTCCTCTTATTCACTCTGGTGGATAGAGTTGAACAACAGGGCGAAGGCCACCACCGTCTCTCATAAGCACCAGGGATGCTGATGAGCTGCCATGGTGGAAGTCGTCGGTGGCCTCCCTTCAGGTGAGCCCTTGGTGGAATAAGCACCTTTGTCTCATGCTTGATGGTTCTGCCTCTCTGTCCCTCCTATTGGGCGGCCTTGGTGGCGAGCGAGAGGAGGCTTTTGATGTTGTGGATGTTGGGCATAAGAGATGGTTCGTCGGGTTAGTGGAGCATGCGACCTGGGCAGAAGTTTCCAAGTGGCGGCGAAGCTTCGCCGTGGCTATCTTTGGTCACAGGAGTGGCCCTGCTGTGCTCGAGCTCTTCTCTCCTCCTTGGGTGGAGGATCAACTCCGACCTCGATGTGGCATCGTTCGCCGCTGCTTCCCCAAGTGGCCTAGTCCCCGGTGGAGGCATGGGTGGCCGCGTTCGGAGGTCGTCTCTGATCGGCGTTGAGAAAGGCAATGAGCATGGACTCAATTGCGTTTTTCTATATTTTTGTGGGGTGCTCTATGTAAAAGTTTGGGACCGGGTTGTATTTTTCCCTTTATCCAGTGTCCTTTTTGTAATTGTAACCCCACCGCCGATTAAATGCATGCTCTAGGTCCTTCGGGACCTTTCCCGTTCAAAAAAAAGAATCGGATTACAAGTCTATAACCAACTTGCTTGTCTGTGGAACTTTGAAGATGAAGTACTCCATGCTACTTAGTTATATTTGCTGCATTGTAATGAGATAGCCAAATGAGCTACGTAAGATGTAATGAATTATTTTATTCCTGGTTATAAAGTTGTATATGACCTTTGTTTCTTGATATTACATCTTAAACTGTGGATGCTAGTTATTGATCCAGGGACTAGCATTGTAACACAGGAATCTCTACCTTATCAAGTTGGCACCTCTACAGCACCCCTGGAAGCTAAACTAAAAACTGCAGGCGCTCTCAAAAAACGGCAGACAGAGTTTTTTTAAAAAAATTGAGAGATGGGGGCAATGACCAAAAGGCCAGATTTAAAAGAGTTTGGCTATTCTACATAGGCTGCTCTACATGGGCTATACTCTATAGGCTATTCTCCATGTCGTGGGTATGGCCACAACAGATGCTGCGATTAGCAGCAAGAAGTAGAACAAGGGGCAAGGGAGCCCAGCCATCTGCGGTGCGGGATGAGGGCACAGACACATGGTTTTACCCAGGTTCGCCCCCCAGAGGGTAAAGACCTACTCCTGCTAGATTGTATGATTGAGAGATTATAGTGGGAGAGCTCAGCGACTAGGCCGCGAGTCGACGGGTGTATGATGGAAAATAAGTGCTATGCGTACCCTAGGGAGGTTTATATAGGGATACCTCGCTAGGGTTTACAGATCTACAATCGAGTTGAATAAGGACTCGGAGGGGTTTGACCTAGTCCAACTAGGCCTACCTACGATTATGGGCCTTCAGCTTCCATTCTCCTGGCTCCTTCTTGGGTCGTGATCCAGTCGCTATCCTGCAGGCCCACTTGTTGGAAGTATGATCCAATAGGGAACGCGCTGTTGGGTACACCCCAGTCGGCATATCCCCATCAGTAGTCCCCGAGGTTATTGTTGATTCGTCGTAGGTGTTCTTTGGAAGTAGGAGTATACGGGTCCAATTTGGACGCCTAGTCAAATTGGCTATGGACTCTTCAATGAAGGAAAGAATCCTCAACATATATCTTTAGTCACAATATCAGCGACCATTCAAATTGCCATGGCAAGTAGTCGAATCGCAGCTTTGGCGAATGGGTCGGTGAGTCGAGTAGACGAAGTTGGACCATCATTTTTGGTCAAACTAGCCGTTGGGTAATCCAATGGTAATATCGGCGTAATCACCGCGCGGTAACGGCTCCTCCAAAACTGGCGGGAGGCAACCGCTATATAAGGAGAGTGATGGGGTAGTTTGCGAACCTTCCTCGCATTTCCTCCGATCCCGCGCACCCCTCAGTCTCCCATTTCCTCCCGATCCGGAACTTCCAGAGTGAGTTAGCGAAGCCAGATCTTCGATTCGATGGCGCCCCCGATGGAACTATGGGGAAAATCCAAGTGCACTAGGGATACACTGAAATCTTTCGAATACACGGGGATCCTCTGCGCAGGGAGATGGCGAATCCCCTCGTCCTGGGAGATGGAGCCGGATCCCCACGCCGGCGAATTCATCTGCTTCACCAGCCACCTGGAGAGAGGGCTGGGATTCCCCACCTTGATCTTCTTCCGGCGGTTCTACGCCTACTACGCCAACAAGCACTCCGATCTAGGGGCTCATAGCATCGAGCATCTTGCCATTTTCGTGGAGTTTTGCGAGTGATACCTGGGGTGCCGCCCCTACTTCCCATTGTGGCAGGAGCTGTTCCACGATCGCGTTGGCCGTGAAGGATCCACTGGCCCGATGCTGGCAGCGGGCGGACTCACATTTAAATTGAAGAACAAGGCCCCCTTCGTTGACCTCATGCTGCCGAAGAAGGCGGCCAGCAAGTGGAAGAAACATTGGTTTTATGTTAGAGAGTCGACCCCGAACGGTGAGGTGTGGCTCCCAGCATATACCACCGAGCGGAGCGCGCCACGCCGACTGTAAGTGGCCAAACTCCCCCACTATCAGAGGATGGTCGTGGACGAGATGCTGATGACGATTCGACAGCTCAAGAAAGATGGGCTCAAGGCCATCAATTTGTACAATTGTTGGCTCGGGCGACGATTGGTGCCACTAGCTAGTCGCTCCTAATGGATGTACGAATACACCGGTAGGGAAGATGGGACCAAGGCCTACAACTCCGACTGGAAGGCCGACGACCACTCCGCCGCATTGAAGAAGATCACAGATGCGGATTACAACGATCCAAAGGCCGATATCGCCCCATACACCACGAAGCGTCGGGCGCCGATGGTGAGCCTTTTTACCTTGTGTGTCTTTGTAGTCACAAAAGTGCAGTTGCGGTTTGTTAACGTGTGCCTGTCTTTTCATCTATTCTAACTTTTGGAGGGCTTGCTCCCTCCCATCAACAACAAGAGCTATGAGGAGGTCAAGGAGGATCTGAGCGAGTCCTCCTCTGACGATGACGAGGCGGTGGAATTCGTCGCACCCGCGGCTCGGAAGACCCGCGGGCTGCAGCAGAATGAGCCCGAGGCTAGCCGGAGCCTCGAGGGACATGAGGGGGGAGAGGGCGACGCCCAAGAACATAGTTCGCGGCCCGTGTCCACACCGTCAAATAAGAAGTCGCCCGGGAAGAAGAAGGCGCCTAGAGTGGCGTCTCCGCCCCAGCTGCGAGTCGACTAGCGAAGCTGATGACGCAGAGGCCAAGGCATCGAAAAAAGCTCCGGAGGCGAGGGATCTAGACGTGGTGGAGAACGAGGTGCCTCTGGAATCAATTCCCCCTCCATTATCGACAGTATCGGGGCTTGGATCTACTTCAACCGCGAAGGCCTCCCCGTCGAAGGAGGCACCAGCGTCGATTGGACCAGAGCTTCCTGCGGCCACAGCCTCGTCTATGAAGAAGGCTGCAGTCTCATGGGCTCCTACCATGTTCGAGACGGGCATCAGTCGCAAGCTGGGCCCGGAATTGGAGAAGCCGGCGCACATCCGCACCGGCCTGCGTTATATCCCAGTTTCCAGGTACGTCCTTGCCATGTCGACTCGGAGTAGCATTTAGTAGTTGTTGTTTGAGTTGCTAGTCGTTCCTTTTGCAGGAATGGTGTGAAGAAGATTGGTCACCCTTCGGTGGCCAATGTACCACCAGTCGCCACAGGAGGGGAGGTTGATCCCTCGAAGAAGAGGAAGGGCGACGAAGCTGAGGCGCCCGCTGAGGGCGCAAAGAAGAAGAAAGGCGATGACTCCATCATAGTTTTGGATGAGCTAGCCGACGTGCCGAGCGAAGCTCCAACCAGAGTGGATACGGCCGCAAAGGTCGACATGGTCACGGGGTCGCAGTTTATTGAGCCAGCGGCGCTAGTCGGTGCATCGGAGCCCACAACTAGCGCTTCAGGGGTGGTGGCGGTGACGTTTCCTCGCTTCATGGCGAAGGCTTCCACCGTGGGTGTGGCGATTTAGTCTCCTCAGGTGCCCAAAGTTTTGGGCACAGACGTCCAGCAGCGTCGAGGGCGAATGCCCTTTGTGCTGGCATCAACAGACGCGGTCGAGCTGCAAAACATGATGGGAGCAGCTATCCAAGTATGTCCAGTCCCCAAGGATCTACTCGCTGAATTTCAGCGGGAGGATTCTTATGAATTTGTGGTGTCCAGTCCCCGAGTGGCTAGTCGCTGAGTTTCAGCGGCTAGGCATTTAGGAAGTTCTGTTGTCTTCTCACGTTTGTTTCATCTTTGCAGGTCCTTCAGCATGAATCGACGAAATGACTAGCCGCCAAGGATCGTTTGAGCGTGACCTCCGATCCGTGCATGAGGTGAATAGGCAGCTTCCGGCGACTGTAGGTAGGTGTTTCAAGTTTCTTGCCGATTTTGTTGCCTTAATCGCCTGGTGTCTCACTTTTGGTTTCTTTGCCGAGGAGCGCTCCGCCGCTGTTGCCAAGGCTCACGAAGGTGTTGTCCTAGCCAACAAGTTGGAGACTGCCAAGTCATCATTGACCGCCACAGAGAAGCGGGTTGCCGAGCTGGAGAAGGACCTCAAGGCCGCGAAGGCGGAAGCGAGCTCGTCGGAGGAGAGGAGCATGGCCGCTGTCACAGCAGCAACCGAGGAGCGTAAGGTATCCAACGCTCTTGTTTATGGGTTGCAGGATGAGCTGACAAGCCTTCGGGGCTTCACCACGAGGCTTTGCCGTCCACTTCTAGGTGAGCCTTCTTAAATCTGTCGTTATGTCAGCGAGTCCCCGAGCGGGTGAGTCTGGAGTTGTGCGTCCTTCTGTTTTTGACTTGGCATTGCTTGCAGGGAAGATACTCGATGAAGACCCTCAGTTGCAGTCGTATGATGCCAAGCAGTGCATCACCATGCTGGTGGACTCTGCTGCCCTTTCGGCGACATGCATTCATATGATTCCAAGCAGTGCATCACCATGCTGGTGAGACTGGCAATTAGTTGCAGCACACTCTCTATAGATCATGTACGTTTTGTCCTTAGACCTGAGATTGTCGCATTTACTTGAGATGTGGATCGACCTACTTTGGGGCTATCAAACGCTGCACCGTAACTGGGTAGTTATAAAGGTAGCTTTAGGGTTTGTCCTGAAGCATGCTGCAAGGCATGGTCAATCAGGATGGGATTTGCCCCTCTCTACTTGAGAGAGATATCTCTGGGCCCCTCGAGTGATCAGATCCAGAAATGCATGGCCATGCTACATAAGGTTGATAGTTAACCTAGTAAAGGGATTCCGAGTTACGATATCGAGAAATAGAGGTCAGCTTGGAGCTAGACCGAATATCGTGAGGCAAAGGGAAAGACATGTACTAAACCTTGTGATGGTTCATCCGATATGATCTGTGTATGCGTTTAGGAGTTGGCACGTCTTGCTAGAGGCTGCTACCAACTATTGACATAATAAGTGTATTCGTGTCATGTCTACACGTATATGAACCTATAGGGTCAGACACTTAAGGGGATTGGAAGCCTAATGAGGATTGGATCCGAACTAGACCAGGCTTAGGCTACTAATGGGCTGCTAATGTAGAAGCCCACTAGGGACGCCTATATAAGAGAGGGTGGGGTGAGCTGACCAGGGTTAGACATTAGACCATTCTCCTCAGCTGCCACTCCTCACGCCTGTGTTGCACGCACCGACCTAGCAGTCCGGCGTCTGACGATTCCACCCTGTACGTGTGGATACCTTGGAGGCGCTGCATCTGTGGCGTTTGGACAAGCCGTGCAAGGGGACTTGCTCGTGGGACGAGAACAAGGAGGAGACGTGGAACGTCTGCACTGCCTTCACGCGCTTCATCAATTCCGCACCTGCGCATCTAGTGGTAATCCGGTGATCTATGACAACAGTAATCCTGGTTTACGTGGTAGAAAATTTTGATTTGCGCTAGTGTAGCCTACCCGTATCCCTTAAGTGGTATCAGAGCCGATGCTGTTCAGTTATAGGTTCAGGATGGTTGCATATGGTGATATGCAGATTGATATGAATGATGTGATCGTTTATATTGCGGTGGTTCAGGATTGATCTATGATCTTGCTTTCCGTGATCGTGATTCTGAGTTTGTCGAACGACTTACCCCTACCGGTCGGCTTCCGCCATCGGGGTAGACAGTGACACATAAATTCTATTGAATCACGCGAAGATCAATATGATTGATCGAATCGGAACCTAGATCTATAATCGTTGTACCGTGATAAAAGGAGTTTGATTAGATATCACGAGGGGCGCTGCCCCTGCGAACCCCGCAGGGGGAGACCCCCTAGACCCCCCTCTATCGTAGCCCCTTTTGTATCTCGTTAAGGTAACTAGGTGTTGTGAGGTAACATGATCCGGTAGAATGCGATTCTATGCATAACTTGTTTTTGCAGGATGTATGTGATCAGTATGGCCCATATATGTATGTGATGCATGTATGAAATTTATCATGACTTGCGTGTCGTGAGTAGGAAAACACGGCTGGAGCCATGTGTGTTGTCAAATATTGTGATGGCATGCATGCCAACTTGTGATGATCCAAATTCTATGTAATTTTGATTACTAGCTATTACGAATAATAGCTTGTATTAGTTCTTGGAGGACCCATCACTTGGAGGATGGCTCACATGGAACATGAAGATGGAGATCATCATGGTGGACAGGTTCTATGGAGATCACCATGAGAAAATGGGCCATACTGTGTCACATTTATGTGAATGCTATTCTTATGCGTTTTACTACTATGCATGCTTAGATGATAGAAGTAGAACGATCCCTCACAAAGTGTAATTTAAACCATTACCTCCCAACCAAACCTTGCACCATCCTATGCCCTGTACAATCATTGGTGGTCCTATGAAATTAGGGTGCCGCGGTTTTCCTTGGCTGGATGGGTTTGTATCGGATACCTACACGCATAAGGGTTGGTGAGCTTGACAAGGTCATCTTAACAGTTAAGGACCTTGAGGCATAAAGGTTGGGCGCCTAGTTTTGACATAGAGATGTCACCCAACAACAAGAGTCATATGTGATATGATTAGCAAGTGTTGCTTACCGATTTACCTTGTCTTCTAGTAGTGATGCTAAAGCTCACTAGTCGTCTTGTTAACTGTGGATCTTGAATCACTTTGTATTAATAGAGGGATATTGATTTAAGTGGGAGTATATGCAATTAAATTGTTTAATATGTTTTACTCTTTCATGGTTACATGGCTTAGTATTTTGCATGTTTTTTGTTGTAGATCAATGGCACCGAACACTGCATCACCTTTTTCTTTGCGTTCGATTCTTGACAAAGATAAACTAAATGGAACAAACTATATGGACTGGGTCCGTAACCTGAGAATTGTTCTCAGGTCTGATAAAAAGGAAACGGTTCTGGATACCCCAATCCCTAATGAACCTGCTGATAATGCATCTGCTGCCCTAAAGAATGCCTACAAGAGAGCATGTGATGATTCTCTTGAGGTTAGCTGCCCTATGCTTGCACGCATGGAACCTGAACTCCAAAAGAAGTTTGAGGATCAGGATGCGTACGATATGATCGTGGCGCTTAAGGACATGTTCCAAGATCAAGCAAGGACTGAGAGGTACAATGCTACCAAGTCCTTTGTCGAATGCAAGCTAGCAGAGGGAGCAGCTGTAGGCCCCCATGTGATCAAAATGGTTGGTTACAGTCAGACTTTGGAAAATCTTGGTTTTCCACTAGGCCAAGTGTTGGCCACTGACTTCATTTTGGCGTCTCTTGCATCCAGCTATGGGCAGTTCATTTTGAACTAACATATGCATGGGGTGGAGAAGGGCCTTAATGAATTATGTGGGATGCTTAAAACAGAAGAAAGTGACATGAAGAAGTGTGCAGGGCATAGCCATGTGATGGATGTGCAGAACAAGCCTAGCTTCAAGAAAAATGGTACTTCTTGGAAGAAGAAGGGCAAGGCTAAGGATACGATCCCTAAGCCTGCACCCAAGCAAAAGGCTGGACCTGTAGAAGACACTGAGTGGTTCTTTTGTCATGAACATGGCCACTGGAAGAGAAACTGCAGAAAGTACCAGGCTTCTTTGAAGAAGAGTGGAAGTAAGAGTACTTCCCACTCAAGTACGCTTGTTTTAAATGTTGTGGACATTCTTCTCGCTGATTCCTATGTTAACTCTTGGGTATTTTATACCGGATAGGTTGCTCATATTTGCAATTCGATGCAGGGGCTAATAAGGACTAGAGAAGTGCAGAAAGGTGAAGTGGATTTTCGCGTCGGAAATAAAGCAAGGGTTGTTTCATCGTTCGTCGGCGTCATGCAACTTCACCTTCCGTCAGGATTTATTATGGAGTTAAATAATTGTTATTACATTCCTAGTATGGGTCGAAACATTTTATCACCTTCATGTTTGATGAAGGATGGTTATTCATTCGCGAGTGCAAACAATGGTTGTGTAATCTCTAAGAATGATATGTTTATGGATAATTCTCCCATGGTGAATGGGTTATTTATTTTAAATCTTGATGATGCATCTATTTATAATGTTAGTGCTAAAAGGATTCGGCCTAATGATTTGAGTCCTACCTATTTATGGCATTGTCGTTTGGGGCATATAAGTGAAAAGCGCATGAAGAAGCTCCATGGTGATGGTCTTCTAACTTCGTTTGATTTTGAATCATATGAGACATGTCAGGCTTGTTTACTTGGAAAGATGACCAAATCGCCTTTTACGGATTTACTTGGAGAGAGCGATTGACTTGTTGGAACTCATACATACCGATGTATGTGGACCAATGAGAACGACGGCCAGAGGAAGATATCACTACTTCATTACCTTCACTGATGATTTCAGTAGATAATGGTTACGTCTACTTGATGAGGCATAAGTCTGAAACTTTTGAAAAGTTCAAGGAGTTTCAGAGTGACGTAGAGAATCAACGTGGAAAGAAAATAAAGGCATTGCGATCTGATCGTGGAGGTGAATATTTGAGTCACGAATTTAGCGATCATCTTAAGAGTTGCGGAATTGTTCCACAACTTACGCCGCCCGGAACGCCTCAAAGAAAAGGGGTCTCCGAACGGTGTAATCGAACTTTGTTGGACATGGTTCGATCGATGATGAGCCAGTCGGATTTGCCATTGTCATTTTGGGGTTTCGCTCTAGAAACAGCAGCATTCACACTTAACAGGGTACCATCTAAATCCGTAGTTAAGACACCATATGAGATGTGGACTGGAAAGAATCCCAGTTTGTCTTTTCTAAAGATTTGGGGTTGTGATGCATTTGTCAAGCGACTTTAGTCGGACAAGCTAACACTCAAATCAGATAAGTGCATTTTCATGGGATATACGAGGGAAACCTTAAGGTATTACTTCTACAACCGAGAAGAGGGCAAAGTGTTTGTCGCTCGTAGCGGTGTTTTCATAGAGAAAGAGTTTCTCACAAAGGGAACGAGTGGAAGGTCGGTGCGACTTGAAGAAGTTCAAGATGAGCCTGTTGGGGATGCTTCTACAAGTGATGCTATTGTAGCAGAACAAGTTGAGGAACCCGTGGCAACAGAAGCACCACAACCACGAAGGTCGGCTAGGCTCCGCGAAGCGCCGGAATTATTATTGTTAGATAATGATGAGCCTACTACCTATGAAGAAGCGATGGTGGACCCAGACTCTGAGAAATGGCTGATCGCCATGAGATCCGAGATAGAGTCCATGTGAGACAATCAAGTTTGGAACTTGGTTGACCTGCCTGATGGTTTTAAAGCCATCGAGTGGAAATGGATCTATAAGAAGAAGATTGATATGGATGGAAATGTTCACATCCATAAAGCTCGACTTGTTGCAAAAGGTTTTCGACAAGTTCAAGGAGTTGACTACGACGAGACTTTCTCGCCCGTAGCAATGCTTAAATCTATACAGATAATTCTAGCCGTTGCTGCACATTTCTACTATGAAATATGGCAGATGGATGTCAAGACGGCTTTCCTAAATGGAATCCTAACTGAGGACATGTATATGATTCAGCCCAAAGGTTTTGTCGATCCAAACAATGCTGGAAAGGTATGCAAACTTCTGAAGTCCATTTATGGGCTGAAGCAAGCATCTCGGAGTTCGAACATTCGATTTGATGAAGTTGTAAAGGAGTTTGGCTTCATAAAAAACGAACAAGAACCTTTTGTTTACAAGAAGGAAAGTGGGAGAGCACTGGTATTTCTAATCTTATATGTAGATGACATATTGCTGATTGGAAATGACATTCCTATGCTCGAGTCTGTTAAGACCTCATTGAAAATAGTTTTTTGATGAAGGACATGGGAGAAGCGGCATATATTCTTGGCATCAAGATCTATAGAGATAGATCAAGAAGGCTAATTGGATTAAGATAGAGTACATACATTGACAAAGTTTTGAAATGGTTCAGCATGGAAGAGGCTAAGAAAGGGTTCTTGCCCATGTCTCATGGCATAAAACTCAGCAAGACAAAGTGTCGTTCGACTACTGATGAGTGTGAGCGCATGAGCAGGATTACATATGCTTCGGCTATTGGATCCATCATGTATGCAATGATATGTACTCGCCCAGATGTTTCCTATGCTCTAAGTGTTACGAGCAGATATTAGGCTGATCTTGGTGAAGGTCACTGGACAGCGGTAAATAACATCCTTAAGTACTTGAGAAGTACTAAGGATGTGTTCCTAGTTTATGGAGGTGAGGATGAAGTCAGTGTAAGGGGTTACACAGATGCGAGTTACCTTAATGACTCAGATGATTCCAGATCGCAATCTGGTTATGTGTTTGTCATGAATGGTGGTGCTATGAGTTGGAAAAGTTTCAAGCAAGGTACGGTGGCCTCCTCTTCAACAGAAGCTGAATATATTGCCGCCTCGGAGGCTGCAAAGGAAGCTGTTTGGATTAGGAATTTCCTGATCGCTCTTGGTGTAGTTCAGGGCGCGTCCAATCCCATGGACATTTATTGTGACAACAATGGTGCTATTACACAAGCCAAGGAACCTAGACAGCACAAGAAGAACAAACATATTCGCATGTGTTACCATCAGATTCGAGAGTTCGTTGAGGATGGTAGTGTCATGATATGCAAAATACATATGGACTCAAATGTTGCTGATCCTTTTACAAAGCCACTCCCGCAGCCTGCGCATGAGGCACACGCAAGAGCAATAGGTATTAGATACAATCTAGATTGACTCTAGTGCAAGTAGGAGACTGAATGAAATATGCCCTAGAGGCAATCATAGAGATGATTATATTTCTTATGTATCCATGAGTTATTGTAATGTTCCTTGAATATCCATATCAGGCAACTTGTATTGATTGGAAATTATGTGAATTGTTTGTGAAACTCTTTACTTGTATTGTTATTTAAGAGTTGTCCCTAGTCGGAGTTCATGTGAGGACACACGTGAATATTAGACTAGCACATCGATTGGTTGATGACTATGTTTCACAAGTCATAGACATGGAGATGTCAAACCAATGATGTGGGCACATGTTATGAACATGGGGTTGGACTGACCCAACTTGAGACTGGCAATTAGTTGCAGCTCTCTCTCTACACATCGTGTATGTTTTGTCCTTAGACCTGAGATTGTCGCATGTACTTGAGATGTGGATCGACCTACTTTGGGGCTATCAAACGTTGCACCATAACTGGGTAGTTATAAAGGTAGCTTTCGGGTTTGTCCTGAATCATGCTGCAAGGCATGGTCAATCAAGTTGGGATTTGCCCGTCTCTACTTGAGAGAGATATCTCTGGGCCCCTCGAGTGATCGGATCTAGAAATGCATGGCCATGATACATAAGGTTAATAGTTAACCTAGTAAAGGGATTCCGAGTTACGGTATCGAGAAAGAGAGGTCAGCTTGGAGCTAGACCAAATATCGTGAGGAAAAGGGAAAGACATGTACTAAACCTTGTGATGGTTCGTCCGATATGATCTTTGTATGCGTTTAGGAGTTGGCACGTCTTGCTAGAGGCCGCTACCAACTATTGACAGAATAAGTGTATTCGTGTCATGTCTACACGTATATGAACCTATAGGGTCACACACATAAGGGGCTTTGAAGCCTCGTGAGGATTGGATCCGAATTAGACCAGGCTTAGGCTACTAATGGGCCGCTAATGTAGAAGCCCACTAGGGACGCCTATATAAGAGAGGGTGGGGAGAGCTGAACAGGGTTAGTCCTTAGACCATTCTCCTCAGCCGCCACTACTCACTCCTGTGTTGCATGCGCGGACCTAGCAGTCCGGCGTCTGACGCTTCCACCCTGTACGTGTGGATACCTTGGAGGAGCTGCATCTGTGGCATTTGGACGAGCCGTGCAAGGGGACTTGCTCGTGGGACGAGAACAAGGAGGAGACGTGGAATGTCTGCACTGCCTCGACGCACTTCATCAATTTCGCAACTGCGCGTCTAGTGGTAATCCTGTGATCTATGACAACAGTAATCCTGGTTTACGCGGTAGAAAATTTTGATTCGCGCTAGTGTAGCCTACCCGTATCCCTTCAGCAACAGCCGTCGCCCTCCCCTCGAGCGTGGCAGCGACCAAGCCGGCCCGTCCACCCCGGTGCGCGAGAAAAGCGCGGTGGACGAGGTCATCGAGGAGCTCCGCGAACCGGTGCACCGTGGGGACGATCCGGAGGCGGTCATGGCCAAGATCGATGCGGCACGTGAGCGTCTGCTCCTACAGGCCCAAGGCCTGGACTCCACCAAGTACCGGATGGAAAGCAGCATTCGCGAGTATAATCGCGCGCACAGCCTCACCCAGGCTAACGAGGATCCTAGACGGCTGGGTTCTGTGCAGCGCCACGAGGGAGAACTAGGCGCCCTCGTTGTTCATGACCTCGAGCCGGCTTCCCGCACCTACTTCCCCCCGCCCGTATATTATACGGCGGTCAAGAATGTCCGGGCGGCACGAGCCGTCGTGGAGGACCTACCCCACCTTGAGGGGGACGAGAGGCTGCGCCAGTCCCAGCGCGTGTAGCACCTCCTGCGCGTGGCCAACGAGCAGGCCGAGGCCGCTCGGATCGCATTCGATGCTGGAGCCGGGTCTAGGGGGAATCGCCCGGCTGGAAATTGTCGAGGCAGACCGAGTGCTCTGAGTCTCCGGGCCAGCAGCCCCCGCGCTCCAAGCGTCGCCAATCTGGCAGCATCCAGCCTTGCGGCGAGCAGGGCGCCACGATCCACCCTCCTTCGGCTGGCCAGAACCACCCTCCACCCCCTCCACCATCCCGTCTCACCGGCCGGGTGGGAACCCCCAATCCGGTTGAGCCCGATGCGCGCGCTCGCATCGACCTTTTGATGGAGGCTCGCCTCACCTAGGAGGAGGACACAATCGTCCCTGTGTGTTTCGGACACGCATCTGGAAGGAGCCCTTTCCCGAAAAGTTCTCCCTGCCCCAGGACACCCCCAAGTACGACAACAACATGAAGCCAGAAGACTGGCTGACCGACTACGTCACCGTAGTCGGCCAGAAGACTGGCTGACCGACTACGTCACCCCTCACGGCAACAAGCGTGTCGCGTTACGGTACATCCCCCTCATGCTGGCCGGCTCGCCAAGAACCTGGATCAACAGCCTCGCGCCCAACAGCATCAACGCTTGGCCAGACTTCGAGAAAGTCTTCATCCAGAACTTCAACGGCACCTACAAGCGCCCAGGCAGGCCCCACGATCTTTCTCTGTGTGTCCAGGGAGACCGCGAGTCAGATCGCGCGTACCTCGCCCACTCGACTGAGCTTCGCAACTCCTGCGAAGGGGTGGTGGAGAACCAGGCAATCGGTTTCTTCATCGAAGGGTGCCGCGAAGGCACGATGCTGCGCCACCGGCTGCCGTGCGACGAGCCCAAGACCATGGTGGAGCTGATGACCGTCGCCGACCAATAAGCCACATTGGATGCGGCAATGAAGAAGCCCATCCGGTTAAATGCAGAAGGACGTCCGGTTCCCATCGAGCCGGCTAGGGAAATGCCTGCCGGTCAGAGCGGTGATGCCGGCTCGTACAGACGGCACGACAACGACAACTGCTAACAGGGCAAGCGCCCGGTTGAGCAGCAGAGCCTGCGCTACCACTAGCGGCAAGTCAACGCGGTGCAGGGCACGCCGTCTCACAATGACAAGAGGCAGAGGAATGCCTTCACTTTCTAGGAAATGTTTGACGGGACCTGCAAGTACCACATCGGCACGAAGCCGGCTACGCACACCACTCGGCAGTGCAGCAAGACTAGGAAGATCAAGGAGTAGGCCGGGTTGCCTCCCCTCCCTCAACCCCCTCCTGGCGGTCCCCCATAGCCAGCTAGGGCAGCCAGCAAGAACCGCGGCAACGGAGGCTACCCCTAGCAGCAGGAGAACTACCACATCTTCGAGGCCAAGCCGATTGATAATCATGGCCGGAAGTAGCGCAACGCGGAGGTGAACGCCGTTGTTCCCCCGGCCCCCCTGCGTCTCAGCTGGTCTGAGACTCCCATTACCTAGAGCCAGGCCAACCAGCCGGATTCACTTCCGAATCCTGGGGGCTAGGCGATGGTGCTCGACCCCCTCGTCATCTCCGACTCGCGCACCTTCCGGTTCTCGTGCGTGCTGGTAGACAGTGGGAGAAGCCTCAACCTTCTCTACTGGTCCTCCATGGACAAGCTGGGTATCCGGGAGTGCGACCTGCAGCCCTCAACCACTGTGTTCCACGGTGTCACACCCGGGCCATATTCGGTTCGAAAGAGAACTTCCGGCGTGAGCCAATCTGGTTCGAGTTGGTCAACCTCGCCAGCACCTACCATGTCCTTCTTGGGTGTCCTACCATCGGAAAGTTCATGGAGGTCCCCCACTACGCATACCTCAAGATGAAGTTGTCGGCGCCGAACGGTGTGATTACTGTGGCCGACTGCTACAGGCGGTCGATGGCTTGTGCAAAAGAAGGCGCCCAGATATCCGAGGCCCTGCTCATTGCCGAGGAGAAGTGTGAGATGCTACGCAATGTTTCCATGCTACAGCAGGAAGTGCCGGCTGGTATGAAGCCGGATGGGGACATGGCATTCCAGCCGTACAAGGAGACCCGCCAGATCCCGCTCGACCCGGCTGACACCTCCAAGTGCGTCACCATCGGCGCTAGCTTGGACAACAAATAGGAAAGCACGTTTGTCGACTTCCTCCGTGAGAATCGAGACATCTTCGCATGGTCTCCCAAAGACATGCCGGGTGTACCGAGGGAGTTCGCCGAGCACTCGCTTCATGTGCGTCCGGATGCCAAGCCGGTCAAGCATCCCCTCCGCCGATTCGTGGAGGACAAGAGGAAGGTCATCGGCGAAGAGATCGACCAGCTACTTGCTGCCAGCTTCATCATGGAAGTATACCACCCGGACTAGCTGACCAACCCAGTCCTGGTGCTGAAGAAGAACAAGACCTGGCGCATGTGTATCGACTACACGACCCTGAACAAGGCCTGCCCAAAAGACCCTTTCGCCCTGCCCCATATTGATCAAGTAATTGAATCTACGGCCGGCTGCGACGTGCTCTCCTTCCTCGGTTGTTATTCCGGATATAATCAGATACGGTTGAATCCGGCCGATCAACTGAAAACATCGTTCATCACCCCGTACGGGGGCTTACAGCTATATAACCAGGCCATTCGGCATGAAGAATGCAGGTGCTACCTATCAGCGCTGCATGCAAAAATGCATGCACTCGCATATCGGCCGGAACATGCACATGTACGTGGATGATGTCGTCATCAAGTCAAAGGAGAAGCAAACCCTGCTGGAAGATCTCGGCGAGACATTCACAAACCTTCGCCTGTACCAGATGAATCTGAACCTGGAGAAGTGCGTGTTTGGTGTTACAGCCGGACAGCTCCTCGATTTCCTCGTATCGAGCCGGGGAATCGAGGCCAATCCGGAGAAGATTGCGGCCATCGAGAGGATGCAGCCACCCAAGAGCTTGCTCGGTATCCATAAGTTTACTAGTTGTCTGGCTTCCCTCAGCCAATTCATTAGCCGGTTGGGAGAGAAGGCCCTGCCCCTGTACCAGCTGATGAAGAAGACGGACAAGTTCACTTGGACGGCTAAGGCGGACACGGACTTCCACGACCTCAAGCGCATGTTGTCGACAACACCGGTTCTCGCCACGCCGACTGCGAAGGAGCCGATGCTGCTCTATATAGCCGCAACCAACCGGGTCGTCAGCGTCGTCATGGTGGTAGAACAGACCGAGCCGGGCAAGGCGCACCCGGTTCAGCGACCCGTCTACTACCTCAGCGAGGTGTTGTCCCTCTACAAACAGAACTACCCCCACTACCAGAAGATGTGCTACGGGGTGTACCTAGCCTGCAAGAAGCTCAAGCACTACTTCCAGGAGCATCTGCTCACCGTCGTGTCCACCGCGCCGCTGGGCGAGATCTTCGGCAACAAGGATGCCATGGGCCGGGTAGCCAAGTGGGCCATCGAGCTAGCCGCCTACTGCATCCGGCACGATCCCCGGATCCCCTCAAGTCTCATGCGGTGGCTAACTTCTTTGTCGACTGGGCAGAGAGCCAGTACCTGCCACCGGTCCTAGACTCCGACTACTGGAGGCTGCACTTCGACGGCTCGAAGATGCGCGGGGGCTTGGGAGCCTACATCGTGCTCACCTCGCCCAAGGGAGACCGGCTTAAGTACGTCCTGCAGATCCACTTCACTACGTGAAACAATGTCGCCGAGTACGAGGCCCTCGAGCATGGGCTCCGGCTCGCAAAAGACATCGGCATCCACCAGATCCTCTGCTTCGGCGACTCGGACCTAGTTGTGCAGCAAGTATCCGGTGAATGGGACGCCAACATGGCTCAGTACTATTTCCACTTGGAGCTGCTAAGTGCTGGCTTCGAGGGATGTGAATTCCACCACGTCCCCCGCGCCAACATTGAGGCGGCTGACGCGCTCGCGCGAGTCAGATCCACCAGAGCAGCCATTCCACCTGGAGTATCCTTGGAGCATCTCCACAAGCCCAGCATCACTCCCTCTCTGGAGTCCGAGTCCATCATCTGGGTAGCAGACCCGGGGGCCGCCGGCTCGAAAGAGCCGGGTCCCGTTATTGTGACCTCCGGATTGAAAGACCCCGGGAGCTGCCTCTTCCTCGAGCAAGCCATCAGCGAGAAAGGCAAAAGGCCCGAGGGCCGCCGGCTCGAGTATCCCACCCGGCCGCCCTCCGAATGAGCTCCAGATCATGTCGGCTAGCGTCTTCACTATCCGGGAAGTTCCATCCTCGGCCTAGCCCTTCATGAACTACCTCCTCAACGACGATCTTTCGGATGACGAGGTGGAGGCAAGACAAATCCGGCTCCGCGCGCACACGTACACCATCATCAACAAAGATATGTACAAGCACAGCGCCACAGGCGTCTTCCAGTGATGCGTTTATGCAGATACCGGCTACCGGCTGTTGAAAGAAATCCACCAGGGGGAGTGCGGCCACCACGCCTCCTCGCATGCCTTGGTGTCGAAAGCGATGCACCATGGATTCTACTGGCCGACTGCTTCGGCGGACGCGAACCAGCTGGTTCGCGTGTGCAATGGGTGCCAGCGGTTCGGCCGGCTAAGGCACATGCCGACTTCGGTGCTCAAGACGATACCAATCACCTGGCCCTTCACGGTCTGGGGGTTGGACATGGTCGGTCCCTTCAAGCGAGCTCGAGCCGGCATGACCCACCTGCTGGTAGCGGTGGACAAGTTCACCAAATGGATCTAAGCAAAGACGATCCAGAAGCTAGACATGGCCATAGTCGTCACCTTCTTCCGCGACATCATCCGGTTCGGCTACCCCCACAACATCATCACCGACAACGGCACGAACTTCGCCAAAGGGGCCTTCGCTCGGTTCTGCCACAACAAAGGGATCCGACTGGACCTCGCATCCGTCGCCCAGCCGCAGTCCAACAGGCAGGTGGAAAGAGCCAACGGCTTGGTGCTAGCTAGAATCAAACCCCGGCTGATCGAGCCATTAGAGCAATCACCCGGCTGCTGGATCGAGGAGCTGTCGGCTGTGTTGTGGAGCCTCCGCACCACCCTGAATAGATCAACCGGCTTCATCCTGTTCTTCCTCACCTACGTCTCGGAGGCATTTCTCGTGGTGGACATTGAGTTCGACTCACCCCGCAAGATCCTTTACACGGAGAAGGAGAACCAGGAAGCAATGGAGGACAGCGTGGACCTCCTCGAGGAGGCCCGCGAGCTGGCCTTATCCAGGTCGTCCATCTACTAGCAAGGGCTGCGCCGTATCACTTCGGTCGCATCTGGCCAGTCACATTCCGGGAGGGCGACTTGGTGCTCTGGCTGATACAAGATATGAAGGGCATGCACAAGCTGTCCCCTCCATGGGAGGTGCCCTTCATCATCAGCAAGGCATTGCACAACAATTCCTACTACCTCATCGACGCGCAGCAGCCGTGCAAGAAAAATATGGACAAGTCGGACGAGGAGACCGAGCGACCATGGAACGCGGACCTCCTCCGACCATTTTACACCTAGTCGCAAAAATCAGTGTATGTATCCGGATCCCTAAATGAATGAAAATGTGGAACCCCGGCTGATGCTCGGGGGCTCTGGGACACCCACGGGATCAGGACAAAACAAATCCCAGACCTCCTTCTAACATAAGCTTAACCTTGAGCTCGAGAATATCCAGTGAAGAATTGGTAACACAACAATGACCCTACGACACAAAATTTATTACAGTAAGCTCATAACTGAGCAGAGAACCAAATTATTACAAGCATAGGTCACTGACCACAAATACCAAACAACGGAAGGCAAATTATGCTATTAAGTATAGCAAACTTAAAAAATGGCCTAAGAGGCCTGAAGCATAACGATGACGTCCCATCCCATAGATTCCAGGATACCGGCCGGGAACCCCAAGCTACTCGTCGTTGTCCATGTAGTACCAAACTGATCTTCAGGGAACACTTAATCTGCCAAAAGTATCAAGAAAGCAAGGGTGAATACAGGGTGTACTCCGCAAGACTTATGGCTAGTGGAGTTGTTTTGCATAGAGCCATCTTTGTTTGTAAAACGAGAGGGAGAAGAAGCTCGTCTAATCAGAGTATTTTAAAAGGGGATGAGAGAGGGACATCTTAGAAATATTGGTCATCATCTTTTGATATGCACCAAATCATCATCATCTCCTGAACTAGGATCACCCCCTCGTACCCATGAGGAAGCATCCTTAAGCACACGTTGATCTGCCAAGTTTTATGATTAGGTTCAAGTTTCTATGATCTTAGCATCTGGTCACCAAGCGTTCATAACCGTGAACTCGGCTTTTTGAAAAGATTTAACTCTGCAGGGGTGTACAACTTTACCCACACATACTAACCTTCTCTTAATGCCACTAGTAATAGCCCTCTTCCTTGGAAGGCCGGCAGAGGGTGGTTAGACACGACCTTTACCTTGATTTCGCCGAGACCATGAATCACGCAATAAGTATGATTCCACCATAACGAATCAAATCCCGAAGCCGGTACTTAAAGATGTGAGGCGAGGTTGGTTTACCAGGGACGCCATCAACCCCAAGCAACTGCGGCCACGCTTCCCTACCTGTATGAATGCACCTCCTTCACCCCCTCTTTCGAAAACGTTTTCAATGTGTATGTCGAATGGAACGCCTGAACTATGTGACTCATGGAATCTACTAGGGAAGTTAGTTGCTCATGAGGTTTTCCAGTCCCCGTGTGGTTGTACGCTCGTCTCGGTTCCAAAGGCAAGAACTCAGGCCCTAGTGGTGGCGAGCATGGGACTAGAAAAACCACATCCCATCGTGGTCTCCCATACAATCCTTAGCATGTTTAACTCATATCACCTTTGATCTCATCTCATCATGTTCTCCTGTCATACAAGATTCTCTACATCTGATACATCATCTGGATGGACCAGATCTGACAGCTATGCATGGCTAAGCAGACACAAACAAGAGCTCTAGCAATGCACACAAGCCAAACCTAGTTATTCTAGGAGCAGTGGATAAGGTAATATAAGCTCAAAGGGAGTAATGCAATAGATAGGATACTCTATCTATCGATAAAATAACACAGTAGAATCGTATGCGTCATGGCAGGAATTGAAATGCTTTGGAAAACATTGGATTATATCATGGTGGGGCTATGCTTACCTTTGCCAATTGATAACCAATAAGCAGATCTTCGGCAGCCTTGCACTTGAATTGATTATAGTTGGTCAACTATTGTTCATCGATCTTCAATCTTCTTGATCTTGGTCTTCGATCTCGATCTCGTATTCTACCGGGAAGAAGCAAACACCGGAAAGAAAGGGAAACAATCAACAATGGCATCGATGCAATGCTCAAACAAGAATGATGATATGACAAGTTAATTTGTATTGAATTGAAACCCTAAAGCATGCTCGACAACTTAATCGGGGTTCCGGAGGGTAGAAACCCTAATTCGGGAAACACCGGAATCACCTATTAGTGTTACTAGGGTGTTCTAATTAAACTTGTCATTTAAGTTGTTGAACAATGCATGATTATAGCATACATAGATAGTTTAATTTTTCTGAATATTTTTGTATATTATACATATTTTTCTGACTTATAAATTCAAAGTTATTAAATTTACAATATTTAATCAAATTCTGGAATTATAAATCAAGTTAGAAGGTTTATTGCCTCATCACTAAGGCAGGATGACGTCGCCAGAGGGGTGGGGCTTTTCTCACCGAGGCTGAGGTTATCCCCAGTCACTGACGGCTGGGGCCCTGGGTCGGGTCAACATGCACGCTGGCGGGGCTTGGTCAAGGCCCACGTGGTCGCCACGGTGGAGCCACGTGGGACTCACCGGAGACATGCCAGATGCGGCGGTAGGCGGCGCTAGAGAGCTCGCTGGGCTATGCGGGAGGGGCGCTAGAAAGAGGAGAGCGAGGGGGGACTGATAGCAGTGGCGCCGCCCTCGAATGGTCGCCGGAGATGGCGGCCCGACAACTATCTGCGGCGGCGGCGGCGAGTCCTCGTGGGGAAGATGCTAGAGAGCGAGAGGAAGGATGCTCACGGCACGGGGAGGTGCGGAGGCTCACCACAGTGGCGGTGGAGGGATAAGCGAGGCCGGAAAAGTCTAGACGCGGTCGGAATCATCGAAGACAGGGACAGCCGGAGTCGGGGAAGGTGCGGTCGTTGGCGACGTTTCGCAGCGCCCTTGCTTGATTCCTTTGACGGGTCGAATCAGGGGAGCAAGGCGGTTCTGTTGGCGTGCTCAGCTGGATGAGGGGAGGCCAGAGACGACGGGATCGACGGTGGTTCTGCGGCTAGGGTTCGGACTTGTACGTGCGAGAGCCAGAGAGAAAGGGGAAGGGAGGAAGTGGCGTCTAGGGTTCGTCTTCGTCGAGGTCGCGGCACTTGTAGGTTGCTGCTGGTCCAAGCAGGGTTGCAGGAAGTTGCGCTGAGCGGCGGGGAGAAGAGGGAAGGGAAGATGGGCTCGGCCTAGTTAGGTAGGACTCTGTTTTTATTTTGCAAATCCTTTTTCTTTTTTCTGCTTTTGTAATTTCTCTTTGGATTATCATTTCAAAATCTATTTGGAATCATTCAATATTACCACAGTTTATGTAAAATATATAAAATAATCAGGGGCCGTTGTAAACAATTTGGGCTCCACAAATTTTGGTAACTTTTCAAATTCAAAAACCATTTGAATGCTTTTCAAATAGAGGAAGAAAGTAGGATTTAGGGTTTGGCATTATTTTCTTTAATGCAAAATTTAAAGGATGATGCTCATGAATGCACAAACAACCCTAATTATAAATTAACTAAAACTGGGGTGTTACAGGATCCTAGCCAGATAGCCAGATTGTCGTTATCCGATTAATTTCCTGCAATGATTTTCCCGGCTTCTGTCGACCACTACCCGGGGGCTTGCCGGTTGGCCCGTCTTGCCAATTCTGTAAACCGACTGAGTAGTGTGGGACAATGCCAGAGGCCCACCCTTCGTCTCAGCTACAGACTACAATCCGGCTGTCCGGCTCGCAAGAGCAAAAGCCCAAGGGCATCCCACACGAAAAATGGCGAAATATGCGTCAGATCGGACATTCCGGTCATGTGCCTAGTTGGTTCTTTTTCAGATACGAAGCCCCTAGTACCATGCATGGTGTATTGTCAGCTCCCTTCGGCTCCGGCTCCAGACCGCTACCCGGCTGTCCGGCAAGGTGCGACATAAACAGCACCGCACACGCGAAAGTGACAAAGTGTCCAAATGAGCACGAGCTAGTTTTCGAAAAAAGAAAAACTCTAGTCGGATAGTAGAGACATTTAACAAGGCAGCATATTGACGAAAGGTCATTTTTTGTATGTTTATTTTTGCATAAATCGCACCGAGTCGAAAATCAACAGTAGTGAAGATTTGAAGTACCTATCTGCGGTAGCCACTCCGAATCTCGGGGGCTACACCCAATGGGTGCGCTGGCATGCCCCCACCGGAAGCATGCGATGTCTGGCTGAAGGATGTGTCAACCGGACAAGAGGAAAGACAAAGGCAAACAGAACTCAAGGACACCACCCGCCCAAGCCGGCTATCCACAGCTAGTCCTCACCGAGCTGGCCCACCAGGTCCTTGACGGTTGCCTTCTCTCCCGGCACAAACTGTTGTACCCAGTCGTAGGCAAGAGCGTCTACTTGGGGGTAGAAGCCTTGTGATCAGAAGGGCAAGTCAAAATGTGACCTGGAAAATGCAGTCAGATAAAAGCATACGGCAACAGTAGAGAAACTCACCTTTCGCCAGAAGGCCGGTGTCCATCAGCTCGTTGTCGAGCATCTCGGTGTGCTCCTTCAGCTGGGTGGCCTCCTTGTCCAGAACGTCAAAGGCGCTGGCCCGGCTGGAGAGAGTCGCCTCCTGCTCCTTGATGGTGGCCTCCAGCTGGTTAACCTTGTTGTGCCACTCCTTATTCTGGAGCCGGAGGGCGGCATTGTCCCGGCTAAGGCACGTGTTGGAGTGCTTCAGCCGGTCAATCTCCTGCTGACCGTAAACCATGATGGCTGTAGGTAAGAGGAAGAGAAGCAAATAAGAAAGTCAGAAGCCGGAAGCAAAGTAAGAAGGAAAGAAGCGCAAGAAAAAGAGCCTCGTAAAACTTACTCCACGCGGTCCCGCGAGCCGTGGCTAGCTGCTTGGCGGCCTCCTCGTTGGCACCGGCTAGCGTGCCCCGGAGTTGCTTCACCTCCGCCAGACCAACCTCCAGGTTGACCTCAAGGGTCTGCAGCGAAGCCCCCGCCTCCACGGGTAGTGGCGCCAGCGGGCCGGCTAGAGCAGCCGGAGCATCACGGATCGCCGCCTGCCACTGCGCGGTCGCCTCTTCGTCGGAGTCCACGTCCTCGACGAAGACCATGTCGCTGCTTCCACCCGAGTCCCCCGCGCCGGCTGACGAGCCTCCTAGGCCAGATTTCGCATCCGGCTGGCTCTCCGTGCGCGTGTGCTCGGGCGTAGGTGCGGTCGGCTGGGCCGTGGTAGCCGGCTCTAATGGCGGCACGGTCTCGGCTGAAGGGGGTGGGGTGATCACCAAGGGGGAAGCCGGAGGAAGGTTGCGAGGCGGTGAAGCCACGGGCGTGTTGCGAGCCGGGCTCGCAGCGAAGGACAAGACGGACCTGCGGGGAGGAAAAGGCGGGGTTAAGGCAAAAAAAAGATCAAAGCAAGGCCACGGGCTAGCGCAAATAAAGAAACGAACTGGAGAAAAGGTGGAGGACTTACCCCTGCACCACGGACGCGGATCTTTTCGCCACCAGCCGGGCCAGACGGAGGGACCCCGCCATCCGGTTCTTGTTGTACCGACTCCTCGAGCAGGCCGCTGGAAGTGCTTCACGCACGCTTCCGGACAGGCTCGGGCGCGGAGATGCCGTCGCTCTCCTCCGGCTCGGGGCCGTGCAGGTCTTCCACTGCTTCGTCACCCCGGCTGGGGAAGAAGCCATTCTCACCGTCCGAGCCCTCGCCGCTGTTCCGGTGTGGGCGCAGATTGGAGCGGTCGGCCGAGAAGACCTGGAGGGGCGCGTCGCCCTCCTCCCGGATGATGCAGGGGAATATCTGCACAGAGCAACATACGAGTCGAACCGGATAAAAGAGTTAGCCGGACAGCAAGAGAACGAGAAAAGGGAAGAAAAGCGAACAAGTTTACTCACCCGGGCTGCGTGGTTCTCGCGCGTGTAAGGAGAGACGCCGAACTTCCAGTTGGAGGTGACCTTCTCCTTCATGATCATCCAAACCCACTCGTAGAGGTTACCGAAGGAGGGTCGCGGCGGAGAGCCGGATGGGGTCAAGCCGTCCGGAGTAGTAGCATATCTTGTGTGCTCGCTACTGCAGGGGTATCATGAGCCGGCTAGCCCAGCTCAGCATCACATCGACGCCGGTTAGACCAGCTGTCACCAAGTCCGTCATCCGCTGGAGGAGCGCGTCTGACTCCGCCTTGGAGCCGAAGAACTTCTCCTCCCAGTGCGCCCGGCTGAACTCAGTGTCCTGGAAGGCCAGGAGGTTCAGCCGGTCCTCAGACCCCAAGTTCCGTACATAAAAGTACGTCTGCTACCACAGTTTAACTGTGTCGTGCAGTTTGAACTTGGAGGCACCACCGCAGGTCACCAGCGGACCCTTGGCAAACTGCACCTGAGGCCGGATCAAGAAGATTCGGCAGAAGAGCCCGAGATCCGGCTGGATGCCGAGGTAGAAATCAAAGAAGGCGACAAACTGGGCCAAAATGTCGATTGCATTTGGCCCGAGATGGTGAAGGCGGAGGTCAAAATGAGCAAGGAAGGACAAGAAGAAGGCGCTGGCCGGGAAGGCCAGGCCGCGCGCTAGATGCACGAGAAAGACAACTCGCTCGCCGTCTTGCGGAGCCGGCGAGATCTCGTTAGCCAGGGCAAGGCGGACCCTGACCTCTCCGGCGGTCGGCAGGAGGCGCGACCGCCGGTATTTCTCCACATGTGCCTCTGTCACGGAGGAACCGCACCAAGCGCCTCGGCTTTCGGCCATGGTGGCGGCGGAGCGCGGAGGAGAGGGAGAGGAAGTAAGGAAAGGTGGCGACAGTGCAGCGGAGGAGCACCGGTTGCCCGTCGCGGAGCTGGCGGCGCGAGCTCCTCGGCAGCAAGGAAAAATGACGGAAGGAGCAGAGGCAGCGAGGGCGCTGGGTGGGGAAGGCAAGGGAAAGGGGGAAAATGACCTGTGGGGGGCGGCGCCACGCTGCAAAACCTACTTAAAGGGGCCGAGGAGGCAAACCATCGGCCCTCCACATGGCGGCCCCCCACGGGCCCAACAGCGTCTGAATCGTTTGCGGCCACACCCTGAGCACAGAAGATCCCAACGCGGGAGGCAAGGTACCGGCGACGGTTCCCGAGGCGAAAACCGACGTGACCCCACGTCACACGCTCTCCCACGACCATCATCACGCGTGGCTGACGTCGGCGATGACGCAGCCAAGGCAACTCAACCGCCAAAACCAACCAGAAAAATTTCAAAATCCTAGCCTTTTTTGAGCCTGCGCACATTTCGCCTGAGGACGGAATCTACGCGTGCTCGGGGGTTAGTGTCGGGGGGATCGCCCCCAGGTAGGCTAACTGGACAAGATGCAGAGCACAAGAAAGACAGCCGGCTGAGAGTAGCCGAACAAAAAAACTTCAAGACAGGTCAGAAGAAGGAACAAACCAAGACCCGACTGGCAAACCCGCCAGCTGGATAAAAACCATGGATAAGAGCACCAGCCGGCTGAACCAAGACAGCTGGCCAAAGAAGGACAGACCAAGAGCCAACAGGCAGAACAACCAGCCGGATGAAGCAAGCAGAGGCAGAAGAGCGGCCGGATGGGCCCAACCATCCGACCAGGAAGACCAGCTGGCTAGGTCCCTCTAGCCGGCCACCCAAGACAGGCAAAGTACTAGATGACGTAGAGCACAGTGCGAAGTATGACCAGGATAGTGGACAAGACAGAAAGGAGACTCGGACATTCGGCCCATACCGACGACTTCTACCGATGACGATCACAACAGTAGACAGTAGGTGGCACTGTGCGTTACTACCTGCAGGGTAACCATTATAGAGGGCGTGGCGGCATGGGCTTGACTGTGAGTACACACTCTCATGCCGGCCACTATAGATGACATATCCGGCTAGGACCCGCCTGTGGGACCCGCTAGTCGGCCAGGTCGTTTCCCACGCCGCCTCGGCCTACATAAGGGGCGACAGGGGCAACTGAGCAAGGGTTGGACTCTCTTCTTCCACTAGCCAGACCCGATACAACTCGAGGAGCATTGTATCCCCCTGTGATCATCCAGACAGTCAGATCGGCAGGAGTAGGAGCTTTACCTCACATCAAGGGCTCCGAACCTGGGTACTTCTTGTGTCTCCGCACTTGCTCGTATCCAATCCCGCCTGCGGACGCCGTCGCACGGTTCCCTGCTTTGCTCCGACACCTGTTTCTATCCTTCTTAGGCTCTGCCGTTTCCATAACGATGACAACCAAAATATTTGACGAAGATCCCGATACATCTTGGTACCTCCTGGGTGGATAGAAAGAGGTGATTCATGAGCCTCTCGGAAAATTAAATCCCACAACTTTTTTCTCTTTGGCACTACCAGACGGTTACCAAAGTAAACTACTCCTCGATCATCAATTGAGAAACATTTAGCAACTCCGCTAGCAATGTTCCTTTTTATCTCTGCAATCTCAGAATCATATTTCTGGGCAATATTAATTTCATCCTTTATAGAATATTTCGCTTCAAGAGTAGAAAGGAATCCATGAGGAACTACTTCAAGATTCAATCGAGCAAATTCCTCATGAAGAGAAGGTTGAGATTGTTTGATTATCAGGTTGTTGCAGTAATACTTACGACTTAATGCATCAACAACAACATTGGCTTTGCCTGGTTGATAGTTGAGACCCAAATGGTAGTCTTTGATGAGTTCCAACCATCTTATTTTCCTGAGATTCAGATCAGGTTGTGTGAAAAGATACTTCAGACTCTAATGATCCGAGTATAGCTCGCAACGACTACCGAGAAGGTAATGTCGCCATTGCTTAAGAGCATGAACAACAGTTGCAAGTTCAAGATCATGAGTTGGGTAGTTGTTCTCGTGTGGTTTCAACTTACGGGAGGCATAATCCACCACATGCCCATTTTGCATTAACACACATCCGAGACCTTGGTGAGAAGCATCACAGAAGACAACAAAGTCTTTGCTAGTGTCTGGGAGAACTAGCACCGGAGCAGTTGTTAACTTGGTTTTCAACATCTCGAATCTTTCTTCAGCCTTATCAAACCATTCAAACTTCTTATCCTTCTTAAGAAGATCAGTCATCGACTTTGCAATCCTGGAGAATTTCTCGATGAATCGACGGTAATAACCAGCCATCCCGAGAAAAATTTGGACATCCTTTACGGATTTGGGAGACTCCTAGTCGAGGACAGTTTGGACCTTATCTGGGATAACGGCAACCCCTTTGGAGGAAACAACATGACAAAGGAATATGAGATCTTGTAACCAAAACTCACATTTGGAAAACTTAGCATAGAGACGATGTTCTCGAAGTTTTGTCAGCACCAGACGAAGATGTTCAGCGTTTTCTTCATCAATCTTGGAATAGACCAGAATATCATTGATGTAAACCACGACGAACTTGTCGAGATACTCCATGAAGATAGAGTTCATAAGCCGCATGAAAGTGGCTGGAGCATTGGTAATACCAAAGATCCGTTGAGTGGGCGATAATCCACAACCAGATCAAATAGAGTTAAGTGGTGCCTTTGGAACTTAACTGATCAAAGAGATCGTTGATCCTAGGGAGAGGATACTTGTTCTTGATAGTCACAACATTGAGTGGGCGATAATCCACAACCAGTCGCGCTATATTGGTATCCCGCTTCTTAACAAAGATGGTGGGACATCCCCAAGAAGATGTACAGGGCTGAATGTATCCTTTTCCTTCTAACTCCTCTAATTGCTTCTTCAACTCCACAAGCTCATGAGGAGGCATACGATAGGGTCTTTTAGAAATAGGAGCAGTCCCAGGAACTAACTTTATGACAAACTCCACACTTTGATCAGGTGGCATGCCAGGCAACTCCTCAGGAAAGACATCCGGGAATTCACAGACAAAGTAAACATATTTAATCTATAGTGGAGGTAGAACTTCAAGAGCATACAACTTTGCTTCAGAAATAGAAACAGCTGAAGGATATAGTGACCATACGGTCCAATACTTGACTGTTATGCCAGCAGGACTAGTCAGAGTCACAGACTTGGTTGTACAATCCAGGATACCTTGATAGCGGGTCAACCAATCCATGCCCAGAATGATGTCAATATCAGTTGACTTGAGGGCAATAAGAGAGGTGGGGAAAAGCTGAATGCAACTTCGATTATATTAACATTACTAACCATGGTGGAACACCACCTAGAACCATGAGACTGAACTAGCAGAGGAACGGACAACCCTTCGAAACTTGTCCCTGCATTTGAGGAAAAGCTTGTGACAGGAATGAATGCGATGCTCCAGAAGCAAACAAAACTTTAGCTGGAATTTGGTTGATATGAAGCGTACCCATAATGATGCTTGGATCTTACTAAGCCTCCTCAGCAGATTTATGGTTTAGACGGCCTCTTCCAGCACCTTGATACTTATCATTCTTCTTTGGTGGTGGTTCCTTCCCAGCATCACTCTTTTGAGGGCAATCTCTTGCATAGTGGCCCGTCTGACGATAGTTAAAACAGAAAAGGCCTGATCTAGTACCAGCAGCAGGATAATTTGATCCACCAACATTGTTTGGAGTAGCATTCAGACGAGGAGCATATCCAGAAGTCCTTGGGATGTAAGTAGCACATGGCACAACGTTGTATGGCACAAAGACACGACGCTTCTTATTGCTAGAACCAGCCTTGATGTACCGCTCCTGAGGGCGCTTACTGGTTTCTTCATACTCCACCTTTCCACTCTCGGCCTTCATGGCCTTATTGACAAGACCTTGGAAGTTAACAAAGTCCATGATGTGGATATCACGGCGAACCTCAGGATCCAATCCCTTGAGGAACAAAGCTTGCTTATTAGCATCTGTGGACACCTCTTCAGTGGCATAGCAGGCAAGACGATCGAAGTTGCGCTGGTAGTCACACATGGAACCAGTGCCCTACTTCAGCTTGAGGAACTCCTCCCTCTTCTGATCCATCATACTCTCTAGAATATGGTAAGCTCGGAAGGCTTGAGTGAACTCTTGCCATGTAACAATAGGTTGAGCTTCTTGCATAGCCAAGAAATTTTCCCACCAGGAGCCAGCTGCTCCCTCCAGATGATAGGCAGCAAAAGTCACCAATCAGCTTGAGCGACATGACCAACCTGAAGTTTGCGCTCCATAGTGCGAAGGTAGTAGTCCACATCAAGTGGCTCAGTGGAATAGCTGAAAACTAGAGGAGTGAGACGCGTGAAGTCCTTGATACCAACTTGGTTGTTCTGGTATTGAGGAGTGCTGCGCTCAATCCTTTCAAGGAGCCTCATGTTGTCAGCACAGTTGGTTTCATACATGGCCATGAGTTGAACCATGGACGGTGGTGGAGGAAGTTTGGAAGATTCCCCCTCATTTGCAGCACCACGAGCATGAGCACGGGTACGGGCAAGAGAGGTGTCACCCATCGTGGAAGAACAAAAAGGGTTAGACAAGGGATTCAAAGGAACAAGACGGAAAGATGAACAAAGAGTACTTGATATAAACGTATCATCTTATCAAGCATGGTAGTATCAAAGACTACTAACACTACTAGGAAAACGGCTATAGGTTATCCACACATCCGTGGCACACGTGCTAGTGGTGCCGCACGGGTAAAATAGGCGTGGCGCAATGCCCACATGATCCCTACGGCTATCTGCCGTAAGCAGGGCGCACATGGGGGTAGTGCGCCACGCCTATGTGTGGGCCAGGGCACACGTGGCCGCAACACACATACCCATAGCGCACTAGGTTAAGGTGCGCTACGGATGTGAAACTTAGCCGTAGGGCACTCTGGCCTATTGCGCTACGGGGCTGTGTGTTGCAGCAGCTGGGTGAAATTAGCCGTAGGGCACTCTGTCCTAGTGCCCTATGGCTAAGTGTCCTGCACCAACTCCACCCCCCGGTGGATCGCCTTTTTAGGCTTTGTAAAAATAAAAGAAAATGATAAACACTTCAAAAAATAAAATCATTTCATATGTAGGTAGGTAATGTGGTATAGTTTCTAGGAAAATTAACAAACATGCTTTTCCACTTTTTCTGCAAAAAAAGGTCATGCCACGGTAAAATGGTCATAACTTTTGCATACGATGTCGAAAAAAATCGTATAATATACCAAAATGACGAGAACGAGTAAAAAGTTAGCAATTATTTGGCGATTATTTAGATTTTAAAAATTCAAAAAGAGTAAAAAGTTACGGTCAAAAGACCGTTTTTTCCTGCAGAAAAAAATAGAGGGCAACTTACCCGTAGCGCACCACCACCTAGTGCTCTACGAGTAAGTTGGGCGGGATTCAAAATTTGAATCCCCACCCCGCCCATCTACCCATCTTCTCTTCCCTCCCTCTTCTCCTTTTCATTCTCCTCCCTCCTTCTTTTCCTTCTCTCTTCTCCTCCTCCTTGTTTTCCTTCTCTTCCTTCTCCTCCTCCTCCTCCTCCTCCTCCTTTTCCTTCTCTTCCTTCCCTTGCATTGACGACGGCGACAGTGGCCTTCTCCTCCTCCTTTATCCGGCATCCTCCTCTCCTTGCAGTAACGATGGCGACCTTCTCCTCCTCCTTGCAGTCACGACGAGCGACGACGGCCTCCTTCTCCTTGCGGCCTCCTCCTCCTTGCAGTCATGACGAGCGACGATGACCTCCTTCTCCTTGCAGCGACCTCCTCCCTTCTCCAGCCACACCTCCTTCTCCCTCTCTTCCTCGATGCTAGAGAGGACTAGCACGGCCACGGCGCCCGCACCTCCCTGCGGTGGTAGGTCATGGCCACGGCCACCATGCTCCAGCGAGGCGACACTACGGCGGTGATGTAGACCCGATTGCTTTTGCAATTCAAAACGAGGGTGTTTTTTTGCATTTTTTTGTTTTTTGAAAAAAAACATCTGTGGCGCACCTGTACCCCTACCCGTGGCGCACCTGGTAGTGCGCTACCCCTATCCCCATATAACCTTAGCGCACTAGGTTAGTGCGCTACGTGAACTTTTTAGACGAAGCATACGCTTAGTGGCGCACCACTAGTGCGCCACGAATGGGATTTTTAGGTGCGCCACAAACAACCCTTTACCTAGTAGTGTAATGTATACACTAACCAGCTGACTTACAAACCATAACAATGGAATGCTAAGATGTTACACACCAAGAAAAACTGATATATCTTAAAACTCTGGGAATAGCAGCCAAGTATAGAGTACTTTTAGAAAACAACCCCGAAACCACGATCCTAAAAGTTTTGAGATCTGAGATAAGGAATAAAAAAACGTTTTCAAATCAAATAGGACAAGAAAACTATAGCATCAGAAACACCAGAGAAGGAGTAAAAAGAATCCTAGTCAGAGTTTCTGCAAATAATTTTTAACTTTCAAATAATTTTGTCAATTTCTAGACTCAACATCGACCAATAAAAGGGTTTCCTACAGGAAGTCCTGCTCTGATACCAAAACCTGTAACACCCCCGGGATTAGGGTTAAACTAACCTCAGATCACCATCTAAGATAAGCTCAACTCCAAGCAAGGAAGATCATAGTACGATTCGGTAACATTACAGAACTTAGGGATTCAACAGCATAAGTTTAAACTCTTAACAGAGTAAGGTATTAGAGTTATTACAAACCAGAGGTCATAGACCCATCATTACATCACACAACCAAAGCAAATTATGTTGTTCTACACAACAACTTAGCAAAGGGCCTAAGAGTCCATAAACAGAAGCGACGTCCATCCCATAGTCCTCAGGCTGCTACCTGGGACCCCCAACTACTCGTCGATGTCAACATAGAAGCCACCTTCAGTCTCAACTAGATCATCTGTAGAAAAACAACAATGGCGCAAGGCTGAGTATGATAATGTACTCCGCAAGACTTAGATAACCTAGTATCTACATGCTCTGGCAAGAAAGGCTTTCTCTGGATTTACTTTTGCGTAAAGCAATCTTTATTTGTGTAGAGGGAGGTGCCCCAACCTTTACACAATATAAGGTGGAGTCCCCTGTGTTTACAATGCTAGTCCCTGGATCAATAGCAAGCATCCACAATTAAGATGTAATATCAAGAAACAAAGGTCATAATATAACTTTATAACCAGGAATAACATAATTTTATTACATCTTACATAGCTCATTTGGCTATTACATTACATTGCAGCCGAATAACTATAATCATGGGGTCCTTCATCTTCAAAGTGCCACAGGAAGATGTTGGTTGTAGACTTTGTAATCCTAATCAATCAATCTTCACTAAAATCAATCAAACCTGCAACATTACAAGTTACAGCCACAAGGGTCAATACATTTGAATTGTATTGGCAAGTTTCACTACTAAGTTAAATATGAGTGGATCCTATCATTACATGCATTTTGGCTAAGTAGGGTTTAAGGCTCATTTGCAGAAAGCAATACTTTATCCTATCTTTTCAAATGGTTTTGTTTCCTTTGTCAAATATCTTTATCAAACTCCTTGGTATCCCCAAGTATTCAAGTCTTTGTCAAAAATCCCTTGAGCTACTTGGTAACCCCAAGTGCACCAAGTTTTATCAAAATCCCATGAGTTCCTTGGTAACCCCAAGTGTTCATGTTTTCATCAAAATCTCTTGAGTTCCTTGGTACCCCCAAGTACATCAAGTTTTATCAAAGTCTCTTGAGCTCCTTGGTACCCCCAAGTGCATCAAGTTTTAAAAGTTTTCTTTTAGTAATTAGAATGTCGAGATTTCCCATAGCTTCAAACTTTAGTTGCTCAGTATTGTCCATAACCGGGGACACGGCTAAGTACTTAGATTTTATTATCTTCTGTAGAAGTAGTACACTTTACCCACATGTCACAATCCTATCCTTTTGCCACCAGTGGCCACTGGATTAGTGCTCACCATGATGGAGTACCGGCAGATTGAGAATGTGCCGAAGTCTTTCCAGAGGGTCCTCCCATACACCATTGCTAGCTTGTCTTCAAGTACCCATGTAGGATTCCAGGTCCTCATGTCCAGTATCCTGAAGACAATGTATGGGTCTTTCCAATGTAGTTGACTAAGCCAGAGCCATAATAGCATGTGGTTGCACACGAAAGCCACAATTGGAGAAACATGTTCAATCTCTAAGTTTCCTGGGTGGTTTCCTTTGGAGCACAACACAAAGAGATTGCCATAGACATGGTTCATTTTGTTGCCACCTTCTCCAAAACTCAAAGTATCCTTGGCCACCCAGGTGGTTCATTGAGTCCTTGTTTTATTATATAAAATCACAAGTCCTTTTCTCAACTTCATAAAATCTCAACATGTATCTCTTTTCAAAATAAAGCATGGCTAAGCATGTAACAACTACATTGTTTTCACTAAGGAATGTATAGGTAATCCTATTAGGATTTAGCATAGCATAAGTATAGAAAATTCTTTTCATGCATGTTTTCAAAATCCACTAAGCATAATGAAAATAGTAGGACTTTGAATGATAGTGTCACTTGCCTTTCTTTTGGTAGGGAATGGTGGTTCACTCCTTGATCTTGCTAGTCTCACACTTTTCTAACTTCACTACAATCAATCAATCAAACACAAATATCAACTAACATTCCAAACCAATAATCAATCAAACAATTTCACACACATAAAACAATGGGATCTAAGTCATGCATGTAAGCATGCAAGAGATAGGTTTATTTGCAAAGATGGTCTCCACTAGGCTTCTACACTTTGTAAGGTTCAAGTTGGTCATTTTCCAAAGTGGCAAAGTCATTTGCAAAAGGGTTTTGTCCATAAACCATTTTTAAATCCATTCATTATTTTATGTGGTGGAAAACATTTTTATCAAAGCAAATACTTTATGTTGTTCACCAAATAAGTTGTTGTTTCTCAAAACTTGGGGTTTAGGATCATTAGGTTTGATCCAAAACATTTTCCTAAAGTTTTTACTCCAAACACATTTTCATAACAAAACCAATAATTTTATTTGGCTAGAAATGGGATAAACCAATTAATCCATTCTAAACTTTAACAAATACATTTTCAAAACCAGGGGTTGGTTCCTAGGGTCAGTAAGTTCACCACAAACTAATTTGCCAAGATTTTAACTCTAAAATTTTTTTTGAACAATTTTTCTAATCTAAACAAGCATACAAAAGTTTCTGCAAAAACAAACCATGTAACAGATACTATTTACTAAACAAATTCCATGGTTGGCTAGGGTTTGTTCCACTGATTCCAATGATATAAAGTTTGTAATTTTTGGACGTGTGGATCAAAAGTTATAGGTTTTACAAAATTGAACATCAATTAGATCAATTCTGTTTTAAATCAAACCAGCAGAGACACGTGGCGTGTTCTAATTCGTCGGTACTGGTTCGCTCGGATTGATCTCTCTGGATCGTTGGATCTAAGTGAGATCGTGCGGTGCAGAGACACTACTTACCCTTTCGCTGACGTTCTATCGCATCCATCAGATCAAGATCCTACGGTTGCTAGCATGCTTGCCAAAGATCGGCGGCGCTGGCGGCGGCGGGTGGCGGCGCACGCTCGGGCAGGAGGTTTCCGGCTAAGCTAGGAAGCGAGGGAGAGGGAGAAATGGCTTACAGTGCTCGCAGGGTCGAGGTGAAGTTCGAGGTGGCGTTGGCTTGGCGAGGGGCGCTCAGGAACGGCGACGATTGCTCGCCGGAGTTTGCAACGGCGTCTAGCAGCTCTGGTTGACGATGGGGCGACGCTGCAGTTCACCTCAAGGCAAAAGGACGGTACGGTTAGACGCGGACTGAACTGGAGATGATGTGAGCATCAATAGGAAGGCTAGGGGCAGTCGAGGCTTACCGGAGGAGCTCGACGGAGACGAGACAGACGGCGGCGATGCTCTGTGTCGTGCTTGTCGACGCTAGGGGACGCGCGCGGGCGAGTGGAGCACACGGGCAGGTGCGCCTGGGACTGGAGGGCAAGCTTACGTGCAGAGGGAGGTGAGGCGCGGCTGCGGTTTGTCGAAATTAACCGGAGAAGTTCGCTGGAGCAGCGGCGGTGCAGGGCCAATTCGAGGAACCCTGGTGGCTCTCTGGCTGCGAGCTTTGAGGGGAAACGAGGGGGAGAGGTGGGCGCTTATGTATGTGTGGTCAGGGGCGAGATTAAAGCGGCCATTACTCGTGAATTAAACTCGCGAAATCAACGCAGGGAACGCTCAGACGAACTGGTCGCGGGGTTGAAGACAGTGAGCTGGAGGGGTGGGGTCTACCTGGCAGTGAGGAAGCGAGAAGGAAGGAGGGGCCACCAGTCATTGTCTGCGCGGGTTAGAAGCTGGGTGTGAAACTTTTTCCTTCGGAAGGGAGAGAGTTGGCTGGACTGGGTCCTGTTGGGCCAGTTTGTTGGGCTGGGTCCTTTGCTTATTTTTTTCTGTCTGAAACCTTTTTTTTCCAATTTCAATTTCTGTTTTGAAATTTCAAACAACAAATTAGAACTCAAATCAATTCAAACAATCACCACACTATACAACTTTGAATTTGGTTATGTTCAGTAACATAAACCAAAATTTCAAAACCAAAATAATAATTTTATTTGAGGGTCCATTATTAATTAAATAAATAAACCATTGTTATTAAATCAAATAGGATTTGTTTTATTTAAATACTCCTTTTGAAATCTAATTATTTTCAAAACCAAAACAGTAGGTTTTATTTGGGAATATAAAATACTTGGAAAACTTATTTTAAATAAATAAATAAGTTTTGATGTTTTGAAAATAGTAAAACCTTTATTTTTTAATAAACTTGGATATTAAATCCTTATTAATTTATTTAATAAACCTTTACTATTTTTATCAAAACAAAGAATTTTATTTTAAAAGCTTGGCCAAGGTTTAATTTGGCTCTCTAAATAATCCTTATTTGTAAAACTTTTATTTCTTTTCAAAACCAAAACCTTTTATTTAAAAGATCCAAAATACTAATTCCAAAATATTTTATTTTCCTTTATCAAATCTTTACCTTTTTAAATCTCTTTAGGATATTATTTGATCCAAATTGGTTTGAAGATTCCTTTTGGAATTCAAAAAGTTTCTTCTCACCCTGAAAATCAATCAAAGTTTTATTTTATTCATTTATTTTTCACATTACAAGATTTGGAAAATCTTGGGATGTGACAGGCTACCACCCTTAAAATAAATCTCGTCCCGAGATTTGGGAAAGCTAGGATTACAAGTAGGCTCAAAACAACTAGGGTACTACCACCCTTAAAATAAAATTTCAAACAAAATTACATAATGGCCTTCTTGGGATCCTGGGAAAACTTCTCTGGGCAAACATTTGCATTGTGTCCTTTGTTTCCATACTTGACTCATGGGCCAAGGTTGAGTTTCTCCATAGGCTTGTTCAACTTGTTCTTCATCTTTTCTGGACAGTTGCTTGCATAATGTCCTGGGTTCTTGCAATTGAAACAGTTGATGTCTTTGAGTTCTTCACGTAGCTCCTGTGGACAAGTTGCTACATAGTGGCCTAGCTCTTTGTAGTTGTTGCACACCACTTGGCTAATTTCCTTATTCTTCTGGTTCTCTGGGCACTCACTGGAATAGTGTCCCATTTCCTTACATTTATGACATTGCACATGGCTTTTGTCCATCTTTTGCTTCTTGGGTTTCTTTGGTCCTTTGAATTGGGTTATTTTGTTTGGAGGTATAAGTGGTCCTTTTCCTTTGTCATCAACCTTCTTGGTAGAATTGGATCCTTCTTGATGGTTTGCAATCATTTGTTGCACTCCACCTTGTTTCCTTTGTTCCACAATGGAATAGATGGGGCATTGAATAGGAACATGGCTGTTTCCTTCACATAGGTAGCAAGTAGCTTGAGAAGTGGGATATTTTCCAACAGGATGTTTCTCTTCACTGTTGGGGCATTGATCTCCAAGCTCCTTGGAAGTATGATCCTTGTCTCCACAAATAATGCAAGCTGGGGCTCCATCTAAAATAATATTTCTGTCATCCTTGTTGTCAAAGACTCTTTTGGAATAGCTTTCTTCCATATTGATCATTTGATCAGTCACCTTAAGCATCAATTGGCCTTGAGTTTCCAAAAATCCTTGCAGGGTTGGATCTCCTCCACTGGTGTTGGCTATGAATTGAGCTGTCACTTGGTTCAACTGGTTCTGGGTTGCTATGAGCTCTTTCATGATGTCCTCTTGGTTGGTGTTGGTGTCATCAACCTTGATGTTGGAGTCTCTTGGAGTAGTCATCTGTTTGGGTTTGAATGGAGATTAGAATAGGCAAGATATTTCTAAGGAATCAATTCTAATCACACACATCACAATTCACACAAGCAATGTGCATGCAATCTCAAACCAAACATTTCACTCAAACACAAAGTTCAAGCACATACTTAGGCAACAAAATATTTTTGTCACACCCCATAAGTTGGTGTGTTTGACTTAACTAAAATATGGTGGTCCATCTATCTGGTTCACTTGTGATCTTTCCATTCTTTTTGGTTGCTTCCTCTTACTTGGAATCATGGTTTCTTTGGGAAAACTCCTTGGTCACAAATACTTCAAAGTTGTTGATGGTTCCTTCTTATTTTGCATTCCCTTAGTCTCTAAATCTTGGGTAAGATTTCTTTGTTTCACTTGTAGTCCTTAGTGGTATCCATGTTGGAAGTCCTTAGTGAATATACTGAAGATGTTGAAGTCATTAGAGTTGAAGAAGTTGAAGTCATTAGAGTTGAAGATGTTGAAGAAGTCCTTTGCACAGGGTGAAGTTTTTTGGCCATGGGGTAGGTTTTTCCATCAAGTTGAAGTAGAAGAGATGTAGAGTTGAAACCAAAATGGTTGAGGAAAGAGTTTACAAGTGTTTTTGGTAAATAATTTTTTGGAACAAAATACAACTCCTATTTTTCTAAGGGTTTTTGTCCAATCCTAGGGTTTACAAATCCTACAGGCAACACAATGCTCTGATACCATCTGTAGAGCGAGGTGCCCCAACCTTTACACAATATAAGGTGGAGTCCCCTGTGTTTACAATGCTAGTCCTTGTATCAATAGCTAGCATCCACAATTAAGATGTAATATCAAGAAACAAAGGTCATAATATAACTTTATAACCAGGAATAACATAATTTTATTACATCTTACATAGCTCATTTGGCTATTACATTACATTGCTGCGGAATAACTATAATCATGGGGTCCTTCATCTTCAAAGTGCCACAGGCAGATGTTGGTTGTAGACTTTGTAATCCTAATCAATCAATCTTCACTAAAATCAATCAAACCTGCAACATTACAAGTTACAGCCACAAGGGTCAATACATTTGAATTGTATTGGCAAGTTTCACTACTAAGTTTAATATGATTGGATCCTATCATTACATGCATTTCGGCTAAGTAGGGTTTAAGGCTCATTTGCAGAAAGCAATACTTTATCCTATCTTTTCAAATGGTTTTGTTTCCTTTGTCAAATCTCTTTATCAAAATCCCTTGAACTCCTTGGTATCCACAAGTATTGAAGTCTTTGTCAAAAATCCCTTGAGCTACTTGGTAACCCCAAGTGCACCAAGTTTTATCAAAATCCCATGAGTTCCTTGGTAACCCCAAGTGTTCATGTTTTCATCAAAATCTCTTGAGTTACTTGGTACCCCAAAGTAAATCAAGTTTTATCAAAGTCTCTTGAGCTCCTTGTTACCCTAAGTGCATCAAGTTTTAAAAGTTTTCTTTTAGAAATTAGAATGTCGAGATTTCCCATAGCTTCAAACTTTAGTTGCTCAGTATTGTCCATAACCGGGGACACGGCTAAGTACTTAGATTTTAATATCTTCTGCAGAAGTAGTACACTTTACCCACATGTCACAATCCCATCCTTTTGCCACCAGTGGCCACTGGATTAGTGATCACCAAGATGGAATACCGGAAGATTGAGAATTGTGACGAAGTCTTTCCAGAGGGTCCTCCCATACACCATTGCTAGCTTGTCTTCAAGTACCCATGTAGGATTCCAGGTCCTCATGTCTAGTAGCCTGAAGACAATGTATGGGTCTTCCCAATGTAGTTGACTAAGCCAGAGCCATAATAGCATGTGGTTGCACACGAAAGCCAGAATTGGAGAAACATGTTCAATCTCTAAGTTTCCTGGGTGGTTTCCTTTGGAGCACAACACAAAGAGATTGCCATAGACATGGTTCCTTTTGTTGCCACCTTCTCCAAAACTCAAAGTATACTTGGCCACCCAGGTGGTTCATTGAGTCCTTGTTTTATTATATAAAATCACAAGTCCTTTTCTCAACTTCATAAAATCTCAACATGTATCTCTTTTCAAAATAAAGCATGGCTAAGCATGTAACAACTACATTGTTTTCACTAAGGAATGTATAGGGAATCCTATTAGGATTTAGCATAGCATAAGTATAGAAAATTCTTTTCATGCATGTTTTCAAAATCCACTAAGTATAATGAAAATAGTAGGACTTTGAATGATAGTGTCACTTTCCTTTCTTTTGGTAGGGAATGGTGGTTCACTCCTTGATCTTGCTAGTCTCACACTTTTCTAACTTCACTACAATCAATCAAGCAAACACAAATATCAACTAGCATTCCAAACCAATAATCAATCAAACAATTTCACACACATAAAACAATGGGATCTAAGTCATGCATGTAAGCATGAAAGAGATAGGTTTATTTGCAAAGATGGTCTCCACTAGGCATCTAAACTTTGTAAGGTTCAAGTTGGTCATTTTCCAAAGTGGCAAAGTCATTTGCAAAAGGGTTTTGTCCATAAACCATTTTTAAATCCTTTCATTATTTTATGTGATGGAAAACATTTTTATCAAATCAACTACTTTATTTTGTTCACCAAATAAGATGTTGTTTCTCAAAACTTGGGGTTTAGGGTCAGTAGGTTTGATCCAAAACATTTTTCTAAAGTTTTTACTCCAAACACATTTTCATAACAAAACCAATAATTTTATTTGGCTAGAAATGGGCTAAACCAATTAATCCATTCTAAACTTTACCAAATCCATTTTCAAAACCAGGGGTTGGTTCCTAGAGTCAGTAAGTTCACCACAAACTAATTTGCCAAGATTTTAACTCTAAAAACATTTTTAATCAATTTTTCTAATCTAAACTAGCATATAAAAGTTTCTGCAAAAACAAACCATCTAGCAGATACTATATACTAAAAAAAATTCCATGGTTGGCTAGGGTTTGTTCCACTGATTCCAATGATATAAAGTTTGTAATTTTTGGACGTGTGGATCAAAAGTTATAGGTTTTACAAAATTGAACATCAATTAGATCAATTCTGTTTTAAATCAAACCAGCAGAGACACGTGGCGTGTTCTAATTCGTCGGTACCGGTTCGCTCGGATTGATCTCTCTGGATCGTTGGATCTAAGTGAGATCGTGCTGTGCAGAGACACTACTTACCCTTTCGCTCACGTTCTATCGCATCCGTCAGATCAAGCTCCTACGGTTGCTAGCATGCTTGCCAAAGATCGGCGGCGCTGGCGGCGGCGGGTGGCGGCGCACGCTCGGGAAGGAGGTTTCCGACGAAGCTAGGAAGCGAGGGAGAGGGAGAAATGGCTTACAGTGCTTGCAGGGTCGAGGTGAAGTTCGAGGTGGCGTTGGCTTGGCGAGGGGCGCTCAGGAACGGCGACGATTGCTCGCCGGAGTTTGCAACGGCGTCTGGCGGCTCTGGTTGACGACGGGGCGACGCTGCAGTTCATCTCAAGGCAAATGGGCCAATGCGGTTAGACGCGGACTGAACTGGAGATGATGTGAGCATCAATAGGAAGGCTAGGGGCGGTCGAGGCTTTCCGGAGGAGCTCGACGGAGACGAGACAGACGGCGGCGACGCTCTGTGTCGTGCTTGTCGACGCTAGGGGACGCGCGCGGGCGAGTGGAGCACACGGGCAGGTGCGCCTGGGACTGGAGGGAAAGCTGGCGTGCAGTGGGAGGTGAGGCGGGGCTGCGGTTTGTCGGAATTCACCGGAGAAGCTCGCTGGAGCAGTGGCGGTGCAGGGCCAATTCGAGGAAGCCTGGTGGCTCTCTGGCTGCGGGCTTTGAGGGGAAACGAGGGGGAGAGGTGGGCGCTTATGTATGCGTGGTCAGGGGCAAGATTAACGCGGCCATTACTCGTGAATTAAACTCGCGAAATCAACGCAGGGAACGCTCAGACGAACTGGTCGCGGGGTTGAAGACGGTGAGCTGGAGGGGTGGGGTCTACCTGGCAGTGAGGAAGCGAGAAGGAAGGAGGGGCCACCAGTCATTGTCTGCGCGGGTTAGAAGCTGGGTGTGAAACTTTTTCCTTCGGAAGGGAGAGAGTTGGCTGGACTGGGTCCTGTTGGGCCAGTTTGTTGGGCTGGGTCCTTTGCTTATTTTTTCTGTCTAAAACCTTTTTTTTCCAATTTCAATTTATGTTTTGAAATTTCAAACAACAAATCAGAACTCAAATCAATTCAAACAATCACCACACTATACAACTTTGAATTTGGTTATGTTCAATAACATAAACCAAAATAATAATTTTATTTGAGGGTCCATTATTAATTAAATAAATAAACAATTGTTATTAAATCAAATAGGATTTGTTTTATTTAAATACTCCTTTTGAAATCTAATTATTTTCAAAACCAAAACAGTAGGTTTTATTTGGGAATACAAAATACTTGGAAAACTTATTTTAAATAAATAAATAAGTTTTGATGTTTTGAAAATAGTAAAACCTTTATTTTTTAATAAACTTGGATATTAAATCCTTATTAATTTATTTAATAAAACTTTACTTTTTTTATCAAAACAAAGCATTTTATTTTAAAAGCTTGGCCAAGGTTTAATTTGGCTCTCTAAATAATCCTTATTTGTAAAACTTTTATTTCTTTTGAAAACCAAAACCTTTTATTTAAAAGATCCAAAATAGTAATTCCAAAATATTTTATTTTCCTTTATCAAATGTTTACCTTTTTAAATCTCTTTAGGATTTTATTTGATCCAAATTGGTTTGAAGATTCCTTTTGGAATTCAAAAAGTTTCTTCTCACCTTGAAAATCAAACAAAGTTTTATTTTATTCATTTATTTTTCACATTACAAGATTTGGAAAATCTAGGGATGTGACAGGCTACCACCCTTAAAATAAATCTCGTCCCGAGATTTGGGAAAGCTAGGATTAAAAGTAGGCTCAAAACAACTAGGGTACTACCACCCTTAAAATAAAATTTCAAACAAAATTACATAATGGCCTTCTTGGGATCCTGGGAAAACTTCTCTGGGCAAACATTTGCATTGTGTCCTTTGTTTCCATACTTGACTCATGGGCCAAGGTTGAGTTTCTCCATAGGCTTGTTCAACTTGTTCTTCATCTTTTCTGGACAGTTGCTTGCATAATGTCCTGGGTTCTTGCAATTGAAATAGTTGATGTCTTTGAGTTCTTCACGTAGCTCCTATGGACAAGTTGCTACATAGTGGCCTAGCTCTTTGTAGTTGTTGCACACCACTTGGATAATTTCCTTATTCTTCTGGTTCTCTGGGCACTCACTGGAATAGTGTCCCATTTCCTTACATTTATGACATTGCACATGGCTTTTGTCCATCTTTTGCTTCTTGGGTTTCTTTGGTCCTTTGAATTGGGTTGTTTTGTTTGGAGGTATAAGTGGTCCTTTTCCTTTGTCATCAACCTTCTTGGTAGACTTGGATCCTTCTTGATGGTTTGCAATCATTTGTTGCACTCCACCTTGTTTCCTTTGTTCCACAATGGAATAGATGGGGCATTGAATAGGAACATGGTTGTTTCCTTCACATAGGTAGCAAGTAGCTTGAGAAGTGGGATATTTTCCAACAAGATGTTTCTCTTCACAGTTGGGGCATTGATCTCCATGCTCCTTGGAAGTATGATCCTTGTCTCCACAAATAATGCAAACTGGGCTCCATCTAAAATAATATTTCTGTCATCCTTGTTGTCAAAGACTCTTTTGGAATAGCTTTCTTCCATATTGATCATTTGATCAGTCACCTTAAGCATCAATTGTCCTTGAGTTTCCAAAAGTCCTTGCAGGGTTGGATCTCCTCCACTGGTGTTGGCTATGAATTGAGCTGTCACTTGGTTCAACTGGTTCTGGGTTGCTATGAGCTCTTTCATGATGTCCTCTTGGTTGGTGTTGGTGTCATCAACCTTGATGTTGGAGTCTCTTGGAGTAGTCATGTGTTTGGGTTTGAATGGAGATTAGAATAGGCAAGATATTTCTAAGGAATCAATTCTAATCACACACATTACAATTCACACAAGCAATGTGCATGCAATCTCAAACCAAACATTTCACTCAAACACAAAGTTCAAGCACATACTTAGGCAACAAAATATTTTTGTTACACCCCATAAGTTGGTGTGTTTGACTTAACTAAAATATGGTGGTCCATCTATATGGTTCACTTGTGATCTTTCCATTCTTTTTGGTTCCTTCCTATTACTTGGAATCATGGTTTCTTTGGGAAAACTCTTTGGTCACAAATACTTCAAAGTTGTTGATGGTTCCTTCTTATTTTGCATTCCCTTAGTCTCTAAATCTTGGGTAAGATTTCTTTGTTTCACTTGTAGTCCTTAGTGGTATCCATGTTGGAAGTCCTTAGTGAATATACTAAAGATGTTGAAGTCATTAGAGTTGAAGAAGTTGAAGTCATTAGAGTTGAAGATGTTGAAGAAGTCCTTTGCACAGGGTGAAGTTTTTTGGCCATGGGGTAGGTTTTTCCATCAAGTTGAAGTAGAAGAGATGTAGATTTGAAACCAAAATGGTTGAGGAAAGAGTTTACAAGTGTTTTTGGTAAATAATTTTTTGGAACAAAATACAACTCCTATTTTTCTAAGGGTTTTTGTCCAATCCTAGGGTTTACAAATCCTACAGGCAACACAATGCTCTGATACCATCTGTAGAGGGAGGTGCCCCAACCTTTACACAATATAAGGTGGAGTCCCCTGTGTTTACAATGCTAGTCCTTGTATCAATAGCTAGCATCCACAATTAAGATGTAATATCAAGAAACAAAGGTCATAATATAACTTTATAACCAGGAATAACATAATTTTATTACATCTTACATAGCTCATTTGGCTATTACATTACATTGCAGCGGAATAACTATAATCATGGGGTCCTTCATCTTCAAAGTGCCACAGGCAGATGTTGGTTGTAGACTTTGTAATCCTAATCAATCAATCTTCACTAAAATCAATCAAACCTGCAACAATACAAGTTACAGCCACAAGGGTCAATACATTTGAATTGTATTGGCAAGTTTCACTACTAAGTTTAATATGATTGGATCCTATCATTACATGCATTTCGGCTAAGTAGGGTTTAAGGCTCATTTGCAGAAAGCAATACTTTATCCTATCTTTTCAAATGGTTTTGTTTCCTTTGTCAAATCTCTTTATCAAAATCCCTTGAACTCCTTGGTATCCACAAGTATTAAAGTCTTTGTCAAAAATCCCTTGAGCTACTTGGTAACCCCAAGTGCACCAAGTTTTATCAAAATCCCATGAGTTCCTTGGTAACCCCAAGTGTTCATGTTTTCATCAAAATCTCTTGAGTTCCTTGGTACCCCCAAGTACATCAAGTTTTATCAAAGTCTCTTGAGCTCCTTGGTACCCTAAGTGCATCAAGTTTTAAAAGTTTTCTTTTAGAAATTAGAATGTCGATATTTCCCATAGCTTCAAACTTTAGTTGCTCAGTATTGTCCATAACCGGGGACACGGCTAAGTACTTAGATTTTATTATCTTCTGCAGAAGTAGTACACTTTACCCACATGTCACAATCCCATCCTTTTGCCACCAGTGGCCACTGGATTAGTGATCACCAAGATGGAATACCGGAAGATTGAGAATGTGACGAAGTCTTTCCAGAGGGTCCTCCCATACACCATTGCTAGCTTGTCTTCAAGTACCCATGTAGGATTCCAGGTCCTCATGTCCAGTAGCCTGAAGAAAATGTATGGGTCTTCCCAATGTAGTTGACTAAGCCAGAGCCATAATAGCATGTGGTTGCACACGAAAGCCAGAATTGGAGAAACATGTTCAATCTCTAAGTTTCCTGGGTGGTTTCCTTTGGAGCCCAACACAAAGAGATTGCCATAGACATGGTTCCTTTTGTTGCCACCTTCTCCAAAACTCAAAGTATACTTGGCCACGCAGGTGGTTCATTGAGTCCTTGTTTTATTATATAAAATCACAAGTCCTTTTCTCAACTTCATAAAATCTCAACATGTATCTCTTTTCAAAATAAAGCATGGCTAAGTATGTAACAACTAAATTGTTTTCACTAAGGAATGTATAGGGAATCCTATTAGGATTTAGCATAGCATAAGTATAGAAAATTCTTTTCATGCATGTTTTCAAAATCCACTAAGTATAATGAAAATAGTAGGACTTTGAATGACAGTGTCACTTGCCTTTCTTTTGGTAGGGAATGGTGGTTCACTCCTTGATCTTGCTAGTCTCACACTTTTCTAACTTCACTACAATCAATCAAGCAAACACAAATATCAACTAGCATTCCAAACCAATAATCAATCAAACAATTTCACACACATAAAACAATGGGATCTAAGTCATGCATGTAAGCATGCAAGAGATAGGTTTATTTGCAAATATGGTCTCCACTAGGCTTCTAAACTTTGTAAGGTTCAAGTTGGTCATTTTCCAAAGTGGCAAAGTCATTTGCAAAAGGGTTTTGTCCATAAACCATTTTTAAATCCTTTCATTATTTTATGTGGTGGAAAACATTTTTATCAAACCAACTACTTTATTTTGTTCACCAAATAAGATGTTGTTTCTCAAAACTTGGGGTTTAGGGTCAGTAGGTTTGATCCAAAACATTTTTCTAAAGTTTTTACTCCAAACACATTTTCATAACAAAACCAATAATTTTATTTGGCTAGAAATGGGCTAAACCAATTAATCCATTCTAAACTTTACCAAATCCATTTTCAAAACCAGGGGTTGGTTCCTAGGGTCAGTAAGTTCACCACAAACTAATTTGCCAAGATTTTAACTCTAAAAACATTTTTAAACAATTTTTCTAATCTAAACTAGCATACAAAAGTTTCTGCAAAAACAAACCATCTAACATATACTATTTACTAAAAAAATTCCATGGTTGGCTAGGGTTTGTTCCACTGATTCCAATGATATAAAGTTTGTAATTTTTGGACGTGTGGATCAAAAGTTATAGGTTTTACAAAATTGAACATCAATTAGATCAATTCTGTTTTAAATCAAACCAGCAGAGACACGTGGCGTGTTCTAATTCGTCGGTACCGGTTCGCTCGGATTGATCTCTCTGGATCGTTGGATCTAAGTGAGATCGTGATGTGCAGAGACACTACTTACCCTTTCGCTCACGTTCTATCGCATCCGTCAGATCAAGATCCTACGGTTGCTAGCATGCTTGCCAAAGATCGGCGGCGCTGGCGGCGGCGGGTGGCGGCGCACGCTCGGGCAGGAGGTTTCCTACGAAGCTAGGAAGCGAGGGAGAGGGAGAAATGGCTTACAGTGCTCGCAGGGTCGAGGTGAAGTTCGAGGTGGCGTTGGCTTGGCGAGGGGCGCTCAGGAACGGCGACGATTGCTCGCCGGAGTTTGCAACGGCGTCTGGCGGCTCTGGTTGACGACGGGGCGACGCTGCAGTTCACCTCAAGGCAAATGGACGGTACGGTTAGACGCGGACTGAACTGGAGATGATGTGAGCATCAATAGGAAGGCTAGGGGCGGTCGAGGCTTTCCGGAGGAGCTCGACGGAGACGAGACAGACGGCGGCGACGCTCTGTGTCGTGCTTGTCGACGCTAGGGGACGCACGTGGGCGAGTGGAGCACACGGGCAGGTGCGCCTGGGACTGGAGGGCAAGCTTGCGTGCAGTGGGAGGTGAGGCGCGGCTGCGGTTTGTCAGAATTCACCGGAGAAGCTTGCTGGAGCAGTGGCGGTGAAGGGCCAATTCAAGGAAGCCTGGTGGCTCTCTGGCTGCGGGCTTTGAGGGGAAACGAGGGGGAGAGGTGGGCGCTTATGTATGCGTGGTCAGGGGCGAGATTAACGCGGCCATTACTCGTGAATTAAACTTGCGAAATCAACGCAGGGAACGCTCAGACGAACTGGTCGCGGGGTTGAAGACGGTGAGCTGGAGGGGTGGGGTCTACCTGGCAGTGAGGAAGCGAGAAGGAAGGAGGGGCCACCAGTCATTGTCTGCGCGGGTTAGAAGCTGGGTGGGAAACTTTTTCCTTCGGAAGGGAGAGAGTTGGCTGGACTGGGTCCTGTTGGGCTAGTTTGTTGGGCTGGGTCCTTTGCTTATTTTTTCTGTCTGAAACCTTTTTTTTCCAATTTCAATTTCTGTTTTGAAATTTCAAACAACAAATCAGAACTCAAATCAATTCAAACAATCACCACACTATAAAACTTTGAATTTGGTTATGTTCAGTAACATAAACCAAAATAATAATTTTATTTTAGGGTCCATTATTAATTAAATAAATAAACAATTGTTATTAAATCAAATAGGATTTGTTTTATTTAAATACTCCTTTTGAAATCTAATTATTTTCAAAACCAAAACAGTAGGTTTTATTTGGGAATATAAAATACTTGGAAAACTTATTTTAAATAAATAAATAAGTTTTGATGTTTTGAAAATAGTAAAACCTTTATTTTTTAATAAACTTGGATATTAAATCCTTATTAATTTATTTAATAAACCTTTACTATTTTTATCAAAACAAAGCATTTTATTTTAAAAGCTTGGCCAAGGTTTAATTTGGCTCTCTAAATAATCCTTATTTGTAAAACTTTTATTTCTTTTGAAAACCAAAACCTTTTATTTAAAAGATCCAAAATAGTAATTCCAAAATATTTTATTTTCCTTTATCAAATGTTTACCTTTTTAAATCTCTTTAGGATTTTATTTGATCCAAATTGGTTTGAAGATTCCTTTTGGAATTCAAAAAGTTTCTTCTCACCCTGAAAATCAAACAAAGTTTTATTTTATTCATTTATTTTTCACATTACAAGATTTGGAAAATCTTGGGATGTGACAGGCTACCACCCTTAAAATAAATCTCGTCCCGAGATTTGGGAAAGCTAGGATTAAAAGTAGGCTCAAAACAACTAGGGTACTACCACCCTTAAAATAAAATTTCAAACAAACTTACATAATGGCCTTCTTGGGATCCTGGGAAAACTTCTCTGGGCAAACATTTGCATTGTGTCCTTTGTTTCCATACTTGACTCATGGGCCAAATTTGAGTTTCTCCATAGGCTTGTTCAACTTGTTCTTCATCTTTTCTGGACAGTTGCTTGCATAATGTCCTGGGTTCTTGCAATTGAAACAGTTGATGTCTTTGAGTTCTTCACGTAGCTCCTATGGACAAGTTGCTACATAGTGGCCTAGCTCTTTGTAGTTGTTGCACACCACTTGGCTAATTTCCTTATTCTTCTGGTTCTCTGGGCACTCACTGGAATAGTGTCCCATTTCCTTACATTTATGACATTGCACATGGCTTTTGTCCATCTTTTGCTTCTTGGGTTTCTTTGGTCCTTTGAATTGGGTTGTTTTGTTTGGAGGTATAAGTGGTTCTTTTCCTTTGTCATCAACCTTCTTGGTAGACTTGGATCCTTCTTGATGGTTTGCAATCATTTGTTGCACTCCACCTTGTTTCCTTTGTTCCACAATGGAATAGATGGGGCATTGAATAGGAACATGGTTGTTTCCTTCACATAGGTAGCAAGTAGCTTGAGAAGTGGGATATTTTCCAACAGGATGTTTCTCTTCACAGTTGGGGCATTGATCTCCATGCTCCTTGGAAGTATGATCCTTGTCTCAACAAATAAAAACTGGGGCTCCATCTAAAATAATATTTCTATCATCCTTGTTGTCAAAGACTCTTTTGGAATAGCTTTCTTCCATATTGATCATTTGATCAGTCACCTTAAGCATCAATTGTCCTTGAGTTTCCAAAAATCCTTGCAGGGTTGGATCTCCTCCACTGGTGTTGGCTATGAATTGAGCTGTCACTTGGTTCAACTGGTTCTGGGTTTCTATGAGCTCTTTCATGATGTCCTCTTGGTTGGTGTTGGTGTCATCAACCTTGATGTTGGAGTCTCTTGGAGTAGTCATCTGTTTGGGTTTGAATGGAGATTAGAATAGGCAAGATATTTCTAAGGAATCAATTCTAATCACACACATCACAATTCACACAAGCAATGTGCATGCAATCTCAAACCAAACATTTCACTCAAACACAAAGTTCAAGCACATACTTAGGCAACAAAATATTTTTGTTACACCCATAAGTTGGTGTGTTTGACTTAACTAAAATATGGTGGTCCATCTATCTGGTTCACTTGTGATCTTTCCATTCTTTTTGGTTGCTTCCTCTTACTTGGAATCATGGTTTCTTTGGGAAAACTCCTTGGTCACAAATACTTCAAAGTTGTTGATGGTTCCTTCTTATTTTGCATTCCCTTAGTCTCTAAATCTTGGGTAAGATTTCTTTGTTTCACTTGTAGTCCTTAGTGGTATCCATGTTGGAAGTCCTTAGTGAATATACTGAAGATGTTGAAGTCATTAGAGTTGAAGAAGTTGAAGTCATTAGAGTTGAAGATGTTGAAGAAGTCCTTTGCATAGGGTGAAGTTTTTTGGCCATGGGGTAGGTTTTTCCATCAAGTTGAAGTAGAAGAGATGTAGAGTTGAAACCAAAATGGTTGAGGAAAGAGTTTACAAGTGTTTTTGGTAAATAATTGTTTGGAACAAAATACAACTCCTATTTTTCTAAGGGTTTTTGTCCAATCCTAGGGTTTACAAATCCTACAGGCAACACAATGCTCTGATACCATCTGTAGAGGGAGGTGCCCCAACCTTTACACAATATAAGGTGGAGTCCCCTGTGTTTACAATGCTAGTCCTTGTATGAATAGCTAGCATCCACAATTAAGATGTAATATCAAGAAACAAAGGTCATAATATAACTTTATAACCAGGAATAACATAATTTTTTTACATCTTACATAGCTCATTTGGCTATTACATTACATTGCAGCGGAATAACTATAATCATGGGGTCCTTCATCTTCAAAGTGCCACAGGCAGATGTTGGTTGTAGACTTTGTAATCCTAATCAATCAATCTTCACTAAAATCAATCAAACCTGCAACAATACAAGTTACAGCCACAAGGGTCAATACATTTGAATTGTATTGGCAAGTTTCACTACTAAGTTTAATATGATTGGATCCTATCATTACATGCATTTCGGCTAAGTAGGGTTTAAGGCTCATTTGCAGAAAGCAATACTTTATCCTATCTTTTCAAATGGTTTTGTTTCCTTTGTCAAATCTCTTTATCAAAATCCCTTGAACTCCTTGGTATCCACAAGTATTAAAGTCTTTGTCAAAAATCCCTTGAGCTACTTGGTAACCCCAAGTGCACCAAGTTTTATCAAAATCCCATGAGTTCCTTGGTAACCCCAAGTGTTCATGTTTTCATCAAAATCTCTTGAGTTCCTTGGTACCCCCAAGTACATCAAGTTTTATCAAAGTCTCTTGAGCTCCTTGGTACCCTAAGTGCATCAAGTTTTAAAAGTTTTCTTTTAGAAATTAGAATGTCGAGATATCCCATAGCTTCAAACTTTAGTCGCTCAGTATTGTCCATAACCGGGGACACGGCTAAGTACTTAGATTTTATTATCTTCTACAGAAGTAGTACACTTTACCCACATGTCACAATCCCATCCTTTTGCCACCAGTGGCCACTGGATTAGTGCTCACCAAGATGGAGTACCGGAAGATTGAGAATGTGAAAAAGTCTTTCCAGAGGGTCCTCCCATACACCATTGCTAGCTTGTCTTCAAGTACCCATGTAGGATTCCAGGTCCTCATGTCCAGTAGCCTGAAGACAATGTATGGGTCTTCCAAATTTAGTTGACTAAGCCAGAGCCATAATAGCATGTGGTTGCACACGAAAGCCAGAATTGGAGAAACATGTTCAATCTCTAAGTTTCCTGGGTGGTTTACTTTGGAGCACAACACAAAGAGATTGCCATAGACATGGTTCCTTTTGTTGCCACCTTCTCCAAAACTCAAAGTATACTTAGCCACCCAGGTGGTTCATTGAGTCCTTGTTTTATTATATAAAATCACAAGTCCTTTTCTCAACTTCATAAAATCTCAACATGTATCTCTTTTCAAAATAAAGCATGGCTAAGCTTGTACCAACTACATTGTTTTCACTAAGGAATGTATAGGGAATCCTATTAGGATTTAGCATAGCATAAGTATAGAAAATTCTTTTCATGCATGTTTTCAAATCCACTAAGTATAATGAAAATAGTAGGACTTTGAATGATAGTGTCACTTGCCTTTCTTTTGGTAGGGAATGGTGGTTCACTCCTTCATCTTGCTAGTCTCACACTTTTCTAACTTCACTACAATCAATCAAGCAAACACAAATATCAACTAGCATTCCAAACCAATAATCAATCAAACAATTTCACACACATAAAACAATGGGATCTAAGTCATGCATGTAAGCATACAAGAGATAGGTTTATTTGCAAAGATGGTCTCCACTAGGCTTCTAAACTTTTTAAGGTTCAAGTTGGTCATTTTCCAAAGTGGCAAAGTCATTTGCAAAAGGGTTTTGTCCATAAACCATTTTTAAATCCTTTCATTATTTTATGTGGTGGAAAACATTTTTATCAAAGCAACTACTTTATTTTGTTCACCAAATAAGATGTTGTTTCTCAAAACTTGGGGTTTAGGGTCAGTAGGTTTGATCCAAAACATTTTTCTAAAGTTTTTACTCCAAACACATTTTCATAACAAAACCAATAATTTTATTTGGCTAGAAATGGGCTAAACCAATTAATCCATTCTAAACTTTACCAAATCCATTTTCAAAACCAGGGGTTGGTTCCTAGGGTCAGTAAGTTCACCACAAACTAATTTTCCAAGATTTTAACTCTAAAAACATTTTTAAACAATTTTTCTAATATAAACTAGCATACAAATGTTTCTGCAAAAACAAACCATCTAACAGATACTATTTACTAAAAAAATTCCATGGTTGGCTAGGGTTTGTTCCACTGATTCCAACGATATAAAGTTTGTAATTTTTGGACGTGTGGATCAAAAGTTATAGGTTTTACAAAATTGAACATCAATTAGATCAATTCTGTTTTAAATCAAACCAGCTGAGACACGTGGCTTGTTCTAATTCGTCGGTACCGGTTCGCTCGGATTTATCTCTCTGGATCGTTGGATCTAAGTGAGATCATGCGGTGCAGAGACACTACTTACCCTTTCGCTCACGTTCTATCGAATCCGTCAGATCAAGGTCCTACGGTTGCTAGCATGCTTGCCAAAGATCGGCGGCGCTGGCGGCGGCGGGTGGCGGCGCACGCAAGGGCAGGAGGTTTCCGGCGAAGCTAGGAAGCGAGGGAGAGGGGGAAATGGCTTACAGTGCTAGCAGGGTCGAGGTGAAGTTCGAGGTGGTGTTGGCTTGGAGAGGGGCGCTCAGGAACGGCGACGATTGCTCGCCGGAGTTTGCAACAGCGTCTGGCGGCTCTGGTTGACGACGGGGCGACGCTGCAGTTCACCTCAAGGCAAATGGACGGTACGGTTAGACGCGGACTGAACTGGAGATGATGTGATCATCAATAGGAAGGCTACGGGCGGTCGAGGCTTACCGGAGGAGCTCGACAGAGACGAGACAGACGGCGGCGACGCTCTGTGTCATGCTTGTCGACGCTAGGGGACGCGCGCGGGCGAGTGGTGCACACGGGCAGGTGCGCCTGGGACTGGAGGGCAAGCTTGCGTGCAGAGGGAGGTGAGGCGCGGCTGCGGTTTGTCAGAATTCACCGGAGAAGCTCGCTGGAGCAGCGGCGGTGCAGGGCCAATTCGAGGCAGCCTAGTGAGTCTCTGGCTGCGGGCTTTGAGGGGAAACGAGGGGGAGAGGTGGGCGCTTATGTATGCGTGGTCAGGGGCGAGATTAACGCGGCCATTACTCGTGAATTAAACTAGTGAAATCAATGCAGGGAACGCTCGGACGAACTGGTCGCGGGGTTGAAGACGGTGAGCTGGAGGGGTGGGGTCTACCTGGCAGTGAGGAAGCGAGAAGGAAGGAGGGGCCACCAGTCGTTGTCTGCGCGGGTTAGAGGCTGGGTGTGAAACGTTTTCCTTCGGAAGGGAGAGAGTGGGCTGGACTGGGTCCTGTTGGGCCAGTTTGTTGGGCTAGGTCCTTTGCTTATTTTTTTTCTGTCTGAAACCTTTTTTTTTCCAATTTCAATTTCTGTTTTGAAATTTCAAACAACAAATCAGAACTCAAATCAATTCAAACAATCACCACACTATACAACTTTGAATTTGGTTCTGTTCAGTAACATAAACCAAAATTTCAAAACCAAAATAATAATTTTATTTTAGGGTCCATTATTAATTAAATAAATAGACCATTGTGATTAAATCAAATAGGATTTGTTTTATTTAAAACTCCTTTTGAAATCTAATTATTTTCAAAACCAAAAAAGTAGGTTTTATTTGGGAATATAAAATACTTGGAAAACTTATTTTAAATAAATAAATAAGTTTTGATGTTTTGAAAATAGTAAAACCTTTATTTTTTAATAAACTTGGATATTAAATCCTTATTAATTTATTTAATAAACCTTTACTATTTTTATCAAAACAAAGAATTTTATTTTAAAAGCTTGGCCAAGGTTTAATTTGGCTCTCTAAATAATCCTTATTTGTAAAACTTCTATTTCTTTTGAAAACCAAAACCTTTTATTTAAAAGATCCAAAATAGTAATTCCAAAATATTTTATTTTCCTTTATCAAATGTTTACCTTTTTAAATCTCTTTAGGATTTTATTTGATCCAAATTGGTTTGAAGATTCCTTTTGGAATTCAAAAAGTTTCTTCTCACCCTGAAAATCAAACAAAGTTTTATTTTATTCATTTATTTTTCACATTACAAGATTTGGAAAATCTTGGGATGTGACAATTTGTAAACAAGAGAGAGAAGAGGCTTGTCTATTCAGAATCTTTTGAAAGGGATAAGATAACGACTTCTTCATCTGGTTCAACATAACTTGACCATCACCAGCTTCATCAGAACCTCCTATCTAGGATCACCCCCTCGACCCGTAGGAAGCATCCTTAAGCACACGTGGATCAATAGGTTTTATAGTGGTTAACGTTATCTATGATCTTAAGTTCGGTCACCAAGCATTCATAACTATGAACACGGCTTTTTGAAAAGATAATACCCTGCACGGGTGTACAACTTTACCCACACGTACCAACTGACTCTTAATGCCAAATATTATTAGCCCTCTTCCTTGGAAGGCCGGAAGAGGGTGGTTGACCACGACCTTTACCTTACTTTCTCCGAGACCATGAGTCATGCCCTAGGGATGGTTCCGCCATTACGGGTCAAGTCCCAAAGCCAGTCCCTAAATATGTGAGGCCAGGTTGGTTTACCAGGGGCGCTATCTACCCCAAGAAACGCGGTCCATGCTTCCCTACCTGTTATGATGCACCTCCATCACCTCCTCTTTCGAAAACATTTTCAATGCGTATTCCAAATGGAAAGCCCAAACTATGTGACTCATGGAATCTACTAGGCAAGTTAGTTAGTCCAGTGGTTGTCCAGTGTAACACCCCGGTTTCAGTTAAATAGTAATTAGGGTTTTGATTGTGCATTCATAAGCATCATCTCTTAAAATGCATTTAAGCAAAGAAAATTAAATGAAAAACCCTAAACCCTACTCTTCGTCTCTTTTTTAAATGCATTCAAAAAGGTTTTATATTTTGAAAAGTGCCAAAATTATGGAGCCCAAATGGACTAAGAGGGCCCACAATATTTTCTTAGTTTTACAAAGTTTCTAGTATTTTTGAAATGGATCAAAATAGATTTGAACTAAAAATACAAGGAGGAAATACAAAACAAAAATAGAAAAGAATTTTGCAAATAAAAAAAAGATCAAGATAACCTAAGTAGGCCGACCCATCTCGCCATCTCCCCTCTCCTTCCTTTCTATGCCACTCGCGCGCGCCCCGCAGAGGCCCATCTGGCCCGTTTGTAGCCCAACCACGGCCCTATACCCCTTCGCCCCGGCTGTCATCGTCTTCCCCGCGCCTCCAAGATCCTTCCTGTCAACGCCGGTGCAGTCGATCTCCAGCACTTCCTCAATGTCGTCCGACGAGCCACGAGATGAGGATAAGAACCGCGCCGACCCCCTACCGTCTCCTTATCCACTCCTGCTCTCTCCCGCGACCTCTCTCGCACGTTCCTATCCTCTGGCTGAAACCCTAGCTGTCTAGCACCACTGCTAGAGGCCGTCCCGAGCCTCTCCCTTGCCCCTGGGAGCTCTGCCTCGCAGGTGCGAGCAACCCCACCGAAGTAATCGATGCCACGTGCCTTCAATCGTCTCCATCGACTCCGTATCTCTTGCCTTTGACGACCACCGCCTTCGCCATTACCATCGACCCCGTCCTCCCCTGCTCTCTCCGAGGATAGACACACATCGAGGGTGAGTCTCCCGTCCTCCTGGACCACTCCGTTGTCTCCCTACCTCTCTGGTCCGTTCCTGCGTCGAACGTCATCGTCTGCTGCAGCTGCCCGTCGTCGAGCTGCCGTCTCCGGCGACCAATAGCCAGCGGCACCGCCGTAGTTAGCTCCGCCTCTGTGCGCTCTTTCGAACGATCCATAACATGCCTCCTCCCGTGCCTTGTAGCTCCTTCCCCGCTGTCGGCCGACGAGCTCTCCAGCGAGCCCGCGTGGCTTGCCGACGTGGCCCCGACCCAACCCGTCAGTCAAAGTGGGTAGCTTATGTTTTGGTGAAAAATGACCCTCCCCCTCTGGTGACGTCAGCCCGCTTCTGTGCTGACACAGTAACTGTTTTAAATTGATTAAATAAATTCCAGAAATTGAATAAAACTCGTAAAATTCATATCTAATTAATTTTAAGTCAGAAAAATGTGTATAATATATCAAAACGTTCATAAAAATGATAACTATCTAATTAAGCTATAATCATGCATTGATCAACAACTTTCATGACAAGTTTAATTATAAGAACATAGTAACCCCTCACAGGTAATTCCGGAGTTTCCCTCAGTTAGGGTTTTCACCCCTCGGAACCCCGTTTAAATTGTCGAGCATGCCTTAGGGCTACTTTTGAATACATTAACTTGTCATATCATCATCCTTGCTTGAGCATTGCATCGATGCCATGTGTTAATTGTTTCCCTTTCTTTCTGGTGATTTGGTTCTTCCCGGTAGAATACGATATTGAGATCGAGATCAAAGACAGAGACCAAGACCATCGAAGATCGAAGATCGACGAACAACACTTGACCAACTGTAACATAACTAGGTTTGGCTTGTGTGCACTTCTAGAGCTTATATATGTGTCCTACTTAGCCATGCATAGTTATCAGTGTTGGTTCATCCAGATGATGTATCAGATACAGAGAATATAGTATTACAGGAGAACGTGTTGAGATGCGACTAGAGGTGATATAAGTTAAACATGCTAAGGATTGTATGGGAGGCCACAGTGGGATGTGGTTTTTCTATTCCCATGCTCGCCACCACTAGGACCTGAGTTCTTGCCTTTGGAACCGAGACGAGCGTACAGCCACACGGGGCCTGGAAAACCTCACAAGCAACTAACTTGCCTAGTAGATTCCATGAGTCACATAGTTTGGGCGTTCCATTCGACATATGCATATAAAACCTTTTGAAAGATTTGTCGGGTGAAGGTGCATTCATAACAGGTAGGGAAGCACGGCCGCGGTTGCTTGGTATTGATAGCACCCCTGGTAAACCAACCTCGCCTCACATCTTTAAGTATCGGCTTCGGGATTTGACCCGTTACGGCGGAACCATACTTATTGTGTGACTCATGGTCTCGCCGAAAGCAAGGTAAAGGTCGTGTCTAACCACCCTCTACCGTCCTTCCAATGAAGAGGGCTAATCATGTGGCATTAAGAGAAGGTTAGTACGTGTGGGTAAAGTTGTACACCCCTGCAGGGTAATAATCTTTTCGAAAAGCCGTGTTCACGGTTATGAACGCTTGGTGACCGGACTCAAGATCATAGATAATATGAACCACTATAAAACTTGTTGATCAACGTGTGCTTAAGGATGTTTCCTCATGGGTACGAGGGGGTGATCCTAGTTAGGGTTGAGATGATGATGACTTGGCGGATATCAAAAGATGATGATCAATATTTCAGAGATGTCGCTTTCTTATCCCCTTTTAAAATATTCTGATTAGACGAGATTCTTCTTCCCCCTCTCGTTTTATAAACAAAAGTGGCTTTGTGCAAAACAACTCCACCAGCCATAAGTCTTGCGGAGTACACCCTGTACTCACCCTTTCTTTGTTGACACTTTTGGCAGAGTAAGTATTCCATGAAGATCAGTTTGGTACTACATCGACACTGACGAGTAGCTTGGGGTTCCTTGCCGGCAGCCTGGAATCTATGGGCTGGGACGTCATCATTATGCTTCAGGCCTCTTAGGCCATTTGTTAAGTTTGCTATACTTAATAGCATAATTTTCCTTCCGTTGTTTGATGTTTGTGGTCAGTGACCTCTGCTTGTAATAATTTGGTTCTCTTCTCAGTTATGAGCTTGCTGTAATAAATTTTGTGTCGTAGGGTCACTGTTGTGCTACCGATTCTTCACTGTATATTCTCGAGCTCAAGGTTAAGCTTATGTCAGACGGAGGTCTGGGATTTGTTTAGCCCTGATCCCGGGGGTGTCACAGGTCTTGGTATCAGAGCAGTACCGACCGTAGGAAAACCTTGCTATTGGTCAATGTTGAGTCTAGTGTTTGTGAAAACTACTTTAAAAGCTGAAAAGTATTTGCATAAACTCTAGTATGCTTCTTTTACTCCTTATCCAGTTTCTCTCTAACTTTGGGTTCTCTTATCTGGTGTTTATTTTGGAAAAGTTTCGATATCTTTTCTAGTCTTTCAAAACCTAGGTTCCTTTTTGGGCATGTTGTTTCTCAGCCAGTTGACCTAGTGTTGATTTCTCTGGAGTTGTGTGTGTTGTGGATTCCTTGTTCCCTTTGCTCTTGTTCATCTAAGAGATTCCTTTCTATCATGATCTCTCTATCTTATGGACCCACAATATAATGATTCACAGTGTTCTTCTCTAGGCTTCGAGGTTCCCTTTCGCCTCGTGTGCCTCCTTTTCGTTTGTTGGGTACTTCAGAAGTCGTTTCTTCTCTTGGAAGCTTCCTTGTGATTACTATATTTTAGTGTATGTTGTGTCACTCAAGAAGTAGTTACTCCTTTATTTGGATTTTAACCCTTGGATTTGAACCGAAGATCCAAGATCCAATCCTTTCATCCCTGTTGCTGTATTCTGTTGTTGTGAATCTTGTACATGAAGCTGACCTTTAACCCAAGATCCAATCCTTTCAGCCCTTTTGTTAATTTTCATACATTAACTTAGGATGGGTGGTACTACAATTCTAGCCTTCAATCTTGTGGTCTTTGTCGCGATTGAATCGTGATAGTTAAGGACTTCCCCTACCACTAGCCATGGCACATGTTCTTTAATGGAACCAACAGATCACGACAAGAGTACTCCTCGAGAGTCTCGTATCTATACTTGTGACTCTGCCACCCCTTACCTTTTATATGCATTGGTTTTCGGAAGATTGATAATCTATGCATCCACATCTCGAGATTATATCCTGAGTATATTCCTTTTCCCTTGTTGTTTTCCGACCCTTGTCTACCAGTTGGTAGGCAAGTATTAAATGTTCATCAGTGTCTTTCGATGCAAGATACTCTTGTGTTCCATCAAGACAAACCATTTCGGATAGGAGAAACAAACTCCAGTACCTCGTCATATCCAGGACCAGGTCAAAGTGTTGTAATCCGCAGATCGAGAGGCATTGATTGCCTTATGTATGTTCTATCTTGAAGTATCACACCCTTTTATACTAAGAGGTCGTGCTGAGTTTCCTGACCCCTTAATGAAGTGATGCTCTTACACATAATTATCCACCCTTACTCGAGCTTTCGCGCTCGTGAGTGATGTGTGTGTGTAATAATGTGGTCATTTGAGATTCTTAGAAATTTTATTTCTTTTGAACTCTAAAGACATTTGAGTAATTCTTAGCATGATTGGTTAACCTTATCACTAAGCAAAGGATGATTGTGCTACCAAGTCCGCTATTCCGGTACACTCTTTGGTGAAAGAGTTAGGCTTGTGTCGAAGCTCTAAGACTATGTCCTCCTGCCTTGTAAAGCAAGTATCCTCTCGAACAAAGTGACATATCGGTGGTCCGTGATATTCTAGATGTCTACTAGAAGTATCGCCATGTAGCCGCATGACCGTGATGCCAAGTTCTTGAGCAAGCAAGTTCTCTGAACTGCTCTTTTCTCCAAGGATCCGTAACTGGATATCCCTGAACTAGTTGGTTGATCTTATACAACAACTTGGAGAGTTGTAAGACAAAAGTTCTAATCAACTCAGTTCCTTCATAAAGTGATGTCTAGTTTTTTCCGTGTTGAAGAATGATGGTGTCTCCTTGGTGGATATGTTATCTTCCCCTATCTTTGATTTGATTTGGGATATCGTAAAATCAAACTCAATTCCAAGGACTATCTTGATGGTGTTTCTACTTGTGATGCTTCACTTCAGTACGTCTTCATGTCCTTTGGTCTAACCAATACTTCTGCCTTGTTCAAGTGACATATGAGTTCATCTTCTTAGATTGTCTTGATAAGTTTTTTGTTGAGCCCATCGATGACATCCTTATCTTCTCCATGTTAGATTTGATTCATATGGAACAATTGGCATTAAAGTTGGAAATTTCTGAGAACCATCTTCGAGTCATCTCGAAGTATGTGTTCTCGATGTTAGAAGTAATCTTCTCCGATTCACGAGAAATTGTTGAAAGATGTCGCCGTGGATTCGATAATAGTTATCTTCCTTTTCTTAAGGACACATGTGTGTTTTATTGTCAGTACCTTATGTGTGTGTATTTGTCTCTAGACAAGTTTCTAAAACATGGGTCTAACCATTTAGCTCATTCCTTTGGAGCTTTAAACTGTAGTCCATGTCTTGAGAATCTAGTAACTTTACCTTCACAGTAAATGTTGCAACCTATATATTTAGACATGCTGAGTCTGAAGTATCATTCCACCTAACCAAAGTTGAATCTCAAGAAGGAACGATGGTTAGTGTTCCTCAAGGTTTTGACATAGGTCTCTTTGTAAATCTGGAAAGATTTATGTAATGGTTGACACACATAGCCGGAAAGATCTTTTCCCATATACCTCGAATCAGTAGTAACGACCACTCCTCATGAGGCTCCTTCTATAAGTTGTTGTAGGAGTTGTTCTTATGGTTTCCTTTGTATCCAAATTCCGACCTTTACTTGATATCTCGTGTCTCAAACGTCAATGAGGACATTTAAAGTAGGTTTGCTAAATGTCTCTCGGTCGATACTCCAGACCCTTTTATTGTAGGGGTCCCAATCTTTTAATAAGATAGAGCCCCCTGTGTTTACAATGCTAGTCCCTGGATCAATAGCTAGCATCCACAGTTAAGATGTAATATCAAGAAACAAAGGTCATAATATAACTTTATAACCAGGAATAACATAAGTTTATTACATCAAACATAGCTCATTTGGCTATTACATTACATTGCAGCGGAATAACTATAAGTATGGGTCCTTCATATTTGAAGTGCCACAGGCATATGTTGGTTGTAGACTATGTAATCCTAATCAAACATTCTTCACTAAAAACAATCAAACCTGCAACATACAAGTTACAGCCACAAAGGGTCAATACATTTGAATTGTATTGGCAAGTGATACTATGGTAGTATAGTGGAATCTATCATCTATATGCATTTGGCTAAGTGGAGTTGAGGCTTGCATTGCTCAAAATAGTTTTTTCTTATCATTTTGAAAATACTAAGTTTTTGCTTGACAAAATCATTTTTCTCAATCAAAGATGGAAGATCCTTTCCAAGGCATCTACCAATCAAAGATTTAAGATTTCAAACAACCCTTGTTCAATCCACAAGTTTTAATTTAGAAATTTGAATGATGAGATTCTTGATTGCTTCCATGTCTTGATGCTCAAATTGTCCTTTACCAGGGACATGGCTAAGTACTTAGGTTTTATACTCTGCAGAGGTCGTGCACTTTCCCCACAAGACTTGGTTTCCCAAGACAAAATCTTTCAGAAGCCTTCCCTTAGACCAAAATGGACGCGTTCGAACCTATCAAACACTACCACCCACTGTCCATATGGCTAAGTTCTTGTAACCTATATGATCATGGCAGAGCCCATATTGCCAAGTGGTTGCACTTGAAGCTTCTCAACATTTGACATCTCAAATCTCTTTGTTTCCTGGGTGGCATACCACAAGTGAGATACACAAGGTTCACCAGTCCCCTGGACTTGTGTAACCACTCAACCAAACACCACCAAGCTATCCCATTCCACCCAGGTGATTCATTAACTTAGTTGTTTTATTAAACAAAACACAAGTCCTTAGACTTAGAATATTTTTTTTCCATAGTGTGAATATATATTCCACCCATGTTTTCTATTAGCTAAGCTAAGCTTGGTAGGAATAGGAATCTTAACTTAGGAAAATCCTACTAAGGATTCACCTACTAGGTTTTCTTATAGCAAGGTCTATACTTAGCAAAATCCATGCAAGTTTTACTTAGCAAAATCACTAATGCATAGAGAAAGTAATGGGACAAAAAGTATGAAGCATCACTTGCCTTTTTGGTAGAGGGTATAGGTTCACTCCTTGTCCTTGCAACAATCACACTCTTCAAGGCACTACAAATCAATCAAGCAAGGCACAAACTCAATCTACCAATCAAGCAAAACACCAAATCAACTAGCATTCCAATTAATCAATCAAACCACTTTTCACACACACAAAACTATGAAACTAGGTCATGCATGGGAGCATGCACAAGATAGTTTATCTTCCAAAGAGGGTCTCTATTAGATTCCTAAACTTTGTAAGATCCAAATTGGTCATTTACCAAAGTGGCAAAGTTATTAGCAAGAGGGTTTCACTTCAAAACCATTTTCAAACAAAGTATCATTTATGTGGTGAAGAAATATTTTTACTAAGGCATTAACCTATAGGGTTCACCAAGTATGTTTTCAAGTCACAAAACTTGGGTTTTGGAGTTAGTGAGTTTAAAACAAAACATTTTCCAAAGGTTTCTTCCAAAATCATTTTTAATAAGAACCCACATTTCTATTTGACTAAAAATGGTTTTAAACCAAATATTCCTTATTTGTTTCACCAAATGAGTTGCTATTGCAAAACTTGGTGTTTGGGTCAGTAGGTTTGGTCCAAAACATTTTCTCCAAAGTTATTACTCAAAAAAAAACATTTTCATAAACAAATCAATAGTTTTAATTAGCTAGAAATGGACTAAACCAATTAATCCATTCTAAATTTTTCCAAATTCATTTTCCAAAACATGGGTTGGTCTCTAGGGTCAGTAAGGTCACAACAAACCAATTTGCAAAGGTTTTAACCCTAAAATCATTTTTAAACAATTTTTCTACTCTAAACAAGCAATCAAATGTTTCTGCTTAATCAACCAATCTAACAAATACTATTTGCTAAACTAAGGGCAGGGTTGGTTAGGTCTTGTTCTCCTGAATCCAACGACATAAAATTTGTAATTTTTGGACGTGTGGATCCAAAGATACAAGGGTTTGAAGTTTGCAAATAAATCTGTTTTCAAATTTCTTTTAAACAGATCTAGTGCCACGCGTCAAGTTCTTACTGGACAATACCGGTTCGGTCGGATTGATCTCTCTGGATCGTTGGATCTAAGTGGGATCGCACGGCACTGGTTGCTCGATACCCCTTCGCTCACTTTCTTTCCTAAACGTCAGATCCAAATCTAACGGTCCTAACTACTCTGACTATTAATCGGCGGCGCTGGCGGCGATGCTTTGGCGGCAGCGCTCAGGCGAGGTGGTCGCCGGTGATACTGGCCGCAAGGAAGAGAAGTAGAAGGCTCACCGTGATCGCAGGGTCGTGGGAAAGCTCGACGTGGTTGCGAGGAGGCGACCGGTGGGTGGAACTAATTGCTCGCGGAGTTCTGCTGGCGTCGTTGCGGCGTCGTGGTCAAGTCGACTCGTGGTTCACCCGAAGCAAAACGAGGGCACGGTTAGAAGCGTAAGATCAAGGCAGAGCTGCGTGAACGAGAGGCGCGGGTGGTCGGAATCTACACCGTGGGGCTCGCGGAGTTGAAGATGACGGCGGTTGCTCACCGTCGAAGACGGAGGTGACGCTACGGTGTGGCGAGGACACGAGAATGATGGCATTAGTTGCGGAAGAAGTCATTGGTCTTAGGCATCATCGAAAAGAAGAGGCGGTCGTAACATTACCAAGGAGTCGCCGGAGAAATTGCAGACGGCGGCGTGAGTCGAGCTTGTCCTTGCCGATCTTTGTGATGCTCGCGGATGAACGGGAGGCACAAAGGAGGTGCGCCAGAGGCCGGGATCATGTGAGCATGGTCGAGGAGGCTTAGGGTAACGCCGGCTGGCCGGAATTGCTGGTGGAGTTCGCCGAGAGGCGGTGCAGAGAAGAATTGGGGCAAACTGGAGGCAGAGGGAAGGCGGTGTCTGGGGGAAATGGAAGAGAAGACGCAGGCGCTTAAATGGGCGTGATCGCTGCGAGGTTTAAGGCACGGAATTACTGCGAATTGATCGCGGGGATTGAAGACAGCAACGGCAGCGAGGAGAGGGCGTGGTCATCGCGGGGTTGAAGACGATGAGCTGGCTGCGTGGGGTCGTCTCGTCAGCGAAAGAGGGAAGGAGAAGTGGGTCCAGGTCTCAGGATCGAGTGGGTTCTTTCATGAAAAAGCGGTTCGCTCAGGTGGGGTCGGTTGGTCAGTGGGAAAAGAAACAAGGGGGAGGGTCCACTGGTCAGGGACTTAGCGGGTCAGAATCTGGGTGCAAAACGTTTTCCTTCCGGAGAATCTTGGGCTGTTACGGGCCTGGGCAATGTCCTTTTCTTATTTTTTCTCGCTTTCTTTTCCTTTTCTAATTCTTTTTCTGTTTTGAATTTCCAAACAAACAAACAATGTCCAAATCAAATCAAATAATCACCAAACCTTGCACTAAGAATTTGGTTCTATTTAGTAGCACAAACCAACTTCAAAAGTAAAATAATATTTTAAACCTTTTTAGGTTCCATTTATTAATTAAGTAAAATGGTCCATGGTTTATTAATAAAATGGAGTTTTTGGTTTATTTAATAAAATCTTCATTTGAACTCCAAATACTTTCAAAACCCAACCAGTAGGTTTTATTTGGAAATAAGGAATATTTGGAAAACTTGTTCAAAATAAAGTAGTCTTTTATTTTAGGGTCCATTAATAATTAAATAAAATGGGCCTTAGTTATTAAATCAAATAGAGTTTGATTTTATTAATAAAATCTTTATTTGAAACCTAAATGTTTTCAAAACCAAATCAGTAGGTTTTATTTGGGAAATATAGAATACTTTGGGAATTTGTTTAAAACAAAATAACCTTTTTATTTTAGAGTCCATTATTAATTAAATATAATAGACTTTCATTACCAAATCAAATAGGATTTGTTTTATTGAGATATTTATTTTGAAATCTAAAATAAAGCCAAAACACTTTAGTAGGTATTATTTGTGAATATCAAATATTTGGGAAACTTATTTTAAATAATTTAATAAGTTTTGATGTTTCAATTAAATTGGTAAAACCTTTTATTTAAATAAAGTTGGATATTAAATCCTTATTAATTTATTTAAATCAACTTTTGCTATTTTTTTATTCAAATAAAATGTTTTAAATACAAAGCTTGGCCAAGGTTTAATTTGGCTTTATAAAATAATCTTTATTCATAAATCTTTTATTTCTATTGAAATCCAAATCTCTTATTAAAGGATCCAAAATAGTAATTCCAAAACATTTTAATTTCCTTTATTAAATGTTTATCTTTTTAAATACCTTTAGGATTTTATTTAATCCTAATTGGTTTGAAGTTCTAATTAAATTCAAAAATTTCTTCTGGCTCTGAAAATCAAACAAAGTTTTATTTCATTCATTTATTTTCACATTACAAGATTTGGAAAATCTTGGGATGTGACAGGCTACCACCCTTAAAATAAATCTCGTCCCGAGATTTGGGAAGATTAGGGTTACAAGCAAGTTCAAAACAACTAGGGTACTACCACCCTTAAAAATTTTCAAACAAAATTTTACATATGGTCCTTCTTGGGATCCTGGAAAAACTTCTCTAGGCAAACTTTTGCATATTGTCCCTTATTTCCATACTTGACTCATGGGCCAAGGTTGAGTTTCTCCATAGGCTTGTTCAACTTGTTCTTTATCTTTTCTGGACAGTTGCTTGCATAATGTCCTGGTTCCTTGCAATTGAAACAGTGGATATCTTGGAGTTCTTTGCGTTGTTCTTGTGGACAAGTTGCTACATAGTGGCCTAACTCTTTGCAGTTGTTGCACACCACTTGGTCAATTCACTTATTTTTCTTGTTCTCTAGGCACTCACTGGAGTAGTGTCCCATTTCCTTACATTTACGACATTGCACAAGGTGCATGTCCTGTCTTGGTTTCTTGGGTTTCTTCGATCCTTTGAAGTAGGTTGTCTTGTTTGGAGGTATAAGTGGTCCTTTTCCTTTGCCATCAACATTCTTGGCATACTTGGATCCTTCTTGTTTCCTTTGTTCAACAATGGTATAGATGGGGCATTGGGTAGGAACATGATCATTTCCTTCACAAAGCTTGGCCAAGGTTTAATTTGGCTTTATAAAATAATCTTTATTCATAAATTTTTTATTTCTATTGAAATCCAAATCTCTTATTAAAGGATCCAAAATAGTAATTCCAAAACATTTTAATTTCCTTTATTAAATGTTTATCTTTTTAAATCCCTTTAGGATTTTATTTAATCCTAATTGGTTTGAAGTTCCAATTGAATTCAAAAAGTTTCTTCTGGCTCTGAAAATCAAACAAAGTTTTATTTCATTCATTTATTTTCACATTACAAGATTTGGAAAATCTTGGGATGTGACATTTATATTGGCAACTGTTTGTTGTGCCAAGTAATTGAAGTCTGAGAATTAAGTTTCTTTGTTCTCGTGTCATCAGGAATCTTATTAACTATTTATATTAGAAGTGCAAAGTGATATCATGATCTATGGCAAAGATTTGATAAACCTGGATGAATAAAGAGTTTACTTCGTTTTCTTTCGCATGTTTTAAGAGTGACTATGATTATGGTAATCAGTAGTGTCTCTTGTTACATGTTCCTTGTGACTCTCGTGAGTCCTCATCACAAAAAACCTTTCTGTCTTGGCCTTCTGTTGAATGAAGAGTGACCCTTCTGTGTCAGAAGTAGTTCAACAGCTTGGTTTTGTTGACCCATATATCTGCAACCTGGAATCTCTACTTAAGCCGTTTAGTAGAGGTTCCACATCAAAGTCTGTGGTCATGTTCTTTCTGTTCAAGCCTTCCTTCTCAGAAGCTTAAACTCTTCTGAAGCTCCATGGTCTCAATCCTTATGAAGACCATCTATCTAACAATTTGAAACCTTCTCCTCTTGTTCCCTCTATTACCTTGATGTATTTCATGCTTGTCATCTCAGAGTTGTTTGTGAACACTCCATCCGTGAGTTGACGATGAGATATTATGTGTGTTGTTTAGTGTGTTCCCCTCTTATCTTTAGAGTGACCCTGTCCCTTTCTCTCTCTGTCTCTTTTCCTACCTTTGGAATCTCGGGTCGAGATTATCGTAAGGGGGGTAGAGATTTAACACCCCAGTTTCAGTTAAATAGTAATTAGGGTTTTGATTGTGCATTCATAAGCATCATCTCTTAAAATGCATGTAAGCAAAGAAAATTAAATGAAAAACCCTAAACACTACTCTCCCTCTCTTTTTGAAATGCATTCAAAAAGTTTTTGTATTTTGAAAAGTGCCAAAATTATGGAGCCCAAATGGACTAAGAGGGCCGCACAATATTTTATTATTTTTACAAAGTTTCTGGTATTTTTGAAATGGATCAAAACAGATTTGAACTAAAATTAGAAAGAGGGAATACAAAACAGAAATAGAAAAGAAATTTGAAACTAAAAACAGAGCCAGCTAACCTAAGCAGGCCGGCCCAGCCTGCCCTCTCCCCTCTCCTTCCTTTCTCTGCCGCTCGCGCGCGCCTCGTAGACGGCCTAGTACCCCTTCGCACAGGTTGTTGTCATCTTTCCCATGCCTCCAAGCTCCTTCCTATCGACGCCGGCGCCGTCGATCTCCACCGCCTCCTCCCTACCGTCCGACGAGCCTCGGGATGAGGATAAGAACCGCGCCGACCCCCTACTGTCTCCTTATCCACTCCTGCTCTCTCGCGCGTTCCTCTCCTCTGGCCGAAACCCTAGACATCTAGCACCGCCGCTAGAGGCCGTCCCGAGCCTCACCGTTGCCCTTGGGAGCTCCTCCTCGCTGTTGCGAGCAACCCCGCCGAAGGAATCAATGCCACATGCCTTCAATCGTCGCCATCGACTCCGTCTCTCTTGCCTCCGACGACCATCGCCTTCTCCATTACCGTTGACCCCGACCTCCTCTGATCTCGCCGAGGCCAGACACGCATCAAGGGTGATTCTCCGGTCCTCTTGGACCACTCTGTTGTCTCCCTCCCTCTCTGGTCCGTTCCTGCATTGAACGCTGCCGTCTGTAGCAGTTGCCCATCGTCGTGCCGCCGTCTCCTGCAGCAATAGCCAGCGGTGTCTCCGTAGTTAGGTCCTCCTCTATGAACTCTTTCAAACGAGCCATAGCACGCCTCCTCCCGTGCCCTGTAGCGCCGTCCCCGCCGTCGGTCGACGACATATCCGACAATTCCGCGTGGCTTGCCGACGTGGCCCCAACCCCACCCGCCAGTCAAAGTGGGTAGCTTCTGTTTCATTGAAAAACGACCCCCCCCCTCTGGTGACGTCAACCCGCTTCTGTGCTAACGCAGTAATTGTTTTGAATTGATTAAATAAATTCCAGAAATTGAATAAAACTTGTAAAATTCATATCTAATTCATTTTAAGTTAGAAAAATGTGTATAATATATCAAAATGTTCAGAAAAATGAGAACTATATAATTACGGATATGATCATGCATTGATCAACAAATTTCATGACAAGTTTATTTAGAAGAACATAGTAACCCCTCACAGGTAATTCCAGAGATTCCCTGAGTTAGGGTTTTCACCCCTCGGAACCCCGTTTAAATTGTCGAGAATGACTTGGGGTTACTTTTCCAGATAATTTAACTTGTCATATCATCATACTTGCTTGATCATTGCACCGATGCCATGTGTTGATTGTTTCCCTTTCTTTCCGATGATTTGGTTCGTCCCGGCAGAATACGATATCGAGATCGAGATCGAAGTCAGATGATGATGACTTGGCGGATATCAAAAGATGATGATCAATATTTCAGAGATGTCGCTTTCTTATCCCCTTTTAAAATATTCTGATTAAACGAGATTCTTCTTACCCCTCTTATTTTTTAAAGAAAAGTGGCTTTGTGCAAAACAACTCCACCATCCATAAGTCTTGCGGAGTACACCCTGTACTCACCCTTTCTTTGTTGATACTTTTGGCAGAGTAAGTGTTCCCTGAAGATCAGTTTGGCACTACATCGACACCGACGAGTAGCTTGGGGTTCTCGGCCGGCAGCCTGGAATCTATGGGCTGGGTCGTAGGGTCACTGTTGTGCTACCGATTCTTCACTATATATTCTCGAGCTCAAGGTTAAGCTTATGTCAGGCGGATGTCTGGGATTTTTTTAGCCCTGATCCCGGGGGTGTCACATCCAGGCCCCGTGTCGCTGTACCCTCGTCGTGGTTCCAAAGGCAAGAACTCAGTTCCTACTGGTGGCGAGCACATGACTACAAAAAACACACAACGTGGCCTCCCATATAAGCCTTATCATGTTTAGTTAACTCCTTCGATGATGTCACCATCCCCTACCTTTCTAGGTTCACTGGCATCTCTAATTCATCATTCGGACAGATCAGACGTTGTTACTATGCATGGCTAAGCTATCGATCACAAAAGCTCTAGCAATGCTCAAATGCCAGACCTAGGTATGCTAGGAGAAGTGGATCAGGAGTATAAGGCTACAAAAGGAAACTGTGCAGCAGATAGGTAACACTAGCTACTGACAAAACACCACATTGGAATCAGGTGCATCATAGCGAGAAAGTAATATACTTTGTAAAAGTAGGTTCAGAATGAGAGGCTACGCTTGCCTTGTCCTTCAGTAGACAAATATGGATCTTCGGTGTCATTGCCTTTATCCTCGGGCTCGGATCCTATCTCGAAGAACCAATACCGGAAAGAAATGCGAAAATTCAAGGCATGGCATAATAAAATGCCCAAACAATATGTATGACATGTCATATTAGAAACTACGCAGTAACCCTAGATGCAACACCGATTTAAGAGGGTTCGGAATGCCCTCGCGAAGGTGCATCGTTGAACCCACATGTATATGGGGGTGTCCATGTTTCTTTAACTAAGCTAGGGTTTTAAGTTGCTTGACAATGTATGATGATAGACTAGATAGGTAGGTCTCAATTTTCCGAACATTCTGATATATTATTCATATTTTTTTGATTAAATATTAATTAGTTATGAATTTTACAATTTTATTCAATTTCTGGAATTATTAAAACCAATTAAATTGGATTTACTGCATCTTTATGGCGTCATCTAGGGCTGGGGAACATTTTTCACCCGGCAGTGCCTACCCACAATGGCTAAGAGAGGGCTGGGGCCACCTCAGCTGCCACGCGGGCAAAGGCAGGGCCCACCCTGGTTTAACCAGGCTAACTCGCACCCAACTGAGGTCAGTGTGACATCACCATGACGTCAGCTAGGCCAACTCTCTAAGATCAACGGCGGGGACAGCGCTAGATGGCTAGCAGGGGCACGTGGTTGCAACAACTCAACTCAGCGCGACGCGGGGACCCTAACTACGGTGGCGCCACCCAAAAATGTTAACCGGAGCGACCTCCACGACGAGTAACCGCGGCGTACCACGGCGGCGCTCCCTAGCAAAGCGAACCAGAGGGAGAGGGGAAGCGCGAGGTTGCGCTAGAGCACCGCATGCTCACCCTAAGCGTGACGATGGTGACAGTGAGGTCGGAGGAGCTTCAGAACGATGGCGATTTGACGATGACGGTGGTGGTCGAACCTCGGGGAGATGAGCTCATTAGGGCCAGCTGGGGATGCGTGGCTCGATTCCTCTGGCTAGGAGATGAAGGGGTTCACGGTGGAGCTCCTAGGCTACTCGGGCAGGCTCGGTGTGAACGGAAGCGGGCTCTAGCTCGACGCCATGGCGGCTAGGGTTCGGTGGGAAGGGGCTCTGTAGAGAGAGGGCGATAGGGAAGGAGATCGGGGTATGGGGAGAGAGAGTTGAGCATCTGCGTTCTTACCCTAGGCTCCAGGAGCGGCGGCGCGGTGGCAAGCATCGCAGGGTGCTGCGGATATCGACGACGGCGGCGCTGCCACACAGCTGCATGGCGTCGTGGTCGAAGACGATGAAGAATAGGGGTCCGAAGGGGTACGGGCCACAAAGGGTTGCTGCTGGGCCCCGGGGTGCTACGCGGGGCAACAGGGAGAGGAGAGAAAGGAGCTGGGCTAGCCTGGGCTACGACCTAGTTAGCTTAGGACGCATCTTTTTTTTACTGAAATTTTGTTTCCTTTTCCTGTTTTCTATTTTATTTTTTTATATTCAATTTGTAGACTATTTTGGGTATTGAAAAAATACCAGGAGTTTTAAAAGATTATTTGAAACACATAGGGTCCCTCCATACTGTTTGGGCTCCACACATTTGGTGGTTTTCATAATATTCAAAACCCTTAATATTGATTGAAAAGGGAGAGAGAGGAACTAGGTTTTAGGGTTTGCATTGTTCAATACTTTCTCACATGCATATACTTTGTTGATTTAAACACATGCATGCAATTCTTAAGGTACTAATTACATATAATACAAACTTTTGTTGTTACACATGAGGTATGTTTCCAGCCACACGGCTGGATCGTACGTGGGATCGTACTTTTAGATCTCCTTCGGAGCTTTAAAGTTCACTGGGTATTTCTCGCCTCGGATGATCGGTCTGAAGCACTGGGGGCCGACTCGACTGAGCGAGACCCTTGGCTCGCTGTCATTGTGGTTGGTGAGGGTGTGCCTCTGATGACCCACAAGTATAGGGGGTGTATCGTAGTACTTTCGATAAATATGAGTGTCCGTCCCAACAAGGAGCATAAGGTGTTGAGTAGTGGTATGGAGCTGGAAATCTCTGTAAATACTTAGCAAACGGATTTTTAGGGGTTTTCTGATGAAGCAACAAAATAAAGTGCAAGTAATCAAGGCAACGAACAACTGCAGCAAGTGGCCCAATCCTTTCTTAGCACAGGACAAGCCGGTGGAATTACTTATAAGGACCGAACGTTCTCGAGGACACATGGGAATTCTGTCAAGTTCTTTCGCTTCATATGGCTAAGTACTCTTCTTTGGTGTTGTAAGTTTTGTATGGGTGAACCTGTGCTAATGTACCAACCTTACTTGGACTAATACATAATTGTGATTAAACCCCCTCCAAGCATCCGCAACTACTGGAAAGAAATTAGGATATAAACCTAACCACATCCTTAAACTCTCAGATCCGACGCCTCCTTATGCAATGGTGTCCTAATGGGGTTTCAGGTTTCTGTCACTCCAGCAATCCCACAATTAGTAGACAAATACACAATGCATTCTCCTAGGCCCATAACTAGTGAAGTATCATGTAGTCGACGTTCACATGACACCAATAGAAGAATAGCACCACAACGTAAATACTAAACCATTGAATAATATCTCAACACAAATCCACTACTAACAACATGACTTCTCCCATGTACTCAAGAACTAGACGAACTACTCACAAGATATCATATGGATCAAGAGCAATGATGATATGGTAATGGATAATAATCTGAACTTAAACAATAATCCAATGGTTCCACTCACAAGCATCAACTACAATAGTAATCAACACTGGGAAAGTTTCCCCTAAGAACTAAAGCAATATCCAACACAATTGTTATAGTGGTGATGATGGTGCTGGTGGATATGATGGTGTGGATGATGATGATGATCCTGATGAAGGCTAGATTGATGACGGTGTTGATGGCGACGATCTCCCCTCTCAGGGAAGGAATTTCCCCGGCAGAAATTTGTCTATCGAAGAGCTCTTTCTCTCTCGGTGTTTTCCGCCCCGCAGAGGCGGCAGAAATCTTTCTGTGGTCGCCCCCCTGGTATTAGGGTTCCGAGAGGAAGATATAGGCGAGAGGGCGGAGTCGTAGGCCGACCAAGTGGACCACACCTGCCCTAGGCACGAACCAGGGGGACTCGCGCCTAGGGGGGTGTGGGCCCCCTGTGGCCCAGCTATTGACGAGGTTTAATCTCGCCAATGCCCATTGTTATGGACTTGGGTTTTGGAGAAGATGGGGATGATGGAGATCACGGAATAGTTAGAAAACAAGCAACACGGGGACACGAGGTTTACCCAGGTTCATGCCCCCGGAAGGAAAACCCTACTCCTGCTTGTCTGCTCTTGATTACGGCGGAACCGAAAAGTACAGGGGTGCGCAGATGCAATCTGGCGTGGAGGTGTGTATGCGGTGGTATGCGAGAGATTGTAAGAGACCTCCTCTTCTTGCCCTCCTGGCCTTTATATAGAGGTAGGCAGGTCCCAGGCACAGATCGAGTCAGTTACAGGTTTTAGGGTTTACCCCTTTGAATTTTCTATCTACTCTAGTCTTGCTTTCCAAGGATCTGAAGGCGTCATGGGCCCTAGCCACCCATAAGTCTTCATGAGCTGGCGCATGTTCTCATGGGCCTTCCCTGGGCTAGACAAGGTATGCTAAGGTCATGTACCCGTAGGGTATAACCATGTCAGTAGCCCCCGAGTGTTCAGTCGAATCGTAGATTCGGCTGAGGACTCCTCATTCTTTCGGGTGCGGCTATCTCTGTTTGTTAGAGAATTATTTGAGTGTGTAGGGATTGTTGATGCGTGTGCCTCACTCTCCCGACGGATCAGGGTCAGTTAACTGTCTTAGGACAAAACAACATGATCTTCTTCAGATTCGAGTCCCTCAACTCGAATCCGGAACGCATGCTGGCACAATTCGACTCAGGCTGCTGAGGACTTACATGAATGGAATTCCGGTAAATTTAAATGATGTACCCAACGCGTCCGTCGGGATTTTCATCACGCCTGCTGGCACGTGTTCTCACTAGCAGAGCGCAGTCGTGTGCGTTGTGAGGCCATCAGATGATATTTGTAGGTCTTATCTTTGTGTCGCAGACACAACATCCGAAATTTTATCACCACGGAGGTGTTTCGGGAGAATGTTTTACTTCACTTAGCGTTGGCTAGGGCAGAGTTACCGAAAAGGTTTTGCATACTGATCCGCAGGATCGCAGTAGAAGATTCATAGGGTGCGCGACCAGCGCTCCCTATGGGAGTAGCCCCTGAGAGTCTGTTCGAGTCGCAGACTCGAGCAGAGACTTTAATTCAGCCGTTGTTTGGCTTCGGGTCCGCAGGACACAAATTTTTAGGATGCTTGAATCCATCCTCCCTATGGGAGTAGCCCCAAGTCCGCAACGGAGTCGTAGACTCGACGTAGGACTCGAAGAAATAGTTCAATGGTGTAGTACTTTTAGCGTTCTTTGGGTGCGCGGCCAGCGCTCCTGATATGATTAGTCCCCGAGTAATTAGTCGAATCATAGATTCGAGTGAGTACTCTTAGCTGTGTAGCCGAAGAATTGTAATCGTTGCTAGTATAGCTTTCGATGACGTCAGTGCTGACGATCAATGACCTCAAGCGCATGCGGCGCCAGAGATGACTTGACTGGATGAAACATGGGTCGCACCTTCTGACTTTGAGTTGACTGGTCACGCAAATATAGTGTTGTCATCACCTGCATTTGAAAAAGATCAGAAAACACTATTTTCATAATAATATGATTATAGGTTATGACCATGAGGTAATAATCTACTTTGAAAGTTCCGGTGGTAAAGGAACATATTATCTAGGACTTAACAACCAATGTCACCAGTGATTCTTGCGCCGTATATTACGCGTTAACCATGATATTTGGAATGGGACGGAGAAGTCAGCTGGATCGGCTCCCTTTCGCATGCATTTGACACTGTTCTAGGCATTTGTAAGTTCCAGATCGTGGGTATAGCCGTTTTATACGGGGAAAGTCTACCGTGAATCTGGGATTACAAAAGACAGATATCTAGTGTTAATGGTTGTTGTGTGTATCCAATTAAGGTATAGACGTTTTATACGGGGAAAATTCTACCTTGAGTTTGGTCATCCAACAATTGTGGTGTATGCGGGGTCGCGGAGAAGGACAGTGATTGTAAAATCCCAAAGATACTAAACTTAAATCATCAAACTCTAATCATCAATATTAGGGTTAACAAAAACTTTTCTAAATAAAATTATGAAAGCATGCATATGTGTATGCATTTAATTTGAAATTCTTTTGAACCACCTTGTTTGTGTGTTTCTTTGCTTGTAAAATGTTTATTAGGTGAAATAAACATCATCTAAACTTTTCCCACATTTTTCCCAAAGACAAGTAAAGCAAAACAAATAAAATAAAGGAATGGTCATTTTGACCAATTTAACTCCCATGCCTATTTTTGCTGTCTCAAAATTTCAGAACCTAACAGAAACTTTTCTGGATCTTTGCACCCCTTGATTGTACTCATAACAAAGTATCAAGGCCCACTTTGTGATAATCCAGAAACTTTCAAATGCATAGTTTAAATGACAATTCAAAATTGAATCTTTATCATATGGTAAGATTCCACTTTTTCAAAAACCACTCAAACAAGCTCAACTTTTAAAACCCAAGCATCTGCAGACTCACCAGCACAAATCTAGCACACCCACAAAAAATCTTTTCAAAATTCAAAACTTGAATTCATGCGGCCATTTCATCAAACACTTGGCAGACACAAATCAAACAAAATCAAAACATTATAGTGTGCAGTGTTTTGAGCCTAACCGGTTCCCTATCTATCTCACAACCATCTCAGTAGATCATCTCGCAAGATTAACCAAGCACTAGCACCACTGTGAGATTGCCAATATCATCAATGGTGAACAGCCGAGTGCATCCTTTCCACCCCAATGTAGACAGCAAGCTAGGAAAGAAACTAGCCATGCCAACCTTGTCTGGGAGATCACCCATGCCTCACCGCCCCCTCTCGACCAGCCCTGCCTCGAAGACACCGACCAGAGCACCCAGGAACGCCGCGCCCGTGCCTCTGCCAACCGCGCTGAGCGTGCGCCAGAGTGCCACCCTCGACCGAAGCCCACAGACCGCGTGCCGCCCTCGCCGCGTGCATACACGATCGCAACCGACCCAGGAGACCGCCAGACATTCCCGTTCGCCGCCCTATGCCACACAGCCACCGCTCACCGTCGAAGACGCCGCCTCTGCCGCGCAGAGCGTCGCGTGTTCCAGACCAACCCGCACCGCCCCATGTCTCGCCACCGTATCGTTGAGCATCGCCAGGGAACACCGCATTGTCCCCTACCTTCGCCCAAGCCAATAGCCGTCTGTACCATCGCCCCCGACGATCTCACTGTGCGCCCCGTCGGTCCCCTCGCTCGACTATAAATAGAGGCCACCCCCAGCCGAATTAAGCACACCATTCTACTCCCCTCTCCTCACTGATCGTGCCACACCGTTCCCGGAGCAAGGCGAGTAGCACTTCGTCGGAATTTCACCGGAGCCCGCCGCCTTTGGAGAAGAAGGGACCCAGCGATTGGAGCCGCCCCAAGATGAGCCAACAGTACCAGGAGATTCGTCGTCGTCGACTTCGTCGTTCGCCCGCCTCGCCGACCCTCCCCTGCACCCCGGTGAGCCCCTAGCAACCCCCACTGGCCGCGCTAGGTTTCTGTCTTGCCGTCGTTTCCCAACGTCGACGATGACTCCCAGCCGTTGGATTCGAACCAGATCGAATGCCCCACATCGCCCCATACCGCTTCGCACCCCCCTGTCTCACTGACGAGTGGGGACAACCACTTAAACAGCCCGCGGAAGCGCTACGCTTAGCAGGCCGGCCCGTTAATTTTTCCCGCGCAGCCCAACTATTTGAATTAATCTTTTTCCATTTTATTTCAAACACACTTCTGTGCCCAGTTTCAAAAATCAACCCAGATCGATTTAGTGCACCAAATCGATTGAAACTAATTTTTTTAGAAAGGTCTGGGAATGCTGAATCCAATCCCGTTGGATTCAAGTCATTTGGATCTATAGATCAACCATGGTAAAAATAGCAAGGCAAAAGCTTTTCTGCATTGAAACATTTTTCAAATTTCAACCATAATAGCTTTTGAGTTGATTCCAACTCTCAAAAATCACATTTAACCATACCTTTAAGAATATATAAAAATATATAGGTTTACTTGCAGAAATAATGTTCAAGTAATAAAATACTGCCCCATAGGCATTTCTAGTCACTTTATTTAATTAAAATAAAAGGGTAAAACCTTATTAAATTGTGACACCACTTTAAATCATATTCCCATGGACTAAAATATGTGGTGATGACATGTGTCAACATGATCCCATGTTTGGTTTGGAGAATATTAAATCTTAAGTAGTTTTTCAATGAGTAGAAATTACTTTTCTAAAAATAAAAGGAATTAAACCAAGCTTTAATCTTGTAATGTTAGTGATGATGCTAGATCATATATAGGACCCTTTTGTGTGATGATTGCAAGTACTTAAGTATTGTTTGGTGATTGTGTACCTCGTATTTATTCATAGACGCTAGTATCGACCAAGGATACGAGGAGGAAGGAGGATTCTACGAAGAAGAAGCCGAGGAGAACTTCAACCACTGCTCTGCACAAGGCAAGCTTTACTAATCAAGTTTACCAATGCAAACCTAATACTACTAGTGAATGTGCAAGCTAACACTTGCAAGATACTCTATTGATGCAACAAACCACTATTTGTTACCATGCCAACTATATGCCTTAAGCATATATGATCATATCCACTTGATAAACCAATCCTAGTTTTACCTGCAAGCTTCTTACATTATTTCTTTATCAAAGATCTTACCTTGATTGTACCTAAGTGAATGGTAGATACTAGAAAGATATGTGAAGGTTGCATAAAGAGCATAAAATTTGTCCTAAGCTATATAATCTTGATGTCATCCTAAGGCATGAGATTGAACTTAGTTAAAACTCCACTAGTTTACCACCCCTCATTAGTGCTTACCCCCACCTGTAGATCCTAGTTCTAAGCATAAAACTTGATCAACTTTAGATGGGAATACTTGGTGGAAAAATGTTTATGAAAACCTTGGAATGATGGATCATTCTATTGAAATGTTTTGGACATGTGTTTCCGAACACCTGATGATTTTGGTGATGAAAATGTTGAGGCATGCGCCTTAGCCCTTTATAAAACTGATGGTTGTCTGGATGCGATACCATTCCAATGTTATCATACAACCACAATACCCGAAGATTGGGTAGGGCTTGACTGGAAACTTATATACCTTAGTATTAGTTCCCTCACGGCCAAGGTCTGAGATGAGGCTACCTTGTGAATATTGTCCACCTGTGCAGTACCCAAGATGACAGTTGGTCATGGTTGGGAAGCAAAACTCACAGGAGAGGTGCTTATACTAGGGCGTGTAATTGAAAGGTTAGGACTGATTATCCGCATACTGATAATGGTGAATTCAGGATTTGTTCCTGACGGATGTATCAAATGTTGTGGTGAAAGTGTACAATCTCTGTAGAGTTTCATACTATTCGAATAGCCGCGTCCGCGGTTATGGACAGTTGGAGTGGCCATATTGTTCCCCCGTTAGACTTTTCAAAATGACTTGTGAAATGAATTGATACTTTGACTTGACCATAACAGGGTTGTGATATGAGATACAAATTCCCATTTAGGTGTTCTAAAACTTCAACTAGCATTCGTTGCTCCTAAACTTAGTAGAGATAAATATGGCTTTTGCTAAACAACCCTAGAGCCTAGTGTCCTATTATCAAAAACCCCTTTCACTTTTTAGTATTAGTTTGCGAGTACTTAAAGAGTACTTAAAGAGGAGTACCTGGAGGATGGACCCCAGGAAGGTTACGACAACTAGGATCATCTCCCATCGTCAGCATTGCCTGTGACCCCGAAGATGGAGCTTCGCCCACATTACTGTTATTATTACGTATTCCGCTGCTTGATGTTGTATTAAGAACTGGATCATGGGATCCCTATTTGTGTAAGAACTTATGATCCCTATTTAGGGTGGAGCCTCTAAAAAGACTACCGCCGCCTTGGAGGCGGAAAAGAGAAGAACTACCGGGATCCCTTTTGCTAAATCACCCCCACTAGTGTAAGCTTCTCATTCTCCGACATTGTCTATTTATCTGTCTTGCTCCTCTACTTATGAATTTTGCACGTTTCAGGAAGAAAGCCACGACCAGCCTCAAGAAGACCTCCAAAACATCGGGGGCTTCTCGAAATATCAAGGACATGCTGCATCGCGACGCCTCCCCCGCCATCGCCCCTACTACTCCTGTCGTCAATCCCTCATCTGCCCCGACAAGCTCACAAGCTAAGAAGGCATCTATCCCCTCCACCATTGAAGTGGACTCAGGAGCCTCTACTGAACTCGCTATTGTCGGCGAGCAGGCAACGCAGGAGAGCACCGCTCAACAAATGGCTGAAGCTCCGGCTAAGGATGCCATCGGTGGCAGCAAGGCGGTGGTGGAAGCTGGTACTTCTGCCGAAGGCGGCGCCCTTTCTCCCCTGAAACCCTTTGAGTTCCCAAAGATAGTCTACCCGACACTTACGCCGAGTAGCACAACTCTGGTTCCTGGAGCAACACCGACATCTTGAGGAGCTACTCCAACAAGCAGAAATCTTGCGAGGAAACAACATCTCCTTTGGCAACCTGCTGGCCGAAAGCGCTACAAACCTCAAGATTATTGCACTTGTAAGTTTTATTTGCCTTTTGCATTTCATATGAGTATCCCACTGTAGCACCCGAGGATGTAGACGGAAAACCATAGGCTTTTGCGTCTAGATGCTCTGAGAGTGACTAAGCTAGAAAACTTCTCACTGTAGCCCCCAAGCATTTAGATGGAATGAATTATTCCGACTAGATGCTTTAAGAGTAGTATACATAGTGTTTATAAATTTCAATACTGTAGCCCCCAAGCTTCCAGTTGAAACTGAATTAGTCCGACTAGATGCTTAAAGAAAGCTAAGCATATGCTCGAGTTAAAAACTTTATACTGTAGCCCCCAAGCTTCTAGTTGTAACTGAATTAGTTCCGACTAGATTCTTAAAGAAAGCTAAGCATATTGTTAAGTCAAAAAACTCTCGCCGTAACCCCCGAGCATCTAGATGGAAAATTTCCGACTAGATGCTGCAGGTAGACCAAACGACGTTTAACTTTGTCCTTATTTCCACAGAATGAGAATGCTCGGAGGGGCATGGCAAATGACAAGTATCAGAAGATGAGCACAGATCTTGAAGCCTAAAAGGGTAGAACTGCCATCTTGAAGGAACAAATCATCAAAAACAAGAGTCTGTTTTCTTTTTGCGCATTCCGTCTTGGTTTTGTGCCTATGTTCTCCGAGTACTTACTGTGTACTTTGCTTTCTCCGACTTGCAGAACATGTTGCCAAAGCCAAGGACATTGTCGAGCAATCCAAGCACATTCAGCAGCTGGATAGCGAGAACAAGATCCTTAAAAAGGAGAGAGAAGACATGCTGAAAATGCATGAGGAGTCAATGAAGGCCTTGCAGGATTCCGCCACCGAGGAAATCAACCGCTTGAAGGAGGATATCGCGATCTTAAAAGAACAGAAGCGATCTTCCGATGAGAAGAATCACCGCCATAGCGAGGCGTACCAACTCTTCCAACAAGAGAAACAATCCTTGGCGGACACTCTCTAGCAACCTGAGGCCAACATATTCAGTAAGTTTTCTTCGCCTTGGATTTCTGTAGTCTGGATACTTTGAATTGTTGAACTCATGCGCTCCTTGTCGGAATTTGCAGCTCCTATGGGGTTAACCAAATCGCCCCCTCCAGCCAAGGAATGCATGGTTCTTGCCGGCAACTTTATTAACACCTCCATCACGCATGCCAAGGAGATTGCCAATCCCCTCCAGATAAACATCAAAGCGTCGGACTCCGTGGCGAAGTACTCGGAGATTTTGTGTCGAGCTCCCGAGCGTATTACAAGCTGGAAAGCTTCGTGTGCACGGGCTGGCACGAGGATGGCGCTGTCAATTGTCAAGGAACACTACGAAGGTGCCGACATCGACACGGTGACCTCTGGCATCCCCGACATCGACGATCATGGCAAAGAAATTGATCATGAAGCCATTATGTCGTCACTCGCGGGCTATGACACCAGAGTTGCCCAGTTGGTGGACATCGACGTCTTCGTGCCCATGAACATCATCGACGGCGGCAACCAAGATTCCTCCGAGTCCCACCACAGCGCCGACTTCGAGGTTGATTCTCCGGTTAGTGACGATGCTGCCTCCAAGTCACTTGCGCCAAAGGAGTGAAAAACAACTTTGTAATATTTGTTTCACCTTTGGTGTATATGCGGAAAAAACTTGTTGATGTAACTTAAGGCGGAAAACAATGGTTGTTTATTTCCTGCCTCTTAATAACTAGTTTCCAGCATGTATATATTTTTTAAGCAAGTGCTACCTTATCCATTACTTTGGTTCTTATGTTTGACTTTTCCTGAGTCGGAAGACTCGTTGTCGGAACCATGCGCTTAGCTGATGGTGCCCAATGGCACTGTCAATAACCTGAGCACAAAATCGCCGACAATAAGTGCCTAAAGGCACTACTCCAGAATCCACATAAAAACAACAAAGAACGTGTAGACCAGAAAACTTAAACTAACGCCCGTAGGCGGAATTTTCACAAGTGCAAACGCAAAGCTTGTGCATAAAGGTTTTACATGATCCAAAAATGAACACTAAAGGATGTAAAAGACTCAGAAATATGAGTGAACCAGAGAGCTTTATTTCATTGACCATATAAGAGGTACACCGTTAGATAAAAAAAATGCTAAGTGTAGAAAGGACGTAGATGTGCTATGTTCCATGGCCGATCAAGCTCCGTGTAGTCATCATCCGGGTCACGTCGCTTACTCTTATGATCCTCGTTGGGTCTATCCTTTAGTTCACGATTGTCAACAAGGTAGTAAGACCCATTGAGTAGCGCCTTGCTTATGTTGAATGGTCCTTCCCATGGCGGCGATAATTTGTGTGAATTCTTCTGCTTAAGTCGGAGCACCAAATCCCCTTCTTCAAACAAGCTATGCCGAACGGGGCGACTATGGTAGCTGCGTAGCTTCTGCTGGTAGATGGCGGATCTTTAGCATGCCAAAACGCGCTCCTCCTCGAAAAGGTCCACATCTGGGCGTCTGGATTCTTCAGCGTCATATTCTTCATAGGCGGCAACTCTTGGTGCATCGTGAAGTATGTCGGAAGGCAGGATGGCTTCTGCTCCATATACCATGAAGTAAGGGGTGTAGCTAGTGGATCTGTTGGGTGTAGTTCGTAAACTCCACAGCATAGATGGCAAATATTCCGCCCAGGCTCCAGCCGCTCTATGTAGCGGTGCCTTAAGACGTGGCTTGATTCCTTGCAGAATTAATCCATTGGCTCTCTCAACCTGACCATTGGATTGTGGGTGTGCCACAGATGCAAGGTTAAGTCGGATGCCTTTCTCCCATCAATAAGCCTCCACTTATCTGAGTGACAAGTTTCTGCCGTTGTCGGTGATAATGCTATGTGGGAGACCAAATCTCACCACTAGATCCCGGACAAACTTGAGGGCAGTTGCCCCATCAAGCTTTATAATGGGTTTAGCTTCTATCCATTTAGTGAATTTGTCAACTGCTACAAGCAGATGTGTAAACCAACAAGGTGTCGTCTGTAACGGTCCCACAATATCTAGTCCCCAGACTGCAAACGGCCAAGTTATTGGTATTGTTTGCAGTTCTTCAGCAGGAACATGTGGTTTCCAGGCATAATACTGGCATCCCATGCATGTCTCAACCAGCTTGTCGGCGTCCGCCTTCCCGGTCAGCCAGTAGAATCCTTGCCGGAAGGCTTTCGCGACCAACGATCAAGGAGCTGTGTGATGCCAGCAATATCCAAGATGGATTTCACGTAGGATTTCCATACCTTCTAGCTGGGAAACACACTTTAGGTATACACCAGTAGTGCTCCTTTTGTAGAGTTGCCCATTGATTATGGTATAACCCTTATCTCGTCGTACTTTTTGCCATCTTTTGACTTCATCGTTGGGAAAAGTTCCGTGTTCGAGATATTCCATGAACGGTTTTGTCCAAGCCGGAGGGACCTTAGTCACCATGTTGACGAAAGAGTCAGCTCTATCCGGATTGTCTATGTCGGCTCCCTTCATAGTTGGTGTGCGCAGGTGCTCTAGGAAAACTCCTGGCGGAATTTGCTTGCGCCCTGATCCAAGCTTAGACAGTAGATCAGCCGCCTTGTTTTGTTCCCTAGGTACATACTTAAATTTGTAGCCCAAGAAGCTCTTGGCTATCTCGTCCACTTCGTCTCAATATGCCGCCATCATAGGGTTCCGCGCATTCTAGGTGCCAGCCACCTGCTGGGCAACCAAGTCGGAATCTCCACAACAAACTATGCGCTTGATGTCAATATCCTTGGCTACACGCAGTCCGTGAATGAGTGCTTCATACTACGCCATGTTGTTTGTAGCCTCTAAGTGGATCTGAAGAACGTAGTGTAGCTTGTCTCCTGTTGGTGACTGTAGCAATACACCAGCCCCCGAGCCGTTGAGAAGCTTTGATCTGTCAAAGTGCATCACCCAGTACTCTGGCTCCGCCAACGGAGTAGCATCTGGAATTTCCGTCCAATCTGCAACAAAATCCGCCAAGGCTTGTGATTTGATAGCGTCGAGTTTTTGTAGGTGATCTCGAAGGCGGCAAGTTCAATGCCCCACTTCGCGACCATTCCTATAGCGTCGCTGTTATTGATGATGTTGGACAGTGGAGTCTTGCTCACCACTGTGATTGGGTGCTCCTGAAATTAATGCCTCAGCTTTCGAGAAGCAAGGAATACTCCATAATCTATCTTCTGGTAGTACGGGTAACGCTGCTTGGACTCTGTCAAGACCTCGCTTACATAGTAAACTGGTCGTTGAACCCCGTGCTCATAGCCAGGTTCCTTCCGCTCTACCACGACGACAATGCTGATTACCCGGTTGGTTGCCACCATGTACATTAACAGGGGCTCTCCAGGTTTGGGTGCTGCAAGGATGGGCGCTGAGGAAATAATCTCCTTGAGCTGTTTCAATGCTGCATCTGCTTCGTCCGTCCACGTAAATTTGTCCGCCTTCTCCAGCAAATTGTACAGCGGCAGAGCCTTCTCTCCAAGTCGGCTGACGAACGGACTAACTGCTGCAACACAACATGTTAGTCGTTGAATGTCCTTTAGGCATGTCAGACGGTTTATGTTTACGATGGCCTTGATTTTCTCTGGGTTGACCTCGATTCCACGTTGGGAAACGATGAAACCCAATAATTTGCCAGCTGGAACCCCGAAGGCGCACTTCTTAGGGTTAAGCATCATGTTGTATTTTTGGAGATTATCAAAGTTTTCATTTAAGTCGGAGATTAAGTCATTTGACTTTTTAGACATCACCGCGATATCGTCCACATAGGCGTATCCTGAGTATGCGTCAAGGAAACACAAAAGCTCCAAGCCAGCCGTCGAGTCAATGACTTGGTCAATGTGAGGCAAAGCAAACGGATATTTGGGACATGCTTTGTTCAAGCCAGTGTAATCAACGCACATTCTTAATTCATTGGTTCCCTTTTTAGGGACAAGTACAGGATTGGCCACCCATTGGGTGTGAAGGACTTCTCGGATAAATCTAGCCTTAAGTAACCTAGCTATCTCTTTGCCAATGGCGCGTCTCTTCTCATCTTCAAAGCGTCGTAGAGGTTGTTTCACTGGTTTACATTTTGGATCAATGTTTAAGATGTGCTCGTCAAGTTACCTAGGTACACCTTTCATGTCGGCAGGTTGCTAGGCAAAGATGTCCCTATTCTCACGGAGGAACTCGACGAGCGCGCTTTCCTATTTGGGATCCAGGTTTGTCCCCATGGTGGTGACCTTGGAGGCATCTCCTACCACAAGTTCCACCGGCTTGGTCTCGATGGCGGCCTTGAACGCAGGAGCAGAGTCAGAGATCTTCTTCTTCGACGCGGGCATCTTTGAGTCATTGACCTTGCTCTGGTTCTCTTTGAATTCTTCGCTATAGAGGACAGCTTCTGCAACGACTGCTTCATTGATCTTGTAGTCCCTTGCCTTGGTAAAGCTTCTGGATACGGTGATGACACCGTTTGGTCCGGATATCTTGAGTTTGTTGTAGACGAAGCATGGCTTGGCCATGAACGTGTGGAATATGTCGAGGCCGAATATGACGTGGTACACGCTCTTGAAGGGGACCACCTCGAAGGTCATGCGCTCTTGGTGGTAATTGTTAACATCGCCAAAGGTGAGCTGAAGTGTAATGCACCCAAGGGACCGAGCCTCCCGACCAGGAACTATGCCATGGAAGATGGTGTTGGTCCGCCTTAGGTTTGCCTCCGTCAAGTTCATCTTATGCAGTGTATCTAGGTACATGATGTTGATGTTGCTTCCACTATCCACCATGCACTTGGTGAACTCCACGCCGTCAATCAAGGGGTTGATGACCATGGCATACTGGTTCTCCGTAGGTACAAGGTATGGGTGGTCCGTCCTGTCCCAATTTATTGGAACCTCTGACCAGCGCAGGTACTGGGGAACTGGGGGGAGAGTGGCTATCAGGATCCTCAGAGAGGTCTTCTGTTGTCGGACGGTGGGGGTGCCAAGGAAAGTGTGGTAGACTGGAGCCTTCTTTGCGAAGGGGTTCTTGACCTTGTCGTCGCTCTTGGCGGCGTGCTTGGGGTCAACGTGTTCGTCCATGTCACTCGAATCCTTGGATTCCTCCTCCTTCTTCTTCCCCTTGCCCTTGCCTCGCGGTCTGTTCTTCCGACTTTGCTTGTAGCCGGACTCCGGGTCTTCCTTAAGGTCATTGACAAACTTGCAGTGTCTATTGGTATGGGTGGCCTTGCCGTTGCCGTCGAGGTGTACGAGGCACGGCATATCGCGGTACTCCTTGTAGGTTTGGGGAACACGAAGCTGCGCTGAGGTTGTTTCACTGCCTCGCTGCTGCCCACGGCCATCTCCCCTTCCTCGGCCGCGTTGTCTGCCATCACCTTGTCCTACTGTAACTACCTCGGTGAACTACGCTCCTAGATACAAGCCTGGATGAGAGATAGCGGTTGAAATAGTACGGCGGGGCCCCAAAAGCCACTCACTGGTAGTCCTTTCAGACGTCCCAACCGCTAACCTCTCAACGGGACTGTCAGGCGGCGTAGTCGGCAGGCGAAGGGATCAACTACGTACACAAGTGGGTATGTACGCAAGCCACCATACAAGAGTACATCAGAGCCACACCATCTAGAAAGAAAGGAAATATACCAACGCCATACGGCAAGATTCAAATGACCTGGATACATCTATAATTTAGGATAGCTCCTCATACAGCACACATCAGAGTATCATGCGGAAGCGGCAAACAAGATCCGAGTACGGATAAGAAGCAAATAGGCATAAGATGCCAGAGAAAATAAGCACATCCCAACTACAGGTCTCATGGATCCCCGTTCCCGGAATCTCTACACCGAACGATCGTTGCCCACATCATCGGCTTCTTCCACCCAGTATCCGTCTTGAGAAGGTACCTGTTCATCTGAATCAAGAATTTATCGTGTGAGACCCTAAGGGTACTCAGCAAGTCTTAATGCCTCTAAAGGGGACACAACCTGGGTGACGCAATTGCAGCAAAAGATAAACCCTAGCAATTCTACAGATAAACGCTAACCATCCGCCTAACCAATGATAGACGGATGTCCGTGAAATTAAGTACAACAGTTATAATGGTAATCTCATCCGATCCATCCTCCTCCCTGCTTACCAACAAGGAAGCGGACGAACAACCCCCCATCCGTTGGCAATTTTATTAACCATTCCATGAGGATTGCACTATTTACTAGTCAAGTTACTTTAGTCAGATTAAAGCGGTACTTTAGTTATGCTTGTCTATGATCAAGAAACTGTGCTCCAAGTCGTCCATACGCGGACACGGCTTTGAAAGTTTTACCGGCGGTGCACCAATAGCAACACACACTCGATCAACCTCGGAAAAACCAAATTAAAACCCAACGAGGCTTTCACGGTGAACAATCACAGATTCAGAATTATTTCAGGCCACCCTTAAGTAGATCCATAGCGGAGTAAGCAAGCTCCGAGACGGCCTCAAGGTCTGCGTCAGTGGCTGTAAACGACTGGGAACCCGAAAGTGTGGCTGGGCTTGTCGATACCGCGAAAACACTCCGCGTACCTAAATAGTACAGTGTGCCTCTCGCACAATCGTAAATAAAGCGGTAGCATGGCATAAGTACAGGATAGTAAAAACACCTCAAACTAGTTTGTGGCCCCAAGAAATAAGGCGGAATCAAGCTCTGGCTCAGGGGGGTCCCATATACCTCCCGGATGTGGATAGCGCGATAAATCAAGGAACAGGAATCAAGTACTCGGGGTCTTACGGGACACAAGTGAGCAGGAAAAACCAAATAGCAGATTGCTCACGGTGCCACTTTCTTTAGTTATCCCAGAACTACTCAGGTTAAGTTGTTTAAGTACCTCGTTATCCATCAGACTCTCACAAACCCTACACATGCTGTTCTACGACTCGCATGGCTCAAACAACTCCTATAGTAGTGGCTCATGGGATGGAGGGAAACAAGCTTGGTGGGTTTAAAAGTAAAAGCTATGCATACTTGGGATTCATTTTAATGCAATCGCGACTCAATGATGCAAGAATAAGATAGAGGCGATAGGTACTGTATGTATGCAAGCATGTGGTAGTGCTTGCCTGGTGTCTCTGTTGAAGCAAAGGACGGTTACAGGTAGTGCTCTGGTTCTCTTGATACAACCCACCTTTCGGTGTCTATCAGAAAAACCAAACAAACAAGGCCAACATAAATATAGAGCACAAGCATATGAATAAGATGCGTCAAACAAACAATCATGCCATGATGAATGATGCACAATTTACATGGCAAGAAAGGTAACATGGCATGGTGAGGTGTGAAGGACAAGAAAATAACATTTAATTGGGTTTTAGATTCGCAATTGTTGCCATAACATTTGTTGTTTAACATATATTTATATGATGCATGCTGCAATTGAAGTCATGGATAGCATAATCAGAAAGGTCTCGTCGGTGATCATTTTAGACTATTTACTTGCTAAATTTGGATTTGCAAAACAAAAGTTATTAATTGTTGAAATTCGTGGCATTTGGTGTAATTAACATGAACTTGGAATTTTACTTGAGCAAAATACAAAACAGATGGCATATTTGAATTCCTCTCATTTTCTGAATCAAAAACATATATTATTTGTCTAATTTGGATAAAGCATGCAAAAGTTATTTAAAATCTGAAATTAATTTGAATTTGAATTTATTTGAAATAAGTTTGAATTATTTAAACAGTCTGAAACGTTTTATTACCTAGCCTCAGCTAGTCTGAGCCGCATGAGCAGTGGGCTGGGGTCATCTCGCCACAGGCAGCGTCTGACGAGAATTGGACATGGGTTGATTACAGAACAACAGGATCCTTTTGCAAAGTTGCAACAGACGACGGCAATGGGCCACGAAGGACGCGGTTGAGTGGCGTAAGGACAGGGGCCAGCTAAAACGCACGCGCCGGGGGACTGCGGGTTTCTTCGGTTAAGCACGAGTCCCTTTTTGCAGCGGACATAAATCAGCAGCGAGAGGGGCCTCGAGGTTGGTCGCTAAAAGAAAAAACCGCAGGGTTTTTCGCAAAAGGCTTGACGCCTTGTGGATCTTCTCTCCTCTGAACCACGCGTGTGCCTGTCACAGGCGTCTTGCTGACAGCGTGAAGGTTCGAACACAAGGCGTTCTTGCGGCGCGCGCGGAGCGCTGGCTAGGCTAGGTGCTAGGAAGTGGCTAGGCGGCTAGGTAGGGTGTTGTCGCGACTGGGAGCTTGCAGACTCGAGCACGCCGCCGGCGCACGGAGGCCATTCGACGGAACGTTCGGAGCAACCAGGACGCTAACGACGACGGGACCTTGTCTGGGGGTTCAGGCGTCGCGAGCGTGTCCGGAGTGGTCGGTTAGCTGGGGTGGTCGCGATCTCCGGTGAGGTGGCGGCCGTAGCTAGGGTTTGCGGCGTCTGCGGGTCTGGCGTTCTGGGCGCCTCCTCCTCGCTGGCGCGGTCAGGCGTTCAGAGCTTCGAGCTTCTCGGCGCTTAGCAAAGACGCCTCATTTGGAGGATCTGGGCGGGTGCAGCGATGTCGGCGTGGTGGCGAGGAAGGAAGAGGCAGGGGCTTGCGGGGTGGATCTGGGGGGGCTCTGAGAGAGGACAGAGAGGGAGGTGGGGAGATAAGAAGGAGGGGGCACGGTGGTTGCGTGAGGGGAGGGGACAGCTGCGGGGTGTGGCGTTGGTCACCTCCTCTCACGTGATCGCATGGGCAGTGGCGTGTGAGCCGGGAGCTGGAAGGGAGAAGGAGGCTGGCGGGTGGGGTAGGGCGATGGACAGGGTCGCTGGCAGCTGCTGGGGAGAGGGAGAGGAAAGAGGGAGGAAAGAGAGAAGGGCCACTCGGGCTAGGGCTAGGAGGGATGGGGCGGGGCATGGGGTGTCTGGTCGGGTGTGGGGGCGACATGGTGGGTCCCAGTGGGTGTGGTGTGTGTAGGTAGAGAGAGGTGAGAGGGGCATAGGGCAAGGAGCATGCTAGATAGGAGAAGGGGTAGATTAGGTGTTGTTTGTATTTTAATTAGAGATAGAATTAGATGTAGGAATTATGTTAGGATAAAATGAAATTAGGGTTTAGCTAGGGTTTAGCTAGGGTTTAGCTAGGGTTTAGTTTAGGATAGATTTAAAATAGGGTTTTTGCTTAAAAGGGCAAGAAGGTGGAGGCACTAATCTAGATCAAGCCAACTACAAGCATGCACTAACAAAAAAACAATAAAAGGAGGGGGAAAGGAGAGAGATGGCCAAGGTTGGTGATGTGGTTTTTGGGTTCATGCATGATCCAACATAGATCAAGCAAGAACAAAAGAAGGGGTGGTTAAACTTGGCCCATGCATGATTCCAACAAACCAAGCAAGGACCAAAGAGGGAAAGAGCTAGGGTCTTGAACTAACCAAACAAGATTAAGCAAGGTAGAAGGATTGGTCCAAAAAGAAAACAAGCAAAACCAAAACTAGGGAAAAGGGATACTTGCATGGCCCATGCAAGACAATTAATGCCAAGTGGATATATTGTGAAAACAACATGATTCCATGTGGCTTTACTCCTTGCATGCACAAAAGGTGGCAAAGGCCAAGCAAATAGATTATGAGTGGATCCAACCAACAACATGGATAGGGATAACTCAAATAAAAGCCTAGCCCATATCATTGGATGGTGGAATTATAAGGTGGTGCAAGATAAGGTGGTGGAGTCAAAGAGATGCCCCAACTCAACTTGGGCATTTAACAATTCAGTAAGATCCAAATACAATATCAAGAAGCAACTACAATTTAATAATACACATGAGATAAGATCCAAACAAGAAAAAGGTTTTATATGATGCTCAAATGCAAGGGACATGATGACATGAGCATGATATGATGATGATGCAACAATTATATGTTGGAAGTGGCCCATTTTATTATTAAACTTAGTAGCATTACAGTGGTTAGACAACTGGGATGCTACAACTCTCCCCCACTAAACAGGAATCTCGCCCCGAGATTCTAGGAAGAAGAAGAAGGGGACACAAAGAGAGAAGGATGGTTGGCACGGAGTTCATCTTCACGCTCCCAAGTTGCTTCATCAACAGAATGGTGTGACCACTGCACCTTGCAAAACTTGATGGACTTGTTGCGAGTCCTACGTTCTGCGGTCTCAAGGATTTTGGTGGGGTGTTCTGATAAGAGATCTTCTTGGAGGTCTATTAGCTCATGATCCACGGTCTTGCGGGGTCTTTGAAGCACTTCTTGAGCTGAGAGATGTGGAAAACATCATGGACTTTGAGTTTTTCCGGAGCTCTAGTGCATAAGCAACTTCTCCTCTTCTTCCACGTATCTTGAAAGGACCGATGTATCTAGGAGCCAACTTTCCTTTGATACAAGGCGGTGTGTTCCTCTCATGGGAGTGACACGAAGGTGAGCGAGATCACCAGGGCATATACCATATCTGTGTGCTTCTGTCATAGTTGCTCTTCCGACGACTTTGAGCAATCTTGTGTTCTCGAATGATATGCACCTTCTCCTCTCGCTCGAGTCACAATGTCGTGCCCAAACAGATTCTTTCTCCCGCTTTTGACCAACCAATGGGAGTTACGCACTTGCGACCATAGAGAGCCTCGAATGGTGCCATCTTGAGACTCTTGGAAGCTGTTGTTGTAGGAGAATTCAGCATATGGAAGGCATTCTTCCCACTTCATGCCAAACGAGATGGCAAGCTCTAAGCATGTCCTCGAGAATCGATTGATCCTCCACTTGTCCTTGCGATCGAGGGTGGTAGCAGTCTGAAGTTCAACTTCGTTCCCAAAGCTTTTGGAAACTCTCCCGAACTTTGAGGTGAAGATGCTCCCACAGTGCGAACTGATTTCAAGTGGAACCCCATACAAAGAGACCATCCTGTTGATATAGAGCTCAGCCAACTGAAGTCCAGAAATTGTTTCTTTGACTGGGAAGAAGTGTGCCACTTTGGAAAGCCTGTCGATGACAACAAAAATTGCATTGTTGCTTCTGCGATCTTGGAAAGCCGGTGATGAAGTCCATCTCAACTTTCTCCCATTTCCATTAGGAGGCTTCAATGGCTGTAGAAGACCAAAAGGTTTCGATGAACAGCCTTGACTCTGCGGCAGAACATCACATTCCGAGACGACTTGGCACAATACCTTTTCAACCTGTGCCACGGTATTGTGTTTTCAAGTCCATATACATCTTTGTGCTGCCGGGATGGATAGAAAGGACCGAATCATGTGCCTCCTTGAGCAATTGATCTCTCAGACCGGGTAGTTTGGAACAAACATCCGGTGATCAAAGAAGAGCGTGCTCGATCATCAACATGGAAGGATTCATACTTGAGTGCCAAGCTTAGCGATGAGCTTCTTGGTGTGCGGATCCTGTTGTGACGAGGAATCTGTTCTTCCAAGAGAGGAGTAGCCAGAAGGTTCAGAAGGTGCCCTTGTTCCACAATCTCCAGGTTCAGCTGACGGAATTCCTCGCACAAGAGAGGCTGCTGCTCTTCCACCATGAGGTTGTTGACATAAGCTTTTCTGCTAAGCGCATCTGCCATGACGTTTGCTTTTCCAGGAGTGTAGTTGATGGTCACATCGAAGTCATTGATGGCTTCAATCCATCTCCTTTGCCGAAGATTGAGATCTGGTTGAGTGAAGATATACTTCAAACTCTTGTGGTCCGAGAAGATCTCACAACGGTTCCCCAGCAAGTAGTGCCTCCACAGCTTCAAGGCAAAGACCACTGCTGCTAGCTCCAGGTCATGTGTGGGATAGTTGACCTCATGTGTCTTCAACTGACGAGAGGCATAAGCAACCACCTGTCTCTCTTGCATAAGGACCGCACCCAATCCTTGCAAAGAGGCATCGCAGAAGATCTGGAAAGGCTTGGATGTATCCGGAGGAACCAAGACTGGCGTGGAAGTGAGCTTCTCTTTGAGTGTCTCAAAACTTTCTTGGCAAGCAGGTGTCCACAGGTACTTCTTGCCTTTCTTGAGGAGATCGGTAAGAGGCTTTGCTATCTTTGAGAAGTTCTGCACAAAACGACGACAATAGCTAGCCAAGCCGAGAAAACTCCGCACTTCCTTGGCATTAGCAGGAGGAAGCCATTCAACTATTGTCTTCACGGTTTCCGGGTTGACTGCAATGCCCTTGGCAGAGATAACATGCCCCAGATAGGTTACTTCAGCAACAGAACTCACACTTTGAGAACTTGGCATACAAGCGGTTCTCACGAAGCTTGTTCAGGACACACCTCAGGTGCTCTTCATGCTCCTCCTTGGACTTGGAATAGACGAGAATATCATCCAGATATACCACCACAAACTTGTCCAGGTACTCCATGAAAACGGAGTTCATCAGCCTCGAGAAGGTAGCAGGTGCGTTGGTGAGACCGAAAGACATGACCGTGTACTCATACAGGCCATAGCGAGTGGTGAAAGCTGTTTTGGGCACATCTTCTTTGCGAATCTTGATTTGGTGATAACCACTCCTCAAATCCAGCTTAGAGAACACCACAGCTCCTGCCAGCTGATCAAACAGATCATTTATCCGAGGAAGAGGATATTTGTTCTTGATGGTTTTAGCATTTAGAGCCCGGTAGTCAACACAGAGCCTATCGGTTCTGTCACGCTTCTTCACGAAGATTGTTGGACTACCCCAAGAAGAAGTGCTATGCTGAATGAAACCCAACTTCTCTTGTTCATCAAGTTGTCGTTTGAGTTCACCAGCCAGTAGGACCCATCTTATATGGCCTCTTGGAGATAGGAGCGAGGGAGTTCAAGCTCGATCACGAATTCAACCTCCGGAGGCATACCGGCAACTCTCCGGAAAAACATCCGGAAACTCAGGACCTAATACCTTGAATAGCTTCCACATTCATCATTCCAGGCAACCAAGGAATCTGGACATCCGGAGTCGAGTCGACTTGGAGAAAAGACTAGATGGCCTTGAGGATCTTCAAAGACACTCGATCGACAAAGACATCCATGCCATCACATGATCATGCAACCAATCCAATGTCGAGATGACATCAAAAGAATCAAAGAAAGAGAAAAGAAGCCAAGAATGAAGAACCACCAATCTCAACTTTTATTGCCATCCTAGAAGCTGCCATCTTCTCTCTCCAGAGAAAGGACCATTAACTTCTTTTGAAGAGGAACCAAGACTAACTCATTCTCAAGTGCAAACTTGAGAGACAAAAGAATGCGATGCACCGAATCAAAGAGAACTCGCAGTGAGACTGAGTTAAGAAGCATACCCATGACCACCAGTGCGAGCTCGCTGAGAGGCGTTGACGATAGCTCGAACAACCGCGGACCCGGGCTTAGTGTTGATGTTGAGAGCCCGAGGCGGTGGTGCACGAACTGAAGGAGAGCTTGATGCAGATCTTGGCGGGGGTTGAGGGAGAGCTTTGTTCTTCATTGGACAGTTCCAGTGGGAATGTCCAGGACCTCCACAAGTGAAGCACCGGTGGACGTGGAAGCGAAAGCTGTGGACTCCGCCAGCGCTCAGGTAAGGGTTGTTGTAGCCCACAGGAGCCGCAGGTGGTGAAGTTTGATGGCCTTGGCGTGAAGCTTGCAGGTCTTGGTGGAGCAGGAGCGGTGGGGTGTTAGGAACCCAGACACGCCGCTTAGAAGGAGTTGCCATTCTGCCGAACTTGATGCATCCCTTGTGTTTCTTGGACTCTCGAACATCGCCTACTAGCCTCCTCTTGTAGTGCCATATGCTGCAGTTCGGTGAAGGTTGCGGTCTTGCATGCGTGAGTGCATACTTGATCGACGCATTGAGCCCTTGCACGAATCTCTTACTTTTTCTTGTCATCGATACCTCATCACCACCATAGCGAGACAGGTTCATGAAGTTCCTGATGTAGGTGTTGACGTTATCATTGCCCTGCTTCAAGTTGAGGAAAGCATCCTTCATCCGTTCCATCACAATCTCCGAGAGAAACTGCTCCTTGAAAGCGGCGGTGAACCTCTCCCAAGTGGGCTGGAACCCGGTCTAGCCTTCGTGTAGTTTTCCCACCATAGAGCTGCGTCTCCCTTTGAGCAGTGAGTAGCACACTTTACCCATTCCCTTACGGCACATCAGCCTCTAGCAGCCTTGAGATCTCGCGAGCCAATCATCGACATCAAGAGGTCGGTCGACACGCCGAATCGGCGCGGATTGAACTTGAGAAAGCTCTTGATGTCACCACGCTTGGGAGGTGGAGGAAGTGGAGTGAACTCGTTCCTTGGACGCTCTCTCCTCGAAGCCTTGTTCTCTTGCATGGCTGCCAGCAGTAGCTATGCTTAGCCAGTGAGCCCGATTGGAGGAATGTCCTCCTCGGTCCGGCGTGGGGAGCCATCCTCATTGATGTAAAACTCAAGTCAGTACTATAATGGAGAATGATAATAATCCAAAATAGTACCAAAATGGAATTAACCAAGATTAAAGGATACAATTCTTCGAGATGATATGAAAATATCAACAAAGTTCATAGCACCTCAAAGATATTAAGCATATCGCACGGTGAAAGGAGTGTGGTACCTAAACATATCAAAGAAAAATTTTCCACAAATTTCGGCATTAAAATACCAATAGATGCATAAAATCGCTTAACGAATCAAGATTAGTGACTCTACCGATCCAATATACAAAAGCAAATGATACAAGTAGTGGTATGGTCGACTCCATCCCGCACTCAAATCATTACTCCAAGACATGAACAAGTGGAACACATATCCTAATCCCTTCTTCTCACGATTTAAACCTACAGGTTGGTACTCTGTAAACGAACACCCCAAACAAGATAGCGTCGGTTACAAAAGGAAGATAGATTGCGTCGGTTTACAAAAGCCTGTCGGTATGGAATGTACCAACAGTTGATAACCAAAGGCAGATAAGAGAACAACTTGGATGCAACAGATCGACAAGGGACTACACACACATACACACACACATCCTATGGTACTACGGAAACCCCGAACACGTGAATCCTAGTTTGAACTTTGAGAAAAGGATTGAAAACGTTACACGTCCTTACCAGAAAGGGTGGGTGGGAGGGTAAGAAGAAAAATGGAAGCAGTCCTACTCTCGCGTTTTGTTTTTCCCTATATACATAACTACTAAAATATTTGCTAGACTGACAACGACCGTTTGGCTGAAACCCTGAAGGTCGGGATGGCTCTGATACCAATTGTAACTACCTCGGTGAACTACGCTCCTAGATACAAGCCTGGATGAGAGATAGCGGTTGAAATAGTACGGCGGGGCCCCAAAAGCCACTCACTGGTAGTCCTTTCAGACGTCCCAACCGCTAACCTCTCAACGGGACCTGTACGGGCGGCGTAGTCGGCAGGCGAAGGGATCAACTACGTACACAAGTGGGTATGTACGCAAGCCACCATACAAGAGTACATCAGAGCCACACCATCTAGAAAGAAAGGAAATATACCAACGCCATACGGCAAGATTCAAATGACCTGGATACATCTATAATTTAGGATAGCTCCTCATACAGCACACATCAGAGTATCATGCGGAAGCGGCAAACAAGATCCGAGTACGGATAAGAAGCAAATAGGCATAAGATGCGGAAAATAAGCACATCCCAACTACAGGTCTCATGGATCCCGTTCCGGAATCTCTACACGAACGATCGTTGCCCACATCATCGGCTTCTTCCACCCGATGTCCGTCTTGAGAAGGTACTGTTCATCCGAATCAAGAATTTATCGTGTGAGACCCTAAGGGTACTCAGCAAGTCTTAATGCCTCTAAAGGGGACACAACTGGGTGACGCAATTGCAGCAAAGATAAACCCTAGCAATTCTCTGAGATAACGCTAACCATCCGCCTAACCAATGATAGGCGGATGTCCGTGAAATTAAGTACAACAGTTATAATGGTAATCTCATCCGATCCATCCTCCTCCCCTTACCAACAAGGAAGCGGACGAACAACCCCATCATTGGCAATTTTATTAACCATTCCATGAGGATTGCACTATTTACTAGTCAAGTTACTTTAGTCGATTAAAGCGGTACTTTAGTTATGCTTGTCTATGATCAAGAACGTGCTCCAAGTCGTCCATAACCATGGACACGGCTTTCGAAAGTTTTACGGCGGGGTGCACCAATAGCAACACACACTCGATCAACCTCGAAAACCAAATTAAAACCCAACGAGGCTTTCACGGTTGAACAATCACAGATTCGAATTATTTGGGGCCACCTTAAGTAGATCCATAGCGGAGTAAGCAAGCTCGAGACGGCCTCAAGGTCTGCGTCTGGCTGTAAACGATTGGGAACCCGAGTGTGGCTGGGCTTGTCGATACATGAAACACTCAGCGATACCTAAAGATGCAGTGTGCCTCTCGTAAATAAAGCGGTAGCATGGCATAAGTACAGGATAGTAAAACACCTCAAACTAGTTTGTGGCCCCAAGAAATAAGGCGGAATCAAGCTCGCTCGGGGGTCCCATATACCTCCCGGATGTGGATAGCGATAAATCAAGGAACAGGAATCAAGTACTCGGGGTCTTACGGGACACAAGTGAGCAGGAAAAACCAAATAGCAGATATTGCTCACCGGTGCCACTTTCTTTAGTTATCCCAGAACTACTCAGGTTAAGTTGTTTAAGTACCTCGTTATCCATCAGACTCTCACAAACCCTACACATGCTGTTCTACGACTCGCATGGCTCAAACAACTCCTATAGTAGTGGCTCATGGGATGGAGGGAAACAAGCTTGGTGGGTTTAAAAGTAAAAGCTATGCATACTTGGGATTCATTTTAATGCAATCGCGACTCAATGATGCAAGAATAAGATAGAGGCGATAGGTACTGTATGTATGCAAGCATGTGGTAGTGCTTGCCTGGTGTCTCTGTTGAAGCAAAGGACGGTTCTGGGTAGTGCTCCTGGTTCTCTTGATACAACCCCTGCTCAGTGTCTATCCGAGAAAAACCAAACAAACAAGGCCAACATAAATATAGAGCACAAGCATATGAATAAGATGCGTCAAACAAACAATCATGCCATGATGAATGATGCACAATTTACATGGCAAGAAAGGTAACATGGCATGGTGAGGTGTGAAGGACAAGAAAATAACATTTAATTGGGTTTTAGATTCGCAATTGTTGCCATAACATTTGTTGTTTAACATATATTTATATGATGCATGCTGCAATTGAAGTCATGGATAGCATAATCAGAAAAGTCTCACGAAATGATCATTTTAGACTATTTACTTGCTAAATTTGGATTTGCAAAACAAAAGTTATTAATTGTTGAAATTCCAGTGGCATTTGGTGTAATTAACATGAACTTGGAATTTTACTTGAGCAAAATACAAAACAGATGGCATATTTGAATTCCTCTCATTTTCCTGAATCAAAAACATATATTATTTGTCTAATTTGGATAAAGCATGCAAAAGTTATTTAAAATCTGAAATTAATTTGAATTTGAATTTATTTGAAATAAGTTTGAATTATTTAAACATCAAAACGTTTTATTACCTAGCCTCAGCTAGTCTGAGCCGCAGGTGGGCTGGGGGTCATCTCGCCCACAGCAGCGTCTGAGCCAGGATTGACCGCGGGTTGATTACAGAACAACAGATCCTTTTGCAAAGTTGCAACAGACAATGAGGCCACGAAGGACCGCGGTTGAGTGGCGTAAGCGAGGGGGGCCAAACGCACACGCCGCCGGGGGGACTGCGGTTTCTTTCATTAACGAGTCCCTTTTCCAGCAAAGGACATAAATCACAGCAGAGGGCCTCGAGGGTTGCGGGCTGCTAAAAAGAAACTGCAGGGGGGTTTTTCGCAAAAAGGGCTTGACGCACTGTGGATCTTCCTCTCCTCTGAACCACGCGTGTGCCACGTCAGGCGCGATGCTTGTGCGCAGAGGTTCGAACACTGGGCGTTCTTGGGCGCGTCTGACAGGCCGCTACTGGCTAGGCTAGGTGCTAGGAAGTGGCTAGGCTAGGTAGGGTGTTGTCGCGACCGGGAGCTTGCAGACTCGAGCACGCCACGGCTCACGGAGGCCGTTCGAGAACGTTGAGCAACAGGACGCTAACGACGGGACCTTGTCTGGGGGTTCAGGGGCGTACCGTGAGCGTGACGGTGTGGACGGTTCGAGCTGGGGTGGTCGCGATCTCCGGTGAGGCTGGCGGCGGCCGTAGCTAGGGTTTGCGCCGGCGTGCGCGGGTCCTGGCGTTCCTGGGGCGCCTCCTCCGGGCGCGGTCGAGCGTCTTGAGCTTCCCGAGCTTCCTCGGCGCTTACTGCAAAGACGCCTCCATTGGAGGATCTGGCGAGGTGAGCGGCGATGTCGGCGTGGTGGCGAGGGGGAAGGAAGGGAAGAGGCAGGGGCTTGCGGGGTGGATCTGGGGGGGCTCTGAGAGAGGACAGAGAGGGAGGTGGGGAGATAAGAAGGAGGGGGCACGGTGGTTGCGTGAGGGAGGGGACAGTGCGGGTGTGGCGTTGGTCACCTCCTCTCACGTGATCGCATGGGCAGTGGCGGGCCGAGCCGGGAGCTGGAAAGGAGAAGGGAACTGGCGGTGGGGGTAGGGCGATGGGCGGTCATTGGCAGCTGCTGGGGAGAGGGAGAGGAAAAGAGGGGAGGAAAAGAGAGAAGGGCCACTCGGGCTAGGGCTAGGAGGGATGGGGCAGGCATGGGGGTGTCCTGGTCGGGTGTGGGGGCAGCATGGTGGGTCCCTGGTCGTGTGGTGTGTAGGTAGAGAGAGGTGAGAGGGGCATAGGGCAAGGGAGCATGCTAGATAGGAGAAGGGGTAGATTAGGTGTTGTTTGTATTTTAATTAGAGATAGAATTAGATGTAGGAATTATGTTAGGATAAAATGAAATTAGGGTTTAGCTAGGGTTTAGCTAGGGTTTAGCTAGGGTTTAGTTTAGGATAGATTTAAAATAGGGTTTTTGCTTAAAAGGGCAAGAAGGTGGAGGCACTAATCTAGATCAAGCCAACTACAAGCATGCACTAACAAAAAAACAATAAAAGGAGGGGGAAAGGAGAGAGATGGCCAAGGTTGGTGATGTGGTTTTTGGGTTCATGCATGATCCAACATAGATCAAGCAAGAACAAAAGAAGGGGTGGTTAAACTTGGCCCATGCATGATTCCAACAAACCAAGCAAGGACCAAAGAGGGAAAGAGCTAGGGTCTTGAACTAACCAAACAAGATTAAGCAAGGTAGAAGGATTGGTCCAAAAAGAAAACAAGCAAAACCAAAACTAGGGAAAAGGGATACTTGCATGGCCCATGCAAGACAATTAATGCCAAGTGGATATATTGTGAAAACAACATGATTCCATGTGGCTTTACTCCTTGCATGCACAAAAGGTGGCAAAGGCCAAGCAAATAGATTATGAGTGGATCCAACCAACAACATGGATAGGGATAACTCAAATAAAAGCCTAGCCCATATCATTGGATGGTGGAATTATAAGGTGGTGCAAGATAAGGTGGTGGAGTCAAAAGAGAGATGCCCCCAACTCAACTTGGGCATTTAACAATTCAGTAAGATCCAAATACAATATCAAGAAGCAACTACAATTTAATAATACACATGAGATAAGATCCAAACAAGAAAAAGGTTTTATATGATGCTCAAATGCAAGGGACATGATGACATGAGCATGATATGATGATGATGCAACAATTATATGTTGGAAGTGGCCCATTTTATTATTAAACTTAGTAGCATTACAGTGGTTAGACAACTGGGATGCTACACCTACAAAAGTCATAGCGACCATGTCGGTAGATTGCTTTTCTTATGGAGCGGTTTTCCGCTTTGTACTGCTGTTCCTCCGAGCTTGAGTTGGAATGGCTGTTGCCGACAAGGAGCCGCGAGCATCGTCATCGGCAGCTGCAAACTCACTGGCTAACTGAATCATCTGGTTCAAGTCGAGCTGGTAATTGTCCTGCAGGCGCTTCAGCTTATGTCAGAGCAACATGCCTCTTTCCAATCCGTCAATGAAGGCGGCCATGGCGGTCTGAGTGTGCACTCCTGCGCAGGAATTCTTCATGTCCAGCCAGCGAGAGAGGTAGGCGCGAGATGTCTCGTCTTTCTCTTGCACGCACCGCTGTAGATTGCCCACAGTGCAGGGACGCTTGTATGTACCCTCAAAGTTCTTGGTGAATGCTTCTTGCATGTCCAGCCAGTTGTAGATGGATTTCTCAGGCAAGTCGTCGATCCATTGACGGGTCGTGCCCGCCAACATTAATGGGAGGTACTTGACGACGACGTTGGGGTTTCCTCTGGCAATCTCTACCGCATTGCCGTAGTCCTGCAACCATGTGGCTGTCTTGGCGGTGCCGTCATAGGGCTTGATGGTCTTGTCAATCCGGAAACCTTTGGGGTAAGTTGCGGACCGTATTGCGGGTCCAAAGCAACGTGGTCCAAGGTATGGTCCTTCAAAGGCCACGTGGATCTTATCGATCCGCGAACGTGCATCGTACGCCTCCGGTTTCTACTTCTTCTTGTCAACAGGGGATGGGCCGAGTGAACGACGCGGGCCTCCTCTGCCATGGTGACTGCTCGGTGGTGACGGAGGCAGAGGTGGCGGTGGGTTAGCCTTCTTGCTGTTACCCTCCTGCGACGCCTCACGCCTGTCATGGTTGCTTGTCGGACGCGGAGGGTCATGGCGTGACCTGCTCTTATGTCCTTGGTTGCGCTCTCCGTCATGACGGGTCTGCTCCGCGTTGTTGCGGATGACGATGCCGCATTGCTTTGGTGGGGGCATATCCGCACGATGGTGAGGCTTGTAATCTTCGTGATGTCAGGGGGATCGGGGCGGTGGTGCTGGGCGACGAGGTCGGGCCTTTTCTCCGTCGTTGGAGGATATGGGGATAGATTCCTTCCTGTTGCGCGCATCCCTCCGTCTTCGTTTTGATGAACCCTTCTGGGACCCGACATCAAGAGGAGATCTGAGCCCTTGGCAGCTTGTACTGGCTAGATTGGCAGAGCGCTAGGTCAGACTCAAGCCTCTGAGAGGTGGTCTTTTCCTGCTGCTTCACCGCCTTGGCCACTAGGTCATAGACCTACTCCACTGCTTCGGGTGATCTATCCTGCTCTAGAAGGGTCTTGGCGACGGCGAGGTTAAGGTGTGGGGTGGGCATCACATGCTTGCCTTCACAGTCAATGTATGTCTCGGCCTGTGCCGGCTTCGAGGGAGCCCATCCTAGGTAGCGCCGTACACCAGGATTGTTCATGACCCGAGCAGGAGCTTTCTTAGCCTTTTGCTGCTGCAGTAAAGTCTTTTACTCAGCCTCTGTTGCTCTAGCTTTCTTTATGGACTTCTGCGCGTTGACCAAATCTCGATCTAGTTCAGCGCCTTGCTCCGTGATGGCCTGGGCCTCCTCCAGCAGCTGCTGGCGCTTCTCGTCAAGCTGGGTCACGTTCCGGATATGAGCAATGGTTAGTGGCTCGACGAGGAGATTGCCATAGATCACTCTATCAGCTGGAGTAACTTGGGCTGCTGCAGACGTAGATGCGTTGTTGCTCGGACTAGTGCCGAGTTCCTGCGGCTGCTGCACTGGGTTAGGCAGAGGAGGCATGACTTTTGCGCGATCATCGTCGGCAGCAATAAGTGGCCCCTTTCCCTTTTCCAGTGTTGTAGTCGGAGCGCATCCGGGTTGATCTTCATCCATCGCCGTCCCAATGGTGACGAACACCCTCGAGACGTGACGTCATTGTTTGCTTGCTCGTCGCGCGAGTACTCCTCCTCCATCTCCTGCATAGCGGAGTCTAGCTCTTCTTGAATGAAATCTATCTCCTATGAATATGCACTGAAATCAGCATAAAGCGCGTCAATGACAGAGTCGGAGGGTTCCAGGACTTCCGTGATGACGGGCGGTGGAGGTGCAACGGCCTCGACGATGACTAAAGGTGGTGTTGTTGCTGCGATGATGGCGGCAGTTGCTAAATCGGAGGTTCTCCGTCTCTGAGCGCAAGATCCATCTGGGCTGCTGCATCAGCTTCCGCATAGTTGTTGACGGTGATCACCATCTCTTCGAGGGTAAGGCGTCCTGTTGCATGCTGCCATCTTAAAGAATGTCGGAGAAGCATGCCGCGGTCCAGTCCTCCCATGGTGGGCGCCAACTATCGTGGTATTGCCGACGAGTACGCCATGCAGGGGTCCTCACAGTGCGTGTTTAGAGACGTGGGGTAAGGAGGACGGTTTACGGGTACGAGGTAACACAGCTTACCCAGGTTCAGATCCCACAACGGTGGCGGAATCCTACTCCTGCTATAAATCACTATAAGGGCAATACGCCGAGTTACAGAGATAGGTTCGCTGTGCGAGGTTGTATGAAGTTGTCTATGAACGTGCCCTAAAGGCTCCCATAGGCCAGACTTATATAGTCGCCAGGTCCTAGGGTTACAGGGAAAAGTCCTAGCCGGACAGGTTACAGAGTCCTACACCGTCTATTAGTAGTCTTGTGTATCTTGCACTCCAAGGCTCCGGGTATTCTAGTGACTCTACTGTAGCCTTCCTTTATCCTCCATGGGACTCCCTTTTGGATCCATCTAACTGGGCCGCACAGTAGGCCATAGGCCATGCTACTGACTATGGGCCACTCGGGTTATCCGGATAAGTGACATGCTATGAGGATACCCATATAGAATATCCCCAACAGGGGATGGTAAGTGCTCAACGGCCGCCTTTGGGAGTGTGTCAGGGCTAAAGACGAAACTAATAGGTTTCTGTTGTTGATCAGCGGACGGAGGCGTCTCTTGAGATAAACCATGGAAGACCAGGCGTTGCGTGCATGTAGTGGGACGCTCACCTTGACCCTCGCGAGCGACAAAGGGTTCTTCATCCACAGCAGGCATGTACAATCTTATGTCGGCGCCAGTGTTGATGTAGTCGTCGATGTTGACAAATTCTTCATCATCATCGTTGTTGCCGCAATATGGTGATGGTGGTGGCGGGGGCGACGGCGGTTGCGTTGCGACGGCATCGCCTTGGGGCGGCCCACACGCTCCCAACAGTTGTTGCTGGTGACTGGTGGTCGCAACGACGACAGGTGGCTTCCGAGGTGGTGGTCGGACGATCTAGGTGGTGCCGGTGAAAGGTGGCATCCGAGGTGGTGGCCGGACGATCGAGGTGGCGCTTAGGTGCCCCGTAAGAAGAATCTGAGTCTTCGGCCATGTCTAGGGCCAGCCGTGGCATTCTGCAATGGTCTTGTGTTCGTCGTATCCCTGAGGTTGAAAGGGGGATCCATGTCGTCGCACCCTGGGAACACCCGAGCAATCCGAACCCTCATCACGACATCGTCCATGGCATTGTGGTGTATCGTGCGGTTCGCTGGTTGTATGATATTGCCCTTGGCAACATCCTCAACTCGCCACCGACAACTTTCTGGAGTAGCACGCAAGCAGCGTCCTGAATATCGACACATGTGTGTTGGGCATCATGATCGAGGTGGCAGTCACCAAAGGCGCATAAAGAAGATGAAGCGAAGTAACTAATTAGTTACCTTGGTAAGGGCGTTGAGCTCGGCTAATGTCGACACACGGCCGATCCCGGAGGCAGGCCTATCATCAGCATTCTCCCGTGGTACCGGTGCCACCGCCGAGTGTGCGATACTGGTATTTTTGGCGGGAGCAGCAGGGGGCAGCTGTGCGACGACCAGCTCTTGCGGCTGCGCCGTGGCGACGGTGGACGGCGGGGTCACCAAGTCCGGCGACGCGTTAACTTTGATGCTCGAGTTGCTGCCGCTAAAGCTGAGCACGTTTACCAGCTCCTATCGACCTCCCGCATTCCAAACAGCTAGCCCCTCCATCAACCCAAGGGGGATGATCGCTCGAAGCTTCTCCTCCAATAACTTGTCCATTGCTTTCTCGTCCACTTTTTCCTCTAATGTCTTCACCTTCAACTTCAGCTCTTCAACCTCGGCTTTATCTTTAGCCGCCGACTGGTTCTTCCTCTCCCTCCTCTTCTTTGCGTCATCTTTGTAGTACTCGGTAAACTTCATGCTTGTATCGAAGCCGAACACACGGCCAACTGATTTTTGCAGCAAATTCTTCTCCCTCTTCTTGTAAGTGTTCGTCGCCCTGTTAAAAATAGTGTCCCATGGCTCCGCCGCCGAATCTTGGGACGACAAGTCCTCGCTAGCGTTCAATCCCTTCTCCTGCAGAGATACAAGGAGAGGTGAACCCATGCATGCATTTAGATTCTTGGGTTAATTATTTTAATGAGAGATCCACGGTAACTTCCTTACCAGCTCATCCTCAAAGGCCTTCATATCCGGGTCGTTGATGACGAACTCCCCTGTAACAGGGCCCAGGTAGTAGCGGGCCCGGACAAATTGTCGGATCTGCAGGTCTGTGATTTTATGCCATGGGTTCTCTTTATCCAGGCGTTCAAGATCGGCGTACTCCTTGTCCCAAATGGGATGTTTCCCTCTCTATCCGCTGCTTCCAAGCCGGTGGTTACCTATGTTCTTTTCTCGCATAGTATTTCCCCACTCAGTCCATGCTTTAGAGGCAGCGGTATCTAAGTCCGCCTTGAATATCTTGAACTCTTCTTCGTCCAACATCGGATTTTCCCTACTTATAATCTCCCAGCTTTCACCTTTGTTAATGCTGTTCTTTACCCGAGTTTTCCAGCTGCTCAAGGCATTGCTCATTTTTGTCAGTGCTAGTTTGTTCACCGGGTTCTTATTACTCTCCAGGTTTCTGAACTTCTCTGGGAATGTGTATCGCTTGTGAAGCTTCTTAAGGAGGTTCTCGTCCAAAGCATGATTACGTCGGATGTACTTCGTGTTGATTGACATGCTTTATCGGACGATGCACCCGAGTTGCATGCGGTACCCGCAGGCAATCAATGAAGGCGCAATGGGTTGTCCACCTTCTGTGACCTCGGTGAACTCATCACAGATGTTGGCGAGCACTTGCGGCTTCCGATCCTTAATATCCTTCTTATTCTTCTGTATAGCGGTCGGGTTGCCGCTACCACCATCTGTGCGCTCGCCACCATCCGTGGTGATGTTACCCTCCTCCTCGCCTTCACTAGTTCCATCGTAGTCGTCGTCGTCCCCCTCGTAATATGGATCTTCCTCGTTGCCCCCAGCACCTCCGACGATGGTCGTTGGTGGTGGTGTCTTTCTCATCTCCTCCGCCTCCTCATGCTCTTGGGACGGCCCCCAGAACGACTTGTTGGCCTCTCGGGCTAGATCCTTGACGCTCATTTGTTTATAAGGACCGGCCTCGTCGTTAGTCGACATGTTTGTTCTTTATTACTAAAAAAAGATGCAAAAGTTTAGCACAAATATCGACCGAAAAATTCGGCATGACCTTTGCTAATTTTTGGACCTACGAGTGCCCATTTCTCAACCGAAACGGAAGTGAATCAACACTTCAGGAGAAACGGGCAACTCAATTGAAATCCCTGCAAGAAAAAACACCCCAGCCCATTGACAACCCCATTGACCTCATCCATCATCATCCATCACAGATTCAAATGAGCATTACTGAACATCACTACTGAACCATAACAGATTCAAATGATCTTAACAGATTCAAATGGGCATTACCGAACCATAGTAAACAGCAGCCCCATCATTTACAGCAGAAACTATATTGAGGCCATAGTAAACAGCAGCCCCATCATTCAAATGAGCATTACTGAACCATAGTAAACAGCAACCCCATCATTTACAACAGAAACTATATTGAGGCCATAGTAAATAGCATCCCCATCATTCAAATGAGCATTACTGAACCATAGTAAACAACAACTCCATCATTAACAGATTCAAATGAGCATTACTGAACCATAATAAAGATAAACATAAGATCATTTACAACCAGATAAACATGTTTATTTATATCTTTTACAACCAGATAAACATCAGAAACATGTTTATTTATATGTCAGATCATTTACAAGGTCAGATCATTACAAGTGCTCTTTACAAGGTCAGATCATTTGGCAAATACTGTGTATTGATTTCAGAGTGACATTTCATCGAGAACTACTAAGCAGTAAATTCCAAAAAAAAATACTTGAAGTGGTAAAAATAAAAATACACATGTAATGATATAAATGTTCTAGTCCAGAGTATGTAGTTGTTCTATTACTCTGGACTAGTTGTTTACTATGCTTGTATTCATGAGTCACTAGACAAATGATATAAATGGTATATCCTAGCTAAAAAATCCAGAAATAAAAACAAAAAAATCCATTTGCAACACTTGCCAAATCATAATATTATAGTCTTTCTTGCTAGAAAATTTGTCAGAATTACCATGAAGGATCTACATCTGTCTTTATCTTGCCTATCATGGAATGCCTCAAGTTGAGTTTGCAACATCTACAGTTGTTGATCAGCTATAGTGGATAATGGGAGATGAAAATGATCATATATATCCTATGAGCAATATATATCCTATCAGAAGTAGGTTCAATATTGTGTGGGATATAATATGGTTGGCATTAAGCATTACAAATAAGCTTTACCCTGGGGATATCATGGCAGCTCATAAATTTATGTGGATTTTCATAAGAAAAGCATCGTTCTGAGTTCTTAGGTTAAGGACACTCAAACCGCAAGCAGTTTTTGGTTTGTATATCATTTCCCATTTAACTAGAACTTTCATATTTTCTGAATGCATTTACATGCCCATAAAAAACATCTGGCTACTCCTTCAAAATGATATAGGATGGATAAAGGTGCTTGTATAGTGTGCACATTGCAAAGCTAGGTTTGATCTGATGGTGGATCCATCTAGCCAGAGTTGTTGACTAATGAAGGTTTGCAATAGCACCTAATGAAGGTTTGCAATAGCACATGGTTTCATAGAGAAGGACACTAGCACACACAACACACACAGCATATGGTACTTACATGGTCTTGCTGACCAATCTTGACAAGTAAAAAGGTAGACCATATGCACACACAACATATGGTACTGATCAATCCAGGAATGTAGCCCAAGGTCACGCATATGGGAGGAGAAGAACAGATGCAGAGAGAGAGGGAAGGGGAGAACTAGGCAATGCTCACCAAGGGGTAGGCGGCGAGGTGGCGTGGACAGCGAGGTTGCACTCCTGCTCTTCCTCCGTAGGATCCTTCTCCTGCTCCTCCACGGGATCCGGCGGCGGCTCCTCCTCCACCATGGGCTCCTGCGCCTGCTCCTCCACGGGCTCCGGCGATGGCTCCTCCTCCACCACGGGATCCTGCTCCTGCTCATCCACGGGCTCCGGCGGCGGGCTCCTCCACGGTCTCTGGCGGTGCTAGTTTTAGATTCAATCGGCGGCACTAGGGTTCTGTAGGTGCGTGCGGGCTTGTGTGGGGGGAAGTTGGCAACTGGGGGGGGAAGGGAAGGCCGAACCGTTATTTCAACTTCTGTGGCGCATATTGGAGGAATGCGCCACAAAACATGTGTGCTAGGTCCAAAAGCAGCGCGGCGTTGTACTTTGCATCAAACATCAGTCTAGCCTAGTGGTCAGTCTTGGGGATCAAAATTTGGGCAGCCCAGGTTCGAATACTGGCTGTTTTAGACTTTTTTCTTAATTAAAAAATATTTTTAATTATATGATACAAATATATTTAATTATGTTATATTAAAACAAGCAAGAACAAATATATATATATATGTTACAAATATATTTAAAACCAAGAACATACACATGCATATATATACGAATATCACGATATATATTTTAGTCTCTAACTAATACACAAAAAAGGTCGCACGTCATCATGTGATGTGTCGAGCTAGCCTCTCTTCACAATCTTCTTGCCTTTTTTCTTCGCGGTTGAATACTTTAGCCCGGGCACTATGAGATTTCTTATCGTGACCGGATAACCTTTAGTAGGTAGTGTGGTCTTTCTTCTTACTATAGTAGTAGTAGGCATGTTGAAGTACTTGTCGAACTCCTCTTCGATCTTCGGATAGCCGTTCTTGTCGAAGTCTTGCTCGTTAGACGATCCTTCCATTCCGATGATGCTCCTCTTGCCCCTCCTCACTACAACACGACTGGGCTTTGACGGGTCGGTAATAAAGAAACATTGATCAACTTGGCTAGCCAGTATCCATGGCTCATTTTTTGTGGAGGCCTTCTTTGCCGACTTGGCATCTGGTATATCGCAGGTGGTGAAATATCGTCCTTCTTTTTCGACGTTCTTGGACCATCTAACACGGAACATTGGTACTGTCTCTCCACAGTAGTCGAGCTCCCATATCTCCTCGACCCTTCCGTAGAATCTTTCCATGACAGTAGTCTCGTCATCGGCGAAGGACATCATAGTTACTCCTGAGTTTTGATATTTGCAATTCATGTCCTTTTCCTCGGTGTAGAATCTATAACTGTTGATGTCGTATGACTGATATGTCTTTACGTTGTGCATTGGGACTCTTACAAGGAGAATATGAGTTGTTGATCTTCCGTAGAAGGTGTCAGCGGGGGATTGTCCAGCAGCCTTTTCTTGAACCAACACGTGAAGCTGGAGTTGTGTTCTCTTGTTACGTCTCCTTTCGTCCTCGGGCGGGGCCGGTCCACATACTCCTGCTCAATCAAGCTTTTGTGATTTTCCACCCAAGGGCTGACAAATTCAATGTGTTGTAGTGTGACTCGGTGTGCCCTCCCAAAGTCGGCGCGTCGATTAGCAATGCCGACATGCAGTGAGCGGTGGCTCTCGCGGTGACCATACCCAGCGAGCCTGCCGAGGTGCTTCTTGGTGGGTATTCCAACATCCTCATTATCGGTGGTTAGATAGTTCTGGCAGAAAGAGATGCCCTCTGATCAGAAATCCCTTGGCTATGCTTCCATCTGGACGGGACCTGTCGCGAATGAACCCTTTGATGACACCATTCATCCTTTCAAACGGCATCATGTTGTGCAGGAATGTCGGCCCGAGCTGGATGATGTCATCCATGACATGGACAAGTAGATGCACCATGATGTCGAAGAATGCGGGCAGAAAGTAAATCTTGAGCTCGCATAGTATCACCACGATCTCTTCCTCTAGCCCGTCGAGATGCTTCACATGACGTGCTCGTCCATTTTCCCTCGTATGGCAACTGGAAGTATATGTGTCATCATCACGTGACAGTCGTGGGACTTCATACCGCTGAACCTCTTCTTTGTTACATCGAGATACCTGCTTATCTTTCCCGAGTAACCGTGAGGAACTTTGACTCCTAGGAGGCACCTGAAAAACTGCTCGATATCCTCCTGACACAGAGTGAAGCAGGCAGAGCGAAGCACAACCACCTCATTCTTCTTAACCCTTTTGTGGCGACCCTGAGTCCCTTCCGTTTGATCGTCATCATCATCACTATTAGGGTATTGAAGCTACTTCTTGATGCCAATAAATTTCAGATTGTTTCTTGCTTTCGGCCCATCCTTGGTCCTCTCTGGAATGTTGAGGAGAGTGCCAAGTAGACTCTCGGTAACGTTCTTCGTGATGTGCATTACATCGAGGCTATGGGGAGTGTGGAGGACCTTCCAGTATGGCAGGTCCCAGAAAACAGACCTCGCTTTCAATACACCCAGAAGCGGCTTTGTCCTTGGTCGCTTCTTTCCTGGCTCTGGGCACTCATCCCAATTATTCATAAGCTCCTCGATTTATTCGCCGCTCCTCGTACGCGGGGCTCTTTAGAGCTCGTATTTACCATTGAACAGGTCACCGCGTTTTCTCCACGAGTGATCCATGCGAAGCCACTTTCGAGTCCCTTGGAACATGGTTTTCGAAGACCCGGGATCCTTAGGTAGCTGGAGATGCGGGGTCTTATCCATGCACTTGACACATGCATTGTGTCCGTGGTTCACCTGGGCCGATACATATGCATAATCAGGATAGTCCTGCACCGTCGTGAGCAACTTGTCTCCCAGAGGGAAATATTCTATAGTATAGGCGTCCCATGTATGGGCTGGCGTCTCCCACAACGTGGCTAACTCCTCTTTCAACAGCCCGAGATAAAGATGCATATCGACACCTGTCTGTTTCGGCCCCTGAATAAGAATGCTCATGTGTACATACCTTTGCTTTGTGCAGAGCCACGGGGGGATGTTATACGGCCATACAAACACGGGCCAGGTGCTATGCATGCTACTCTAGTTGCCAAAAGGATTGAGTCCATCGGTGCTCATACCCAGCCTGACGTTCCTTGCATCGCCCCCAAACTCTTCGAATTCGATGTCCAATGCGTTCCACTGGCTAGTGTCTGAAGGGTGTATTAGGATCTTGCCCTTCTCTGGATCATCTTCGGGTTTCTCCCTTTCCGCGTGCCTTTGCATTATCTTTGCTTCCTTAGGATCTACGAAATATCTCTATAGACGGGGAGTGATAGGAAAGTACCATACCACTTTTTGAGGAACTTTCTTGTTCCCTCTCTTGTACCGTCCATGGCGGCACACCGGACATGTGGTTCTCTCCGCGTACTCGTTACGATAAAGTGCGCAATCATTGATGCATGCGTGGTATTTAAAATGCAGTAGGTCGAGAGGGCACACAATTTTTTTGGCCTCCTCTATACTTGTTGGCAATGTGTTCCCGTTAGGAAGACGATCGTTCCAGAATTCCATGTTAGCATTGAATCTCACGTCGGTCCATTTGTGTTCCGCCTTCATCTCTAGATCCTTGAGTGTTACACTCAGGCGTGTATCCTCGGGCCGTCACCCAGGATACAATGGAGTCATCCCATCTAACTCCATTTGCATCAGCTTGGCTTTCTCTCTGGCTGCAGCTTTGGCGTTGCTCGTCTCCTTGAAAAGCAGTTCATGAACATGAGGGTCCCTTAACACCAAAGTTAGCAGCATCTGGGCGTTCGCTTCTTTTCCTTCTTCATTATTGTCATGCCCGTCTACATCTCCTTCTTCGTCATGATGATCATGTCCGCCACCGGTATATTCTTCGTCATCATGACCATGCCCGTCGGGAGACTCTTCGTCTTCTCGCCCGCCCAAGTCTTCATGATGACCAACACCATTTACTGCCAGCTCCTCATCGAAGTCTTCACGCATGAAACCGCGCCTGAGTAGGTGATCCTCCAATTGTCCAAAATCAGGATCGATCCAGCGCTGGAGTTTGCATGTTTGACATGGACATCTTATCTGGGTCTTGTTGTTCCAAATCATGTCCGCCTTGGCGTCTTTCTTATACCTAGTAACTCGACCTTCGCTCATGCTAACGACCATGGTAGCCTGTGCGGTATGCACATATAGAGCAAAAGATAGAGAGTAGGTTAATTAGAAACAACACCTTATGCACACACAAAACATACATGCATGGTCGTCGCCGGAAAAATTCGGCATGACCTTTCCTAAAAGTAGGACATATGGGTGGTGTAAAAATTTGCCGAAATGGAAATGAATTAACATTTCGGTGAACATCCATGCACCACACCGGGACAGACAAGAAAAAACAAGAAACTTCTTCCCATGCAAGCATTCATGCACCATACAAGCTTCATGCACAAACATCATCTTCGCGCCATGCATCATCTCATATACACACCGCCCGCGCGACAAGCTTTACACCTACAAAACATGCATATTCACGGACAATTACTCACCGGATAAATTGAATAACGAGTCGAGAGCGTGATGTGAGAGAGTGTGGATCAATAGATCTATAGAGAGATAATAGTACACAAATAGAGATGTGGAGGAGAAAAGTATGTGTGTTTTAGATCTATTAGTTGGAGAAAGCCTTTCCCTAACCAATCTATCAACTATAGTAGGTTTAAATACAACAAAATGTAGAAAATTATAGACACAATGGGGTGGGAGAGAGGAGGAAGACAAGATAGGAGGAGGGGGAAGAAGGATGTGAAATGGATGGTGGTAGATAGAGGGGTGCAAAGCTGCCACCTTTTTTGTGTAGATCTGGTCGAAGGATTTTGTGGCGCATACAGGCAATATGCGCCATAGAAGTTCAATCTTCTGTGGTGCATACTACGTGCATGCGCCACAAAACCATGGCCATAGGGTGTAGTGGGGCCAGACTGTGGCACCCGTGACTCAATGTTCTGTGGCGCATAGCACACATATGCGCCACAGAACCTTGGCCATAGGGTGCAGTGGCTAGACACTGTGGGCCATAGGGTGCAGTGGCTAGACACTTTGGGCCCCTGCACTCAGTCTTCTGTGGCGCATATTGCTGATATGCGCATGAGCCACAGAACACTGAGGGCAGATCTACACGAAATAAAGGTGGCAGATAGAGCTTCTTTAATGACACCCCTCTATATATATACCACACTCCATGTCCAAAGCAACATACCTGCCCCTGATGTCTTCTTCCCACAACTCGTCGGAAGACTCGCTGGAGAGCACAGCCCGCTCGCGTTCCCTGCATCCTACTCGCAGTGGAGGGGCGAGGTCGAGGGGCAATTCTCGGAGTCAGCCGCCACGTGATTCGGAGGTCAACCTAATAGAGTAGGAGGCCACACTGTGTCACGAGGCCCTCTACAACAAGGCCATGAGGTTGTACGCCGTTCTTGCGTCCCCGGAGGAGAGGGCGCGCATGGCGGAACCAATCGGGTGGAGGCCGGTGCTCGACCCCAACGTGTCCATGGAGGACCACGTCTGCAGGCTGCAGGTGCGCGTGAATAGGGAGGTTTGGCATCTTCCACCGCCATCGCCCCCACCAGCTATGAGAAGGGATTTGCAATGTTGTAGTTTGTGTATTTGCAATGATTTATGGCATTGTTGTTTTGCTGTTCAAGGCTATGCGCATGTGCATTTGGCAACGATGTATGCCACTGCACATGTCTATCTACTAGATTGTCTAGTATATTCTACCTATTCCACTGGTACTTGTTTAGTTGGGAAAAGCACAAGAGGAAAATGTGTGTACTAGGAAACAAATAATCTGAGTAGCATGAAGCATTCTGTGGCGCATACTGCACACATGCGCCACGGAAGATTGTTCTTCTATGGCTCATATGCAAAAATGCGCCACAGAAGCTTGTACATAGGTGTCTAGAGAGTGGGGCCCACATAATTGTTCTGTGGCGCATATGGTGATATGCGCCACAGAAGATATAAACTTCTGTGGCACATCTCCTTGTATGCGCCACGGAAGTTTGGTCAGAGAACTATTAGACCCCGCCTGCTGTGGGTCCAACCAAACTTTTGTGCCGCATATGGAAAGATGCTCCACAGAAGATTCATGGTCCAACGGCTGGTGTGGGTCCCACCAAACTTCTGTGGCGCATGGCTGTGAAAGATGCGCCATAGAAGTTTGGTGGTTCTGTGGCGCATTGCTCCGGATGCGCCACTGGATAACTTTTGTGGTGTATGGTCAGAACCATGCGCCACAAAAGGTATGTCTATCTATAGCTAGTTTCATAGTAGTGTTTGTGCATCAAATCCTCCATTAATTCCGGATGGACTAGGGCGAGGGCGAATTCAAATATTATTGTTGGGGTTTCTTGGAGGAGAGTGATGGCGGCCTGGAAGAACTGATTATGCGGGCGAGAAATGGTTAGGAAACTTTGCGAAGTGCATTCTAGCTCGAGAGGATCCAAAATGCGGCTAGCCAGCATTGGACAAATCGGAGATGGAGAAGATAGGAGGCTCTTTGAACGGGGGGGGGGGGGGGGTGTGTGTTGGCTCGTCGGTCTTCTGCAGTGCGCAACTCTATTGAGGACGCCGACTGGAGTTATAGCTAGTCTAGCAAGCGGTCACGTACTGGCTCAGTATTGTATTATCTCATCACATAGACTAGCTATAACAATCATAAATAAGTTTTATTATGTTTCAGGAAATGATGTGAACCCACATACAACAATTGGGTCAGGGTAACAGGTTAGTGCCCTGCAATTTTTTGCAGATACGTACTACTTTTGGGGTGAGCTGTTACAAATAGTTAAATATTTTTTGGCTAATCACATTTTAATAGCTAAACTAACATGATGGGCCCATAATTAAGAAATGACATGGACCTGGGGCCCACCTATCATCCCTCTCATTTTCTTCCCCTCCTTCCTCTCTCTTCTCTCATATCCTTCATCTAGAGAAGTTGCTCTCCTCATCGTTCATTGTACATTTTGGCGCTCGTTTTTGCCCAATCTTGTAGCAAATCTAACCAGCATATTCAGTAAAAAAAACAGACATAAGCTACTTGTCAACACCCAGATTTTATTCCCAGATGTCTTTTATGCCATACATCGCAATCCCAGGATAAAGGTCTTACAAACCATAATAAAGGTTTTGAGACAGAGGCAACTTGTCAACAACCATATTTTGTGACATAACATATTGGTACCATAGTTCATCATCCATTACAAACCATAATAAACGTCTTACAAATAAAGGATCTCATCATCCATTCTTAATACAATCAACGCAGTGGAATAATATAATAACGGTAGCATGGTCGAAGCTCCATCTTCAGGGTCACAGGTAATGCTGACGATGGGAGATGATCCTAGTTGTCATAGACCTCCTGTTGTCCATCATCCTGGTAGTCCTCCTCATAGTCTGGCCATAGGAATAGCCAGGGACAAAAGCCATGAGTACTCTTTAAGTACTCACAAACTAATACTCACAAGTAAGGTTGTTCAACTAGGAATCCTAAGCTCTCGGTTTATTTACAAAAAGGAAGGTTTATCTTAACTGAGTTCAGAAGTAAAGAAAACTAGTTTAATGTTCTATAGCACCGAAGTGGGAAATTCGTTTTCATATTCACAACCCTGTTGTGGTCAAGTTAAAGTCATAGTTCATTTCATAAGTCATTTTGAAAACATCTTATGACAGAACAGTATGGCATGTCGGGGGGATAACCCCCGGTAGGGTCACGAGAGGGGAAACATAGCGCAGCTGGGTTGGATCCGAGTAAAAAATGAATCAGGACGGGTAAGAACGGCTGGGAAAGATAGGCATGAGAGACGAGATACAAAATATTTTGGACCATATAGGACAAAGTTGTAACCCTTGCAGGTACCAACCAGCCGAGTCAACCGAGGAAGGGCCGAGTCAAGAAGGACACGTGGCACCTTTTCAAGTAAGGTTCAGGAAGGACCATGGTAAAGCATGGTCAAAAGAGAAGGGTGACGCCGGGTGACACAAAAGGAGCCGGGTGACGCCCAAAGCAAGCGCTGACTTACAAATTAACAGTGTGACGCCAAAAAGAACAAGAAGCAGCATACCAGAAAACCGTTAATTGTCAAGCTTTATGGACCGGGCCTATGGGCTTAAGGCAAGCCCATAACCCGGCCCATATTGTAGGGACCAAGATCCAAATAGTAAACCCTAGAACCCAAAGGGGTATTAGCTAGCTAGCACTGCCTATATAAGGGAGGGCATAGCAGTAGTAGAAGGAGGTAGGACCAAGTAGAGAAGAGGTGTTGCGTACTCAAGCCAATACAGCTCAAGGAGCAATTGTAATCTTTGGGGTATTAATCAAATTGTCAAGTGTGGAGAGTTCTTCTTGTTCTTCGTGCATGGCTCGACCGTGCACTCCCTCCCCGGTGACCACAATCACCCATTCGGCCCCCAACTTAAGCCTACCCATGGCATCTGCCGTGCCACCACCACGACAGTTGGCGCCCACCGTGAGGCAGAAGCAGGTGCTTGATGGATTCTTCATCCGGACGGTCAACATCATCGCCAAGACCGGCGAGCGCGTCTACTCCAGCCTCATCCAGAGGTTTGGAGCGCTCAACTTCGTCAGCGACAACGCGGGCTGCTTAGGGACCAAGCCGTTCCCTAGGGGCGGTCGTTTCATCATGTTCGGCGAGCACCAGGTCTACGTCGCGGTGCGCATGGAGCGCGCATATCCTGAGAACATCGTCCTGGCGTCGGATCCTCCAACGGCTCCAGTCGCTGGGAAACCTCTCCAAGTCGTCTCCATGGAGGTAATGATGACAGCCCCAAACCCCACAGCTCCCCCAGTAGTTCCAGTAGAGGATGAGAACGCAGAGGAAGGAAATCACGAGGAAACGCCAAGAGGTGCAAGGACAGCAAAGGTGCCGCTGGAAAAACAAGAGAACATAGCTAGGAGCAAAAGAGCTAAGGAGTTGCAGGAAGCGACAGACAAGTTGGCAGAGCCAGTGGCACAAGCAACTGACCCGGTGCGTGTGCAAGCCGAGTTGGAAGAAACCAGGATAAATGTCCTGGAGAAAGCAAAGGAGCTAGCACAATTATAGCAGGATGTGGATATCACTATCCGAGAGCTTAACTTGGCAAATCGAGTCAAGGGCGCAAAGACCCGGCATGATGCAACGATATTGGGAGGAAGGAACCTCAACGAAGAACTAGCAGATGCGACATCAAAGATAACACCAGAGAACATGAATGAGACGGCCATGCGTCCAACGTACAACACAACAGCAGCTAAACATAGATATGGTGGACTGAGCGGCAGCGCAGCATGCACTAAACAACCTATAGAGACTCGAGATAACTATCGGCTATCACAGAGGGATAAGAAGGACCTATTCGGAACCAACCGGAAACTATCACCAAGCATACCCATCCTGGCATTTCCCCCTCGAGACCAAACGAGGAAGTCAACCGAGGAACTCACACAGTTGGCAATTTTATTTATTCAGTTATCTTTGCAGCAATTACTTGTCAGGTATAGATATTCGTCCTGATATAATAAGCAGTGGGCACTTTTAATTAACCATTCCATTGTAGTTGCAACACTTACTAGTCAGATACAATTAGCATGAGATATCCCAAACCCAGCAGTTGTTGGTACTTTTATTTAGCCATTCCGTTGTAGTGAAGCTGATTACTAGTCATATCGGATACAAGTCAAATTATAACAGTAAAGTTTAGTTATAGTTATCTATGATCGATAACTGTGCTCCAAGTCATCCATAACCGCGGACACGGCTTCTCGAAAAGATTTAACCCTGCAGGGGTGCACCAAAGTTCCCACACGCACCTACACCCTTGTTGTCAGATCAGGTAGGTACAAGATCAGAAAACATACACCCAACGGTATGTCGACGGGGTTTCGGACACGACGCTTCCTGCACTCCAAAGCAAGGACAGGGGCCACCCCACTAAGCTACCCGTAACGAAGTCGGCCGGTCTCGAGACGGACCTGTGGTTTGCGCCAATGGCTGTAAAACGACTGGGAACCCGAAAGTGTGACTGGGCTTGTCGATACCGCGAAAACACTCCGCTTACCTAAACAGTACAGGCGCTCCACGCGCAATCGTAAATAAAGCAGTAAGGCATGGCATAAGTACAGGATAGTAATAAAGCCCCAAACTACTTTGTGGCCCCCAGTACAGTACTTGAAATCAGGTACTAAATCGATGGGGGTGCCCACACACCCCACCTGTGGTTAGCGCGCTCGATCTCGGAACAGGTGTCAAGAACTCGGGGTCCTACGGGACACCAGTGAGCGGTTAAAAACCAAATATTGTCTATTACCCACCGGTGCCTCTGCATTTACCTACTTTCAATTTTAGTTATTAAACGGTAATTAAATCCATGAACATCTCCAACATTAAACATGCGGCATTACTCCAACAACTGTGGTACTTGACGACACGCAACAGCACTTGAGCAAGCGACTACGACACGCAAGTCCGACTATCTACCAAACAACAGGTAATAGGATGTGTCCAAGGCAATATAAGGCTGCAAGGGATATCACGGGCACGAAAACTAGAGCATCGCAACACGGATAGCAATAGATCAACAGGAGGGAATAAATACTATAAAAGTAAGATAGGTAGAAAGGGGGAGAACGCTCGCCTGAAAACATTGCTGAAAGTTCATCCGAAGAACGGGCGTCACTCGCATAAACTCATCGGTCTAATCCGTGAAGAAGCAAAGCACTAGAAGAAACATCGGATACACTATGACATGGCAAAGATGTGATGCGATTAGTCAATATTAAACGGAACCGGGGTCTCGACAATTAATTAGGTGGTTCATGTTGTTTTGATACCCCCAATTTAAATGTTGTGTTAACAAGGCAAAATATATCGTCGGTTTGCTACACAAATTTAAATGGAGCCATTATTAGACTAGAAAATCCCGCATATGGGCTCCATATTTAATTTAGGTGAATCAGCATAAGGCCCCAAAACCCACAATATGTATGCAACATGTTCATTTAATATGCAACAAGATCAATATCATATATTATAAAAATATGAGGGGTCTCGGATGGGGGTCACACATCGAATGGCGATCTTGGGATTCCGAGGGTTCGGGGGGATCGGTCTCGGATTCCAGGATCGGGCTTCGGATCCGGGAAGGAGATCTTGTCGTTCCGTGTAGGAGGCTCTGACATTTGGCAAAACCACCTTCCGGTTTCATGTCGTCGTACTCGGGGTTCCGGCTTCGCGGTCAGTGGAGAACTCGGTCTAGGGTTGACGGCTTGTTGAACACGTCCAGGTTGTTGTGGATCATCATGTTACCAGAGTTGCAAAAACCGAAGTAGTTGTAGTAGACATCGAGAGCAGAACAGGATCACTGATGTCGGAATACTCTTGCGAGAGTTTTATCAAACACTTGGCTGTGGCCAAGGACATATACGTTGGTGAGGCCATACACCACCGATTCGTGACAACAAGGGCAGCCCAAGATGTTGTAGGATGCCACTGGACAAGGAAAACAACACGGCTCAGTTGGCTTTGCGATGGTACTGCAGGGATTGGGGTGCACGGAAGGTGTGCACGCAGGCAGGAGCTCGCGACGAGCAGCGGGAGGCTCGACATGTTGGCCGCTGACGAGGGGAGGAGGGCAGAGGCCGACGAGCGAAGGCCGGCGGCGGCCGAAGGAGCTTGGGCGTCGGGGCGCCGTCGCCTGGCAGAGGCGTGGCGGTGCTGGCAGGTGCCTGCAGAGGAGGCCGGACCGAGGTGACAGGGTGCTCTGCGGGAGACGGGGGCGCGCCGGAGAAGGGCCTGGCCGCATCCCGATGCAAGCGGCGCTAGGCACGCTGATGCAGGGTGAGGGGAACGTGTGGTAGCGCTCGGACGGCCGGTGAGGCGAGGTGGAGACGACCGGAGAGGGCCACCGGAGGCAGAGCTCGGGGAGGAGTCGGTTGGTGGCGCCTGGCGACGGAGGGGGGGCGAACGGCGGGGCGGTTGGCGGCCTGCGGAGGAGGGGGCGGCACGAGGTCGTCAGAGGGTGGAGGATTATCGACGGAGGCAGAGCACGACGAGCTCCTGGTGTAAAGGATAGAGCGCAGGGTGGTGGGGGCGAGCAGCAGGAAGGGGAGGCGGTCGATCCGGAAGGCGGCAGATCCTGGGGTGACGGCAGGGGAGTGATGGGGGGAAGCCTCGCTCTTGGCGGCAGGCACGGCATGGAGGAATCGGGGAGGGCGAGGCAGCTGCTGAGGAAGCGAGCGAGGGGAGCAGGGCGAGTTGTGGGCGCTGGGATCGCAGGGTGAGGCCGGGTGTTGGACCAGGGTGGGACCAGGGTTGGTGCGGGCGTGTTGGGGGAGTGGATGCACGCAGGTGTGTTGCGTTCTTGCCGCGCGCGGGTGCGTTTGTGCTCGCACGGCGGCGGCAGGGTGGGGAGTAGTGGGATGGGGTTTGGGGATCTAGGGTTTGGGTAGGGTTGGGATTAGGGTTTGCTAGGTTGGGGTGGTAGGTGGCTGCGGGCTGGGCTTTTGGGCTCATGGCTGCCTCCCCCGATACAAAAATATTTTATTTAATTGATTTAGTTTAAAAAATACTTTCATAAATAGTTGTTAGACAAATAACAGATCCGGATCGATCGGGGTTTCGTATTTGAATAAAGAGACGGGGTATTTGTAGAAAACAAAAATAAGGCTTTTCGCAAATAGTTTCAGACAAATAGATGCATGTTGATGTCAAGATGCTGCACATAGATAAAGATAGGCGATTTTCTAGTATTGGTTTTACCCGGGGTGCTAAAATTCGACACCACTAACAATGGATCTCGCCCTCGAGATCCTCCTCATGGTACGGGGAAGAAGGCCGACGGTCTGAATCTTCTTGCTTCGTGTAGATCATCGCGACACCACTAACAATGATTCCTTCTTCATCTTGAAATCGGCGACACCACCAACAAGGGTCGGTGCTCACGTTCGTCGAGAGAACACTCCGGGGAAACAAAGTACGAAGGTAGATGTATCAAAAGATAAGGCCACCTCTAATTCCCATGAGAAGAGAAAAAGTTACATTGATCCACCAGTTCGATGTACAAGAGTGAACAGTAGGAGTCGGGTAGGGTGATCAGTCCATCCCGTACCCAAACTATTAGCTCTATACATGAATAGGAAAATCATGCAACACAAATCTCGAAATTTAGAATGAAGATCTTCATAAGCGGTATTAGGAACAAAGGGATGATGCAAGCTCTGCATTGGATCTGATGTAGATGAGGTCATCACATCGGAAAGCACCGGAAGAAACAAAAGAAATTTTTATGAAAATACATAACGATTAGGTTTCGCAATGGTTCCATTGGCATGAACAACACATGTTCAAGGTATACCCCAACTTCACCAATGCTCGTCCTTCTCATATGTTTTTCAACGATACGGATATCCAGCAAGGTACACATATAGATAAAGAGTTCAAGAACAAAAATATTGGATGAAGGGTACACCAAACGAGATGCAGATAAGATGTTTGTACCGCCATCGTTATAATAGGAAAGAAGCGAAACCCTAAAGGTACGACAGAAACCCAACCACGAGAAATCCTGGACTCGAAGAAAAGATAAGAGGTAGATTCAAAACTCGCAAAGGTAAGAAAAGAATAGCAGAGGGGTAAGGAGTAAAAGCAGACCTAATCAGATCTATCCAACCGGTTTTTCCAAAAATAGTTTTGTCACTCTACAACGACCGTTAGCTAGGTTATCCTACAGGCTGGACCAGTGGGGTATCGCAACTGCTGAGCTCTGATACCACTCTGTAACACCCTCAGAATCGGCCCTATGCAAGTTTTAGCGATTCCCGCCAAACCCGCATAGAAACGATTCAAAGGTGCCCACCAGGCACTTTCGTGCGGGTGGAAAACGAAGTAATACCATTACACAATAGTCCACGATGGAACCCACAGAACAGGTATATACAACAACGACTCAAAGAGTCAAGAATGCAGATATACAGTACAAAGATCCAAATCACCTTGAAAATGATACAGCGTCCGACTACGGACAAGATGCAAATGGGACTAAGAGCCCTGAAGAATAACCAATGGCATCCATAACCACTACTAGAGAAAAGCCTATCCGAGGCGCACCAAAAAGCCTATCCGAGGCGCATATCACATGTGCCTCTAGCTTCAAGCCTCGGGTATTTCTTATGCGAGGCGCATCTGATATGCGCCTCCTATACTTCACATATGCGAGGCGCATATCGATATGCGCCTCGCATATCAGATGCGCCTCGCATATGTTTCAGAATGCGCCTCGGGTATTTATAGTATATGCGCCTCGCATATGTTTCAGAATGCGCCTCGGGTATTTATAGTATATGCGCCTCGCATATGTTTGAATCGCCTCGGTATTTATAGTATATGCCTCAATAGTATCCTATATGCGCCTCGGTAATATTTTCGAAATTCAAGTTTCTGCACCACTATATATAAATAATATACAGATATTCAAATATACAATATAGTCCATGAATTTTTCAGAAACTTGCATTTTGCCAAAGCATAATAGAACCAAGATGAATACACATCAATCATGACATACAAGTTCATACATCAAGTGTTTGTGCCACAAGTTCACACCTCCGATACAAGTTCACAATCACAATCACATTACACCTTCGAGTACAAGTTCACAATTCACATTACAACTCCAACGACGTAGCTCTACCTAGATGAAGTAGAACACAACCTACAATGAAGAGCAACAAGGTGGTGATCACGAGGAAGTTCCTCCATTTCTTCCTTCCATGCCTCCTCCACTTCTCTTCCGCCACCTCTCTACTCTCATAGCCTTGGTAGCTGTTGCAGAAGTTGTTCACTTGCTTTTGGCGTCTTTCCACTCCTCGTACACACACACCGAACCCGACCGACGTACCGACATAACACCTCGGCATCTCCTACACATAATAAAGATGATATTACTTATGTCGCTGGAAAGCAATAGCTAGCAGTTCACAAAGATAGAATCATCGGCATTTCAAGAAAGACCAAAAAGCAAACCAAGAATTACTTGGATTAGTGCCTCATACTTAGATTGGGCACGGAAATAACAATGCTCATTGTTCGATCTCATGCGGCAAGTAGAGTATATGCCCAAATTACTAGTCTACTTGGCACACAAGATCGAACAATGCATAGTCATACGTGACACCACAACACGTTCTAATCATCGGCATTTCAAGAAAGACCAAAAGAAAGCAAACCAAGAATGACATGGATTAGTGCCTCATACTTAGATTGGGCACGGAAATAACAATGCTCGCTGTTTGATCTCGTGCGGCAAGTAGAGTATATGCCCAAATTACTAGTCTACTTGGCACACAAGATCAAACAATGCATAGTCATACGTGACACCACAACACGTTCTAATCATCGGCATTTCGAAGAAAGACAAAGAAAGCAAACCACAAGAAAGTAGGGAAGCAATGACAAATGAAAAGCAACAAGCACTTAAAATAGTTCGTAACACAAATAACTAGCTAGTGTCTGTCACAATCAAGTTCAACGGTTGACGAAACATATTCTAGAGGTTTTGCTAGGAAAGTTTAACACAGTGATAAGAGGTTACAACACGAGTTCGGAACTAACAGCTAGGTACCTAGGCAATGCAATCATGAAGTCTTCTTCGGCTCTTGAGTCAGCTTTGGGGGGGCATTGATGAAGCCCGACCGAGTTTTCGCCATTTGCATGAACATCCTGTCGTCACCCTGCTGCCCTAAGCGTTCGTCTATCTCCCTGTTGGACGGTGTATAGCCGCCGTGGAAGGTGCCTCCGGCTTTATGACTCTGCACACGATTGTCGCGATCTCCTCCGGATGTTGAAGAAGTGTTGCCCGAGGTTGCGAGCTGTATGCATGCAAGCTTTTCAGCCCACTTCACGAGGTCGATGGCAGCGTTGGTCTCCATGTCATTGAAGAACGCCTTCATGTGGTAAATGGCGTAGAAGGCATCCTTCCCACTGCCAGGCGGCTGCTTGACGCAGGCAAACTTCGTCGTGTGGCGGAACACGTGCGCGCCGAACTTTACATGTGGCCTTGCCGGTTTGACGCCTCCCGCTGCGACGTAGCCGGTGAGAGCGCCATCAAGAATTTTCTTGATATTGGTATAATTTTTTTGGATCGACTGCTGTTTGAGTCGAGGTACAAGGCTGTTGAGTGTTTCAAATTCAAGCTTATGAGCACACAGCCTGTCCGATCATCCTCCGTGATGGGATGGTAGGGAAGGAGAATCACATCCTTGTCCGAGTATGTTTGCAGGAAGTTTGAGAGGTAGTCGCCGATATATGGCCTCAGATCTTTCGTGACGGCACGCATGAAGTAGGGATCCACTATCCGGATGCCCGGATCTTGTCTCGGTGATCTCCATGGCCATATTGAGGAGAACAACCGGACCAAGGTATTGTGCATCGAAACCCGCTCAACATGTCAAACAGGTCGGTATGCCGCACGTAGAAGATATCCCCGGGGGGTACAGTGACGAAGCACGGCATGTGAGAAGGCACCTTAGCCTTGAAAACGAGGTACGACTGATCGTTGTCGCGAATGCGGCACTGCTCAATTGTGATACATCCATAATGAATACTACGATATGCGAGCTGCGACCTCGAGCATCGATTTACATCATCGGTACACCGCCACGTGCAGCCGATTCTCGGCTTGCCCCACAAGACCGCCCCGAAAAGAGGATTTGGATCCTGGCCCGATCACCCTTAGGCTTCCTTTGCGACCCTTCTTGCTCTTTACGGCTTCCCACCGCTGCTCACCTCACCGACCGTCTTATGGAGGGTGCCGGGCTGATCAAAGGAACCATCGGCCTTGGAGGCTCGGTGAAGGGGATGTGGCGGCGTCTCGACTAGTTGGGAAGAGACGCACCTTGCAAGGGGTTTCATTGCTGGTTGGGTCTCGGCAACTTGATGTGTGCTCGATGGTCCCGGCTCATACAAATCAGAAAACCTTGTGTTAACAAACTGGTCACCGTAGTTCGGGTCAATTTCTTCATCATCATCGGGATTCGTGCCATGTTGTCCAAGTCTCCCATCTCAAGTCTTCATCATGTGCTGGTTGTGCTGCCTCTAGGGTGATGTTGAGCTGGTCCTCTGTCCCCAAACGGATCTGGCTCTTCGCCATAGGTACAAGTAGCCGCCGGGTATTGAGGACCGCTGCCATGTCCTCATCATCCCATCCTTGAGGTTGAGAGGAGGTTCCACTTGCTCGTAGTCTGAAGCACCATCTTGTATTTGACCCTCATCATGTCGGTGGCATTGTGACATTGTGCATTTGCGGTTCTCTGGGGAACAATAGTACCCTTTGGCAACATCCATCAACCGCCGCCACCCAATGCATTAGAGTGCAAGGAGTGTCTCCTGCGAAAGATCGACATGTAGGCCGGCGTTAGAAAACATAGATCAAGTCATCGGTGTGGTTGAGCCTCCCAACTCTCGCTTTAATTAGTTAGTTACCTTGAGGGTCAAATTCGCCAATGTCGAGGCACCGACGCCGACAGGCTTGAGCACGCAAGTGGCGGAGTGGCTCGATGGCACGGTGGTGCGGGCCGGGCGCCTTCACCGCAAAGGTGTTAAGCTCCGAGCTAGAGGAGTCTCCACCACCACCGCCCCTCTGGAGGAGTCACCAACGCCCGCCGCGCCACATTGTCCGATTAGGCTGTTGAGGTTGGGAACCGTGGCGCCCTGCTACCACCCTTCCGCCACTTGTTGTACTTTTCCATGTAGACGGAAGGATGGTGTTGAGCTTCGCTTCACTTGTGAATGGACTTGTGACTGGACTTGTGTCGGACTTGTTCTTGAACTTTGTCTCGGCGGTGACACAGCCTTGTTCACAGATCTTGGACTATATTTGGAAAGGCTTCCACTGTTCCTTAGGAGTTTTACCTCGGCGCTTCGGCCTTCTTGCCCTTCCGCCCGGGGTGCCATAGTACTCGGACCATGATATGCCGCCAAAGCCGACCACACGACCAGCCGACGGGCCGCCAGGATCGACACTCTTGGTCCGGTTCGCCTATTAAAAGTGGTGTCCCACTTGGCGGCAAAGTGTGGCGACCGTGGGATGAGGAGCTCTACACTCCTCGCCCTGCGCACAAGGAACGCAAGCATTTGATCGTAAAACTGGACTTCATTGATTAATCATGAATGCAATTAATCGACTTGCATGCAAACTACTTACATATTTTTGCATGAAGTCCGTCACCCTCGAGCAAAGGGGCCGGGCTCAAGAATAATCGAACCCCTTTCTTGGCGGGCAAACCGGGCACTGACGAAATTCTTTTCCTGCTCCTCCTTTATGTCGTCAAAGGGACGTGTCAACCCCTTTGCACGAGCGTCGGCGTCCTCCTTATCCCATTTGGGCCTCGCGGCTCTATAACCGCCGGAGCCGAGATGGTTGGTACCAATGTTTCGGGATCTCATATTCTTGCCCTTCTCAGTCCTGGCCTTGCCCAAGGCGGAGTTACATCTGGCCTTGAAAACATTGTAGTCTTCTTCCTTGACCAGAGGCTCCTTCTTGATGAGCTCTGGATAACTTAGCTTCTCCTCGAAAATCAGATTCTTCACCCGAGTCTTCCAATTTGACAAGGCCTTGGTCATCCTCCCGAGGGCATACTTGTTCACCGGATTCCCTTTGAGATTGTCATTATTATACTTGTTTTCCTCCTCGAAATTCTTCTGGCTCCAAAGGCACACCTTTAGGGCTCACGCTTGTGATGATGGACCTTTTGAGGTCGACCACGATCGGGGTCCGATCCTTCCGAGACTTCTTCGATGCGCTACCACCGTCTGTAGTAGCTTCACCGCCGCCATCAGTGGTAGTGGCGTCGCCATCGGCGTCCCCCATATCCTCATTGCCCTACGAGGTATCCTCGTCCTCCTCCATCTCGTCGTCCCGCGGAACAAATTCCGGGGCCTCTAGGGATTCCATCTCCTCCTTCTGCTCCCAAAAGGGCTTCTGGCTAGAAGGGCCCGGATCCGACATTTCTAAACACACAAATAAATGAAACTAATAAGCACAAAAATTCACAGAAAATTTTGGCATGAACTTTGCTAATTTTCTATGTCTAGGAGTGCCAGAAATTCGCCGGAACGGAAATGAATCAACATTCCGGCGAAACATTGGCAACTCAAAAAGAAAAACCTGCACAAAAAGGATCAAACACAGCCATCATCACAGCCATTTTCTGCCAGCATACAGAAAATCACAGCCATCATCACAGCCATCATCACAACACGGGGACTTGTTTCCAAACAGAGGGAGTACATGGATGGCAGACTGGAACACCTTTGCATATCAAAAAATTTAAACATGCTGATTTCTACTTTTCTGCTATTTTACATATCTGCTATTCATCAACTAATCATCATCACAGCAGCAGTCCAAGATGGATAACAATGGACATAGTCTAAGAAATGAAAATTAGTAGATATGGAATTATCATTCTTAGCATACAAAAATGAAATTATGGACACAAATGGACAAAAGAAGAAAGAAAGGAGTGTCAAGTAAACAATTATAAACAATTTGTGTGACCTCAAAAGAGAGATACAAAGTAAACAAAAACCAGGCCATTTTTTTTTCTTTTCTTTAAATTTCGGAGAGCATCTACATTAAGGGTTGTCCAATGCAGTTCATGCACTAACAAGATAAACAAGATGACTAGGTCATTTTTTTCTATGATTCTGATAATGAGTGCTAATACAAGAAGAAATAGATAAGTCACGCCAGTACTACTCATATGTTCAAATATAAGAGTTCACTAGTTGAGGCTTTTCGTCCCAATGCTTTTCGTCCCCAGCAACTGAATCTCAACAATGATTTTGACAGATTTAAAATGCATTTGGCATACTGAATCTGTATCTGTGCGTAACTTCAATGAACACACCTCAAAACATGATCAAATCTCGAAACAAAGCAACTAACATATTACACCAAATTCCATGCATTTTCCATTCAGACTACATCAATTTTCATGCACATAAAATAGTATAACTAGTCATCTGAAAGTAAGAAGCACAAACAGACATCAATGAATAAGAAACAGTGTCTGCAAGAATAACTCAATAAGGGTCAAAGTGGAACTGAGCTACAGAACTAATATTGCTAGCTTATACTCTATGTTTTATTATGATGAAAGAAGTTATACTGCGGCAACTAAACTTTGAACGTCAATTCAAATGGTGATTCTGACCTACAGACCTGAGATACAAATGGTGATTCTGACCTACAGACCTGAGATACTCTGAAACTGAGTTTCAATCTTCTTATATGAAGCTGGGGATTGATAGCACTATCCCTTTATTCGTCACCTTTGCATCACATATACAGATACAGATTGTATCAGCAACTGAACCTAGCCGTTAATCACGCAGAGGAACAAGGCCAGACACGCACCTGGACCACTTAAAGATCGAATCGAACGCGTTTAGCACTAGAGAAAATCCAAGGAGAGGAAATCATTGGACGGCAAGATCGGGGCCTCCGGATCTTGAGGATTACGAGGGGTAAGGGAGAAGGGGGATTGGTGCTCACCTTGGGGTGCTGAGGACGGAGCGCAGCAACAGTCGGTCCTCCACGAGCTCCTCCACGGGGCGGCGTCGGGCTCCTCCTCCACGGGGACGGCGGCGAGCTCCTCCTTCACGGGGACGGTGGCGTCGGGCTCCTCCTCCACGGGGACGGCGGCGTCGGGCTCCTCCTTCACGGGGACGGAGGCGAATTCGAGGAGGCGAGCTGGGGAGAGAGACGTTGGGGGGTGAGGCGAAGTCGAGGAGGCGAGCTGGGGAGGGGGATTGGTGCTCACCTTGGGGTGCTGAGGACGGAGCGCAGCAACAGTCGGTTATCCACGAGCTCCTCCACGGGGCGGCGTCGGGCTCCTCCTCCATGGGGACGGCGGCGAGCTCCTCCTTCACGGGGACGGCGGCGTCAGGCTCCTTCACGGGGACGGGGACGTTGGGGGGTGAGGTGAGGTGAGATGGGGAAGGGCGGCGGAGAGTGGTCTCGTGCGTATAAAAAAAAGTTCGATGGGTGCAGTTATGCGAGGCACATATCGCAGTGCGCCAGATATTATGCGAGGCGATCCGCTAAATGCGCATAATATGCACTCCTAGACAAATAGGGCGAGCGCATGTTTCTATCAACTATCACACAGCAGCCTAGTGGTAGCATGCCTTGTCCTTCACTGGCCACCCAGGTTCGAATCCTAAGGGGGCCAATTTTTTGGAATTTTTTTAAAGGCCAATTTTCATGTAAAAGCATACAAATATGAACTATAAAATATACTACAAATATTTTAAATATTCAAATATTGCTAAAACAACAAAAGTGAGTATTCTCAATGAATGTGTCTTGTCGATACATAATATTCTCAATGCAATATTATTATAACACACACATAATGAAAATTAAGAATGTTTTGATACATAATAGTAGGCCACACACACGACGGTTCTTGACAATGGTCAGAGCGCGCTAGCGTTTCTTGACAATGGTCGTCTTCTTGCCCTTCTTTGTCGCGGTTGCATAGGTTAGGTCCGGGACGTCTTCACTACTTATCTTGAACGGAAGTCCTTTCTTAGGTAGGGTTGTGGTGTACGGTGTTTGGTTGCCATACCCGTCTTCTATCTTCGGGTCGCCGTTCTGGTCAAAGTCTTGCTCGTTGGCGACTCCGTCCATTCCGATAATGTTCCTTTTGCCTCTCCTGACGACAACCCGGCTAGGCTTTGACGGGTCTTTGATGTACCAGCATTGGTCGACTTTGCTAGACAAAACCCAAGGCTCATTTCTTGCGGGTGGTTTCGCGCTGGTGGTCTTTGACGGTATAACCATCGTGGTGAAATACCGGTCTTCTTTCTCGACGCTCTTGGCCCACCTGACACGGAACATCGGCACCTTCTCCGTAACATAGTCGAGCTCCCAAATATCCTCGATCCTTCCGTAATATCTTTCCGGGATGTCGCCGGTGTAGAATATCCCTGTTACCCCTGAGTTCTGGTAATCGCAGTTATTGTCTTTTTCCTCTGTGTAGAACATGTATCTGTTGATATCGTAAGCCTGATAGGTCATGAGGTTGTGCGAGGCGCCCTGTGACAATGAGAATATGAGTTTATCTTCCTCCGAGTACTCGCCCTGCGGTGGATTAGCTATGACCTTCTCCCTAAACCACCGCGTGAAACCGGAGTTGTGCTCCTTGATAACATCTTCCTCCCTCGGGACATGGCGCCCCTGATCAGCGTAATTCTTCTTGATAAACTCTTTGTGCTCATGTATGTATGGATCAACCACCTGCAGGTGTTGCAGCGCGACCATGTTTGCTCTTTCAAAGTCCTTGGTTTGGCCCTCCATGTCGACATGCTTTGCACGTCGACCCTCGCGGTGACCCCATCCAGCGAGCCTCCCAAGGTGCTTGTTGAATGGCATACCAAGAGGGGTCTCGGTTTGTAGAAAGTTCGAGCAGAAAGAGATGCACTCTTCGGCCAGGAAGCCATTTGCTATGCTTCCATCTGGACGGGACTTGTTCTTAACGTATCCCTTGATGTGTCCATTGAGCCTTTCGAACGGCATCATGCTTCGCAGAAACGCAGGACCGAAGCCGACGATATCCTCCACGACATGGAGAAGCGATGAAGCATGATGTCAAGAAAGCGGGGAAATAGATCTCGAGCTCGCACATTATCACCACGATCTCGTCCTGTAGCCTCGTGAGCTGCTTAATGCCTATCGACTTCCGAGAGATGACGTCAAAAAAGTTGCAGAGGCCAAACAGTGTTTCACGGATGTGCTTATCCTTTATACCTCGGATCGCGACCGGGAGTACCTGCGTCATTAGCACAGCGACGTCGTGAGACTTCATCCCGCTGAAGCGCTGCTTCGCCTCGTCTAGCCATCTGCTTATCTTCCCCGCGTAGCCGTTCGGAAATTTGACTCCGAGGAGGCACTTCATAAACTGTATGGCCTCCTTCTTACTCAGGGTGAAGCATGAGGCCTTGAGCTTGACCTCTCCCTTCTTAACCTTTTTCCCCTTGCGACGACGGCTATTCTGTGTTTCTGTCTCCTCCACCTCGTCCTCCTCCTCATCATCGCTAGGTGGTGGTTGAAGTTCATCCCTGATGCCCATATGCTTCAAGTCGTTCCTTGCCTTCGCCCATCTTTGGTCTTGTCGGTGTTAAGGAGGGTGGCAAGCGACTCGCCCACGTTCTTCGTGATATGCATGAGATCAAGGCTATGAGGCACGCGGAGGATCTTCCAGTATGGCAAGTCCCAGAAAACAGACCTCGCCTTCCATACCTTCAGCAACGGCTCTGGCTTCTTCTGGGTCTTTCCTGGCGCAGGGCACTCCTTCCAGTTATTCAACAGCTTGTAGATTTCCGCGCCACTCTTCTGGTGTGGGATTCCTCGGAGCTCGATCGTCCCATCGAATAGATGTCCTAGCTTTCCAGCGTGATTCTTGGGAAGCCACCTCCGAGCCCCAAGGAACACGGTTTTCCCGGACCCGGGATCTTTCTGTAGCTGGCGGTACGTTGTATTATCCTTGCACCTAACGCACCCATAGAATCCTTGGACCACCTGCCCCGAGAAGTATCCGTAACCAGGATAGTCTTGCACCGTCGTGATCACCGCCGCTCTCATGTCAAAGTACTCTTGTATCGAGGCGTCCCATGTACGGGCTCCTTCTTCCCATAACGTGGCCAACTCCTCTTTCAACAACGTGAGATGATTGATGTCTACATTCAGGTTGTTTTGGCCCTCGAACGAGCATACTCATGGTTACGTACTTCTTCTTCATGCACAACCAGGGAGGGAGGTTGTAGATCCATACAAACACAGGCCAGGTGCTGTGTGTGTTGCTCTGGCTTCCAAACGGATTGAGTCCGTCAGTGCTCACGCCCAGCCTGAGGTTCCTTGACTCTTTCCCAAAATGTTGGTAATATTGTAGGTCCAACGCCTTCCACTGGCAAGCATCCGAAGGGTGCCTCAACATTTCCTCCTTCTCCGGATCATCGTCTTCCGGCCTCTTTCTTTCCGCGTGCCAGCGCATGAGCTGTGCTTCCTTAGGGTCTGCGAAATACCGCTGCAAACGAGGAGTTAGAGGAAAGTACCACACCACCTTCCTAGGAGCTTTCTTGGTCCCTCTCTTGTATCGAGAGGTCTTGCACACCGGACACGTGGTCTTCTCCGCGTCCTCGCCCCGGTAGATGATGCAATCATTTATGCAGACGTGGTATTTCACGTGCGGTAGATTGAGAGGACACACGACTTTCTTCGCCTCAGCGATACTAGTCGGACATGTGTTCCCCTTCTTGGGAAGAATATCGTGCCAGAATACAATGTTGTCGTCGAAACATTCGTCGGTCATTTTGTGTTTCGCCTTCATCTCCAGAGCCCTAAGCGTTACATTTAGACGGGTATCCCCGTCGTTGCATCCGTCAAACAATGGAGTGACCGCGTCTTTCTCCATTTGCTCCAGCTTTTCTCTACCGGCGGCTCTGGCGTTACTCGTCTCCTTGAGAAGCAGATCTTGGACATGAGGGTCTCGCAACCAGCTCGAATCATGGTCGGCACAACCTTGATCATCTTTGTGTCCATGCCCGACGCCACCTTGATCATCTTCGTGTCCATGTCCAGTGCCACCACCACCGATCTTCGCCATCGGATCGGCGTCTTGATCTTCGTGATCATCACTGGCATCTTGATCTTCGTGATCATCACGTATCCATCGAGTGTAGCCATCCATGAAACTACGTCGAAGCAGGTGCGACTCCAGCATTCCGGAATCATGCCTTATCAGATACATCAGCTTGCAGTCCCGACATGGACATCTTATCTCTGTCTTGTTTGCACGTTCCATGTCGGCCCTCGCGCATGTCATCCACCTATCCACGCGGCTTTGTTGATCGCTGGTCGGACCATGGTCGCAACGTGGTACAAAGAGCAAGAGAATAATTAGAGCATATATGGACGTGGATCACCAGAAAAATTCGGCATGACCTCCCCAAAAAAGAGGACATCCACGAGGGCCGGAAATTCGCCGGAAAAGAAATAAATCGACATTCCGGCGAAACATTGGCATCTCAAATGAAATCCCTGCAAAAAAAGTAGCACCACAACACAATCATATAGTCGGTGTCTCCGACAACGCGCATACATGCAAGCAACGCCTTCACGCTTCCTCCAACAACGACTTGCGCAAGAGTACCGGAGGAGAAGTAAATGGACATGTTGTAGATCTAGAGGAGCAAGAGACTTCACTTACATATGGGTGTCAACCAATGGATGTTGAGCAAGATTCGAAGGTGAATCAATGGGGGAAATGAGGTGGGGAGGAGGAGGGGGGCGACCAGATTTGTTTGGTGGAGGAGGAAGAAGTGACACAAGTGAGTGGGGTGCTAGTTGCCTCCATGTGCAAAAAGCTGGAAAAAAAGTGGTTCAGCTTATGCGAGGCGCATATTGCACAATATGCGCCTCCTATAATTCAAACTATAGGAGGCGCATATAGCAATATGCGCCTCGCATATGCGGCCACCTACCAGCGCCCGCATGAGTTACTTGAGGCGATATGGCCATATGCGCCAGATTGTCCAATATGCGCATATAGCCATATGCGCCTCATATGTGCACCTACCAATACGCTGGGCCCACAGAATATGCGAGGCGATTCGCCATATGCGCCTCGCATTGTCCAATATAGGAGGCGATATAGCCATATGCGCCTCGCATTCGTGCACCTACCAACACGCGGGCCCACACAGAATATGCGAGGCGCATTCTGGTCATATGCGCCTCGCATATTATCAAATATAGAAGGCGCATATAGCCATATGCGCCTCGCATATTCGTGCACCTACCAACACGCGGGCCCACACAAAATATGTGAGGCGCATTCTGTCCATATGCGCCTCGCCTATTTTTATACTAGAGGCGCATATCTTAAAGTGCGCCTCGCCTATTTTTATAGGAGGCGCATATGCTAAATGTGCCTCCCATAAGCATGTCTCCTATAGCCTTTTCTCTAGTAGTGAACCCTGCCCAGGCCAAGCCGGAAGGGTAACCCTGCTAACGACGTCGATCCCAAAACCTGCTTAAACAAAAGGGGTGCCGACAAAGGGCAAAGGAAAAAGAGAGAGCGGTCAGTACTGAGGCCAGTACACGGCGAGGCTAGAATTCGGCAGTCCTCGCCTACATAGATATGGTGGACTGAGCGGCAGCGCATCATGCACTAAACAACCTATAGAGACTCGAGATAACTGTCGGCTATCAGAGAGGGATAAGAAGGACCTATTCGGAACCAACCGGAAACTATCACCAAGCATACCCATCCTGGCATTTCCCCCTCGAGACCAAACGAGGAAGTCAACCGAGAAACTCACACAGTTGGCAATTTTATTTATTCAGTTATCGTTGCAGCAATTACTAGTCAGGTATAGATATTCGTCCTGATATAATAAGCAGTGGTCACTTTTAATTAACCATTCCATTGTACTTGCAACACTTACTAGTCAGATACAATTAGCATGAGATATCCCAAACCCAGCAGTTGTTGGTACTTTTATTTAGCCATTCCGTTGTAGTGAAGCTGATTACTAGTCATATCGGATACAAGTCAAATTATAACAAGAACTTTAGTTATAGTTATCTATGATCGAGAACTGTTCCAAGTCGTCCATAACGCGACACGGCTTCTCGAAAGATTTAACTCGCAGGGTGCACCAAAGTTCCCACACGCACCTACACCCTTGTTGTCGATCGTAGGTACAAGATCACAAAACATACACCCAACGGTATGTCGACGGGTTTCGGACACGACGCTTCCTGACTAAAGCAAGCAGGGGCCACCCCACTAAGCTACCCAGAACGAAGTCGGCCGGTCTCGAGACGGACCTGTGGTTTGCGTCAATGGTCAGAAACGATCGGGAACCCGAAAGTGTGACGGGCTTGTCGATATCACGAAAACACTCCGCTTACCTAACAGACAGGCGCCCACGCAATCGTAAATAAAGCAAAGAAGGCATGGCATAAGTACAGGATAGTAATAAAGCCCCAAACTACTTTGTGGCCCCCAGTACAGTACTTGAAATCAGGTACTAAATCGATGGGGGTGCCCACACACCCCACCTATGGTTAGCGCGCTCGATCTCGGAACAGGTGTCAAGAACTCGGGTCCCACGGACACCAAAGGAGCGGTTAAAAACCAAATATTGTCTATTACCCACCGGTGCCTCTGCATTTACCTACTTTCAATTTTAGTTATTAAACGGTAATTAAATCCATGAACATCTCCAACATTAAACATGCGACATTACTCCAACAACTGTGGTACTTGACGACACGCAACATCACTTGAGCAAGCGACTACGACACGCAAGTTCAACTATCTACCAAACAACAGGTAATAGGATGTGTCCAAGGCAATATAAGGCTGCAAGGGATATCACGGGCACGAAAACTAGAGCATCGCAACACGGATAGCAATAGATCAACAGGAGGGAATAAATACTATAAAAGTAAGATAGGTAGAAAGGGGGAGAACGCTTGCCTGAAAACATTGCCGAAAGTTCATCTGAAGAACGGGCGTCACTCGCATCAACTCATCGGTCTAATCCGTGAAGAAGCAAAGCACTAGAAGAAACATCGGATACACTATTTAATATTACGACAGAAGATCGGGCATGATGCATGTATGATGTATGACATGGCAAAGATGTGATGCGATTAGGCAATATTAAACGGAACCGGGGTATCGACAATTAATTAGGTGGTTCATGTTGTTTTGATACCCCCAATTTAAATGTTGTGTTAACAAGGCAAAATATATCGTCGGTTTGCTACACAAATTTAAATGGAGCCATTATTAGACTAGAAAAGCCCGCATATGGGCTCCATATTTAATTTAGGTGAATCGGCATAAGGCCCCAAAACCCACAATATGTATGCAACATGTTCATTTAATATGCAACAAGATCAATATCATATATTATAAAAATATGAGGGGTCTCGAATGGGGGTCACACATCGAATGGCGATCTTGGGATTCCGAGGGTTCAGGAGGATCGGTCTCGGATTCCAGGATCGGGCTTCGGATCCGGGAAGGAGATCTTGTCGTTCCGTGTAGGAGGATCTGACATTCGGCAAAACCACCTTCTGGTTTCATGTCGTCGTACTCGGGGTTTCGGCTTCGCGGTCAGTGGAGAACTCGGTCTAGGGTTGACGGCTTGTCAAACACGTCCAGGTTGTTGTGGATCATCATGTTACCAGAGTTGCAAAAACCGAAGTAGTTGTAGTAGACATCGAGAGCAAAACAGGATCACTGATGTCGGAATACTCTTGCGAGAGTTTTATCAAACACTTGGCGGTGGCCAAGGACATATACGTTGGTGAGGCCATACACCACCGATTGGTGACAACAAGGGCAGCCCAAGATGTTGTAGGGTGCCACTGGACAAGGAAAACAACACGGCTCAGTTGGCTTTGCGATGGTACTGAAGGGATTGGGGTGCACGGAAGGTGTGCACGCAGGCAGGAGCTCGCGACGAGCAGCGGGAGGCTCGACATGTTGGCCGCCGACAAGGGGAGGAGGGAAGAGGCCGACGAGCGGGCGGCGGCGCCAAGGAGCTTAGGCGTCGAGGCACCGCCGTCGCAGAGGCGTGGCAAGGCTGGTGGTGCGCAGGATGCCGGACCGAGGCGACAGGGTGCTCTGCGGGAGACGGGGGCGCGCCGGAGAAGGGCCCGGTCGCAGCCCGATGCAAGCGGCGCTAGGAACTCCGATGCAGGGTGAGGGGAACGTGTGGTAGCGCTCGGACGGCCAGTGAGGCGAGGTGGAGACGACCGGAGAGGGCCACCGGAGGCAGAGCTCGGGGAGGAGGCGGTTGGTGGCGCCTGGCGACGGAGGGGGGGCGAACAGCGGGGCGGTTCGCGGCCTGCGGAGGAGGGGGCGGCACGAGGTCGTCAGAGGGTGGAGGATAATCGATGGAGGCGGAGCACGACGAGCTCCTGGTGGCAAGGACAGAGCGCAGGGTGGTGGGGGCGAGCAGCAGGAAGGGGAGGCGGTCGATCCGGAAGGCGGCAGATCCTGGGGTGACGACAGGGGAGCGATGGGGGGAAGCCTCGCTCTTGGCAACAGGGTAGGCGGCACCTGCGGGAGGAATCGGGGAGGGCGAGGCAGCTGCTGAGGAAGCGAGCGAGGGGAGCAGGGCGAGTTGCGGGCGCTGGGATCGCATGGTGAGGCCGGGTGTTGGACCAGGGTGGGTGCGGGCGTGTTGGGGGAGTGGATGCACGCAGGTGTGTTGCGTGCTTGCCGCGCACGGGTGCGTGTGTATTCGCACGGCGGCGGCAGGGTGGGGAGTAGTGGGATGGGGTTTGGGGATCTAGGGTTTGGGTAGGGTTGGGATTAGGGTTTGCTAGGTTGGGGTGGTAGGTGGCTGCGGGCTGGGCTTTTGGGCCTGGCCTACGGCTGCCTCCCCTGATACAAAAATATTTTATTTAATTGATTTAGTTTAAAAATACTTTCGTAAATAGTTGTTAGACAAATAACAGATCCGGATCGATCGGGGTTTCGTATTTGAATAAAGAGACGGGGTATTTGTAGAAAACAAAAATAAGGCTTTTCGCAAATTGTTTCAGACAAATAGATGCATGCTGATGTCATGATGCTGCACATAGATAAAGATAGGAGATTTTCTAGTAGTGGTTTTACCTGGGGTGCTACGGCAGTACGTTACGTACCGCAGATGCTGGAAGGACCAGCTCGGGTATGGTCAATTTGCCACCCGTAAGCATCAATAGTTGGATTGATTTTCACGACGCTTTCGTGAGCAATTTCATGAGCACTTACAAGAGGCCGAATCGCCCACAACAACTAGTAATGTGCAAGCAAAGACCGAATGAGACGGACAGGGAGTTCCTCACAAGGTGGTGTACGATGCGTAACTCTTGTGAAGGGGTAATCGAGTCAGAAGAAATCGCATTGTTTGCACAAAGATGTAGACATGGGAGTGTGCTATGGCAAAGGTTACAAAGAGATATGCAGGCAAGCCTGGCAGAGACGATAAGAATCGCCGAATCGTATGCGTTAGGTGATCCGACTCAGCCGCTGCTCATGTCGGCAGACAGAATGACTGAGACTCAGATCTATGACGCTGCCGGGTCGCAAAGGCGCCATGGGAGATCCGAATATAGAAGAAAGAGAAGAGACGAGAGGCCGGATTACAGGTATGGTTCGGCTTAGGTTGCGGCAGTGAGTCATGATCATCCAGATGCTGGAAGCAGTCAGCGTCAAAGGACAAATCGTCAACAACAATGGGTGCCAAAGAATGAAGGCAAAAGGCCATACGATCAGAGGAAACAGTATCAGGACCGACAAAAAGACACCTATGAGATGATGCTGGATCAGCCGTGTAAGTTTCACACGCCTAGGCCGAGTAAGCCGGCAAATCACTCAACAAGGCAATGCACTTGGTTTCAGAAAGGAGACAGAGTGGACTCGCCGAATAAGGAGCTTCCACCACCTCCCCCTACAAGTTATAGGCAATGTTGGGTGTCGAGTAATCTCGGCCAAGTTATCCAAGTTTCATACCCGCTAACTAAATCCTTCATACTTTGAGATCCTAATGTCGAATGCCGAAAAATGGCAGACAAGGGCCAAAGGCAAGGAAAGGTGACATGACAAAATGAAACTCGGGGACTTGTCCTTGAGTAATTCGCACTCAAAGCATAACGCAAAATATATAAAGCCTATCACAAGGCACATAGTCAAACTTCAAGTGAAATGTATGTTACATCTATACCCGGCATACCGGGAATCTAATAAAAGTTCAAGTATTTGTGGGCCTAAGGAGCAGAAGAACTCGGTGGAACATTCTCAGAGCCAGGAGTGCTTGGGGCATCGGCCGAGTGAGGGGCATCTACAGTCGGGTCATCTGGATCATCTAACTCAGTTGCCTCGCTGTTGCCACCCTCTTCATCAGCAAGTTCGACGAGCGGGTCGCCAAGGTCGAGGAAGCTACGCCCTTCACACCAAGCGTGCACCATGGTGTACTCGATCATGGCATAAGCTCGCTCCTGGCGCTTCTTGATCAGCTCCGGGTCATTCATCCATTTGCCATCTCCCCTTATGAGAGCAAGAACGTCGAGGTTGATGTCCTCGTACCATGAAAAAGAACAATGGAGAGAGCCTTGTCCGTTGCATCTCGGCCGGCCGACTCACGCCATTGATCCATCCGGTCTTCAGTAAGGAGCAGTCTCTCGGCCAGCGGCTCGATGAGTTCGTGTGGGTCTTCATCCGGCCAGAGCACGCGAAACGCATGGATAGCTGAATTGAGCAAGTCCACACCGCAGGACTTGAGGGTCGTGACCCGTTCAGACACCGCTACGAGGAGCTCCTCCATGGACACCTCGCCGTCAGTAGGAGCACCAGCTTCGGCTCTCATTTTCTTCATGGCTCAAATGGCAAACATGTTGGCCTCATGAAAATTCTCTGCAAGCAAAAAGAGAAAAGTTAGCAAATGACAATGGCAGATAGAAGAGGTCCAGAAGAGGACTTATGCAGTGCGTAAAGAGTAAGAACTCACTACCGAGAAAGAGGTTGATGGCGGCAAGCTTTCTGTGCCAGGTTTTGGTCTTGGCTTGGAGGGCGTCGAGGTTCAGATTTGCCGACTCAACTAATGACTCGGCCTCGTCAAGCAGCTTCTTGGTCTTCTCGGCGCTGGTGGCCTGCTGCTCATTCTTCTCAGCAATTTCTTCCTTCAGGCCTTTTACCTCGGCTAAGTGCTTATGCTACGTCTCGGCCATCAGTTTCTTGAGCCGAGTCACCTCATCGCTCTCCTTCTGGAGTTCGGCTTGGTGCTTCTCTGCTTATTCAGAACAAATATTTGTCAGTACCAACAGAAAAATTTCAACTATTGGCTTAGGAAGGCAAGAAATTTACTCTCGGCCTCGCTGATTTGCGAGTGAAGATAGTTGATGGTATCCTGAGAAGTGGCTGTGGAACAAGAGCGAGAGGAAAAATGAGAAGATGAACCAAGAAAAGTTACATCATATAAAAAAGAGGAAGAGCACAGATATTACCTTGGCCATAGGTGTCAGTCTGCAGCTTCTCATACGCAAGTTCGAGCTTGCGATGCACCAGGATGAGAGCTTGGTGCACCATGGTGCGCTCGTTGTGTGTAAGCTAATCAAAGAAGTCAGACAATAACGAAGATTCAAGACAGGGACCTGCCGAATAAAGAAGAGCTTAAGAGCTTAAAGCCGAGTAAGTTCCTTACTCGGCAGTAACCTCGAGGGCTAGGGATTGAAGCTCTAACATGAGTTTGTCATAAAGAAATCAAAGAGTTTAAGAGATTACGGCCGAGAAAGTTCCTTACTCGACAGTAACCTCGAGGGCTAGGGTTCGAAGCTCTAACATGCAAGCGTGGGATTCAAAGACTAAGGGAATAATTGAAGAGCTTACAACCGAGTAAGTCTCTTACTCAACTATAACCTCGGGGACTAGGTGATATGTATAAAGTAAATACTCAACAGTTCAAAAGAGTAAGAAGTCACTTTACCTCATTTATTTCATCGGCGCGGGCCATCAGAGTAATGGCCTGCTGGGTTATGTCGGAGACAACCTTGGGGCCTAGCTTCAGTTTCTTGCCGGCATGAGTGCTGACCTATTGCTCGCCTGCTGCATTCCATGCCACAGCGTAAGGTTCAGCCGAACCAAGGCTCTTCCCACTGAGCTTCCGAGTGAGAACTCGACTAGTTTTCAGGGCGGCTCCCATAGTGGCACATGTTGTAGCGGCAGAAGTATGGAGGGTAACAGCCCTAGAGTCATCATCTGACCCGGCAGGCGCATATTCGTCCCCCTTACCCGTTGAAGCGAGCTTTGTCACCAACGTCGGATGCCGGATCTGAGGATAAGAACCCGGAGCGCAAACTAGAGTTGTTTGCATGGAAGAGGTGGATTTGCCAGAAGAGGGGCGAGTAGAACCAGAAGCCTTGGGCTGGGTCTGGCCCTTTGACAGAATTTGAGAGCGAGCAGGAGGATTTTGAGAAGATCTTGGAGCCCCCTGACTGGTTTCAGCAGTTTTGTTGGCTCCAAGATCAGGAAGTTGTTCATTCACATCAGGTTGAGGGCTGATGCCAGAGGAACTGGTGGCAGAGGGTTTCTCAGCGCCAGACTTGTGGGCACCAAGATTAGGAAGTTTTTCCTGGCCAACGCCAGGAGCGCTAGCCGAATGACCCACCGGGTCTGGCTGACACTGAGAAGCGTGAGCCTCGACAGTGCTAGCCTCAACCCGGACGGGACTCGGCGCCGCCGAGTCAGCTGGAGGAGGTGCAGGCCTAAGAGGCGAGGCAATGCTAGAAGCAGCCTAACTCGCCGTCAAAGGTGCAACACTGAAAATAACAAGACATATATAAGAGAACAACAATGATGAGAAAGGAAAGAAAGAGAAGGCGAAGTACTAAACTCACCCGGTGACAACAGGGTCATGGGCAACTTGGCGTGTGACTCGGCGCCCAGCAGCTTGGTGAGTCGCACCCAGGCTGGAAGCAGCAGGAGCTGCCGGAGAGGGCTTGTTCTTCTTGGCCGGATGGGTGCTGGAGGAGGCTCCGCGTCGCTTCGGCTTGGCAATGGGGATCTTGCCGACTTCTCCCGCGGCGAGAGGAGGAATATCATGTACCTGGCCAGCTACATATGTAAATAACGGGCTTACTCAGATAAGCAAAGAGATTAAGCTCACAAGGCATGTACCTCCAAAAGCGTACAATCATCATCCTCATCATCGCCAGACCAATCTTGTAAGGGATTGCGAGATTGACTCTTACCCGAAGCTGAAGCAGCCACAGTGTTCGGGATGGGCATGAAGCACTCCAGGTCATACTAGAACTCATCTGAGTCAGAGCGATCCCTGTTATAGCCAGCAGGAGGGACAGTACTGTCATCAACCTGGTGAAGGAGATTCTGCGAAAGACAAACAGTGGAAAAAGAGCTAAAGCCTACTCGGCGAGAAAGTAATTCGGAAAACTTACCCAGGGGACAGGCCTGACCCGTCTAAACGGTGGGCAACTCCAATCCCAATCATCCGCCAATTTCAGTTTGAAGATTGAGCTTACTCGGCGGGCAATGGAGTCATGGGTGAGATCCTTAGTGGAATGTCGAGTGGGATCATGGGACCCTCTCATGAAGCACATCTTGTGGCTCCTGGCTTGGATGGGGCTTACATGGCGTGAGATGAAGGTGCACATGAGGTCAGAGTCGACGAGGTGAAAGTTTTCATCCGGCGACAACAGCCTTTCCAGGATAGCGTTGGCTTCGTTCACCATGGTGTCTTCGTCGCGTGGGTCAAGAAGCCAGTGCTTCTTGTGGGGGACCTCGTTCGAGAAAGGGGAAGCCGGATGTTGTCAGTGGACCCGCTATTCTTGACATAGAAAAAGGTTCTATGCCACTTCTTGCAAGAATCGATACCAGCAACCCGAGGAAAGATGGAATCCCTACTGGGCGTGATGCTAGCAGCACCGCACCGAGTAGGTTTCTTCTCGGCACGGGGAACTTCAGGCTGGGGAACAACCTAAACTTTGAAGCTAAAATACTTGGCCCACAGAAGAACTGTAGGCCAAATTCCAAGATAGGCCTCGCAGGCAGAGATGAAACAAGAGAGAGAGCCAATTGCATTGGCAGGAAGATGGTGGGTTTGTAGACGGAAGGTAGAAAGAAACGAGGAAAAGAAGGTGCTCACAGGAAGAGCATAAGCACAGTCAAAGTGGGAAAGAAAGACCACCCGCTCGCCAGCTTGAGGTTTGGGGGAGATCTCACCGGCGGGGAGGCGGCAATCCACTTGTAGTGGGATGCGTCTGGTGGACCGGAGCCACTCCACTTCTTCGGTGGAGACCTCCTAGCCTTCCCAACCACCGCGCTCGCCGGCGGGGACCTCCTGCTCCTCGGCACCATCAGCACCGTCGCTAGCATCCATGAGATCGTCAGAGTATGTCTCCTCCTTGTTAAGGAGAGGCTTGGAACAGCAAGGACCCATGGTGAAATGGAAAGAGGACATGGGCAATCGCAGCACTAGAGCAAGAGGGAGAAGGAACTGCAAAGGAGGCAGTTCAATCTTGCAGGCGCGAGGAAGAAGAAAGGATAAGGATACTGAATGGTCGTGGGGGAAGTGGAAACCCCCAACCCATACTTAAGGGCAGTAAAAAAACCCGTAGTGGGATCTAATCGTGCGTGCGGGCCAGCGTAGCCGCGGTACCAGGCCGGTGAGCTACCAATGAGTGCCACGTAGCCAAAGATACACGAAAAATCCAGTGCCACGTCACGGCTGGAAGGACAAGAGGCGTAGACCGATGGAACTGCCACAATGATGGGTAATAACTGCGCAGCCGTCACTGTGCCGCCAGAACTTGGAACAAAAATTGAGGCAAGTAATCATGATTACTAGTTGTCAGTGACTGTAGTGCGCCGAAAATGACCCGTAATTGGCGAAAATAACTCGGCTCGAGGCAAGAATGAGCCAAGAAGTCAAAGAATTGACCCGAAATTGTCAGACTAACCCGGCAAGGTGCGAAACTGAGATAGATAAAAGACAAAAACTAAGTTCCATTCACATAAAAGGAACCTGGAGACACCTAACATCTTGAACTGATAGACCTCACCAGCTTCGGGGACTAATGTCGGGGGGATAACCCCCGGTCGGGTCACGAGAGGGGAAACATAGCGTAGCTGGGTTGGCTCCAAGTAAAAAATGAACCAGGCCAGGTAAGAACGTCCGGGAAAGATAGGCATGAGAGACGAGATACAAACTATCTCGGCCCGTATAGGACAAAGTTGTAACCCTTGCAGGTACCAACGAGCCAAGTCAACCGAGGAAGGGCCCAGTCAAGAAGGACACGTGGCACCTTTCCGAGTAAGGTTCGGGAAGGACCATGGTAAAGCATGGTCAAAAGGGAAGGGCGACACCGGGTGACACAAAAGGAGCCGGGTGACGCCCAAAGCAAGCGCTAACGTACAAAGTAACAACTTGACTCCAAAAAGAACAAGAAGCAGCGTACCAGAAGACCGTTAGCTGTCAAGCTATATGGACCGGGCCTATGGGCTTAAGGCAAGCCCATAACCCGGCCCATATTTTAGGGACCAAGATCCAAACAGTAAACCCTAGAACCCAAAGGGGTATTAGCTAGATAGCACTGCCTATATAAGCGAGGGCATAAAAGTAGTAGAAGGAGGTTGGACCAAGTAGAGAACATGTGCTGCGTACTCAAGCCAATACAGCTCAAGGAGCACTTGTAATCTTTGGGTATCAATCAAATTGTCAAGTGTGGATAGTTCTTCTTGTTCTTCGTGCATGGCTCGACCATGCACTCCCTCCCCGGTGACCACAAGCACCCATTCGGCCCGCAACTTAAGCCTACCCATGGCATCTGCCGTGCCACCACCACGACATGGTCACTCCAACTATCCATAACCGCGGACGCGGCTATTCGAATACTTTGACACTCTGCAAAGGTGGTACACTTTCACAACAACATTCGATACATCCGTCAGGAACAATCCTGAATCACCATACTCAGTATGCGGATAATAAATCCTAACCTTTCAATTACACATCCTAGTATAGGAACCTCCCTATGAGTTTGGCCTCCCAACCCTTACCATCTGTGATCTTGGGAACTACACAGGTGGACAATCATCGCGAGGTAGCCTCAGCTCAAACCTCTTCCGCAAGGGAACCGTTACTAAGATATATAAACTTCCATTCAAGCCCTACCCAAATTCGGGTATTGTGGTTGTACGGTAAAATTGGAATGGTATCTCATCCGACCCCAACCATCAATTTTTATAAAAGGGATAAGGCTCGTGAATCAACATTTTCATCATCAAATCATCTTGTGTTCATAACACATGTCAAAACATTTCTTTAGAATTACTCATCATTCCAAGGTTTTGATAATCATTTTCACCAAGTATTCCCATCTAAAGTGAGCCATATTTTATGCTTAGTACTAGCCAATAAAGGTGAGAGTATGCACTAAGGAAGGGTGCTAATCAAGTGTGACTATCCAAATCTAGATCTCATGCCTCAGTATGACATCTAGTTCTAACTAACTTAGGCCAAGTTTTATGCTCTTTATTCTACCAATATTAACTTTCCAAAATTCACAAGTTACTAAGGGAAGGTAAAGAAATTTTATAAAGAAATTAAAGAAGAAATCTTGCAAGTAAAACTGGGATTTGGTATAATCAAGGTTATATAACCAAGTATGTCTAATGCATCTTTTTTTGAGGGTAAAACAGCAGGGGAGGAAACCCCCACTACAGCTTCTTTATTTAATATATAATCATAGCATCATAGTACAAAGTAATAAGTACATGGTTAAAATGGAGTAGATCATTACCGATGATACACTGTGTTTACCAGAAGTAACCCACTAATGTACTTGATTCTGGAACAAGCTATCAAATTGGGGGCCATGCTTCTTTTTTATTCTAAGTACATGCCTAATGCATCTAACTTGCAAGTAGGACTTGCATGGTTTAGCTTAGCTTGCATAGTATAGCTTGCCTTGATTGGTGTAGTTGTTGAAGTTTTCTTCTTTTTCGTAGTACTCCTCCTTGTCGTAGCCTTGGTCGGTACTAGCGTCTATAAATGAATACGAGGTACACAATCACCAAACAATACTTAACTACTTCTATTTAGCACACAAGGTTTCACACTAGATGATCTAGCATCATCACAATCATCACATAAGTTAAAGAACTAGTCTTATTTATTTTATTATGGAAAATTAATTTCTACTCATTGAAAACTACTTAAGATTTAATATTCTCCAATTAAGATATGGGATCATGTTGACACATGTCATCACCACATATTTTAATACTTGGGAATGTGATTTAAAGTGTTGTCACAATTTAATAAGTTTATAGTTATTATTTTTAAATAATTAAAGAGACTAGAAATGCCTATGTAGCATTCTTGTAGTACTTGTCCAAGATTACAGCATGTAAACCTAAATATTTTTACATATTCAGAAAGATCTTGTCAAATGTGATTTTTGAGAGTTGGAATCAACTCAAAAGCAATTATGGTTGATTTTTTCAAAATGTTTGAATGTGAAAAATGTTGGGCCACGTAGAGATAAAACAAAAACTTTTGCCCTCTAACGTGGTGATCCCAAGATATAGCTGAGGTAGAAGGCCACAAGGATTACCACTAGACGCACAGTTGTGGATTACTGATGTAGCATGGGTGTTGAATGCAGTGCAGTCCTTACGATCCGATCGTCCTGGTGCTGATCGGACAACACCTCTGCTGGTATCCATACGTACAAGGAGGAGCACCGACGGCGAACTACTAGGTTCATTATGATGCTAGGACTGCTATGGAGCTAGGGTTTCCAACTCATGGAATGACCTAACCGATCAACGATTAACCCTTCTAGGTTACTGTGCTCCACTATATATAGGGAGTGAATGTGGGATCCACTCACTCGTGGACCATTTACTAAAGCTCATATAATATTAGTCACCGTGATTCCAACTCACTAACTTAGTACAAATCCGGCTCGGGTCCAACCCAACCAGATTTTCGGTTCAGGTCCAATCCGAACTTGCTCCCGCTCTTAAGTTTGTGACCCCGCAGGCTCATGGATACTTGGACACGATTAGAGTCTGACTCTCAATCGATCCGTTAGTAGCGGCTCCTAGCAGAATGTGCCGACTCCCAAGTACCAAAGAGTCATGACGACTTGCCTTTCCAATGCGACTTGCGTCTGAGTCCCTTTTGCCTCACGATATACCTTGCCAAACTGGAGGAGAATATTTGTCATCCCTTAAATAGTCCGACTCTCTTCTCGATCTGAGATAAGTGATTCACCCAACTAACTTTTAGTCGATTGCCTCGGTTAACACTTAACCGAGTCGTGCATGGAAATGTTCTCCGAATCATATCATCCGAGAGGGCCCGGAGAATATCTCTCTAAGTGGAGGGGCAAAATCCCATCTTGGTTATTCACATCACACATCTGGATTCTCAGTCAACCCGAACTCTGCCTTTATAACTGCCCAGTTACGGATCAGCGTTTGACAGAACCTAAGCCGGTGATCCTCAACACGGACTATGCAATAACCCCAGGTCTAAGGATTACCTTGATTGAGATATACAAATGACAACTTGTTCGTTGTACCTCAATATGGGGAAATCCGACTCGCTAAACTCTTTAGCCGAACCTGTGTCAGTCGGAATAGCATCTCCATGCCCATGACAAGTGGAACCGAGTCATCAAGCCGACTTTCACATTGGTCTAAGTTGTGTGTCCAGCATAACCTCAATAACCAAGGATATTTAGTATAAACAACATGAATGTATAGTTCCACAACCGAATCACATATTCATTGATATACATCAGATGCTAATACAAGGACAACTTAATAAATTTATGAATACAATGGTAAATATCATCATACATGATTGCCTCTAGGGCATATTCCCAACAGTCTCCCACTTTCACTAGAGTCAATCTTCCGACATCACATGTCTAAGCATCTAATTCCCATGGCTCTCAGGTGCGCCTCATGCTTTCGTTGTGGTAATGGCTTTGTCAATGGATCCACAATATTTGCATCCGTGTGTACCTTGCATAACTTGATATCACCCTGATCCACGAACTGGCGAATCAGGTGGTACCGCATGAGTTTGTGCTTGTTCTTCTAGTGTTGTCTAGGTTCCTTGGCTTGTGCAATAGCACCATTGTTGTCACAATACACGTCTAACGGATTGGACGAGCCCTGAACCACACCAAGATCCATGAGGAAAATCCTCATCCAAACAACTTCCTTTGATGCCTCCGAGGCGGCAATATACTCAGCCTCTGTTGTAGATGCAGACACAGTCTCTTGCTTGGAACTCTTACAGCTCATAGCACCTCCGTTTATAATAAACACATATCCGTATTGCGAACGAGAATCATATAATTCGGTAAGATAACTCGCATCCGTGTAACCCTTTACACTGAGTTCATATTCACCACCATAAACCAAAAATATATCCTTAGTCCTTCTCAAGTACTTTAGGAAAGTTTTAGCCGCTATCTAGTGGATTTTTCCAGGATCAGCCTGGTATCTGATTACAACACTTAGAGCATAGGAAACATCCGACCTAGTACAAATCATGGCATACATGATGGATCCGGCTGCAGAAGCATACGGAATCGCACTCATCCGACTTTGCTCATCAGTTGTCGAAGGACACTAAGTCTTGCTAAGTTTTACACCATGAGACATCGGTAGGAACCCCTTCTTAGATGATTCCATGTTGAACTTCTTCAACAATTTGTCCAAATAAGTGATCTGACTCAATCCAATGACCGTCTTGACCTATCTCTATAGATCCGGATTCCGAGAATATATGTTGCCTCACCCAAGTCTTTTATTGAGAAACTCGTTTCCAATGATTCCTTGGTTTCTTGCAATATCTGGACATCATTTCCAATCAGTAATATCTCATCCACATATAGATTAGGAAGTTTACTTTGCTCCCAATAAACTTCTTGTATAAACAAGAATCATGATCACTCTTGATGAAGCCAAACGATTTGACTACCTCATCAAAGAGAATATTACAACTCTGAGATGCTTGCTTCAACCCATAAATGGATTTCTGAAGTTTGCACACTTTGTCAGCATTAGCCGGATGGACAAAACCCTAGGGCTGTATCATATACACGTCCTCGGTTAAATTTCCGTTAAGGATATCCGTTTTGACATCCATCTATCATATCTCATAGTCGAAATAGGCTGCTATAGCTAACATGATCCGAACTGATTTAAGCATTGCTACGAGCGAGAAAGTCTCGTCGTAATAAACTCCTTGAACTTGTCGAAACCCCTTCATGACAAGACGAGCTTTATAGACAGAAACATTTCCATCCATATAAGTTTTCTTCTTAAAGACCCATTTGCACTCGACGGGTCTTGCATCGTCTGGCAGATCAACCAAGTTCCAAACTTGATTTTCATCCATGGAATTTAACTCGGATCTCATGGCTCCAAGCCATGACTCGGAATCAGATCCCACCATCTCTTATAAATAATTTGTCGGCTCATCACTATCTAACAGTAATACATCACGAACACTTCGTAATCTTGCAGATCTTCGCAGTACAAGTGTTGCTGCCGGCTTAGCTACCATGACCGACTCACCCTCCAAGGTTTTTGCCGACTCTCTACTAGCAGGTTCCTCTCGAATTTCTTCGAGATGCACTGTACTCCCACTGACTCTCCGACTGAGAAAATATTTCTCAAGGAAGACACCATTCCGAGCGACAAAAACTTTGCCCTCTTCTCGGTTGTAGAAGTAGTAACCCAAGTTTTCCCTTGGATACCCCAAGAAAATACACTTATCCGATTTGGACGTAATCTTGTCCAACTGAAGTTTGTTGAAAAATGCTTCACAACCCCAAATCTTAAGAAAAGACAAACTCGGCTTTTTGCATGTCCACATCTCATGCGTTGTCTTCTCTATCGACTTTGTTAGTACTCTATTTAGTGTGACCGCCGCTGTTTCTAGACAATAACCCCAAAATGATAAAGGAAGATCTGTCTGACTCATCATTGATCATACAAGTTGGACACCCTCTCGCAACTCTTTGCAACAGGTTTCTTGGCCATTTTGCCGAGTAGGCAGGATTCGCATGTCTCGAATGACTCCAAGTCGAAAAAAGTTAAGAGTCCATCATCATGGTGCTTCTTCATGCGTTTCCAACTTATATGACCAAGCCGACAGTGCCAAAAGTAAGTCATATTCAGATCATTTGGTTTCAACCTTTTAACATTTATGTTATAAACCGACTCACGATCAAGATTCAAAATAAATAACCAGTCCTGGACGGGCGCAAAGCCATGAAACATATCATTCAAATACAAAGAACAACCATTATTCTTGATATTCGACTCATAGCCTTGCCTCATCAAACATGAAGCAGAAATAATGTTTCGACTGAGCACTGGAACATAATAACAATTATTCAGTTCCATAATGAATCCGGAAGCTAAATGAAGTTGCATCGTGCTAACTTCCAACGCAGCAACTCTTGCTTTGTTGTTGACTAGAATATCAACCTCGCCTCTTGCTATGCTCCTAGTTCTTACCAGTCCTTGTAACGAGTTGCAGATGTGAATAACTGATCTGGTATCATATACCCAAGAACTATTAGGTGCATCAGCAAGTCAGAAGTCATACGTACACTCTTGGATTTGTCGGCAAAATACTTGTTGTGGTTCCTCTTCCAGTGGCCATCCGCCTTGAAGTAGAAGCAAGTTGATACGACTAAAGGAGATGGCTTAGTCCCTGAGGAAGCGCTTGGGACCGGGTCCTGAGCCTGCTTTCCTCTCGACTTAGACTTCTTCTTAGTCCAAGAACTCTTCTTGAACTTAGCCTTATTCTGCACCATCAACACTTGACTGGCACCCTTCTTGAGATCCGCCTCTGCCTGCTTGAGCATCCCATGCAATTTAGTGCGCTTCTTATCCATACCATGCATGTGTTAGTTCAAAATGAACTGCCCATATGCACTAGGAAGAGAGTTCAGAATTATATCTGTAGCGAACTCTTCTCTAATGGGGTAGCCAAGCCTCTCTAGAGACTGCACATAACCAACCATTTTGATCACATGCGGACTCAGTGGATCACCATCCTTAAGCTTGCAACTCAGCAAAGTCTGAGAGACTTGATAGCTCTCAGTCTTGGCCTGAGCCTAGAACATACATTTGAGGCTTTCGATCATATCGTAGGCCTTAACATTATCGAACTGCTTTTGCAAGTCCCATTCCATGTGAGCAAGCATAAGACAACTAATATATGTGGACTCATCCTTAGCCCGACGGTAGGCATTGGTGGCATCAACAGTCACATTCTCATCAGGCTCATCTTGAAGTGAGTTGTCTAGGACATGGTCCTTCTTTTCTTGTTTGAGAACAATTCTCATATTTTGATACCAGTTTGTAAAATTAGTGTCGTTTAGTTTATCTTTATCAAGAATGGTTCTCAACGCAAAACCGGATATCTGAGAGTGACTGCTACTTGGTGCCATGATCTACAATAAAAATATGCAAAACACTTAAGACATGTATTCATAAAAGAGCAAGCATATTAAAAACTTTAATATTTATGCTCCCACTAGAACCAACACCCCTCCGATAGTTACTTAGTGATTCACGATCCCAGATAAGCAAGTTGTCTAGTGAGCTTTAGCATCACCGCTAGACGCCAAGTGATCTAGGTAGACAACTCCTTGTCAATTGTATCTCATACGACTACTGTTGGACGAGTGGAATCACATGCCCCGGCTCCTATCCGACTTTTCCCCGAGTACCACAACCGTTGTGATAGAACCTTCTAGCTTACGGAGTGTTTCCACAGTAAGAGTCCAACTCGAACCCCCCTAGTTGGAAAGAATTGGCAGCACCTCCATTTTATGAGCCCACTACCAAAAATGTCCGACTTGTGATGGTGCAAACACTGGCAGGATAAACCGACTAGACCTTCTTTGAGGGATTAAATTTTGCCGACTATCTAATAGAGGTAAAATAGAGACATGTCAACAACACAAAATAAATCAACTATAATGTGAAATGGTATGGCTCTCTTCATGGCGATCTCCATCTCCACAAAGCCTGTAATCCGAGTCATGCCAACTTTTGTCACTTGCCGTCTTACTCCATGTTGCGGACATGTACATCGCCTTGCACGCCATCCGGATTCTCCAAACAACTACCTATCTTAGTAAAGTAATTACACAGAGAATCCGACACGCAGGTCGTTATACAATAAAAGGACAACACCTAGGCTCCAGCCGGCTGACAAAAACGTGATTCACAGATCACGTATGGATTACACACATACATCACATGCACATGAACCATACCATTCACAACTTCCCGCAAAAACAAGTTATACATAGATACGCTATCTACCGGCATTGTGAAACTCGCAACAACGTCTAACATGCTACTACTACAGGGCGAAGCCGGCGGTCCTGGCGCTACTACAGGGCAAAGCCGGCGGCTGCGGGCATCGCCCGAAGATTTTTCCGAAAACGTAGATCACATCTACATTCCGAATATAGATTCCGACCATTATTTCGACTCGATCAAACTCCTTTGATCTTCGATCACCGCGTCTGGATTTACGTGTCACAGTCAACCCTGATGGTGGAGACCGACCGGTAGGGGTATGTAGTTCCACGACCTCAACAGTATGATCACGGAAATCAGATCTACCATTCCCCGAGTACAGTTGATCCAATCAACATCGTACAAACCGATCTATCTCATAGATCGACCACCAAAACAACACATAGATCCAATCTACAGCCAACCGCATATCACATATGAGTGATCTCGAGCCTAAAACCAGAAGCTATCGCTCTGATACCACTGTTGGACCACATAGACATAAAACAAAAACTTTTTCCCTCTAACATGGTGATCCCAATATCTAGCTGAGGTAGAAGGCCACGAGGATTACCACTAGACACGCAGTTGCGGATCACATATGTAGCACGTCTGTTGAATGCAATGAAACCCTTAATATCCGATCGTCCTGGTGCTGATCATATAGCACCTCTGCTAGTATCCACACGTACAAGGAGGAGCACCAGCGGCGAACTGCTAGGTTCGTTATGATAGCAGGACTGCTGTGGAGCTAGGGTTTCCAACTCATGGAATGACCTAACCGATCAACGACTAAACCTTCTGGGTTACTGTGCTCCACTATATATAGGGAGTGAACGTGGGCTCCACCCACTCGTGGCACATTCACTAAATCCCATATAATATTAGTCACTATGAGTCCGAGTCACTGACTCAGTCCAAATCCGGCTCGGTTCCAACCCAACCAGATTTACGGTTCAGATCCAATCTGAACTTGCTCCCCCTCTTAAGTGTGTGACCCCATAGGCTCATGGCTGCTTGGACACGATTAGAGTCCGACTCTCAATTGATCAGTCGGTAGAGGCTCCTAGTGGAACGTGCCGACTCCCAAGTACCAAAGAGTCATGATGACTTGCCTTTCCAATGCGAATTGCGTCTGAGTCCCCTTTGCCTCACGATATACCTTATTAGACTATAGGCGAATATTTGTCATCCCTTAAATAGCCCGACTCTCTTCTTGATCCAAGATAAGTGATTCACCCGACTAACTCTTAGTCGATCGCCTCGGTTAACACTTAACCGAGTCTTGCATGTCCATGCTTTCCGAATCATATCATCCGTGAGGGTCCGGAGAATATCTCTCCAAGTGGAGGGGCAAAATCCCATCTTGGTTATTCACATCACACAGCTTGATTCTCAGTCGACCCAAACTCTACCTTTACAACTGCCCAGTTACGGATCAGCATTTGATAGAACCTAAGCCAGTGATCCTCAACTCGGACTATGCAATAACCTCAGGTCTAAGGATTATATTGATTGAGATATACAAATGACAACTTGTTCACTATACCTCAATATGGGTCAATCCGACTCGCTAAACTCTTTAGTCAAATCTGTGTAAGTCAGAATAGCATCTCCATGCCCATGACAAGTGGAACCGAGTCATCAAGATGACTTTCACATTGGTATAAGTTGTGTGTCCAGCACAACCTCAATGACCAAGGATATTTAGTATAAATAACATGAATGTATAGTTCCACAATTGAATCACATATTCAATGATATACATCAGATTCTCAATACGAGGAAAACTTAATAAATTTATGAATACAATGGGAAATATCATCATACATGATTGCCTCTAGGACATATTCCCAACAAAAATGTCTCTGTCTTGTTATTTTTGGTATAGGTGATCTATAATTTCAAATGGTTTGAATCCAATGGTCTTGGATTAATAATTTGAATACCTTTCTAACAAAATTGGTTTCATGCAATTTGGTCTAGTAAATATCCTTGAATTGATATTTGAATATACTGATAGAACTAGATTTGAACTAAATTGGAAAATCTCTATTTGAATCACTGGGCTGAGCGTGGGAACTAAACTGGGCCGGCCCAACTGCACAGCGCGCGCAGCGGGCTGCTAACAGAGAGGTCCCACGCGTTAGCGGCACTAGGTACGTGAAGCGGTAAGTTTCAATATGGGCCTTACGATTAGACTAGGGTCTACGGTTCACGTTCGTCGTCTCCACCAAACAACTCCGATGAGACCGAACCCTAACAGTGACGGTGGGGGTACGTGGTGGCTTACCAGGGCTCTAGATAGGGTTATCGATGGGGGAAAACGACATTGTCAATGACGGCGGTTCGAACGATGGTCGCGATGGCTCCTGGGGTGGCTCCAATCAACGACTCCACTCCTCCTCGGCAACAGCAGACTCCGGTGAAATTCCTGTGATGCAGAGCTCGCCTTGCTCCGAGGAAAGGTCGCGGTGGTTCTGAGAGAGAGGGGAGTGAGATGGTGTGGCGAATTGAGGTAGAGGTGGCCTCCTTTTATAGTCGAGCGAGAGGGGCAGTGTGAGATGGGCAGAGCGTGTCGGTGATGACGATGAAGTGAGCTAACGACATGGCGAAGGGCGTAGGCCGGTGCGGTGTCTCCTGGCGATCGTCACTGGCTTAATGGCGCGACAAGGGGCGGTCGAGGAAGGTCGGAACGGGTCGATGCTCTGCGCGGCACCGACAGTGGTTTTGACAACGCACGGGTGTTACTGGTCCCGCGACGGCGAACGAGCATGTGTGGGGGTAGCTGGTGTCGCGGTGAGTGCAAAGACGCGCGGTGAGGGAGAGGCGTTGCGTGTGCGAGCGTGTAGGGAGTGGTGCTCTGGAACACTCTCGGCATGGTTGCAGAGGAATGGGCACGGTGATTTCTTGGTGGTCCAGGGCCTGGCTATGCTCGAGGGTTGGACAGGGGGTGGAGGTGGATGGTGATCTACCTCTTGGACATCGTGGACAGACGTGGCATGGCCTCCTGCGTGCTAGCCATGGTCGGCTGGCGTGTGAGCTTCGGGTGGTGCTGCACTAGTGAAATGGTAGGGGTAGTGGCTTGTTCAATGCGATGTTGGGTGCTGGGGGTGAAAAGGGGGGTAGGTTGAGGACAAATGTTTGATCAAACACTGCTCAAAATAGTAGAAGTTAGGTTGTGGTTTACTATGTTCACCATCTGTTTGATGAAATGTCCGCATGACCTTCACATTTGAATTTTTGGATGAATTTTGGTGAGTGCTCTGGTTACATGCTTGGTAGTATATGGTTGATTGGGTTTGTCAAGGTGAACAAGTTTGAGTGGTTTTTAGAAATGGTGATCTTAGTACCTATTAAGGATTCAATTTTGAAATGTCATTTGGATAGATTTAAATTTTGTTTATGTTTGTTTGTAGAGTGGTCTTGGATTCACTTTTACTTGGTATAGCAAGGGGTGAAAATAATTGGATTTCTTTCTGTTAGAAATATTGGACTATGAACACTCAAAGTTGTCTAATGGTTAACTTTGGTTAAAATGACCATTTGCACATATGTCTTATTTTTGATTTTCTGTTCATTTGATTCTGCTTGGAAATGATCTAGATGATGTTGTTTTCATATTTAAACCAATCATTGCCATTCATAGCAATCAAACATGGAATTGAAAGAATTCATGCATTCATCACACACTCACACATGCATTCATATTTATTTTAATAACAAAAGTTTTTGTTAACCCTAAACTTGGGTGATTAGAACTTGATAATCTTGATTAATATTTTTGGGATGTTACAAACCTTCCCTCCTTAAACAAAATCTAATCCCAATATTTAAGAAAAATAAAACTAGGTACTAAAGAGATCTGGAAACTCAGTCCTAATGTAATCTTCTCACTCCCAAGTAGCTTCTTCAGTGTTGTTACTCCACTGGATCTTGAGAAACTTGATACTCCGGGTTCTGGTGGTTCTGAAGGCTTCTTCCAAAATACAAATGGCTACTTCATCATAAGTTAGGTCATCATTGATCTCTATGGTTATGTGATCGATATTCCTGAAAACTTCGGTCTTCTCCGGGACTTCTAGGCATTTGCGAAGTAACGAGATATATAACACATCATGCATTGCTTCCATCTCCTTCGACAGTTCCAGTTGATATGATACTCATCCTCGATGATTCAAAATCTTGAAGGGTCCAATATATCTGGGGGAAAGCTTTCCTTTGAGTTGGAAACATTGCATTCCCTTCAAGGGTGATACTTTCAGATAAAAAATCTCCGATAGCGAAGGCTAGATCTCGACGTCTCTTGTCGGCATAACTCTACTGTCGGGATTGGGCGGTCTTAAGGTTCTCATGGATCTTGTGAACTTTCTCTTTGGCTTCTCTTAGGATGTCGGGTCCGAAAATCTGACTCTCTCCTACTTCCGACCAATTCAACATGGTACGACACTTCCTTCTATACATAAACTCAAATGGGGCCATTTGCAAACTGGCTTGGTAACTGTTGTCATATAAAAATTCTGCGAAAGGCAGACAGTCTTCCCATTTAGATCCTTATTACAACACACAAGCTCTCAAGATATCTTCGAATATCTGGTTTACTCGCTTTGTTTGTCCATCGGTCTGAGGGTGATAAGCGGTGCTGAAAACCAGTATGGTTCCTAATCCTTCTTGGAATTTCTTCCAAAATATCTAGGTAAACTGGGTTCCTCGATCCGACACGATGTTCTCGGGGATTCCATGCAAACGGACTATCCTAGCAATATACAACTCTGCTAGCTTCGAACTCTGGTAAGTGGTCTTGACAGGTAAGAAATGGGCGACTTTGGACAGTCTATCCGCTATGACCCAAATAGAGTCATTTCCCCTACTAGATGTAGGCTAACCGGTGATAAAATCCATTCCTACTGAATCCCATTTCCATTCCAGAATCTGCAAAGGTTGCAAATGTCCTGCGGGTCTCTGATGTCCTACTTTGACTCCCTGACAGATATCACACTTGGCTATGTAGATTTCGATTTCTCTCTTCATCTTGACACCAAAATTGCTCCTTCAAATCCTGATACATCTTGGTTCCTCTAGGGTGGATAGAATAAAGAGTATCATGGGCTTCTTGCAAAATAGTTTGTTTCAACTCTGAATATGCTGGCACACAGATACGTCCTTTGTACCACAAAACTCCTTCTTCATCTTTTGTGAATCTAGGTACCTTTCCGGAACCGATACAATGTTTGATTCCGTCGATACTAGCATTTCCTTTCTGTGCCTCCTTGATCCGATCTATCAAAGTGGGTTGAAGTTCTATGCTAGCCAGAAATACTTCACTTACTAGATCCACTATGAAATCTTCCAACTCCTTATGCAAACTTGGCTGCTCTTTTAAAATCATGGTGTTTAATCTACACGGAAATCTGCTAAGAGCATCTGCTAATACATTGGCGTTGTCGAGGTGATAGTGAATGTCAAGGTCATATTCATGGATTAACTCTATCCATCTCCTTTGCCTCATATTTATCTCCTTTTGTGTTAAAATATACTTCAGACTCTTGTGATCCGAGTAAATCTCACAGCGGTTACCCATGAGGTAATGCCACCATGTCTTCAAGGCTAAAACTAAGGCTGCTAGTTCGAGGTCATGGGTAGGGTAATTCTGCTCATGTTGCTTCAATTGTCGAGACAAATAGGATATGACTTTGCCTTCTTGCATTAACACACATCCAAGACCAACCTTGGATGCATCACAATACACATCAAAAGGCATTGTGATATCCGGCATAATCAATAGGGCTAAAATCAATCTCCTCTTGAGTTCTTGAAAACTTGCTTCACATTTGTCCGTCCATTCAAACTTCTTATCTTTCTTCAATAATTGGTTCATGGGTCTTGCGATGCTCGAAAATCCTTCTACGAACTTGCGGTAACATCCCGCTAATCCGAGAAATGCGCGATCTTGGGTTTGGGTGGTTGGGGCTTGCCATTCTTCAGCTTCCTTAACCTTCGCAGGGTCGACAGCAATTCCTCCCGCGGACACGATATGTCTGAGGAATCCTACTTCCTTTAACCAGAACTCACATTTTCTAAACTTGGCATACAACTGATGCTCTCTAAGGGTTTCAAGGATGGTCCTCAAGTGTAGCTCATGTTCTTATTCTAATTCGGAATAGATTAGAATGTCATCGATGGAAACAACGACAAACTTATCCAGGAAGTTCATAAAAATCTTATTCATGAGATTCATGAAATAAGCGGGGGCACTGGTCAATCCAAAATACATGACAGTGTACTCATACAATCCATATCTGGTGGTGAAGGCAGTCTTTGGAATATCCTCTACGCGAATCCTGAGTTAATGTTAACCAGTTCTAAGATCAATCTTAGAAAACACTTTGGCACCGGTCAACTGGTCAAACAAATCTTCTATGTTCGGTAGTGGTACTTGTTCTTAATGGTGACATCATTCATCTTCCGATAATCCGTGCATAAGAGATTATCTCCATCTTTCTTATCCACAAATAAAACAGGTGATCTCCATGGCGACACACTTGGTTGAATAAGTCCTATCTCTAACATAGCATCCAGTTGCTTATTTAGCTCCGCTAATTCAGACAGGTTCATACTATAATGTCTCTGAGCTATGGGTCCAGTTCCAGGTATTAGTTCAATGATGAACTCGATATCCCGATCTGGGGGCATACAAGGCAATACATCTGGGACCATGTCGGGGTATTCAGAGACTACTCTGACTTGGTCAATGGTTGGTTGGGCTAGACTCTTGTTGCACTTGAATTGACGAGGAAAAGTTTCAGATACATGCTCTACTGATACTCAAGTGGTACTAGTCATGGTTATGGCTTTCTTGGCACAGTCGATTAATCCTTTATGTTTCGACATCCAATCCATTCCTAGTACTACTTCCAAATCTTTGGTTCCAAGTACTACTAGATTAGCATAAAAATCTATTCCATGGATTCTGATAGGTATTTCCTTGCTAATTTATATATCTTTTGTGGTTGAACCAAGTATTTGAACTATCATAACATACTTCAATTTTGTTGGTTGAATCTTACTAGTGCATGCAAATTCTTCTGTAAAAAACGAGTGTGATGCTGAAGAATCAAACAACACTCTTGCAAATACTGAGTTAATAGAAAACATACCCAGCACGACATCTGGCGCTTCCTAGGCTTCTTCAGCATTCATGTGAAATAGACGGCTGTTGCGGTTGAGTGAGTTCCCTGGGCAAATCTCCTTCTAGGCTGAACACAGCGCCTCTGTGAACTGGGGCATTCACATTGGTGGCTTCTGCAAGCTTCTTGGGGCACTCATTGGAGTAGTGACCCTTGACTCCGCATTCAAAACAAGTAACCTAAGACTTGTCTTTTCCTGCAACAAGCACAACATTTCTTCTAATCCGTTGGGCAGTATTGTTGTTATTAGGGTTGTTGTTGTTGTTGAACTTGGGCGGTGTATGGTTGAAATTGTTGGAGTTGCCAGGGTTGTTTTTGTGGTTTCCTCCAAGCCTTGGGTTTCCTCCTCCACGGTTGGCATAGTTCGGACGGTTCATAGGGGGTCTATTTCTTCTTGGAGCATATACTGCAGATGGGTTGGGGTGATACTTTGGGGTATGGTGGGTTCCTGGTTGATGCATCATTCGACGCTTGCGATTCTCATTTGCTTGGTTGATCTTGCCTTCCATCTGGATTGCAGAATCCACTAAGGCTTGCAGATCAGCAAACAGAATGTTGACCAGCACTGTCTTCATCTCATCATGCAGACCATTCAAAAGTTTCTCCTTCTTATTGGCTTCAGTACTAATCTCATCAGGGGCATACCTAGATAGAGATAGAAATCTATCGCAGTACTCTACCACAGTAATTCTTCCCTGTTTTATCTCCTTGAATTCATCCCTAATCCACAAAATCAAACCGAGTGGCACATGGGTTCGGCTGAACTTGATTTTGAATTCATCCCAAGCCATCATTTGTCCTCCATTCATGGTACGAATGCTATTCCACCAAGATCTTGCATCACCTGCCAGATAATGGGTGGAAAACAGTACTTTCTCATTGGCCTCCTCTTCCGCGACTTCTAAGTTGTTCTCCATGGTCTGCAGCCAGTCATCTGCATCTAATGGCTCTTCAGACTTACTAAATATGGGGGGATTGGTGTTTTGAAAGTTCTTGAGCTTGGATCCATGGTTGTCCTGGTTTCCATGGCCTTGATTATTATTGGCCATCTGGGCTATCTGCTGAAGGGTGGCTAGGTTAGCTTGACGTTCAGCTCTTCCAGCTTCACGGTCAGCAACCAATATCTGTAGGATTTGCAGCATTGGGTCTTGAGATGAGCTATTCCCTCTACGAGGGATCTGAAGATTGAGATAGATCATGAGACAAGATAGAAATTTCTAAGGTTGATGGATTTGTTTTTGAAAAGTTTTTAAACTTTGAGTTTGGCTCGGGTTTGGCCAACTAGCAACTTGCTTTTCATTCATTCATTAATTCATAGCACACAATACAAACACACACCACACTAAGGTAACATATGGTTTTAGGAACCATTGTATGATGCTATCATACAATGGGACCGGATACAACTCACACCTATGATAGTGCTCAAGTGTACTACTCATTAGAATCGGTGGCTTCATCATCATCAATGAAGGCGGAATCATAATCATCAGTGTGGAAGTCCATGGCTTGGTCCTCCAGGTAGTCATCATCATCACTGAGGTAGGAGTAGGGATCTCCACGGATATCTTCCCATGCATCCTCCCTCTCCTCAAGCTGCATGTCCCACTCATGGATGGTCTCCTCCAGGTCTGACACTTTGTGACGAAGGCGAGCAATGCTGCGAACATTCTTGTCACGCAGATGGCGAAATGACTTGCGCTCCTTCGCAAGGATGGCGAGGGTCTGGTCCTTCTTGAATGCAATGGCATAGTTGTGGTTGGCGTAGGCGCGGGCGTTGTCCAACTCCTTCTGCCTATCATACAGCATGAAGTCGAGATGTTCCACTTGATGATTCAGCTCCGGATGACCTGGTACCTCCAATGGCTGTCCCATAGCATCATGCCTTGTGTAGTACTTGAAGCGAGTGCCCTTGATATGGTTGATGATTTTCCCACAGAAACAGGCAAGAGCCTCCTGCATAGCCCAGGCGAGTCCGTCTAGCTAGTTGTTCTCACTCAAGCTGAATTGGATCCCCTCTGAGGTAGGTGCCTCCATCTTGCCTCTGAGATTGGCGACAATCAGCCATTGTAGTTCTCCTCCTTGCTGATCATTTAGCTATGCTCCGAAGAACTCGTGGTGCGGGTGCTCAAGAAGTTCCAAGAATTGGTGTAAATCCCGCTCAAAGATGAGCTCTCCTCCATTGCCCTACTGGTAGAACTTTCTATACTTCACTTCTATCTATAAGCATGTAGGATGAGTAAGTTAGTGAGGTGATCAAGCGTGTCAAATTTTATGTAAGAGTGCAAGAATTTTTTAGGAACATGATTTTTTTGAAAGAATCTTAGTGATAAGAATGAGAATAGGTTTTCATAAATACGCACTTCTTTTGTTTTGAAAATAAGTTTGATTCAAGTGTCCATTCTAACTAGGGTCTCCTATGGTTAGGATGGCTCTGATACCAACTTGTTAACACCCAGACTTTTAATCCCAGATGCCTGTTATGCCATACATCTCAATCCCATGATTACCATTTTTGCGAGACATAACAGATTGGTACCATAGTTCATCATCCATTACAAACCATAATAAAAGTCCTACAAATAAAGGATCTCATGATTCAGTCTTAATACAATCAACACAACGGAATAATATAATAACGGTAGCATGGTCGAAGCTCCGTCTTCAGGGTCACAGGCAATGCTGACGATGGGAGATGATCCTAGTTGTCATAGACTTCCTGATGTCCATCATCATGGTAGTCCTCCTCATAGTCTGGCCATAGGAATAGCCAGTGACAAAGCCATGAGTACTCTTTAAGTACTCAAAAACTAATACTAACAAGTAAGGTGGTTCAAGTAGGAATCCTAAGCTCTAGGTTTATTTTCAAAAAGCTAGGTTTATCTTAACTAAGTTCAGAAGTAAAGAAAACTAGTTTAATGTTCTATAACACCTAAGTGGGAACTTAGTTTTCATATTCACAACCCTGTTGTGGTTGTCGAAGTCATAGTTCAGTTTGTAAGTCATTTTGAAAACATGTGATGACGGAACAGTATGGCCACTCCAACTGTCCATAACAGCGGACGCGACTATTCGAATAGTTTGACACTCTGCAGAGGTGGTACACTTTCACAACAATATTCGATACATCCGTCAGGAACAATCCTGAATCACCATACTCAGTATGCGGATAATAAATCCTAACATTTCAATTACACACCCTAGTATAGGCACCTCCCCTATGAGTTTAGCCTCCCATCCCTGACCATCTGTGCTCTTGGGAACTGCACAGGTGGACAATCATCACGAGGTAGCCTCAGCTCAAACCTCTTCCGCAAGGGAACCCTTACTAAGATATATAAACGTCTAGTCAAGCCCTACCCAAATTCGGGTATTGTGGTTGTACGGTAAAATTGGAATGGTATCGCATCCGACACCAACCATCAATTTTTATAAAAGGGATAAGGCTCATGAATCCACATTTTCATCATCAAATCATCTTGTGTTCATAACACATGTCAAAACATTTCATTAGAATGACTAATCATTTCAAGGTTTTCATAATCATTTTCACCAAGTATTCCCATCTAAAGTGATCTATCTTTTATTCTTAGAACTAGCCACTAAAGGTGAAAGTATGCACTAAGGAAGGGTGCTAATCAAGTGTGACTATCCAAATCTATATCTCATGCCTCAGTATGACATCTAGTTCTAACTAACTTAGGCCAAGTTTTATGCTCTTTATTCTACCTATAGTAACTTTCCAAAATTCACAAGTTACTAAGGGAAGGTAAAGAACTTTGATAAATAAATAAAAGAATAAAGCTTGCAAGTAAAACTGGGATTTGGTATAATCAAGGTTATATAACCAAGTATGTCTAATGCATCTAACTTGTAAGTAGGACTTGTATGGTTTATCTTAGCTTGCACAGTATAGCTTTCCTTCATTGGTGTAGTGGTTAAAGTTTTCTTCTTCGTAGTAGTACTCCTCCTCCTCGTAGCCTTGGTTGGTACTAGCGTCTATAAATGAATACGAGGTATAAAATCACCGAACAATACTTCACTACTTCTATTTAGCACACAAGGGTTCACACTAGATGATCTAGCATCATCACAATCATCACATGAGTTAAAGACCTAGTCTTATTTATTTTATTTTGGAAAAGTAATTTCTACTCATTGAAAACTACTTAAGATTTAATATTCTCCAATTAAGATATGGGATCATGTTGAAACATGTCATCACCATATATTTTAATACTTGGTAATGTGATTTAAAGTGGTCACAATTTAATAAGTTTATAGTTATTATTTTTAAATAATTAAAGTGACTATAAATGCCTATGTATCATTGTTTTAGTACTTGTCCATGATTACTGCATGTACACCTATTTTTTTTACATATTCAGAAAGATCTTGTCAAATGTGATTTTTGAGGGTTGGAATCAACTCAAAAGAATTTATGGTTGATCTTTGAAAAATGTTTGAATATGAAAAAGTCTCTGTCTTGTTATTTTTGGCATAGGTGATCTATAATATCAAATGGTTTGAATCCAACGGGTTTGGATTAATAATTTGAATACCTTTCTAACAAAATTGGATTCATGCAATTTGGTTCAGTAAATATCCTTGAATTGATTTTTGAATCTACTGACAGAACTAGATTTGAACTAAACTGGAAAATCTCTATTTGAATTACTAGGATAAGCGCGGGAACTAAACTGGACCGGCCCAACTGCACAGTGTGCGCAGCGGACTACTAACACAGAGGTCCCATGCATCAGCGGCTCTAGCTACGCGAAGCGGTAAGTTTCAATCTGGGCCTTACGATTAGACTAGGATCTACCCGTTCACGTTTGTCGTCTCCGCCGAACAGATCCGGTGAGACCGAACCCTAACGGCGACGGTGGGGGTACGCGATGGCTTAACAGGGCTCCATCTAGGGTCGACGACGGGGGCGAAGAACATTGTCGACGACGGCGGTTCGAACGGTGGTCGTGGCGGCTCCTGGGGTGGCTCCAATCAACGGCTCCGCTCCTCCTTGGCAGCGGCAGACTCCGGTGAAATTCCAGAGATGCAGATCTCGCTGTGCTCCGGGGAAAGGTCGGGGTGGTTCTGAGAGAGAGGGGAGTGAGATGGTGTGACTAATTGAGGCAGAGGTGGCCTGCCTTTATAGTCGAGCGAGACGGGCAGTGCGGGATGGGCAGAGCTCCTTTGTGACGATGATGCAGTGAGCTAATAACATGGCGAAGGGCATAGGCCGGTGCGGTGTCTCCTGGCGATCGTCACTGGCTTAATGGCACAGCAAGGGGCGGTCGAGGATGGTCGGAACAGGTCCACGCTCTACGTGGCACCGATGGCGGTTTCGACGATGCATGGGTGTCACTAGTCGCGGGGCGGTGAACGGGCATGTCTGGGGGGGTAGCTGGTGTCGCGGTGAATGTAGACACGCGCGGTGAGGGTGAGGCGCGGCATGTGCGAGCGTGTCGGGCATGGTGCTCTGGCACGCTCTCGGCATGGTTGAAGAGGAATGGTCACGATGATTTCTTGGTGGTCCAGGCCCTAGCTATGCTCGAGGGTTGGATAGGGGGTGGAGGTGGACGGTGAGTTGCCTCTTGGACATCCTGGACAGGAGTGGCGTGGCCTCCTGCGTGCTGGACATGGTCGGCTGGCGCGTGAGCTTCAGGTGGCATTGCACTAGTGCAATGGTAGGGGTAGTAGCTTGTTCAATGCGATGCTGGGTTCTAGGGGTGACAAGGGGAGTAGGTTGAGGACAAATGTTTGATCAAACACTACTCAAAATAGTAGAAGTTAGCCAGTGGTTTACTGTGCTCACCATCTATTTGATGAAATGGCCGCATGAACTTCATATTTGAATTTTTGGATAAATTTTCGTGAGTGCTCTGGTTACATGCTTGGTAGTATATGGTTGCTTGGGTTTGTCAAGGTGAACTGGTTTGAGTGGTTTTTGAGCAATGGTGATCTTAGTACCTATTAAGGATTAAATTTTGAAATGTCATTTGGATAGATTTGATTTCTGTTTCTTTTGGTTTGTAGAGTGGGCTTGGATTCACTTTTACTTGGTCTAGAAACGGGTGAAAATAATTGGATTTGTTTCCGTTAGAAATCTTGGACTATGAACACTCAAAGTGGTCTAGTGCCTAACTTTGGTCAAAATGACCATTTGCTCATATGTATTATTTTTTATTTTCTCTTCATTTGATTCTGCTTGGAGATTATCTAGATGATGTTGTTTTCGTCTTTAAACCAATCCTTTCCCTTCATATCAATCAAACATGGCATTGCAAGCATTCATGCATTCATCACACACTCACACATGCATTCATATCATTTTAATAACAAAAGTTTTTGTTAACCCTAAACTTGGGTGATTAGAACTTGATAACCTTGAGTAATATTTTTGGGATGTTACACAAAGCTAACATAGGTTATGTAGTACAAAACTAAACAAGGTTCGACAATTAGGCTTCTCAGCAGCAACAGCGTACAAGTTTAACAGGGAAATACAAAAGAAGCTACTTTACAGTAGCAGCATCACACAAGATCATCGGCACCTCCTGGCCTCCGCCTCATCCCTCTGGTACTTCCTCCACTTCTTGATGGCCATTCACTTGACCTTTTTCTCCTTGGGTTTGATCGTGAGCATGTGACCCTCTTTGATGGCCACCTTATGGAGGTTTCGGAGGTGAAAGACGAGCGCCTTGTGCTTCGCTCTAAAGGCGTGGACGTTCATATTGTGTCCATAGGTGGTCACGTCCTCGGCATGCTTCATGAGGAAGTTGAAGTCAGTGGCGTGGAGTCTCCTCTCGCAGAAGGGGCACTTCTAGACGTCGCCGACGAAGTAGTGGTAGTACTGGCCGGACTTCATCCTTCTCAGCACCTGACGAGTCTTGGTGTGCTTGGACTCCTCGTCGCTGTAGACATTTCTACTATCCACCTATTGGAAAAAATAGTAGCGTGCAATAAGTACATGATTGACATACCTTGGTTATTGGGATTGATTATTTTCATAAACTAACAGATTGAGATCCCATGATTATTTGCATAAATTAAGCAGGTCGGTTAAATTCCCCAATCCCCAAATCACAAACAAAATAAAATATTGATCCCAACTATAGATCGGTTCTAGTACCAACTAGGGAATTTCTGAACTACAACTCGGAGGACAAATAAAATAGGATTGAAATATGAACATGGGGATTCATCGAAACACACGAGCATTAGCTTCTATAAAAATGATCTAGCATCCAACGATTGAAAAATGCAAACAGCCGAACCCTAATAACAAACGATCTAGCATCCAATGATGGGAATGGGGGAAGAACAAGGCAAGGGGAGAAAACCCTAGTTACCTCTAACCATGGGTCGATGATGCTGGTGTCGTACGGGTTCTCTGGGCATATGTACTCCTACTCCTCGTAGGGGTTCCAATTGAGTGGTACCTTCCCGTGACTGGCGGGGGCCTCCTCGTTGGTGGCTACATCGTTAGCACGGACGGGGGCCAGGATGGGGACGGCGGCTGACTACGATACCTCGACAGTTGGCTGGACGAGGAAGATGACCTCCTTTCCGGTGGCCTTGGAGGCAGTGATGGGACAGTGGAGACGGTTGTCGAGTGAGTGAGAGTGGGGAGGCGGAGAGGGAGAGGGAGTCTATAATAAAGGTGAAGGGAAGGGCCGTTTTGTTGCACCAGCATGCACCGCGTAACCTGCGAACGCTACTTCACCGTGCACGGCCACGCACGTCCGCTAATAACATCTTGTGCACCACGACACGTGTATAAAACTATGGATAGGTAGGTGTACTCGGTTATACCCTCGAGAGTAACAACGGCAATTTGTTTGTACTCAGTTTTGTCGTATAGTACTAACACTGCCTTGTGCAATATACTCAGTTTTACAATCCGGTGGCTGGGCCATGTTCTTCCTAGTAGTACCAGTAAGTTGCATGTGCCTTGCACGTGAGACACACAAAATATACACAAGTATGACATATGATAACTATATTTAACTATAATAGGTAAAACTCAAAAAATTTATAAAACTGAGCCACATCTATAATGTATGGGTATATATTTGGTTCTTTGCACATCTATAAACCTTGGTCATTCTGTTTTCAAACCCAATAATATCTATATCCATGGTAGGACAATACTGCAAAGCTGTTTTTTCCAAAACTAGTCAAATCTCATGGTTAAGGTTTTCATGGCATGTAGCACACATGACATGATAGGGCGTGTCATGCGTAAATCTTATAATTTCTTTTTTATTTTTCTTTATTTCATGTGGTCATTTTCAAAAGGGATTCAAAATTGTTAAGATGCAAAATCTTAGAAAGAAGTCAAACCAGTCGTCAAAACTCTCGTTGGTTTTAGATATATTAATTGACCACCCGATGTGAGTACCTCCAAAGGCTTTTTCAAAAAACTCACACAGCAACCCATGATTTAATAGCAGTAGTCAAATTTGACCTAATTTTGATAAATTGGCATAAAGTCAATCAAGTGGGCAGAGTTACATAGGAAGTTTGAGAACTCATGGAACATGGGAAATCGTAAGTACAACATTTTGGTCCACTGTATATGTCTGAAAACTTGGCTTGTGGTATTCAGATCTATTTTATTCGGACATTTTTTACGCGAAAGAACAATCTCATCATCACTCGGAAAAATGAGAATGTTCTTTCCTCATAGTTTGAAACTCACATTGATGGCATTCTTTAATACAATAAGATGCACCCGTCAACCTCTAAAATGACATTTAATTAAAGAGCAATCTAATGCGCTTACTGGTAGCTCAAGTTTGACCTTATTTCATTAAATTGTCAAGATGCAAAATCTTAGCAAGAAGTTCAAGCTATCATCAAAACTCTTGGTGGTTTAATATATTAATTATGCCCCCCGATGGGTATCCCAAAAGCTTTTTCGCAAACTTTCGAAGCAACCTACAATTTACTTGTAGTTTCAAATTTGACCTAATTTCAATAAATCGACATAAATTCATTCAAGTGGGCTCAACTTGCTAGGAAGTTTGAAAACTCATAAAACATGGGAATCGTAAGTAAAACATGTTGGTAAAATATATATGTATGTAAACTTGGCTTGTGGCATCGAGATACAATATTCTTCGAACTTTTCTTTAAGAAAAAGAACTATGTTCTCACCAATCAAAAATATTGAGAATTGAATGTTCTTTCCTCATAGTTCAAAACAAACGCCTTGTTTACTACAAGAAGATGCACCCATTTACCTCTGTAAATACATTTAATTTAAGATAAATCTATCGCACTTACTTGTGTATCTCAAGTTTGAGCAAATTTCTTTAAATTGTCAAGATAAAAATCTTAGCAAGAAGTTGGACCTATCATATAAAATCTTGGTGGTTTCTAATATATTAGTTGTGAATCCCTGGTGGGTACCTTCCAAATTATTTTTGTAAACTTTAAAAGCGACCTAAAATTTACTTGCAGTTCAAAATTTTCACCTAATCTCGGTAAATAGACATAAAGTCATTCAAGTGGACAGAGTTAGATAGACCGAAGTGTGAAAACACCTAAAACATGGGAATTAATTATAAGTACAACATGTTAGTCCACTATATGTGTCGAAATCTTGACTTGTGGCAGTCACATCCATTTTCTTTAGACTTTCTATTCGGAAATGAAAAATCTCGATCGTCACCACTCAGAAAAAATGGAATGTTATTTTCTAATAGTTAGAAACTCACACCGACGATATTGTTTACTACAAGAAGATGCACCCATCTACCTCTATGAAATTACATTTAATTCGAGAGAAATCTATCGTGCCTACTTGTAGCTCAAGTTTGACGTAATCTCGTTAAGTTGTCGAGATGAATAATCTTAGGAATAAGTTGAACCTGTTGCCAAAACTCTCGGTGGTTTCTGAATATATTAATTGACCCCCGATGGGTACCTCGAATTTTTTTCATAAAACTATGAAAGCAACCTAGAATTTACTCGCTCTTCAAATTTGACCTAATTTCGATAAATCGGCATAAAGTCACTCAATTGGGCAGAGTTAGCTAGGGAGTTTGACAACTCATAAAACATGGAAATGTCAATTGCGTAGAACATGTTGGTCCACTTAATATTTATAAAAGCTTGCTGCATTGTGGCATTCAGATCCATATTCTTTAGACTTTCTTTACGGAAAAGAACAATCTCTTCATCACTCGGGAAATTGAGAATGTTCTTTCCAGATAGTTGGAAACTCACACTGACAACATTGTTTGCTACCACAAGATGCACCCATATACCTCTGAAATTACATTTAATTCAAGATAAATTAATCTACCGCGCTTACTTGTAGCTCAAGTTTGACCTAATTTTGTTGAATCGACAAAGAAGTAAGTGAATTGTGTGAAGTTAGCTAGGAAGCTTGAAAAATGGAATTATATAAGAAACTGTGGTCCACTTTGTGTGATAATTGGGAGGGTTGCATTTTCTTCTAACCGTGGTAGGTCCCCCCGGAGCGAGGTGCTTTATTTAACATGGTCGTTGGAAGTACAAGTTATATCAACAACCTCATAAAAATGATAATTACATCCAAGGTCCCTGAAACTAAGCAATGAAGTGTTCATTGTGCTTAGCGTTCATTGTTCTTCTTGAGGTTTGTGCACAATAGCGTTCATTGTGCTTAGAACTATCAATAGAATCTTCTAGATGCTAAGAATGTAAAAGAAGATCCAACGGTTAGCAATGATTGGATTTGCCAGTCTTGATCCAATGGTCCATGTTCAAAGTTATTCGTACACTAATTTTTTTGATAAAAAATATTAGATAAGAAGTACTAGTGTGAATGGCTGGTCTTTTGAATAACATTTCCCTCCTGATGTTTAGGAAGCGAATGAAATTTTTGAAACCGGAAAAGTTTGAATATTTTTGCCACCATGGACCAAAGTGGTTTCCTTCCTATGTACTACTACTCCACACCAACATGGCTGTCGAACACGCCAGAGAAATAGAGCTGCCCTCTCTCTAAAAAAATAAAAAATAGATCTTTTGTACCGAGGCACACGTGCGCAGCGCCACGCTGTGGACAAGGGAGAGATCAGTCCGGCTGATGTGCTAGGGGAGAGGGGTGGAGAGATGAGAGTCAGCGAAGGAGAGAGAAAACACACTTCCAAATTTTTTTGCGTGCATAGGTCCTGACATTTACTACTACTAGTAGAGTCAGGAGTACCTCGTGCCATGAACCATCATAAACTTTGTTTTGACATCGAACCGCCTTCAACTCCTCTTATCTCTTTGCTGCTACCCTCTTCCCCTGCCTACATTTTATTCTCTCTGCAAGTACAGCGCATGGACATCGGTTAGCATATACTTATGTCTAAGCAATAGAAATACTACTGTACTACAAGCAATATGCTCCACCAGTGTCTAAACGAGATGATTCCTGGGACCCACTAAACTGAAGAACTTTTGCATGGGAGTTTTATAGCTTGGTCATACACTACCAAGTGGGACCATTATTTGCTTTTTCCCTTAGACCATCCACAATGTGTAAAAAAGCACACCTTAAGACATATAGTAGTACATTATGGAGAAAATAAAGTTACCTCAAGCTTGTGGTTTGCCCATAGAGAATAGAAAAATCATTTCCCCTCCCTCCTCTCTCTTGCATGGAGGAATATGACCAAGCGATGTGGGTCCTACCTTGTGGCAAATGTTGACCTATACATTGTGGTAATTCTCATAAGCCTTTGGTGGGTACTACATTCCGGATGCCCTTAGACACTCGTGCTTTGTACTTCCATCTCCAGCATGCTAGACTCGATTTTTTTATGAAATTCATTTAACCAATGTAGTTAGATCAAGGTTTTGGATTTCGTTTTTTGGTTTTTACCGGGTCCGAAAAAATGGGCAAAATTTGGCTATTTCGATGAATTTCGGTCAAAAACATTGAAATGAAATTTGGCTGAAATTAGACCAAAATTTAGAGTTGAAAATAAAATTCGACCAAATATAAAATATAGAAAATTAAACAAAAAATCCCCAAATTTAGGAAGTTTTTGTTCGGTAAATTCTCTTACCGGTCCTAGCCGAAATGGCTGAATTTCGGTGAAATTTTGGTAATCTCGGCGTAAATTCAAAACCTTGAGTTAGATAGGAAGCATGATCCACTATATGTGTGAAAACTCTCAGGGTCAACAATGCTTACTACCCCAAGATGCACCCATCTACTACCGGAACTCCATCGGGTCATAAACTGCGGTCTTGATCGGTATGGCCTTGACAACCTTGCTCATTCCGTTTGAAACCCAATTGTGTCTATACATGGCAGAACAATACTGTGAAGTTGTTTTTTCAAAAACTCGTCAAATCCCATTTTTAACGTTTTTCATGGCATGTAGTGCACACAACATGCATGATAGGGCATGTCATGCGTAAATCTTTTAATTTCTTTTTTCTTTTTCTTTATTTCATGTGTTCATTCCCAAAAGGGGTTCAAAATTTTCAAGATGCAAAATCTTAGCAGGAAGTCAAACTAGTCATCAGAACTCTCGGTGGTTTCAGATATATTAATTGACCGTCCCATGTGGGTATCTCCAAACGACATTTCATAAAACTCATGGAGCAGCCTACGATTTACTAGCAGTAGTGAAATTTGAAGTAATTTTGATAAATCGGCATAAATCCATTCAAGTGGGCGGAGTTATCTAGGAAGTTTGAGAACTCATAAAACATGGGAAATCATAAGTACAACATTTGGGTCCACTGTATATATCTGAAAACTTGGCTTGTGGTATTCAGATCCATGTTCTTTGGACTTTCTTTACCGTAAAGAACCATCTCGTAATCACTCGAAAAATTGAGAATGTTCTTTCCTTATAGTTGGAATCTCACACTGACCGCATTGTTTAATATAATAAGATGCAACCATCAACCTCCAAAAAGACATTTAATTCAAGAGAAATCTATCATGATTACTGGTAGCTCAAGCTTGAACTTATTTCGTTAAAATGTCAAGATGCAAAACCTTAGCAAGAAGTTCAAGTTGTCGTCAAAACTCTCGTGGTTTGATATATTAATTATGTCCTCGATGGTGGGTACCGCCAAAAGATTTTTCACAAACTTTGGAAGCAACCTACAATTTACTTGTAGTTTCAATTTTGACCTAATTTCGAGAAATAGACATAAATTCATTCAAGTGGGATTAGTTAGGTAGGAAGTTTCAAAACTCATAAAACATGGGAATCGTAAGTACAGTATATTGGTCCAATATTCTTTGAAGTTTTATTTACGGAAAAGAACTATGTTCTCATCACTCGAAATTTTTTAGAATTGAGTGTTCTTTCCTCATAGTTCGAAACTCACACCGATGACATTGTTATTACCTCTAAAAATACATTTAATTGAAGAGAAAAATATCGCGCTTACTTGTGTAGCTCAAGTTTGACAAAATTTCGTTAATTTTTCAAGATGGAAATTCTTAGTAAAAAGTTGGACTTGTCGTCTAAAATCTCGGTGGTTTCTGATATATTATTTGTGACTCCCTGGTGGGTACATTCCAAAATCTTTTTGCTAAATTTTCAAAGCAACCTACAATTTACTTGTAGTTAAAATTTTTCACCTAATCTCGATAAATAGACATAAAGCCATTCAAGTGGACAGAGTTAGCTAGACCTAAGTTTGAAAGCATCTAAAACATGGGAATTAAGCATAAGTACAACATGTTGGTCCACTATATATGTCGAAAGCTTGGCTTGTGGCATCCAGATCCATATTCTTCAAACTTTCATTTCGGAAATGAACAATCTCGATCGTTATCACACAGAAAAATTAGAATGTTATTTCCTGATAGTTGGAATCTCACACCAACGGTATTGTTTAATACAAGAATATGGACCCATCTACCCCTGTGAAATTAGATTTAATTCGAGAGTAATATATCGCGCCTACTTGTAGCTCAAGTTTTACCTAACCTTGTTAAGTTGTCAAGATGAATAATCTTAGCAAGAAGTTGAACCTGTTGTCAAAACTCCCAGTGGTTTCTGATATATTAATTGACCCCCCCTCCCTATGGGTACCTCGAAATTTTTTTTCGTAAAACTATCAAAGCAGCCTATAATTTACTCGCTCTTCAAATTTGGCCTAATTTCGATAAATCGACATAAAGTAACTCAAGTGAGAAGAGTTATCTAGGGAGTTTGAAAACTCATAAAACATGGAAATATCAAATATGTACAACATGTTCATCCACTTAATATGTCTGGTAGGTTGCTGCATTGTGGCATTCATATCCATATTCTTTGGACTTTCTTTACGGAAAAGAACAATCTCATCATCACTCGGGAAATTGAGAATGTTCTTTCCAGATAGTTGTAAACTCACACCGACAACATTGTTTTTTACAGGAAGTTGAACCCATCTACCTATAAAATTACATTTAATTCAAGAGCAATTAATCTATACATTTAGTTCAAAAGTACATTTTGCTTACTTGTACCTCAAGTTAGTGAAGTTTGCGAAGTTATCTAGGAATCTTAAAAAATGGAATTATTCAAGAAACCGTGGTCCACTTTGTGTGATAATTGGGAGAGTTGCATTTTCTTCTAACTGTGGAAGGTCCCCCCGGAGCGAGGTGCTTCAGTTAACATGGTCGGTGGAAGTACAAGTTACATCAAGGAACTTATAAAAAATGAAAATCACATCCAAGTCCATGCATCTAGAACAAGGTCCCTAAAACTAAGGAATGAAGTGTGTTTTGAGGTTTGCACAAAAAAATGTTCATTGTGCTAAATACTATCAACCGAATCTTTTGGATGCTATGAATGGAAAATAAGATCCAACGGTTAGCAATGTTTGGATTTGCCAGTCTTGATCCAACGGTCCCTATTCGTATTCCGAAACCAAAAAAATCCTTAAACTTTGGGAAACCGTAAGAAAGAATTGTCCACTTTGTACGGAATTTTTTTGCGGCATTCTTTGTTATTTAATTTATTCTACTACTCTCTCCAACCAATATTAGTTGACTGAAATTTATATATATTTGGATGAATCTAGACACTATTTATTCTATAGGTTCATCCAAATTTTGACAACTCGAAGTCAACTAATATGTGTCAGAGGGAGTAGTAAAAATACTTGAAAAATCGTTTGACGGTATGTCCTACTATACCACGTAATAGTTTTGTGCTTTCTTGGGTTTCAGGCCAAATTACCAAGGTCATCGTCTACTTTTTTTGAAAACCGGGTGGTGGCACTTTATTTTTTTGACCGGGGTATGCCCCGAGAGAGCGATATGCTTCAATTAACACATTCATAGGATGTGTGCATATATGTTACACCGAGGACCTCACAAAAGATAAAATTACATCCAAGTCTAAAAATTTATCACAAAGGACCCTGAAAACAAGCAAGGAAAAGTAGTAGGATGAGTAAGTTGCGTGTGCTTTGCACGTGAGTGTGGCGTAATATATAGAAGTTTGACATATCATTTCAGAGAACACTTAAATCCTAAAGACAAATATTATCAAACTTACATTACAACAAAAATACACCCTTCCTAGTGCCAAAATAGACCCTGTCTTCGAGTACTACTACAGTAACAAGTAAATGAGTGGAACTATAGAACTAAATTAACTAGTAATACATCATTACCATCGTGTTAGAATCACTAGAAGAAACAGAGAAATAGAACACCTTCTGGTACTATCTAGCAGCCGCGTTTATGTACCGCGGCGACACCGTGAGGAACGTCAGATCTTGGAGGATGACACTGCGAGGTGACGCGCAGCTCGTCGGCTCCATTACCCCATTAATGGTGTCCGTTGAGATTTCGCCGGTGACTTTGGGCCAATTGCGCATAGCTTCACACTGTACCGGGGCCACGAGCACGCGGCCGCCCTGACGCACACCGAGGAAATGGTGGCATCCTAGCCGAGCTCACCGATGATGAGGCTAAACACGCTAGCATCATGCCAGTAGATGATGACCATGGATGACATAAAGGAAGGTAACGACATCGTTACTATAAACTCCATGGGCTGGCCGTACGATATCCTATGCACTTGTACCTTGTGATCACCGTCGAGGTGGATAAGGAGCTCAACCGGCAAGGAGGTGAAAATGCAGCCAACCTCCATGCAGTCGCATGGGCTGTATGGGCACGCGGTCTTGTAGTCGTCGAGCTCGTGGTAGGCGACCATGGCTAGACAGCCGTCGTGGGCATGGAACAGTTATCAGGACTAGCTCGTTGATCTCGTGGTAGACGACCATGGTGAGACAGGCGTCGTTGGGGCATGGAACAGTTATCGGTGCTAGATCTTGGTGGAATCCGCCTAGACGCGCGGCATTGGAGTGGTTCCCTAGAAGCTCCGCTCACCGATGTAGTGCCCGCAGTCCAGAAATTTTTGCAGCATTAAATATGGAGTCCCTTGATCCATCCTAGAGCCATGCTCCTGCATAAAAATGGAGTAATAATAGGTATCGGGACTTCAACACCATGCTTCACACTGGTCGGTCAAAACAAGGCTGCAGGAAGTTGACAGGTGAGAGTAAAGCAGGTATCATGTTGTATAGTAATAGATCCTACCCATGTGAAGTTATAATCCTAGAGAGAGATAGAGAAGCCTAGGGTCTACCGCAAAGTGTACAGTGTTACAGGGGAGAGATCGAGGACTTCATGCATGTCTTCAATATGATCTACATTTTATTCTACCTTCTTGTCTCTTCTGGCTCTTTTGTTTCTCTCTCTTTTTTATAGGGAAATGGCACCTCCGCCAGTTGAAACCAAGTTTACAACATTCTGGTCCATAGGGAAAACATCTGGATCGATGCCCCGGTACACAAAACCTCAGCACAATTCCATCTATTTCTTATGGTTAAGCTTGTCTAGATACATGTACTAGGATTAATTTAGAAAAAACAGGTCCGGATTTTGGAAACTCCACGAAGTAGTAACCGGAGTAGAATAGCAGCAGCAGTAGTTGTACAATTTTACTAATACTCCGATAATACATGTCTTTTTATACTCGAGTAGTACATTGCTTTTTACAGTACTCCGGTAGGTATTGGCATTATGCAGTGGGCAGGCGGCGGGCGGCGGTATCTATTTATGACTTTTTATTAGGTAGTACTTGAGTGCTCTCGTGACTTCATAAAATGAGACTATAGAACAGTACTGTACTACTCAGATGCAGTTGTCATCATATGGTTCTTAGGGACACGCCAAAGACACAGGTGATGAGATGCACGTCCTTGTTGGTAAGGCAATTCATTTCGCTCCTCTCTATTTCTCGGTTATTTTCTTCTCTCCGCTCGTGTGTTTCTCGGCATGGCGCGTAATCTCTCGATTTTGATGTTTGCGTGGTGTCTGCTAGATTCTTCTGGCATATATATCGTTGCGTTTTTGCTTGATTTTGCAGGAGACGTGGCCTTTTTGACGTGCCGTGGTGCCAGCCAGGGGATAGCACGTTGGGCATAGTCGAGTTTTCATATTAATGTGACACTAAATAATTTAATTCAATGCCGATCAAGGAGATGATTTACGTATAAGTACGTTGTACAAAGGTTATTTTTTATCCAGGGACTTTGATAGTAGTACTCCGTATTTAACTTAATCACTACAAATACATGCGGTTTCCCAGGTTTCTTCCCTTTTAGTAGGTGTATTAATTACCTGAAATCACGTCAGTACTAATTGACGTCACTTTCTCTATATTGGCACTCCTCTTTCCTAGAACGCATGTAGAAATTAAAGGAAGGAAGTAATACGAAGTACAAGAGGTTTCATTGCGTCATAGTGGGGGAGATGAAATGATAAATGCAGTACTTGTGCTAGATCCCAACACCGTTCCAATTTGCACTTGATGATATTCAATCTCCGAACCTTATTACAGATAAGTAGTACTAGAGGTTAAATTAATCATAAGACTTCTTCTTCTTGGACATGGATCCTTACGCTTCGACCTTCCTGTTGGCGTCGTCCTTCCGCTTCTCGTGGCATACCCCAGATCTCGCCTTCTTCTTCTTCAAGCCTCCTGACTCCTTCTCCTTCCTCCTCTTATTACCACTAAAGAAGGGATCAAGTGCAGTCTTCTTGTAGATGATTTCTGACCCCTCATCCTCCTGCTTCCTCTTCTTCTTGCCAAAGAAGGGTGGATTGAGCGGACTCTTCTTTAAGATGATGGGTCCGTTATAGATGAAAGATAAACCATCGTACTCCTCCTCCCCCTCCTCCTCTGTGCTCTCTGGCGGCGTCCCCTCCATCAGATGACGGTAAGCAAGGTCACCGTTAGAAAAATTACCTTCTGGTGTGTCGGAATAGTACGACACATCAACAGACTCCCCGCTATCACCATGGTAGGGACTGATATCCCCGTTGGCCCATGTGTTGGACTCATCAATTGAGGTGCACTGATCTGAGCAGCTGCATGTCATTTTTGTGTATGTGGTGTCTTGGCCAGCCTAAACGGAGGGGGAGGGAGGGGAGAGACAGAGAACATTCTTCGTTGTGTGCGTCGTCCCTGGATGGGAGAGGTGGTCGTTGTTGATGGCTACTTAAAAGGTCTTGGCTAGGACATCCAAAAATCCAATACGAGCCATGGATGATCAATGCCTAATGGGCCTTAATTTCTGAACATGGGTCTGTGACTTCCTTTGATTCCAGGGAGTACGGCTTAGATTAATTCAAGCGGGAAAATCTCCCTCTATCCCCAAAATATTTCGCTCCCCTCTATTTAAAACATATTGGAATTCCCTTTCCACCCCTAGTTAAGGAGGTTCGTTAGGGAATCTATCGTAATTTCCCGGTTCACTACCTTTATAGCCCTCCCTTCCCCCAACCCCCCCTGTCGTGGTATTGCCGATGAGTACGCCATGGAGGGGTCCACACAGTGCGTGTTTAGAGACGTGGGGGAAGGCGGACGGTTGACGGGTACGAGGTAACACAACTTACCCAGGTTCAGATCCCACGACGGTGGCGGACCCTACTCCTGCTGTAAATTACTATAAGGGAAATACGGCGAGTTATAGAGATAGGTTCGCTGTGCGAGGTTGTATGATTCGATTCCCTAAAGGGTCCCATAGGCCCAACTTATATAGTCGCCAGGTCCTAGTTTTACAGGGAAAAGTCCTAGCCGGACAGGTTACAGAGTCCTACACCATCTATTACTAGTCTTGTGTGTCGTGTACTCCAAGGCTCCGGGTACGTCGGTGACTCCAACCGTAGTATTCCTTTATCCGGCATGGGCCTCCCTTCTGGATCCATCTAACTGGGCCGCCCAGCAGGACATAGGCCATGCTACCAACTGTGGGCCACCCGGGTTATCCGGATAGGAGACATGCAATGAGGATACCCATATAGCATATCTCCAATAGTAGCACCCGGAGAACTTCGAGATCTTGCGCCGTCTTGCCTCTTCACGCTGAATGCTCCGTCTAGATGAATGTCAGAAAATCTTCAAGCAATATCTTGTAGTCCTCCCAAAGAACCTGTTGGCACTCGATTTAGGCTCGTAGCTAATCAAGGAAAATGGAGAGAGACACACACTCGGAAAAGTCCACTACGAGGAATATTAATCATCATCAAAGAGGCACCATATCAGTCAAGCAATGATCAGGCTTAATAGACGATTATGCTAGTGTCCAGAGAAGATTCGGAGACTGATATATGGAGGTTTTAACTATAACTTAATCAAGCTAACCTCAAATGGAAAAGTTCAACTTTGCTTTTTGAATCATCTCGTCGAAAAAATCAACTTTGCTTTTTGAATCATCTCAATCCGACTTAGTATCAAAAAGTTAGAGTCCAAATAGTGTCAAAGACCAAATTGGCACAGACAGAACCGAGTGGTCGCCGGACAACACACTGTCTCACCTTTGGCGTGGACGGAAGTCCAAAATTCGTCTGAAAACCGCTAGACTAATGTATCTTCCTACGAACAAGATTGAGGGGTCAAGATCAACTCGGATGAAAACGTCGTAAATATGAAAGTTGTTCAGTTTTTCGAGACGAACAACTTCGCTTTTGGAACCATCTTCATCTGATCAAGTATACAAATTCCAAATTCAAAATACGGCAGAATGGAGTTAAATTCATTCGGTCGCAATCTGAGTTTGATAGGTAAACAAGAGGAAAAGGCAATGAATATCAGGTCATATGAAAAAGTGCAAAACATGAAAGTTCTTCGTATTTAGATATGAACAACTTTGCTTTTTATGACATTTTGATCTGAGCTCGTTTACTGTCTCAAAAGTGGTTCAAAAATTACAGGCAAGTTTTTGACCGAACAGTTACGCAAATTTCAAGTTTGCTTGTTCGAGTTGGACCCCAAATAGGGTTTGGACATGGATCCAGCCTTCTTTCTTGCACAGAAATTCCAGCCGCTCCTTATATACACAAGGGGTGACGGCCGATTGAAACAACACCAATCGAACATACAAATCTACTACTTTTCTGTGTTCATCTACTGTTTATCCCTCTCCCTTGTATCTTGCTTCTCGTTCTTCGTCGTTCTTCAAGATTGGAGGCTGCAAATCCACGAGGTCCTAGGGGCGGTTATGCTGACCTAGGGAAGCCCATAGCCACCGCGCTGCCCTGAAGGGGACCCTCCCGGGCGAGCGGGGTTTCGGGTCTCAAAAGTGCCCGCCGGACTGTCTTGCGTATCGCGCTTTCGGCGAGCATCCCTCGACGCGCGCTGCCGCGCATCACGCTCGGCGCCGAGGGTACACGGTGACGTGTTCATGTGTGAACACACTTTTTGGCGACTCCGCTGGGGACCGAAGCTTCGAACGGTCTCTAGCCCATTCTTGCTACGAAGAGAGCGTCATCAATAGGCTGCAATCTACAACTGTATCATGAATCCTCAATCTTCCTACGTAGATGCAGATTACTCTTATGTTGATGTTGCTAGATCTTTTGATATGTGTACTATATCGGCTAGCCCTAGATTTTACTATGTGCAAAAGCCGATGCAAAATAACCTACATGCTTCAACTCATCTTAGTAACTTGCAACATGTAAATTCGAATTCTCATGCATCGGCAACCCCAGAAATTCATATGCCAATGAACAACATGACGAATTCTGTTAATCCGCATGAAACACGTGATTTTAGAAATTTCAATGGCATGCAACCAAGTGTTTCATATTTATATTCATCGGCAAATAACTTGCAATCTCTATGTTCACCTTCAAACATGCTGATGGATAGGGAAATTGGACATTCTACAATTAGTTATTTTCCCAATTACTCACAATCATCATATGCTACACCTTATGTTAGTAATGTTTCAGCACCATATGAAACTAGTGATATTCATAGTTCGGCTCCACACCTTTACAATGGTTATAGCCGAATAAGTGGAAAATCAGTAGGAGCTAATGTATCTTTATCTAGTATTGTAGCATATGATATGTCCCTCACACAATTGCAAAGTTTCGGTTACACCTCATTGCCGAAAGATACAAAAAGTATTGGGGGGCATTATTATGCAGGAACAAATGACTGGATGGAAAAACTTGCAGCTGAGTTCAAAAATCTCAATTCTCTTCAACGAGAACTAGAAGAGAGGCCCCATGATCTTGCTAGAATACAAGCTTATGAGGCATACAACAAGAATCGTGAAGAGGAGCACAAGTCAAACAATATCAGCCTTTCCCCTTTTCAATTGCTAAGTTTCGGCAACACTACATTGCCGAAAGAAACTAAAAGCATTGGGGTTGCTGAGGTTAACGCCGATAAGGTCATTACGTTTAATGATTTATTAGAGGAACATCTCCATTTATTTGAGATACTCAAGAGGAAGCATGATGAGGAGTTTGAAGCACTCAAAAAGAAGCTGAAAGAGGATCATGAAGCATATAAGGAAAAACTTGAAGATGAAGAATTGCAGCAGTTTCTTGCAAGTCTTGGAAAGGACCATCAAGACAATACTACTCAAGTTGAAGGAATCAATTCATCTCCTCCATGCAGCAATCAAGTTGAAACCTCTACTACGCTGAGACAAAAAGAAGAAGCTTTGCTTTCTAGTGAAATTCATGAAGAAAACATCAATGATTCATCAAGTATGGGTAATTCGGTTATTGAAAAAGATGAATCGGAAAATACATATGTTGAATCTATCGAATCAGAAGAAGCAAGCTTCGTTGATCAAGAGCATGGCAAGCTTAGCAAAACTGACATGCTTGACTTTTCTGGATGTGAAGGAGATTACATGTTTCCCTATGGGTTTCGTGCCAAAGAATTTGTGAACATCAACAACAACAAGATATAGCCGAACAATGTTCGGTTGACAAAGAGCATCAAAGTGAAGAGGCACAAAATCCAGAAAAGGAAGAAGACAAGGAGTTGGAGAATTCTCTAGAGGCCGAGCAAGATATTGTTCAGGACATCCGACCATCATACGCTCCCAAGGTATTCAAAAAGGTACATCCAGCAGATAATTTATTTATATTTCGATTTGGTCAAAACTATATCGTTGATGCATTTATTAGCAAGATTATTATCAGAAACATTGAAAGACCAATCATGAAATTTAAATTATTTGTTAGCAATATAATTGTCACAAAACATATCGGTCAACATATTTGCCATTTAGAGAGACCGCTAGTAACAAATTATTACAACCAAAGTTTTCCCCATTGTTTCATTTGCATTTTATATCTACATGGGAAGCTTGTTTATTTCATACTTGGCTAACATTTGGCCTCAAGTGAGACATATGTGTTTTAATCTGTTTAGTTTTAGAAACCTAAAGCCAAGGTTATTGTCTCTTGAGAAAGCCGATGCTAGTATAACTTTGTATTCAAATACATCGGAAGAGAAGTGCAAAAAACAATGCATAGCTGAATTGGTTGATGTGAAATCTGAACAATTCAGTTTCTCAATTCCAAAACCGTTCTCACAACGAGATCGGTTAGAAGATGAAAGGTGTACCTTAAGTTTGAGTATGTGTGATCATATATTTGATATGCTATTAAAAATCGATTATGTTAGAATTCTTGATCACAATACTGAGCCATCATTACAAGGATGAATATATTGCAAGTTGCATGATTCGTTCGATCATAGTATAGAGAGTTGCAACATGTTTCATCAAATATTACAATCGGCTGTTAATAAAGGCCGATTGAAATTTGTTGAAACACAAATTGATGAGGAATCTATTTTGATTGGTCTTGATGGCCAAAGGACATTGCATCGGCTGCCTATAGCCGATTCATACGATGAGGAGCAGGTACACACCGAGGATGATGGGATCAAGCTTTCAAGCAAAGATATTATGGAAGAGCATATTGCAAATGTTCTTGAAGGCGGGAGTTCGAATGAAGCTACAATGAAGACATCAAGCACTGGGGGGCAACAAAAAAATTCGAAGATCGACGCGTGCAAAGCTGAAAAAGACAAAGGCCGCAATAAGAACAATGGTAGCAAACCAAAAGTCACTTCCGCATAGTTGCTGGAAAAATATAAAAAAGAGAGTGAAGAAAAAAGTTCTTATTGGCCAAGTAGTGCAAAAGCATCAAGATCACCCCCAAGGCAAAGTTCTAAAGACATGGATTGGCGAAAGGAGAAATTCAATGCAACAAATTCGTCTCCTCCTTTTGGGCCACCAATGCCAATGTCAGGGATACCTCCATATGCTAATTTTTATTCATATCCATCATGGGAAAGGTATGTTTCATGCGCACGTTATACATCTAATTCTAGATCATCTCACCCAAATTATGCAGCTCCAAGAAGGTCAATTGATCAGCAGTCACATGTCAAAGACCGTTTTAATAGAAAAAAATCGGTCCGGAGTTCATGGGTAAAGAAGGAGGTGGTCAAGCAAGTACGCCGAATCAAAAAAGATGGACGCAAGTGTGTTGTTTCAGACTCAACTCAAAATAATGAAAAGCCAGCGGAATTGACATTGGCTACTAAGGGAAAGGAAGTGAAGCGAGTAACTTTCAATGTCCCAATCGTAGAGTCCAAACAATCCAAGTCAAAAGTGCCCAAGATTAATAAATTCATGCCATTGTGTGAAAGAAAACCACAACCGAGATGCCCACTCGGCTTATCACATTGGCAGGAGAGGAAGCTATATCGGTTTAGAGCCGGGGAGCTGAAGAAACGAAACATGGCATGGGTTCTCAAAGTAAACCCTCAAGGCAAGGAAGATGTGTGAAATCCTATCATAAGAAGGGCAGCAAAGGCAAAGAGAAAAAAGAATAAAGCGAACAAGCGATCGGGCCAAACAATTCGGTATCATTATCAAAAAGTTTGGCCAGCACATCATCCATATTATTCTACTTCTCCTTTAATTCCTATGCCATGGAATTCATCCCTAGGTAAGATTGGTTACCCACCATGGTTTTATTTTGATCCTTGGTTGCATCATAATTTTATACATCATGGAAGGGTATTACCAAATCATTATTCATTTGATTAGTTGCAAATTTTTGCTAATTCAAGAGGCCGAACACTTGAAGTACATAATCAGATTTGTTGTTTTGCTTACTTCAGCTATACATACTTTGGTGGATGGGTTATACATGTCCATTGGGGCAAAGATATATGGCCGATATTTATTATATCACCCTAAGATCATTATCCAGTTATGGTCGATGTGGTGTTCTACCATCGTCCTTAGTGTTAGTGAGACTGAGACAGGGTATGCATTCATTAGTAGTTGTGCTTATGCTTATGTGTTGATAATTTGGCTTATAAACCTTTAAAATATATAAAAGGTCAAATTGTCTTTAATTTCATTATTGGCATAGATGCGATCATGATATTGATATTGACCTTGTCTCTATAGTACCATGGGAATTACATTTTGACTCTTCAGTTTTAAAAGCAATATTCAATGCGTTGGTATTGTTTATTTATCTCCTTATGGTACTGTTTTATGAAGTCTCATGCTGCTTAGAATATCTTGCACAAAAAGTCAGGCCGAATTTGCAGTTTTGATATTCGTGCTAGAACTTTTTATTGCTATAGGTTCTACAAATATTGAGGCTTCTAGTGATTCATTGTGAGTAGTGCAACAATGTCTATGGTTTACCAAGGTTTCGACAAATCACTAGTTATTTATATTGATACATGTCTAGATGTGAATTTCATCTTGGATTGATTTTATCATTGCTCATATATCTAGACATGAAAACTGAAGTGCAAATGAGTTGGCTCAACTAATCATTCGGCTATCATATTATTCATAATATAGTCCATATTCCACAAGAGCTGATGCTTTGTTTTGCCAACAGACGTAAGGCCAGATTGGAGACCACCATTTTGTCCACTAATGAAAAATCTAGTGCAGGTAAAGGAGAACAATAAAGGAAATCTAATGTTTATTACATGAAAATCTGAACTAAAGGGTGAACATGACAGTTCAGGTGTTCAAATACTCTTTAAGGTAATGATCTTTGTTGCCTAACGGTTGGTGGTATTCTTCTTGAGCACTTGGATGAAGACTAGACGAGGATCATTGTGGGAGTTATCCAAAGACAATTGTGATATTCAAGATGAAGTGGTTGTTCTCAATGCAAATCATTTGAAGATATTACACCCAAGTGGCAACAAATCTAGACAGAAAATGGTCGATATAGAGTTATCACCATGAGACAACCAGTGGCTGATGGAGTGTTGACATCGTCCTTAGACTAAAAGTGAAGCAAGTTATTTTCTGACACGCAAGCTCTGCAAGAAAACAGAGGGGCATGTGTTGGAACTCGTTTTAGGCTCGTAGCTAATCAAGGAAAATGGCGAGAGACACACACTCGGAAAAGTCCACTACGAGGCATATTAATTATCATCAAAGAGGCACCATATCAAGTCAAGCGATGATCAGGCTTAATAGCCGATTATGCTAGTGTCCAGAGAAGATTCAGAGACTGATATATGGAGGCTTCAACTATGACTTATTGAAGATGACCTCAAATGGAAAATTCAGAACACGAAAGTTGTGCGTCTCGTCGAAACAATCAACTTTGATTTTGAATCATCTCAATCCGAGTTACTATCCGAAAGTTAGAGTCAAAATAGTGCCAAATGCCAAATTGGCACAGACAGAACCAAGTGGTTGCCGGACCAGAGACCTTGTCTCACCTTTGGCGTGGACGGAAGTCCAAAATTCGTCTGAAAACCGCTAGACTAACGTATCTTCTTACGAACAAAATTGAGGTGTTAAGATCAACTCTTCTGAAAAATTAGTAATTATGAAAGTTGTTCAGTTTTTCGAGATGAACAACTTTTATTTTGGAACCATCTTCATTAGAGCAAGTATACGAACTCCAGATTTAAAATACGGCAGAATTGAGTTAAATTCGTTCGGTCGCAATCCGAGTTTGATACGTAAATAAGAGGAAAAGGCAATAAATATCAGGTCATATGAAAAAGTGCAAAACATGACAGTTCTTCGTATTTTCGAGATGAACAACTTTTATTTTTATGACATTTTGATCGGAGCTCGTTTACTGTCTCAAAATAGGTTCAGAAATTACAGGCAAGTTTTTGACCGAACAGTTACGCAAATTTCAAGTTTGCTTGTTCGAGTTGGACCCCAACTAGGGTTTGGACGTGGATCCAGCCTGATTTATTGCACGGAAAGTCCATCCTCTCCTTATATACACGAGGGGTGAACATCGATTGAAACAACATCAATCGAACAAATAAATCTACTACTTTTCTGTGTTCATCTACTCTTTATCCCTCTCCCTTGTATCTTGCTTTTCGTTCTTCATCGTTCTTCAAGATTGGAGGCTGCGAATCCACGAGGTCCTAGGGGCGGTTAGGCCGACCTAGGTCAGCCCATAGCCGCCGCGCAGCCCTGACGGGGTCCCTCCCGGGCGATCGGAGTTTCGGGTCTCAAAAGCACCCGCCGGACTGTCTTGCGTATCGCGCTTCCGACGAGCCTCCCTCGGCGCATGCTGCCGCGCATCACGCTCGGCACCGAGGGTACACGGTGATGTGTTCTTGTGCAAACAGAACCCTGCAAGGTTTTCTCCATCTTCAATACGTAAGTCAGAGAAATGTTGAATCTTCCATCGTACTCTTCCGTAGCCGGACTGGATCCATCCATGCCGGAATCTTTCGATGTGACGGCTCATCTGCCTATGTCATCTAGGGCGACGTAGGCGTAGGTCAGTGATGCCTCGTAAATCACACATGCAGACAACGCAATCATGTCCGATTTTCCCGCGCGAGCCCTAAAAAATGTTGGCGGCGACGGTTGGGACATGGTGAAATTTCTGCGCACGTTCGCGTACACGTCATCTACGCGGCAACCGCCCGATCAAGCTACACGAATCTTGATGCTGGAGATCATCAATAGTAACTGCGGTGGAACTTTTTACTTTTCACCTCATTCTTCCTCGCATCGTATTCTTCCTCCAGCGCGTGCCCCCTCGAGATCTCCGCGCAATCGTCGCAAAAAAACCTTAGCTCCAATCTTCACCAGTCACCTCCAAACCACTCCATGGCCAGCAGCAGCTCTTCCGCTTCCATGGCGGCGTCAGGCGAAGCTTTGGTGAAGCCGGCGAGCTCCGTCGTCGTGCCTCCAGAGGGTTTGGTCATCCCCGTCTCGGCAGTGGTTGAGTCCACAGGCGGCAACCATAATCCAGCGGCGCTGGAGCCGATTGAGGAAGAGCTCGACTCCCACAAGGGTGATTGGCGCAGTTCGTATATCACGGACCGCGATATCAAGGAGCTGATCGCTGAGGGCTACCTCCTCGTGACGGAGGGTCTCTCCTGTCGGGCGGCGCCGGCCGGCAAGGTGACACCTTCTCCCCAAGCCAGAGAAAAGGTGTACCTCAAAGCGCAACTGGTACGCGGCATCTCCCTACCCATCTCTAGCTTCTTCCTCTCCGTCTTGAACCACTATAGAGTACAACCCCAAAACCTTTCCCCCAATAGCATGCTAGCGCTTAGCAATTATGCGGTGCTCTGCGAGGGTTACTTAGGGATAAAGCCTAGGCTAGAACTCTTCGTGTACTTCTTCACCTTCAAGCGTGAGGCCGGAGCTAGCAAGGACAAACTTAGGAACTGTGGCACCATAAGCTTCAAGATCCATCCTGGCCGGCGGTTCCCCGACATCGTCGGCCACGAGTCCTGCAAGAATTGGCAGCATACTTACTTCTATGGCCCAGATATCCCTCTGGTTGGCCGAGAAGTAACGTACCCGGACTTCATTGACGGAGCAGCCGCTGAAGCCTCGACATGGAGATCCCAGGCTTCCCTTCCCTCCGACATCGAAGCTTCCCGCGCTATAAGGCGGATAGAGTGGTTCATAGAGACGGATTTGACCGGCTTGGACCTAGACATGTGCTGGTTCATCAGGCGAATCCAACCTCTGCAGCACCGCGTGATGCTGATGCACGAGTATACCAGCGACAGAAGGGATAGCCTCCGCATCTCCGTGGATAACTTCTCGATCTACTCCATCAAGATACGTCTTAAGGATATCGTCAAGGTGAAGGACAAGCGACATGGCTTCACCATCACCTACGACATGTTCGTAGATGTCAAGTTCTCAAAGGTAATTGTTTTATTTTCCGTGTATGACATATACTCCAGTTCTTCCATCTAGCAAATGTCATCCTTTCTAACCAGGTGGTTCTTCACCTTACAACTTAGCGACATAGATGAGGACAACATGTCTCCTCAAATATATGATCCAAAGATGAAGGAAGTCACCATCGTGTCTGACGACGATGCTCCGTTGGCGCGAAAGCGGAAGAGCTCCACCTCGTCTATTTATCTGTCTTGCTCCTATACTTATGCATTTTGCACGTTTTAGGAAGAAAGCAACGACCAGCCTGAAGAAGACCTCCAAAGAATTGGGGGATTCTAGAACTATTAAGGACATGCTGCATCGTGACACATCTCTCGACATCGCCCCTGTCACTCCCTACGTCAAGCCCTCATCTGCCCCGACAATCTCACAAGATAAGGAGGCATATGGCCCTTCTGCCATGGATGTGGAATCAGGTGCCTCTACCGAGGTCGCTGTTGTCGGCGAGCAGGCGACGTAGGAGAGTGCCGACCACCAAATGGCTGAAGCTCCAGCTAAGGATGCCATCGGTGGTGGTAAGGCGGTGATGGAAGGAGGTACTTCCGCCGAAGGCGGCGTCCTCGCCCCCAGAAACCTATAGAGTTTCCGAAGATAGTCTACCCGACAATTACGCCGAGTAGCACTACTCTGGTTCCTGGTGCGGCGCCGACATCTTCGACGTGCGGTCTTGAGGAGCTCCTCTGTCAAGCAGAAATCTTGCAAGGAAATAGCGTATCCTTTGGCAAGCTGCTGGCCAAGAGCGCTACGAAACTCAAGATCATTGCACTTGTAAGTTTTATTTGCCTTTTGCATTTCATATGAATATCCCACTGTAGCCCCCGAGGATGTAGACGGAAAACCATAGGTCTTTGAGTCTAGATGCTCTAAGAGTGACTAAGCTAGAAAACTTCTCACTGTAGCCCTCAAGCATATAGGTGGAATGAATTATTCCGACTAGATGCTTTAAGAGTATCATACGCAGTGTTTATAAATTTCAATACTGTAGCCCCCAAGGCTCTAGTTGTAACTAAATTAGTTCCTACTAGATTCTTAAAGAAAAGCTAAGCATATATTCGAGTTAAAAACTTTATACTATAGCCCCCAAGCTTCTAATCGAGAACGGAATTAGTTCCGACTAGATGCTTAAATAAAAGCTAAGCATATTGCTAAGTCAAAAACTCTCGCTATAGCCCCCGAGCGTCTAGGTGGAAAATTTCAGGCTAGATGCTCCAAGCAGACCAAACAACGTTTAACTTTTTTCCTTTTTTCCACATAATGAGAATGCTCGGAGGGGCATGGCCAACGACAAGTACCAAAATATGCGCACAGACTTGGAAGCTGAAAACATTAAAACTGCCTTCATGAAGGAACAGATCACCAAGAGCAAGCGTCTGTTTTCTTTTTTCGCATTCCGACTTGGTTTTGAGCCCATATTCTCCGAGTACCCACTGTGTACTTTGATTTCTTCGACTTGTATAATATGTTGCCAAGGCCAAGGATATTGTCGACCAATCCAAGCATATTCAGCAGCTGGATAGTGAGAAAAAATCCTCAAGGAGGAGAGGAAGGACATGCTGAAGATGCACAAGGAATCCATGAAAGTCCTGCAGGACTCCGCCACCGAGGAGATCAACCGCTTGAAGGAGGAGATCTCGATCTTAAGAGATCAAAAGAAAGCTTCCGATGAGCAGAATCAACGGCATCATGAGGCGTACAAGCTTATCCAACAAGAACGGGACTCCTTGGCGGATACCCTCTGGAAAGCTGAGGCCAGCATCTTCAGTAAGTTTTCTCTATCTTGGATTTCTATAGTTTGGATACACTGAATTTTTGAACTCATGTGTTCCTTGTCGGAATTTGCAGATCCTATGGGTTTAACCCATTCGCCTCCTCTGGCCAAGGAATGCATGGTTCTTGCCATCGCGAAAGAAAAAGAGATCGCCAAGCCCCTCCAGATCAACATTAAGGCATCAGACTCTATGGCGAAGTACTCGGAGATCCTGCGCCGAGCCCCGGAGCGTATCATAAGCTAGAAAGCTTCATGTGCATGGGCTGCTGCAAGGATGGCGTTTTCAATGGTGAAGGCACACTACGAAGATGCCGACATCGACACGGTGACCTCTGGCATTCCTGACGTGGATGACGATGGCAAGGCGATTCACCATGAATCCATCTTGTCGTCACTCACGGTCTATGGCACCAGAGTTTCCGAGTTAGTCGACGTAAATGTCTTCGTGAGGAATATCATCGATGACGGCAACCAAAGATCCTCCGAGTCCCTTCACACAGCCGACATCGAGGGCGGTTCTCCTGATGCCGATGATGCTGCTTCCAAGTCGCCTGCGCCAAAGGAGTGAAAAACAACTTGTAATATTTGTTTCACCTTTGTTGCATATGCAGAAAAAACTTTGTATTAACTTAAGGCGGAAAACAATTTTGTACATCCTGCTACTTAAGAACCAGTTTCCAGCATGTATATATTTTTTAAGCAAGTGCTGTCTTATCCATTACTTTGGTTCTTATGCTTTAATTTTCGTGAGTAGGAAGACTCGTTGTCGGAACCATGCGCTCAAGTGATGATGCCCAATGGCATCGTCAATAACCTAAGCACAAAATCGCCGACAATAATTGCCAAAAGTCACTACTCCAGAATCCACATAAAAACGACAAAGAATGTGTAGACCATAAAATTTAAGCTAACACCCGTAGGCGGAATTTTCAAAGGTGCAAACTTGTGCATAAAGGTTTTACATGATCCAAAAATGAACACTAAAGGAGGTAAAAGACTCAGAAATATGAGTGAACCAGAGAGCTTTATTTCATTGATCATATAAGAGATATACAAATAGATAAAAAATGCTAAGTGTAAAAAGGACGTATATGTGCTATGTTCCATGGCCGATCAAGCTACGGGTAGTCATCATTCGGGTCACGTCGCTTACGCTTATGATCCTCGTTGGGTCTATCCTTCAGTTCACGATTGTCAACGAGGTAGTAAGACCCAATGAGTAGCGCCTTGCTTATGATGAATGGTCCTTCCCATGGTGGGGATAACTTGTGTGACTTCTTCTGCTTAAGTCGGATTACCAAATCCCCCTCTTTAAACGAGCGATGCCGAACACGGCGACTATGGTAGTTGCATAGCTTCTGCTGTAGATGGCGGATCTTTGGCATGCCAAAACACGCTCCTCCTCGAGAAGGTCCACATCAAGGCGTCTGAATTCGTCAGCATCATCTTCGTCATAGGCGGCGACTCTTGGTGCATCGTGAAGTATGTCGGAAGGTAGGATGGCTTCTGCTCCATATACCATGAAGTAAGGGGTGTAGCCGGTGGATCTGTTGGGTGTAGTTCATAAACTCCACAACACAGATGGCAATTCTTCCGCCCAGGCTCCAGCTGCTCTATGTAGCGATGCCTCAAGACGTGGCTTGATTCCCTGCAGAATTAATCCATTGGCTCGCTCAACCTGACCATTGGATTGTGGATGTGCCATAGATGCAAGGTCAAGTCGGATGCCTTTCTCCCAATAATAATCCTCCACGTCTCTGAGTGACAAGTTGCTGCCATTGTCGGTGATAATGCTATGTGGGAGACCAAATCTCCCCACTAAATCCCGGTCAAACCTTAGGGCAGTTGCCCCATCAAGCTTTCTAATGGGTTTAGCTTCTATCCATTTAGTGAATTTATTAACTTCTACGAGGATATGTGTAATCCCACATGGTGCCATTTGTAACGGTCCCACCATGTCTAGCCCCCAGAGTGCAAAAACGACCAAGTTATTGGTATTGTTCGGAATTCTTCAGCAGGAACGTGTGCAACTGTCGGGCATAATACTGGCATCTCATGCATGTCTCAACCAGCTTGTCGGCGTCTGCCTTCGCGGTCAACCAGTAGAATCCTTGCCGGAAAGCTTTCGCGACCAATGATCGAGGAGCGGCGTGATGCCCGCAATCTCCGAGATGGATTTCGCGCAGGATTTCCATACCTTCTAGATGGGAAACAAACTTTAGGTATACACCAGTAGTTCTCCTTTTGTAGAGTTGTCCATTGATTATGGTATAACCCTTTGCTCGTCATACTATTTGCCGTCTTTCGACCTCGTCGTCGGGCAAAGTTCCGTGTTCGAGATATTCCATGAACGCTTTTGTCCAAGCCGTAGGGACCTTTCCCACCATGTTGACGAAAGAGTCAGCTCTATCTGGGTTGTCGATGTCGGCTAACTTCATAGATGGTGTGCATAGATGCTCTAGGAAAACTCCTAGCGGAATTCGTTTGCGCCTTGATCCAAGCTTAGACAGCAGATCAGCCGCCTCTTTTTGCTCCCTAGGTACATACTTGACTCCGTAGCCCAAGAAGCTCTTGGCTATCTCGTCTACTTCGTCACGATATTGCCGCCATCATAGGGTTCCGCGCATTCCATTTGCGAGCCACTAGCTAGGCAACCAAGTCGGAATCCCCACAGCATACCATGCGCTTGATGCCAATATCCTTGGCTACACATAGTCCATGAATGAATACTTCATACTCCGCCATGTTGTTTGTAGCCTCGAAGTGGATCTGCAAAATGTAGTGTAGCTTGTCTCCTATTGGTGACTGTAGCAATACACCAGCCCCCGAGCCGTTGAGAAGCTTTGATCCGTCAAAGTGCATCACCCAGTACTCTGGTTCCGACAATGGAGTAGCATCTGGCATCTCTGTCCAATCTGCAGCAAAATTCGCCAAGGCATGTGACTTGATAGCGTCGCGTCTCTTGTAGGTGATCTCGAAGGTGCCAAGTTCAACGCCCCACTCCGTGACCCTTCCTGTAGCGTCGCTGTTATTGATGATGTCAGACAGTGCAGTCTTGCTCACCACTGTGATTGCGTGCTCCTGAAAGTAATGCCTCAGCTTCCGAGAAGCAAGGGATACTCCATAGGCTATCTTCTGGTAGTGCGGGTAACACTGCTTGGACTCCGTCAAGACCTCTCTTATGTAGTAAACTGGTTGCTGAACTCCGTGCTCATAGCCTGGTTCCTTCCGCTCTACCACAACGATGATGCTGATTACCCGGTTGGTTGTCGCCATGTAAATTAACAGGGGCTCGCCAGGCTCGGGCGCTTCAAGGATGGGCGCTGAGGAAAGAATCTCCTTGAGATGCTTCAATGCTACATCTGCTTCGTCCGTCCACGTGAATTTGTCCGCCTTCTTCAGCAACTTGTACAGCGGCAGAGCCTTCTCTCCAAGTCGGCTGACGAACTGACTAACTGCTGCAACACAACCTGTTAGTAGTTGAATGTCCTTTAGACATGTCGGACGGTTTATGTTTAAGATGGCCTTGATTTTCTCTGGGTTGACCTCGATTCCGCGCTAGGAAACGATGAATCCCAACAATTTGCCTGCTGGAACCCCGAAGACGCACTTCTTAGGGTTAAGCATCATGTTGTATTTTCAAAGATTATCAAAGGTTTCTTTTAAGGCGGAGATTAAGTCATTTGAATTTTTAGAAATCACCGAGATATCGTCCACATAATCATGAACGTTCCAACCAATTTGGTCGTGAAGGCAGCATTGCATTGTCCGCTGGTACGTAGCACCTGCGTTTTTCATCCCAAAGGGCATCGTAACATAGCAAAACGTGCCGCAGCGAGTAGTGAACGAAGTGGCCAATTGGTCCAACTTCATCATCTTGATCTGGTGGTATCCTGAGTATGCATCGACAAAACACAAATTTTCCGAGCCAGCTATCGAGTCAATGACTTGGTCAATGCGAGGAAAAGCAAACGGATATTTGGGACATGCTTTGTTCAAGCTGGTGTAATCAACGCACATTCTTAATTCATTGGTTCCCTTTTTGGGGACAAGTACAGGATTGGCCACCCATTGGGTGTGAAGGACTTCTCGAATAAATCTAGTAAGTAACCTAGATATCTCTTTGCCAATGGCGCGTCTCTTCTCATCTCCAAAGCGTCGTAGAGGTTGCTTCACTGGTTTGGATTTTGGATCAATATTTAAGCTGTGCACAGCAAGTTCTCTAGGTACACCTTTCATGTCGGCAGGTTGCCAGGCAAAGATGTCCCTGTTCTCACGGAGGAACTCGACGAGCGCGCTTTCCTATTTGGGATCAAGGTTCGTCCCAATGGCGGTGACCTTGGAGGAATCGCCTACCACAAGTTCCACCGGCTTGGTATCGATGGCGGCCTTGAACGCAGGAGCGGAGTCGGAGATCTGTTTCTTCGACGCGGGCATCTCTTGGTCATCGACCTTGCTTTGGATCTCTTCGAATTATTCGCTGTAGAGGACAGCTTCCGCGAATGCTTCTTCATTAATCTTGCAGTCCCTTGCCTTGGTAAAGCTTCCGGATACGGTGATGACATCGTTTGGTTCGGGTATCTTGAGTTTGTTGGAGACGAAGAATGGCTTGGCCATGAACGTGTGGAATATGTCGCGGCCGAATATGACGTGGTACACGCTCTTGAAGGGGACCACCTCAAAGGTCATGCGCTCTTGGCGGTAATTATTAACATCGCCAAAGGCAAACTGAAGTGTAATGCACCCAAGGGACCGAGCCTCCTGACCAGGAACTACGCCATGGAAGATGGTGTTGGTCCGCCTTAGGTTTGCCTCCGTCAAGTTCATCTTCTGTAGTGTATCCAGGTACATGATGTTGATGCTGCTTCCACTATCCACCATACACTTGGTGAACTCCACGCCGTAAATCAAAGGATTGATGACCATGGCGTATTGGTTCTCCATAGGGATAAGGTCTGGGTGGTCCGTCCTATCCCAACTAATTGGAACCTCCGACCAGTGCAGGTACTGGGGAACTGGGGGTAGATAGCCATCAGGATCCTCAGGGAGGTCTTCGGTTGTCGGACGGTGGGGGTGCCAAGGAAAGTGTGATAGACTGGCGCCTTCTTCATGAAGGGGTTCTTTCCCTTGTCGTCACTATTGGCGGCGTGCTTGGGGTCAACATCCTCGTCCATCTCACTTGAATCCTTGAATTCCTCTTCCTTCTTCTTCCCCTTGCCCTTGCCTCGTGGTGTGTTCTTCCGACTTTGCTTGTAGCTGGACTCCGGGTCTTCCTTAAGGTCGTTGACGAACTTGAAGTGTCGATTGGTATGGGTGTCCTTGATGTTGACATCGAAGTGTACGAGGCACGGCATATCACGGTACTCCTCGTAGGTTTCGGGAACACGTAGCGGCCCCGAGGTAGTTTCACTTCCTCGTTGCTGCCCACGACCAGCTCCCCGTCCTCGGCCACGTTGTCCGCCATCACCTCGTACTGCGGAAGTCATAGTGACCATGTCGGTAGATTGCTTTTCTTCTGGAGCAGTTTTCCGCTTTGTACTGTTGTTCCTCCGAGCTTGGGTTGGAACGGCCGTTGTCGGTAGGGAGCCGTGAGCATCGTCATCGGCAGCTGCGAACTCACTATCCAACTGAATCATCTAGTTCAAGTCAAGCTGGTGATTGTCCTGCAAGCGCTTCAGCTTATGTCGGAGCAACATGCCCCTTTCCAACCCATCGATGAAGGCGACCATGGCGGTCTGAGCATGCACTCCTGCGCAGGAATTCTTCATGTCCAGCCAGCGGGAGAGGTAGGCGCGTGATGTATCGTCTTTCTCTTGCACGCACCGCTGTAGATCGCCTACAGTGCAGGGACGCTTGTATGTACCCTCAAAGTTCTTGGCAAACGCTTCTTGCATGTCCAACCAATTGTAGATTGATTTCTCCGGTAAGTCGTCGATCCATTGACGGGTCGTGCCCGCCATCATTAATGGGAGGTACTTAACGACGACGTTGGGGTTTCCTCCGGCAATCTCCACCACGTTGTCGTAGTCCTGCAACCATGTGGCTGGCTTGGCGGTGCCGTCATAAGGCTTGATGTTCTTGTCGATCCGGAAACCTTTGGGGTAAGTTGCAGACCGTATTGCAGGTCCAAAGCAACGTGGTCCCAGGTATGGTCCTTCCCGGGCCTCGTGGATCTTATCGATCCGCGAATTTGCATCGTATGGCTCCGAGTTCTTCTTCTTCTTGTCAACAGGGGATGGGCTGCGTGAACGACGCGGGCCTCCTCCGCCATGGTGACTGCTAGGTCGTGACGAAGGCGGAGGTGGCGGTGGGTTAGCCTTCTTGTTGTTACCCTCCTGCGACGCCTCACGCCTGTCATGGTTGCTTGTCGGACGCGGAGGGTCATGGCGCGACCTGCTCTCCATCATGACGGGTGTTCTCCGTCTTGTTGCGGATGATGATGCCGCACTGCCTTGGCGGGGGCATATCCGTATGATGGTGAGCTTTGGGATCTTCGAGATGTCGGGGGGATCGGGGCGGTGGCGATGGGCGATGAGGTCGGGCCTTTTCTCCGTTGTCGGAGGATATGGGGATATCATCCTTAATGTTGCGCGCATTCCTCCGTCTTTGTTCTGATGAACCCATCTGGGTCCCGACATCAAGAGGAGATGTGGCCCTTGGCGGCTTATACTGGCTAGACTGGCAAAGCGCTGGATCGGACTCAAGCCTATGAGAGGTGGCCTTTTGCTGCTTGCCTTCACTGTCATTGTATGGCTTGGCCTGTGCCGGATTCGAGGGAGCCCATCCTATGTTTCGCCGTACACCAGGATCGTTGATGACGCAAGCCGGAGCTTTCTTGGCCTTCTGCTGCTGCAGCAGAGTCCTGTACTCGGCCTCCATTGCTCTAGCCTTCTCTACGGACTTCTACGCATTGACTAGATCGCGATCCAGCTTAGCGCCTTGCTCCGCGATGGCCTGCGCTTCCTCCAGCAGCTGCTAGCGCTTCTCGTCGAGCTAAGTCACGTTCCGGATATGTGCTACGGTCAGTGGATCAACGAAGAGATTTTCGTACATCACTCTATCAGCCGGAGTAACTTGGGCAGCAGCAGACGTAGATGCAAGAGGCGACAAGTTTGCGGTGTTGTTGTTGCTCGAGCCGGTGCCGAGTTCCTGTTGCTGCTACACTGGGTTAGGCAGAGGAGGCATGGCCTTTGCGCGATCATCGTCATAAGCAATAAGTGGCCCCTTCCCCTTTTCCAGCGCTATAGGCGGAGCTCGTCCGGGTTGATCTTCATCCATCGTCGTCCCAATGGTGACGAACACCTCTCGAGACGTGATGGCATTGTTGGCTTCCTCATCGCGCGTGTACTCCTCCTCCATCTCCTGCATTGCGGAGTCTAGCTCTTCTGGACTGAAATCTATCTCCTCTGAATCTGAACTGAAGTCAGCATAAAGAGCGTCAACAACAGAATCAGAGGGTGCCAGGACTTCCTCGATGACGGGCGGTGGAGGTGCAAAAGAAGCGACGATGACTGGAGGTGGCGGCGCAGCTACGACGATGGCGGCCGGAGGCGGTGGTGGTGGTGGCTGAATCAGAGGGGCTCCGTTAATGAGCGCAAGCGCTTTCTGAGCCGCTGCTTCAGCCTCCGCGTAGTTATTGACGGTGTTCACCATGCCTTCAAAGGTAAGGCGTCCTGACGCCTGCTGCCGTCTTAGAGAATGTCGGAGAAGTGTGCCATGTTCCAGTCCTTCCACAAAGTTATACATAGAATCATCATAGGGGTAGTGGGCCAGATCGGCTCGTATGCGGAGCCACCTAGCTAGGTAATCGTGGGGGTTTTCGCCTTCTCTATGAACGCAACACGCCAGATCGAAGATGATAACCACGCCTACAAACTTGGATCTATGTTGTCCAGACGCACGGGCGAAGCCGACGGACTTGCATCGATCTTCCACCATTTTATCCTACACAGGGGTGGTTTGGGTGGTCCTTGAATTTTTCCGATCTTTGCCGGCAAACTCTGAAGAGAGATCTGACATCGATCCTTCCGCGGACGTGTCCTGCCCGTAGGCGGTCTGTGCGGGCCTTGATGCTCCTCCGACTCCAAGGGAACTAGTGCCCGAGTCGGTTTCGCCAATGAAGAGGTGGATGTCTCCGATAGGAACGATCGAGCACCGCGTAGGGTTCGTCTTCGCCAGGATTCAGAACTCGTCGGGAGGGACGATCAGAACGTTGCAGGAAAAGAGAACATGACCGATGGCCAAGGTTTCGCCGATTCTCGTGAAGATCTTTGTCCTTGCCCACTAAAGAGCCTGAAGCGCCGCTTGCCCCACGGTGGGCGCCAACTGTCGTGGTATTGCCGACGAGTGCGCCATGGAGGGTTCCTCACAGTGCATGTTTAGAGACGTGGGGGAAGGCAGACGGTTGACGGGTACAAGGTAACACAGCTTACCCAGGTTCAGATCCCACGACGGTGGCGAAATCCTACTCCTGCTATAAATCACTATAAGGGCAATACGCCGAGTTACAGAGATAGGTTCGCTGTGCGAGGTTGTATGAATCGATGCCCTAAAGACTCCCATAGGCTCGACTTATATAGTTGCCGGGTCCTAGGGTTACAGGGAAAAGTCCTAGCCGGACAGCTTACAGAGTCCTACACTGTCTATTACTAGTCTTGTATGGCGTGTACTCCAAGACTCCGGGTACGTCGGTGACTCCAACCGTAGCCTTCCTTTATCCGGCATGGGCCTCCCTTCTGGATCCATCTAACTGGGCCGCCTAGCAGGCCATAGGCCATGCTACCAATTGTGGGCCACCCGGGTTATCCGGATAGGAGACGTTCTATGAGGATACCCACGTAGCATATTCCCAACACCCTCACCCTGCCCCTCACCCCCACCCCCCCACACACACACACATAATCCTCACCTGCAGCTGGCAAGCCCTGCAGAAAGCCCTAGATCTAACCTTCACCACCTTACCCTAAAGCTTCTTCTTCGCCACTGTCGTCCATTGCTCGGAGCAACCCCTGTTCTTCTTCAACATGCACCGCCAGGAATCTGCTTCTTCGCTGCTGTCATCCAGTACTCGAAGCAACCCCTATTCTTCTTCACCTTCGTCCACAAGCACCACAACTGCAGCACCCTTGGAACCTCGACATAACCACCCAGGATGCGCAGGATGCCTAGACGTCGTCCCGACCCAGCTAACTAGATCTCCTTCGATTTTTGTCTAATAAATATGGAGCAGTTAACTGTATTTTTTATTGAACCTACTTTTGTAGTAACTTACAAGTGTTATACTTGTTATCCGTATCTTCCCAAATAAACTCTTTGTAGTCATGTTTAACTGTAAGGCGTTGAACTATGATTTTGGTTGTCACAGTGAAATATGAGCCAACAAACGGTGAACACATTTGTTTCCTTTATCTCCTTTATTAAAGTTCTTGCCCATAAGTGATTCCATTATAATTTCTGTCTGTTTTGGCGTAGGCTATGGCACTCACTGTTATTTCCTGCATGATGTTGTTCTCTTATCTATGAGGTACACGTTTACATTAGTTATACTGCTTCCAGTAATAGGTTGGGTTTATTTTCTTCTGCTTACCCCATGATCCCTAATAGTTTGCTATTGTTACGCAATGAACAGGTGTAGTTTACACTAGAAATCATAAAATGAAGGGCCACTATAATCTAGTAAGTATCTATTCCTTTCCTATCACTTCATGCTAACACCTATCAGACTGGAACCTTTTTGTGTTTACTATGCGCTGCACCTTTATGCAGAGGCCCAAAACTGAAGTACGGAGATCACCAGTCCAATTACATGATGCAGTGGACATTGTCAATGAACATACCTGTAACCAGATAAGAAACCATGAGCCTCTACATAGAGATACTATATGCACCCCTCCCCCCTATTTTTAAGGTTTAAGTCCCCTCGTTTTAGGCCATTTAGTCTAGTTCAATTTTATTTTTGTCAGAGGCACTAGGATGATTAGAACAAGGCCAAATTTGCAACAGAATCCAATATAATAGAAAGAGAAGGATGACAATAAACCATTAACTTCAAATCTGACTCTGGTATCTGCCACTTATCTGGCTATTTTAATACGAGGCACACAATAGTTCAATTGGTATTTGGGCAAACAATAAAAAAATTTAAATCTGAATGTTTATGAATCAAACTATTTGATATATTGTTTCACCATTTCTCTAAAATGATCTGGATAGTCTATAAGAGGAATAGTATTGTTCTATTTGTAATTTGACTGAGTTACTATAGTTGTTTGTCGATGATTACAACAATTCCTCCTACCTAAGATTCAAATGCAACTGCACATTGACTAGGCTTGTTAATATCAACCACAATGGTTAAATGCAACTGCACATTGACAGTTGCACACGATCTCATCCCTCTATGAAGTCGAGGATTCCAGTAATTCCAGAAGATGGAGATTTATGAGCCCCTCCTGCTAATAGTTGACTGATTTGAAATTCTTTGGTTTTTCTTTTCCTTGGTATTGATGATATAGAACATTTATTTTTGTTTCAGGTTTCAAATATAAATATGAAGGAAGAACATAAAACAACCACTTAAAATGCATATCTCTTTGCATAGAGCAGCTGTGCCATTGCGTATTTCTCACGTAGGTATATGATGTCGACTGATCCATACATTCCAGCAGAAAGTTTTTTTGGATATGCACTCCGAGATGCTCTTGATGTAGTTGGACAGGAAGCCAACAGAAGACATGCAGTAGTCTCCATAGCATGGAATGAGTTACGTGAGTTGAATAATAGGCAAGCTTTGATGGAGAAACTACTCAATAATCTCATCAGCGAGTCCTATGGTAATCCTATTGTTATATTGATGCGATGCAAGCTTCCTAAAAGGAACATTTTTTAAACCGATATTATATTTGTCTATCAGTTGCGTTGTACTACGATGATGCTATTTGAGCTAAGTATTTTTTTGGACTATAATAATTTACTATTTTTACAGTTATAAGTTTTTCTTCCACACTTCCAGAATTCTTTTAGTACTGTAGATAATCTAGTACTAGGAATACTCCCCTAATTTGCGCAGTTTTGTACCAGGCCTTGATGGTCCACCAATCAACAGTGATGGACCTTTCGTGCCTCCATGTGTTAGCGGGCTATTTAACATGTACACTTTAAAGAATAAAAGTCTAGAATAGTTAATTGTCGTAATAGTAAATGGCCAGAACAGTAAAGGATGAAATAGTAAAATACCAAAATAGTAGAAGGACGAAACAGTAAAAGTCCAGAATAGTAAAGGGCCAAAACAGTAAAGGGCCAGAATAGTAAAAGGCCAGAACAGTAAAAAGCTAGAAAAGTAAAAGTCCAGACCTGTAAAAGGCAAGAACAGTAAAAGGCCAAAATAGTAACGGTCTGACTATAACGGACCGCTAATGGGCATAAACTGGGCTTCTTTAGGATGGAACGATAACATGCCTGAAAGCTTATGGGACATAGCGGGCTATATAAATGGGCCCATTTCAAACAGTGTAGGACTATACAGTAACGGGCCAAAAGCGGGTTATCCAAAGGGGCCATTTTCAAATAGGACTAGTCGAACGAGTAACCAGCCCGATCTCTTACGAGCCTCACAAATGGGCCAATTTCAAACAGTGCAGGTTGAAACAGTAACGGGCCAGAGACATTACGGGCCGACGAGGGCAGCACCGATGGGCCCATTTCAAACAGTGCCAGACAAAATAGTGATGGGCCATGATACTATTGGGCTCTCTTAATGGGCTACCCACTTAATAATAATCCGGCCTTGGCTGGGCCTAGCTTCTACCATGGTTTCATTGATAGTTAACAGCGCTAACTAGCCATTAATGGTGTTTGCCAAGTGGAAGTTTGCATGATTTTAGTAGTTAACGCGGCTGGTGAACATATTTATGACAGATCGACTTTTCGTGGCCGAAGGGTGCGATCCGCAACGGTCGAAAAAGCCGTGGTAGAATCATTTGTGACAGGGCTTATACCACAAAGGGCATCCGTCATAGAAGGCTTTTCAACCACGAAAAATGGACCTTCAACCACGAAAATCATCCGTTTTAAAAGGACAGTTTTCTTGTAGTGCTTGTAGAAAAACAAACTTAATGACTTGATCTTATGCTATGCTTAATATGGGTGTGTGTCCATCACATCATTCTCCTGATTATATGATCTTGGTATTAATAACATCCAATGTCCATGATTAGGAAACCATGATCATATATTAATCAACAATCTATTTTCAACAAGAGGCTTACTAGGGACTCTTTTATGTTTACAAAACATAGAAATATTAATGTTTACAGTTAATAAAGTTATATTATGGGATGTAAACATTTATCATAAACACAAATATATAATAATAACCACTTTATTATTTCCTCTTGGGCATATCTCCAACAGTCTCCCACTTGCACTAGAGTCAATAATCTAGATTACATGGTAATATACCTAAAACCCATGGCATTGTTGTGGTGGTCATGTTTTGCTCTAAGGGGATGTTTAGTCAACGGATCTACCACATTTAGATCTCTATGTATTTTGCCAATATTTATGGACATACCCGCGAATCGAGTGGAAATGTAGCTTGATATGCTTCCGCTTCTTGTGTGACCTTGGCTCTTGTGCATTAGCAATGGCACCCATGTTATCACAATAAATGGCTATCGGGTCCAATGCACTAGGAACCACTCCATGCTCGGTAATGAACTCCTTCATCCATATCGCTTCTTGTGAAGCCTCTAAAGAATCTATGTTTTCTGATTCTGTTGAATATTTCGGAACAACTATTTGCTTAGCACTCCTTCAGCTCACTGCTTCACCATTCAAAATAAATATGTATCCAGACTCTAAATTCGAGTCATCTGGATCGGTGTTCCGACTAGCATCGGTGTAACCGTCTACAACGAGCTCTTTGTCACCTTCATAAGAAAGAACCATATCCTTAGTCCTCTTTAGGTACTTTAGGATATTTTTGACCATTGTCCAATGTTCTGCTTCTGGATCACTTTGATATCTGCTGGTAAAACTAACATCATGTGCGATATTCGGTCTTGTACATAGCATGACATACATGATAGAGCCTATGTACAAGGCATAGGGGATCTTACTCATCCTTTCTCTATTTTATTTTGTAGATGGACCTTGAGTCTTACTCAAGGTCTTCCCTGGAAACATGGGCAAGAACCCTTTCTTGCTTTATTCCATTCTAAACCTGTTTAGAACCTTGTCCAAGTATATACTTTATGAAAGCTCTATTAATAGTCTTGATCTATCTCTATAAATCTTGATGATTAAGATGTATGTTGCTTCACCAAGATCTTTCATTGAAAAACTATTATTCAAATATCCTTTGACACTTTCAAAAAGATATATATCATTCCCAATCAACAATATTTCATCCACGTATAGTATTAGGAATGCTTGAGAGCTCCCAATCACTTTATTGTAAATGCAAGCTTCTCCAAAAGTTTGTATAAATCCAAAGTTTTTGATCACCTTATCAAAACGTTAACTCCAGCTCCGGGATACTTTCTTCAGTCCATAAATGAACCGCTGAAGTTCGCATACCTTGCCAGCATCTTTAGTATCGACAAAACCCTTGGGTTGTACCATATACAATTCGTCCTCAATGACACCATTATGGAATGATGTTTTGACATCCATCTGCCAAATCTCGTAAACAAAAAATGCAGCGATTGCTAACAAAATCCTCACAGACTTTAGCTTCGCTACCGGTGAGTAAATACCATCATAGTCAACACCTTGAATTTTTCGGAACCCTTTCGCGACAATTCGAGATTTCTATACATTAACATTACCATTAGCATATGTTTTCTTTTTGAAAATAATTTGTTCTCGACTGCCTTGAGGCCATCAGGTAAGTCCACCAAAGTCCACAGTTGGTTTTCGTAAATGGATCCAATCTCTAATTTCATGGCTTCTTGCCATTTGTTGGAATCTGGGCGCATCATTGCTTCTTCATACGTCGCAGGTTCGTCAGTGTTGTCCAACAACATGACATTCAAGACAGGGTCATACCAATCAAGAGTGGTATGAACCCTTGTTGACCTGCAAGGTTTAGTACCTACTTCATTCAAAGTTTCATGATCAACATAATTAGCTTCCTCTATTATTGGTGTAGGCGGCATAGGAACATCTTCCGGTGTTGGCTACTCTCAAATCCGAGATAAGGTTCGACAACCTCATCGAGTTCAACTTTCCTTCCAGTCACTTCTTTCGAGAGAAACTCCTTCTCAAGCAAGGATCCATTCTTGGCAAAGAAAACTTTACCTTCGGATCTATGATAAAAGGTATACCCAATTTTTTCTTTAGGATATCATATGAATATGCATTTTTCCACTTTGCGTTCAAGCTTTTCAGGCTGTAACTTCTTTACATAAGCTTCGCAACCCCAAACTTTAAGGAACGACAACTTAGGTTTCTTACCAAACCATAATTCATAAGGTGTCATTTCAAAGGATTTAGATGGTGCCCTATTTAAAGTGAATGCGCTTGTCTCTAATGCATAACCCCAAAACGATAGACATTATAGAACGAATCATATCTAAGAGAGTTTATTACGATGTTCGGACATACCATTGCGTTTTGGTGTTCCTGGCGGTGTCAACTCTGAAAGTATTCCACATTTATTTAAATGCATGCCAAACTCGTAACTTAGATATTCTCCTCCGCGATCAGATCGTACAAACTTAATCTTCTTTTTATTTTGATTTTATAATTCACTTTAGAATTCCTTAAACTTCTCGAATGTTTTGGACTTATGTTTCATAAAGTAGATATATCCACATCTACGCAAATCATCCGTGAAAGTAAGAACATAATGATATCAACCGCGCGACGCTACACTCATTGGACGACACACATCAGTATGTATTATTTCCAATAAGTCCGTAGCCTGCTCCATTATCCCAAAGAATGGAGTCTTAGTCATTTTCCCATTAGACATGCTTCGCATCTTTCAAGTGATTCAAGAAGTCCATCAGAATGGAGTTTCTTCATGCACTTCAATCCAATGTGACCAAGACAGTTGTGCCACATGTATGTGGAATTATCATTCAATTTCATTCGTTTAGCATCTATGTTGTGAACATGTGTATCACTACTATCGAGATTCAATAAGAATAAACCATTCAACTCAGGTGCATAACCATAAAAATATATTACTCACATAAATCAAACAACCATTATTATCGAACTTAAATGAGTAACCGCCTCGCAATAAACAATATCCAGATATAGTGTTCATTCCTTAATGTAGAAACCAAATAGCAATTATTTATATTGAAAACTAATATCGTTGATAGATGGAGAGGGAGCATGCCATTTCCAACGCGCATCCTCACCTCGTCTCTCGCCAGTCCTCATTTATTCCGCACCTCCTATTTCGAGTTACAAATATGAGCAACCGAAATAGTATCAAATACCCTGGCACTACTAGGATTACTAGTAAGATACACATCAATAACATGTATGTCAAATATACCTTTCTTCTTGATGTTGCTGTTCTTTAGATTGCCAAGTACTTGGGGTAATTCCGCTTCCAGTGACCACACCATTTTCAACAAAAGCATTCTACATCAGGGCTAGGTCCAGCTTGGGTCTTCTTCTCAAGTGTAGCAATAGATTTGCCTCCCTTCTGAATTTACCCTTCGGCTCACCCTTTTCCTTCATGTCTACTTTGCAGCCACCAAAGTGGCAGCAAGTTCAGTTATCTTGTAATTCAACACAAACTCTTTGTAATTGGGTGGGAGCGACTGCAGAACTCTATCCGTCACAAGATCAACTTGGATGACATATCCTAGTGTCTTGAGACGTTGAACATACTGCATCATCATTATGACGTGATCATTCATAGAGATGTGTTCCTTCATCTTAACACTAAAGAACTCGCTAGAGATCTTATAAATCTCAGCACATATTTGGCCCTCAAACATGGTTTTGAGTTCCTCCACCATTGCAGCATTGCTGCTAAGTTCAAAGCATTCTTGGAGTTCGCGCTCCATCGACATGAGGATTGCATATTTCAGAAGATTGTAGTCATCGCGCTTCGTGTCATACACATTGCGCTCATCCCGAGATGCAGTATTTGCAGGTGGGTCACCTAGAGGTGCATCCAACACATAGGTAAAATTACCAGCATCGAGCACAATCCCCATGTTACGGAACCACTCTGTGAAGTTGCTTCCATTTTATTTCAACTTTTCTTTCTCTAGGAACGCATGAAAAATGATGGTAGGGGTCGCCATGATTTACAACATATTTGTAAAGAGTTTAGACTAAGTTTATGATAGATTGAGTTCAAATTTAATTCTTAAATCAACTAGGTGAAATCCCTCATGTTGTCTTGGTGATTACATGAACCAAATCCACTATACCAAGTCCGATCTTCATGAGAGAAGATGTGGTTTCAAAGGCAAACAATCAACATATTCATCATATCATTCATATGAATCATGCTTTACCTTTCGGTATTCTGTGTTCCGAGACCATGTTTGTGCATGCTAGGATCTTAAAGATTAACCTTAGTATCCTTATGTGCAAATATGTCTTGCACCCGTTGTATGCACACGTAGAATCTATAACACCTGATCATCACGAGATTCTTCGAAATGACGAGTCTTAGCAACTATGCCTACTAGGGAAGAACACTTTATTACTTGATGACCCGATGAAGTCTTGCACCACCAAGTGGAAGCTTAACGACTATCACCCTGGTGTAACAGCCCAAGTTTGTAAGATATGTAACTAGTACCTAAGCATTGCATGCATATGTTTAAATCACTAAAATTTATGCATAAGTTCAAGTGTGTTGAATCAAATGAAAAACCTAAACCCTAGTTTCCCTTCCTCCCGTCTCTTTGAAAAGCATTCAAATGGTTTTGAAATTTTGGAAATAACAAAAATAGTGGAGCCCAAACTGAATAAAAGGGCCCCTCAGTATGTTCTATATTTTGCAAATCCCTCTGTATTTTCAAATGATTTAAAAATAGTAAGTGAAATTGAAAATACAAATAGGAAATAGAAAACAGAAAAAGAAAAGCTTCTTGTAAAAAAATAGAGCCAGAGAGCAAAGCAGGCTGGCCCTTCTCCTCTCTCCCTCTTCCTGCTTCTTAGCGCGCCCGCTTACAGTCCACCAGCAGCCCAACAGAGGCCCAACCGCGTACCGCTTCGCTTCGTCGTCTTCGACGACGACGGCAAGCAGCTGCGTGCCCGCGCCTCCGCCGTCCATCGCCGCCGACCACTGAGATGCTCTGCCGCCCCCAGACACGTGGATAAGACCGCCGCTATGACCTCCTATCAACCCTATCCTCTCACTTCCCCCTTGCGCCTCTCTCGTGCGCGTTCTTCCCCCATGGAGTAACCCTAGACGAGCGTTGTTGTTGTCTCAAGCCGCCCTGAGCCACGCCAGTGAGCCCACGACCTCCGCCTTGTTGCGCTAGTGCTCCTCACAGAAGGAATCGAGCCACCGCGCCGTGAATCATCGCCCTCGACTCTGTCTTCTTTGTCACCGACGACCACCGCCGCCGTGGATTCCCTCTCCTCCGTCCTCCCTAGCCCTCACCTTCACCGTTAACACCCTCCTGGTGAGATAACGGTCCTAGTGGATCTCTCCAACCTCTTCCTCCCCCTCTGGTTCGACCCTGCATCGTGCCCCGCTGTCCGCCGCCATCGGGCACCACCACCACCACCCCTCCGGTGACCATTTAGCAGCGGCGCCGCCACTAATATGTAGCCCGCGATGCCCTCGTTCTAGCTCGCCTAGTCTTGCAAGCACACGCTCCCTTCTCCGTCGTCTGGCCGTTCTCTGGCAATTCTGACATGGCGCCACGGTGGCAACCGATCTGGCCCAGGCCCCACCTAGCAGCCGTAGTGGCTAGAGCCAGCCCAGTGAGAAATGCCCTGAGCCCACTTTACGTGTGTGGCTGCTGATGTGGCTTCGGCCCCACCGGTAAGCCACTGTGGGTAGGATCAGGTGTGGTAACAAAAGTCCTGGGTTGTGTTATGACATCAGCCTGATGCAATATTTCAATTTAAATTGTTTTAATAATTTTAGAAAAGGTTTAAATATTGTAAAATCAATAACTAATTATCTATAATTCAGAAAAATACAAATAATATATCAAAATGTTCAGAAAAATGAGTTCTATCTATTTAAGCTATAATCATGCATTGATAAACAACTTTAATGACAAGTTTAATTAGAGAACAAAATCAACCCCTCTCATGTGTTTCCGGAGTTTCCCGAGTTAGGGTTTTCAATCCTCGGAACCCCGTTTAAACTATCAAACATGCCTTAGGATTTCAATTTCAATGTACTTTAACTTTTCATATCATCATCCTTGTTTGAGAATTGCATCGATGCCATGTCTTGATTGTCGTCTTTGTTTCCGGTATTGGTTCTCCGTGATAGGATCCGAACCCGAAGCTGAAGTCAACAACACCGAAGATCCGTACCTGTCTACTGATGGACAAGGCAAGCGTAGCCTCTCATTTTGAACCTATGTTTTATAAAGTATATTACTTTCTCGCTATGATGCACACATTTCCAATGTGGTCTTTTGTCAGTAGTTAGTGTTACCTATTTGCTGCATAGTTTCCCTGTTATAGCCTTATACTCCTAATCCACTGCTCCTAGCATACCTGGGTCTGGCATCTGAGCGTTGCTAGAGCTTTTGAGATCGATAGCTTAGCCATGCATAGTATCAATGTCTGATCTATCTGAACGATGAATCAAAGGTGCCAGAGAATCTAAAAAGGTAGGAGGTGGTGACATCATCGAAGGAGTTAACTAATCATGTTAAGGCTTGTATTGGAGGCCGGTTGGGTGTGATTGTTTTAGTCCCATGCTCGCCACCAATAGGATCTGAGTTCTTGCCTCTTGAACCAAGACGAGCGTACAACCACACGGGGCCTGGAAAACCCCACGAGCAACTAACTTGCCTAGTAGATTCCATGAGTCACATAGTTCAGGCTTTCCATCTGGCATATGCATTGAAAACGTTTTCGAAAGAGGAGGTGATGGAGGTGCATCATAATAGGTAGGGAAGTGTGGACCAGGTTGCTTGGGGTCGATGGATCCCCTGGTAAACCAAACTCACCTCACATCTTTAGGGACCGGCTTCGGGACTTGACCCGTTACAGCGGAACCATCCCTAGGGCATGACTCATGGTCTCTGCGAAAGAAAGGTAAAGGTCGTGGTCAACCACCCTCTGCCGGCCTTCCAAGGAAGAGGGCTAATAATTTGTCATTAAGAGTCGGTTGGTACGTGTGGGTAAAGTTGTACACCCCTGCAGGGTATTAAATCTTTTCGAAAAGCCGTGTTCACGGTTATGAATGACTTGGGAATGGACGTGATGATCATAGAGAACTATAACCTAAGTAAAACTTGTTGATCCACGTGTGCTTAAGGATGCTTCCTCTGGGTCAAGGGTGTGATCCTAGATAGGTGGTTCTGATGAAGCTGGTGGTTATCGAGATGTGGTGAACATGATGAAGAAGTCGCTATATTATCCCTTTTAAAATATTTTGAGTAGACGATCCTCTTCTCTCTCTTGTTTACAAATAAAGATTGCTTTCCACAAAATTAAGTCCAGAGAAATCCTTTCTAGACAGAGCATGTATATACTAGGATATGTAAGTCTTGCGGAGTACATTCTTGTACTCAGCGTTGTGCCATTGTTGTTTTTTCTATAGAGGATCAGGTTGCAACTGAAGGTGGCTTCTGCGTTGACATCGACGAGTAGTTGGGGGTCCCAGGTAGCAGCCTGAGGACTATGAGATGGACGTCGCTTTTTCTTATGGCCTCTTAGGCCTTTTGCTAAGTTGTTGTGTAGAACAACATAATTTGCTTTCGCTGTGTGATGTAATGTTGGGTCTATGACCTCTGGTTTGTAATAACTCTAATACCTTACTCTGCTAAGAGTGTAAACTTATGTTGTTGAATCCTTGTGTTCTGTAATGTTACCGAATCATACTGTAATCCTCCGAGTTCAGAGTTGAACTTATCTTAGATGGTGATCTGAGGTTAGTTTAACCGTAATTCCCGGGGGTGCTACACCTGGCCTTGAAGAAAATCACCGACACGGAATACCTCGACGCGAAGGCCGGGGTTGCCCCATACACCGCGAAGCGCAAGGCCTCGAAGAAAATCACCGACACGGAATACCTCGCAGTCGCGGTTTTTGCTACTCGTGTTTATCTTTGTAGTTGTTCCAGGTGGTGGAAGGTTGGCTTCCACCCGCTGATGACGAAAACTCGAACGAGTCCGTCAAGGACGAGAGCGAGTCCTCGTTGGACAAGGGGAATGTCGGAGGCGACGATGACAATGACATCAATGAAGATGATGATGAGGCCGTGGAGGTCGCTGCACCCACGGTCCATAAGACCCGTGGGCAGCGACAACGCGAACTTGAGGCCAGCAAGAGACTCGAGGCTCATGACGGGGGCGACGACGACATCCTCGAGCACACTTCACGGCGCGTGGCTAGGCCATCGAATGAGAAATTGCCTCAGAAGAGGAAGAAGAAGCTGGCCAAGGCGGTGTCACCGCCTCGGTCTACGAGTAGCTCCGAGGCTACCAGAGCGACCAAAGGAGCTGAAACCAGCGTGCTGGTGCAGGCAACTGCAGAAACCGACGCAACCGTGTTGAAGGGAGAAGTGCCATTGGCGTCACTTCCACCGCCCTTCACCACAGTCACCGGACTCGGGGCTACTCCATCCGCGGGTACCTCGCCACCGAGAGGAGCTCCTGCGGTGATTGTTGCGGATCCTCCTGCTGCGGACTCGTCCTCGAAGAAGCTCTCGGTGTCTTGGGCCTAGAGCGTATTCGAGAAGGGCCTCAGTCGGAAGCTGGGGCAGGAGTAGGAGAAGCCGGCGAGCATTCACACCGGCCTTCGTTTTATCCCAGTCGCCAAGTGAGTATCATTTTAAAATTAGGCAGCTGATTTATTTGTGCCCAGTAATCTTACTGACGTCACCGTGTCGCAGGACTGGTGTGAAGAAGATAGGTCACCCCTTGGTGGACAAGGTCCCATTGGGTTCCCCAAGGGCGCAAGTCAATCCTCCGAAGAAGAGGAAGAGTGACGAGGTCGTGGCACCCATTGAGGGCGCGAAGAAGGCAAAGGGCGACGAGGTCGTCACAATTTCAGATGAGCTGGTGGTCGCCCGAAGCGAAGCTCCGACTGGAGATGATGCGGCCACGAAGGCCATGGTGGACATGGAGTCGCAGCAGGCGGAGTCCGTGGCACCAGTTGGGCAAAGGGCCCAACGACGAGTGCCGCAGCGGCAGCAGTGGCCACCTTCCCTCGCTTTATGGTGAGGGCCTCTATGGCGAGTGCTTCGGCATAGTCGGAAGAGGTCGAGCAGTGTCACGGGCGCACACATGTTGTGCTCCCGTTAGTGGACGCGGTTGAGCTCCACAATATGCTAGGTGCAGCGATCCAGGTATGTCCGGTCCCCAAGGATCGAGTCGCTGAATTTGAGCGATCGGGTCCTTACTGTTTTTGTTGTCCAATCCCCGAGTGGCTAGTCGCTGAATTTCAGCGGTTAGGCACTTAGGAATTTCTTCGCTTCCCAGTCCCCGTGTGGCTAGTCGCTGTATTTCAGCGGCTAGGCACTTAGGAATTTCTTCGCTGACCAGTCCCCAAGTGGCTAGTCGCTGAACTTCAGCGGCTAGGCACTTAGGAATTTCTTCGCTGATGTTATCATGGTTCTGTAGGGCCTGCAGCGCGAGTCAGTGGAGCGACTGGCTGCCAGGGAGCGTCTAGAGAAGTAGCTCCATGCTGACCAGGGGACGAACAAGCAGCTTTGGGTGACTGCTGGTAAGTGTTTGTTGTGCTTGTTGTCGATAGTGTCATTTGCTGACTTCGTACTCACGGTTTTGTTGAAGTAGAGATTCATGAGGCTGCGGTGGAGAAGGCTCGTAAGGGTATGGTCCCTGCGAGTGACCTTACGGCTGCTCAGTCGTCCTTGAGCGCTACGAAGAAGAGAGTCGCCGACCTGGAGCGTGAGCTCAAGGAGGCGAAGGCGGAGGTGACCTCGGAGGATGAGAGGGCCAAAGCAGCCGTTGTCGCTGCTGTTGAGGAGCGGAAGGTGTCGGATGCGCTCGTCGCCGGGCTGTAGGATGACCTCTCTGGTCTGCAGGATTTCATCACGGGGCGCTTCTGCCCTTTGATCAGTGAGCTTCTCTGATTTTGTGTGTTTGGTCTTGCGAGTCCCCAAGCACGCAGGTCGTCCTTACTCTTTTGCGCATTTCTGATTTTAAGCTTCTCCTGGTTTGCAGGGAGGATTCTTGACGCCAAGGCTGAAGCGCAGTCATACGACGCGCGACAGTGTGTCACTACGTTGGTGGATACGGTCACTCTGTCGGCGACTTGCATCCACGCGTGCCTTCAAGAAATTTTGCCGTTGGAAGTGATCCCCAGTGACCTCGTCGAGATCTGGCGCTACCTGGAGAAGGCTCCAACGGTTGTGGAGTTCATGTCATGCTCAGCCTTCCGACATGGTGGTGCAACTGCGCTGAGTCTTGGGCTCGTGCACTTCCCCGACGACTTCGACCTTGACGACGTCACCAACGGGTATCCTTCGTCGACGGGCGCTCTCGAGATTGCCAACGTGCTGAAGCTCACTGATGGGGCCGCGGTGTACTCTGACCGGGTGTTGGCGATGGGAGATTTCCTGCCGTATCAGGAGACGATCGTCGCCCCAAATGACGAGGAGTCGGCGAGCCACAACTTGAAGGTGGAGCAGCCATTCCGATCGGCGATGGCGGGAACCTTGACGACATATCCATCGAACCCGTGGGTGCCTTTTATTCGCGTCCGCGGAAGTGGTAGCGCATCGTCGTCGAATCCTGCGGATTAGAAAAGGTTGCTGAATAGCATCAGTTGTAAAGAAAAATATGTCTTCCCTTGTAAGCAAACAAATTTTGTTGCCATAAGGAATGCATGGATGCTTTTGTCAGCGCTTTATTTGACTGTGAGTTGTTAAATTTCTCCGAGTCCCTGAGCACGTCCACCCTTTTTGTGGGGTTTAGCTCCTTTTTATGTGTATGTTTGTTTGTATACTGTTAGTCAGTTGAGGTCGACTCGCCGTGGCTTGGAAAGCCAGTCGCGTGGTGCCCCCAAGGGGTGCTCTGTACTTAGCCGTTTTCCCGGGCGCGAACGGGGTCGGATGGCCGAGTCCCCGAGCGTGATACTTGGTCGTTCTAGTCGCATGCCCAAGGTAGGTGAGGATAAGGCGCATTGTATTAAGCGCGTCGCTCCACCTGATCCATGGGACCAGTCATGTCTCTAGTCTAGGACGCGCTCTCGTAGTTGGCGTTTTCCCTAGTCGCTCAGGTTTGGACTGGCGTCAGTCCCCGAGCGTGGTACTTAGCCGTTCGAGTCGCTGCACCAAGTATGTGGAGGACTGGGTCGCTGTTGGAAGCGAATGCGGTTGTCTTGGCTCGAAAAGCCAGTTGAGCGAGGCGACTCCGATGGGGCTCCGGGTTTGCTTTTTTCGTGGAGGATACAAGGCCCGAAATTTTTCGGTGCCCTCGTACCGCACTACTTGGCCGTGCCGGTCGCGTGACCAAGGGTTGACTTCCGCGAGTAGCATATCACTGTTATTACGAGTGCGAATGGCACATGATATGGAGAGTGGACACAATTTGTGCGAATCGATCTTCTTTATTTCATAGCGAATACATGTTTGGAGTTCTAGGAGTAGAACTTCCGTAGGAGGTTTACATTCCATGGCCGCTTGACTTCTCGCCTCGGATGTCGATGAGGTTGTAGGCGACGTTGCACAGGAATCGCCCGATGGCGAATAGTCCCTCCCAAGGGAGAGCGAGCTTGTGCATGCCCTTCTTGTTCTGGATCAGACGCAAGACCATGTCGCCTTCCTGGAAGGTGCGGGACCGGACTCGCCGACTATGGTAGAGGCGAAGTCCTTGTGGGTAGATGGCGGTGCGGGAGCGAGCTAGGTCACGTGCTTCATCGAACTGGTCGACCCTGTCCTGGTGTGCGAGCTTGTTCTCGGCCTCCGCGTAGTTGACCACCCACGGCGAGTCGTGCTCAAGGTCGATCGGCATGACGGCGTCGCTGCCGTACACCATCAAGAAGGGGGTGAACCCTATCGACCTACTGATGGAAGTGCGGATGCCCCAGATGACGGAGGGGAGCTCTTCGACCCAACACCCTAGAGTTCGCTCGAGGGGAACTTTCAGTCGTAGCTTCAGGTCGTGGAGGAGGCTCTGGTTGGCGTGTTCCGCCTGGCCGTTGGACTCCGGGTGGGCCACTGAGGCGAGGTCGAGTCATATGTGGTGCTCCTCATAGAATTTGTCCATGGGTCCTTTGGCGAAGTTGGTTCCGTTGTTCGTGATGATGCTGTGCGGGAACCCGTAGCGATGGATGAGCTTGCGTAGGAACTTGGTGGAGGTCTTCCCATCGCATTTGCGGACTCGCTTGGCCTCCACCCACTTCATGAATTTGTCGACTGTGACTATGAGGTGGGTGAAGACGAAGGGGGCCTTCTTGAAGGGGCCTACCATATCCATGCCGCACACGGCGAATGGCCAGGTGATGGGGATGGTCTTAAGCGCCGAGCTTGGGACGTGGGTATGGTTGGCGTACTTCTGGCATCCGACGCAGCGTTGGACGATGTCGACCGCGTCGGCGTGCGTGGTGAGCCAGTAGAAGCCGTGTCGCATGGCCTTGGCAACCAGGGACCGAGCGCCATCGTGGTGGCCTCAGTCGCCATCATGGATGTCTTGGAGGATCTTGCGGTCTTCCATGGGTTGGACGCAGCGTTGGAACACGCCGGTCACACTGCGCTTGTGGAGCTCGCCATTGACGATGACGAAGGATTTGAAGCGGCGTACTATCATCCGGGCCTCCGTCTCGTCAGCGGCTAGGGTCCCTTCCTCCAGGTAGGTGACGTATGCCGCGGTCCAGTCGCTTGGCTTCGCGATCATGGCGACCAGGGATGCTTCTGGTTGCAGCGGAATCCCGATGTCGATCTCCCTCGAGGGAGAGACGGACGGCTTGGTGATGGTATCGAGGAAGACATCGGCGGGTGGCGCGAGTCGAGCCGACCCAATATAAGAGAGGCCGTCGGCCTCTTCGTTCTTGCGCCGGTCGATCCACTCGACGGAATAGCCGGCAAAGTGGCCTCCCATCTGATCCACTGCTTGGCGGTATGCCGCCATGGTGGGGGAGACTACATCGCATGTGCCAGCAACTTGGCCGGCGACGAGGTCAGAGTCATCGCAGCAGCGCAGGCGATTGATGTTCATTTCCGTAGCTGCTCGCATGCCGTGGAGGAGCGCCTCATACTCGGCCATGTTGTTGGTGCAGGGGGTGAAGTCAAGGTACAGGACGTAGCGTAGCTTGTCGCCTTTTGGAGATGTGAGGACGATCCCTGCCCCTGCGCCGTCTGCGTTCTTGGAGCCGTCGAAGTGTAGTGACCAGTAGTGGAGGTACGACAGCTTCTTTGGCTGCTATGCCTCTTCCTAGTCGGCGAGGAAGTCTGCCAGAGCCTGCGACTTGATTGCTGTGCATGGCTCGTACCTAATGTTGTGGACTCCGATCTCCACGTCCCACTTGGCCACTCGCCCGATCGCCTCACAGTTGCGGATGATATCCTGCAATGGCGTTGAGGAGACGACCTTGATTGGTTGCTCCTGGAAGTAGTGCGGTAGTCGCCGCTGGGCTTTGAAGACCGCGTATACCAATTTCTGGTACTGCGGGTAGCTCTGGCGCGACTCGATGAGGACTTCGCTGATGTAGTAGACAGGTTGCTACACCGGGCATTCCTTGCCCTCTTCTGGTTGCTCGACGACCATGACAGCGCTGACGACTCGGTCGGAAGCCACGACGTAGACGATCATGGGATTCTTGTCGATAGGGGCAGCGAGTAGCGGGGCCGCGAGTAGCACTTCCTTGAGTGCGTGGAGCGCGTCGTCTGCCTCCTTTTCCCACTAGAACATGGGATTCTTGCGCATTAGGCAGTAGAGAGGCATCACCTTCGCGCCTAGCTGGGGGATGAAGCGACTGAGAGCCGCGACTCTCCCGGCCAACTTCTGGACATCGCACATGCACTCGGGTTTACCGAGCCGGGAGATCGTGTTGATCTTGGTGGGGTTCGGCTCGATCCCTTGTTTGGAGACGACGTACCCCAGCAGATGTCTAGTAGGTACACCGAAGGTGCACTTACCTGGGTTTAGTTTGATCTTGTACCGCCGCAGATTTGCGAAGGTTTCGTCCAGGTCGGCGAGTAGATCACCCCGGCGAGTGGACTTCACCACCACGTCATCGATGTAGACGTGGATGTTGCAACCAATTTGTCTTGCAAGGCATTCTTGCATGCACCTCTGGTAGGTCGACCCGGCGTTCTTGAGGCCGAAGGTCATGGCAGTGTAGCAAAATGCTCCGAGTGGCGTGATGAATGCCGTCTTCTCCTCATCCTCGACTGCCATTTTGATCTGGTTGTAACCAGAGTAGGCATCAAGGAAACACAGCGACTCTGAGCCTGTGGTCGAGTCGATGATTTGATTGATCCGCAGGAGGACGAACTTCTCTTTGGGGCAGGCGCTGTTGAGGTTTGTGTAATCGATACACATTCTCGAGGTCCCATTCTTATTCTCGCCCAGGACTGGGTTTGCTAGCCACTTGGAGTACTTGATGGGCTGTATGAAGACTGCAGCGAATAGACGCTGCACCTCCTCAGCGATTACTCGGCGGTTCTCTTCATTGAAGGGCCGCAGCGACTTCTTGATGGGTCACGCTTTGGGGTCGGCATTGAGTTTGTGCTGAGCGAGTTCCTTCGGGACACCAGGCATGTCAGATGGCTTCCATGCGAAGATGTCGAGATTCTCACGGAGGAACTCGATGAGCGCGCCTTCCTATGCTGCGTGGGACTAGCTCGACAGATTGCGTGTGCGTGGTTGCCTCGAGGGCGGTTGAGCCGCCGCCCTCTGAGTTGGGCTTCTTGAGTATTGTGGGGTCATCATTGTTGACCCCGCTCGTGTACTTGGTGAGCTCCTCCATGTGGTTGGATTCTGCGACTATGACGGCGTCAGCGAGATCGGCACCTTTGGCCTCTCACTCTTCAGCCATGTCAGGGTCGTCGTAGACAGTGATGATGCTGCACGGCCCTGGGAGCTTCATCGCGTTGTACATGTAGTGGGGAGCCTCCATGAATTTGGCAAACGCCTGCCGCCTCAAGACGCAGTGGTAGGGGCTGTTGAAGGGCACTAGCTCGAAGACGATCCGCTCGGTGCGGAAGTTTGCTAGAGTGTCGAAGGTGACTGGCAGCGTCACCTTGCCGATCGGGTACGCCTTCCGACCGGGGACGATGTCGTGGAAGGTGGTGTAGGTCGTCTCGATCATCAACCGCGGGAAACGCAATCGCTTGAACGTGTCTAGGTAAAGAATGTTGATGGAGCTTCCGCCGTCCATCAGCGTCTTGGGGAGCCAGTAGTCCCCCACCTTGGGCTTTACTACCAAGGCGACTCAACCCGGATATTCGATCTGTGGTGAGTAGTCCTCGCGGCTCCAGGTGATCCGCTGCTCAGACCAATTGAGGAAGCACGGGACGTCGACCTGGCACACCGCATTGACGGCAACGGCGCGGGCGATGACCTTCTTTTCGCGCTTGGTGCTGAACCCGATGAAAGTGTGGAGAGATCCCACGTCGTTACCGAATGCCCCGCCGTTTGGCGGCTGGTTGTTGGGGTCCTCCCGTGCGCGCCGTGCCTTCTCGATCTCCTTTAGGGAGTGGCAGTCGGCGGTCGTGTGCGTGGCGTTCTTCCCCTCCCTGCTGTGGAACACACAGGGCTGGTTGAGGAGAGCCACGGGGTCGAACCTTGGCTTCACCTTGTAGTTTCCGCTGTCGCGGCGCTGGCCTCCGTCGCGGTGGAAGCTCTTGGGCTCGCGTGGCGCGTAGCCGGCGTTGACGACGAAGTCGACTCGCCCGTCACCATGGCACTTTTCAGTGAGGCGAGTGTTTCTATAGAGTAGCTCGGGTCATCTCCCGTTGTCGTGGCCGCTCGTGCGGCGCTTTCCTCCTAACTCATCGTCGGTTTCTTGGTTCGGGTCCTCCTCCGCATATAGCTTGGCGATCTCGAGGAGGTCTAGTATGTTGTCGAGTGTTTTGTACACCCGCTTGAGATTGGCGACCAAGGGCTCATAGCGGCACGAGGTATTGAAGTAGTGAATCGCAGTGTCCGGGTGGATGCCGGTCATATTGAACCACAGGTCCTGCCAGCGCTGGATCCAGCTACGGGTCGACTCGTGGGGGCCCTGGACGCATCGCTCCAGGTCCTCGATGGTGGTGGCGCGGGTGTAGGAACCCTCGAATTGTCTAACGAAGGCGTCGCGCATATCCTCCCAGGAGTCGATGCTATCCGCGGGAAGGGTGTTGATCCATTGCCGACTCGCTCCCTCCATCATCAGGGGGAGGTAGAGAGAGGCAAGTAGATCGGTGTGGCCGGCGATTCCCATCGCCATGAGGTACGTGTCCAGCCACACAGACGGGTCGTACGAGAGGTCGTACTTCTCAATCTCCTTTGGCGCTTTGAAGTTCACCGGGTATTTTTCTCCTTGGATCATTGGTCCGAAGCACTGGGGGCCGACTCGGCTGAGCGATCCCCTTGGTTCGCCGTCGCGGCGGTTGGTGAGGGTATGCGTCAAGTCATCAGGCTGGCGTGCGCGCCAATTCTGGTTGTTGTTGAACCACACTTTTTAGATGTTTCTGAGTTACCAATAAAACATGAAAAATCGCGCGGTACAACAGGTTAGGCAGAAAACTGCAGCAGTAATTCCACGAATTTCAATCAATTCACACCATTAAAATAATTTGAAAACCACACGAAAACTCCAGCAACTTAGAGTTTCAAAACAACAGATCCTAAAGAAGGCATCACACAATATGGTTCAGTACAAACAAGCAAGCAACCTATATTATCATACCACATAAGTTGGTAAGAACAATATGCTAACACGATAGCGATGATCTCCTAAAGAGATAGAACATGGTGGTCTAGACCTAAACAAACTTGATGAGATATTTATTTATGTCATACTATTTGTTCTTTTACTTAGCTAACTCTCATATAGGTATCATAATAATGGACAACTATTAATGTTTGAATAGGAAGAGGTTCTAGAAAAGATAGATAAGGAATATAAGAACTCTAATAAGTAAAAAATATGATTGTTCTCCTAATAGAGGTCTTCTATTACTAATCCATTTCTAAGGTCACGATTCTACAGTCAACACACTGCTCGATCTGCCTCTTGTAACACCTCACCGATAAGGCTGAGTTCATGTGTATAGTGCCAATCCCTGGATCGGTTCACTGGCACACACAGTACAAAATGATACCAAATATAATTGTTCATCATAAATACAACGAATATGATCCATAATTTACATTATTTATTCAAGTACACAGCGGAAAATGAATACAAGGTAGATCTACATCCTTCAAATGTGCCACAGGCGAACAATTGTTGAGTGCAGTCTCGCGACCTATGAACGATCACTCAGATACGATATAACCTGCAACATGAAACGTTGCAGCCACGAATGGTCAATACATTTAATGTATGGCAAGTAGGCTAAAGTGGTTAACAACAGATCTATCAACTACATGCTTATTTGGCCAAGTGGAGTTCAGGATCATTTGCATAAAGCAACAGTTTTACCCCAACATTTGTAACAAAGTAGTTTTCCAATACGATAAATAGGACACTCTGGTTCACTCCCAGGTGCTCCTACCCAATTATGTTCACCCAACAAGTTTTAAGTAATTAAGAAATAAGGATGAGTGAGAAATATCATAGCATCAGTATCAGGTCGCTCAAATTGTCCATACCCGGGGACACGACTAATGGATTATTTTATACACCCTGCAGGGGTTAGTACACTTTACCCATGTGACTTGGCCAGCCTAGATCGTACCACCATTCTCATATTGGGTGATGATAGGGAGAAGTCCAAGAAGAAACCGTTCGGGAAGTAGCTCCCCAAACCCGACACGCACCGGTCCAACCTACACTATTCTACATCTCTGGATACGTGGGTTCGAGTTACCACAACCTACTGAGTCCAACCAACCACCCATTCCATTATTGGCACATGGTTGACATAAAGGCTACCAAACAAAGAAGCCAATCCTTTCTCAGAGTCCTGGGTGCCTTTCCGCAATTATACCACCAAAAATTATCAATCCCATCACACCCAGGAGATTCGTTGATTAAGTTGCTTTTTTAGTTTTCACAAACCAACGCATTTAAAAACAACTCCAGTGATGTAACCCAGCCCTCGATCAACACAGCATGGCTAAGCACATCTACCAATGGTGGTTCATCTACAGGAAAACCCTACCACATAATAGGACATAGCATAGCATATACACATCAATTCCTACAGATGCAATTCTACAAAAGCATCTACAATGCATAGGAAAACAATAGGACATTTATGACCAAGATAGCACCACTGGCCTTTGTTGTAGATATAGTCGATTAGATAATCCTCACAATCCTCATGGATATAATGGTTGCACTAGTCATAACCACAATACATGCAATCATAGTAGTTGCACTCACACATGTTGCACTCCTCGCAATCTATCGAGAAAACAATTGCATACAATCATAAACAATAGCACATAGAGATCAAACAAATGCAACAAATGCATTCATGACAATTTAATAAGTCACAATGGTTGTTACTTTAGTTCTCTAAACAATATTGAAGTATATGATGCATGCAAGAGGCCAATTAATGCAATGAAGTACTTGTTATTAATAATTACTTGCCAATATAGGGTTTATATAGTTCTGTTGTAATACCTGTTCTAACTTTCGAATTAAATTTGTTTCTTGGGTTTACTGGATAAAGGACGTTAATACGAACCAGTAGGCGTTGGATTCACCCTAATCGGAGTTGTAGATCTTTTTAAATAATTAAAATACTACAGAATGTATTATAATGCTCCTAACATTATACGTACTGTACACCTATAATTTCAATTCAGAAGCTAGTTCTACTCTTTCTTGTGATTCCAGGGACATATTATTTGCAATTTTCTAAATAGCATTTATTTTCTTATGAATTTATTAATTTAAATAAGCCATTAAACCATTTATTTAATTACTCCAAAACCTTTTAGTATTTGCCTGAACCATTTGCATAATGATAATATGCATGGAACCAGCTTTCCATCGGAATATCATTTATATTTTTATGATATGCAAATAAATTTACTATGAATTTAATGATTTCTAAAACCATTAAAATAATTAAATCACTATGGGGTAAATACTCGGCAAAGGCTGGATCCAACCAGATATTATTAATCTACATTATAGTAGCTTCAATTTGATATATTGTTCATATTTTTTGGAGTTACAGATAATTTCCTATGAATTTATTAACCTACAAGACCGTTAACATTAATTAAGTTACTGCAATAACCACGTACAGTAAAAGTTAGATCCTATTTGATATTAATATTCTACGCAATTTTCTGAATCCATTGATATATTATTTGCTATTTTTGGATCTACGAATATTTTTATATGATTTTTGCAAGTTTACACAATTTTTGTAAATTAAATTCAATTTCAAATCTACAGGGAATATTCCCTGGGAATATTCTATGCTGACTGGGACGCGGGGCTGACATGGCGTTGATATGTGGCGAGATCCAGTTGGCTCGTACCCCTTCGTGGAATCGATCTAATTCTGGTCGTTGGGATGAGATCCAGTGGTTAGGAGAGGAGATTGACCCTATTTTGGCTCAGAATAGACAAGAAATAGATCTGTGTTAGAGAGACAAATCCGTAGGTCAAATTGAAAAACTTAAAACATGAAAGTTGTGGGGAATCATTATTCCTACCTTCTCACCAAAGGAATTTGGATTTGAAGAAACGAGCGCGAGTACATCTTGGATTTACACCGTCAGATCTGAAATATTGCGATGCGAAATTCTCCGGCTGTGATGGATGGAAAGATGTGAGATTTGCCGGGATAAAAAGATTCCGACGAGTTCTACAACTTTCGTTTTTTGGCCGAAGGCAAACAACGAAGTCTAGATGGGTTAAAAAGCGAAATAAGATTCGGGCATGTGTAGATTCGGGATTTCAAGAAGAGAAACTCATACAGCTGTGGCTCCACGAGTTTATATGAATGTTTAGGATGGTGGGGAGATAGGTTTTGGAGTAGGGAACAATTAGAAACAAACAGAAGTCGATTCGGAGTTGTAGATAAAAAGTTATAGCAGTTTGAATAGAGATAGTTTTGACAAAACTGTTTCGCACGCTTTTTAAAGCAGGGCTGCGTACGGGCGTGCCTGTGGGTTCTCCGGTCGGTCCGGCTGGGCCGGCCCGTTAGGTTTTTTTTCTTTTTCTTTTTTTAATTTGTTTCCCTCATATCTTTTGCATACGAACTCCAAATGACGCGATTCTTGTTTCTAAGATTTTCTAAAATCGAATAGATCATTGTAGGATCATATTTGTAATTTTTTTTAGTTTGCAAGTAGTGGGTTTATAAATCCTTGTATATTCCATTTTATTTATATATTAATTTGTTTGTAGTTATTCCATAACTTTTTCATAATAGCTCCAAATGAGCTCAATTTTGTTTCTAAAATTTTGTAATATTAATTGGATCTCTTGTCACATCCCAAATTTTAGATTTGGTCTTGCATATCATTCATAGCATTGCATCATATCTTTCCATGCAAAACCGTCGAGTAGAAAGGTTCGGCGGAACGCTATCTTCAAAACCCTATTTTACCTTGCTACACGGTTCCTACGGGGAGCTTTAGAGGGACTTGCAACAACCACCCCTGTAGGTTCGAGTTTTCATTCAAACTTTGACTGAAGGCTGTTCCCCTCGACGATACGAACTCGTAGGCGCAAGAATCGCTCCAATCGGAGTTCGTATGCAAAAGACTCGGACGTTTTAGTAAACCGCCGGAAAACGGTCCGAAAATCTGGACCGATTTCCGAATCGGAGTCCAACCGCGGACCGAATCTGTTTAGAACTCGCGTGCTGGACTATTTAAAGAGGGCCCCACCGCCTGCCTTGGGATCCGTGCCCAACACCCAACCCTCGACCCCGCCGCCACCTCCTCCCAAGGCGCTTCGAGGCTCCTCGCCGCTGCCGCCGCCGCCCGATCGCCGCCTGTGTGCGCCGCGCCTCGCTCTCCTCTCTCTATTCCGCCCATCACCGCCGCAACCGCCTCCCCATCTCAGGCGCCGCCGCCACACCCGCTGCCGCCGCCCGCCATCATGGTCGCCGTCATTGTCGCGGCATCCTGCCGCCGCTACCCGCGAAGCGCCGCCGCTTCCACCGCCATCCGCCGCCACCGCCGCCATCTCCCGCAGCCACCCCGCGGTCGCCGCTGCGAGCCGCTGCCGCCGCCGCCCTGCTGCTGCCGCACCGCCACACCGCCGAGCCGCTACGAGCTGCCGCATGCGCTATGCACACCCGCACGCACGTGCACGTGCGCGTCATCGCATGCGCACATACACGCACACATACACACACGTACGCGCGCCGCGATGTATTTTTCTCGACCGTTAGTTGACCGTGTGTACCGCGCAGGAAGGATCTCGTCGCCGGAAGTGATCGTCGTCGCCGTCCGGAGCTCGCCGCACCGTCCGGAGTCCGTTTCGCCATCCGTTTCCGGTAAGACAGCAGCCACCGTCAGATCTCAGATCAGCGGCTTAGATCGTTCGTTGACTGGTCAGCATCCCAGGCGTTGACTAGTCAGACGCCCAGTCAGCGCCCAGTCAGCAGACGAGTTGACCGATCAAATGCATACGCTGATCGGTCAATTTTGTTAATCCCTTTAGTTGGCAGATTTCGGTAGAATCTTGTAAATTGCGTAGAAATTCAACCGCTTGGCCAAAAATTGCAAATAAAATATGTACGAGTTTAGTGAGTCGTGTAGAATCTCTCTGTAGCTTTGGTTCAGATATTTACTGTCAGGTTTAGTACAGTTTAATCAAACTAGTTAGTGGCCTTTTCGGAGTAATAAATTCGTAGAAAAAGATCCGTAGCTCCAAAAATCGTGTGTGATATGTCCCTGAACTCGTATGAACGAGGGGAATCCCATCGTGTATTAAAAAGGTAGGCTTACAGAAAAAACTTCTGCAGTATTTGTCTAATGGTGTTCTGCAGTGTTTTAATTACTTAGGGAGTTTTATGATTCCTTTTTGAGTAATTCCAATTGGTACTGTTTCTATTCAGCGATGCCTATGCGGTAGAATTTTCCCAAGATTTTATGAACAGTATACTACCGGTGGTGAATTATTTAAGTTCTAGCTCTAGTTTGGAGCATTACTTTTGTCTATTAGTTTTCCTAGCGCCAAATCTATTTTTCCATGCATGTATTCGGTAGTAATATGGATTAGAATTATGTGGTGCAGATGTAGCATCAATTCACTTGCCGTTCTTGCATTCATGCATCATATTTGTTGCACATGTTGTGGATTGTTTGTTTATGAATGCAATTGTGTCGTGTAGATTGTGCTGAGTGCAACGCTTGCTCGTGTGAGGATTGTGCTCCAGACCGCTACAACCAAGGCAAGTAGATGCTACTTTGTTCATTATATCGTCCTACTATTTTCAATGCATTGTCGTGTATTTTGTAGATGCATGTGTAGGATGATACCATCGCTATGCTATGTCCTATTATGTGGTAGGACCCTCTTTGTAGATGAACCACCGTTGGTAGATGTGCTTAGCCATGCTTGATGAACGAGGGCTGGGTTACATCATTGATAGTTGTTTTCTCAAAGTATTGGTTTATGAAAACTAAAAAAACAACTTAATCAATGAACCCCCTGGGTGTGATGGTATTGATAAATTTTGGTGGTTTCATTGCCGAAAGGCACCCAGGTATCAAGAGAGAATGATTGGCTTCTTTATTGTGTAGCTTACGTGTACAACCATGTGCCAATAATGGAATGGGCAGTTGGTTGGACTAAGTAGGTTGTGGTAACTCGAACCCGCGTATCCAGAGATGTAGAATTTTGGTAGGTTGGACCGGTGCGCGTCGGGATTGAGGAGCTACTTCCCGAACAGTCTCTTCTTGGTCTTCTCCCTATCATCACCCAAAATGAGGGTGATGGTACAAGCTGGGCTGGCCAAGTCACATGGGTAAAGTGTACTAACCTCTGCAGAGTGTATAATCTAATCGATTAGCCATGTCCCCGGTTATGGACATCTGAGTTGCTAGATATTGATTCCATGACATGTTTCTCGCTCATTCTAATTTCATAATTGTTTTAATATTGTTGGGTAACTTAATTGGGATCTTTTCAAAGAAAATCAAAAACTGTTTATGAAAGTAGGACAAATGTATTTGCAAATGCAAGTATTACAGCTCCACTTGCCAGATATGCATGTAGATGTTAGTACTATTGTCTCCATTACTAGCTCTACTTGCCATACATTCCATGTATTGACCCTTCGGGGCTGCTACGTTTCATGTTGCAGGTTATTCTGATTCTGATTGATCGTTATAGGCCACGGTACTCCACTCGGCACTTGTTCACCTGTGGGCGAATTGATGATTAGAGGATATATTTGGTTTTGTTGCTACCTGAATAATTTGAGCTAAGCTTTATGCTAAGCTTTCATTGTAATAATGGTACTCTGGATGTTTGTAGATCATGATACACGGTTATTCTGCTATGATTATCTATCTTACTCTATTGTGGGCCAATGAACCGATCCAGGGATTGGCATGTCACATAGAGGCCACGGTCTTTTCAGAACCGGGGTGTTACATCTCTTTAGGCTATAATTATCAATAATTTATGCCTTAGCAACAATGGGTTTTATAAAGTCAATTTAATTTACTTTAGGAACATTTGGGCAAATCAACTATAGGATTTAGATACCAGGATTTGGATTCAGTTTGTGAGATCTTTGCATGGATGTAATCAAATGCTTATGAAGGCTTCATGATTTTCATTTTGAAATCTTGCACACCAATTCTATAATCCATAATCAATCCATGCCCTTTTGCCTATATGGCTACTTAGGTCATAACAAAAGAGTATAAGATTTTGAATTCAAGGTCGAGAGGATTTTCTATTCAAAAAGTTTCTTCTCTTTGAGAATTTTCAACATAGTCAAACAATCAATCAAACTTATTTATTTATTTCACATTCCAAAATTAGGAGAATTTTGGGATGTGACACTTAGTTTTCATGTTCACAACCCTGTTGTGTTCAAGTTGAAGTCATGATTCATTTCACAAGTCATTTTGAAAACATCTGAGGATGGAATAGTATGGCCACTCCAACTGTCCATAACCGCGGACGCGGCTATTCGAATAGTTTGACACTCTACAGAGGTGGCACACTTTCACCACAATATTCGATACATCAGTCAGGAACACTCCTGATTCACCATACTCAGTATGCGGATAAAAAATCATAACCTTTCAGTTACACACCCTAGTATAGGCACTTCCCCTATGAGTTTGGCCTCCCAACCATGACCATCTGTCATCTTGGGAACTGCACAGGTGGACAATAATCACGAGGTAGCCTCAGCTCAAACCTCGGCCGCAAGGGAACCCATACTAAGATATATGAACTTCCAGTCAAGCCCTACCCAAATTCAGGTATTGTGGTTGTACGGTAAAATTGGAATGGTATCACATTCAAACACAACCATCAGTTTTATAAAGGTCTAAAGCTCATGCCTCAACATTTTCATCATCAAAATCATCTGGTGTTCACAACACATGTCAAAACATTTTATTAGAATGACTCCTCATTCTAAGGTTTTCATAATCCTTTTCACCAAGTATTCTGATCTAGAGTGATCAAGTTATATTCTTAGCACTAGCCACTAAAGTTGGGGGTAAACACTAATGATGTGTGATAATCAAGTGTGACTTATCTAAGTCTAATCTCATGCCTCGGGATGACATCTAGTTCTATCTACCTTAGGCCAAGTTTTATGCTCTTTATGCTACCTCTAATATCGTTTGAAACATTTACAAGTCACTAAGTAAACATAAATAAAGATCTTTTGATAAAGATATAAAATAATCAAGATTGCAAATAAAATTGGGATTTAGTATAATCAAGGTGTCATAACCAAAAAGTCTAAGGCCTCTATTTGGCATAGTTATCATGCAAGTGTGAGCTTGCCTTGAGCAGTGCAGTGATTGAAGTTCTCCTCTCCTTCTTCCTCGTAGTAGTCTCCTTTATCTTCGTATCCTTGGTCGGTACTAGCATCTATAAATAAATACGAAGTACACATTCACCAAACAATATTTAACTACTTCTATTTATCACACTAGATGATCTAGCATCATCACAATCATCACAAGAATTAAAGCAATAGTCTTATTTATTTTATTTTAGAAAAGTAATTTTTACTCATTGAAAAACTACTGACGATGTAATATCGTCCAATTAAAATATGGGATCATGTTGACACATGTCATCACCACAAATTTTAATATTTGGGAATGTGATTTAAAGTGGTGTCACAATTTAATAAGGTTTAACCTTATTATTTTAATTAATTAAAGTGACTAGAAATGCCTATGGGGCATTCTTTTATTACTTGTCCATTATTACTGCAAGTAAACCTAGATATTTTTATATATTGAAAAAGGTCTTATCAAATGTGATTTTTTAGAGTTGGAATGAACTAAAAAGCATTTATGATTGATTTGTGAAAAATGTTTGAATGCAGAAAAGTCTCTGCTTTTTTATTTTTACTATAGGTGAGATATAATTTAAAATGGTTTGAATCCAACGGCCTTGAATTAAAATTTTCAATATTTTTCTAACAAAATTAGTTTCATGCAATTTGGTTTAGTGAATCTCTCTGAATCGATTTTTCAATCTACTGCTAGAACTATGTTTGAAACTAAAATGAAAAATCTAAATTTAAACTACTGGGTTGCGCGGGAGAGCTAGTTGGGCCAGCCCACTGTGCACAGCGTGCGCGGGCTGGTTAAGTGGCATCCCCACACGTCAGTGAGACAGAGGGTGGCGAAGGGGTACAGAGTGATTACGACTGTAGGATTAGACTAAGGATCAACGGCTCACGTCCGTCATCCTCGTCGAAACAGAACACGACGGGCACGAACCCTAGCGCGGCCAGTGGGGTTTGGGGCGGCTCACCGGGGATCAGGAGATGGTCGGCGATGGGGGCGAATGACGAACTCGATGACTGTTGTTCTTCTAGTACTAGCGGATCCTCCTGGGGTGGCTCCAATCGATGGCTCCCTTCTCCTCCAGGAGCGGCAGGCTCCGGAAAAATTCCGACAAGGGAGAGGTCACCTTGCTCCGGGAATAGGTGGGAAGGATCAGTGAGAGGTGTGGAGTGAACTGGTGTGAAGAAAACAAGCTAGGGAGGCCTCGTTTTATAGGCTAGCGAGAGGCGTGGGGCGGGCTTAAAGGGGAGGCGTGGGGCGGTGCGGTTCGGTCGGGAACGTGTGATTCTCTGAGCGGTACCGACGGATAATTCCACGGCGTGCGGCGACTACGGGGCACGGTCGATGAAACGAGCATGTCTGGTGGTCTCCTGGGACCGTGGCGATCTTGTAGACAGGCGGCGAAGGTTCGAGGTGGTCGGGTTGAGTGGGAACGGCGCTTGCACTACGGTGCGCGTCGGCATGGTCGACAACATCAAGGGAAGGGCGTTTCCGGCGGTTCCTCTCTTTGTATTCGAGCTAGGGTTGGTCTAGAGGGGGCAGTGAGGCACGGGCGACATGGTAGACAAGGTGGGTGAGGCTGGTTAGGCTTGTAAATTTTTGTCGATGGTGGGGGTGGCAAGTGTGCTCGTGTTGGAGATATTCCCTAGAGGCAATAATAAAAGTGCTTATTATTATATCTTTGTGTTTATGGTAAATGTATACATTAATGCTATAATAGTATTGAACGGAAACATTAATACTTGTGTGATTTGAAACTAAATTAGAGTCCTAGTAAAGCCTCTTTATAATACTAGCTTGTTGGTTAATAGATGATCGTGGTTTCTCGATCATGAACATTGAGATGTTGTTAACAACAAGATCATATAATTAGGAGAATGGTATGATGGACATACTCCTATAGATAAGCGTAGCATAAAGATCAAGTCATTTCAATAGTTCGTTTGCTATAAGCTTTCTAATACATAGTAACCTAATTCCTTCGACCATGAGATCATGTTAATCACCATCACCGAAAGGATGCTTTATTGACATCAAACACCACAATGTAACTGGGTGGCTATAAAGGTGGCATTGAGTGTTCGGAAAGTATGGGTTGAGGCACATGGATCAAGAGTGGGATTTGTCCATCCATATGACGGATCGATATACTCTGGGCCCTCTTGGTGGAATGTCATCCAATTTTCTTGCAAGCACGTGACTGGCTCACAAGGGATCACATATCACGGGAAGGAGAAAAGAGTACTTATCTGTAACGAGGTTGAACTAGGTATGCAGAGATACCGACAATCAAACCTCGGATAAGTAAACTATCGCGAGATAAAGGGAAATTGGTATCGTATGTAAGTGGTTCATTCGATCGCAAAGTAACTGTAGAAATATGTGGGAGCCATATGAATTTCCATATTCCTGTATGTGTCATTGATCGAAGAAGTGTCTCGGTCATGTCCGCATAATTCGCGAACCGTAGGGAGACACACTTAAGGATTCGATGTTGTTTAGTAGATATGGAATGTAAGTAGGGAAACCGAATAATATTCGGAGTCTCGGATGGGATCCGGGATATCACGAGGAGATCCATAATGGTCCGGAGAATAAGATTCATATAAGGAAAGTCCGATTCCAGAGTTCGGGAATGATTTCGATGTTTTCATCGGAGAGCTTCCAGAAGGGTCTAGAAGGTTCACCAGACCGGAAGGGGAATGGTCCATGAATGTGTCATGGGTAAGTGGAATGATTAGATCATGTCCTAAGTAACTTTGGTTGGGCATTTGCGAGAGAGAATTAAAGCTCTAAACTGAAAGTCAAAAGGGAGGTTTGAAAAGTCAAACAAGAACTATAGTTTCCTAGTGGAAGAAGGAAAGAGTCCTTCCTTCTATCCAACTTGGGTTTGGGTATGGATTCAAACTCCCCTCTACCAAGCCTCCCTCCCTCTCATAAATTGAGGGGTAGGGCTTCCCCAAAGGACACACAACCTAGATCTCCCCATCCCGTGCGCCGTCGCCTAGCTGCCGCCGCCACACCCCCGCCTAGAGTCGTCGCGCCGACGCAGGCTCGTCGCCGTCGCCCTAGCCGCCGCTGATGCCCCCTCCTCCTCTCTGGCCTTCTAAACCTAGATCGTCGGAAAGCCTAGATCCACCATAACTCGCACCGGCTTAGGCGAAGCCCTGCGGGATCTTCCCTCTACTTCCGACACCACGCCGTCGTGCTGCCGGAATTGCGAGGAGAGAACTACAACCTCCACTGCCTGCTGGAACAAGGGAGAGGAAGGTCTTCATCGAGTACCGAACATGTGACCGACTGCGGAAGTGCTACCGGAACGCAGCGCCGGAAGGATCGTCTATGCGATCTTGAGATCAGCAAGTGTACGACAACATCACCCACGAGAATCTGCTCTCGTTAACCGCTTTGGAATCTTCGAGGGTGAGTGCTCCTATCAACTCGTTGCTACAATCTAGTAGATAAATCTTGGCTTGTTTGTGTGCATGCAGTAGAAATTTTTTGTTTTCATGCGAAGAACCCCTTTAGTGGTATCAGAGCCGTGTCTATATGTAGATCTTTTGCACGAGTAGAACACAATGGTCATTGTGGGCGTTGATGCTTTTGTTGTTGATTGCTTCTTGTGTACTTTGCATCTTGCGGGATGGTGGGATGAAGCGTCCCGGGCTAACCTTACATGACATCGTTCATGAGACTTGCTCCACGCTTGACATGCAACTTGTATTGCATAAGTGGCTTTGTGGGTGCCTGTTTCTCCCAACATAGTGAAGATTCAATTTACAACGGGTAATTGACAATACTAGTATCAACATTGTGGTTCTTGTTCATAAGTTAGAACGACACTTATTGAAAGCCCCAAACCACGTAAAACATGCAAAGAAAATTAGAGGCGTCTAACTTTGTTTTGCAGGGTTGTGTTGTGATGTGATATGGCCATGATTGTGACTATATATGATGTATGCAATGTTCCTTATTGTAAGTCGGCAACCTGCAGGAGCCATATGGTTGTCTTTTAATTCTGTTAAGACCTGCGTGTCTATTATTCAAAGTAGTTGTAATAGTTGATGCTGGTGGACGACAACCATAAAGCGGCGCCATTGACCTTGACACCATGCCGGTGATTATGGAGATCATGTTCGTGCTTGAAGATGGAGATCGGAAGCACAAGAAGAAAGGCCATATCATATCACATATTATGAATTGCATGTGATGTTAATCCTTTTATGCATCTTGTATTGCTTATTTCGCGACGATAGAATTATAATATGATCCCTCTAGCACAAAATTTCAAGTTATAAAATGTTCATCCTTAGTAAGCACCATTGCTAAAGCTCGTTGTTTTGAAGCAACATGTGATGATCAGGTGTGTTAGATTCTGCGAGTGTATACAACGGGAGCAAGCCAGATTTGCTCATGCGTAAGCTAAGGTTTAATCTTGACGAGCCTAGCATGTATAGACATGGTCTCGGAACACGGATCACTGAAAGGTAAAGCATGAGTCATATAGTAGATATGATGAACATGTTGATTGTTCTCCATTGAAGCTACATCAACTCTCGTGGTGATCGGTTTTGATGTGGTGGATTTGGTTCGTGTGATCACTAAAACAATGTGAGGGATATTTTTTTAGTGGGAGTTCACCTAGATTAATTCAACTATTAATGACAACTCAATTTGTCATAAACTTAGTCTAAACTATTGCAAATATGTTGTAGATCAATGGCGGCCCCTACCATCAATTTTATTGCGTTCCTAGAGAAAGAAAATTTGAAAAACAATGGAAGCAACTTCGCCGATTGGTTCCGCAATTTGAGGATTGTCCTCAATGCTGGTAATTTGACCTATGTGCTGGGTGCATCGCTGGGTGCACCGCTGGGTGACCCACCTGCAGCTGATGCTACCGATGTGGTAAAGAATGTTTTCCTCGCTAGGAAGAATCAGTACTCCATAGTTTAGTGTGCTATCTTGTATGGTTTGGAATCAGAGCTTTAGAAAAGGTTTGAGAACCATGACCCACATGATATTGCCGTGAACTCAAAATGATATTTGAGGCTCACGTGGCAGTTGAGAGTTATGAGGCTTCTGAAAAGTTCTTTAACTACAAAATGGAAGAGGGCAGCTCCGTCAGTGAGCACGTGCTTAAGATGTCTGGGCACGCAAGCAAGCTTCAAAGCTTGGGTATAGTGATTCCTAATGCTTTGGGGATTCACCGTGTCCTCCAATCACTACCACCAAGATACAAGAACTTTGTGATGAACTACAATATGCAAAACATGGACAAGTCGTTGCCCGAACTCTTCTCCATGTTAAAGTCTGCCTAAGTGGAGATCAAGAAAGAGCACCAAGTGTTGATGGTCTATAAGACCACCAAATTCAAGAAGCAAGGAAAGTCTAAGAAAAAAGGAAACTTCAAGAAGGGCGGTAAGAAAGTTACCGCGCCGACGAAGAAGACCAAGGTTGGGCCTAAGCCCGATATTGAGTGCTTTACTGCAAGGGAGACGGTCACTGAAAGCGGAATTTCCCTAAGTACTTGGCGGATTTGAAAAACTGCAACATCAAGAAGAAAGGTATATACGATATACATGTTATTGATGTGTATCTCACTAGTACTCGTAGTAGTGCCTGGGTATTTGATACTAGTTCGGTTACTCATATTTGTAACTCGAAATAGGTGCTGCAGAATAGACGGATACTAGCGAAGAACGAGGTGATGATGCGCGTTGGAAATGGATCAAAGGTTGATGTGATCGCGGTCAGCATGCTACATCTTCATCTACCATCGAGATTAGTTTTATACTTAAATAATTGTTATTTGGTTCCTGTGTTGAGCATGAACATTATATCCGGATCATGGTTATTGCGAGACGGTTACATGTTTAAGTCCGATAATAATGGTTGTTCAATTTATATGAGTAATATGTTTTATGCACATGCACCTTTGATAGATGGTCTATTCTTATTGAATCTCGATTGTAGAAATACACACATTAATAACATTGAAGCTAAACGTTTGAAATTGAGCGATAACTCGACCTATATGTGGCACTGTCGTCTTGGTCATATTGGAGTGAAGCGTATGAAGAAACTCCATTCCGATGGACTTCTTGAATCACTTGATTTCGAATCACTTGAAAGATGCGAAGAATTTCTGATGGGTAAAATGACTAAGACTCCATTTTCTGGTATTATGGAGCAAGCTATGGACTTATTGGAAATCATACATACCGATGTGTGTGGTACAATGAGTGTAGCATCGCGCGGTGGTTATCATTATGTTCTTACCTTCACAGATGACTTGATTAGATATGGGTATATCTATTTCATGAAACATAAGTCCGAAACTTTCGATAAGTTTAAGGAATTTCAAAGTGAAGTAGAGAATCAATGTAACAAGAAGATTAAGTTTCTACGATCTTATCATGGAGGTGAATATCTTAGTTACGAGTTTGGCGAGCATTTGAATAAATGCGGAATACTTTCACAATTGACACCGCTAGGAACACCACAACATAATGGTGTGTTCGAACGTCGTAATTGAAATCTCTTAGATATGGTTCGTTCTATGATGTCACTTACAGATTTACCGCTATCATTTTAGGGTTATGCATTAGAAACATCCGCATTCACTTTAAATAGGGCACCATCTAAATCCGTTGAAACGACACCGTATGAATTATGGTTTGGGAAGAAACCTAAATTGTCGTCCCTTAAAGTTTGGGGTTGTGAAGCTTATGTAAAGAAGTTACAGCCTGACATGCTTGAACCCAAAGCGGAAAAATGCATCTTCATAGGATACCCAAAGGAAACTATTGGGTATACCTTCTATCATAGATCCGAGGGCAAAATCTTCGTTGCCAAGAATGGATCCTTTCTAGAGAAGGAGTTTCTCTCGAAAGAAGTGACTGGAAGGAAAGTAGAACTCAATGAGGCTGTTGAATCTTCTCTCGAACATGAGAGTATCGCAGAACCGGAAGTAGTTCCTGTGGCGCCTACACCAATAAGAGAGGAAGCTAATGATGTTTATCATGAAACTTCGGTTGAAGTTACTACGGAAACTCGCAGTTCAACAAGAAATCGTACCACTCCTGATTGGTATGATCCCGTTATGAGTGTCATGTTGGCGGACAACACCGATGACCCTGCGACATATGAGGAAGCGATGATGAGCCCAGATTCCAATAAATGGCAAGAAGCCATGAAATCCGAGATTGGATCCATGTACGAAAACCAAGTATGGACTTTGGTGGACATACCAGATGGCCGGAAGGCTGTCGAGAACAAATGGATTTTCAAGAAGAAAATAGATGCTGATGGTAATGCTAATGTCTATAAAGCTCGACATGTCGCAAAAGGGTTTCGAAAAATTCAAGGAGTTGACTATGATGAGACTTTCTCACCGGTAGCAAAGGTAAAGTCTGTGAGGATTTTGTTAGCAATCGCTGCATATTATGATTATGAGATATGGCAGATGGATGTCAAAACAGCGTTCCTGAATGGAGACATTTATGAAGAGTTGTATATGGTATAACCCAAAGGTTTTGTCGATCCTAAAGATGCTAACAAGGTATGCAAACCTTCAACGGTCCATTTATGGATTGAAGCAAGCATCCCGGAGTTGGAATCAATGTTTTGATAAGGTAATCAAAAGTTTTGGTTTTATACAAACTTATGGAGAAGCTTGTATTTACAAGAAAGTGAGTGGGAGCTCTGTAGCATTCTTAATACTATATGTAGATGACATATTATTGATTTGGAATGATGTAGACCTTCTTAATAGTGTCAAGGATTATTTGAATAATAGTTTTTCAATGAAAGATCTTGGCGAAGCATCTTACATATTAGGCATAAAGATTTATAGAGATAGATCAAGACGCCTAATATCATTGTCACAGAGTACATATTTGGACAAAGTTCTAAAGAGGTTTGGAATGGAAGATAGCAAGGGTTCTTACCCATGTTGCCCAATACGACCTTGAGTAAAACTCAAAGTCCTGCAACGACAGAAGATAGAGAAAGGATGAGTAAGACTCCCTATGCCTCAGCCATAGGATCTCTAATGTATGCCATGCTATGTACTAGACCCGACATTGCATATGATGTTAGTTTAACTAGCAGATATCAAAGTGATCCAGGAGTGGATCATTGGACAGCGGTCAAAAACATTCTTAAGTACTTGAGAAGAACTACGGATATGGTTCTTTCTTATGGAGGTGATGAACATCTCGATGTTAATGGTTACATCGATGCTAGTTGGAACACCGATCCGGATGATTCTAAATCTCAATGTGGATACGTATTTACTTTGAATGGTGCAGCAGTTAGCTGGAGGAGTGCAAAGCAAAGCATTGTGGCAAGATCTTCACCTGAATCAGAATACATAGCTGCTTCGGAGGCTTCACAAGAGGCGATATGGATGAAGGAGTTCATTATAGAGCTCGGTGTGGTTCCAAGTGCGCTAGACCCAATGTCTATCTATTGTGATAATATGGGCGCCATAGCCAATGCGCAAGAACCAAGGTCACACAAGAAGCTGACGCCCATCAAGATACGTTTTCACGCTATTCGAGAGCATGTCCAAGATGGTGACATAAAGATTTGCAAAGTACACACAGATCTGAAGGTGTCGGATCCGTTGACTAAACCTCTCCCGCAAAACATGAATAGCACCAAACCCCCATGGGTGTTTGGTATATTACCATGTAATCTAGATTAGTTGACTCTAGTGCAAGTGGGAGACTATTTGAGATATGCCCTAGAGGCAATAATAAAAGTGGTTATTATTATATATTTGTGTTTATGATAAATGTTTACATTCATGATATGATAGTATTAACCGGAAAGATTAATACTTGTGTGATTTGTAAACTAAATTAGAGTCCCTGGTGAAGCCTCTTTATAATACTAGCTTGTTGGTTAATAGATGATCGTGATTTCTCGATCATGAACATTGATATGTTGTTAACAACAAGATCATATCATTAGGAGAATGGTATGATGGACATACTCCTATAGATAAGCGTATCATAAAGATCAAGTCATTTCAATAGTTCGTTTGTTATAAGCTTTCTGATACATAGTATCCTAATTCCTTTGACCATGAGATCATGTTAATCACCATCACCACAAGGATTCTTTGATGACATCAAACTCCACACCGTAACTGGGTGGCTATATAGGTGGCGTTGAGTGTTCGGAAAGTATGGGTTGAGGAAAATGGATCAAGAGTGGGATTTGTCCATCCATATGACGGATAGATATACTCTAGGCCCTCTCGGTGGAACGTCATCCAATTAGCTTGGAAGCATGTGACTGGCTCACAAGGGATCACATATCACGGGAACAAGAAAAGTGTACTTATCGGTAACGAGGTTGAACTAGGTAGGTAGAGATACCGACGATCAAACCTCGGATAAGTAAACTATCGCAAGACAAAAAGGGAAATTGGTATCGTATGTAAGTGGTTCATTCGATCGCAAAGTAATCGTAGAAATATGTGGGAGCCATATGAATTTCCAGATTCCTCTATGTGTTATTGATCAGAGAAGTGTCTCGGTCATGTCCGCATAATTCGCGAACAGTAGTAAGACACACTTAAGGATTCGATGTTGTTTAGTAGATATGGAATGTAAGTAGGGAAACCGAATAATGTTCGGAGTCTCGGATGGGATCCGGGATATCCCGAGGAGATCTGGAGAATATATTCATATAAGGAAAGTCCGATTCTGGAGTTTGGGAATGATTTCGATGTTTTCATCAGAGAGTTCTAGAAGGGTCTAGAAGGTTCACCGGACCAGAAGGGGAATGGTCCATGAATGTGTCATGCGTAAGTGGAATGATTGGATCATGTCCTAAGTCACTTTGGTTGGGCATTTGCGAGAGAGAATTAAAGCTTTAAATTGAAAGTCAAAAGGGAGGTTTGAAAAGTCAAATTGGAACAATAGTTTCCTAGTGGAAGAAGGAAAGAGTCCTTCCTTATATCCAACTTGGGTTTGGGTATGGATTCAAACTCCCCTCTCCCAAGCCTCCCTCCCTCTCATAAATAGATGGAGAGGGCTTCCCCAAAGGACACACAACCTAGCCCTCCCCACCCCGTGCGCTGCAGCCGCCGCCGCCCAGCGCCGCTGCCGGCTCGTCGTCCTAGCCGCTACACCTCCTCCTCCTCTCCGGCCTTCTAAACCTAGATCGCCGAAAATCCTAGATCCACCATAACTCGCACCAGCTTAGGCGAAGCCCTGCGGGATCTTCCCTCTCCTTCCTACACCATGCCGTCGTGTTGCCGGAATCGTGAGGGAGAACTACAACCTCTGCTGCCTACTGGAACAAGGGAGAAGAAGGGCTTCATCGAGTACCGAAAGTGTGACCGACTGCGCTGCCGGAACGCAGCGCCGGAAGGGTCGTCTACGCGATCTTGAGATTGGCAAGTGTACGACTATATCACCCACGAGAATCTGCTCTCGTTAACCGCTTTGGAATCTTCGAGGGTGAGTGCTCCTATCAACTCGATGCTACAATGTAGTAGATAGATCATGGCTTGTTTGTGTGCATGCGGTAGAATTTTTTTATTTTCCATGCTACGAACGCCTTCAGCTCATCCATGGTGGCCATTGATGGCATGGTCGAGTACACAGTGGGCTAGAGATGCATAGACAATGTAGATGATCTACTGGGAGTGTCGTGAGAGCTCGAGAGGGAACAAGTTTGGCACAAACGCTGCTCACAATAGTGTTTGTTGTTTTGTTTGATTTGTGCTCAGAAGGTGTTTGATGAAATGGCAGCAAGAAATTCATATTTGAATTTTTGGATGAATTTTGGTGGGTGTATCGGGCACATACTAGGGAGTATCTGGTTGAATGGATTTGTCAAGGTGAACTGGTTTGGTGGGGTTTTGAGAAATGGTGATCTTACTATATGAACTAGATTAGATTTTGAATTGTCCTTGGCATAGATTTGTAAATTGTTTCTGTGGGTTTGCAAGGTAGGCTTGGGTTCACTTTCACTTGGTCTAGAAAGGGGTGAAAATAATTGGATTTGTTTCTGTTATAAATCTTGGACTAGAAACACTCAAAGTGGTCTAGTGAACAAGAATGGCAAAAATGACCATTTGCTTATATAGTTTGGTTTTTAATTTCTCTTCATTTGATTCTTCTTGGGAATGATTTAGATGATGTTGTTTTCATCTTTAAACCAATCCTTGCCATTCATAGCAATCAAACAAGTCCATACAAGAATTCATGGATTCATCACATACACACATGCATTCATAAAGATTTTAATTAACAAAAGTTTTTGTTAACCCTAATTTTGAGTGTTTGGAATTGATAACCTTGATTAATATTTTTGGGATGTTACAAACCTTCCCTACTTAAAAAAAATCTCATCTCGAGATTTGATAAAAATGGAAAACTAAGATCAAAAGAGATCTGGAAACTCTTTCTTAATGTAGTCTTCTCGCTCCCAGGTAAGTTCTTCTGCAATGTGGGTGCTCCACTAGATCTTGAGAAACTTGATACTCCGGGTCCTGGTGGTTCTGGAAGCTTCTTCCAAAATACAGATGGGTACTTCCGGATAGGTTAGGTCATCGTTGATCTCTATGGTCCGGTGATCAATATTCTTGAAAACTTCGGTCTTCTCCGGGACTTCTAGGCATTTTGGGAAGTAACGAGATATGAAACACATTATGCACGGCTGACATCTCCTCTGGCAGTTCCAGTTGATACGATACTTCTCCTCGACGATTCAGAATCTTAAAGGGTCAGATATATCTGGGGATAACTTCCTTTTGAGCTGGAAAAGTTGCATTCCTTTCAAGGGTGATACTTTGAGATACACAAAATCTCCGATATTGAAGGCTAGGTCTCGACGTCTCTTGTCGGCATACCTCTTCTGTCTGCATTGTGCGGTCTTGAGGTGCTCACGGATCTTGTGAACTTTCTCTTCAGCTTCTCGTAGGATGTCGGGTCTGAAAATCTGACTCTCTCCTACTTCCGACCAATTCAAAGGGGTACGGCACTTCCTTTCATACATGAATTCAAATGGAGACATTTGCAAACTGGCTTGGTAACTGTTGTTATATGAAAATTCTACGAAAGGCAAACAGTCTTCCCGTGGATTTTCGTCAGCTTTGGGAACGAACAACCTCACAATCACGTCCAGTAGCACCGCCTCGACGTCCTCTACGCCGTCCACATCTTCTTTTACTCCGCATAAGTTCCTAGCGACGGGAACGGCAACACCAAGCCCTTGCCTGCAAATCCGGCGAACTTCTCTGGCGAGTTATTTCGGTGAGCCATCCTGGACCATTAAATCTTCATCTAAAGATCATCATAGATCACTTAAACGAAGGGGTATCCTCCAATTAGAATCTGCCAAGTGTCATATCTATTCCTATTTTCGGTTTTTAGACATAAAAACATAGAAACTTGCAAAACTCATATATTTAGTTCTGTATATCCAAATTTAGAAAATAATATGTCTATGGATTCAAAAAAACGAGTAGAACATAGTGGAGTCATAATTAGGTATTTTTGAGTCGGTTAAAATCACGTTTTATACAGAACCATATATGTAGTATTTTGAGTATAAAAATTGTTGTGTAAATTATTTTTAAGTGAATCCTTTTGCAAATCGTTGTATATTGAACCCTCTATCCAGTAAGACAAAAATATAATTTTATTCTAGTATAAATAATTACGTGGTAATTATTTAGTGAGAACAGCCTTTCCAAGTGTTAGAAAATATTGCTGATTGCTACAATTGCCCAAATGGTTGCATTTGTAATCATGAAAATATAAAATGTTCAGAAATCACTTAGTAATGTTAAGAACCTTGTTATAAAAAAATTTATAATAAAAATTTCCATCTTGCATGTTTGCATACTTTGCATAATTTTTGTGTTTCCATTAGTGTTGATCTTGTGTATGTTTTGTCCTAGTTGTTTTGTTTGATAGACTGTGTGAATTGCCAAGTGTGTAGCTGCGAAGAGTGTACCAACACCGCAAACTTCTAAGGAAAGTGGAACTATTATCCATGTCCTACTGTTTTCATTACATTTTGTGAAATTTTTGTAGTATGTATGATATGGCTACTATGTTACTATGCTATGCTATGTCCTAGATATCCTTTATATCTTCCTTAGTGGAAACATCGTAGTTGTAGTATGCTTATCCTTGCTATAAATTCAGGGTGGAATACCATATTATGATTATATGAAGTGTTGGAAAATATATGTTTTATATAATAAAACAAGTACTCAATGAATCACCTGGGTGGAATGTGGTTACTTAGTTGTGAATAAGGTGCCAATGAAGGGAACCATATCTATGGCTATCTCTTTCATGTGTGCACTAGAAGAATACCACCCAGGGACTTAGAGATTGAACATGTTTCTCATACAGTGGCTTCCGTGTACAGCCACATGCTAAATGGGATCTGTCTTAGACAATTACATAGTGGAAGACCCTTGCATTGGTATCTATTCAGGTTAACTAGAATTATGTATTGGAAGTAGATCCTTTACATTAGTGCCTGGTAGACGTGCTAGCATTATGTATTGGGAGGGCTTCTATGGAAAGACTTTGTCACATTCTCGATCTGTCGGTTATCCATTTGGTGTGCACTTATCTAGCGGCCACTGGTGGCGTCAAGACGAGATTGTGTCATGTGGGTAAAGTGTACAACTTCTGCAGAAGATCAAATTCTAAGTACTTAGCCCTGTCCTTGGTTACGGACAACTCTAAGCAACTAAGGCACGAAGCTATGGAAAATCTCGACATTCCAATTTCTCAAAGTAAAACTTGATGGTGTCAACAAGGGATTAGAAGCACTTGGAGTTTTCCAAGGAATTCATAAAGTTATTGAAAGATCAAAACTATTTTGAAAAGATAGGATAAAACCATATTGCTTTCTTCAAATGATCATAAAATCTACTTAGGAAAATATGCATGTATTGATAGGTTCCAACTTATTTCCACATAGTAGTAACACTTGCCAATACAATTCAAATGTATTGACCCTTATGGCTATAACTTACCATGTTGTCGGATTACTTGATGATAGTGATGTTTGATTAGTAGGGGTTACGAGTCTGCACCCAACATGTTTTCATGTAGCACATGAAGATGAAGGACTCCATGCTTTACTTTTATTCCGCTGGTTTTTAATAAGATAGCCCATGGGTATGAGATTGTAATAAGTATTTATATTCTCGATCATGCGATGTAATATGACCTTTGTATCTTGATATTACATCTTAAACTGTGGGTACTAGCTATTTGATCCAGGGACTAGCACTATAATCACAGGGATTTCGAACCAAGCTGGCTTCAGGTCCACTACAAATGGTATAAGAGCGCTGTGTTTCCTGTAGGATCGTAACCCTAGGATTTGGACAACGAACCTTGTTAGTAATGAACTTATAATTTTATACTTAGTAGATTTTCTCGTATACCTTGATCATTCTTTACTGAATCTCTTCTCCTTCAAACATGTAGAAAACGAGCCTTTTTCTTTCTCAAAGGACCTTCAAGATGGATTGAGTCAAAAATAAGTTCAATATACAAGTTGCGACAAGTCCTTGAGCTTGCAAACTAGGTGGATAAGTAGGCCACACCTCTAAGGAACATCGAGATCAATGTCCCTATTGTGATTCCAACCATCCAATTGAAGCATGCCCTACATCTCAAGTTACTTGTTTCCTATGTGAAGGAACCAACCACATTCTTGTCAAGTGCCATCTCGACTTCATAGTGCAACAAGTGAAATAACAAGTCAAGGATGGAATGCATCAAGCTCTCAAAAAGATAGAAGAAAAACATAGCCATATAAACTGCTCCAAATGCAAGAAGGAAGGACACAACATCAATGAATGTCTAGAGAAAGAACTTCAAAACAACCATAACAACACTTCAAGGAAAAGAACACGAGACATGACAAAAGTGTTTTGCCAACGCTGACGGAAGACATGACACTTCACCGATGATTGCCCAACTCAAAAGAGAGCTCCCACAGATGTTATTATAGTGAACCCAAGAGACATTAGATTGGCTACCAACTATTTAAGACATCGATATCATGTTAGTATATGGATCATACCGTCCTATGTGGTACGACTATACTAGGTTGCTTGTTTCAACAAACTTGTAGTTTTCTTCAACTAATGGGTTATACTCATAAGTTGTTATGTGATTAGTCGCTTGTTTGATTGAACTTGTTTGTTTTGGGTTGTGTGTTGGAACTTCTTTACATCTATCTATCATTACTTATCCCTATTAAACCAATAGATGCCTCCAAGACGTGCCAACAACCGTAATAACAATGGAAACACCAACAATGGCAATGAGATGAAACAGATGATGACTGCACAGACTTAGCTAATGGAGATGATGACACCATTCATGGCAACCGTCAACAATCAGAATCATAATTTGAACAAATACAACAATAATAACCAGAACAACAACAATCCACCAGCTCTGGATATGCTCACTATATTTCTAAGGTTGAGACCTGCAAAGTTCTCCGGTATTTCTGATCCAATGGTAGCTGATGACTGGTTAAGTTCAGTGAATAGGGATTTAGTGACTGTTGGATGCTTTGATGCCGAGAAAGTGAGATTTGCAGCACACTTGCTCGAAGGCCCTACAGCTATATGGTGGGACAACTTTCAAGTCACTTACCCCATTGAAGAAGTGACTTGGTAAATATTTGAAGAGGGTTTTCGCACTAACCATATCTCTTCAGACGTGATAAGTTTAAAGAAGAAGGAGTTTCACAACCTTAAACAATGTCACCGCAGCATTGCTGAATATATTAAGGAATTCAACAATTTATCACGTTATGCTCTAGATGATACTGACACTGATGCTAAGAGGAAGAAAAATTTCCTGGATGGAATAAATGATGAAATATCCATGCAGTTATTAGTTGCTTATGTTCCAACTTATCAATCACTATGTTACAAAGCTACAATTTTAGACAGAAAGATGAAGCAAGTTGAGAAGAGGAAGAGGAAGCATAGCTTTGAAAAGTATCACACGGGATCACCACAAAAGATGCGTTCTTTCAAAAAGATCAATGGAGATTCTAAATCACATTAGCATGAAGGAAATGGACACACTCATCATCATCACAAGAATCACCACAACAACAATGGAAGTGGTAATAATAATAGGAATGATACGGACAATGGAGATAACCTTGGTCAGAACCAACATGGCAATTCCATGAAGAAGGACATTAGCCAGTTCTAGTGCAACAATTGTAAGCAACTTGGACACTATGCATCAGACTGTCCTGGGAAGAAGAATAAGAGTGTTGGAGACACCAATGGGAGAAATTCCTATGTGATCCAGAAAGGACATGTGAACCACAACAACATGTATGGAACCCTTGAAGAATTAGATGATGTGGATGGTAAGATTAAGCTAAATCAGTCCAGTCATATAAGGATCCCATGTTTGGATGTTAATTATTGAACCCATAGTCAAGTGAACCATCAAATGAAACCCTACAAAATTTCCTTTTAAGGACGGTAGTACCCTAGTTATCCTAAAACTCAACCTATTCTTTCTAGCCTTCTCGAATCTCGGGGCGAGATTCCGTTTAAGGGTCGTAGTCTATCACATCCCAAAATTTTGCAAACTTTGAAATGTGGAAAATCTTAAACAAACTGAAAAAAACTAAGTCTTGGAAATTCAGAGGGAAATTTTTTTTTTGACTGTTTAATACAACTCCTTCAAAACAAAAGTTAAATAAAACAATTTTTTGTGAAGTTGTATGCATGTTTTTAAAACCTCAAAATCATGAAGCATGCATGGTTGCATTTTAAAACTAAGAGAAATAAATTTTTTCTCAAAGTTGAATTGGCACTTAACATCATGAGACTTTGGATATATTCCATATTTAAAGTATACAAAATAATTCAAGTGAGATAAAAAGATAAAGGGAAAAATTATAAAACCATAGAAATTAGTTTGACTCTATTTGAAGATCCAGACAAAATGATATGAAATTTATAAAATATAGGAAGAAAAAATAAAGTCAAGTTAAGGCAATGACTAAAAACGAAAGAAAAGTATTCTTAAATGAGTGATTATGATAAATAATAAAATTATAAAGCTAAGGAAATTGGTTTGAACCTTTTTAGAGTCCTAAGTCAAAAGATATGGTTTTTATAAGAAAAGGAAATAAAAAATAATAAAACTAGGCATACGTACCATGCTCAATTTTTTAAAAATTAATTATACTTTATTAAAAAATATTCCAAATATTCTAATTAGAGTAAAACTAACAACTTATATTTTATATAATTTTTTTAAAAAGGTTTGGTACAAATTTAAATCAAATTGAAGAGATAAATTGGAAACTAGAAAATAAAACAGAAAAAAACGTTGAAAAAAGAGAAAGAGCTAACCAGCCCAACCAGCTAAGCAGCACAACCCACACTTTTTTTATTCATTTTCTTCTTGGGCCGCATCTGCGGTCCCATCTGGATCAAAACGACAAGCTCGACTCCTTCGTGCTTGTTCAGGTACACTTACACGAGGTGAAACTGTCATGGCTGTAGATCTCTCTCCTCCTCCCCCATCAATTTTATTCACCGTTTCTTGTGGAGTTAAACACGAAAGTTATTGGAAATCAAATGGAGAATCTATTCAGGTAAGAAATTTTACATTTAGGTGAGTAATTACATCAAACCAAACCAGTGCTCTGAGTGTCATACGTCGGCATACGTCTACCGATCTCTCTCCACAGACCACCTTAGCAAAAACCGAAGCGAGCACCATATTTCTCTAGTCCTCATCCATTATTTTTGTTCTCAACTTTCTCAAGAGGAGCTCCATAGAACACACACAATCGATGCCAACTTCAGCCATAAATTTTAGTTCATCGTCACATCTTGTCGTCAACGGTGAGTCCCTCGTCGATTCCTTCTACCATAAGACTACTCTTGATGTTGCGTACCTCTAGGACATAATTGTTCATCATATTGTTGTAGTTGGTCGCGCTGCCTACGTTGCACATTGCTCCATCCGTGGATTCCCGTCAGCTTTGGGAACGAACAACCTTGCAATCATGACCAGTAGCACCGCCTCGACGTCCTCTACGCTGTCCACATCTTCTTTTACTCGGGATACGTTTTTAGCGACGGGAACGGCAACGCCAAGCTCGTGCCCGCAAATCCGGTGAACTTCTCCGACGATTTATTCCGGTGAGCCATCCTAGACCATTAGATCTTCATCTAAATGTCATCATAGATCACTTAAACGAAGGGGTATCCTCCAATTAGAATCTGCAAGTGTCATATCTATTCCTATTTTCGGATTTTTAGACATAAGAACATAGAACCTTGCAAAAATCATATCTTTAGTTCTGTATATTCAAATTTAGAAAATAATATGTATATGGATTCAAAATAACGAGTAGAACAAAGTGGAGTCAGAATTCAGTATTTTTTAGTCGGTGAAAATCACGTTTTATACAGAACCATTTGTGGAGTATTTTGAGTATAAACATTGTTGTGTAAATTATTTTTTAGTGAATCCTATTGCAAATGGTTGTATATTGAACCCTCTATACAGTAAGACCAAAATATAATTTATTCTAGTCTAAATAATACCGTGGCAATTATTTAGTGAGAATGGCCTTTCCAAGTGTTAAAAAATATTGTTAATTGCTACAATTGCACAAATGGTTGCATTTGTAATCTTGAAAATATAAAATATTCAGAAATCACTTAGTAATGTTCAGAACCTTGTTATAAAAATTTGTACAATAAAAATTTCCATCTTGCATGTTTGCATACTTTGCCTGATTTTTTTGTTTTCATTAGTGTTGATCTTGTGTATGTTTTGTCTTGGTTGTTTTGTTTGATAGATTGTGTGATTTCCAAGTGTGTAGCTGCGAAGATTGTACCAACACCGCCAACTACTAAGGCAAGTGGAACTATCATCCATGTCCTACTATTTTCATTACACTTAGTGAAATTTTTGTAGTATGTATGATAGGGCTACTATGTTACTATGCTATGCTATGTCCTATTAGGATATCCTTTATATCATCCTTAGTGGAAACATCGTAGTTGTAGTATGCTTAGCCTTGCTATAGATTCAGGGTGGAATACCATATTATGATTATATGAAGTGTTGGAAAATACATGTTTTATATAATAAAACAAGTACTCAATGAATCACCTGGGTGGAATGTGGCTACTCAGTTGTGAATAAGGTGGCAATGAAGGGAACCATATCTATGGCTATCTCTTTCGTGTGCGCACTAGAAGAATACCACCCAGGGACTTAGAGATTGTACATGTTTCTTGTACAGTGGCTTCCGTGTACAGCCACATGATAAATGGGCTCTGGCTTAGTCAATTACATAGTGGAAGACCCTTGCATTGGTACCTATTCAGGTTAACTAGAATTATGTATTGGAAGTATATCCTTACATTAGTGGCTGGTAGACGTGCTAGCATTATGTATTGAGAGGTCTTCTATGGAAAGACTTTGTCACATTCTCGATCTGTCGGTTATCCATTTGGTGTGCACTTATCTAGTGGCCACTGGTGGCGTCAAGACGAGATTGCGTCATGTGGGTAAAGTGTACACCTTCTGCAGAAGATCAAATTCTAAGTAATTAGATGTGTCCTCGGTTACAGACAAATCTGAGCAACTAAGGCCCGAAGCTATGGAAAATCTCGACATTCCAATTTCTCAAAGTAAAACTTGATGGTGTCAACAAGGGATTATAAGCACTTGGAGTTTTCCAAGGATTTCATAAAGTTATTGAAAGAGCAAAACTATTTTGAAAAAGTAGGATAAAACCATATTGCTTTCTGCAAATGAGCCTAAACTCTACTTAGCCAAATATACATGTATTGATAGGTTCCAACTTATTTCCACATAGTAGTGACACTTTTCAATACAATTCAAATGTATTGACCCTTGTGGCTCTACTTATCATGTTGCAGGATTACTTGATGATAGTGATGTTTGATGAGTAGGGGTTAAGAGTCTGCAACCAACATGTTTACCTGTGGCACATGAAGATGAAGGACTCCATGCTTTACTTTTATTCCGCTGCTTTGTAATAAGATAGCCCATGTCTATGAGATTGTAATAAGTATTTATATTTTGGGTCATGCGATGTAATATGACCTTTGTATCTTCATATTACATCTTAAACTTTGGGTGCTATCTATTCGATCCAGGGACTAGCACTGTAATCATAGGGATTTCGAACCAAGCCGGGTTCGGTTCCTCTACAGTGTGTCCCTGGTTGGTTTGGTCGGCTGGGTCGGCCCATTAGTTTTTTCATTTTTCTTTTTTCCATTTTTCATTTGTTTCTTTTCCTTACAACTTTTCCATATGAATTTCAAATGAACTCAAGTTTTTTGTAAATTTCTCTGAATTCAAGTAAATCAACATGAGCTAATATTTATCAAGGTTTGTTGTCTTGGAAATAGTGGGTTTTAATAAATACTAATTAATTTCATTTATGAATAAATTTCCATATACAATTTTAGTGTTTTAGGTTTTTATTTCAATTTGATAAATTTTCAAGATGCCAAAATGCCATGAAATGATCATGAATTATATGCGAATGCAATTTTGTTTCTAGTCCCAATTTTCAAAATCTTGGGATGTGACAACAGCCAAGCATAAGACATTAGTCTAGGTTAAGGCAAACACAACAACAAGTACACCATTTCTCTATATGTAAGAAGTGGTCAACTCTTTAAAATCATTTTTCTAGTTAGACAACTAGAAATCGTATAGTTTCCAGCAATTGAACTACCACAAAGGTTCTAGATCATTAAGTTCAGCTCCACTGAGTTCAGAACAACACAATTTCATTATGCAAATTTAGCACAAGGGCCAAGGATGATCTAGAAAAGCATCCTTAGTAGCTTAACCCCAATCTCACAACACATATATAGCATGGATCAATAGGAGTTATAAACACAATCACCACCATTAACAATAGAACCACCAACCCAAATTAGTACCACTAGGGAACTTGCTTATCCAAGTTGAGGAAATTTAGCAAGAAATAGATCAGCAACAAACATTCATAGTAGAACCATGGATTAAAGCCATCAACACGAAGGTTGATAAAAGCAAATCGGAGCTCACCGTGGGTGTCGTGTTCCTGTAGCATAGGAAGTGATGAAGCCAATGAACAATAGAAACACATCACTAGAAGCATCAATGCTAGGGGATGTCGACGCCTAGTTGTGTAGCTGTAGCACCATCCCAAATGTGTCGAAGCTGAGGTAGCCACCACTAGTGCACCACCACCAGAATCCCACCATCGTGCAGCTGCGAATTGTGGACACCGGGGTTACAGAGTGCCGTCCCGTCGGGGTCTAGGAGTCCAACATCTGATGGGGCAAAAGGAGAGAAGATCATGGCGTGGTAGAGGCGTTTTAGTAGTCAGAGAAGTGCTCGTGCTCATCGAAGGTCAATGGCCGGAGGTGCATCGGCGCCATAATCGTTGGTGACCATGTCAAGGCAAATCTAGGGTTTCGGCCAGGCGCGCAAGGCCGTGATCGAATCCAATAGGCGGAAAGGAAGGAAGAGGAAGAGGTGAGCTAGTGTAAGTATATGGAATCGGCCGGAGGTGCCGGATTTTTTCGGTGATGGCCAGGACAGCATCAAATGCGAAGCATGCGTGTGAGGAGGAGGAACAGGAGAGAGAGAGGGGTCGCGTACGTGTGTGTGTCGAACGTGAGATGAGAAAATGAGAAATAAAGAATTGATTTGGGTCGGTTTGGGCATAATCGGTCAATGGATTAGATTTAGCCTCATAGAAAATAATAAGGAAACAAAATAAAGAGAATATAAGAAGAAAGGAAATTACCGAAATGACCCTAGAAGAATTTCTAGCCCAAGAAAAATAAAGAAAATAGTAGCAAAATACATATAATATATCAAAATAAAAAAATATAATCTATCCAAGAAAAATAATAAATTATCTATTTAAAATTATTTATAAGCAACTAAAAAATAAACCCTTTAATCATTTAAAATAATTATAGTAAAATATAGATAAGTTCTAAAAATAAATAAAAATCTTTTTGTGTACTAAAATAAATGTAGTATCCTAGAAAAATGTTAATTATAACAATCTGAATCATTTTTGTATTTATAAGAAAATGAATGCTATTAAAGGTCTAATATAACTTTTTATTAGTTCAAAGGAAAAGAAATGGATTGTTCAAATTTCTTATAAAAGAAAAATAAATCATTGTTAGTTGTATTTAAATTATTTAGGATATACTATAATAAGAAAGTAATTTTATTTATTATAAATATTAATAAATTGATTTTATCATGGGGGAATAATTAACTTAAAACATATTTCTTGCCTTCAAATAAATAGAATGTATTTTCTTTAATTACCTATAAGCTTTAGTTCATATTTAGATTTAGGTGTTGCTTAGGTAAGAAATCTTCCTAAATTATCCTATCAACTCTTATCCTAGAAATCTACTATACCAATCACTTTGATTCATTCCGGTGATAAACCCTAACCTTAGAAACTTGATACAAAAACCAAATTCCCATTATGCATTAGAAGCTTTCCAACTCAACCAAGTTTGTACCACTTCATGATATTATCATCCTAACATGTGGGATCCTTATACCCTATACCAAAGATCTAAGCCATAGCTTATAGTAGAACCTAGTTGATTTCCTTTGATCTAGTAGCAAACTTTTCCCACTAAAAGTCAGTGACTTACAAGTTAATCTTATAACATTAGTCACTTATATCGTGAAATGAATAATCTCACATTCTTGACTAATACTTAGGAAAACCTTAGAGTTTTAAAGGCTATAGACACATTATGTCTTAAGACGATTTCTACTTTTATAGATAACTTTGGTCTAATATTCAACAAGCTAGAAGTACAGTAACTCAAGATCATTTATACTTTGTCAATCACTATAATAAAAATCATTGTAATATTTAGTACTAATTAACTTATCATAAACAACATAAACATGGACTTTAGTAATAGTTACATAATACTAATTAACTTTAATCTTGTATTACTATTGTGCTTTACCTTTTACACTTTGTATATTAGTCTTAAGTTCCTTGAAGATATAATTGCTTGTAAATTAAACTTAAAGATAAACCAAATTTTAAGGAAATCGCTTAATCTCATCTCACTTACAATATTGGAAATTACTTCGGGGGTTTTACAAAATTCATAGCATTACTTATTCATAATAGCATATTTCTTCTTTAAACATTAGTCCTTACCAGACCAATAATGTTGTTTTCAGATGTTGAATCTTCTATTGTCTCGAAGACCGTTGTAAGGTTCCCAACCTTTAATAAGGTAGAGATCCCTGTGTTTACAATGCTAGTCCCTGGATAAATAGCTAGCATCCATAATTAAGATGTAATATCAAGAAACAAAGGTCATAATACAACTTTATAACCAAGAATAAAATAATCTATTACATCCTACATAGCTCATTTGGCTATCTCATTACAATGCAGCAGAATATAGTAATAGCATGGGGTCCTTCATCTTCAAAGTGCCACAGGCAATCATGTTGGTTGTAGACTTGTAATCCTATTCAACAAACTTCAATAACATCAAACAAACCTGCAACATAATAAGTTGCAGCCACAAGGGTCAATACATTTGAATTGTATTGGCAAGTTTCACTACTATGTAGAAATAAGTGGATCCTATCATTACATGCATATTTGGCTAAGTGGGGTTTAGGATCATTTGCAGAAAGCAATATAGTTTTGTCCTATCTTTTCAAAATAGTTTTGATCTTTGTCAAATCTTTCTGAATTCCTTGGAAAACTCCAAGTTCTTCTAATCCCTTGTTGTCACCATCAAGTTTTACTTTGAGAAATTGTACTGTCGAGATCTTCCATAGCTTCAGGCCTTAGTTGCTCAGTATTGTCCATAACCGGGGACACGACTAAGTACTTAGAATTTGATATTCTACAGAAGTTATACACTTTACCCACATGACACAATCTCGTCTTGATGCCACCAGTGGCCGCTAGATAAGTATTCACCAATATGGAGTACTGGCAGATCGAGAATGTGACAAAGTCTTTCCATAGAAGTCCTCCCAATACACAATGCTAGCTTGTCAACCAGGCACAAATGTAGGGATAAATTTCCCTTACACAATTCTAGTTAACCTGAAGATGCCAATGCATGGGTCTTCCACTATGTAGTTGACTAAGCTAGAGCCCATTTAGCATGTGGCTGTACACGGAAGCCACTGTACGAGAAACATGTCCAATCTCTAAGTTCCTGGGTGGTTTTCTTCTAGTACACACACAAAAATATAGCCATATAAACATGGTTTCCTATGTTGCCACCTTGTACAATCTTGAGTATCCTTGTCCACCCAGGTGGTTCATTGAGTACTTTTTTTATTATATAAAACATATATATTTCCAACACTTCATATAATCATATCATGTATCTCATCCAAATTATATATGTCACATCCCAAATTTTAGATTTGGTTCTGCATATCATTCATATCATTGCATCATACTTTTCCACGCAAAACCATCGATTGAAAAGAATCGGCGAAACGCTATTTTCAAAATCCTTTTCTAATCTACTCCGAGGCCCCTGCGGGAGGCATTAGTAGGACTAGTGTAGTCCGCCCCTGTATCCTAGTGGTTTCACTCAACCTTTGTCCCTAGATTGTTCCCCTCGATTTTACAAAACCGTAGGAGCAAGAATCTCCCGGTTCGGAGCTCGTACGGAAAAGTTACGGCCATTTTATTAAAAGATAGAAAATCGGCCCGACTTCGCCGTATTCGCATCCAACCGCGCGCCGTGTCCGCGTAGGACCCCACGAGGAGGGGCCCCACTTAAGAGGCAGCGCCCTGCCTCGGGTTCCGCACCCCGCCCCCACCTCGATCGCCACCCGCGCCGCCTCTCCTCCCCGCAGGCCGCCTCTCCTGGAACCGCCGCCGTCCCGCCTCCTGGAGCCGCCGCCCAGGTACACCGCCTCACCCCGCACCGCGCCCGCGCGCTGCCAGCCGCCTCACCCCGCCAGCCGCCCTCCTTGGCCGCCCGCCGCTGGCCGCCGCCATCGCCAGCGCGCGCCCGCGCCTGCGCGCCAAGACGCCGTGCCGCTTTCACGCCGCCTCGCGCCGTGCCACCGTCCCGCGCCGCCGTTGTGTGACCGCCTTGATCCGCGCGCTGACCAACCTTCCCCTTCCGCGCAAGAAAAACCCCGTCGTCGCCCCGAGTTCGCCGCCGTTTGTTTCCGGTGAGTCTGTAGACACCATTAGATCTCAGATCAGCGGTCCAGATCGGCCGTTGACCGGTCAGTACCCAGGCGTTGACTAGTCGGGCGCGATCGGCCGATCGGTGACGTTGACGATCAAGAACCGATTGACTAGGTAATTACTTTAATCGATTTAGTAGGCAGATTTCGGTAGAAACTTGTAAGTTGCGTAGAAATTAAACCGCTGGGCTAAAAATTGCAAATAAAATATTTGTAGATTAAGTGAGTCGTGTAGAATCTTGCTGTACATTTGGTTCAGACTTTTGCAGCAAGATTTAGTACAGTTTAATCAAATAGGTTAATAGCCTTTTTGGAGTAATTAATTCGTAGAAAAAGATCCGTAGCTCCAAAAATTGCGTATGATATGTCCCTATATTCAGTGGAACGAGGGGAATCTCATCGTGAATTAAAAAGATAGGCTTACAGTGAAAACTTCTGCAGAAACTATCTAGTGCCTTTCTGCAGTGTTTTAATTACTCCGGGAGTTTTATAATTCCTTTTTGAGTAATACCAGTTGGTACTGTTCCTAAATAGAAATGCCCATACTATATATTTTTCCCAAGATTTTACAAACAGTATACTACCAGTAGTGAATTATTTGAGTTCTAGCTCTAGTTTTGAGCATTACTTTTCGCGTAATAGTTTTTCTTGCGCTAAAACTATTTACCATGCATGCATTCAGTAGTATTATCGAATAGGATTATGTGGTGCAGCTGTAGCACCAATTCACTTGCCTTGCATACCTTCATGCATGATCTTTGTTGCATATGTCTGTGGATTGTTTGTTTATGATTCCAATTGTATCGTGTAGATTGTGACGAGTGCAACGCTTGCTCGTGTGTGGATTGTTCTTCCGACCGCTACAACCAAGGTAAGTAGATGCTACTTTGTTCATGATATCGTCCTACTATTTTTAATGCATTGTCGTGTATTTTGTAGATGCATGTGTAGGATGATACTATCGCTATGCTATGTCCTATTATGTGGTAGGGCTTTCCTTGTAGATGAAACACCGTTGGTAGATGTGCTTAGCCATGCTATGTTGAACGAGGGCTAGGTGACATCATTGAGACTTGTTTCTAAAAGTATTGGTTTGAGAAAACTAAAACAACTTAATCAATGAATCTCCTGGGTGTGATGGTATTGATAATTTTTGGTGGTTTCATTGCGGAAAGGCACCCAGGTATCTAGAGAAATTGATTGGCTTCTTTGTTTGGTAGCTTACGTGTACAACCATGTGCCAATAATGAAATGGGCGGTTGGTTGGACTTAGTAGGTTGTGGTAACCCGAACCCGCGTATCCAGAGATGTAGAATTTTGGTAGGTTGGACCGGTGTGCGTCGGGATTGGGGTGCTACTTCCCGAACAGTCTCTTCTTGGACTTCTCCCTAGCATCACCCAAAATGAGAGTGATGGTATGAGCTGGGCTGGCCAAGTCACATGGGTAAAGTGTACTAACCTCTGTAGGGTGTATAATCTAATCGATTAGCTGTGTCCCCGGTTATGGACAACTGAGTTGCTTGATATTGATTCCATGACATGTTTCTAGCTCATTCTAATTTCATAATTGCTTTAATATTGTTGGGTTAACTTAATTGGGATCTTTTCAAAGAAAATCAAAAACTGTTTATGAAAGTAGGACAAATGTATTTGCAAATGCAAGCCAGACACAGCTCCAATTGCCAAATATGCATGTAGTTGTTTGTACTATTGTCTCCATTACTAGCTCTACTTGCTATACATTCCATGTATTGACCCTTCGGGGCTGCTACGTTTCATGTTGCAGGTTATTCCGATTCTGAGTAATCGATATAGGCCACGGTACTCCACTCGGCACTTGTTCACTTGTGGTCAATTTGAAGAATGGAGGATTTACTTATTTATGTTGCTACCTGAATAATTTGAGCTAGCCTTGAGCTAAGCTTTTATTGTAATAATGGTACTCTGGATCTTTGTTATTTATGATACACGGATATTTTGCTATGTTATTCATCTTATTCTATTGTGGGCCAATGAACCGATCCAGGGATTGGCATGTCACATAGAAGCCTCGGTCTTTTCAGAACCACGGTCTTACAGGATGGTATCAGAGCCCGTGTGTCGACTGTAGGATCGTGACCTAGGATTGGATTAGGAAGCCTTAGATTTACTAAAGCCTATATTAACTCTGTCTTTAATCTTATGCCTTTCACCCTCGTAAATTCTTACCATATGCTATTCTCACACTTTCCTCTTTTACCTGATAGATGGGAGAAGTCAGGACTGAGTATGCCACCATGGAGTCACTAAGGCCCTTTGCAAGGCAGTTAGCACTGACTCGCAGTCATTGGGATTGCCACTTGCCCATGTTCAAGGGAAGAAGCTGTACACCTATGGTTATGGAGAGGATGCATGGGAGATCACTACCTTCATATTCAGGATGCCTCCTTGCCAAACCCGTGCACTTGATCTACACCAAGACATACCAGCTGGGGACTTGGAATCAACTTGGCCATACATGAAGCCTGTCTGCTTGATCCCATAATGTCCGACACCTCACGCCAGATTCACCCTACCGTGACTATGGGAGGCGTGATGAAGATGGGCACATTGTGGTTACCCCGGGCGACAGGAACAACATGCCGCCCCGTCGGAGGCACATAGAGGACATGGAAAGGGAGAATGGAGCTCTAGCTGAGAAAGTGATGATGATAAAGGAGATTGCAGATTTTGCCAGCAATGGTATGGTGGTCCAAGGACAGGAGATTGACACCGTGCATGAAGCTGTGGGAGTTCTGGAGAATGCCCTGATAGCCAGAGATGCAACCATAGCTCATCTTGATGGTACGGTGCAGGAGAACATCCAGAACATACAACAGTTGCAAGGGACCGTCCAGGAAAGGGATCAAACTATTGAAGCTATGACAGCCCAGATTGCCGCTCTCCAAGCACAGCTAAATCCACCCTCTGATGATGACAATGGAGATGATGGCAACAATGGTGATGATGATGATGATGAGGACGAGGATGATGATGATGGAGACGATGATGGTGGAGGAGATGAAGCTGTTGCAGTTGCAGCTGAGAGTGAAGAAGAAGAGGAGGATCCAGAGAAGGTGGAGTTTGAAATCTCAAGTGATGATTCAGGAGAGGTGTACACTCCGCCACCATGGTTGTACCGCGAGCCGAAGCGCCAACGCATGACAGCAAGGACCAACCTCAACCTCTTCAAGAAATAGATAGAAGTCCACCAATTAGTCCACGTTAGGCGAATTCGTTAGGATTAGTCTCGATCGATGTGAAACTTAGTTCGTGTTAGTTTAAGAGTGTTTAGTTTCTTATTTGTGTACTTCAATATCCCAAGAATTATTTGTGTGAATTTTATGAAAGAGTTATGGCAATTTGGTTAACATCTGTGTTATTTTCGCTGCAGTTCTCTGCTGATAAAGCAGTACTGCGCGATTTTTCATATTTTTCTGGTAACTCGGAAAAATCTGAAAAAAAATTGGGTTGATGCGAAACTCTCTGTACTGTATGTGCAAAAATCAGCTAATTTTTCTGACGAGTTTAAGTCAGGCGGAAAAATTCGTGAATGCTGCTGGACTGTTCTGGCAGATTGCTGTTTTTGCTATTTAGTTGATCAACTGTTTAGTTAACCATTGCCAACTCTTGTAAAACTATTTCAGTAGGTATATATTGCTAGGATAACCCCTGGTATGTTTCTGGATCACTTGATTGTTGATGTGTTGCTTGCTTGTGATTGTCTGATATTGTTTGTTGTTGATTGATCATATGCATGGGTAGAATCCAATTGCCTGTGCTGAACCGCAGATGCCTCCCCGCCGTCAACCCACTGAGTTGGATCATCTCATGGCAGCTCAGGCACAGCTGACCCAAGTGATGACTCAGTTCATGGAAAATCAGAACAACAACAACAACAACAACAATGGAAACAATCAGCCTCAGGGAGATGCTCTCACCAGATTACTGAGGTTAAGGCCAGCTAAGTTCTCTACTGCAGCGGAACCAATGGTAGCTCTCGATTGGTTGCGTTCACTCAACAAGGATCTAGTAACTGTCGGATGCACTGATGCTGAGAAGGTGAGGTTTGCCGCTCACCTACTGGAGGGACCAGCCGCTTCTTGGTGGGACACATTTCAGATCACCCACCCGCTGGACACCGTGACTTGGGCAATGTTTGAGGAAGGTTTCAGGAACAACCACGTGTCTTCAGGAGTTCTGAGACTGAAGAGGAAGGAGTTCCGCAATTTGCGCCAAACCAACCGCACCGTGGCTGAGTACATTGAGGAGTTCAACAACATGTCCCGTTATGCACCTGAGGATGTTGACACTGATGCAAAAAGGAGGGAGAGATTCCTAGATGGCCTCAGTGATGAGATTTCAGTGCAGCTACTGGTGGTTTACTGCCCCACTTTCCAAGAGCTTATGGACAAGGCCAGGATCTTGGAAGGGAAGCACAAACAGGTGGAGAACCGCAAGAGAAAGAGCAATAATCACCACTCTGGTTCACATCACAAGTCTCGCACTTCATATGATGGATACTCCAAGCATGGAGGGATTGACCATGGGAGCCATGACCGCCACCACCATGGAGGTGATGGGCATCGTCATGACAACCATAGGAGCAGCCACCACAGCCATAAGGGAGGACACTTTCACCACTCTGGAGGACACGGTGGCCATGACCGCAACCGTGATCGCAGCTTTGTGAAGAAGGATCTGAGTGAGGTGACGTGCTTCAAGTGTAAACAGAAGGGACACTATGCTGACAACTGTCCGGAGAGGAAAGGACTGAAGCCAACCAACAACGAGAAGGCCACTGTGAACCACATGAATGTGGAGGAGATCCCAGATGAGCCTGACCTTGTGATTGGTAAGTTCCCAATCAACACTCACCCAGCACTTATACTTTTCGATACTGGTGCATCGAATTCATTCATATCAAGAGCATTTGTGGATAAGTATAAGTTACCTACTGAGTCTATGAAAAGGTCTATTAGAGATATCACCTGGAGGAGATATGATAGCTAGCGCGGGATGCCGCAACTTAACTGTGAGGATTGGAACACACAACTTCATCGCACATTTGGTAGTGTTGGAATCACAGGTATTAGACATTATTCTGGGTATGGATTGGATGTCTATGCATGGGGGACACATAGATTGTGCACAGTGAGCTGTTTCACTCAAAACCCCGGATGGTAAGATGATTAGATTCAAGTCGGCTGTGCGACCGCGAAGGTGTAAGCTCAATTCTCTTATGGGGCTTAGCATGGATATTGTGCCGGTGATTAGGGATTACCCCGACGTGTTTCTGGAAGAGCTGCCAGGGATGCCACCTGACAGGGAGGTAGAGTTTCTTATCGACCTGATGCCGGGAACAGGACCTATAGCAAAGAAACCATATAAGATGGATGTGGATGAGCTGAAGGAATTGAAGAAGCAGTTGAAAGAGCAGCTGGAAAAGGGATTCATTTAGCCTAGTTCGTCTTCATGGGGTGCACCTGTTCTGTTTGTGGATAAGAAAGATAGCAGCAAGAGATTAGTGGTGGACTATCGCTCGCTGAATGAAGTAACCATCAAGAACAAGTACCCTCTGCCGAACATAAATGATTTGTTTGATCAACTGGAAGGAGCGAAGGTGTTCAGCAAGATTGATCTGCGATCAGGCTACTTCCAATTGAAGATCTGGGAGGAGGACGTACCAAAAACCGCCTTCACCACTAGGTATGGTTTATATGAGTATACAGTTATGTCTTTTGGACTAACGAATGCCCCGGCATACTTCATGACTATGATGAACAAGGTATTTATGGAGTACTTGGACAAGTTCGTGGTGGTGTTTATTGATGACATACTGATATATTCCAAGGATGATGCTGAGCATGAGAAACATCTGCGACTGATTATGGAGAAGCTGAGGGAACACAAGCTTTATGCCAAATTCAGCAAGTGTTAATTCTGGCTTAACACGGTTGGATTTCTTGGACACTTAGTGTCAGTAGAAGGAGTCGCTGTTGACCCAAGCAAAGTGACTGCAGTAACCGAGTGGGAAGCACCCAAGAATGCGGGAGAGATTCGAAGCTTTTTGGGACTTGCTGGATATTACAGGAGGTTCATTGAAAACTTCTCCAAGATTGCTAAGCCGATGACTGAACTTCTGAAGAAGGAGAGGAAGTTTGAATGTTCAGACGTATGTGAAGCCAGCTTTCAGGAACTGAAGCGTCGACTAGTGACCACGCCTGTTCTGTGTTTACCAGACCTTCAGAAGGATTTCCAAGTGTATTGTGATGCTTCTCGACAGGGACGTGGGAGTGTTCTGATGCAAGATGGGAGAGTGGTGTCATATGCCTCGCGACAACTCAAACACCATGAGCGGAATTACCCCACACACGACTTGGAGTTAGCATCAGTGGTCCATGCGCTCAAGGTATGGAGGCATTACTTAATGGGAAAACACTGTGATGTGTACACCGACCATAAGAGCCTGAAGTACATATTCACGCAGAAGGAACTGAATATGAGGCAAAGAAGATGGTTGGAGCTTTTCAAGGATTATGATATGAATCTACAATACCACCCAGGGAAGGCCAATGTAGTAGCAGATGCTCTGAGTCGAAAGGTCTATGCCAATGGATTGACAATTGGGGAATTGCCTGAGGATTTGTGCAAGCAGTTCAAGGACCTTAGACTGGAGGTAGTATCTGAAGGATACTTGGCAATAATGGAAGTCCAACCAACGCTACATGACAGAATCAGGAAGGCTCAAGTAGGAGACAAAGAGATAGATGAAGTTAAGGAAAAGATGAAGCAGGGTCGAGCAAAGGAATTCCGCGAGGATGAGCAAGGAACCTTTTGGTATGGAGATCGTTTGTGCGTTCCCAACGATCCGGAGTTGAGGAAGTTGATTCTGCAGGAAGCTCATGACTCGCCATATTCCATACATCCGGGCAATACGAAGATGTATATGGACCTAAAGGACAGATTCTGGTGGAACAACATGAAGGGAGACGTCGCGGAGCATATTGCCCTATGTGATGTATGTAGCCGAGTGAAGGCGGAACACCAGAAGCCAGCAGGATTGCTACAGCCATTGCCCGTGACGGATTGGAAGTGGGATAGAGTGGGAATGGATTTTATCACAGGATTGCCCAGGACCAAGTCAGGATATGACTCTATTTGGGTAGTGGTCAACCATTTGACCAAGGTAGCCCACTTTATACCGGTGAAGACGACTTATACGACTGCAAAGTTGGCCAAGCTTTACATGGACAGAATTGTGTGCCTACACGGAGTTCCCAAGAGTATCGTATCTGATAGAGGCACCCAATTTACCTCACACTTCTGGCGCCAGCTGCACGAGTCGCTTGGCACTAGATTGGAGTTTAGCACAGCGTTTCACCCGCAGACTGATGGACAGACCGAGAGGGTGAATTAGATTTTGGAAGACATGCTGAGAGCTTGTGCTTTGGCCCATGGATCTAGTTGGGATGAGAATTTGCCATATGCTGAGTTTTCCTACAACAACAGCTATCAAACCAGCATCAAGACGTCACCGTTCGATGTGCTATATGGGAAAGCGGTGCGAAACGCCATTGCTATGGGATGGAGTAGGAGAACGTCATTGTTTGGACCTGATTTTATCAAGGATCTTTGAGGAGAAGGTCGCCTTGATTAGGGACAGTGAAGGTAGCACAATCAAGGCAGAAGAGCTACGGCGCCAAGCGCAAGGAAGTGGTGTATGAGATAGGTGATAGAGCATACCTCGAGTGTCGCCACCGTGGAATCAAGAGATTGGAATTAAGGGTAAGTCGGCACCTCGGTTTATTGGACCGTATCGGGTCTTAACGCAAAGGAGAAGTTGCCTATCGGTTGAGTTGCGGAGGCTCATCGCTATTCACAATGTGTTCCACGTATCCCAGCTGAAGAAGTGTCATTCGGAGATGGTGGATACACCATTGAGAGACACTATACCACTAGAAGAGGTTCAGCTTGATAATGACTTGACCTATGAGGAGAAGTCGGTCAAGATTCTGGAGACAGCAGAGAGGATTACACGTACCAAGACAATCAGGTTTTGCAAGGTGCAGTGAAGCCACCACACTGAAGAAGAAGCCACTTGGGAGCGTGAGGATGACATCCGAGAGGACTACCCACACCTATTTGCTAGCCGCGCCTGAATAATTTGAGCTAGCCTTGAGCTAAGATTTTATTGTAATAATGGTACTCTGGATCTTCGCTATTTATGATACACGGATATTTTGCTATGTTATTCATCTTATTCTATTGTGAGCCAATGAACCGATCCAGGGATTGGCATGTCACATAGAAGCCTCGGTCTTTTCAGAACCGCGGTGTTACAATATAGCAGGGTTAAGCTTACTACAACTACAATTTTTTCACTAAGGAAGATATAAGGGTATCCTATTAGGATTTAGCATAGCATAAATATAGTAGTCCTTATCATGTATGTTACAAAAATCCACTAAGTGTAGTGAAAATAGTAGGACTTGGATGATAGTGTCACTTGCCTTTTAGTAGAGAATGTTGGTTCACTTCTTGATCTTGCAAATATCACACTCTTCTAATTCCACTACAATTTAATCAAGCAAACACAAATTCAACTAGCATTGCAACCAATTTATCACACATAAAATAATAGAAACAAGGTCATGCCTGCAAGCATGCAAAAGATAGTTTTATTTGCAAAAGTGGTTTTTACTAGGCTCTAAACATTATAAAGTTCAAAGTGGTAAAACCATTTGCAAAAGGTTTCATCTCTTAAACTAAATATTATGATAAGGTGATATTTTATGTAGTTGAAAATATCTTTTAGCAAAGTAATAAATTTATATGGTTCATCAAATATGTTCTTAATCTCAAAACTTGGTGTTTTAGGGTCAGAAGGTTTGAATCAAATTATTTCCCCAAGGTTTCACTCAAAAATCATTTCTAAACCGTAAATAATATTTTTATTTGACTAGAAATGAGCTAATTCAAATATTTACTACTTAACTTCACAAAATACATTTTTAAATCCATAAGTGGGTTCCTATGGTCAGTAGGTTCATAACAATCCAATTTGCAAAGATTTCATCTTAAAATAATATCTAGAACAATTTTTATATTCAAAATAAGCCTACACATGTTTCTGCAAATTCAACCAATTTTCCAGAAGCAAAACATTAAAAAAATGCATGGTTGGGTAGGATTTGTATTGCTGATTCCATTGATATAAAATTTGCAAAATTTGGACGTGTAGAACTAAAGTTATGAATTTTACAAGTTTGCATATCTAATAGATTCTATTTTCTGTTTTTAAACCAAACCATGTCCACGTGGCGCAATCTAACTGGACGGTACCGCTTCGTGCGGATCACGCACTGAGGATCGTTGGATATAATTTAAAATGCACGGCTCTGATGAAAACATATCCTTTCGTTTAAATCTAATCCTAGCCGTAAGATCAAGATCTAACGGGCACTATGTCTCTGACATGGTTGGGCGGCGCTAGCGGCGGCTGGCGGTGGCGCACGCTCTGGCTACGGCGGAGCCGGCGATACAGGACGCAAGGGAGACAGTGGAGTGGCTCACCATGTTCAAGGGATCGTGGTGATGCTCAACGTGAGGTCTGCTTGACGAGGGGCGCTTAGGATCGGAGGGGATTGCTCGCCGGAGTGTGCAGCGACGTCGGGTGTCTCTGGAGGTTGTTGGGAGTGAGGCTGAGGTCGCCCTAAGGAAAACGGGAGGGGGCGTTAGATGCGTACGAGCGTGGTGATGACAGTAGTGTCATCTAGAGGGACAGGGGTGGTCTGGGCTTACCAGGGGGACTCTCCGGATAAATGGCCGAAGACGGTGGCGCTCGGGTGTGGTCGTTGCCGACGATTTGGAGCGCACACGAGCGAGTGGAGCACACGGGTAGGTGCGCAAGGGACTAGAGAGCAAGCTCGTATGCTCTGGGAGTGGAGAGGTGGTCGAAGTCGTCGGAATTTCGCCGGAGAAGCTCGTCGGGGACAGTGGGTTCGAGCTCGAAATTAGAGCAGCCCGAAGGCATAGAGTGGCTGGAGTTTGGGGGGAAAGAGAGAGGAGGAGTGGGCGTTTATGTACGCGTGATCACATCGAGGAATAACTCAGGCAATAACTCGTATTCATCGCCGCAATCAAGGGCAGCAACGGCGAGGGGGAACGGTCGTGGTGAAGACGACGATGAGGTGGCGTGGGGTCCAACGGTCAGCGAGAGAGAGGGGGGCACGGGGTCCACTTGTTTGTGACTGTGCGGGTGTGTCTTTCAGTGATAAACGGTTCACTGTGGGGGGGGGGGGTTAGTTGGGCTACGTGTGGGCTTGCTGGGCCTGCTTAGTGGGTTGAGGTTGTTTCACCTTTTTTTTATACTAAAGGCTTTTTCTTTTATATTTGGAATTTCTGTTTTGATTTTCAAACAAATATTTCAAACTCCAATTCAAATCAAACCACCACCAAACTTTGTGTTGATTTTAATATTGTTTAACAACATAGTCCAAAGTCCAAAATAAAATAATTCTTTTATTCTTTTAGGATCTATTAATAATTAAATAAATAGACCTTAGTCTTTAATTCAAATAGGATTTAATTTATTTTAAAACTCTATTTGAAATCTAAAATAATACCAAACATTTTCAGTAGGTTTCTTTTGAAAAACAAAACACTTTGGAAATCTTATTTAAAATATTTTAACAAGTTTTACTGTTTATTTTAAAAGGGAAAAAAGATTTTACTTAAATAAAATTGGATATTAATAAATCCTTATTATTTTATTTAAAAAAACCTTCACTCTTTTTATCAAATAAAAATATTTTATTTCAAAAGCTTGGCCAAGAATTAATTTGGCTCTATAAAATAATCCTTATTTATATTTCTACCTTTGCTTTTGAAAACCATATCTTTTTATTAAAAGATCCAAAAAATAGTGATTCCAACTATTATAACTTTATTTATTAATTGTTTATCTTTTTAAATCCCTTTAGGATTTTATTTGATCAAATTAAGTTTTGATGTTTCCATTTGTAATCAAAAGTTTCTTCTCACCCTAAAAATCAACAATTGTTTATTTTGTTTATTTATTTTTCACATTTCAAAATTTGGAAAATTTTGGGATGTGACAACCGCGATTGCATAATCTTGTGATCAGAAAAGGCAAGTTCACACTTGCTCATGTCCTTTGATTATTTTCTACCAAGTATTTGCAAACTCGGTGTTGTCATCACCTGCATTTCAAAAGGTCAGAAAACACTATTTTCATAATAATATGATTATGGGTTATTTACCAAGTGGTAAAAACCTACTACGGAAGTTCCGGTGGTAAAGGAACATAATACCTAGGACTTAACAATCAATGTCTCTAGTGATTCTTGCACCATATAATACCCGTTAACCATGAGATCTATTGGCTCTAGGGAAGTCAGCCGGATCTTCTTACTTTCGCATGCAGCAGCCACTGTTTTTGGCGTTTTGTAAGTTGCATATTGTGGGTAAAGCCGTGTATTCGGGGGAAAGACTACCATGCATCTGGGCTTACAAAAGAAAATTTCTAGTGTTAATGGTTGTCGTGCATATCAGACTAAGGTAAAGTCATATTAACAGGGGAAATTCTGCCTTGAGTCTGATAGTACAACAATTTTAGTGTATGCGAGGTCGCGAAGAAGAGTAGTGATCGTGTTGGGTCCTTATACCGGGCCCCATACCAAGCAAGTATGGACAAGCTCTCAACATGGTTGTGTAACATGGATAAGGCTCTCTCATGGGTAAAGCGACGAACCTCTGCAGAGCGTAAAAAAGTGTGACATGTTACTCCCTGTTCCAGGTAGGAGCTACGAGCGCTGCAGGAAAGGCACTCCACGAAGTTCTAATCAACCTGTGAAGACTGACGTACATAGATTTTCAGAGTAAAAGCAACGTTTGAAGAAATGTTTACGAAAACATGCATAACCTATGACTTTTGGTCTATGGTTGTAGATAGTGCATCAAACACTCCTTTTTAATGAACTTGATGAGTATGTTCGTACTCAACCGTATCTACTCAACCCTTCTTGATTCTAAAGCCATGGAAGAGGTCATCAACATCAAGTGACACTAAATAGGATACGCCAGAAATCTAAAGTTCTTAATAAAATACAATGAAGTCTACATATATCAACTGAAGTGAAGACGAAGTTTTTGATAAGATAGGAGTATAATATCTCGCCCTAGAACCTACTTCTAAAGAGCAATGCAATAGCACCATTTGCAAGCCATGTAGTTTGGATACTAGTCTATTAGTATGATAATTCCGAGTTGTTATTTCTAGTTCTTATTTGTAAGAAGTTTCTTTCTCTCTCTATAACCTAGAGTGTTCTCCAGATCTTTTGTAAAGAGTCGAGTTTTAAACTATAGTCATGTCTGGGACCTTCTATGTTTCTGTTGTACCACTCTAAGAGATGTAATACTAGTGGAATGGTGTTTCATTGGTGTTATGTCAATGACTATAGTATAATGCATCATGCAGTGGTATGCTGGGTCACCGCAATATACCTAAGATGGACTTTTCCAGTCTTTTTCCTTACTACCAAATATTTATCAGATTCTCTTTCAGCATTAACTTTGCTTTTTTTAAAGAATCTATCAACATCAATAATGGTTCCATACATATGACACATAGTCCAAAGCGTGTATTGTCAAATACTTTATCTTTGGACTTGCACTTTGAAGTTGATCACCATCATTGAATGTTTGGCGTTCTTTCAAATTTCATTCCTTTTAGTAATCCTTTTAATGTAGTAAACATTTTACCTTCATATTGTATTCATCCTTATCATGAAAACTTTCATGTTCAATATACTATAGCTCATAAGGACGAATGTTAGTTCCCAAAACATTTTGGGAAATCAGGACGCTTAGCATATCCAACCTTTGCAAATTCTCATACGATATGAGAACATGTATCTTACTACAATTATATTCTATCATATTGCAACCAAACATTTAAGATATCATAATATATTTCACGCATGATTGTTTCTGAAACAATTTTTTTAGCTCCCAGATAACCTTGATACTGAAACAACATTCGAATATCAAAGATCATGGAGGCAAGCATGATACATGGATACTAACGCTAGAATTTGTTACTCTTGATTCAATACTAATTGAATTTCGTGGAGTAAGTGAGGTTTTTCTGAAAGTTTGCAATAGTACTTTAAACTTTAGATTGACACACATAAAATAATACGATACCAGTTCATAAAGTACAAAATTCCAGAATCTAATAATTATATCATCTCAATCATAGCTAAACACAAGGTAGTAAATGAATGCCAATAACTATAGCGAACTATGAAAATTCACTCATATTCAGTTTATGTTAAATTGAGTTCAACTTTTATCATATTACTATGTGAACTCCCACTCAAAACCAAAATCCCTCGAGTCGTTTCGGCGATTAGATGAACCAAATTCACTACGCCACGACCGATCATCATGAGTGGTGGCGCAGCTCAAATGGCGAGCATCATATGGGCATCATATCATCCATATGACTCGTGCTTTACCTTCCGGTTTATGTTACGAGGCCATGTATGTTCATGCTAGGCTCGCGAAGTAAGAACATTAGTACTCGCGTGTTTAAAACTGTCTTACACACGTTGTATGCGAACATAAAATCTATCACACCCGAACATCACGTGGTGCTTCGAGACGACGAACTTTCTTAATGGTGCATTCTAAGGAAGAACATATTTATCTTGATATTTAGTGGGAGGGATCATCTTATAGTGCTACCAAGGCAATCAAATACTACCTAGGCGACCAAATCAACGCAAGATAATATGCATCAAAGGATAAACATCACATGTATATATAATGTGATATGATATGGTCCTTCTCGCATTCGATCTCCATCTCGTGCATCATGGCATGATCTCCATCATTCCACCAGCGTGTCACCAAGGTTCATGGATCCACCATCAAGGTTGTTCTCCACTAATCTAATTACATGGATTTCCATTTTCTGGCATGCAGTCCATAAAATAACAACCATATGGCTCCTGCCGGTTGTTTTATAATAAAACACATTGCATACAACAAAATTTGTATCACAGACCATATCACATCACATGCCCTGCAAAAAAATTTTACACGCCCCTAATTTATTTTTGCATATTTTACGTGGCTGTGGGCTTTCTAGGATAGAACCGTTCTACCTACGAACTTCAGCCACAACGGTGCTAACCAAGTTATTAAGAAGACCATTGTAAATCAGATATCAACTATATTGGGAGAGACAGACACCCGCTAGCCACTTATGCAAAACAAGTTGCATTTCAAGCGTGGAACATGTCTCATGTGCGAGGACATGTAAAGTTTGACCGAGCCACTTCATCCCACTATACCACCAATCTCCGAAATACTAGAGATTTGTAATAACAAGACTTATCAACGTCCACATCTCCATGTGTTCTAACCGTACAAAGAATCTACACATAGACATAGCTCTAATACCACTGATGGGGTTCATGGCATAGAAAACAAAAAAATCCTACGGTTGCAACTGCCAAGATCAAATCTAGGCTATAATTGTAATGGCTACAGATGGACTCACCCTCATAGATCGTAAGCGGGATAATGTCACCAAAAACAAACATGGTTGATGTAGATATGCACAACTATCCTCGAGGGCATGCAAACGATCAGCGCCACAAACGGGCAGCGCCTCCATAATCGGTCACACATACGGTGTGCCGATGACTCCCGGAACCTCGCTCCAGCCGGGTAGCGGAAGTAGTGGATCCTGAGGAACTACACCAGCGCTACGCCATCGTAGTGATGGTGGAGGGGAAGGATTAGATCAGGTCATCTCATAAGAACCTCGCTCGTGGCAATGGACAAGCTAGCAAGAGGAGGAGGCCAACCAAAGGGGATATGAGAGAATGATGAATGAGTGTGTGGAGAGGAGGAGGAGGCCACCTCCTTTTATAGGTGCCATGGGCCGGACCCCTCCCCTCCTCTCATTCAATCTCCATTAAAGAACTTTAATTCCCTTAAAGGTCCATTAAAACACTTTAATTCCCTTAAAGGTCTTTCCATTAAAGAACTTTAATTCTATTAAAGCATTTTAATTTCCTTAACGGTCTATCCATTAAATCACTTCAATTACATTTTAATGTAACTAAATTTAATGAATACTTCATTTAATAAGTACTTCATTTAATGAACACATTAACATTTTGATCCCTTTTCTTTGTTTCGATACCCCGAAACTATTTCGGCAGATTCGCTAGAACAATTTTCTGTAGCAGAACAATTTTCTGTGATGTCCATTGATTTCCCCTAATTTCTCTATCTTATCAAATGCGTAGTTTTACCTTAAGTGTGTCCCCTACGGGTTCGAGAACTATGTAGAATGATCGATACTTTCTCCGATCAATAATCATTAGCGGGACCTGGAGATCCGTAATGACTCCCAATAGGTCCACGAAAATTAGATGATCGTCTGAACCTCTTTCGCTGTATTCAAATTCCTTTTGTCTCGTGATATTTTACTTGTCTAAGATCTGATCACTTGGTATCAACTGTAACATCCCAAAAATATTAATCAAGGTTATCAATTCCAATCACCCAAATTTAGGGTTAACAAAAACTTTTGTTAATTAAAATCATTTTGAATGCATGTGTGTTTGTGATGAATGTATGAATGCATGAATGGACTTGTGTGATTGTTGTGAATAGAAAGGAATGGTTAAAAGATGAAAAGAACATCATCTAAATCAATTCCAAGTAGAAACAAATCAAGATATATTCAAAAACAAATAAAACAAACAAATGGTCATTTTTGTCAATCTTGCTCACTAGACCACTTGTTAGACCAAGATTTCAAACAGAAACAAATCCAATTCTTTTCACCCCTTGTTAGACCAAGTGAAAGTGAACCCAATCCCACTTTATAGACCCAAAGAAACATTTGGCAACAATATTCAAATGACATTTGAAATTTGAATCTAGTTCATATGGGAAGATCACCATTTCTCAAAACCAACCAAACCAGTGCACCTTGACAAATCCAAGAAACCAGAGACTCCCTAGTATGTGACCATTGCACCCACCAAGTTTCATCCAAAAAATCAAATTCAATTTTCTTTCGGCTATTTCATCAAACACCTTCTGAGCACAAATCAAATTAAACAACAAACACTATTGTGAGCAGTGTATGTGCGAACCTTGTTCCCTCTCTAGCTCTCATTATACTCCCAGTAGATCATCTACCTTGTCTAAGCAGCTCTATCTCACTGTGAACTCGACCATTCCATCAATGGTCACCATGGCCGAGCACACTTGCCACCCCCAACATCGACACCCTTATATAAGCCAAACCAGCCTCGCCAACTGTGTCTAGCAAGCACGCCAGCATCTACTGCCACCCCCTGTCCAGCCCTCGAGCCCTGCTAGCCACTGGACCACCGAGGACGCACGCGCTCATTTTCTCTACGACCATGCCGAGAGCACGCCAGAGTGCTGCTCTCGACACGCTCGCACAGACCGCGCCCCGCCTTCATCGTTCGCGTATGTGATCACCACTACCCTAGGAACCTCCCAGACAACCCCGTTCGCTGCCGCGTGACCCGTAGCCGCTGTGTGCCATTAAAACTGCCGTCGGTGCCGCTTAGAGCATCGACGTGTTCCGACCACACCGCACTGCCCCACGCCTCGCCATCAAGCCGTTGAGGTTCGCTAGGAATCAGCGCACCATCCCCTACCTTCGGCCATGCCATTAGCTCACTGTGAAGCCAACCCCTACGAGCTCAGCCCGCACCCTTCGGTTCCCTCGTCGCACTATAAATAGAAGCCTTCCCCGTTCGAATTCAGCACACCATTCCACTCCCCACCTCTCATTGCTCGTGCCCACTTCTTCCCGCAGAAGGGCGAGCGCAGCATCGCCGGAATTTCGCCGGAGCTTGCCGCTGCTGGAGGAGAAGGGCTCCTTCGATTGGAGCCACCCACGAGGAGCCGCCAGTACCAGGAGGATCGCCGTCGTCGACTTCGTCGACCATCGCCTGAGCCCGGTGAGCCGCCACTGACCCCCACTGGCCGTGCTAGGGTTCGTTGTCGTTGCATTCTGTTCAGACGTGGACGACGACCATTAGCCGTAGATCTTACTTCTAATCCTACGGTTGTAATCAACCCGTACCCCTTCGCCACTCTATGTATCACTGACGAGTGGGGACAACCACATAAACCGCCCGTGCGCATGCTGTGCGTAGTGGGCCGACCCAGTTAGCTTTCCCGCATGACCCAGTTCATTTGAAATTAGGTTTATCTATTTAATTTTGAACTTAGTTCTGGCAGTAGATTCAAAAATAATTTCAGAAAGATTCACTGAACCAAATTGCATGAAACTAATTTTGCTAGAAAGGTATTAAAATTATTAATCAAATCCCGTTGGATTTAAATAATTTGTATTTATAGATCACCTATAGTAAAAATCACAAGGCAGAGACTTGTCTGTATTCAAACATTTTTCAAAATTCAACAATATATGCTTTTGAGTTGATTCCAACTCCCAAAAATCACATTTTATAAGACCTTTCTGAATATATAAAAATATCTAGGTTTACTTGTAGTAATAATGGACAAGTAATAAAATAATGCCCCATAGGCATTTCTAGTCACTTTATTTAATTAAAATAAAAGGTTAAACCTTATTAAATTGTGACACCACTTTAAATCATATTCTCAAGTACTGAAATATGGGTGATGACATGTGTCAACATGATCCCATGTTTTAGTTGGAGAATATTAAATCTTAAGTAGTTTTTCATTGAGTAGAAATTACTTTTCTAAAATAAAATAAATAGAACTATTGCCTTAATTCATGTGATGATAGTGATGATGCTAGATCATCTAGTGTGAGCCTTTGTGTGCTAAATAGAAGTAGTTAAGAATTGTTTGGTGATTGTGTACTTCGTATTTACTTATACACAATAGTACCGAGCAAGGATACAAAGAGGAAGGAGAATACTACGAGGAAGAAGTCGAGGAGAACTTCAACTATTGCACTGCACAAGGCAAGCTAAGCTAAACCATGCACGTCATACTTGCAAGCTTAAACCTACAATATAACCTATGCAATGCATTAGGCATGCCTTGGTTATACCACTTGATGATACCAAATCCCAGTTTTACTTGCAAGCTTTACTCTTTTATTTCTTTAGCAAAGCTTTCTATTTGTGTTTATTTAGTGACTTGTAGATTTTAGAAAGATTATTAAAGGTAGCATAAAGAGCATAAAACTTGGCCTAAGTTAGATAGATCTTGATGTCATCCTGAGGCATGAGATTGAACTTAGATAAGCCACACTATATTATCACCCCTCATTAGTGTTTACCCCCAATTTTAGTGGCTAGTGCTAAGCATAAAACTTGATCACTTTAGATGGGAATACTTGGTGAAAATGATTATGAAAACCTTAGAATGATGAGTTATTCTAATGAGATGTCTTGACATGTGCTATGAGCACCACATGATTTTTGATGATTAAATTGTTGAGGCAGGAGCCTTAGCCCTTTTACAAAACTGATGGTTGTGTATGGGTTCCCTTGTGACCGAGGTTTGAGCTGATGCTACCTCGTGAATATTGACCACCTGTCTAGTTTCCAAGATGACAGATGGTCATGGTTGGGTGGACAAACTCATAGGAGAGGTGCCTATACTAGGGCGTTTAATTGAAAGGTTAGATTGATTATCCACATACTGAGTATGGTGAATTCAGGATTGTTCCTGACGGATGTATCGAATATTGTGGTGAAAGTGTACCCCCTGTGCAGAGTGTCAAATTATTCAAATAGCCGCGTTCGTGGTTATGGATAGTTGAGTGACCATACTGTTTCGTCGTCAGATGTTTTCAAAATGACTTGTGAATGAATCATGACTTTGACTTGAGCATAACAGGGTTGTGAACATGAAAACTAAGTTCCCACTTAGGTGTTATAAAACATTAAACTAGTTTTCTTTGCTTCTGAACTCAGTTAAGGTAAACCTAGATTTTTGCAAAACAAACTAGAGTTTAGTATTCCTACTCAAACCCCTTACTTGTTAGTTTTAGTTTGCGAGTACTTAAAGAGTACTCTTGGCTTTGTCCCTGGCTATTCCCATGGCCAGACTATGAAGAGGAATATCAGGAGGATGGATCGCAGGAAGGTTACGACAACTAGGATCATCTCCCATCGTCGGCATTGCCTGTGACCATGAAGATGGAGCCTCGCCCACGCTATAATTATTATATTATTTTGCTGCTTTGATTGTACTAATACTGGATCATGAGATCCTTTATTTGTTGTAAGACCTTATGTATGGTTTGTAATGGATGATGTACTGTAATATCCAATCTGTTATGTCTCGTAAAAATGGTAATCCTGGGATTGCGATGTATGGCATAATAGGCATCTGGGATTAAAAATCCGGGTGTTGACATCAACCATACCTCGTTTAATATCGTTCCTAACAAGTACTCTTTTTCTAGTTCATGTGATATGACATTCTAGTAATCAAATCACTTGCTTGCAAGGCTATCCAATGTTATATCACCGAGAGGGCCCTGAGTATATCTCTGCATCATCCGAATGGACAAATCCCACTCTTGATCCACGATCCTCAACTAACACTTTCCAAATACCTAACGACACCTTATAATCACCCTATTATAGTGTGACGTTTGATGTAATCAAAGTACTCTTCTGGTGAAAGTGATTGACGTGATCTCATGGTCTTAGGACATTGAGTTACTACGAATGTGATAACAATTTAAACTTGATGACATGATCATATTGCTACATCTACTGTGGGTGACTGTTCATCATATAATTTTCCAATGATATGACCCCGATATTAACAACATACAATGTTATGATTAAGAAACCTTTGATCATCCGCTAATCAACAAGCTAGTATAAAGAGAGGCTTTACTAGGAAGCTTGTATCTTTATAATTCACACATGTATTAATGTTTCCTTATTAATACAATTATAGCATGAAAAATAAACATGTATGATAAACATGGAATAGCATAATAACAACTTTATTATTGCCTATCGAGCATATTCCTTTCAGTCTCCAACTTTCACTAGAGTCAATAATATAGTTAGAAAAACTTTGCGCATTTAACATATATGGCACTTTGGTGTTGTATATACGCATTTGCTAGTGGTAAACATAATCCCTAGATCTGAAACTTTTAGATCCGTGCGTATTTGAATATCTTTGCGTGTCTACATATTACTCATTCTCCAATGAGATGGCATTGTATAATTTTGGTGAGAACTTAGTTCCTTGGGGTTAAAAACATGTTGATATAATTTTCATACAATATATCTTCATAGTACTAGTGTAACACCCTCAGATCGATCCTATGCAAGTTGTAGCGATTCCCGCCAAACCCGCATAGGAACAATTCAAAGGTAGAAAAAAAGTAATAATATTACACATTAGTCCATGATGGAACCCACTGAACAGATATATATATATAACACGACTCAATGAGTCAAGAATACAGATATATATATATAGTACAGAGATCCAAATCACCTTGAAAACGATACAACACCCGACTATGGGCAATATGCAAAAGGGGCTAATAGCCATGAAGAATAACCAATGGCGTCCATAACCCTGCTAAGGCCAAGCCGGAAGGGTAACCCATAGATTTCAAACCTGCTAAAACAAAAGGGGTGTCGACAAAGGGCAAAGGAAAAAACAGAGCGGTCTGTATTGAGGCCAGTACACGCAGAGACTTAGAATTCAGCGGCTCTCGCCTACATAGGTATGGTGGACTGAAGCGATAGTGCGGCATGCACTAAACAACCTATAGAGACTCGATATAACTAGAGGCTATCATAGGGGGATAAGAGAGACCTGTTCAGAACCAACCTGATACTAACACAAAACATACCTATCCTGGTATTCCCCTTCAAGAACAAACAAAGAAGTCATACCGAGGAAACTCACACAGTTGGCAATTTTATTCATTTTGTTATAGTTGTAGAGATTACTAGTCAAGCATAGATAGCATGAGTCATACTTATATCATAAGCAGTGGGCAGTTTTAGTTAACCATTCTGTTGTAGTTGCAATACTTACTAGTCAGATACAAATAGCATGAGACACCCCAAACCTAGTACTTGTTGGTACTTTTTGTAGGGTTCGCAGCATAGAAAACAAAAAAATTCCTACGATGGGAACAACTATGTATCAAGATATATATACTTGATACAAACAACAGGTGGATATACATCTATAGAGAACATACCCTTGAAGACCGACACAGCTTAACGAGGTTTTACTCATGGATGATGTAGATGAACGCTTGCCGATCTCAAGATCGAGAGGAAGTCCTAGCGCTGCAAATCAGCGGCGCATCCGTGCTCGCACACACATCCGAGCCATCGAGCAACCTCCGCCTCCTCGCTCTAGTGATGCAACGGAAGCAACAACTCTTTCTTGCCGAAAAGCCACCGGGAACATGTATCTCGCTAGTTCAAGACCATGGGGGGATAAACTAGAGGGGGAGAGAGATCCTTCATGAGGAGGTGTGAGTGAGAGAGAGGGAGAGGGGCTCCTTTTATAGGAAGAGGGGGAAACCCCAAGGGGGTGGCTGGCGCATGGGGCTGCCCCTTGCCCTCCCTCCATTCATGTGGGTGGATCATCCACTCACAAATTTGGCCCTTCACTTCTTCACTCAAAATCCCACTCAAAATTCCCATTAAATTTCCAACAAATTTAATGCAATATTTCTTTAAATAAAACTCCTTTTATTTATTCAGTATTTTTTCAATTACCTTAATGGACAAACATTCACATATAACCCCTTGCGAGTATTTCATTTCACATGCAGAAACACTTTCAGCAATTTTCACCCGAAATAGTTCGTGCGTCTAGTGAAATAAATTCCTGCGCTTTTTAAATCTTTTAAACATGAAACTATTTGTTCCAAATGGTGTCGGTGTCTCTTAAGTGTGTCACCCTACGGTTCATGAAAAATGTGGACATGATCGAGACCCCTCTCAGATCAATAATCATAAGCGGGACCTGGAGATCTATACTGACTCCCACACATTCAACAATGACTTTCTTGTGATCATGAGAACCTTTTATGCTAGAATCTTAATCCCTTTGTCTCGTGATATATTACATGTACGAGATTCGATCATCGATATCTTCATACCTAGTTTGATCTCGTTACTGACATGTATTCTTTTATTGTTCCCGTGATATAACATTCTAGTGATAAAATCACTTGCTTGCAAGCTAACCAATGTGATATCACCAAGAGGGCCCAGAGTATATCTACCCGTCATCGGGATGAACAAACTCTACTCTTGATCCATGAGCCTATAACACTTTAGTAACACTGAACCCATCTTTATAATCACCCTGTTACGGTGTGACGTTTGATGTTATCAAGATACTCTTCCAGTGTTACTGATTGACATGATCTCATGGTCTAAGGATTAGGATTGCATCGTATGATGTTATAGCAATATAAACTATATTACTTTGATTGGAATGCTATACTTCGGATGAATGTTCATCACACCATTCGAATAATGTTGTTACCTCATTATTAACAACATCCAATGTCCATGACAAGGAAACCTTGATCATGTTGTTAATCAACGAGCTAGTTTATAAGAGTGGCATAACTAGGAACTTTCTGTTTGTTTATTAAACACACATGTATTAGCATTTCTGTATTAATACAATTATAGCATGTAAAATAAACATTTATCATATACTTGGAATATACATAATAACCACTTTATTAAAGCCTCTCAGGGCATATTCCCTTCAGTCTCGCACTTGCACTAGAGACAATAATCTAGTTACATAGTGATAAATCTAACACCCATGGAGTTCTGTTGTTGATCATGTTTTGCTCTAGGGAGATTTTAGTCAACAAATCTTCTACATTGAGATCAGTGTGTACTTTACAAATCTTTATATCTCCATCCTTGACATGCTCGCGGATGGAGTGAAACCGGAGCTTAATATGCTTGGAATTCTTGTGAGACCTTGGTTCTTTGGCATTGGCTATGGCTCCATTGTTGTCACAATAGATCACCATTGGGCCCAACGCGCTTGCAACCACACCTAGTTCGGTTATGAATTCCTTCATCCAAACTGCTTCCTGAACCGCTTCGGAAGCAGCAACATATTCATCCTCCATTGTTGATCCCGCCTCCACGGGTTTTTTGGAACTCCTCCAACTAACCGCTCCACCATTCATGAGAAATACGTATATGGATTGAGACTTAGAGTCATCTAGATCGGTGTCGAAGCTGGCATCGACATAACACTTAGCGACGATCTCTTCTTCACCTCCGTACACGAGAAACATATCCTTAGTTATTCTTAAGTACTTAAGGATATTCTTGACCGCTATCTAGTGTTCCTGTAACATCCCAATTTCAGCTACCCTGATTAACTGTCCAAAAAGGCAAAAATCAGGGGGAACAAAAAAAAATTCTTGTTACATGTACAATGTTTGTTTACTTGTTTGCTTGTGCTCTTGCAACTGATTGTGCTTTAGGAGCTATACTTCTTATTTCAACACTAGTTGACAAAAGCTATTTTACAAAAGAGATGTATTGGCTCATCTTTCCTCTTCTCAAATGTTTTGGCATTTCAAAACCTGATCCAAGATGACTTTGACGAAACAAAAGTACTTTTACTAGTTCTATTGACAACACTATGGATACCTATATATAACCTCCTTATGTTTTCAAGACAGAACTCTCAACTACTCTTACCCCTAGGTTTTCCCAAAACATCTATTCAAAACCTCTTCATTCCAATCTTGGTAGAAATACCAAGAAGTAATTATCTTATTTCAAAACATAACCAATACAAAATACCCACTACCTCAAGCTAGGCTTGATGGTAACCCTAGTAGTAGTTGGATAAGTTTGATAGGATGAATTGCCTTGATCTGCTGTCTGATAAATTGCCTTGATCTGTTGATTGCATTGTTTGTTTTGGAACTAGGGGAAGCTAATATAGTAGCTCATCCCTTAGGACCCCATCTATGCTTGTGATCATCAATCTCATATCAAGCATCCAAGTCTGGATCTATCCTAAGCCACTAAGGTGATCATCTCATCTCCTAATCTGATCAATCAGGGATAACCCCTTTTGATAGTTCCAACTCAGTGAAGACCCAATCTAAACATGGATCCTTCCTACTTAGTTAACACTTAAAAATAATCTCCTTGATCATGAGTTTGGAACTTAGCATCCTCTCAAAATCATCTACCCTTGCACTCTAGTCTAAAACCCTATATCTGCCAAAATGGTTGTCTTGATTTCTTATCTAGATTCAACCTTTGGAACTCTAGCTTTTGCAATCTGTGTGCATTATTGAGAATGTACTTGAACCATCTTGTAGTACATCTTTAGTACTACCAAGGCCCACTCTTTCCCCTGGCTAAGCCCTTCTATTTCCCACTCATCCATGATGGTTCTGTAGTCATGTAACACCGCAGTTCTGAAAAGACCGAGGCTTCTATGTGACATGCCAATCCCTGGATCGGTTCACTGGCCCACAATAGAATAAGATGAATAACATAGCAAAATATCCGTGTATCATGAATATCGAAGATCCAGAGTACCATTATTACAATAAAAGCTTAGCTCAAGGCTAGCTCAAATTATTCAGGTAGCAACATAAATAAAGCAAATCCTCCATTCTTCAAATTGCCCACAAGTGAACAAGTGCCGAGTGGAGTACCGTGGCCTATATCGATTAATCAGAATCGGAATAACCTGCAACATGAAACGTAGCAGCCCCAAAGGGTCAATACATGGAATGTATGGCAAGTAGAGCTAGTAATGGAGACAATAGTACTAACATCTACATGCATATTTGGCAAGTGGAGCTGTGTCTGGCTTGCATTTGCAAATACATTTGTCCTACTTTCATAAACAGTTTTGATTTTCTTTGAAAAGATCCCAATTAAGTTAACCCAACAATATTAAAATAATTATGAAATTAGAATGAGTGAGAAACATGTCATGGAATCAATATCAAGCAACTCGGATGTCCATAACCGGGGACACGGCTAATCGATTAGATTATACACCCTGCATAGGTTAGTACACTTTACCCATGTGACTTGGACAGCCTAGCTCGTACCATCACTCTCATTTTGGGTGATGATAGGGATAAGTCTAAGAAGAGACTGTTCGGGAAGTAGCTCCTCAATCCCGACGCGCACCGGTCCAACCTACCAAAATTCTACATCTCTGGATACGCGGGTTCGAGTTACCACAACCTACTAAGTCCAACCAACTGCCCATTCCATTATTGGCACATGGTTGTACACGTAAGCTACCAAATAAAGAAGCCAATCAATTTCTCTCGATGCCTGGGTGCCTTTCCTCAATGAACCACCAAAAATTATCAATACCATCACACCAAGGAGATTCATTGATTAAGTTGTTTTAGTTTTCACAAACCAATACTTTTAGAAACAAGTCTCAATGATGTAACCCAGCCCTTGTTCAAAATAGCATGGGTAAGCACATATACCAACGGTGGTTCATCTACAAGGAAAGCCCTACCACATAATAGGACATAGCATAGCGATAGTATCATCCTACACATGCACCTACAAAATACACGACAATGCAATGAAAATAGTAGGACGATATCATGAACAAAGTAGCATCTACTTGCCTTGGTTGTAGCGGTCGGAAGAAAAATCCACACACGAGCAAGCGTTGCACTCGTCACAATCTACACGATACAATTGCATTCATAAACAAACAATTCCACAAGCATATGCAACAAAGATGATGCATGAAGGTATGCAAAGCAAGTGAATTGCTGCTAAAGCTGCACCACATAATCCTAATCAATAATACTACTGATTGCATGCATGGAAAATAGTTTTAGCGTAAGGAAAACTATTATGCAAATATAATGCTCAAAACTAGAGCTAGAACTTGAATAATTTGCTACCGGTAGAATACTGTTTGTAAAATCTTGGAAAAAGTTCTACCGCATAGGCATCGCTGATTAGAAACAGTAGCAATTGGAATTACTCAAAAAGGAATTATAGAACTCCCCGAGTAATTAAAACACTGCAGAAAGCCACTAGACAGTTTCTGCAGAAGTTTTTACTGTAAGCCTATCTTTTTAATTAACGATGAGATTCCCCTCGTTCCACTGAATCCAGGGACATATCATACGCGATTTTTGGAGCTACGGATCTTTTTCTACGAATTTATTACTCCGAAAAGGCCATTAATTCATTTGATTAAACTGTACTAAACCAGTCAACATACGGATCTTTTTCTACACGACTCGCTGAATCTACACATATTTTATTTGCAATTTTTTGCCAAGCGGTTTAATTTCTACGCAATTTACAAGTTTCTACCGAAATCTGTCAACTAAAAGGATTAACGAAATTAACCAGTCAACTGTGTATGTTGACTGGTCAACACGTCCGCTGACTGGGCGCTGACTGGGCGTCTGACTAGTCAATGCCCGAGTCTGACCGGTCAACGACTGATTTGAACCACTGATCTGAGATCCTACGGTAGCTGCAGGCTTACCGGGAACGAACGGCGAAGCGGACGGCGGCGAGTTCCGGACGGCGCGGCGATCGATTCCGGCGACGACGGTGACCTGCGCGAGAGGGAGATGATCAGCGCGTGGTTCGAGATCGTCAACGCGGCGCGCAAGACGGCCACAGACGCGTGCACGCGTGCATGCGGCAGGCGCGTGCGTGTATGTTCAGAAGCTAAGCGCAGCGGCGGCATATGGCGCAGCGCGCGGCAGCAAGCAGCAGCAAGCGATGGCGGCGTAGCCGCAGCAGCGGCAGCGAGGCTGGCGCCGGGCGGCGGACGCGCGAGGCGGGCGAGCGACGGGCGGCGGCGATCGGCAGCGGGTCGCGCGCGGGCTCGGCTGCGAGGCTAGGGCGGGGATGGCGCGGAGGCGGGGTGGCTCGGCCAGGCGGCGTGTACCTGGGCGGCGGGGTCGGCGACGAGGTGGCGGCGGTCGCGGGAGCTGGCGGCCGACGGCTCGGCCTTCGAGGCGGCGACACGAAAGGCGAGAAGGAGAGGCGGCGCGGGGTGGGATCGATTCCCGAGGGCGGGGTCGGCGCGGTTTACGAGGCGGGCAGGGGCTCGGCCTGGTGGGTCCTATTTGTGGGCCCCTTGCGCGAGTCCTAAACTGATTCGGCGCAGAGTTATACGCGGACTCGGAAATCGGTCCAAAAATTTGGACCGTTTTCCGATCTTTTCATAAAACGGCCGCAACTTCTCCGTACGAGCTCCGAATCGAGTGATTCTTGCTCCTACGGTTTCGTCAAGTCGAGGGGAACAATCTAGGCCCAAGGTTTGAGCGAAACCACTAGGCTACAAGGGTGGGCAACGCTAGTCATACTAAATCCTCCCGCAGGAGCCTCGTAGCAAAATAGAATAGGGTTTCAAAAATAGCGTTTCGCCGATTCATTTCGATCGACGGTTTTGTAGGGAAAAGCATGATGCAATGATATGAATTATATGCAAGACCAAATCTAAAATTTGGGATGTGACAAGTCAAGATAGTGATCTTTTCTTCAAATTATCATCTTGCCTACTTTGGTAGAAGCTCAAATCTATACGCCATCTCCCCTTGACAAACTCTTTGCATGGTTATGATATACTAATCATGGCCTTTCAAACCCTACTACACTTCTTTCCATTGAAGTCTTGTGCTTCTTAAACCCACATGGTTTAGGAGGCTACCTGACGTATCTACTATGGCAGCCTTATTTTCAACAGAGTTTGCCATCTCTTATAGATCACCTCAAATGCAACCAAGACCAAATCTTTCTTCCTTGATCATCTCTATAACTTGGTATAGATACCCATCTACCCCTTATATCAAGGTGAGCTCTGAGCTCCCTGATCCAACCTTGTTTTGGTCGCATGAAATTAACAAAACCCTAGATTCCCCAAAACCTTATTTCTTTCCCTTTTCACCAAAATCCTTCAAAACTCAAGTGGAAAATGATATATAAATCAAGGTTAAATCATCTACCTTGGATATGATTTTTCCCCAAATAATTCCCATAATTAGTTGGATCCCAAAACTATTTAAATTCCACTTTTGGCAAAACCCTATGATCTTTGTCTATGAAGGCAAGTTCGTTTTTCTCCAAACCACTTTGTAAACTCAATGCACAGTTGAGTTCTATATATCATATCCCATCTTTCCAACTCAAAAATAAATATTTTTTATATTCTTTATTATTTCTTTTTGCCCTTTTTGCTTACATGGCAGAAACAAGAAATAATTCATTAAAAAAAACTTTTCCTTATAAATAAATTCCAATAAAATTCTCCAATGAGTAATAAGGTATTCAGAACTCTTTCACATCAAAAACCAACCTTGACTAATCTAAAAATTTACATTAGCTTCCATAATCTACTTCTGCACTTTTTGGATAAATGATTTTTAGTGAACTGAAAATCATCTTAAAAATCCCAAATAATTCTTGGAGAATCCTCCTGACCATACCCAATTACCAGCACCTTTACCTCATCTTGACAAGATAAAATTTTAGAAATTCCCTCCCTGATCATTATTATGACTAAATGGGAAACTTGATCAAAACTTGAACCATTCCAATTCAACCCCATACCCAAGCTTACTCAACACATCTCTCCAGCAGCTCCTACCTCCCCTGGTCGAAATCCCTGTAGCAAGGTACTGTAGCTTTTGTCTTGTACCCCTTGGAGAGAGCATAGGAGAGATGTGTGTCCCCTGTGCCTTGTCTTGAAAAATATCTATACCCTGGGGCAGCCACCCCCCCCTCTCTGTCCACTAGCGTGACCAGTAACCCACAACACCTATCCACCACCCCTACTGCCAAATGGATGGTAAGCTCCCTCTTCAAAACTCCCCCCATCGACTATGTCCATCATACACCCTCCTCTCTCGGTTTATAAGGTCACAGGACAGAGCAGCGCCGCTCCCCTGGCTCATTTCCCCCCTTAATTCTCTACACAGCACCCCAGGCTCTCATCTCTCTCCCCTTGCTCTTCCCGGCTCGAGGAGCGAAGAAAATGGCACTCTCAGCCATGGGTGCGCTCGAGCCCGAGGTTCCCTCTATCCAGCTCCGTTCTCCTTGCATGCGACCCCTCCTTGCTGTAACACCCCTGAACTATACCCCACTGTCCTTCCCTTCCCTGCAGGTACACTGGAACCGCCGCCGCTGCACATGCCCGAGCAAAGCTCCTCCTGCGAGTCAGAAGCGCCTGAGCCCCTTCCCCCGCTGCATGCTTCGTCCCTGCACTCCCCAGGACGGAAGGGACCCCTCCCCAGTGACATGCATGCCTCCCTGGTCCTTCTCCGACGAGCTCCCGAGAGCACACCCATGGTCGCCGCCGGGTAAACCCCTCCCCGACATGGAAACCGCCACTTTCACCCCTCGCCGAGGTCGCCATGGAGCTTCGCATCTCCATGCACCCTCACTGCCGCCTCCCCATGCCCCAGGTGAGCCCCCTCGACGAGCTCTGCCTCCCCTAGGGTTTCGCCCGTGTCGTTCCTTGCAAAGGAAGACGATCACCCATAGCCGTCTGATCCACATATATTGGATGGCCCAGATCTGTTGGTAACCCTTCGCCGGTCAACATCGCTGGCAGGTGGGCCCCGCTGAACGTCCTTCAACTCACATCCCGCGCGCGTCATCTCCCTGTGATGGGCCGATTTCCCCTCCTCCGGCCCAGCTCGCTTCAGATCCCGGCCAAGCACCTCTTTTCTTTTTCTATTTCCAGATCTGTTAATAGTACTGATTACTTTAAATCATTTTGAAAATGTAAATCCCACCAAAATGCATACAGGTAAAATTTCTAGGATCCATGAGTGCCGTTCCCAACATGCAGACCAAGTACTTTGCCCAAATAGTATTCAGGATAATATTAACAAATAAAATCCCAACATGTGTCCAGAATACTCAAAATTGAGTTTAGAGAGTTAGATATTTCCAAATGGCATGAACCCAATTGTTCCTAAAAGGTATTATCCATATCATTCTTGTACCATTGGCCCCATAAAAATTTGATTCATAGTTTTCCATTACTAAAAATAACAAAAACAGCCTCCTTTTGACTTTAGGAAATTCCCTAGGTCAAACCAAATGAGGTTTGTACCTAATTCCAACTCCCAATAAACCTATATACCAGTAAGCACCAAAAACAGGAGCCTAAGATTTATTGATCTTTTATTTAATTATGGTGAATTAAAAAATTATGTGTATGGTTTTTTCACCAATAAATTCACCATTTGAGTTCTGTATTCCAAAAAGGGTGATTACAATTTCTAAAGAAAGGTATTTCCAGTACCTAAAAAGTGTTCTTGGAATCACCTAAAAAGCTTTTGTAGATTAAATCTGATGAAAAAGAGAAATCTTATCCAGTACTATCTTTGGGAATTTCTCAAGGGCATGTTGGTAATTGTTTTGAGGTGATTCCAACTCCTCTTGAATCATTCCATCAAATACTATCTAATCACCCAAGGAAATAGTTTTTGGAACTCCGGAACTGACCTGGTGAATTATTTCCTAAAACTAGAATTTTAGTCACTCTAAAATCCATTACAAATCAATGGCAAGTGATAAAATAGTGAAACCACTTTTCTTGGCATCATTGTATTAATACCTATCTGATGGTATCATTTTTATAAAATGGTATCATACAGATCAAGCCCTTGGTCAAAAACCCCTCTCTTAGGTAGTTCCTAGACTATAAATCCAAAGGGATCCTTTCCCTAATGCCTCCAAATCTTTTGCCAAACTTATCAACCAAATCATCCAACATCCTACTAATGTATATCATGTTTTTGTCCTTCGATTGTTGTATGTTTTGATACTTGTATGCCTTGTATTGATTGTGTTGTTGTTTGTTTGCATGTATGCTCAATAACGGCGATACTTGCGATTGTGTGACGCCGAGAAGAAGGAAGCATCGGGTTTCTCTTATTATTAATTGTATTGGTATTCTGGTTTTCTAAAGAAGTCACGGGACATCTCGCTGGTCACAGGAAAACCACCTTCTTTCTCATATGCCTTGTCCTATTATTTTACCTATGCATGTTGTTTTTACATGTTTATGAAAATTGCATTATTTCACTATATTATGTTTTATGTGGGAAATGTTTGGATCCTTCAAATAATTAACCCTTAGTACCATTAGGTACAACCCATTTGTGTAATACCTACATTTTATTCATATGGTAGATGGTGTTTAACACCATAACCCCTTGGAGACCCTTTTTAGCCTAAACAAAAGTGAAGGATGGGAAGACCCCGGGAAAAGACTTACAAAAATGTTCTATGAGAAAAACCTTGGTGAGGCTTGGCCTACCAAGTGGTCTGGAAAATGAGAAAGGTTTTGTTCTACAAAAAGGTGGGACGAAAGATGGAGGAAAAATGTTTACAAAAACAGCAGGGCTGGCCAGTTTTGAAGCTAGCATAATTTACCCGTGCAACCACATTACTCTGGAATTGGACGGGGCTGGGCTAGCAGTTTGTCTAATTCGGTATAGGTGTCTCAAACTACTATGGGGGAAAACAAATCCTCAGAGGCTGGGATTTCCCCTATAAAGGCCCATGTGAAACATCGTTCTGGGAAGGTAAATACCGTCTAAATTGCGGACAGACGATACTATGAACCCCTCAGTGAAAGCGCACACCCTGCGGGGTGCAAAACGCGCTCTGGTTGGCCTATGACTATATAGGGCGTCCTGGTTTTGAGGGGATTAACCTCATAGGGTAGACACATGTATCAGAGATGGCATTCGGAAGGTCTTGATCGGTTATTCGACCCACGATCGGTGTAGATTAGGGATGGGTAATCGGATGGTGTGGGTAAAGTGTACAACCTCTACAGAGTGTAAATCTATTCGAATAGCCGAGTCCTCGGTCATGGACGGTTATGCTGGCGGCTTTACAGCGGTGATGGTTTTGATTTTCAAAAAGGACTTCGGAAAAGCAATGGGTTGAAAATGTTTTGACCATGGGATGGTCGGGAAAAATGGAGGAAGGAGTTTGGTTATGAGATGACCGGAAGGAAAAACAAATGGGTGACCCGATCCTTGTGATTTCCGAAGACTTTTCAAAAAAGTTTTCCAAAATGTTTTCCAAAAGTTTTCAACAAAGATATAGAGACATGCCATATCTACAAGAGAAACTAATTACAAAAGAACCTCTTATGGAGCCATCCTACCACAGCCATACTTCATATCCTTTACTTATTGTTATCTTAAGGTGGTTTGCCAGTACATTCAAAGTACTCATCGGCATTGTCCCTGGCTATCTAATTGTCCAGACTTTTCAGAAGCAAGAGGAACGATGGAGGTTGTTGACGTCTATGCGAGCTAGGACGTCTTCCCAGTCAGTCGCCTATAGGTTAAGGCATGACATGGGCTCTTCCCTTGAAGACTTTTGCTATTTATGTTCTATTGCCATAATGGCATTGTCGAGGTCCAAACCTTTAATAAGGTAGAGATCCCTGTGTTTACAATGCTAGTCCCTGGATCAATAGCTAGCATCCATAGTTAAGATGTAATATCAAGAAACAAAGGTCATAATACAACTTTATAACCAGGAATAAAATAATTCATTACATCTTACATAGCTCATTTGGCTATCTTATTACAATGCAGCAGGAATAACTATAGCATGGAGTCCTTCATCTTCACAGTGCCACAGGCAATCATGTTGGCTGTAGACTTGTAATCCTAATCAATATACTTCACTAACATCAAAAAAACCTGAAACATAACAAGTTACAGCCACAAGGGTCAATACATTTGAATTGTATTGGCAAGTGATACTATGGTAGTGTAGTGGAGTCTATCATCTATATGCTTTTCGCTAAGTGGAGCTTAGGCTTGCTTTGCTCAAAATAGATTTTCCTTATCATTTGAAAGCACTAAGTTTTTGTTTAGCAAAAATCACCCAAGGCATCTCCCAATAGAAATTTGTGATCCTTAAACCCTTGTTAAACCACAAGTTTTTAACTTAGAAATTGGGATGAGGAGATTCTTGATAGCTTCCATGTCTTGATGCTCAAATTGTACTTTGCCAGGGACATGGATAAGTACTTAGATTTTACACTCTGCGGATTTGGTGCACTTTCCCCACAAGACTTGGTTTCACCAAGACAAGATCTTTCAGAAGCCTTCCCTTATACCAGAATGGACGCGTTCCAACATATCATCACCTACCACCAACTATCCATTTGGCTAAGTTATTGCAACCTATATAATCCAGGCAGAGCCCATAATGCCAAGTGGCTGCACTTGAAGCTTCTCAACATTTGACAACTCAAATCTCTTTTTTCCTGGGTGGCATTCCACAAGTGAGATACCATGTTTTCCCCAGTATACTGGACTTGGTGATGCCCAAGTTTTCCCCAGCATACTGGACTTGCGTAACCACTCAACACAAACCATTCTTTCCATTCCACCCAGGTGATTCATTCACTTGGTTGTTTTATTAAACAAAACATAAGTCCTTGACTTAGAAATATTCCATAGCATGAATATAATCCACCCTTGTTTTCTACTATCTACGCTAAGCATGATAGTAATAAGAATCTTAACTTAGGAAAATTCTACTAAGGTTTCATCTACTAGGATTTCCCATGGCATAGTTTATACTTAGCAAAAATTCCATGCAAGTCCTACTTAGAAATATCAGTAATGAATAGTGAAATAATAGGACAAAAGTATGTACCGCCACTTTCCTTTTTGGTAGATAATATAAGTTCACTCCTTGATCTTGCAATAATCACACTCTTCAAATTTCACTACAATTCAATCAAGCAAGCAAATATTCAATCTACCATTCAAGCAAACATCACATAAAATAATAAAACAAGGCAATACATGCAAACATGCCAAATATTGTTTTATTTGGAAAAGTGGTTTCTAATAGGTTATAAACATTTGAAAACACCTATTGGTCATTTACAGAAGTGGTAAAACCATTTGATATTAAGTTAGTGAAAATGGCTATTTTAAGTCATTTTTTTTTGCTAGAAATGGTTCAAACCAAAGTAATATTTTCTAGTGTTTGACAAATACATTTTAAACACAGATGTTAGTATTTACAGTCAAGTGTTTAATATTAAAACCATTTGCAAAAGGTTTCACCTATAAACCATTTTTATACCAAAACAATATTTTATGTTGTTGAAAATGCTTTTTAGCAAGGTAATAATTTATAGGGTTCATCAAAGATATTTTTAAATCATAAAACTTTGTGTTTAGGGTCAGAGAGTTTAATTCAAATCATTTTCCAAAGGTTTTTATCTAAAAAGCATTTTTAACATACAAACAATATTTTTATTTGACTAGAAATGTTCCAATTCAAATATTTATTCTTTGGCTTCACCAAATATGTTTTTAAATCCAAAAGTTGGTTTATATGGTCATTAGGTTCAAAACAATCCATTTGCCAAAGATTTTATCATAAAAATATTTCTAGAATAGATTTTATATCCAAATTATGCCTACACAAGTTTTTGCAAAAACAACAAATTTAACAGAAGCAATTCATTAAACAAAGTGCATGGTTGGATGGAGTTTGTTTTGCTGATTCCATTGATATAAAATTTGCAAACTTTGGACGTGTAGATTTAAAGTTATGCAATTTACAAAATCAAACATCTAATAGATACTATTTTGTTTTTAAAACAGAAGCTGGGCCACGTGTCACGTTCTCATTAGCGCGTACCGGTTCGGATGGACCGCGCAACATGGGGCGTTGGATCAAAATGAAATTGTGCGGCACAGGAAGCTCCATGCCGCTTAAGGTTATGTTCTATCGCATCCGTCCGATTTAGATCGCATGGCCCTAATCATCTCTACCAGAAAGTTGCGGCGCTGCGACGGCGCTTGGCGGCGGCGCGGTCAGACGATGCAGTCGCTGGTGATTTAGGAAGCAATGGAGATAGAGGAGTAGCATACCAGAATTGCCGTGGCGAGTAGATGCTCAAGGTGGTCTTCACCGTCAATGGGGCGCTCGGGTGTGACTGCGATTCCTCGTCGGAGTTTCCATCGGGCTCGGGTGCGGTCAGATGTTGTTGGAGATGATGCTACAGGGCATGCGAAGACACGAGGTGAGTATGGTTAGATGCGCAAGGTTGCGGAGAATTCACGCGTGTGAAAGAGGGGGAGAGGGGCGGTCAGGATTACCGGGGGGAGGTCGACGGAGCAGAGGCAGACGGCGGCGATGCTCAGTCATGGTCGTTGACGAGCATGTGGGGCACGCGCGGGATATTGCAGGGTACTGGGAGACGCGCACAGTGATGGCGAGCAAGCTAGTGGGGACTGGGAGGCAAGGGGCGGCGAGGGGCGGCCGGAATCGCTTGCGAAGCTCGTCAGAGCAGAGGATGCTCGAGCGCAAAATCGGCGCAGCCTAGTGGCAAAGGGAGAGTGGGGTCTGAGGGGAAAGAGAGAGGACGATGAGTCACTTTAACGGGCATGGTCTCAGGGAGTAATCATCGCGGCAATAACTCGGATTGATTCAAGTTTTAAAACGGCAGAAACGACCGACGAGAGGGGCGTGGTCACCGCGGCGGGTGAGGAAGATGACTGGGGGTGGGGCTGGCTAGTCAGCGAGAGGGGGAAAAGAAAGGTGGGTCCAGGCGTTCAGCGTCTTTGCGGGTTGATTCGCAGGTGTGAATCGTTTTTCTCGCGGGGAGAGAGGGAGTGGGCTGGTGGTGGGATGGACTGGGCTGGTTTGGCTGCTTTCATTTTTTTTGTTCTATTTATTTTTCTTTTTCCCTGTTTCTTTTATTCATTTTTGAATTTCAAAACTTTCCCAAACCTTTTTCAGTAGGTTTTATTTATACAAAAATAATTACACTTTTAATTATTATTTAAAATATTTTAATATGTTTTAATGTTCATTTAAATTGGGAAAAGACTTTACTTAAATAAAAATGGATATTAAATCCTTATGATTTTATTTAAATAATCCTTTACTCTTTTTACTAACAAAAATCTTTCATTTCCTTTGTTTGGTCAAGATTTAATTTAGCCTTTTAAAATAGTCCTTATTTATTTATTTATTTCTTCCTTTGCTTATACTTTTTTTTAAGATCCAAACTTTGTGATTCCAATTTGTAAAATCTTATTTAATATTTGTTTATCCTTTTATATCTATTTTAGGATTAATTACTCACAATTTGGTGTGTATTTTTAGATAGGTGCTTTATTAGCTTTGGAAATTCAATTTCCTTATCTTACTAAATTCATAAGATTTTATCTATGGATCCAAATTAAGTGAAACCAATTTCTATGGCTTTATAATATTTCTATTTATCCCTTTTGATCATTTATAAATGTTTGTTGATAAATATTTATATGGATCAAATCCATATTCTTAGGGATATCTTTTGAAATGATTTTCCTCCATTAGGGTTTTAGAGTTTTGGTTTATTTTCCAAGTGTTTATATTTCAAGATGCATTTATGAAGAATGCATTTCATTTGATTTGAATTTAGTTGGATTCAAAATTTATTAAAAGTTTGTTCAAGATGGGTTTTGATGTTTCCACTTTGAAACAAAAAGTTTCTTTTTACCCTAAATTTCAACAATTATTTATTTTGTTTATTTATTTTTCACATTTCAAAATTTTGAAAATTTTGGGATGTGACAGGCATAAATGTAAGTATTTGTATTCGTTAATTATGGATGTTGTAATGATACTTGTTGGTTATGCTCACGGCTCACTGATCATGGGAACGTGAATTGCATGCATAACGGGTATTCTAGGACCGTAAAAATCCTGGGTGCCATAGACTTGGTATTAGATCCATCCTGACTATAGGAGACCTTAGTTAGAATGGACGTTAGGCAGGACAACCCCTATTTCTGAAAACATCGGCTTTTGAAAACTATTTCTCAAAATCTTTTCAAAAGATTTCTTATCTTATCTTCTCTGATTTAAAAGAATCGAAAATGGATTACTCTATATCTCGTCTACTACAAAAGTTCCTTTTCCAACAAAGTACAATTTGGAGACTATGAGATGGAGACACCGAGACAAGCACAACAAAGGAGCTACCAACAACGAAAGACACTACAAGATCGCCCTACCAACGGAGTCCTTCATCGCCCGCAAATTGATCAAGTACGACACCGACAACAACAAATGGCAAGACAGGAGTCAAGACCCCCGTAACGTCCGTACTTAGGATTAGCATCCCTAATATAGGATTCCCCTTATGGCATGTAGTCATCCCCTTAGTATCTATGGTACGCTCTGAATGCTTGTCTTGTGCTTGTGTGATGCTTGAAATGTGTTGCTTGTCTGCCTCGGATCACTCGATCCTATTGTATGAACACCTTGTAGGCGTATCCCGACGCTAACCCTCGCAACCCCATAGCTGGAAACCTCTCCTAAGCAGTACGGCCACATAAAGAAACCCCTGACAACTCCTACTCGTGCCTTAGTTCTAATCGCCCCAAAAGAGCAACGACCAAATAAACCCTTCGCCGAATCAATGGGAAGTCTTCGCCATAACACAAATGCCCCAAGAATCCGGATGATAAGGATTCCGAAGACAACAAGTCTACTCTATCACCGGCCCAAAGCAACACAAAGTGTTCAAGGGAAGACAACCCCTCTGAAGATAAATTGCCTCCACCCCGACGAAGGACCAAGAAGAACCGTCGCTAACCACTAAAACAACCCCGAATTAACCTCTACAGCTTCTCTAGGTAACCTTCACAACAAGGAGCCGTAAAAAGGCATCACCTGAAGACCTCAATTCAGGTGTCAAGACAATGCTCCAAGACGAAAGATCTACCCCATCCTCGACGACCCCACGTAAAGCTCTAAGGTGGAAAGACTGCGTCTTTCCACTAAAATCCAGAACACCGCCTACAAGAAGACAATACAGGAAGTTCTCCAATCCAAGAACATGCCTCAAGCACCACCTCGAGAGTCGTCAGAGGAACAGAAAACAAACATCATCCACAATCTTCAGAAGACTGCTCGATCCTCCCAACACCCGAGACGTTCAGAGTTAATAAGACAAGACTACCCGATGCCGCCAATACTACTCTCTCATGGAGTAGAAAGCAACCCAAAGCCTCGAGTTTCTTTGAAGACATCACAAAGTCCCTTCTCTCCTAAAAGAGCCTCGACTCTGCTAACCCCGAGGAACTAAAATCACCAAAGTTGATATCCAACCCAAGGACGGTGTCAAGATGCAAGACCCCGGCTTGAAAGTATGCTAGTTTGAGGTTCCCTCATGCATGTTTTACCCATGACGTTGCATCAGACCAAAACCGAAAATGACCCATTTCTAAAGGACTGCGTGCCTAGACCGCTAACCTCCAACCCTTCGGACCCTAACTAGCTCAAAACTAACTACCCAAAAGCTAGTAGATTCCCCTTTACCATAGACCTCCTAACTCAAGAAGTGGCATAGACGCATCCCACGAAGCGGATTATACAAGGTCGACAGAAGGTAACCACCTCAGGATAAAAGGTGCAGCGCCATCCCCCAGCATCAACATATGACTCACATTAAGAAGGTCGGCGACTCCACCGAAAACCCCTAGTGTCGCTCTAAGGGGGAAAGACTACGTCTTTCCTGCCCCAAAACTCGATAGAACCCTGGGGTCGGCCACTAGTTACCATTAAGTGATGACCACCCCTCCAAACAAGAATCGTCGACCCTGCAAGAAGGACGACAATTGGCATTTCTCCAGAATCATATGATACTTCAGGAAAGTCCTCTACTCCGAAGTCGACCGTCCAACTACCACTCCCAGTGTTTCAAGACCAAGAAAGCATCAGGGCGGACATCAATAAGAAAAGACTAGAGAAGGCTCCACTCATCGTCTCACCGCAATAAGAAAGGACCCCGTCGACGCTAAACATACCTAGAATCATCCTAAGGGGAAAATACTGCGTCTTTTCCACTCGTTTAATCCAAGCAAATCCGAAGCCATTCAACTCAAATCTATAACTACCCACGCCGGTTAGCTAAAAAACTTGTTAGTGCCTAATAATTTCAGCCAGTGAAATTTTTAAACGGATGTTATCACCCAACCCTACTCCTCCCCAATCTCGGGATGAGATTATTTTAAGGGGGAAAGTTCTATAACATCCCAATTTCAGCAACCCTGATTAACTGTCCAAAAAGGAAAAAATCAGGGGAAAAAAACATTTTTTTCTTGTTAAATGTACAATGTTAGTTTACTTGTTTGCTTGTGCTCTTGAAACTGGTTGTGCTTTAGGAGCTATACTTCTTATCTCAACACTAGTTGAAATAAGCTATTTTACAAAAGAGATGTCTTGGCTCATCTTTCCTCTTCTCAAATGTTCTGGCATTTCAAAACCTGAGCCAAGATGACTTTGACGAAACAAAAGTAGTTTTACTAGTTCTATTGACAAAAATATGGAGACCTATATATAACCTCCTTATGTTTTCAAGACAGAACTCTCAATTACTCTTACCCCTAGGTTTTTCCAAAACATCTATTCAAAACCTTTTCATTCCAATATTGGTAGAAATACCAAGAAGTACTTATCTTATTTCAAAACATAACCAATTCAAAATACCGATCCCTACCTCAATCTAGGCTTGATGGTAACCCTAGTAGTTGGATAAGTTTGATAGGATGAATTTCCTTGATCTGTGGTCTGATAAATTGCCTTGATCTGTTGATTGCATTGTTTGTTTTGGAACTAGGGGGAGCTAATATAGTAGCTCATCCCTTAGGACCCCATCTATGCTTGTGATCATCAATCTCATATCAAGCATCCAAGTCTGGATCTATCCTAAGCCACTAAGGTGATCATCTCATCTCCTAATCTGATCAATCAGGGATAACCCCTTTTGATAGTTCCAACTCAGTGAAGACCCAATCTAAACATGGATCCTTCCTACTTAGTTAACACTTAAAAATAATCTCCTTGATAATGAGTTTGGAACTTAGCATCCTCTCAAAATCATCTACCCTTGCACTCTAGTCTAAAACCCTATATCTGCCAAAATGGCTGTCTTGATTTCTTATCTAGATTCAATCTTTGGAGCTCTACATTTTCCAATCTGTGTGCATTATTGAGAATGTACTTGAACCATATTGTATTACATATTTAGTACTACCAAGGAAAACTCTTGCCCCTGGCTAAGCCCTTCTACTTCCCACGCATCCATGATGGTTCTGTAGTCAAGATAGTAATCTTTTCTGCAAATCTTATCATCTTGCCTACTTTGGTAGAATATCACATCTATACGCCATCTCCCTTCGACCAACTATTTTCATGGTTATCATATACTAATCATGGCCTTTCAAACCCTACTACACTTGTTTCCATTGGAGTCTTGTTCTTCTTAAACCCACATGGTTTAGGAGGCTACCTGATGTATCTGCTATGGCAGCCTTATTTTCAACAAAGTTTGCCATCTCTTCTAGATCATCTCAAATGCAACCAAGACCAAATATTTCTTCCTTGATCATCTATATAACTTGGTCTAGATACCCATCTACCCCTTGTATCAAGGTGAGCTCTGAGCTCCCTGATCCAACCTTGGTTTGGTGGCATGAATTTAACAAAACCCTGGATTCCCAAAAACCTAGTTTCTTTCCCTTTTTCCAAAATCCTTCAAAACCCAAGTGGAAAATGATGTATAAATCAAGTCTACATAATCTACCTTGGATATGATTTTTCCCAAATAATTCCCATAATTATTTGGATCCCAAAACTATTTAAATTCCACTTTTGGCAAAACCCTAGGATCTTTGTATATGAAGGCAAGTTTGTTTTTCTCCAAACCACTTTGTCAACTCAATGCACAATTGAGTTCTATATATCATATCCCATCTTTCCAACTCAAAAATAAATATTTTTGAGATTCTTTATTATTTCTTTTTGCCTTTTTTCTTAGATGGCAGAAATAATAAATAATTCATTAAAAATACTTTTCCTTCTAAATAAATTCCAATAATTATCCAATGAGTAATATGGTATTCACAACCATTTCACATAAAAAACCAACCTTTACTAATGTAAAAAAATTACATTAGCTTCCATCATCTACTTCTGCACTTTTTGGATAAATGATTTTTAAGGAACTGAAAATCATCTTAAAAATCCCAAATAATTCTTGGAGAATCCTCCTAACCATACCCAACTACCAGCACCTTTACCTCATCTTGGCAAGATCAAATTTTAGAAATTACCTCCATGATCATTACTATGACTAAATGGGAAACTTGATCAAAACTTGAACCATTCCAACTCAACCCCATACCCAAGCTTGCTCAACACATCTCTCCAGCAACTCCCACCTCCCCTGGTCGAAATCCCTGTAGCAAGGTTCTGTAGATTTTGTCTTGTACCCCTTGGAGAGAGCATAGGAGAGATGTGTGGCCCTTATGCCTTGTCTTGCAAAATATCTATACCCTAGGGCAGCCACCCCCCATCTCTGTCCACTAGCACGACCAGTACCCCACAACACCTCTCCACCACCACTGCTGCCCAATGGATGGTAAGCTCCCTCTTCAAAACTCCCCCCCATGGACTATGTCCATCATACACCCTCCTCTCTCGGTTTATAAGGTCACAGGACAGAGCAACGCCCCTCCCCTGCTCATTTGCCCCCCCCCCCCTTACTTCCCTACACAGCACCCAGAGCTCCTCTCTCTCCCCCCTTGCTCTGCCCTGCTCGAGGAGAGAAGAAAATGGCACTCTTGGCCATGGGTGAGATCGAGCCCGAGGTTCCCACTACCCATCTCCCTTCTCCTTGCATGCGACCCCTCATTACTGTAACGCCCCTGAACTATACCCCACTGTCCTTCCCTCCCCTACAGGTATGCTAGAACCGCCGCCGCTGCACATGCCCGAGCGAAGCTCCTCCTCCGAGTCAGAAGCGCCTGAGCCCCTTCCCCCGCTGCATGATTTGTCCCTGCACTCTCCAGGACGGAAGGGACCAAAGGGACCCCTCCCCAGTGACATGCATCCCTTCTCGGTTCTTCTCCAGCGAGCTCCCGAGAGCAGACCCACGGTCGCCGCCAGGTAAACCCCTCCCCGACACGGAAACCGCCACTTTCAGCCCTCGCCGAGGTCGCCATGGAGCTCCGCATCTCCGCATCTCCCTGCAACCTAACCGCCGCCACCCCATGCCCCAGGTGAGCCCCCTCGACGAGCTCTGCCTCCCCTAGGGTTTCGTCCGCATCGTGCCTTGCCATAGGAAGACGATCACCCATAGCCATCTGATCCACATATACTGGATGGTCCAGATCTGCTGGTAACCCTTTGTCGGGCACCGTCGCTGACAAGTGGGCCCCGTGTTGCGGCCTTCAACTCACGTCCCGTGCGTGTCATCGCCCCGTGATGGGCCGATTTCCCTCCTCCGGCCCAGCTCGCTTCAGATCCCGTCCAAGCACCTCTTTTCTTTTTCTATTTCTATATTTTTTAATAGTATTGTAAATTAAAAAGCTATTTCTACAGAAAGATATTTCTAGTACCTACCAAGTGTTCTTCGAATCACCTAAAAAGCTTTTGTAAATTAAATCTGATGAAAAAGACAAATCTCATCCAGTACTATCTTTGGGAATTTCTCAAGGGCAAGCTGGTAATTGTTTTGAGGTGATTCCAACTCCTCTTGAATCATTCCATGAAATACTATCTAATCACCCAAGGAAAAAAATTGGAACTCCGGAACTGTCCTATCGAATTATTTCCTAAAACTAGAATTTTAATCACTCTAAAATCCATTACAAATCAATGGCAAGTGATAAAATAGTGAAACCACTTTTCTTGGCTTCATTTTGTCAATACCTATCTGATGGTATCATTTTTATACAATGGTATCATACAGATCAAGCCCTTCGTCAAAAACCCCTCTCTTAGGTAGTTCCTAGACTATAAATCCAAAGGGATCCTTTCCCTAACGCCTCCAAATCTTTTGCCAATCTTATCAACCAAATCATCCAACATCCTACTAATGTATATCTTGTTTTTCTCCTTTTCTTGCTATATGGTTTGATTATTGTATGCCTTGTATTGATTGTGGTGTTGTTTGTTTGCATGTATGCTCAACAACGGCGATGGTTGCGATTGTGTGACGCCGAGAAGAAGGAAGCATCGGGTTTCTCTTATTATTAATTGTATTGGTATTCTGGTTTTATAAATAAGTCACGGGACATATCGCTGGTCACAGGCAATCCACCTTCTTGCTCATATGCCTTGTCCTATTATTTTATTTACGCATGTTGTTTTTACTCGTTTATGAAAATTGCATTATTTCACTATATTATGTTTTATGTGGGAAATGGTTGGATCCTCCTAATAATTACCCCTTAGTACCATTAGGTACAACCCATTTGTGTAATACCTACGTTTTCTTCATATGGTAGATGGTGTTTAACACCATAACCCCTTGGAGACCGTGTTTTTAGCCTAAACAAAAGTGTAGGATGGGAAGACCCCCGGAAAAGACTTACAAAAATGTTTTATGAGAAAAACCTTGGTGAGGCTTGTCCTATCAAGTGGTTTGGAAAATGAGAAAGGTTTTGTTTTACAAAAATGTGGGAGGAAAGATGGAGGAAAAATGTTTCCGAAAACAGCAGGGCTGGCCAGATTTGAAGTTAGCGCAATTAACCCATGCAACCACATTACTCTGGAATGGGACGAGGTTGGGCTAGCAGTTTGTCTAATTCGGTATAGGTGTCTCAAACTACTACGGGGGAAAACAAATCCCCGGAGGCTGGGATTTCCCCTATAAAGTCCCATGTGAAACATCGGTCTGGGGAAGGTAAATACCGTCTAAATGGCGGCCAGACGATACTATGAACCCCTCATTGAAAGCGCACACCCTGTGGGGTGCAAAACGCGCTCCGGTTGGCTTGTGACTATATAGGGTGTCCCAATTTTGAGTGGATTAACCTCATAGGATAGACACTTGCATCAGAGAGGGCATTTGGAAGGTCTTGACCGGTTATTCGACCCACGATCGGTGTAGATCAGGGACGGGTAATCGGATGGTGTGGGTAAAGTGTACAACCTCTGCAGAGTGTAAATCTATTCGAATAGCTGAGTCCTCGATCATGGACGGCTGTGCTGGCGGCTGTACAACGGTGATGGTTTTGATTTTCAAAAAGGACTTCGGAAAAGCAATGGCTTGAAAATGTTTTGACCATGGGATGGTCGGGAAAAATGGAGGGAATTTGGTTATGAGATGACCGGAAAGAAAAACAAATGGGTGACCCAATCCTAGTGATTTCCTAAAACTTTTCAAAAAAGGTTTCCAAATTTTTTTACAAAAGTTTTCAACAAATATATAGAGACATGCCATTTCTACAAGGGAAACTAATTACAAAAGAACCTCTTATGGAGCCATCCTACCATAGCCATACTGCATTCCTTTACTTATTGTTATCTTAATGTGATTTGTGAGTACATTCAAAGTACTCATCGGCATTGTCCCTAGCTATCTACTTGGCCAGACTTTTCAGAAGCAAGAGGAACGATGGAGGTTGCTGACGTCTATGTGCGCTAGGCCGTCTTCCCAGTCAGTCGCCTGTAGGTTAAGGCATGACATGGTCTCTGCGCTTGAAGACTTCCGCTATTTTTGTTGTATTCCCATAATGGCATAAATGTAAGTATTTGTATTCATTAATTATGGATGTTGTAATTATACTTGTCGGTTATGCTCACAGCTCAATGATCAAGGGAACATGAATTGCATGCATAACGGGTATTCTCGGACCGTAAAAATGCGGGGTGCCATAGTTCCGATCATGTATTAGATTGGTATCTACTAGTTAAACTAATAGCATGTGCCACATCCGGTCTTGTACATAGCATGGTGTACATTATAGAGTCTATGTCTGAAGCATAGGGGACTTTGTCCATTATCTCTCTTTCTTCCGCCGTAGCCGGACTTTGAGTCTTACTCAATGTCTTACATTGAAACATAGGTAAGAACCCTTTCTTACTTCCGACCATTTTAAATTTCTTTAAAATCTTATCAAGGTATGTACTTTGCGATAGCCCTATTAGGCACCTAGATTTATCCCTATAGATCTTTATGCCTAATATGTATAACGCTTCACCTAGGTCCTTCATTTAAAATTTGATATTTAGATAACTTTTAACACTATTTAAAATATCTATATCATTTCCGATAAATAATATGTCATCCACATATAATATGTAAATACAAGCCTCTCCATAAGTTTGCATAAATCCAAACTCTTTGATCACCTCATCAAAGCGGAGATTCCAACTCTGGGATGCTTGCTTTAGTCCATAGATGGATCGCTGAATCTTGCATACCTTTTCAGCATCCTAAGTATCGACAAAACCCTTTGGTTATACCATATACAACTCTTCTTCAATGTTGCCATTGATGAATGCAGTTTTGACATCCATCTTCCATATCTCATAGTCTAAATATGCAGTAATTGCTAACATAATCCTAACTGATTTTAGCATCGCTACGAGATAGAATGTCTCATTGTAGTCAACTCCTTGAATTTTTCGAAACCATTTTGCGAGAAGTCGAATTTATAGACGGTTATATTACCATCAGCATCAGTTTTCCTTTTGAAAATCCATTTATTCTCCATGGCATTTCGGTCGTGAGGTAAGTCAACCATGGTCCAAACCTGGTTTTCGTACATGGATTCCATCTCGGATTTCATGGCTTCTAACCATTTGTTGGAATCCGGGCTCATCGTCGCTTCTTCATACGTCACAGAGTCATCAATTTCATCGACCATGAAATTCATAATAGGATTTCCATATAGCTCAGGAGCTGCACGCATCCTGCTAGACCTGCGAGGTTCGGTAGTATTCTCTTCGGGAGCCTCATGATCGTTATCATTAGTTCCCTCTTCATTTGGTGAAGTCAACTCCGGAACGGCTTCCGGTGCTACGTTACTCGCCATATTATGAAGAGAAGGTTCTACATCCTCTTCGAGTTCTACCTTCTAACTACACACTCCTTTCGCGAGAAACTCTTTCTCTAGAAAGGATCCATTCTTGGCATCGAAACCCTTGCCCTCAGATCTATGATAGAAGGAGTACCCAATAGTTTCCTTAGGGACTCCTATGAAGACGCATTTTTCTGCTTTGGGTTCGAGTTTATCTAATTTAAGTTTCTTCACATAAACATCGCATCACCAAACATTAAGAAATGACAGCTTAGGTTTGTTTCCAAACCCCAATTCATACGGTGTCTTTTCAACGGATTTAGATGATGCCCGATTTAAAGTGAATGCAGCAGTTTATAGTGCAAAACCCCAAAATGATAGTGGCAAGTCCGTCAGAGACATCATAGATCGAACCATATCTAGTAGAGCACGATTACGACGTTCCGAAACACCATTTCGCTGTGGTATTTGATGAGTGTTGAACGCCCCGTTGGGAAACCCCAAGAGCAAGGTATGATGCAGCACATCATCAAGTTTTCCCTCAGTAAGAAACCGAGGTTATCGAACCAGTAGGAGGAAGGAAACTCCTCAAAGGTGTTGCAAGCAACATGGAAACCTGCACAACACAAACTCAAGACCTTACCCCAACTAACAGTGAGGTTGTCAATCTCACCGGTTGCTGTAACAAAGGATTAACTGTATGGTGTGGAAGGTGATGATGGTTTGCAGCAAGTAAACAGTAACAGTGGAAGATGTATCAATGATAAATATTGGACCGGGGTCCATAGTTCAATAGAGGTGTCCTCCTTAGATAAAAAAATATGGCATGCTTGGTAAACAAATTACAGCAGGGCAATTGACAGGAACTAAGCAAGGCATAACAATGCAATACTTGACAAAAAGATCCTATGAGATTCGATTGGGCAATACAACAATATAAATAGGCCGCCATCCAACTTCATCTATGAATAGAAGTCCACCTTCAGGTTATCATCAGAACCCCCTCCAGTATTAAGTTGCAAGCAACAAACAACTGCTTTAAGCAAAGTGTGTAAGGTAAACAATCCACTTGTTCCATGAATAAGAGACCATTGTTTTCTCCCTAATGGCAACAACACGTCTACAACCGACGAGATTTCTGTCACATCCCTTGGAAACTAGAGGCATGAACCCACTATCGAGCATAAATACCCCTCTTGGAGTCACTAGAAACTACTTGGCCAAGATATATACTAACAACGGAGAGCATGCAAGATCACAAACAACACAGACATGATAGAATCAAATATACAAAACCATTAATCAATCTGACATAGTAATCTCAATATCCATAAAATCCCCGCAAAGACAACATGCATGATTACAAATAGATTATATCTTGATCATGAACAGAGCTCACAAGATCTATACATGAAAGCACAAAGGTGGAGATACAACCATATAGCTACTACATGTACCCGTAGTCCAAGGTGGAACTACTCATGCTTCATACCAGAGGCTCGCATGATGAAGAATAAGGCCTCTATAACATCCCAAAAATATTGAACAATGATTATCAAATTCCAATCACCAAAATTAGGGTTAACAAAAACTTTGGTTAATCAAATCAATATGAATGCATGTGTGTATGTGATAATTGTGTGAATGAATGAATGGACTTGTGTGATTGTTCTAAATAGCAAGAAATGGTATAAAGGTGAAAACAACATCATATAAAACATTTCCAAGGAGAAACAAATCAAGATAAAATCAAAAACAAAACAAATAAAGCAAATGGTCATTTTTGCCAATCTTGCTCACTAGGCCACTTTGAGTGTTCCTAGTCCAAGATTTCAAACAGAAAGTTTTCAATTTCTTTTCACCCCTTGCAAGAACAAGTAAAAGTGAATCAAACCCACCTTTCAAACTTGCAGAAACACTTGGCAACTTGATTCAAATCACATTTCAAAATTGAATCTGATTCATATGTGAAGATCACCCCTTTTTCAAAAGCCAACCAAACCAATTACACTTGACCAATCCCACTAACCAGAGACTGCCTAGTATGTAACTAGCACACCCACAAAGTTTGATTCAAAAATTCAAATTTGAATATCTTTCAACCATTTCATCAAACACCTTGTAATCACCAAACCAACAAACCACAAACACTATTGTGAGAAGTAAATTTGGCCTAACTTGTTCCCTCTATATCTCACACTACACTCTGAGTAGATGATCTATCTCAATTAACAAGCTTTAGCACAACTGTGAGCATGCCATAGCCATGCCACATAGAGCACCGCGATGTTCCGACTGTTTCGCACCACCCCACGCCGCGTAGCCATGCCTTTGAGCTTCGCTAGGGATCACATCACCGCCACCTATCGTCGCCCATGCCATTAGCCCACTATGCCGACGACCACGACGAGCTCAGCCCGCGCCCGTCGGTCTCGTTTAGGCAATATAAATAGAGGACACCCCAGCACCAATTCCTCACACCATCTCACTCCCCTATCTCTCAGAAGCACCCCACCTCACTCCCGGAGCAAGGCGAGCATCGCATCGCCGGAATTAGGCCGGAGACTGCCGCTGCTGGAGGAGAAGGGCGTCATCGATTGGAGCCGCCCCAGGAGGAGCCACCAGTACCAGGAGGATCACCGTCATTGCCTTCGTCGTTCGCCCCCGTCGCTGACCATCGCCTGAGCCCCGGTGAGCCTCCCACGACCCCCACTGGAAGCGCTAGGGTTCTGTCTCGCCGGCGTTGCCCGACGTGGACGATGAACCGCGGCCGTAGATTTAGAGCTTGATCATGCGGTCCACATCCCCCCATACCGCTTTGCACCCCTCTGTCTCGCTGACGAGTGGGGACAACCACTTAACCAGCCCACGCGCGCTGTGCGTAGTGGGCCGGCCTAGTTAACCTCCCGCACGACCCAGTAATTCAAATCTAGGTTTATTCTTTTAGTTTCAAACTCTGTTCTGTATCTATATTCAAAAATCAACCCAGCTCGATTCACTGAACCAAAATGCATGAAACCATTTTTTTAGAAAGGTACTGGAATTCTTAATCCAATCCCGTTGGATTCAGACCAATTGGATGTGTGGATCAGCAATAGTAAAAAAAACAAGGCAGAAGCATTTCTGCATTCAAACATTTTTCAAAATTCAACCATAAAAGCTTTTGAGTTAATTCCAACTCTCAAAAATCACATTTAACCATACCTTTCAAAATATATAAAAATATATATAGGTTTACTTGCAGAAATAATGATCAAGTAATAAAATAATGCCTCATAGGAATTTCTAGTCACTTTATTTAAAATAAATGTTGAACCTTATTAAATTGTTACACCACTTTAAATCACATTCCCATGTACTGAAATATGTGGTTATGACATGTGTCAACATGATCCCATGTTTTAGTTGGAGAATATTAAATCTTAAGTAGTTTTTCAATGAGTAGAAATTACTTTTCTAAAATAAAGGAAATAAAACTATTTGCCTTAATGATTGTAATGTTTGTGATGATCCTATATCATCTAGAAAACCTTGGTGTGATCAATAGAAATAGTTAAGTATTGCTTGGTGATTGTGTACCTCGTATTTATTTATAGACGCTAGTACCGACCAAGGATACGAGGAGGAAGGAGTATACTACGAGGAAGAAGACGAGGAGGACTTCAACCACTGCTCTGCACAAGGCAAGCCTAACACTACCAGTTGACTTGGCAAGCTAACACTTGCAACTTAGGAAGCTTATACTACTATCTTAACGAGATAAACCATGCAAGTTCTACTTGCAAGCTTATACCCCTTGATGGCACATAATTCTATTTTTTACTTGCAATCTTAGTATTTTATTTATTTATCAAAGATTTCTCTTCGAGTTTACTTAGGGACTTGTAGAGTCTAGAAAGATATTTAAAGGTAGCATAAAGAGCATAAAACATGACCTTAGTTAGATAATCTTGATGTCATCCTGAGGCATGAGATTGAACTTAGATCATTCACACTTGATTACCACCCCTCATTAGTATTTACCCTCACTTGTAGATGCTAGTGCTAAGCATAAAACTTGATCAACTTTAGATGGGAATACTTGGTGAAAATGGTTATGAAAACCTTAGAATGATGAGTCATTCTACTGAAATGTTTTGACATGTGTTCTTGAATACCAGATGATTTTGATGATGAAAATGTTAAGACATGATCCTTAGCCCTTTATAAAACTGATGTTTGTCTGGATGCGATACCATTCCAATTTTACCGTACAACCATAATACCCAAAATTTGGGTACGGCTTGACTGGAAATTTATATACCTTAGTATGGGTTCCCTTGCGGCCAAGGTTTGAGCTAAGGCTACCTTGTGAAGATTTTTCCACCTGTGCAGTTCCCAAGATGACAGTTGGTCATGGTTGGGAGGCCAAACTCACAGGAGAGGTGCCTATACTAGGGCATGTAATTGAATGGTTAGGATTGATTATCCGCATACTGAGTATGGTGAATTTAGGATTGTTCCTGACGGATGTATCGAATGTTGTGGTGAAAGTGTACCACCTCTGCAGAGGGTCAAACAATTCGAATAGCCGCGTCCGCGGTTATGGATAGTTGGAGTGGCCATACTATTTTGTCGTCAGATGTTTTCAAAATTACTTATGAAATGATTCATTACTTTGACTTGACCACAACAGGGTTGTGATACGAATTTCAAGTTCCCACTTAGGTGTTATAAAAATTTCAACTAGCTTTCTTTGCTTCTGAACTCAGTAGAGATAAATCTGGCTTTCTGCAAAACAACCTAGAGCTTAGTATTTCCTACTCAAAACCACCTCACTTGTTAGTATTAGTTTGCGAATACTTAAAGAGTACTCATGGCTTTGTCCCTGGCTATTCCCGTGGCCAGACTATGAGGAGGACTATTAGGAGGACGGATAGAAGGAAGGTTAAGAAAACTAGGATCATCTCCCATCATCAGCCTTGCCTGTGACCATGAAGATGGAGATTCACCTACGCTATCGTTATTATTACGTTATTTCTGCTGCTTAAATTATATTAAGACTGGATCATGAGATCCTTATTTGTGTAAGACCTTATGTATGGTTTGTAATGGATGATGTACTATGATATCCAATCTGTTATGTCTCCTGGGATTGCGAAGTATGGCATAACAGGCATCTGGGATTAAAAATCCGGGTGTTGACAGCCTCCGGGATGATCTCCCCTCCGGCAGGGTGCCGGTAAGAACTTCAGATCCCCCGATCTAGGGACGATGGTGGCGATGGCTACAAAAGGTGTCGTGGAGTTTTGATCGTATGCCTAGGGTTTCTGCATAGGGGGCTTCATATAGGCAAAGGTGCGATCCAAGGGGGCCACCAGGGCGGTTGCACCCCCCAGGCGCGAGGTGGGCCCACCCGCGTGGCCAGGGGGTGTGGCCCCCTGGTGAGCCTTCTCCGTCTCATCTTCTGGCTTCGTGTTGCCCATGGTAAAATATTGACTTTGGCTTTTGTCCCGTCCAATTCCGAGAATATTGATTTTCAGCCTTTCTGGAACCAAAAACAGAAGAAAATAGGAAACTGGCACTATGGCCACTTGTTAATAGGTTAGTTCCAGAAAACATATAAAAACACCTCAAAGTGTGTATAAAGCAAAGCAAAGTAGATAGTAAACAAGCATGGATCATCAAAAATTATAGATATGTTTCCGACGTATCAAGCATCCCCAAGATTAACTCTTGCTCATTTTGAGGTGACATGCACCATCAAAACCAAGATCAAACCATTTGCAAACATTGAAAGCTGGGATCAAAGAACTCTAAACATGTGCATGAAAGATGTAGTTCTAACAATAAGACAAAGTAACTATGCATGCAACATGAAAGGCTACAAACAAAGATCATGAATAACATGCATTGAAAAATGTTAGTTTGTTTCACATACAGAAAACATGGCATAGTGGCATTCATCTTGTCCCTCATAGAGTAGCAAATAGATGCATAGGACATATTCAAAGTAAATAAGAGTGACTAGATACAAGTAGCACAAGAACAAGCAATATCAACAATATGCATCAATCAATAAGTCTTGGAACACTACACATAGAACTAAGAATGGAAACTATGCTCTCTTAATGGTGCCTAAAGGTAGAAGGTGGAGACTCAATATAATACTGGAAAAGGCCCTACATAAAGGGAAGCAGGGATTTCGAGTTTCAAAAAGAGCTTCAAAAAATTATGGTACTTGGAGAGCTTTCAGCCCTCATTGCCCCTATATAAGCATCTTGAAGTGATTAAGGTTAAAGTGAACAAACATGGAGTATATTCTTGACAAAGTATAAGTTGGCAATCTCATGTCCCTTGAATACGAGGGCCGCACCGCATGCTACTCAACTTAGTCACCTGTAAGTTCTTGTCATAGTAAGTACATGTATATCATAGAGAACCGCCAACGGGGTACCCTTGTACATGGTACAAGAGCTATCTCGTAACCAAAATGACAAGGCAATTATACAATGAGCATCTCAGCAATCTTTTTATTACTATGTGCATAGCTTTTTATTGAGGATGCTTCACATAATGCTCATTATGGTGACTGCAAGTTTCTACCATGATTAGGCATGGTTTAGGCTAGCGTCCAGGCGTTTCTCTAACACATAATACATAACTCCATGGACTTACAAGTTCCCTCTTTATTTCACACCAGCGGCATCCATAGACAAAAGAGCATGATATCAATTGTGTACAAAGTACAAGTGCAATGTTGAAAACGTTCCCCATGACAGCATGGTTCTGTTAATTCCAACATATAAGTGCAAGAATATACAACATAGATGACACAATGGTTCAAGTTTATTAGGGTAAAAGAATATAAAGTGTGCCATCAAGTTCATGACGGCTTTAATCACTAAGTTTTCACATAACAAAACACTTTTTTATTGGAAGATAGTTGAAAACAGGAATATACTTGGAATGTTGTAACACACCATGTATAGGAGTTTATAGTGGACACTTTGGAATAACTTGGTTTATTGGGAGTTGGAAGCATGAGTAGAACTTACTTATACAAGTGGAGGCTAGCAAAAGACTAGGAGCAACCATCTAAGAGAGCAATAATGGCCATAATCATGTAGAGCGACAAAACATTACTAATTAAAGCATAGAGTGGTACTACAAGTCAAGGACTAAATGATCATAGAGGCTATGGTGACTTGTTCATAGTTATAACATGGTGTGAGCATGTGCCAAGTCAACCCAAACAAAGCATCAAAGGAGAAAACCACAATACTATGCTTTTGTATGCTAAAACAATGCATGATTCTTTCAAGGCACACTAAGCACTCCGAATTATTTGGAATAATACATGGTACAGCAATAACCCTAAGCATAATGTCAAAACAACACCTAGCATGTCATGCTAAAGTCTAAGTTATAGTCAATGCAAGCTCCTCTTGCACTTTCAAGCAAGAACTTTATACTCCTTTCCAACACCAATAGACTTATTTGAAACAACACAGTGAGAATGGGGGTTCAAACAACATTATTCGAGCAACCTAAACAAGCTAAGCAAAGCAAACAAAAACTAAGACGCTCCAAGAACAACACAACAGTGCATGAAACAATAAAAACGAAGTGTCTAGAAAGACCTGAGCTTTTTATTGATGAAGAAGGGGCTGTCTTGGGCATCCCCAACCATTCACGCTTGTACCTCTTGGATATTTCTTGGAGTGACACCGGGGTGGCATCCCCAAGATTGATCTTTTGTCCATTCTTCATCTCATTACATCATTCTCTCTCTATACCTGAAATTTTTCCTTCATACAAAACTTCACACAATCTTCATTAGCAACATTAGTGTATTCAAAAGATAATAGACCTTTGGGTTTAGCTTTGGAACAGAAAAACTATTCACTAAAAACACAAGATATTTTAGAAACTCCTTCAAAAAGCTCAATTCCCCAAAAGAGAACTCAAAAAGGAATCAATAAGAAGCAAATGCAAATAATGGCAGAAATCTGTCAAAATAGACCAGCAGGTAGAAATCGTTTTGTTCAAAAATCTTCTGTTGCTCAAATAAAAAAGTGTTGAACTAACGAAAGTTATATAACATACTGGGGGATTTATTTGTAAATTGTCAGCTCAATCCGACTTACAGAGACTCCTCACAAATTTTTAGGGTAGAGGACAGAAATCTATTTCTGGACAGCAACTCCCCAAATCTTACTTTCCTCTCATTAGAGGTCATTCTTGGCACAAAAAGCAAACAAAAAGGATAAGGAGAGGTCATTATTGAAGTAATAACTTCCAAGACTCAAGGAAAATCTTGGGTTATCTCCCAACAAGTACTTTTCTTTAACGCCTTTAAGTTAGGCACAAGAAGCAAGAAATCAAGTATTTTCAAATGAGGAAGCATTAACATCAATACTTGCAAAATCTTCAACTATGAGAGGTATCTCATCCGAATGAGTTTTGGAGGATCCCTTATCATCTCTCTTTGTTTTACTACTTTCATCAAAAGGATTTTCAGGAACAATCCAATCAAAGTTCTTTTCAAAGGCCTCATGCATCCCAACAAGCTTAAAGGGTATGGGTATCTTAAATTCCTCTCTAGGCTTAGTTTTACCAAAATCACCCACAACATCTACACATGAGCCTAGCATATTGAAACTCTCAAAGACCTTTTTGGCTTCCTTAGCAACATCATGGAATTCTTTGAGTAAAGTTTCAAGAATAAATTATCTCTTTTGAGCATTCTTTTCTTCTTTTAGTTTTAGGAACAAAATTTGTATCATGGGGTTAAGGCTAACAAACCTAGCCTCCAACATAGGAACTAAAGAAGCTGCAGCAAGTTCATAATTAGGAGAAATCTTTGCTATAGATTTATCCACAATATCCTCATACTTGCTAACATGATTAAAGAATTCTTCAATATTATCTTTCCCAATTATAGAGCCACTACCTATCGAAAGGTCCTCCAGGGCGAACTTGGGGAACAACATGGTGAGCTAGAGCAAGGTGGCAACTAGAGTGGAACTAATTTTTTTGTGTTTTGGAATAAATAGAGCAAACCGAACTAAATTAATTTTTTTTGGAGTTTTTGACAAAAAGAGGCAAACAAAACCAAGCAAAAGAAACTAAGCAAACTAAAAACAAAGTAAAGATAAAGGTTGAGGAGGACTACCCTTGTGAAAGCGTCCTTAGCGTCCCCCGCAATGGCGCCAGAAAGTCTTGATGCGTGTTGAACGCCCTGTTGGGAAACCCCAAGAATAAGGTATGATGCAGCACATCAACAAGTTTTCCCTTAGTAAGAAACCGAGGTTATCGAACCAGTAGGAGGAAGAAAACGCCTCAAAGGTGTTGCAAGCAACATGGAAACCTACACAACACAAACTCAAGACTTTACCCCAACTAACAGTGAGGTTGTCAATCTCACCGGTTGCTGTAACAAAGGATTAACTGTATGGTGTGGAAGGTGATGATGGTTTGCAGCAAGTAAATAGTAACAATGGAAGATGTATCAACGGTAAAGATTGTACCGGGGTCCATAGTTCACTAGAGGTGTTCTCCTTAGATAAACAAACATGTCATGTTGAGTAAACAAATTACAGCATGGAAATTGACAGGAACTGAGCAAGGTATAACAACGCAATACTAGACAAAAAGATCCTACGAGATTCGATTGGGCAATACAACAATATACATAGACCGCCATCCAAATGCATCTATGACTAGAATTCCACCTTTATGTTATCATCTGAACCCCCTCCAGTATTAAGTTGCAAGCAACAGACAACTCCTTTAAGCAAAGTGTGTAAGGTAAACAATCCACTTGTTCCATGAAAAGAGACCATTTTTTCTCCCAAATGGCAACAACACATCTACAACCGAAGAGATTTATGTCACATCCCTTGGAAACTAGAGGCATGAACCCACTATCGAGCATAAATACCCCCTCTTGGAGTCACTAGCAACTACTTGGCCAAGATAACTACTAACAACGGAGAGCATGAAAGATCACAAATAACACATACATGATAGAATCAAATAGACAAAACCATTAATCAATCTGACATAGTAATCTCAATATCCATCGGATCTCCGCGAACAAAACATGCATGATTACAAATAGATTAGATCTTGATCATGAACGGATCTCACAAGATCTATACATGAAAGAACAAAGGAGGGGATACAACCATCTAGCTACTACATGGACACGTAGTCCAAGGTGGAACTACTCACGCTTCATACCAGAGGCTGGCATGATGAAGAAGAAGGCCTCCGGGATGATCTCACCTCTTGTAGGGTGCCGGGAAGAACTTCAGATCCCCCCGATCTAGGGACGATGGTGGCGGCGGCTACAAATGGTTTCGTGGAGTTTTGATTGGGTGCCTAGGGTTTCTACATCTGGGGCTTCTTATAGGCAAAGGGGCGAGCCAGGGGGACCACTAGGGCGGTTGCACCCCTCCACCTAGGCGCGGGGTGGGCCCACCCGCACGGACAAGGGGTGTGGCCCCCTGGTGAGCCTTCTCCGTCTCGTCTTCTGGCGTCGTGTTTCCCACGGTAAAATATTGACTTTGGCTTTTGTCCCGTCCAATTCCGAGAATATTGATTTTCTGCCTTTCTGGAACCAAAAACAGAAGAAAACAGGCAACTGGCACTGTGGCAACTAGTTAATAGGTTAGTTCCAGAAAAAATATAAAAACACCTCAAAGTGTGGATAAAGCAAAGCAAAGTAGATAGTAACAAGCATGGAACATCAAAAATTATAGATACGTTTCCGACATATCAGTGTTCCGACAGGTGTGAGTTGTGAAACTATTCCACATTCTTTCATATGTGTGCTAAACTCGTAACTTAGATACTCACCTCCATGGTCGGACCGTAGAAATTTGATCTTTCTATTACGATGATTTTCCACTTCATTCTAAAATTCCTTGAATTTCTCAAAGGTTTAAGACTTAAGTTTCATTAAGTAGATATAACCGTATCTACTCAAATCATCCATGAAAGTAACAAAATAACGATATCCACCTCACGCCGACACACTCATTGGACCACACACATCATAGTGTATGATTTCCAATAAATCTGTCACCCGTTCCATTGAACCGGAAAACGGTGTTCTATTCATCTTGCCCATAAGGCATGGCTCACATGTATCAAATGATTCGAAATCAAGTGATTCCAAAAGTCCATCCGAATGGAGCTTCTTCATGCGTTTAACGCCAATGTGACCTAGACGGCAGTGCCACATATATGCGGATATATCATCATTAAGTTGCATCCTTTTAGCATCAACGTTATGAATATGTGTAACACTATTATCGAAATCCAACAGAAATAAACCATTCATCATCAGTGCATGAACATAAAAGATATCATTCATATAAATCAAACAACCAATGTTTTCCGATTTAAATGAATAACCACTAAGCATCAAACATGATTTGGATACAATGCTCATGCTCAGTGCTGGCACCAGATAACAATTATTCAAGTTTATAACTAATCCCGATGGTAAGTGGAGAGGTAGAGTTCCAACGCCGATCACATCAACGCTTGATCTGTTGCCGACACGCATATTGACCTCAACCCTTGCTAGCGGTCGCTTGTTCCGCAGCCCCTAATTCAATTTACAAATATTACCAACCGATCCGGTATCAAATACTCAGGTGCTACTGCGAGTACTAGTCAAGTACACATCAATAACATGTATATCATATATACCTTTATTTGCCTTGCCAGCCTTCTTGTCTGCCAAATACTTGGGGCAGTCCCGTTTCCAGTGACCTAGCTCATTGCAATAAAAAAATTCATTATCAGGCTTAGGAACTCCATTGACCGTTCTCTTAGGCACAACAAAAGTGCTCCCCATCTTGAGTTTTGCTTTGGCCACGACCCTTTCTCCAGAATTTGTGGTCTTATCAACTATCAACGCTAGATGCATATCCTTTATGTCTACTTCGACAACCACCAAGATGGTAGCAAGTTCAGATAGAGATCCAATTGCACCACTTCTCTTGTAATTCAACACAAACTCTTTGTAGCTGGGTGGGAGCGACTGCAGAACTCTATCTATCGCAAGGTCAACTAGGATATCATATCCTAGTGCCTTAAGATGTTGAAAATATCCCATCATCATCATGACATGATCGTTCACAGAGTTGTGTTCCTTCATCTTCACACTAAAGAACTCGCTGGAGATCGTGTATCTCGCAGCATGGATTTGGCTCTCAAACATAGCTTTGAGTTCGTTCACCATAGCATCAGCATTTCTAAGTTCAAAGTGTCCTTGGAGTCCAGGCTCCAATGACAGTGTAACATCCCTAAAATCATGTTCAAACTTATGCATATCATTCATGCAGCCATGATCATATGTTTTTCATTTAAAACAAAACACTTCAAAAACAGGAGCATATGAGCTCATTATTTCATGTGAACGGCTATTAGTCTAATGCCACTCTCAATTGAAGAGTTATTGGTTTTAAACCAAGCCTTGCTTGCTCTCTTGTTATTGTGTTTGATTGTTGAAGTTTGGTGAAATTTTACAAAACAAATATGATTCGGAAACTATTTCCAAAATTTATTCAAATTATGTGCTATAGCACTACTTATTTTGTTTGAACAAAGGGACCAAGCTAATACAAAGTGACCACTTGATTTTGTGCCAAAAAGTGTGAATGTTGCACCCTAAAAAATCCTGGAAAAAGTTTGAATTCAAAAGCTTTTGAAAACATTTGAAAATCATTCCAGAAAATCAAATCAGAAATAGAAAAGGAATAAAGAAAAGGAAAAGGGCCGGCGCCAGACTTTGGGCCCAACAGCGAAACCAGCCCAGCTAGCCCACCCGGGTTTTCCCTCTCTCTCTCTCACGCGCAGACGCACCCAGCGAGTCGCTGACGCCAGGACCCCACACCCCTTCTGTTCCTCTCGCAGACAACTGGGCCCTCTCCACGTCGACTCCTTCTTCCCCAAATCTCGCGCGCAGACGCCGTCGCCGCTGGCCGTTGCTGCGTTGATTCCGCGGCGTAATTGCCATTGATTCACCAGGCGTTTCTTGTCGAGCCTCTACCTACTTAAACCCCTCCCCACTCTGCTCCATTTCACTCACTCAATTTTCTCTCCACGCCACCAGGCTGCTCGCAACTCACCAAACACCGCCGCAGCTCCGACGATCTCCGGCAGCAAATTCCGGTGAGTCCTGACCACCCCTGTGCCTCTGATTCAAACGAGTGTGTCCAGCAGGACCTCGTACATCTTCGGATACCCTTTGCTTGCCTGCTTGTGACCCAGGACGCCGTCCCCGTTTGTTCCCGCAAACGACTGAGCCGCCACTCAACTCCGACGACCGATTACCGTAAGCATAGCGCGCCCCTTGATCTATCTCGCATACGAGGTTGTTCGCAACCGTCTTGCGCATCTCCTAAACCATCTGGTTCGTGCTAGGGCGATGCGGAACCTCGGCAACGACTTCGACAGCAACCACCTGACGCCGTGCACGACTTCGACGAGCTCCCTCATCCACTACAGCGCGCCCCTTGACCAGCCACCGCCACCTTGAGCATCAGCAACTCTCTGCGATTCCGGTAAGCCCACTCCCCTTCTCCCGCGCGACCTAGAACACCAGCTCCGCCACTGACAGAGGCGCCGCCGCCTGTCACCGCCGCCAGCGCCGCCACTAGATGGTCAGGCTGCTTAGGAACGTTGGATCTAGATCGTGCGGATAGGATAGAACGCGAGCGAAGTGGTAAGATTGGATCTGAGCCGTGCGATTAAGTTAGATACTACGGCGCGGAAGCTCGATCCGACGCGAAGCGGTATTGGCCAGTAAAATTAAGACGCGTGGCAGTGAGTTAGGTTTAAAACAGAATTTGAATCTGATTTAGATTCAAAATTGATTTGGCTATAACTTTTGATCCCCACGTTAGAATTTGACAAATTTTATACCGATGGAATCAGGAGAACAAGCCCTTTCAGAATATGCAATGTGTTTAATGTTTTGCATCTGTTAAAATGGTTTCTTTTGCAAAAACTTGTCTAGGGCTTATTTGATTATATGAATTGTTTAGGAATTGTTTTTAGTGTTAAATAAATTTGGTTTGGCAAGTTTTTGACTTGTTTAAGATTCAGTACTATGCACTTGCTTGGTTGGGTTTTAAAAATCATCACTTAGCATCTTGCATGCATGCATATATATTTTTGATTGTATATGTCTTGTATGTGATTGTGGCTATATTCTTTGTGTAGACTTTGGTGCTAGTGATTGTGATTGTGAAGAGTGATACTCTCCAAACTACCAAGGCAAGTGGTACTTCATGAATATTTCCATCCCTATATTTTATACTAAGCATTAGAAATATTTTGCTAAGTCTTGCATGTTATTATTTTGCCTATATGCCATGTTGGGAAATCCTAAGTAGTTGTATAATTGCTAGGAAATTTCTAAGTTAAGTTACTATCTATGCCATGCTTAGCCTAGCTAGAAGCAAACAAGGGTTGGTGAAATATACATGCTATGATCAAAATATTTCTAAGTCTTTGGACTTTGTTTTGCTTAATAAAACAACTAAGTCAATGAATCACCTGGGTGGAAAGGGACTTGATTGGTGGTTTTGGTTGAGTGGTTACACAAGGCCCATGGCTATGGTTTACCTTGTGTATCTCACTTGTGGTAAGCCACCCAGGAACAAAGAGATTTTAGAGGCCAAGTGTTGAGAAGCTTCTAGTGCAGCCACTTGGCAATATGGGCTCTGCCTGGATCACATAAGTTGCTAGAACTTAGCCATTTGGACAGTTGGTGGTAGTGGGAATGATAGGTTGGAGCGCGTCCATTTGGTCTAAGGGAAGGCTTCTGAAAGGTCCTGTCTTGGTGAAACCAAGTCTGGTGGGGAAAGTGCACAACCTCTGCAGATGGAAAAATCTAAGTACTTAGCCAAGTCCATGGCAATGGACAACTTGAGCATCAAGGCATGGAAGCTATCAAGAATCTCCTCATCCCAATTTCTAAGTAAAAATTTGTGGGTGAACAAGGGTGAAGGACCTCAATGTCTATTGGTGGTTCCTTGGGAAAGTTTTGACAAAGAAAAACTTAGTGATTTCAACTAATAGGAAAAACCTATTTTGAGCAAAGCAAGCCAAGCTACACTTAGCCAAATTTGCATATAGTATCTAGTCCACTTAAAATATACTAAGGTATCACTTGCCAATACTATTCCAAAGTATTGACCCACTATGGTTGTAACTTGTGATGTTGCAGGTTACTCTGATGAGGATTAGGTGTCATGAGTCTACACTCAACATGTTTGCCTGTGGCACATGAAGATGAAGACCTATATTTAATTACTTATTCAAACTCTTGTAATAGGCATGTGGCCTTGAGTTGTAAATACTATGTTTATCTCTATAATGGATGTAATAATGACCTTTGTATCTGTGTACTTCATCTTAAACTGTGGATGTTAGCAATGATCCACGGACTAGCATTGCAATCACAGGGATTTCTTTTCCTTTACAAAGGAGGGATCTTACATATGGTATCAGAGCATTGTGTTGCCTGTAGGATTATGACCCTAGGATTGGAAACCACTAAGGAAAAAATTTCAACTTCTACACTTGTCTATTCTTCTCGTAAAACTTTTCTAATCTTCTCTCTCATCTCTATTTGTAGATGAACTCCATCAACGAAGCCGTGAGGAAAGGACCACTCATGACAATGACTTTGGAGTGTGAGACAGAATTCCCCAAGGCTCTCAAGGACCTCATGGTTGCATTAGAGATACAAGGTGCCGCTGTGTACAAAGGTTTTCCTGTCATGGATGAAGGAGTGGAATACTGGTGGGTGCAAATTTACTTGTATAAAAACAAGGAAGACAACCATCAGGAAAAAGGATTCTGCATGTTCACCAATTCAGTGGTGCACACTACATTCTTTGAATCAGCAAAGGATGCAGCTTGGAAGACCATCAAAGAACTTGGTGATAGAGTCAAGTGCAGAATGCTCAACCTCCAAAATGATCTAAGGAAAGAAAAGGAACATACCCAAGAGTTGGAAGCTACCAACCAAACCTTAAGAGGAGACATTATAGACTTAGTGATGGAATCATGTGAGCAAGATAGGCTGATTGCTTCTAGAAATATTGTGTTAGCCAATAGATCCAGTGAGATAGGATTGTAAACGTACTTCGTTAGTTGGACCACCACCTATCACCTTATTTTCCAAAATGTTGCTTTAAAATAAGATTGAACCTTGGTTGTTGTAATGGTTTCATGTATGCATGACTTGTGTGTTTTGCTTCCCAAGGATATGTATGTGATGTTTTGTATTTTGTTTTATCTTGATTTGTGTTGTTCTAAATTTTCTATCTTATAAATAGATGCATATCACCATCAGCACTGTTGAGGAGTTCCAGGTTACCCGCTTTGGTCCTCGTATCGTTGAGCTTACTACTTTGCTCAATCTCCCTCTTCCCACCATCATGGTGCATCCCCTCACCAAGTTTGAGAGGAAGGACCTCTAGGGATTCAAGGTCAACCAGCCCGGACGCCAGACTGAGCCTACCACGTAGGCCATTGTCTTCAAGCTCATGCACGATGGCAAGGAGAGAGGCCTTGAGGTAGTTATGCAGGATCTGATAGGACGTCTGCTAGGGCAACACTCCCGACAGGTTAGAGGTACCCACTTCCACGTCTTCGGAAGACGTGATGAGGATGGAGAGTCCATCGACTTCGAGGACAATTCGAGGGACGCAGCAGAGCCGATACGCCTGTACCTCCAGGACTTAGAGTCTCTCATTAGGCACGTGGACACGGACAGGACCAATGTCATGCTCAGCAATGATGAGCTCCAGGTGCAGCTTCGCGAGAAGGACAAGATCTTCGCGGAGCAAGACAAGATAGTCAAGGAAATGGAGGCGAAGTTCGATACCCAGGACAGGAAGTTCAAGAGTCAGGAGAAGCGTGTCAAGGATAGGAACAAGAAGATCCGGGACATGACTGGAGAACTGCAGTCCAAGGATTTCGATCTCGAGCAGCAGCAAACAGTGATAGAGAGGCTTCGTTCCCAGAAGAGGGCTCTCAAGGCCAAGATAGAGACCTTGACCACTAGCGTCGAGGAATACAAGACCGCGATGGAGAACGCAGGTCTTACCTTTGTCGAGGAGGAGATTGATGCCGAGGAGTAGATTTGACTACTCATTTATCATTTACTATCATATTTGTTGTTTGAGAACTTCTTATTGGACCATCCGACATGTGGATGGCTTGCTACTTGTGTGTTTTACTTTGTGAACTTGTTATCTTGTTGTTGAACTTTTATCTTAATGTTGTATGCTTGTGTTTGCTTATGTGATGTAATATGCATGAAAGCATCTATGGGTATCTCATTCTTATCTCTATTTGAACAAACCACAGATGCCTCCCCGTCGTGCAAACCCCAACCCCAACAACAACAACAACAACAACAACAACATCACTCCAGAAATGCAACAAATGATGACCGCTCAAACTCAGCTAATGCAGATGATGACGACGTTCATCCAGAACCAAAACAACAACAACAAAAATAACAACAACAATAACAACAATAACAACAACAACAAAAACAACCCACCTGGTTTTGATATGCTTACCAGGTTCTTGAGATTGAGGCCAGCAAAGTTCTCAGGGACGACTGATCCCATGGTGGCCAATGATTGGCTACGTTCTGTGAACAAGGACTTGGTAACCGTGGGTTGTACGGATGCTGAAAATGTCAGATTTGCAGCACATCTGCTGGAAGGACCAGCCGCCACTTGGTGGGACAACTTCCAGATCACCACTCCCATAGATGAAGTGACATGGGCTATCTTTGAGGATGGCTTTCGCACTGCTCATATCTCATCTGGAGTGATGAGTCTGAAAAAGAAAGAGTTCCATAATCTGAAGCAGCGCCACCGCAGCGTGGCTGAATATGTTGCGGAGTTCAACAATCTGGCGCGTTATGCACCGAATGAAGTTGACACCGATGCTAAGAGAAAGGAAAATTTCTTGAAGGCTTGAATGATGAGCTGAATCTGCAGTTGGCTGTGGCATATGTTCCCACTTATCGGTCGCTCTGTGACAAGGCTGCTATTTTGGAGAACAAAATGAAGCAAGTTGAGAGTAGAAAGAGAAAGAACTCCGACAAGCACAGCTCGGGATCGTCTCACAAACGTTCCCACTATGATGACAGTGGAAGCTCGGGATCCCACAAGCATGGGAAATTCAACAAGCACCACAACCACAACCGTCATGACAACAAGCATCACCGTAGTCATGACAATGACAAGTACAAGAACCACAAGAGTGGACATAAGATCCACCACAGTGGTAATGGAAGTGGAAGTGGAAGCCAGCCTGTTAAGAGACACATTAGTCAGGTTGAATGCTTCAAATGCAAGAAGATGGGGCATTATGCAAATGACTGCCCAAAAAAGAAAGTTGAAGGACCCAACAAGCCCAATCCTTTCCAGAAGGGACAGGTGAACCACATCAGTGTGGAGGAGGTCTATGAGGAGCCTGATGCTGTTGCTGGTAAGTTCAGACTCAATTCTATTCCAGCATTTGTTCTTTTTGATACTGGAGCATCGCATTCATTCATATCAAAAGCATTTGTTGATAGAAATGGGTTTCCAACTGAAAACATTGGGTGTCCAATAAAAGTTAGTTCTCCGGGTGGAGATATGATAGTAAGTCTTGGATGCCGGGATCTAGTAATAGAGTTTGGAAAGCATAAATTTCGTGAGTCTGATAATCCTAGATTCCCAAGGACTGGACGTAATATTGGGAATGGATTGGATGGCTAAGTATGAAGGAGTACTAGATTGTGCTAATCGTACTGTTGCACTCACAACCCCGGAAAGAAAGCGGATTAAATTCAAGTCCAACTTTGAATCTAAAGGAAGTAAGCTAAATTCTCTTAAGGGGGTTAGTATGGGCAGTGTGCCAATTGTGAGTGAGTATCCGGATGTGTTTCCGGAAGAATTGCCGGGAATGCCACCATATAGAGATGTGGAGTTTCTGATAGATTTGGTACCAGGGTCTGGACCAATAGCAAAGAGACCATATAAAATGTCAGTTGATGAACTAAAAGAACTCAAGAAACAACTTGGAGAACAGTTGCAGAAAGGATTTATTCAACCAAGTTCTTCATCTTGGGGAGCCCCAGTTTTGTTCGTGGAGAAGAAAGATAGAAGTCAAAGGCTATGCATAGATTACCGTTCACTCAACGAGGTGACAATCAAGAACAAATAACCTTTGCCTAGAATCAATGACTTGTTTGATCAGCTAGAGGGAGCATGTGTATTCTCAAAGATTGATCTCCGGTCAGGATATTTTCAACTCAAGATAAGAGAACAAGACATACCTAAGACATCGTTCACTACAAGGTATGGATTGTATGAGTATACTGTAATGCCTTTTGGGTTGACCAATGCTCCAGCATACTTCATTAATATGATGAACAAGGTGTTCATGGAATTCCTTGACAAGTTTGTTGTCGTTTTCATCAATGACATCTTAGTCTACTCCAAGAGCAAAGAAGAGCATAAAGGACATTTGCATTTGATACTTGAGAAGTTAAGAGAGCATAAACTTTATGCCAAATTCAGCAAGTGTGAATTCTGGTTGGATGAAGTTGGTTTTCTTGGTCATATTATGACAAAGGATGGTGTAGCAGTTGATCCTGCTAAAGTTTCTGCCGTAACTGAATGGGAATCTCCCAAGTCCGTGAAAGAAGTTCGTAGTTTCCTTGACTTAGAAGGTTACTACAGAAGGTTCATTGAAAATTTCTCCAAGGTAGCTAAGCCCATGATGGAATTACTAAAGAAAGACAAGAAGTTTCCTTGGTCTGAAGGTTGTGAATTCAGCTTTCAGGAATTGAAGAAGAGACTTGTGACAGCACCAGTCTTGTGTCTGCCAGATTTGGAAAAAGATTTCCAAGTATATTGTGATGCATCTCATCAAGGATTGGGTGCAGTACTTATGCAAGACGGTAAAGTTGTGGCTTTTGCCTCGAGACAACTCAAAACTCATGAAGTGAACTATCCTACTCATGATTTAGATTTAGCCTCTGTTGTCCATGCACTCAAAACATGGAGGCACTATCTTTTGGGAAAGCATTGTGAAGTGTTCACAGATCACAAAAGTCTAAAGTATACCTTCACCCAGAAGGAAATTAATATGAGATAAAGAAGATGGCTAGAACTTATCAAGGACTATGACCTAAGTTTGCAATACCACCCCGGTAAAGCAAATGTTGTAGCAGATGCTCTAAGTCGTATGGTTTTTGTGAATGGCCTTACCAAAGGAGAATTGCCAAATGATCTGTGTACTCAATTTAGAAAACTCAGATTGGAGATTGTGCCTGAAGGACATCTCATGACTTTGGATGTTCAACCCACTTTGTTGGACAAGATCAAAGAAGCCCAGAAGACTGATAAGGAAATTGAAGAGATTAAGGAAAAGATTGGCAAAGGATAATCCAAAGGATTCCATGAAGACGAACATGGAACTTTATGGCATGGGAAACGTATCTATGTTCCACAAGACCCGGAGCTGCGGAAACTGATTTTGCAAGAAGCACACAACTCTCCGTATTCCATTCATCCGGGTAACACCAAAATGTACATGGACATGAAAGAAAGATTTTGGTGGAATAATCTCAAGAAGGACATCGCCGAACATATTGCTTTGTGTGATGTGTGTAGTAGAGTGAAGGCGGAACATCAGAAACCAGCAGGTTTGCTTCAACCACTACCTATTCCTGATTGGAAGTGGGACAAGATTGGTATGGATTTCATTACCAGATTACCAAGGACCCGGCAGGATACGATTCTATTTGGGTAGTAGTGGATCGCCTAACTAAAGTGGCTCATTTCATACCCGTGAAGACAACCTATACAAGTGCTAAGTTAGCCAGAATCTACATGAGTAGAATTGTATGTCTACATGGAGTGCCCAAGAGTATTGTGTCTGATAGGGGAACTCAATTCACTTCCCATTTTTGGAGACAGTTACATGAGTCATTGGGAACGAGGTTGGAATTCAGTACTGCTTTTCATCCTCAAACTGATGGACAAACAGAAAGGACTAATCATATTATTGAAGACATGTTGAGGGCGTGTGCCTTAGACTATGGAGCCAGTTGGGATGAAATTCTGCCTTACGCAGAATTTTCTTATAACAACAGCTATCAAGCCAGCATTGAGATGGCACCATTTGAGTTTCTCTACGGAAGAAAGTGTACCACCCCATTGTTATGGCATGGTGTGGGATAAAGAAGTTTATTCGGGCCAGATCTTATCAAAGAAGCCGAAGAGAAGGTCAAGTTGGTTAAGGACAGATTGAAGATAGCACAGTCCTGACAGAAAAGCTACGCAGATCCTAAGCGTAGAGAAGTCACCTACGAAGTTGGTGATAGAGCCTATCTTAGAGTGTCACCACTTCGTGGAGTGAAGAGATTCGGAGTCAAAGGAAAATTGGCACCAAGATATGTTGGACCATTCAAGATCCTGAGTCGTAAAGGAGAAGTTGCCTATGAAATTGAACTGCCAGAATCTCTGTCAGCTGTCCATAATGTGTTTCACGTGAGTCAACTTAAGAAATGTCATCCAGAAATGGAAGAAACTTCTTTTAAGGATACTATACCTTTGGAGGAAGTTCAACTAGAAAGTGATCTCACTTATGAAGAGAAACCTATCAAGATTCTTGAGACTGCAGAAAGAGTCACAAGGACTAAGACTATCAAGTTCTGCAAAGTGGAGTGGAATCATCATTCCGAAGAGGAAGCAACATGGGAAAGAGAAGATGATCTTCGGAAAGACCACCCTCACCTATTTGCTATCCAATCCGAATTTCGAGGGAGAGATTCACCTTAAGGGGGTTAGATTTGTAACATCCCTAAAATCATGTTCAAACTTATGCATATCATTCATGCATCCATGACCATATGTTTTTCATTTCAAACAAAACACTTCAAAAACAGGAGCATATGAGCTCATTATTTCATGTGAACAGCTATTAGTCTAATGCCACTCTCAATTGAAGAGTTATTGGTTTTAAACCAAGCCTTGCTTTCTCTCTTGTTGTTGTGTTTGATTGTTGAAGTTTGGTGAAATTTTACAAAACAAATATGATTCAGAAACTATTTCCAAAATTTATTCAAATTATGTGCTATAGCACTACTTATTTTGTTTGAACAAAGGGACCAAGCTAATACAAAGTGACCACTTGATTTTGTGCCAAAAAGTGTGAATGTTGCACCCAACAAAATCCTGGAAAAAGTTTGAATTCAAAAGCTTTTGAAAACATTTGAAAATCATTCCATAAAATCAAATCAGAAATAGAAAAGGAATAAAGAAAAGGAAAAGGGCCGGCGCCAGACTTTGGGCCCAACAGCGAAACCAGCCCAGCTAGCCCACCCGGGTTTTCCCTCTCTCTCTCACGCCAGAGCACTTTCCAATGAGTCGGCGCCAGGACCACACACCCCTTCTGTTCCTCTCGCAGACAACTGGGCCCTCTCCACGTCGACTCCTTCTTCCCCAAATCTCGCGCGCAGACGCCGTCGCCGCTGGCCGTTGTTGCGTTGATTCCGCGGCGTAATTGCCATTGATTCACCAGGCGTTTCTTATCGAGCCTCTACCTACTTAAACCCCTCCCCACTCCGCTCCATTCCCCTCACTCAATTTTCTCTCCACGCCACCAGGCTGCTCGCAACTCACCAAACACCGCCGCAGCTCCGACGATCTCCGGCAGCAAATTCCGGTGAGTCCCGACCGCCCCTGTGCCTCTGATTCAAACGAGTGTGTCCAGCAGGACCTCGTGCATCTTCGGATACCCTTTGCTTGCACTTGTGACCAGGGCGTCCCGTTCATTCCATAACGACCGAGCCGCCACTCAACTCCGGCGACCGATTACGGTAAGCATAGCGCGCCCCTTGATCTATCTCGCATACAAGGTTGTTCGCCACCGTCTTGCGCATCTCCTAAACCATCTGGTTTGTGCTAGGGTGACACGGAACCTCGGCAACGACTTCGACAGCAACCACCTGACGCCATGCACGACTCCGACGAGCTCCCTCAGCCACTACAGCGCGCCCCTTGACCAGCCACCGCCACCTTGAGCATCAGCAACTCTCTGCGATTCCGGTAAGCCCCCTCCCCTTCTCCCGCGCGACCTAGAACACCAGCTCCGCCAGCAGGCGCGCCGCTCATCGCCCGCCGCCGCCACTAGATGGTCAGGCTGCTCAGGAACGTTGGATCCAGATCGTGCGGATAGGATAGAACGCGAGCGAAGTGGTAAGATTGGATATGAGCCACGCAATTAAGTTAGATCCTACGGCACGGAAGCTCGATCCGATGCGAAGCGGTATCGGCCAGTAAAATTAAGACGCGTGGCAGTGAGTTAGGTTTAAAACAGAATTTGAATCTGATTTAGATTCAAAATTGATTTGGCTATAACTTTTGATCCCCACGTTAGAATTTGACAAATTTTATACCGTTGGAATCAGGAGAACAAGACCTTTCAGAATATGCAATGTGTTTAATGTTTTGCATCTGTTAAAATGGTTTCTTTTGCAAAAACTTGTGTAGGGCTTATTTGATTATATGAATTGTTTAGGAATTGTTTTTAGTGTTAAATAAATTTGGTTTGGCAAGTTTTTGACTTGTTTAAGATTCAGTACTATGCACTTGCTTGGTTGGGTTTTAAAAATCATCACTTAGCATCTTGCATGCATGCATATATATTTTTGATTTTATATGTCTTGTATGTGATTGTGGCTATATTCTTTGTGTAGACTTTGGTGCTAGTGATTGTGATTGTGAAGAGTGCTACTCTCCAAACTACCAAGGCAAGTGGTACTTCATGAATATTTCTATCCCTATATATTATACTAAGCATTAGAAATATTTTGCTAAGTCTTGCATGTTATTATTTTGCCTATATGCCATGTTGGGAAATCCTAAGTAGTTGTATAATTGCTAGGAAATTTCTAAGTTAAGTTACTATCTATGCCATGCTTAGCCTAGCTAGTAGCAAACAAGGTTTGGTGAAATATACATGCTATGATGAAAATATTTCGAAGTCTTTGGACTTTGTTTTGCTTAATAAAACAACTTAGTCAATGAATCACCTGGGTGGAAAGGGACTTGATTGGTGGTTTTGGTTGAGTGGTTACACAAGGCCCATGGATATCGTTTACCTTGTGTATCTCACTTGTGGTAAGCCACCCAGGAACAAAGAGATTTTAGAGGCCAAGTGTTGAGAAGCTTCTAGTGCAGCCAGTTGGCAATATGGGCTCTGCCTGGATCACATAAGTTGCTAGAACTTAGCCATTTGGACAGTTCATGGTAGTGGGAATGATAGGTTGGAGCGCGTCCATTTGGTCTAAGGGAAGGCTTCTGAAAGGTCCTGTCTTGGTGAAACCAAGTCTGGTGGGGAAAGTGCACAACCTCTGCAGATGGAAAAATCTAAGTACTTAGCCAAGTCCATGGCAATGGACAACTTGAGCATCAAGGCATGGAAGCTATCAAGAATCTCCTCATCCCAATTTCTAAGTAAAAATTTGTGGGTGAACAAGGGTGAAGGACCTCAATGTCTATTGGTGGTTCCTTGGGAAAGTTTTGACAAAGAAAAACTTAGTGATTTCAACTAATAGGAAAAACCTATTTTGAGCAAAGCAAGCCAAGCTACACTTAGCCAAATTTGCATATAGTATCTAGTCCACTTAAAATATACTAAGGTATCACTTGCCAATACTATTCCAAAGTATTGACCCACTGTGGCTATAACTTGTGATGTTGCAGGTTACTCTGATGAGGATTAGGTGTCATGAGTCTACACTCAAAATGTTTGCCTGTGGCACATGAAGATGAAGACTTATATTTAATTACTTATTCAAACTCTTGTAATAGGCCTGTGGCCTTGAGTTGTAAAGACTATGTTTATATCTGGAATGGATGTAATAATGACCTTTGTATCTGTGTACTTCATCTTATATTGTGGATGCTAGCAATGATCCAGGGACTAGCATTGCAATCACAGGGATTCCTTTTCCTTTACAAAGGAGGGATCTTACAGACAGAAGGATCGCATATTTCACAAGAGTATAGTCATTAAGCTTTGTGTCATAGACATTGTGCTCATACTGAGATGCATTACTTATAGGAGCATCACCTATCAGACCTTCTAGCACATATTGTTTTTGTGCAGCATTGAGGAACAACCTTAAATTCATGAACCATTTGGTAAAGTTGCTACCGTTCGTTGAAAGTTTCTCTTTCTCCATGAACACATTGAAATTAAAAGCAGGTGGTGCCATCTACAACATAATTTATAATGTTTAGACTATGTTTATGATAGATCGAGTTCAACTAATCCAAATTAAGAATGAACTCCCACTCAAAAACGACATCCCTCATGCCTTTTTGGTGATTACATGTACCAAATCAACTACACCAAGTCCGATAATCATGTGAGTCGGTGTAGCTTCAAAGGCAAGCATCTATATGGGCATCATATCTTCATATGACTCATCCTTAACCTTTTGGTCTATGTTCTGAGGCCATGTCTTTACATGCTAGGATCACCAAGTAAGAACCTTAGTATTCAAGTGTGTAAACTGTGTTACACCCGAAATATGATTGTGGATCCAAGAACACCCGATCATCACGTGATGTCTTGGAGCGACGAAACATAATCGGTACATAATTAAGGGAGAACATATTTTTATCTTGATATCTAAATGAGGGATCATCTTATTATGCTAATAAAATGCCAAACAAGCAATATAAGATGCAACAAACATCACATGTGAAAAAGTGAAATGATATGGTTCTTCACTTGATCTTCATCATGTGCATCATGGTATGATGTTCATCATTCCTTTATGTGTAAGGCCAAGGTCTATAGAACTTACATGTTATGTGTGTTGTAAGAGTATCGACTTATACTTTTACTTATAACATCACCAATCATGACACTAGCCCAGCAACAATCTAAACTGGACGCTTCTAATTTACCCATTGCAAGTTTTACGTGGCTTAGGGCTTTCGAAGATAGAACCGTTCTTACCCACTACAAGAAATGCGTTAACTAGTGACCTTCTCGTAGTGTAACTTGTGACCTCCTCGTAGTGACGGGGAATGAAATCGCCATAGATCTATGATGATTTTGCACAAGATGGTCATATGTTGTCTGGAGGGGTTAAAACCTTATAGAATTATGATGTTTTGTGTCAGAATAATCGTAATTTCATCATATTAAATCGTCATAACCTACACGGTACAACTTAGAGCCTTATTTATACCCCATTATGACCAATTTAAATCGTCATATCGCCTAAAATATTGTACAATGAATTGAGTAGTTGGCCACATCAGTAATTATTCCTACGTGGCATGTCTATGTGTCTGTTTTTGACTAGGTGTCATATTCATGTGTAAATATCAGCGTATGTGGTAGTAATTGAATCTACTACCCCGAACTGACATGCGGGACCCGTTTAAGTTTTGCGAAAACATGTTTATTCTTCAAAAAGGAGTCCAGCGGGGGTTTGAACCCGCCACCTCATGTATAGCAAAAGGCATCTAACCACTAGGCCAGAGAATTGTGTTTATACTACAACTATAACTCCATCTTATATGTATAACTCATTTGGGACCGCCTCCCTTGTTTAGAAATAATAAACAAAAAATACTCGCACTGGGGGGTCGAACCCGCAACTCCTTAAACACCTTGGCTGACGACAACCACCAGGCCACCATTCCTTTCTTGTCTTGAAATAGCGCGCTTCATTTATTAATGTTACTCTTGTCTGTTGGGCCTTGGCCACGGAACTCGATTAGGTTAGGCCCGCGAAGTACATAATATTTTCTTGGGCCGTTTTTACTTGCCACGCGTTGGATTAAATCCGGGCCGTCTCGGCTGGTCCGGCTATGTTTTTTCTCTTGTTTTTTCTTTTTCAGTTTTCTTAATTCTTTTGTATCTCTTTCATATGAAGTCTAAATGAATTGATTTTTGTCTCTTTATTTTTATAAAATTCAGTAGATCATCTTAGATTGTTAATTAGGAATATTTTTATAATTTAATAATAGTGGAATTACTAATTCCACATTAATCTATAGTAGAGACACTAGAATAATTCAAAATATGATCTTGAAATTAGGGTTTTTAATTCAAAAATTTAGGTGAGCGCAACTGATATTTTAAATATTTGAAGTTTGATATTTTACTTGCAACTATGTCAAATAAAATGATGTGACGCAGAGGATTTGCATTGATCAGACCGTTTTTGAATTTTTTATGCCCGTTCCAAACTATGGTCAAAACGGCGGGCACGAAGGTTCTTAGCTAGGGGCTAAGCCTCGCTAAACTTGTATTAGATCTCTAAAGAAATAGCATATTGTGAGTCTAAAAATAATTTTTTCAAAAAATCATGGGCATTAGATAATGTACATGTAGTTCAAATCGGACCCACTTCCTACCGATTCGGTAGGAATTTGTCCTTTTTGCCAGGGGTGGACACAAAGGTTTGAGATACCCCGGTTGGGACATTTGTCCATGTAATGTGGCTCATTATTTTTGAAAAATGTGATGGTGGCATTTTGAAACTTTCATTTGGTGGTTGCTTCATAAAACGTCATGTTTTTCCGCTCGGAAAATAGAAAATGGTTTTTCCATGCAATAAAAAGGAAAACTTCCTCCTGGAACATTGTTCTCCATCCCATGATACATGTGTGTGCACAGTATGGGAATATTATCACAAACTATGCCGCAAACTAGCCATAATTAATATTGGTGGTTAGGTCCGAAAGCCATAAAATCTCATACATGATAGGTCATTTCTGAGAAGGTTTTTTCGAGACACTTGCAATTTACCAATTTTGGTATTTTTAATTAAAACTATGTCACATAATAAGACACCACGCGGAGGATTTACATTGATCGGACCGTTTTTGAATTTTTTATGCTCATTTCAAACTATGGTCAAAACGGCGGGCATGAAGGTTCTTAGCTAGGGGCCGAGCCTCCCTAAACTTGTATTAGATCTCTGAAGAAATAGCATATTGTGAGTCTAAAAATAATTTTTTAAAAAATCATGGGCATCAGATAATGTACCTGTAGTTTAAATCGGACCCACTTCCTACCGATTCGGCAGGAATTTGTCTTTTTTGCCAGGGGTGGACGGAAAGGTTTGAGATATCCCGGTTGGGACATTTGTCCATGTAATGTGACCTATTATTTTTGAAAAATGGGATGGTAGCATTTTGAAACTTTCATTTGGTGATTGCTTCACAAAACGGCCCGTTTTTTGCTCTCAGAAAATGGAAAATGGTTTTTCGGTGCGATGAAAAGGAAAACTTCCTCATGGAATATTGTTCTCCATCCCATGATACATATTTGTGCATAGTATGAGAATATTATCACAAACCATGCCGCGATTCTAGCCATAACATTGGTCGTTTGGTCCGAAAGCCATGAAACCGCAGAAATGATAGGTCATTTCTGAGAAGGTTTTTTCGAGACACTTGCAATTTACCAAATTTGGTATTTTTCATTGAAACTATGTCACATAATAACACACCACGTGAAGGATTTTCATTGATCGGACCGTTTTTGAATTTTTTATGCCCGTTTCAAACTATGGTCAAAATGGCGGGCATGAAGGTTCTTATCTAGGGGCCCAGCCTCGCTAAACTTGTATTTGATCTATGAAGAAATAGCATATTGTGAGTCTAAAAATAATTTTTTCAAAAAATCATGGGCATCAGATAATGTACCTGTAGTTTAAATCGGACTCACTTCCTACCGATTCAGCAGGAATTTGTCTTTTTTGCCAGGGGTGGACGGAAAGGTTTGAGATACCCCGATTGGAATATTGTGCATGTAAGGTGGTCTAATATTTTAGAAAAATCGGTTTGTACCATTTTGAAACTTTTATTTGGCGGTTGCTTCATTTCCGAGTGCAAAAAAGAGGTGTTTTATGAACGGACCAATAAAAACACAGCAAACCGACTTCCACGGATCGGCCTCAGGGCCATGATCTAGACCGTTCAGTTCGATCCAACGCTCGTCAACTCACCCGAAGAAGGAAACCGCCATACTCCCCCAGTCTCCACCGCGCCAACGACCCTAACCCTAACCTCACCTACTCCAGATCGCCTCCCCTCGCGCCGCCGGTTCTGCCCTCTCAATCTCAATCTCAATCTCAATCTCATCGATCGATCCTCTCCCTCCCTTATCTCTCTTCCGCCACTCCTATCACTCCCGATCGACATAGCCCACATCGCCGATCTACCCTCACCCACATCACCGATCTCTGCCAGATCGATGCGTACACGCCGCTAGAAGGCCTTCAGGGAAGGGTTTCCAAGGGATCTCGCGTACACGCTGCTCTACACACGCGACGGCGGGACCAAGGGTGGGGTTGGTTGGACAGTGCCAGCAAGCTGATGATCCAACTGCCCTAGTTCCGCATCCACAGAAGCTGCCCAAGTTCACCGTCCGCTCACATCGTCCGGACTCCCATGAGCTGCCAAGCTACCTCATCGTCATCCTAAAGTACCTTGTTGCTGAGGTAAACCCCATCTCCTATCCCCTCATTTCATTCTCCCCGCCGCTGTCTCATGGTCATGTAGCGGTACTGCGCAGTATCCACACCACGTTGCTCCCCAAGAAGGACGACCAGGGCAAAGGGCACCAGATCTGTTTCCCAGGTGTCCATAGCCTTCTCACCAGAGATTACCTCTCAACAATAACTCAAAATTTATGAAGTGATACAATGTTTTGTCTTATTGTGTTGTTGAATCGTTGGTGCTAATCAATAGAAAATTTTATAGGCTACTTAGATATGAGCAGCTCCTTGCCCTTATGATTGCCTGACACTCGATTTTCTTGTGATCCATTACTTTGTTCCTGGAAAATCTTTACAGCTTACATAACATTTTCACCGAACATAAAAGGATCTGTATATAGCATGTTTATTAGTAGTGTATGCCATGAATCTCATGATTGCTTCTTTCACATTTCCTTTGCCATGGAATTGCTTACGACTTTTCCACATTCTCATTTGGGGCCAGTTTAGCTAGATGTTTTCGCGTTAGATTATCACCTATAAATGGCCTTATCAAGTATAGTCAATGTCTATTCAAATTAAAGTTAATATAAGTTGCACCTGTTAGGAGAACCCCCGTTATACTTGTCGATCCCGGTTCTAGAACTACAGTTTCTTCGTTTCTGTTGTGAAGTAACCGAGCATCGACTTTTACTTATGTAGATACACCAGAATCTTATGCTGTTTTTTCACTTCTTTCATAGGATTCAGTTTCTAGTAGTGGTGAGGGGATCTGGGTTGTTGGCGAGAAGACCTGCCACCCCTTCCGTGTTCAGAAATTCAAGGCTTGAGCATATATGTTGTGACTAGGTTTCCATCATTTTTTTCTTCGAGTGGACCTTATGCAAATTCTACAGCACTTATGAACTCTTCGAGTGGACATAGAATGGGCTTTATCGTGTCCTTTACTTTCTACTTCACTTTTGATTCTTGTTGAATCTGTTCAGGTCTTGGGCTGGTCTTTCTTAGAGTTTTCTTTTCTAGCTTCAGCACATAACTGGGCTATATGAATGGAGATATTAGAGGATTCAATGCTTACTTCATGCAACTAAATAATGGCTATGTATAGTTTGTTTCAAGTATGCATTTAGACTCTTTAGCATTAGATTTAGTGGAGCTGAATTGATTTTGGAACTTTGCTTTGTTCAGATATGTGCAAACGCTCAATGTCGATGGCCTCCTGTCGACTACCAGCTTATTACTGTGATTCATGTATTGCTTGTTCTTCTTTTTGACTGTTCTACTGTGATTGCAGATATCTAGAGTTCAAGGAGTCATTGCAGATATCTTGTGCTACTATATGTGTGTTACTGAACAATATGCTCATAATCTGGTGCTACATTCTCACATATATGTGTTAAAGTGCTATTGGTTGATTTGATATAAGTATAAGCAGTCAACCATTGTATATTTCTTTTGTATTCTTTATAAATGACACTCTTTATTTATAAATGATATAAAGAAAGATGTACAATCAAGCCATCATGGTCTCCATCACCTGGTGGGCGCCTCATGGGTCTTCTCGACAAGATCTCCTCAGGCCATGTCTTCCTCAACGGCTCCTGCAGGAGCGCATGATGGACTTCTACATAGACAAGAACCTACAACATCCCTGGAGTATGCCGCCAGCCTCAAGCTAATAGGAATGCTCCCACCTACTCTATTCTTTTCTTTTGTGAAGATATCTTAAGACTGGCTTTCCGTTCTAACATTTCTTGGCCAGTACATTAGATGCAAAATTGTACTTTAGTTAATTAGAACACTAGTTATATGATTGTGTTATGGCTGCAAATCAGGACTCTTTAGATCCTAATTATCTTGGCTGAGTGCATCATTTTCTTATGGTTTGTCTAGCTAGTCAGTGATTACAATTAACTTTTCTTGGAGTTAAGGCATAACCGTGTTAAAAGCTAAGTTACTAGTTCTATTTAGTATGCATTATGTTTTCGTGTTCTCCCGTCTCCCCCAAGTTTTGGAATTCCTAGTATCTAATGGAGGTGATGTTTTAGCATATGGGTAATTTGATTGCTAATGGAAAGGCCACAAAGAAATATATAGTTTCCTTGCCGTCAGCATCTACATTGCTTGCATGTACATTGCTTTTGCCCGTACCAACAAATATATCTTTTGTTTATTTACATTACTGTATGGTAGTAACAATTAGAATTTTGTCCTCTTTGAACTGAAGGCCTAGTTATTTCTTAACTGAATTTTATGTCATTTTCATGATATCCTCTCTTTTACAAGAGCTACAGGTACATGCTGAATAAGATAGAGGAAGAGGAAGAAAGAAGAAGTTCCAGATCATCAAAGAATAGCTAGATACCTGATGTGAAATCTGATATGTGCATTATTGTATATATTGGTAGCTGGATACGTGATGTGAAATGTGCAAGATTGTAATGAGTCGATGTTATTTGAAATATTATTCATGAATTTTCTCTGTTTGAATAAAAAGAATTTCATGTATTCTCTCTGGTGTGAAGAAATTATTGATTGTTTAATTACTGTCAATGTGTCAAAATGAAAAATGACAAGTGGGACCTGGTCTAGGACCCGCGTCAGCCCAAACAGAAAGCTGAAAATGAAAAGGCCGAAAATGAAAATAAATGCTTTGTAGAAAGGCTAGGGCCCAGAAAATAAAAAGGCTAGAATATTGTTCTTAGCCCATGTAGTTGACCAGATTTCAGAGGTAAAGGAATATAAAAGGGGAGAGTTGTTGGGTTGAGCCCATGTAGACTACAGAAATGGACCGGACTGAATTTGCATTACGACGATCTCATTTAGTCATTGTTTTGCCACGTCGGATTGGCCACGTAGGATCTGACCTGGCTTGGCTAGATGACCCGTCACAATATTGGATCGTCATATACGATTATGACAATTTCAGTAAAAACGTCGTTGTGTGCAATTACTGACGCTCAGTTTTTCTTCATAAGATCGTCATATATTATAGACAATGATGTTCTGTGACGAAAATGGAGGGTCATGTATCAGCAGATTCCTTGTAGTGACTTACGAACATGAACCACAACGAGTAAAACCGAATTATTGACAACTCGTTGCAAATTAGATATTGACTATAATAGGAGAGACAGACACCCGCTAGCCACTTATGCAAAACTAGTTGCATGGCAAGCGTGGAATAGGTCTCAAGTTTGTCCGGGCCGCTTCATCCCACTATGCCACCAATATCCAAAGTACAACTAAGAAGAAATAACATGATCATCATCATCCACATACTCATATATGTACTACCCGTGCAAAGCATCTACGCATAGATCCGGCTTTGATACCACTGTAGGGTTCGCAGCATAGAAAACAAAAAAATTCCTACGATGGGAACAACTATGTACCAAGAATTATCTACTAGATACAAGCAACGGGGCAGATATACATTCGTAGAGAACATACCCTTGAATACCTACAAAGCTTAACGAGGTTGTAGTCGTGGATGATGTAGATGAACGCTTGCCGATCTCAAGATCGAGAGGAAGTCCTAGCACCGCAAATCAGCGGCGCGTCTATGCTCGCACACACGTCCGAGCCACCGAGAAACCTCCGTCTCCTCTCTCCAGCGATGCAGCGGAAGCAACAACTCTTTCTTGACGAATATCCACCGGGAACATGTATCTCGCTAGTCCGAGACCACGGGAGAAAAAATAGAGGGGGGATAGATCCTTCACGAGGAGGTGTGAGTGAGAGAGAGGGAGAGGGGCTCCTTTTATAGGAGGAGGGGGGAAACCCCTAGGGGGTGGCCGGCGCATGGGGTTGCTCCATTGCCCTTCCTCCATTCATGTGGGTGGAGCATCCACTCACAAATTTGGCCCTTCACTTCTCCACTCAAAATTCCCATTAAATTTCCACCAAATTTAATGCAATCTCTCTTTAAATAAAATTCCTTTTATTTATTCAGAAATTTGTCAATTACCTTAATGGACAAAATTCACATATAACCCCTTGCTAGTATTTTGTTTCACATGCATAAACACTTTAAGCAATTTTCACCTAAAACAGTTCCGGTGTCTAGTGAAATAAATTCCTGCGCTTTGTAAATCTTTTCAGAATTAAACTATTTGTTCCAAATTGTGTCGGTGTCTCTTAAGTGTGTCACCCTACGGTTCGTGAATAATGCGGACATGATCGAGACCCCTCTTAGATCAATAATCTGAAGCGGGACCTAGAGATCCATACTGACTCCCACACATTCAACGATGACTTTCTTGTGATCGCGAGAAACTTTTACGCTAGAATATTAATACATTTGTCTCGCGATATATTACATGTCCGAGATTCGATCATCAGTATCTTCATACCTAGTTTGATCTCATTACTAACATGTACTCTTTTCTTGTTCCCGTGATATCACTTTCTTCAAGCTAACCAATGTGATATCACCGAGAGGGTCCAGAGTATATCTATTCGTCATCGGGATGAACAAATTCCACTCTTGACCCATGGGCATCAACATAACACTTTAGTAGCACTGAACCCATCTTTATAATAACCCTGTTACGGTGTGACGTTTGATGTTATCAAGATACTCTTCCAGTATTAGTGATTGACATGATCTCATGGTCTAAGGATTAGGATTACTTCGTATGATGTTATAGCAATCTAAACTCAATGACCTGTATCGTAATGCTATACTTCGGATGAATGTTCATCACACCATTCCAATAATGTTGTGACCTCCGTTATAAACAACATCCAATGTCCATGATCAGGAAACCTTGATCATCCTGTTAATCAACGAGCTAGTTTATAAGAGAGACATAACTAGGAACTTTCTATTTGTTTATTTAACACACATGTATTAACGTTTCCGTATTAATACAATTATAGCATGCAAAATAAAAATCTATCATATAGTTGTAAAATACATAATAGCTACTTTATTATTGCCTCTCAGGACATATTCCCTTCACTTTTATTTAGCCATTCCGTTATAGTGAAACTGATTACTAGTCATTCCAAAGTAAAATTTATAGCACTACTTTAGTTATAGTTGTCTATGATCGAGATACTGTGCTCCAAGTCATCCATAACCGCGGAAATTGCTTTTAGAAAGATTTACCCTGGGGGCACAAATAGCAACAAATGCATGATCAACCTCGTAAAAACCAAATGAAAACCCAACAAGGCATCACGACAAATAAATCACCATATTCATAAAATATTTTAGGGGGCACCCCACTAAGCTACCCGCGATGAAGTTGGCTGGCTCCGAGATGGACCTAGAGGTTTGTGAAAATGGCTTTAAACGACTGGGAACCCAAAAATATGACTTGTCTTGTCGATACCGCGTAAACATTTCACATTCCTAAATAGTACAGTAGTAAACGTTCTCCACGAGCAACAGTAGTAAATAAAGCAGTAAACATGGCATAAGTATAAGGTAGTAATAAAACTCTAAACTAGTTTGTGGTCCCAAGAAATAAGAAATGAATCGAGATCTAGCTAAGGGGATTCATTGTCCCACATGCGGATGGTGCGATAGTCAAGGAGTAGGTATAAAGTACTCGAGGTCCTAAGGGGCACCAATGAGCGGTTAAAACCAAATGGCATCTATTGCCCACCGGTGCCTCTACATTAGTTCTATCTATTCCCAGCATTTTAATAAGTTGTAATTAAAGTCATGATCATATCCAACATAAATCATATGGAAACTTTCCAACAATTATGGCACTCGCCAACTCGGACCAACACCTGAGCAAGAAACTACGACTCGCAAGGCCAACTGTCTATCAAATAATAGGTAATAGGAGGTTCCCAAGGCAATATAGAAGCTGCAAAGGATACAAGTGGTGTACAGAAACTAGAGCATCACAACACGGATAGCAATAGATCAACAGGAGGAAGTAAAGACTATAAATACAGAAATAGTTAGAAAGGTGGAGAATGATCACCTAGGACTACTGCCAAAGGTATATACGGAGATCGGGTCGACACTCGCATCAACTCATTGTCCTAATCCGTTTAGAAGAAAAACACTAAAAGAAACACCGAATGCACTATTTAATACTACGACGGAAGATCGGCATGATGCATGTATGATGTATGACAATGCAAAGATGCAATGTAATTAGGAAATATTAAGCGGAACCGCTATCGCAACAATTAAGTATATAGTTATTTGTTTAGATACCCCGCATTTAAATGTTGGCTTAATAAGTTAAAACATGGCGGTTCGATACATAAATTTAAGTGGAGCTAATATAAGACTAGAAAATCCCGCATATGGTCTCCATATTTAATTATTAGGTGAATCGACATAACGCTCCAAAACCACATGATGAGATGCAAGCATGAATAATTGAATATGCAACAAGTTGTATTATATTATCAAAATAGGGTATTGAAATGCCCCCGAATTGGGTCTTTGTAGATCTTAACATTTCCTACCAAAACCTGCATAGAAGCGATTCAAAGACGCGCACCAGACAATGTCGTGTGGGTGGGATTTGATTATAAGTAGTTACATCGCAGTAGTTTACAATAGAGTCCACAAGAACTTATATATACAACAACGACTCGACGAGTCAAGAATACAAATGATAAAATACAAAGATACAAATCATGGAGGAAGCAGAATAGCGTCCTAGTACGGACAAGAACCAAATGGGACTAAGAGTCCTGAAGAATAAGAAACCGGTGTCCAGAAACCCTGCCCAGGCCAAGCTGGAAGGGTAAACCTTACTAACGTCATCAATAAGATACCTGTCAAAGCCAAAGTGTGCCGACAAAGGAAAACAGAAAGGGAGCGGTCAGTACTGAGGCAAGTACATGAAAAGTCTTAGAAATCGGCGGTCCTCGCCTACATAGGTATGGTGGGATCAGCGGGGGCAAAGCTTGTACTATTTAACTTATAGAGACACGCTACCACTTTGGCTGCTAGAGCGAGATAAGAGAGCGATATGTGATAACTGTAGTATAACACCAAACATAACTCATCCAAAGATTTCCTCCTCGAAGACCAGTCGAGGAAGTCCTCTTGCAGAACACACAGGATGGTAAACTTAGTTAAACAGTTGTTTAGTTGATAAGGATAATTACTAATCATATTATTAAAAAACAAAATATTAGTGGCGTTGTCTATGATCATGACACTGTACTCCTGAGGCGTCCATAACCGTGGACACACGGCTTCTCGAAAAGATTTATCCTACAATGTGGGACCAACCAAGAGGTACGACGATTCTCATGGAAGGCTCAACATTTGCGCCTACTGGTGGATCGGGCCCTGTGGGGTAACTTGTACACACCGTGGGTGCCGCCACCATTTACCGCAATTTATGTATGCAAGCCATGGAAATCCACCAAAACATCAAGTCTGAAGACATATCAACTCACCCATGTCCGAGAACATATTATGCATATGCACCAAATGGAAAACCAATTTTGTAACCCTCTGAATATACGAATGGTGCCGGTAGTTGAGGGGGGTTCCTAGAGGCCCCACGTTTGGTTAGCGCCATCAACTCAGAACTGGTGTTGTAGAACAAACGGGACCTAGGTCGGCTCAAGCAGTGACCAAAGATGGTCCCAGCCGAGGCCTTATCATTAGGTGAAACCATAACCATAACAAAACCAACATCACCAATTTAATTTATCATGTTATCACCCATAACCGGACATCACAGTTCACCTATGTGAGAGCGGCAGCAGACCTAAGCATGCGCTATGATTCGCAAGGTCAAGGCTAGCTAGACAAACAAGGCAATAGGATAACCAAGACAATATGGTAGAGCGGGTGAAATAAAGGGACAATACTAAAGCATCGACAATAAGGATAACGGTAGACAAATGAAGTAAGTAAAGACTATGAATGTAAAATGGGTAGAATGGGGTGAATGCTCGTCTGAGAAGATCATCTGAAGGCTCATCGTATCTCATATCGGCTAATCGTCCTATCCGATGAAGAAGCAATCACTATAAAGAACAATCGGTGCAATATTTAATACTATGGAGGAAGATCCGACATGTTTATGATATGATGCATGATATTACAATATGCGGTGTAACTTAGCCATGTTAAGAGGAATCGGGATCCCAACATTTAAATATATGGTTCAAGTTATTTAGGTGCCCCACAATTTAAATGTTTATTTAACAAGATAATACATGGTATCGATTCGCTACACAAATTTAAATGGAGTCCGGAATAAGCAAGACATCCCGCACAAACACTCCATATTTATTTATTAGGTAATCGACTAAATACCCCAAATGATAAAATATGTAGAAAGCATGAATAATTTCATGCGTACAAGATATATGATATTTATATAAAAATAGAGGTTAGGTTGGGACTCACGGTTTGGATTGGAGAGGCGGAGAGACAAACTTTGGATTATAGATAAATCACCAGAATTACTTGATGTCATGGAAGTAGACAAAGTCAGGGTTTTCGGTCTAATCCATCATCTTTGGAACATAGATAAAGTTGCACTTGAACGATAACCGAACAGATGGGAGGCATGATTATGCTGAGAGACAAAAAAAATGGAAGTATCGGTAAAAGATCCTGAAGCAAAACCCTTGCAGTAATTTTATCGAACATGTGGCGGACAGCTTAATAACAGAGTGGTTCCGCGAAGCGGTGAGACAAACAAACATCAGGCAAAACAAGACAAAACTCAGCATGCCGAAGACCCGCCGAACTGATGGCTGGCGATCTGGCATGCAGGGGAGCGCTGGAAGCTCTCGGCTGGCTGGTTCTTGTGTACTGAGCAGACGCGGGGCGTGTGCGCGCTGTCGCCTCGTGCAAAATAAATCGGATCAAGACCAAGCAGCAGAGAAGACAGACGGGCCAAGGAGGCAGGGTGAAGCAAACAGCCGCATGCGGTGGTGTACGCCCGCTGCAGGGTGCTGGGAGGCTTGCTCGATGGAGACCACGGACGCATCTGCGGTACGGAACTTCACATGTCCATGGCTGGTTGACGTGTGCGTGCGTGCGCGTGAGCAAGCCCAAGGCGGGGCTGTGCTGCGGACGCATATGGCTTTGAGGCCTCCAGGGATTTGGGGCAAGTGGCGGCATGGATTTTTCTCGGTGTGGAGCTGATTTTGTGGAGATCGTGTGGAGCAGAGGATAGGATCATGTGGTTAGCCCAAGAATTTAAAGAGAAGGACACGATAAGATTTAGTGCTCATTTACAAATGGATGAAATGTGCAGGCTACTGTCTCACACACGGACCAAGAGAAAAACGGCTACGAAAAGGATTTTGGACAAAAGAGTGGGAATTCTTCTCGGATCTAGATCTAAAAGAAGGAAGATATTTTTACAGAAAGTAGGTGCGGAATTTGGCTCAGATTTAGAGGTAGGGTTTAGAGAAAAAGAATGAACTATTTATCTAGTCCAAAATAGACTAGATAGGGCTAGTTTAGGTCAAAACTTTAGTCGAGCCTTTTTTTACTTTATCATTTTAATAAAGTAAGAAAACCTTTATTATCACGTAACGAACCGAGAATATTATTTTGTTTTATTTTAAAAATAATAAAAGGAGAAACCGGTTTAATAAAGGCAAGTGCTAGTAGTCCCCCGGACTATGGGGGAGCTCTCATCGTTCTTCTTTCCGTGCTGACACATGTTCATTTGCTGCAAAATATCCCGTGTTTGCTACGTATGTCCCCGCTTTTGCTTCCAAAGCAAAAAAAAACGGTTCGTCAGAAATAGAACGTCTCGCCGGAAACCTCACCGGAGACCTCGCCGGAGACCATGCAGCAAAAAAATTGTAATAATACAGCAAAACCGACTTTGTCGGAGACATCGTCGGAAAAAATTCGCTGGTGACTCTCGCCGGAAACGTTGTAGCAAAAAGTTGACACTGTTGTAGCAAAATCACAATACGGTTGTAGCAAAAAACTGACTTCTCTCGATACATGGTTGAAGACTTTAGCCAGAAGACCTCGCCGAAGAAATTGTAGCAATAATTTTACGATATTATAGCAAAACCAAAAAACAGAGATAGCAAAAAAATGTATCAATGTAGCAAAATCGGGAGGCCAGCCTTTGTAGCATCGGCCGCCTAAGGTAGCATCGCCGGAGACGCTAGTAGAAACGCCGAAGATTGTGCTCGAGGGCACAGAGGTTTAGCCCTCGACAGCAGCACAACCTGCCCCTTGCAGCACCTCGCTCATTCAGCAGGCATCGGGAACCACAGTGTACGACACAAATCAGGTCAGGCTTGGGCTGAAGCGGATGGCGAAGTAGGGCTAGAGCTCGAGGGGGTGAGGGTCAGAGCTCTTGCAGGAAGGGGCGCATGGAGTCGAGGTGGACGCGGAGGCCTCGGACGGCGGCCATGGCGTCCATCTCGAGAAGGAGTCCGTGAGGTTGAGAGAGGTTGCGCAGGTCGTCTTGAAGGGTCATGAGGGAGGTGAGCCAGAGCAGCTGCGCGAGGTGAGGGCGCCATGGCGCAGCGGCGCAAGGTGGGGCGCCATGGTGCGGCGGCCGGTGGCGCCTGGCCGCAGAACTAGACGGGAGAGGAAAAGAAGGAAGAGAGATCGAGGAGATAAGGTGTGTGGGGACACCCCAAGACGTGGTTTGCGCCTGCTGCCTATCCACGCGACGCACGACCCGGACTATTGGAACCCAGGATCCCCCGGGGGATTAGAATCATTTTCCTTTAAAAAACGATAGGTATATTTTAGTAAAACAAAAATAGGTTTTTAGTAAAATAGTTTGGGATAAAAAATACGAACAAAACATGCATGATGATGTCATGAGGATGCACATAATAAAATAAAAATCAAGTTCTAATTTTTAATATTTTTTGGCATTACAACTCGACACCACTAACAAGAATCGCATCCTGAGATCCAAGCAAAGACACCAGGGGTGGGGGGTTCGATGATAAGATCTTATTTTGTTAGGTTGATGGTCGCTACACCACTAACTCCTTGGCTAAACCCTAGCCGCCAGCCACCTCCACTCCTTGGCCTATAAACCCTAGTTGCCAAGGTCCTCTCTAATCCACCTAACGAGGGTTTGACTCATCAATTCCCATTGTTATGGACTTGGGTTTTGGAGAAGATGGGGATGGTTGAATTCGCTGAACGGTTAACAGACAAGCAACACAGGGACACATGATTTACCCAGGTTCGGGCCCCCGGAGGGAAAATCCTACTCCTGCTTGTCTGCTCTTGATTACGACGGAACCGAAGATTACAGGGGTGCGCAGATGTAATCTGGCGTGGAGGTGTGTATGAGGTGAGTTGAGGATCCTTCTCACCGTACCCTCTTGGCCTTTATATTGATAGGACAGGTCTCGGGATAGGTTGAGTCGGTTACAAATTAGGGTTGATACCCTTTGAAATTCTATCTAATCTAGACTTGTCCTCCAAAGAGTCGAAATCTCCATGGGCTTGGGCCACCCGAAATCTTCATGGGCCGCGTGTCCCAACGTGGGCCTTCCTTGGGCTGGACCAGGTATACCAATGTCGTGCACCCATACGGTATATCCATGTCAGTAGCCCCCCGAGTGTTCAGTCGAATCGTAGATTCGACTGGAGACTCTTCAATCTTTTGGGTGCTATGTAGTTGAGCCTGTTTTACAAGGAGAAATGTTTAGTTCATAGGGATTGTTGATGCGTGTGCCTGACTCACCCAATGGATCAAGGCCAGTTAACTGTCATAGGACAAAACAACACGATCTTCATCAAACTCGAGTCCCAGGACTCGAATTTGGAACGATTGCTGGTGTGATTTGACTCAGGACGTCGTGGTATTATAGGAGTTGAATCCCAGTGTTTTTTAAATGATGTACCCAACGCGTCCGTCGGGATTTTCATCATTCCTGTTGACACGGAAACTTACTAGCAGAGCGCAGTCGGGTGCATTGTTAGGCTATCAGATGGTATATGTAGTACTTATCTTTGCATCGTAGACACAGCATCCAAAAATTTATCACCGCGGAGGTGTTTCGGGTGGCCAAGGAGACTGTTTCTCAGTTAGCATTGGTTTGGGCAAGGTTGCCAAAAGATTTTTTATCGTATTTGATCCGAACAACCTCAGTCAAATGATTCATAGGGTGCGCGACCAGCGCTCCCTATGGGAGTAGCCCCCGAGTGTCTGTTCAAGTCGTAGACTCGAGCAGAGACTTTAGTTCAATCGTTTTCAGCATTAATCCGAAGGACGCATTTTTTCGAATATGCGGCCAGCGCTTCCTATGGTAGTAGATCCCAAGTCAGTAGTCGAGTCGTAGACTCAACGTAGGACTCGAAGATAATTTCGAGGTGACATTACCTTTGAAATTTCTCAGGTGCGCGGCCAGCGCTGCTGATAGGAGTATCCCCTGAGTAGTTTCTCGAATCATAGATTTGAGTAAGTACTTGTATGATCATTCGAAATCTTCGATTTGTTGCTGGCTTTGCCTTGATGACGTCAGTGCTGACGATTGGTGATCTCAACCGTCTGCGGCAGCAGAAATGATGCGACGGGACGTGGGTCCCACCGCCTGACTTGACGTTGACTAGTCATGCGTAGGCATGGCGGAAGTTACGGCGTCTCCTTGGTTTCCACGCGTAGTGGACGGCGTGCTGGCGACGATCCGTTTTGATGCTAACACATGTATGGTGAGATCTGATTTGTGATACGTCGGAAACGTATCTATAATTTTTGATGCTCCATGCTTGTTTAGTATCTACTTTGCTATGTTTTGTCTATACTTTGAGGTATTTTTATACACTTTCTGGAACTAACCTATTGATAAGATGCCACCGTGCCAGTTGCCTGTTTTCTGCTGTTTTTGGTTTCAAAAATCTAAAAAATGAATATTCTCGGAATTGGACGGGACAAAAGTCAAATTTCATATTTTTTCCTAAATGATACGGAAAATCAAAGACGAGACGGAGGAGGAAACCAGGGTGTCCACACCCTAGGTGGGCGCGGGCCCACCCTTGGCCGCGCCCATATGGGGTGTGGGCCCCCTGGCCCTCCATCGACATTGCCTCCTTCGCCTATAAGAAGCCCCCGACTTAGAAACCCTGAAGAATCTAGAAGAAATCCACGAAAACCTCTATAGCACTGCCGCCACCGAAGGGGAGATTCGGGGGAAAGAAAGTCTCTGTTCCGGCACCCTGCTGGGACGGGGAAGTGCCCCCAGAGCCATCTCCATCAATCTCCATCGCCATCATCACCATTGCCGATTCCCATGATGAGGAGGGAGTAGTTCTTCCTCGAGGCTAAGGGATCTACCGGTAGCTATGTGTTCATCTCTCTCTCTATGCATGATCTTGCGGTCATCAGCTTTGTAATCAAGTAGATCTCCCTTGCTACTCAAGTGCTTCATTAGATCTATGCTCTCCCCATGTGTGTGAAAGTGACAGCGTGCACACCATGGTGGCACTTAGGCTTGAGTATACATAAATACTTTTTGTGCTTTAATAGATCTATGTTTTCCCCACGTGTGTGAAAGTGACAGTGGGCATACCGTGTGTAGCACTTTGGCTAGATTGATTATTTTTTATGAGTTATATTTCGAGTTGGATGTCTCTATGAAATTGGGGTGTTTGTTGGAACCTTCTAGTGCTCAAGGTGACAGTGTGGGGTTATCTAGATTGGGGAAGGCGGACTTTGAGGTGTGCTGTTATAGCCCTACCATGGATTAGAGTGTCCAACCAGAGAGTAGTATCATGAAGAGAGGATATTTATATGAGAGAGTGTTCACTAGTGAAAGTATGATCCCTAGGCCTTGTTTCTAAACATTGAAACACCGTTTGCATCTGGATATGTTGCATGTTTGCTTGCTTCCATCTTTTTTCTATTTGCCGCGGAGGTTTTGGGCTTTTACCTTGCCCCCATGCCATCAGCTCTTTTTTGGCACCGTTATCACTTGTATTTCACTATCTCTTCGCCGAACTAGTGCACCTATACACCTGAAAAGTGTATTGGGTGTGTTGGGGACAAAAGAGACTTCTTGTATCTTGATTGTAGGGTTGCTTGAGAGGTAATACCTTTGACCACTTCCTCCCTGAGTTCGATAAACCTTGGGTAATCCACTTAAGGGAAACTTGCTGCTATTCTACAAACCTCTGCACTTGGAGGCCCAACAACTGTCTACAAGAATAGAAGTGCGTAGACATCAAGCTCTGTTTTGGCGCCGTTGCCGGGGAGGTAAGGTAAAAGGTACTCACATCCTTTGGTGTGAGTTCTCGAAGTTATTCCCTTTAGATTCTGCAATCTTTTCTTTTTATTTCTTGTTTTCACTAGTTAGGCTTAATGGAAAACAAAAAAAATTTAGAGAGCTCTATAGTATTTATCTTGAGCTAGGACATGAAGTGTTTGAAGAGAAAATTAAAAAACCTATGGAGCTTTATCTGCATGCTAATAGCAGTGTTATTAGTATGAACTCTTTGGACACCATTATTGCTAATGCTATGGAAACGTCTAAGCTTGGGGAAGCTAGTTTTTATGAAAATGATCTTTTTAGTCCCCCAGATTTGGAAGATAGATATTCTATTGCTTATGATGATACCAAACCTCCAATATATGATGATTACAATGATGAGTATGATATTTTCAGTCCACCTACTATTGAGGATAAAGTTAATTGTGATTACAATATGCCTCCTATATTTGATGATTATGGTGATGAGGATAATAATGATAGCCATTTTGTTGAATTTGCTCCCAGTACAATTAATAAGAATGATTATGCTTATGTGGAGAGTAATAATCATTATATGCATGTGGCTCATGATAAGAATGTTTTATGTGATAGTTATATTGTTAATTTTATTCATGTTTCTACTGAAAGTTATTATGAGAGAGGGAAACATGGTCTTATGTATCTCAATAATATTAAGTTTCCCCTCTTTATGTTGAAAGTCTTGAGGTTGCACTTGTTTTGCTTTCCTATGCTTGTTGCTTTGTGCTTTCATGTCTTGTTTATTTACAAGATTACTATGCATAGGAAGTGGGTTAGACTTAAAGTTTTTCTGAATTTTCTTATTAATGCTATCTTTTGCTTCAATTCATATTTCTTATATGAGCATCTTCTCAAACTTCCATGCCTACCTTAAAGGCATTAAAGAAAAGTACTTGTTGGGAGATAACACAATAGTTATCTTGAGTCTTGGAAGTTATTACATCAGTAATGACCTCTCCTTATCCTTTTTGTTTGCTTCTTGTGCCAAGAATGACCTCTAATGAGAGGGAAGTAAGATTTGGGGTGTTGCTGCCCCGAAACATATTTCTGTCCTCCACCATAAAAATTCTTGAGGAGTCTCTGTAACTCGGATTGAGATCAAACTTTAATAATAAATCCCCTAGTATGTTAGATAACTTTAGTTAGTTCAACACTTTTTTATTTGAGCAACAGAAGGTCTTCGAAAAAATCGGTTTCTACATGATGTTCTGTTTTGACAGATTTCTGCCATTATTTGTATTTGCTTCTTATTGATTCCGTTTTGGGTTATTTTTGGGAAAGTGAGCTTTTTGAAGGAGTTACTACAGTATCTTGTGTTTTTAGTGAAAACAAAATTCTATTCCAAAGCTTTACCTAAAGGTCTATTATCTTTTGAATACACTAATATTGCTAATGAAGATTGTGTGAAGTTTAGTCTGAAGGAAAATTTGTAGGTGTAGAGTAAGAATGATGTAATGAGATGAAGAATGAACAAAATATCAAGCTTGGGGATGCCACCCCATGTCACCCCAATATATATTCATCAGGTACAAGCATCAAAGCTTGGGGATGCCCAAGGCATCCCCTTCTTCATCAATAAAAATCTCAGGTATTTCTAGACACTTCGTTTTTATTGTTTCATGTACTGTTGTGTTGTTCTTGGAGCGTCTTAGTTTTCATTTTTGGTTTTCATTTGTTTAGTTTGCTTGAGTAAGTTGGTTTGATCCTAGAACACTTCTTTTGAGAGAGACACACTGTTTTCATTTCCTAGAACACTCTAGTTTTCATTCGTATTGTTCTGTGAGTGTTCTCTTTTGCTAGCACTGTATTTAGCCTTAGTTTTCATGTGCTTTCAGCTTAGAACTTTTTAGTTCTTCTTTGTGGATTTGTGAAACAAGATCACTGATCTTTGTTGATTATTATCCTTGTGAGTTGTTTCAAATAAGTTGATTGGTGTTGGAGAAGAGTAGAAAGCTTCATTCTTAAGTGGTACAAAAGAAAGCTTGCTTTGACTGTGGCTTAGACTTTAACATGTCATGCTAGGTGTTGTTTTAACCTTATGCTTAGTGATTATTGTTGTAGCATGACTTGTTCCAAACAATTAGGATTGCTTAATGTGCCTTGAAGGAATCATGTGTTGTTTTAGCATACAAAAGCATAGTATTGTGGTATTCTCCTTTGATGCTTTGTTTGGGTTGACTTGGCACATGCTCACACCATATTATGACTATGAACAAGACACCATAGCCTCTATGATCATTTAGTCCTCGACTTGTAGTACTACTCTATGCTTTGATTAGTAATGTTTTGTTGCTCTTCATGATTATGGCCATTATTGCTCTCTTAGTTGGTCACTCCCAGTAGCCTCCACTTTTATTGAGTAAGCTCTACTCATGCATCCAACTCCCAAGAAACCAAGTTATTCCAAAGTGTCCACTATAAATTCATATGCATGGTGTGTTACACCATTCCAAGTATATTCTTGTTTTCATCTATCTTCCAATGAAAAAGTATTTTTTATGTGAAAACTTAGTGATTAAATCCCACACGAACTTGATGGCACACTTTATATTCTTTGCCCCTAATAAACTTGAACCATTGTGTCATCTATGTTGTATATGCTTGCACTTATACGTTGGAATTAGCAGAACCGTGCTGTCACGGGGAACGTTTTCAACATTGCACTTGTACTTTGTACTCAGTTGATATCGTGCTCTTTTGTCTATGGATGTCACTGGTGTGAAATAAAGAGGGAACTTGTAAGTCCATGGAGTATGTATTTTGTGTTAGAGAAACGTCTGGGCTGCTATCCTAAGCCATGCCTAATCATGGTGGAAACTTGCAGCATCACCATAGTAGGCTATATATGAAGCATGCTCAATAAAAAGTATGCATATAGTAAATAAAAATATCGCTGAGATGCTCATTGTTTGCTTTCCTTGTCATTGTGGTTATGGTATAGCTCCTGTACCATGTGCAAGGGGTACCCCGTTGGCGGTTCTCTATGATATGCATGTACTTACAAAGACAAGAACTTACAGGTGACTGAAGTTGAGTAGCATGAGGTGTGGCCCTCGTATTCAAGGGACTTGAGATTGCCAACTTATACTTTGTCAATCATATACTCCATAGTTTGTTCACTTTAACCTTAATCACTTCAAGATGCTTATGATAGGGGCAATGAGGGCGGAAAGCTAACAAGTACCATAATTTTTGGAAGCTCATTTTGAAACTTGAAATCCCTGCTTCCCTTTGTGAAGGGCCTTTCTTCCACCATCATATTGAGTCTCCACCTTCTACCTTTTAGGCACCATTAATAGAGTATAGTTGTCATCCTGTGTGCAGTGTCCCAAAACTTATTGATTGATGCATATTGTGATATTACTTGTTCATGCGCTACTCTATGAGGGTCAAGCTGAATGCCACTATGCTATGTTTTCTGTATGTGAAACAAACAAACGTTTTTCAATGCATGTTATTCATGATCTTTGTTTGTAGCCTTTCATGTTGCATGCATAGTTACTTTGTCTTATTGTTAGAAATCTATTTTTCATGCACATGTTTAGAGTTCTTTGATCCCAGCTTTCAATTCTTGCAAATGGTTTGATCTTGGTTTTCATGGTGCATGTCACCTAAAAAATTATTATTTTTTCACTTACCTACTCGAGGACGAGAAGGAGTTAAGCTTGGGGATGCTTGATATGTCGGAAATGTATCTATAATTTATTATGCTCCATGCTTGTTTAGTATCTACTTTGCTATGTTTTGTCTACACTTTGAGGTATTTTTATACACTTTCTGGAACTAACCTATTGACAAGATGCCATATTGCGAGTTGCCTGTTTTCTGCTGTTTTTGGTTTTAGAAAGCTAAAAAATAAATATTCCCAGAATTGGACGGGACAAAAGCCAAAGTTCATATTTTTCCCTGAACGATACAGAAAATCGAAGATAAGACGGAGGAGGAAACCAGGGTGGCCACACCCTAGGTGGGCGAGGGCCCACCCTTGGCCGCGCCCACAGGGGGTGTGGGCCCCTGTCCCTCCACCGACCTTGCCTCCTTTGCCTATAAGAATCCCCCAACTTAGAAACCCTAAAGAATCCAGAAGAAATCCACGAAAACCTGTGTAGCGCCGCCGCCACTGAAGGGGAGATTCGGGGGATAGAAAGTCTCTGTTCCGGCACCCTGCCGGGATGGGGAAGTGCCCCCAGAGCCATCTCCATCGATCTCCATCGCCATATTCATCACCATTGCTGATTCCCATGACGAGGAGGGAGTAGTTCTACCTTGAGTCTAAGGGCTCTACCGATAGCTATGTGGTCATCTCTATCTCTCTATGCATGATCTTGCGGTCATGAGCTTTGTAATCAAGTAGATCTACCTTTCTACTCAGCTGTTTCATTAGATCTCTGCTATCCTCATGTGTGTGAAAGTGACAGCGTGCACACCATGGTGGCACTTAGGATTGAGTCTACATAAATACTCTTTGTGCTTTAATATATCTGTGCTTTTCCCCTCGTGTATGAAAGTGACAGCGGGCATACCGTGTGTGTCACTTTGGCTAGATTGAATATTTTTGATGAGTTATATTTGGAGTTGGATGTCTCTATGAAATTGTGGTGTTTGTTGGAACCATCTAGTGCTCAAGGTGACAGTGTGGGGTTATCTAGATTGGGGAAGGCGGACTTTGAGGTGTGCTGTTATAGCCCTACCATGAATTAGAGTGTCCAACCGGAGAGTAGTATCATGAAGAGAGGATATTTATATGAGAGAGTGTTCACTAGTGAAAGTATGATCCCTAGGCCTTGTTTCTAAACATTGAAACACCGTTTGCATCTGGATATGTTACATGTTTGCTTGCTTCCATCTTTGTTCTGTTTGCCGGGGACGTTTTGGGCTTTTACCTTTCCTCCACGCCATCAGCTCTTTTCTGGCACCGTTACCACTTGTATTTCACTATCTCTTCGCCGAACTAGTGCACCTATACACCTGACAAGTGTATTGGGTGTGTTGGGGACACAAGAGACTTCTTGTATCTTGATTGCAGGGTTGCTTGAGTGGGAATACCTTTGACCACTTCCTCCCTGAGTTCGATAAACCTTGGGTAATCCACTTAAGGGAAACTTGCTGCTGTTCTATAAACCTCTGCACTTGGAGGACCAACAACTGTCTACAAGAATAGAAGTGCGTAGAAATCAAGTTGGACGCTAGGTCTTTCCAATCGACAACTCCAGTGCGTCGTACACGTATTTTTATACCACGGGGAAAAACAGTGATTTTACCCGTCACCATTTGCTCCTTCCTCATCTCCATTGCCACCATTTCCTTGAGCTCTCTGCTTGTCATTGCGCATTGGACATTCTCCGCACCTTGTTAGAGTTATGCCCTAGAGGCAATAATAAAAGTGGTTATTATTATATCTTTGTGTTTATGATAAATGTTTACATTCATGCTATAATAGTATTAACCGGAAACATTAATACTTATGTGATTTGTAAACTAAATTAGAGTCCTTGGTATGGCCTCTTTATAATACTAGCTTGTTGGTTAATAGATGATCATGGTTTCTCGATCATAAACATTGAGATGTTATTGACAACAAGATCATATCATTAGGAGAATGGTATGATGGACATACTCCTATAGATAAGCGTAGCATAAACATCAAGTCATTTCAATAGTTCATTTGCTATAAGCTTTCTGATACATAGTAACCTAATTCCTTCGACCATGAGATCATGCTAATCACCATCACCAGAAGGATGCTTTGATGACATCAAACACCACAACGTAACTTGGTGGTTATAAAGGTGGCATTGAGTGTTCGGAAAGTATGTGTTGAGGCACATGGATCAAGAGTGGGATTTGTCCATCCATATGACGGATAGATATACTCTGGGACCTCTCAGTGAAATGTCATCCAATTAGCTTGCAAGAACGTGACTGGCTCACAAGGGATCACATATCACGGGAACGAGAAAAGAGTACTTATCGGTAACGAGGTTGAACTAGGTATGTAGAGATACCGACGATCAAACCTCGTATAAGTAAACTATCGCGAGACAAAGGGAAATTGGTTTCGTATGTAAGTGGTTCATTCGGTCGCAAAGTAATTGTAGAAATATGTGGGAGCCATATGAATTTCCAGATTCCTCTATTGGTTATTGATCATAGAAGTGTCTCGGTCATGTCCGCATAATTCACGAACCGTAGGGAGACACACTTAAGGATTCGATGTTGTTTAGTAGATATGGAATGAAGTAGGGAGACCGAGCATTGTTCAGAGTCTCGGATGGGATCCGGGATATCACGAGGAGATCCATAATGGTCTGGAGAATAAGATTCACATAAGGAAAGTCCGATTCCGGAGTTCGGGAATGATTTCGACGTTTTCATCGGAGAGGTTCTAGAAGGGTCTAGAAGGTTCACCAGACCGGAAGGGGAATGGTTCATGAATGTGTTATGGTTAAGTGTAATGATTGAATCATGTCCTAGGTCACTTCGTTGGGCATTTGCAAGAGAAAAATAAAGCTCTAAATTGTAAGTCAAAAGGGAGGTTTGAAAAGTCAAACTGGAACAATAGTTTCCTAGTGGAAGAAGGAAAGAGTCCTTCCTTCTCTCCAACTTGGGTTTGGGGAAGGATTCAAACTCCCCTCTCCCAAGCTGCCCTCCCTCTCATAAATTGAGGGGAGGGGCTGCCCCAAAGCACCACAACCAGCTCTCCCCACCTTGCACCATCGCCGCTGCCGCCGGCCTGTCGCCCTAGCCACCGCCGACACCACCTCCTCCTCTCCGGCCTTCTAAACCTAGATCGCCGGAAACCCTAGATCCACCATAACCTTCTTCAGCTTAGGCGAAGCCCTGCAGGATCTTTCCTCTACTTCGGACACCACGCCGTCATGCTGCAGGAATCGCAAGGCGAGAACTACAACCTTAGCTGCCTGCTGGAACAAGGGAGAGAAAGGTCTTCATCGAGTACCGAACGTGTGAACAACTGTGGAAGCGCTGCCGGAATGCAGCGCCGGAATGATCGTCTACACGATCTTGAGATCGACAAGTGTACGACCACATCACCCACGAGAATCTGCTCTCGTTAACCACTTTAGAATCTTCAAGGGTGAGTACTCTAATCGAATCGTTGCTACAATATACTCCCTCCGTTTCAAAATATAAGATGTTTTAGGTTTGTAAAAAAAATGTATCTAGGCTTGTTTTATTGTGTAGATTCATCCTAAATCCGAGTGAACCTATGTACTAAAATTAGTCTAGATACGTTTGCTTCACAAAGTTAAAACATCTTATATTTTGAAACAGAGGGAGTAGTAGATAGATCTTGGCTTGTTTGTGTGCATGCGGTAGAAATTTTTTGTTTTCCATGCTACGAACCCTACGCACCTTTCCTTCATCTTTCCTCCGGTTGCATCATCACACTCGATGCGTCAGAATGGGCAAGTCGAAGAAGATGTCGTCTGCTGCTGCTGGGACCAGCGCCGCCAGCGCTGACAAGAAGGCCGCCTCTACGGCCTGCACCGCCAATGGCGGGTGGCGGCACGGAGATGCGCGACTCAGATTTTCGCAAATTGTGCGGTGCTGGGTTGATCTCCAAGGACAAGGAGGACGCCATCCTCCCAATCCAAGAGGTAATTCCTCGCCCACCCGAAGAGTTTCGGGTGATGTTTTATGCCTTCTTTATTTGAGGCCTTTCTTTACCCGTCCACGAATTCCTTCGTGGACTCCTTTTTTTCTACGGGATTCAGTTGCATCATCTGTCTCCCAATTCTCTTCTTCATATTGCTTGTTTCATCAATCTGTGCGAGTATTGGATCGGTATCGAGCCGCACTTTGGCCTTTTCTGGAGACTCTACTCCGTGAAAAGGCAATCTAGCACCGACGGTGTTTATCCGCTTGGCGGCTGCATCATCTCTATCCATTCCACCATTCAATTCTTCTCCTTCTCCATTTGCGTGTCCGTCTAGTACTGGCGCAGGAAGTGGTTTTACATCCACGGCGTCAAATTGGATGGTCAGCATTATGGTCTTTCTCCCTTCGACTCCGACCAAGAGATCATCCGAAAGAGGTCGTGGGGAAACGACGTCTTGAAGGGTGAATCTGCAGAGGTGGAGAATCTTTACCATCGGCTGGAGGCTCTCCAGCTGGTGGCCGACAAGGAGGTCAATGGTGTCGACATCATCCGCACCTTTATCAAGCATCGGGTGTAGCCGCTCCAAGCGAGGGCGCACCCAATGTTTATGTATGCTTGCCGTGGTGAACCAACAAGGGTTTCGGCCGAGGAATTATCTATTGGCGACCTTGATAGAGCTCTTTGGCCTTTTCTGAAGTTCAAGGCCGATGAGGACCTCCCGGGGAAATCCTTGACCTCCCCGTTCAGTGCCAAGAAAGTAGTTCCACATGTGCAGCAACTTGTAGTTGCGCGTAGCACTATTTCGAGTGTTAGCTGTTTGCTATTTGTACTGACAATTTTTAATCTTCTTGTCCTAGATTTGCAGGACTTCGAAGTAGCGGCGATGATGCCCCCTCTACCTGAGGAGTTCACAGATGCGCCAGATAATGAAGTGGCGGAGTCTAAATCCGAGCTTCCCTCGGCGCAGTCTCCTACTGCGGAAGCCCGAGTCGAGCGAAGGGTAAACCCAAAAACGCTCCCGGAGTGAATCTTCGGATGGGGCGACACCACCTACACCAAAGGGTTTGTCCTTCCTCGAGCAGCAAGGCAAGGATGAGGGTGCGTCATCAGCACCTTTTCAGCCGTGCCCATTCGGGCAGTGGCCCTGCATCCGCCAGCCAAGAAGAAGAAGGAGAAGGAGCTTCCTGTCTTCAATTTTTCAGATATCCAATCGTAAGTCATTCTTCTTGAGCCTTGTTACCTTATTCGTGTGCTAAGTATTAGATTTTTATTGAATTGATAAGTGCTAGTAGTAATCCTTTGGAGGAGTCCCTCAACGAGGGTACCGAAGAGGTGATTGCGGAATCAAAGACGACAACTTCGATTCCCCAGGTGGTGGCTAACTCTGAGGAAGAGGATTCGAGCTCCGCGATGTGGGACGCTCATGCACTCATGACTCATAAGAGTATATGCAAACCTTCAGAGTCCACTCCTGGACACGTAAGTGTTTCTCTTTCTGTTTGCATAGGGGGGCCCCCGAGCCCTTTATTCATCGGGTTTGTTTGCTTCTTTGTAGCCTTTTATCCGCGGCGCCAACCTCCTCATCCAATAGCATCTGTCACTAGAGGTTGAGATCAAGCATCTCCAAGGTGCGTTTGCTATATTCTTTTAATATTTTTCGAGTGCATCAAGTTTGTTGTTGTATTCATCTAGTGTTTCTTCATGCTGTAGATGAGAACAATGCAGCCCTCCGTAGGCTAAACACTCTCGAAAAGAGCCTCGGCCAGGCGGAGAAGAAGGCAACAAATGCTACTGAGGCCCTTCAGAGCCAACAAAAGGAGGCCGAAGACCATGAGCAACAGCTCGCGGCCGTTGCAGCTACTCGGGAGAAGGCCATGGCTGACAAGCTCATTGTTGCTGCCAAGGCTATCTCTGGTAAGCTTCTCGTGTCTCCTTTCTGTGTCTTCCATATCTTGGGATGATTTTTTATTTTTCCTCACTCGAATTTATTCTCCTGATATTTATGCCAGATGCTTCTGGCATCGCATTGATCGCGGCATGCTGGAGCATGGATATTTTCTGGCAGATGCAACCACAACGATCGAATATCGCTGCTCTTCTATGTTGAGCTCCCTGGACAAGGCCAAGAAGGTGCATGTGCGCTTCTACAAGGAGGTCAAACCCAAGGGCGTTGCCCTTGAGGACATCGACTCGCTGGCGGATGCTCTGTCGGAGGACGCTCCGGCGGAGTACAAACGCAAGCAGAAGGGCATTGGTGCCTCCATGGGGTTGGCCATGGCGATGGCGTCCGGAGCCGAGCTGGATCTAGCCCAGGTCACGTCCAGGATGCCGACTGCGGCGGATGGCTCCGAGTTAGCTTTTGCCCCTTTTGCTTCCTGCTGTAAGCATTACGGGCCTAAGCTCATCGACCTCCTGGACGATTATGCGGCAAAGCAGCAGCGAGAGGCCAAGAGTAGGCAATCTGGCTCCGAGGCTACTCCGGGTGCTAGCGCTTAGGCCCTTGCACTGTAGCTAGTATAGCTTTTCTCCTTTTGCTATCTTTTGTAAAACCTTTTGAATGAACAAGTCTCACTTTGCCACAAGGTGGCTTTATTTATGTATATGAGTCTGTCTTTTAACTACTGTCAAAAGTGTTTGTGATATTCATATTTGCCTGTTTAGCCCTAGGGTCCTTCGGGTGAGGCTCCAGTGATCACTCTTCCTACGCATGATCCTCGCCCATCATTGGATGAAGCGTCGCAGTTGCCCTTCCTGCGTGATCGCGTCCGCTGTTTGGCAAAAGACATCCTTAGCATCCGAGGTCATGCGAATGTGTGGAAGTCGAAGGCTGAGCGAGCCACTGCCAGAGAAGAGTTATTTCTTGGAGAATTTCGGCAGATGGGTGAGAAACTCCAATGTGGGTCCTCGTGAACCGATTCTCTTTCGAGTGTGCCTTATTTTTATGCTGGCTCACCCCATGCTTGTGCAGTTGTGAACCCCATTCGGATGAATTTCCTGACGCAACAAGGGCTGGAGGCCGGTGGCTTCTTTTGGATGGATCGTGATCGAGAAATCGTCCTTGCGTCAGTGCAAGATCGCGTACACCAGGTTCTTTGGGTGCTGAAGCAGGCGAGGTCGTCACTTGCGGCCGTTTGGTCCACCATGTTTCCTCTATACGCTACACCTTCTAGCTTTTTGGGTCTTCTTAGGATGTTTCGGAATGTAGGCAACGTCAAGGAGTTGGTTGATACGTTGGAAACGTATCTATAATTTCTGATGCTCCATGCTTGTTTAGTATCTACTTTTCTTTACTTGTCCACACTTGGAGGTGCTTTTACATATTTTCTGGTACTAACCTATTAACAAGTTGCAACAGTGCCAGAAGCCTGTTTTCTGCTATTTTTGGTTTCAGAAAAGTTAGTAAAGAAATATTCTCGGAATTGGACGGGGCGAAGGACAAAGTCAATAACTTTCTGTGGGGAACAATAAGTCTAGAGGGGAGCCCGGAAGGCCAGCCAGGGGGGCCAGACCCACCCTAGGCGCGGGTAGGCCCTAGCCCACGCCTGGCTAGGGTTTGGGAACCCTGGCCGCCTCCCGGTCTCGACCCTTCGCCTATAAGAAGCCCTCGATACAGAAACCCTAAGTACCCGATCAGAAATCCATGAAACTGTCTGTACCCACCGCCACCATCGACCCTAGATCGAGGGGATCTGAAGTTCTTCCCAGCACCCTGCCAGAGGGGAGATCATCCCGGAGGCCTTCTCTCCGTTATGATTCGTGAGTAGTTACACCTTGGACTATCGGTCCATGTAGTATCTAGATGGTTCTATCTCCTCCTTCGTGCTTTCATGTATAGATATTGTGAGCTCCGTTCATGATCAAGATCTAATCTATTTGTAATCATGCATGTTGTGTTTGCAGGAATCCGATGGATATTGAGATTATTATGTTGGTTTGGTTAATGGTTTTATCTTTATGATTCTATCATGTCTGTGTTGTTTGTGATCTTGCATGCTCTCTGTTGCTAGTGGTTATCTTGGCCAAGTAGTTGCTAGTGACTCCAAGAGGGAGTATTTATGCTCGATAGTGGGTTCATGCCTCTAGTTTCCAAGGGAAGTGACAGAAATCTCTTCGGTTGTAAATGTGTTGTTGCTACTAGGGAGAAAATAACGATCTCTTGTCCATGGAACATGTGGACTGTTTACCTTACACACTTTGTTAAAGCAGTTGTCTGTTGCTTGCAACTTAATACTGGAGGGGGTTCGGATGAGAACCTGAAGGTGGACTTCTAGTCATAGATGCAGTTGGATGACGGTCTATGTATATTGTTGTATTTCCCAATCAACCTCATAGGATCTTTCTAGCTAGTAATTGCATTGTTATGCCTTGCTCAGTTCCTGTCAATTGCCCCGCTGTAATTTGTTTACCCTTCATGCCATGTTGTTTATCTAAGGAGAGCACCTCTAGTGAACTATGGACCCCGGTCCAATCTTTATCATTGATACATCTTCCACTGTTACTTGTTTACTTGCTGCAAACCATTACCTTCCACACCATATATTTAATCCTTTGTTACAGCGAACCTGTGAGCTTAACAACCTCACTGATTCGTTTGGGAAAAGTCTTGAGTTTGTGTTGTGGAGGTCTCCAAGTTGTTTGCAACACTTGTGTGACGTTTCCTTCCTCCTTCTGGTTCGATAACCTAGGTCTCAACTGAGATAAAACTTGCTGCTTGCTCTTCAGACACCCTGCGCTTGGGGTTACCAACGAAGTGCCACGTCGAGCATCATCAAGACTTTCTAGCGCTGTTGCCGGGGACTGAAGTAGAAGAAGCTCCCACGTCAAACACATGCCAGCTATTTTCTGGCGCCGTTGCCGGGGAGGCCAAGGACGTCTTCACTAGGGGAGTCCTTCACTTCCTTTCTCTTTACTTTGTTTTTAGTTTGCTTTGTTTATTTTGCTTGGTTTTGTTTGCCTGTTTCCAAAAAACCCAAAAACATTAGTCTAGCTTGGTTTTCTTGCCTTATTCAAAAACACAAAAAAATTAGTTCATGCTCTAGTTTCCACCTTGCTCTAGCTCACCATGTTACTCCCCCAGTTCTCTCTAAAAAGATCTTGCAATAGGTAGTGGCTCCATAATTGGGAAACATAATATTGAATAATTCCTCAATTATGTTAGCAAGCATGAGGATATTGAGGATAAATCTATAGCTGAACTTGCTCCTAATTATGAGATTGCTGCAGCTTCTTTATTTCATATGTTGGAGGCTAGGTTTGTTAGACTTAACCCCTTCATACAATTCTTATTCCTAAACCTAAAAGAAGAGAAGAGTGTGGAAAAAAGGGAATTCATCCTTGAAACTTTATCAAAAGAATTCCATGATGTTGCTAGGGAGGCTAAAAAGGTTTTTGAACATTTCAATATGCTAGGTTCAATTGTAGATGTTGTGGGTATTTATGATAAAAAGACTAGAGAGGAATTCAATATACCCATACCCTATAAGCTTGTTGGAATGCATGAAGCCTTTGAAAATAACTTCGATTGGATTGCCCCTAAAAATATTTTTGATGAAGGTAGTAGACCAAAGAGAGATGAGAAAGGATCCTCCAAAACCCATTTGGATGAGATACCTTTCATAGTTGAAGAATTTGCAAGTATGAATGTTAATGCTTCCTCATTTGAAAATACTTGATTCTTCTTGCTTCTTGTGTCTAACTTAAAGGCGTTAAAGAAAAGTAATTGTTGGGAGATAACCCAAGAGTTTCCTTGAGTCTTGCAAGTTATTACTTCTGTAATAACCTCTCCTTATCCTTTTTGTTTGATTTTTGTGCCAAGAATGACCTCTAATGAGAGAGAAGTAAGATTTGGGGAGTTGCTATCCCGAAACAGATTTCTGTCCTCCGCCAAAAAAAATCGCGAGGAGGATCTGTAACTCGGATTGAGCTAAAAATTTACAAAAAAATCCCCCAGTATGTTGGATAACTTTCGTTAGTTCAACACTTTTTGATTTGAGCAACATAAGATGTTCGAAAAAATTCGTTTCTACCTGCTGGTCTGTTTTTGACAGATTTCTACCATTATTTGCATTTGCTTCTTATTGATTCCTTTTTGAGCACTCTTCAGGTAAATTGAGTTTCTTTGAAGGGGTTACTACAGTAACTTGTGTTTTTAGTGAAAAGTCTTGATGTTACAAAGCTTTTCTAGTGGTCTAATATCTTTTGAATAAGCTAATGTTGCTAATGAAGATTGTGTGAAGTTTTGTATGAAGGAAAAATTTCAGGTGTAGAGAGAGAATGATGCAATGAGATGAAGAATGGACAAAAGCTCAAGCTTGGGGATGCCACCATGGTGTCACACTAAGAAAAATCCAAGTACAAGCGTCCAAGTTTGGGGATGCCCAAGGCATCCCCTTCTTCATCAATAAAAAGCTCAAGTTTGTCTAGACACTTTGTTTTTATTGTTTCATGCACAATTGTGTTGTTCTTGGAGCGTCTTAGTTTTCGTTTGCTTTGCTTAGTTTGATTTAGTAGTTTGGACCCCCATTATTGCTGTGTTGTTTTGCAAATAAGTTTGCTTGGTGTTTGGAAAGGAGTAGTAAGTTCTTGCTTGAAGTGCAAGAGGAGTTTGCATTGACTGTGACTTAGACTTTAGCATGACATGCTAGGTGTTGTTTTAACATTATGCTTTGTAGGGGTCCCAACCTGATAAGGTAGAGTCCTCCTGTGTTTTACAATGCTAGTCCCTGGATCAATAGCTAGCATCCACAGTAAAGATGTAATATCAAGATACAAAGGTCATAATATAAATTTATAACCAGGAATAACATAATTTTATTACATCATACATAGATCATTGGGCTATTACATTACATTGCAGCGGAATAACTATAAGTATGGGTCCTTCATCTTCAAAGTGCCACAGGCAGATGTTGGTTGTAGACTTTGTATTCCTAGTCAATCAAACAATCTTCATTTTAAAACAATCAACCTGCAACATTACAAGTTACAGCCACTAGGGTCAATACAGTTTGAATTGTATTGGCAAGCTTCACTTTTATGTATAATAAGAGTGGATCCTATCATTATATGCATATCTGGCTAAGTAGAGTTTAAGGCTTATTTGCATGAAGCAATATTTTATCCTATCTTTTCAAAAATGGTTTTAAGTACTTTGTTCAATCTCTTTTTCCAAGTTCCTTGAACTCCTTGGTAGAAACTCAAGTGTCCAAGTCCTTGTCAAAATCCTTCGAGCACCTTGGTAACCCCAAGTGCAGCAAGTTTTATCAAAAGCTCATGAGTTCCTTGGTAACCCCAAGTACATCATGCTCTTGTGCACCTTGGTAACCCCAAGTGCAACAAGCTTTAACAAATCTCTTTGAATTCCTTGGTACCCCCAAGTGCATCAAGTTTTTATATTAGAAGTTGGAATGTCGAGATCTCCCATAATTCAAACTTTAGTTGCTCAGTATTGTCCATAACCGGGGACACGGCTAAGTACTTAGATTTTATTAACTTCTGCAGAAGGAGTACACTTTACCCACATGACACAATCCCATCTTGTTGCCACCAGTGGCCTACTGGATTAGTGCTCATCAAGATGGAGTACTGGCAGACTGAGAATGTGACGAAGTCTTTCCAAGAGGTCCTCCCATACATCATTGATAGCTTGTCTTCAGCCCCCATGAAGCATTCCAGATCCCCATGTCCAGTAACTAAAGACAATGTACGAGTCTTCCTAATGTAGTTGACTAAGCCAGAGCCATAATAGCATGTGGTTGTACACGAAAGCCACAATTGGAGAAACATGTTCAATCTCTAAGTTTACTAGGTGTTTTTCATTTGGAGCACAACACAAAGTGATTGCCATAGTCATGGTTCCCTTTTGTTGCCACCTTCTCCAAACACAAAGTGTCCACCACCTAGGTGGTTCATTGTGTCCTTGTTTTATTATATAAAACACAAGTCTTTTCTCAACCTTTGTAAAATTTCAACATGTATCTCTTTTCAAAACATAGCATGGCTAAGCATGTACAACTTCAATATTTTACTAAGGAGTGTATAAGGAATCCTATTAGGATCATCATAGCATAAGTATAAAACACTTTCATGCATGTTTACAAAATCCACTAAGTATAATGAAAATAGTACGTCTTTTGTATGATAGTGTAACTTGCCTTTTTGTTAGGGAATGATAGTCACTCCTTGATCTTGCTAGTCTCACACTTTGCTAATTTCACTACAATCAAACAAGCATAGTATCAAGTAGCATTCCAAACCAACATTCAATCAATATTTCACATACACAAAGCAATGGATCCTAAGTCTTGCAAGAAGAGGGTTCTATTGCAAGGTTGGTCTCTACGAGGTTTATAGACTTTGTAAGGTCCACATTGGTCATTTACCAAAATGGCAAAGTCATTAGTTAGAGGGTTTTGTTCAAAGTCTATTTTAAAATCCATTCAACATTTTATGTGGTGAAAATTATTCTTTTCAAAGCAAAACTTTATGTTTTTCACCAAGTAAGTTGCCCTTGGCAAGGCTTGGTGTTTTGGGTCAGTAAGTTTGGTCCATAACATTTTCCCAAAGTTTTCTTTGCAAAAACATTTCCATAATAAAATTAATAATTTTTATTTGGCTAGAAAATGGCTAAGTTAAATAATTCAACTTAAATTTCACAAAAACCATTTTTAACACTATGGGTTGGTTCCTAGGGTCAGTAAGGTCACACAAATCCATTTTGCAAAAGATTTAATCCTAAAATCAATTTTAAACAATTTTTATACTCTAAACAAGTACACAAATGTTTCTGTAATTTCAAACAAGCAATCAGATACTATTTGTCAAACTAAGGCCATGGTTGGCTAGGGCTTGCTCTCCTGATTTTATTGATATAAAATTTGTCAAATTTGGTCGTGTGGATCAAAAGTTATAAGGGTTTGAAAATCCTATCTAAATCAGATTTCAAATCTGTTTTTAAATCAAAAAGGTGACACGCGGCGTGTTCTTACTAGTCGATACCGGTTCGGCCGGATCGGCTCTGTGGAACGTTAGATCTAGTTAGATCGAGTGGCCCAGATTGAGTACCCCTTCACGTTTAAGTCATTCTATCTCATCCACTCGATTGATATCAGACGGCTCCTATCTAGCAGTCATGAACTGGCGGCGCGATAACAACGGCGAGCGGCGGAGCGGATAGTTGGCGGCGGCGCTAGCGAAACAGGACGCGAAAAAGAGGGGGAGGATTCTCACCAGGTTCACAATGCAACGCTGATGCTCAACGTGCTACCGGTTGGTGGAGGGGCGCACGGGGACAGGCAGAATTCTTCGCCGGAGTTGGTTCTGGCGACGGATGCGCGCGGTCGAGGTCGAGGATGACGCTGTGGTCCACGAGAAGACAAACGGATGGTTGGGTTAGCTGCGTAGGACCATGGCAAAGATGTGTGCATGATCCAGAGGGCGCGGGGTGGTCGAGGCTTACCGGGGAACGTCGCCGGAGAAGAGGCAGACTCGGCGGCGCTCTGCGCTTGACGAAGGTGAAGATTGGGGGCGCCCTAAGAGAAACGGAAAGTGCCGTTAGGTTTGTCTGAGCTTGGAGATCTTCATCGTGTTCTCGGGGAGGAGAGGGGTGACCGGAATATACCTGTGGGGCTCGTCGGAGAAAGAGGCAGACGCTGGTGACGGTGGTCGAGGTGGTTGTCGACGCTCTGGGTCGCTCGGGGGCAACCTGGTGCTACGGGGATGATCGCCAGGAGGTGTGGATCATGAGAGCATGGTCGAGGAGGCAAGGGGCGGCGAGGGGCTGCCGGAATTGAGGGCTAAGCTCGTCGGAGACGGCGGTGGTGCAGAGAGAAATTGGGGCGGCCTGGAGGCAGAGGGGAGGAGTGGTCTGGGGAAAATGTCGTGGAGGGGGAGGTGTTTAAGAATGCGCGGTCGCAGGAGCGATTAACTGCCGCGTTAATGTCAATTGATGCTCGCAAATGTCGCCAGAAACGGTCGAGGAGAAGGGGGGCGCTGTCACCGCGAGGAAGAAGGAGGGTGAACAGGAAAATGGGTCCAGTCGTCAGTGGGGAAAAGAAACGAGGGGAGGAGGTCCACCTGTCAGCTGCTCAGCGGGTTGTTTCTGCTGTGAAGAAAACGGTTTGGGGAGAAAAGGAGCTGGAAACATTCTTTGGGTTAGTTGGGCCAGATTGGTGGGCTGTTCTATTTTTTTTTTCTGTCTAATTCTTTTTCTTTTTCTATTTCTATTTCTTGATTTGTTATTCCAAACAATTATTCAAGCATTCAAATAATTCAACAATTCAAACAATCATTAAACTTTGCATTGTGTTTTTGGTTCTGTTCATCAACATAACCGAACACTCCAAAATAAAATAATATTTTAAATATTTTTAGGTTCCATTTATTAATTAAATAAAATGGATTATGGTTTATTAATAGGGTTTGGTTTATTTAATAAAATCTTCCTTTTATATCCAAATATTTTCAAAATCAAACAGTAGATTTTATTTGGAAATAAAGAATATTTGGAAAACTTGTTTAAAACAAAATAATCCTTTTACTTTAGGGTCCATTAATAATTAAATAAAATGGACCTTAGTTATTAAATCAAATAGGATTTGTTTTATTGAGACATTTATTTTGAAATCTAAATTAAAGTCAAAACACCTCAGTAGGTTTTATTAGAGAATATAAAATACTTGAAAAACCTATTTAAAACAATTTAATAAGTTTTGATGTTTTAATTAAAATGGTACCACCTTTTATTTGAATAAAATTTGATATTAATTCCTTATTGTTTTATTTTTAAATAAACCTTTATTATTTTTATTCAAAACTAAATGTTTTAATTCCCATAGTTTGGTCAAGGGTTAATTGGGCTTATTAAATAATCTTTATTTATAAATCCATCTTTTCTTTTGAAAACCAAATCTTTTATTAAAGGATCCAATAATAGTAATTCCCAAAACATTTTTAATTTCCTTTATTAAATGTTTATCTTTATGAATCCCTTTAGGATTTTATTTAATTCAAATGGGTTTGATTTTCTAATTGATTTCAAAAAGTTTCTTCTGGCTCTGAAAATTAAACAAAGTTTTATTTTATTCATTTATTTTCACATTACAAGATTTGGAAAATCTTGGGATGTGACAGCTTAGTGATTATTGTTGTAGCATGTCGTGTTCCAAACAATTGAGATTGCTTAGTGTGCCTTGAAGAAATTATGCATTGTTTAGCATGCAAAATCATAGTATTGCGGTATTCTCCTTTGATGTTTTTCTTGGGTTGACTTGGCACATGCTCACACCATGTTATGACTATGACAAGTCACCATTAGCATCTATGATCATTTAGTCCTTGACTTGTAGTACCACTCTTTGCTTTGATTAGTTTGCTTTTTTGCATTGCATAATTTTGGCCATTATTGCTCTCTTAGTTGGTTTCTCCCAGTCTTATGCTAGCCTCCACTTGTATGAGTAAGTTATACTCATTCTTCCAACTCCCAAGAAACCAAGTTATTCCAAATTGTCCACTATAAATTCCTATGCATGGTGTGTTACACCATCCCAAAGTATATTGTTGTTTTCATCTATCTTCCAATTAAAAAATATTTTGTTATGTGAAAACTTAGTGATTAAAGCCCTCACAACTTGATGGCACACTTTATTCTTTGCCCCTAATAAACTTGAACCATTGTGACAACTTTGTTGTATATTCTTGCACTTATAAGTTGGAATTAGCAGAACCGTGCTGTCACGGAGAACGTTTTCAACATTGCACTTGTACCTTGTTGTACTCAGTTGATATCATGTTATTTTGTCTATGGATGTCAGGGGTGTGAAATAAAGAGGGAACGTGTAAGTCCATGGAGTTTGTATCATGTGTTAGAGAAACGCCTGGGCCGCTAGCCTAAGCCATGCCTAATCATGCTGGAAAGTTGCAGCATCACCATAGTGACATCTATGAAGCATTCTTCTTATAAAAAAAGAGACACATTGAGAAAAGAGGAAAGAGAGAAAAAAGCACCATATTCCCATGTACATAAGAAGAATTGCTGAGATTCTGGTTGTCTGCTTGCCTTGTCATTTTGGTTATGGGACAGCTCCTGTGCCATGTGCAAGGGGTACCCTGTTGGAGGTTCTCAATGATTTGCAAATACTTACAGTGATAAGAACTTACCTAGACCCAAATTGAGTATGCATGAGGTGTGGTCCTCGTATTCAAGGGGCATGAGATTGCCAACTTATACTTCGTCAAGCATATACTCCAGCTTTGCCACTTTAACCTTAACCACTTCAAGATGCTTATGATAGGGGAAATGAGGGCTGAAATCTAACAAGTACCATAATTTTTGGAAGCTCTTTTTGAAACTTGTAATCCCTGCTTCCTTTACAAAAAGGCCTTTCTTCCACCATTATTTGAGTCTCCACTTTCCACCTTTAGGCAACATTAAGAGAGCATAGTTGTCATTCTGTGTGCAGTGTTCCAAAGCTTATTAATTGATGCATATTGTGTTATTACTTGTTCATGCGCTATCTGTTTCTAGTCACCCTTGTGAACTTTGCAGGTGTCCTATGCATCTATATTGCTACTCTATGAGGGACAAGCTGATTACCACTATGCTATGTTTGCTGCATGTGAAACAAACAAACATTTTTAAATGCATATTATTCATGATCTTTGTTTGTAGATTACCATGTTGCATGCATAATTACTATGTCCTATTGTTAGAATTCCATCTTTCATGCACATGTTTAGAGTTCTTTGATGCCAGCTTTCAATGTTTGCAAATGGTTGGATCTTTATTGTGAGGGTGCATGCCACCTCAAAAATTATTCTTTTATCACTTACCTACTCGAAAACGAGCAGGAGTTAAGCTTGGGGATGCTGATACGTTGGAAACGTATCTATAATTTTTGATTCTCCATGCTTGTTTAGTATCTACTTTGCTTTACTTGTTCACACTTTGAGGTGATTTTTACATATTTTCTGGTACTAACCTGTTAACAAGTTGCAACAGTGCCAGATGCCTGTTTTCTGCTATTTTTGGTTTCAGAAAATTTAGTAAAGAAATATTCTCAAAATTGGACGGGACGAAGGACAAAGTCAATAACTTTCTGTGGGTAACAAGAAGTCCAGAGGGGAGCCCGGAAGGCCAGCCAGGGGGCCAGACCCACCCTAGGCGCCTGGCTAGGGTTTGGGAACCCTGGCCGCCTCCCGGTCTCGCCCTTTTTCCTATAAGAAGCCCTCGATACAGAAACCCTGAGTACCCGATCAGAAATCCACGAAACCGTCTGTAGCCCTTGCCACCATCATCCCTAGATCGGTGGGATCTAAAGTTCTTCCCGGCACCCTGCCGGAGGTGAGATCATCCCGGAGACCTTCTCTCCGGTATGATTCATCAGTAGTTCCACCTTGGACTATGGCTCCATGTAGTAGCTAGATGGTTGTATCTCCTCCTTTGTGCTTTCATGTATAGATATTGTCAGCTCCGTTCATGATCAAGATCTAATCTATTTGTAATCATGCATGTTGTGTTTGCAGGGATCCGATGGATATTGAGATTATTATGTTGGTTTGATTAATGGTTTTATCTTTATGATTATATCATGTCTGTGTTGTTTGTGACCTTGCATGCTCTCCGTTGCTAGTGGTTATCTTGGCCAAGTAGTTGCTAGTGACTCCAAGAGGGAGTATTTATGCTCGATAGTGGGTTCATGCCTCTAGTTTCCAAGGGAAGTGACCGAAATATTTTCGTTTGTAGATGTTTTGTTGCTACTAGGGAGAAAACAACGGTCTCTTGTTCATGGAACATGTGGACTGTTTACCTTACACACTTTGCTTAAAGCAGTTGTCTATTGCTTACAACTTAATACTGGAGGGGGTTCGGATGATAACCTGAAGGTGGAATTATAGTCATAGATGCAGTTGGATGACAGTCTATGTATATTGTTGTATTGCCCAATCAACCTCATAGGATCTTTCTGGCTAGTAATTGCATTGTTAGTCCTTGCTCAGTTCCTGTCAATTGCCCCACTGTAATTTGTTTACCCTTCATGCCAGTTGTTTATCTAAGGAGAGCACCTCTAGTGAACTATGAACCCCAGTCTAATCTTTATAATTGATACATCTTCCACTGTTACTTGTTTACTTGCTGCAGACCATTACATTCCATACTATATGTTTAATCCTTTGTTACACCAAACTGGTAAGCTTGACAACCTCACTGATTTGTTGGGGAAAGTCTTGAGTTTGTGTTGTGCAGGTCTCCACGTTGTTTGCAACACCTGTGTGACGTTTCCTTCCTCCTTCTGGTTCGATAACCTCGGTATCAACTGAGGGAAAACTTGCTCCTTACTCTTCACACACCCTGCACTTGTGGTTACCAACGAAGTGCCACGTCGAGCATCATCATTGGTGTGCCATCAGCTTATTGCGGGGGTAAAGGCACCCTTGTCTCTCGTTCGACTGCATCGTCACGATGTCAATCTTGCGGAGATAGCGGCTGGACCGCCTCCTCCTCCAGGTGGCAATGTATGGGATATGCGACCTCATTACGCAGTTGTGGCGTAGTATGCCGAAGATATTGTAGATTTATTGGAGGAGCGGACGAATGTTATGCTCCAGAACAATTAGGTCCTATAAGGAAAACGAGATAATTTAAAGTTTGTATTTATTCGAGTGGGCTTGTAATGCCCTTTGTAAAGTTTGTATGTGTTGGCATGTGGTGCGCTTGTTATGTGCATGTCCTTTTCGTTAGCCTGACGTGGTCAGCTACTCATGTTGTATGCATTATTTTCAGTCCACAAAGTCATAAGGTGAGGCACAGCCCCCGAACATGTTTAGCTATAAATAATGTAAGGATAAAAGATATTTGGGGCAAGGAACTTAGCTTTTATTCATTGTAAACAAGGAGGTACATTGTTCATCTGAGTAGCCTTGGCTGAATAGCCTTATTGAAAGTAAAGGGTAACTAGAGGTAGAAGTGTCGCAGTCATGCGATGTTCTAGGGGTTGAAGTTTTCGACTCCTGATGCAACGTCCACGAGGCCGTAGGCGCCACCTGGGATGACTTCGGTGACGATGTAGGGTCCTTCCCAGGGTGACTCGAGCTTCTTGTGCCCTTCTTGCTTGAGTTGTAGCACGACGTTTCCTTCGACGAAGGACCTTGGGCATAGCCGTCGGCTGTGGTAGTTGCGGAGGCTCTGCTGGTACACCGATGAGCGGGCTGCGGCGATATCACGTGCTTCGTCAAGTGTGTGGACGACGTATTTGAGTGCGGCCGATGATTCCGTCTAGCTGTAAGCGACGACCCGTGGGGCCTTGTGGCGTTCCTCAGCGGGTAGCACGACTTCGGGTCCGTGCACCATGAAGAAGGGCGTATAGCCAGTTGAGCTGTTTGGCGTTGTGCGAATGCTCTAAAGGAGAGAGGGTAGCTCATCTGCCCAGGCTCCTGCAAGCCTTTCGAGTGGGAAAAGTAGGCGCTTCTTGATGCCGTTGTCTATGAGGCCATTGGCCTTTTCGAACTGTCCGTTGGTCTGCGGGTGTGCCACGGAGGCGTATGATATGTTGATGCCAAGGTTCCTGCAGAAATCTTGGAATTCCTTCGAGATGAAGTTCGAGCCGTTGTCGGTTATGATGCTATAGGGCACGACTAACCTGTAGACAATGGACTCGAAAAACTTGACCGCAGTTTTGCCGCTTTGGTTGGTGACGGGCATGGCCTCGATCCACTTGGAGAATTTGTCGACTTCCACCAGGAGGAAGACGTGGCCTCTTGGCGAGGACTTTGGCAGCTTGCCGATCATGTCGACGCCCCACTAGGCAAAGGGCCAGGCTAGTGGTATAAGCCTCAGCTTGGATCCTGGCGCGTGTGTCTTATTTGCGTACCTCTGACAGGCGTTGCACCTCTGGACTAAGTCCTTGGCATCGTTCATTGCGGTTGGCCAGTAGAACCCAGCTCGTAGAGCTTTGGTGACTAGGGCGCGGCTGCCTGTGTGATGCCTGCAGATACCCTCATGGATGTCTTGGAGGATGCTTTTGCTGTCACCGATGGTGATGCATCGTTGGAGCACACCCGAAATGCTGCGCTTGGATAGCTCGCCATTGATGATGGTGAAGGCTTTTGACTGGCGAGATATGCGGCGGGCATCTGTCGGGTCATCGGGCACCTGATTGTTTATCAGGTACCGAAGGTATATGGTTGCATCCATGTTTCTTTAAACACCATGACCTGCATCATGCTGACTACCTCGGCCTCTGTGTCGAGATTCTCGGGTCCTTGTCCTTCCAGTAGCGCAGCCCCTGAGTGCTCTGCTTTTTCGGCTGGGCCTTTTCGAAATTTTCTCTTGATGGAGGGTACACAGATTTGTTCGAGGAACAGTCCTGGCGGCACCCGTGCGTAGGGCTGGGCATTCGGTTAAACCGAACCATTCGGTTCGGTTTCTTGGGTTTCAAAAAAATTAGTTTTCTAGAAATAAGAACCGATCGGTTGTTGCACGAACTGCTAACCGTGGAATTCGGGGCACCAAGGATTTGGTTTGGTCTCGGTTAAGACCGAAGTGACTGATTAAAGAAAGGCAGAAAACAATTGCATTTCTCAAATTTGCAATTAAACACGATGCGTACGTGCAGAGTGGCGCTAGGAGGCGAGCGTGAAGAGCGGTCTGCAGCGGCAACACATGCCAATATGAAGAGGATCTTCTTGGTCAGCGAATCGAGCGTCGAATCCTGTGCGGCAGCCGCAGCTGTGGCCTTCTTGGAGGCTGCATGCAGGTCACCGCCGCTGCCGCTGCCCACCGGGGTTGGATAGAAGAAGAAGTGGCGGCTCGACTACGGGGCAGCATGCATGGTCGTAGTAGGCATACACGGGGGCACTCGCCGGGGTGGAGAAAAGGAGGGGATCCGACATAGGGCAGTGGGCACCCATCGGGAGTCCCGGCATAATCAGGGGCAGTGGGCGCAGACCACGCGGTGGAGAAAGGGAGAGGCATAATTAGGGGCGCTAGTGGCCGCGTAATGGGGAATAAGATGATTACGGGAGTTAGTTACTATATTAGGCCGCGGCTTGGTTGTGGGCTGAGAAGTAGGGAAGACTCTGGGCTTGACACACCTCAGCTGGGTTAATCGGTACTCTCGGGTACCCGAGGGACGTGACCGAATGTCCCGAATTAATTTGGGTTTTAACAATCAGTGACCAAACTTGTGATAAAAAAATCGGTTTCGGTAATATTCGGTCTTGGTCCCGGTTCTTTCGGTCCGGTATTTAGGTCCTCGGTTTATGTGCCCACCCCTACTCGTGCGCAAGTGGAGCCAATGTTGGCAAGCCTATCAGCCTCTTCGTTGCTTTCCCTGTCGACGTGTCCAAGCTCACAACCGTCAAAGTCCCCTTCGAGTGAGTTGTAGAGCGCGTGGTACGCGATCATGTTGGTGCTATGGGCGTCACACCCGTTCATCGTCTGGTGCACGACAAGGTTCGAGTCGTCGTAGATGACAAGGCGTGTTGCGCCGCACACCTTGGCCATCCTCATGCCGTGGATGAGGGCTTCATATTCGGACTCATTGTTGGAGGCGCAGAATTTCATCCGAAGGACATATTTCATATTGTCGCCTTGAGGGGACGTCAGTATGACGCTGGCCCCTACTCCAGCCTCGCGCTTGGAGCCGCGAAGTGCATCGTCCAAGACAGCGACATGTCCGGAGTATCCGGTAGCTGGAGCTCCATCTAGTGGACGAGGAAGTCAGGGATGACCTGGGACTTGACGGCGATGCGCTGCTCGTAGATTATGTCTCGAGGAGACAACTCAATGCCCCATAAGGTTACGCGCCCCATGGCTTCGGGGTTGTTCAGGATGTTCGGCGGCGGTACGTCGTTGACAACCACGATCTGGTGCTCCTGGAAGTAGTGGCTAAGTCAATGCGCCGTCATGAATACGCCTTAGGCGAGCTTCTGATAATGAGGGTACCTCTGCTTTGTCGGGGTCAGTACCTCGCTGAGGTAGTAGATTGGGTGTTGTACCCTGTGGGTCTTGCCTTCTTCGGGTCGCTCGACCATGAGTACGGTGCTGACCACCTGATGTGTGGCTGCGATGTATAGCAGCAAAGGTTCCCGTTCCTTTGGCATGATCAGGACAAGTCATGTGGAGAGCAGCCGCTTGAGGTCTTCGAACGGATCGTCTTCTTCAGGTGTCCACTCAAATTTTTCCGTCTTGCGCAATAGCTGATAAAAGGGGAGGGACTTCTCACCCATTCGGCTAATGAATCTGCTTAGCACCGCGATTCGCCTAGCTCGCTACTGGACGCCCTTGAGGTTCTTTGGCTTCTCCATGGCCAATATGGCACTAATTTTCTTCGGGTTCACCTCGATGCCCTTTTGGGAGATGAAGTACCCGAGTAATTGACCAGACGGGTCACCGAAAGCACACTTGTATGGGTTCAGCTTGATCTTGTAGCGATCAGGCTTATCGAACGTATCATGGAGATCGTCGATTAGGGTCCTGGCCTCCCTGGTCTTGATTACTATGTCATCGACATAGACCTGGATGTTACGGCCGATCTGGTCCTTCAGACATGCTTGCATGCACCTCTAATATGTGGCACCTGCGTTCTTCAGCCCGAAGGGCATGGTGTTGTAGCAGAATACCCCGAATGGCGTAATGAATGTTCTTTTCTCCTGATCTTCGACCTTCAGCCGAATTTGGTTGTAGCCTGAGTAGGCGCCGAGGAAGGAGAGATTCTCGCAACCTGCAGAGGATTTGATGATTTGATCGATCCTTGGTAGAGGGAAGTGGTCCTTGGGACAGTGCTTGTTGAGCGATGTGAAGTCCATGCACATCCGCAGGATGTCCGTGTCCTTTTTGTGGACCAGCACGGTATTGGCCAGCCACTCACTTTCCTTGATTTCCCAGATGAAGTTAGCATCAAGCAGTCTATTGACTTCAATTCCAACGGCTTCAGCTCTTGGCTCGGACAGTCGATGCATCGAATGCTTGACTGGCTTTGCATCTGGGAACACATTGAGTGCGTGCTCGGCGAATATTCTGGGAACTCCTGGCATGTCTGCAGGACAAAAAAAAAATTTTTCCACGGAGGGGAGGAATTTGTGTGCGTTGCTTCTGGCGGGGACTGGTCATTGGCGATCAATGTCGTCTTGGAGGTTTCCGTCGGGTGAACCTGCACCTTCTTTGTGTTGACTGTGGAGTCGAACAACATGTCGGGGGTGTCCTGTTGTCTGCCACCTCTTTGAGTCTCGTGATCTCCTCCTGTATGTCGAACGACTGAGACATTCTGTTGAATTCTCTATTGCAGCTGTCTGACCTGGTGAAGCTTCCTTGGACGATGATGACACCCCTGGGTCCTAGCATATTTAGTAGAAGGTACGCGTAGTGCGGTACTGCCAGGAATCTTGCGAATGCCACGTGCCCGAGGATGGCGTGGTATTGTGATGGCCAGTCCACCACTTCGAACTCTAGCCGCTCGCGTCTGAAGTTTTCGGGCTGGCCAAAGATGACGTCGAGCCATATCTTGCCCAAGGGGTATATGCTCTTCCCTGGGACTATGCCGTGGAACGTTGTTTCTGACTGCTCCCGGATGCACAGCGGGATCCACATTGCTGCGAGTGTGTTGGCAAACATCACGTTGATGCCTCTGCCGTTGTCCATGAAGACGCGGCTCATTTAGAATCCTCCGATCTGAGCCTCGAGCACCAGGGCAGCATGACCTGAGCGAGGGATCTGGCGTGGGTGATCCGGACGGTCGAATGTGATGCATGACTCTGATCCACTGAGGTACTCAGCTATGGCTGGTGGAGAGGTCACGGGCAGGATGACTTGGCGGGTGATCTTCTTCTGCACCCGGTTGGTTGGGCGCCCTTTATGGATCATTAGGGATCCCTTCTGCTAGGAGTACCCATCTGCGCCGTTGTTTGGTGCTGGTGCGAATGGCGGCTGCGACGGTCTGCCAGGTGGTGGTGGAGGAGCTCCGTGGGCGATGGCACCTGGAGCAGGTGCGAATCCAGGGTTCACCGTCTGGCACCGCATTTGGGTGAGTCCCTCGCTGAGCTTCTGGAACTCCCGGTAGTCCCTGAGCATGTGTCTGGCCTTCTTCTTACCATCTTGTTTGTCGATGTAGAAGTGGATGGTGCAGGGGCCATACAGCTTGTCGTATGCCGAAGGCTCATCATCTCGATTACGATGTTGCCATGTTTGCGTGGGTTGTCCGCCATCGCGCTAGTTGTTGTTGTGGTATCCGCTGTTGCGGTAGCCGTCATCACGTCGATCGGCGTATCCAGCCGCAACCATGTCGACTCCGTCGCGATCTTCATTTTCTCCGGCGCTCGCGCCTGCGGCCGAAGTTGTCTTCGTCATCCGAATGCGTTAGGTTGACGGAATCCTCGCCATCTTCCCATCGGTTGGCGATATCCATGAGGTGGTCAAGTGTTTTGGGTTTGACGCGCCCGAGCTCCTCCTTGAAATCTGGGCGCCTGGCACCGTCCTTGAAGGCGTCGATTGCTCTTTCTTCAGAGATGTGTGCGGCGGAGTTCTTGATGTGGGACCAATGTAGTATGTATGAGCGGATGGACTCGTTGGTCCACTGTGTGCAGGCCCGCAGCTCTTCGATTGAGCGTGGCCTCTTGCTGGTGCCCTTGAAGTTGCGGGTGAAGCTGTACGCTAGCTCTTCCCAACTTTGGATGGAGCCGGAGGATAGGCTGCTGAGCTAGACCATGGTTGCGCCTGTGAGCTATTGGTGAAGGCACTGTAAGGAGGTGTTCTTGTTTCCGCCGTGGAGCTTGACTGACGATAGGTGATCATCGAGCCAAGCCTTTGGCTCCTGCGTGCCATCGAACTTCGGATTGTCCTAAGGGAGCTTGAAATTTTTTGGCATCCATGTTTGCCGAACGGACCTGTTGAAGCATCTAGCTCCGCACAACTCTCTGTCGTCCTCCTCTTCGGACATAGTTGAGCACGGACGCTTAGCACGTGATTTGTCGATCTTGCGTTGGGTGATCTCATTGCAAGCGTCGTAGTTGTTGTTGTGGCGCCGGGACATGTCGTTCTCCTCCTCGTCAGATGAGGGTCTGCGGCTTCGAGTGAATGTGACCGCAGGAGTTTCGTCGTGGAGCGCAGCTCCGACGAGTCCGAGGAATGCTAGTGCGAACTTATGCATCGCGTTCTTCGGGTCGCTCGCCGGAGGCGGATTGGACGCGAGATAGGTGGTGGCTGCCATGATCGCAGCCTGAGGCATTTTTGGCATGACGTTCCCGTGCGAGTCCATCGTCATGAAGGACGTGTTGAGGGCTCTGGTGACCTCGCATCACGGGAGGGGTCCATATGCTCCATGAGAGAGCGGTACTTGTTGGCGTTGTTGACGTGTGAAGTGGAGCCTCCAGCGGCGGAGAGCACAGCTCGCAGCGCGCTGGACTCTGCAGCTGCCTGCTTACGCTTTTCGAGCTCCTCCATCAGCTTCACCTGCTGATTGTGCTCATCGATCAGGAGGAGGTGGTAGGCCATTAGCAGGTCCCGGGAGGCATACACGGGAAGGATTTTGTTACCCTGCACGGCTTCACGTGCTTGGTGCCAACCTTCCTCTTTGAGGATGATGTGGTCATAGGTGCGATTGCTGCACTCGGTGGCTCTATTGGCCGGGTTTCCCCTGTTTCCCTCATTCTCAACCTGCGGGTTGGGAGGGGGATTTGGAGGTATGGAACCCGAACCTAGCGGTGGGTCCGCTCCATTGTTGACATTGCCGTCGTGGATGGCGGCGCACAGGTAGCGCTTACGGAGTGGGTCGCTACTGCCACGGCTTTCAGATATGGAAACATAGGTTCCTTCATCCCAAGGAGGACCGCATAGATCGGAGTTGCAGCTACTGTTGTCATCCGAATTTTCCGTCATCATCGATATGCGCAAGGCGTCGATGTGTGGGACCCACGAAGGGGGCCTGATGGATGGAAGTGGCACCCGCTCTGGGAGGCGAAGGGTGCCGGTCTTCCCCACCTGGAAGCAGAAGCTCGCGAACAGCATCTCGAGCCCGTTGCCAACGGACTCGAAATCCTTCAGGGTGGCCGGCGATAGGGCGGTGAAGTCGAAGGTGCCGAATAGGAGGTGACTCTCCATTTCCGATGAATCGTAGATCACTCCGGATGGAACCATCACGAACGCACGATCAGCGTCCTCGCTTCCCACAGACGGCGCCAATTGACGAGGGTTCGACTCGTCAATGCCCATTGTTATGGACATGGGTTTTGGAGAAGATGGGGATGCTGGAAATCACGGAACGGTTAACATACAAGCAACACAGGGACACGATATTTACCCAGGTTTAGGCCCCTAGAGGAAAAACCCTACTACTGCGTGTTTGCTCTTGATTACGACGGAACCGAAGATTACAGGGGTGCGCAAATGCAATCTGGCGTGGAGGTGTGTATGAGGTGAGTTGAGGATCCTTCTCGCCGTACCCTCCTAGGCTTTATCTAGATAGGACAGGTCTCGGGATAGGTCGAGTCGGTTACAAATTAGGGTTGATACCCTTTGAAATTCTATCTGATCTAGACTTGTCCTCCAAGGAGTCAAAATCTCCATGGGCTTGGGCCACACGAAATCTTCATGGGCCGCGTGGCCCAACATGGGCCTTCCTTGGGCTGGACCAGGTATACCAATGTCATGCACCCATAGGGTATATCCATGTCACCACCATAACTGCTCTGTCTTTGGCGAATCTGATACGCCCAATTTGCATCACCATTCTATATCATAATTTACCTCTATTCATTGATATTTGTCTTATTATGAGGTATTACTTATGGCTTTTCATGTGTTTATGCATGTTGGATGATTCCTGGAGGATGGACTGCCGGAGTCTGGATTCTGATGGAAAAGACGGCGTTTCGGTGCAATTTCGCGAAGATCAGAAAAATACCAGAAAAATATGGAAACATATTATTTTACCGGAAGACGAAGGAAGCCAGAACGAGGAGCGAAGGGGGACCTCAGGGGGCCCACACCCCCTAGGCGCGGGCCCACCTGACCCCGCGTCTAGGGTGCATTTGGCCCACCTGTTGGGCCTCCAACTCTGCCCCTTCGCCTATATCTTCCCTACGGAACCCTAACACTAGGGGGCGACCACAGATAGACTTCCGCCGCCTCTAGGAGGTGGAAAACACCGAGAGAGAAAGATCTCTCCGGCAGACGGATTTCTGCCGGGGGAATTCCTTCCCAGAGAGGGGAGACGATCTCCATCAACACCATCATCAAGCTAGGCTTCATCCGCATCATCATCATCATCCACAACATCATCTCCACCAGCACCATCATCACCACTCCGTCTTGCTGTAACAATTGTGTTGGATATTGCTTTAGTTCGTTAGGGGAAACTTTCCCGATGTTAATTACTATTGTAGTTGATGCTTGTGAGTGAAACCATTGGATTATTGTTTATGTTTAGATTGTTATCCATTATCTTATCATCTTAGATCTTGATCCATATGATGTCTTGTGAGTAGTTCATTTAGTTCTTGAGGACATGGGAGAAGTCATGTTGTTAGTACTGAATCTGTGATGTGTTATTATTCAGTTGTTTAGTATTTAAGTTCTGGTGGTGTCATGTGAACGTCGACTACATGACACTTCACCATTTATGGGCCTAGGGGAATGCATTGTGTATTTGGATACTAATTGTGGGGTTGCCGGAGTGACAGAAACCTGAACCCCGTTAGGACACCTTTGCACAAGGGAGTGTAGGATCTCAGAGTTTAAGGCTGTGGTTAGATTTATATCTTAATTACTTTCCTATAGTTACGGATGTTTGCAGGGGGTTTAATCACAAGTATGTATTAGTCCTAGGAAGGGCAGTATGTTAGCACAGGTTTACCCACACAACACGTACAAACACCAAAGAAGAGTACTCAGCTATTTGCAGCGAAATTACTTGACAGAATTCCCATGTGTCCTCAAGAATGTTTGGTACTTATAAGTATTTCCACCGGCTTGTCCTTTGCTAAGAAAGGATTGGGCCACTTGATCCGTTTGGTAGTTACCTCTGTTACTTGCTCTTTGTTTTGTAGCTTTGTCATAAAACCACTAAAAATGTTTGCTAAGTAATCACAGGGATTTCCTGCTCCAGACCACTATTCAGCACCTTATGCTCCTCGTTGGCATCGACACTCCTATTTATCGAAAGTACTATGATACACCGCCTATACTTGTGGGTCATCAAGACTATTTTCTGTGAAGCGCTATTGAAGAGTGGAACTGGTAAGGGAAACTTTTACTATGAGTATTGCTTTTGTTACTGCTTGTTACTTTGTTTCCAATATGAATAACCCACTTGGTTTTCTATTTGGGAAAACTACTACCACTTATATGGTAGTAGATGAACCACCACCTGTTGAGATAGATCCTTTTAAAATACCTACGAGTATTGTTAATCGTGTCATGGATAATTATTATTTTGGGGATGGAACTGTCCATCCTGGTGATCACTTGCTTTATATCCATGAATTATGCGGGTTGTTTAAGTGTGCAGGTTTCACAATTGAATAGGTGAAGAAGAAGTTACTCTCCATATACTTGAAAGGGAGAGCTGAGGCATGGTATAAGCTGCTAAAGAATGGACAATCCATGGAATGGGAGGAAATGGCATCTCTCTTTTACTCTAAAATTTATCCTCCCAGTGAAATCCAAAAGGATAGAAGTCTTATATATAATTTTTGGCCTCTTGATGGAGAAAGTACAGCTCAAGCTTGGGGGAGATTGAAGCTCCTAATGCTTAAATGTCCTATTCATGAACTCCCTAACAATATTATTCTCAATAACTTTTATGCTAGGATTTATCTTCAGGATAAAGGTTTACTAGATGCCTCGTGTGCTGGATCATTCACAAGTATGAAGGAAGAAGCTAAATGGGATCTCCTAGACCGTATTCAAGATAATACCGAGGCTTGGGAGAATGACAAAGGAAGAAATTCAGGTATAAACTATGATTATGAGTGCATTAAATCTTTTATGGGAAACTTTCGTGATATTAGCAATAAGTTTGGCCTTGATCCTCAAGTTCTTGCGGAATGTTTTAATGCTATTTCCTCTTATATTGAGATTCCCAAGAAAGAGTGGGACAAGTACCATGCTCCTTATAAAGACGTTGTTACCCACGTTCCTGCTAGTGTAGAGGTTTGTACTGTTGATCCTATTTTGCATGAACCTTATGTTGAGAAGATCCCTTTTCCCTCCAAGGTAATGGAGCACTCTATTTTGGCTAATGTGGTTAGCAAAAGCGCAAAGAAAACTGTAGGTTCCGGTGAGCTGATTGATATCGAGCCTGTAGTAGCTATTGTGAAAGATCTTGTTACTAGAAATATAGAGGATGAGTATATTGTCTTTTGTGAATATGCTTCTAATATGATCTCTCATCCTAGTAAGTCTATAAAAGCTAGTGTTCATGTGCTCTTTGTTAAAATTGGTGATAATTGCTACTACGGTTTATGTGATATTGGTGCTAGTTCTAGTGCTATTCCTTATGAGCTTTACAGGGAAATTATGCATGAGATTGGTCCTTGTGAGCTCGAAGATATTGATGTGGTTATTCACCTTTCCAATAGAGAGCAAGTTTTCCCCAATGGTATTGTAAGGGATGTGGAGGTTCTTTGTGGTAAGGTTAAATATCCTGCTGATTTTCTAATACTTGGTAAAGAAGCTAGTAAAACCTATCCTATCATCTTTGGTAGACCCTTCCTTAATACTTGTGGGGCTATCATAGATTGTAGGAAGGAATTTTTTTTGACTAAGTTTGATGGATAATCCTATGAGTTTAATTTTTCTAAATTTGCCAAAACCCCTTATGAAAATGAATTACCTGATGAGGATTTCAAGGTTGAACAACTGTCTTCTATTTCTCTTGCTCCTAAAAATGCTTTGCAGCAATTCATGGAAGATCATGAAAGTGATGCCTTTATGAAGGAAAGAGATGAGATTTTCCTTTGTCAGCCTGAGTTGCTTAAGCATAATTTACCCGTGGAAGATTTGGGTACCACACAACCACCCAAAAGGGATCCTGTTTTCAAATTAAAACCTTTACCTAATGATCTTAAATATGTTTATCTTGATGATAAGAAGATATATCCTGTTATTATTAGTTCTAAACTTTCGGGGAAGGAATAAGAAAGGCTATTGGAGGTATTGAAGAAGCACTGAGGATCTATGGGTTATACTCTTGATGATTTAAAAGGAATTTCTCCCACTATATGTCAGCATGCTATTAGTATTGAGCCTGATGTGAAACCAGTTGTTGAGCACCAGCGCCATTTAAATCCTAAAATGAAGGAAGTGGTAAGAAATGAGGTATTAAAACTCCTTGATGGTGGTATTATTTATCCTATTGCTGATAGTCAATGGGTTAGCCCTGTTCATTGTGTTCCCAAGAAAGGAGGAATTACTGTTGTGCCTAATGAGGATAATGAACTTATACCCTAGAGAGTAGTAGTTGGGTATATAATGTGCATTGATTTTAGAAATATTAATAAAGTTACTAAGAAAGATCATTATCCTTTGCCCTTTATTGATCAAATGCTTGAGAGGCTGTCCAAAAAGACTCACTTTTGCTTTCTTGATGGTTATTCTGGGTTTTCTAAAATCACTGTGAAAGCACAGGACCAGGAAAAAACCACTTTCACTTGTCCCTATGGTACTTATGCTTATAGGAGTATGCCTTTTGGTTTACGTAATGCTCTTGCTACCTTTCAGAGATGTATGTATGCTATCTTTCATGGTTTTTGTGAAGAAATTGTGGAGGTTTTCATGGACGATTTTTTTGTCTATGGAACTTATTTGATAACTGTTTGCACAACCTTGATAAAGTTTTGCAGAGATGTGAAGAAACAAACCTTGTTCTTAACTAGGAGAAATGTCATTTCATGGTTAATGACAGAATTGTTCTTAGACATAAGATCTCTGAAAGAGGTATTGAAGTTGACAGAGCCAAAATTGAAGCAATTGAGAAGATGCCTTGTCCTAGGGATATCAAAGGTATTCGTAGTATCCTTGGTCATGTTGGTTTCTATAGGAGATTTATTAAAGATTTCTCCAAAATTTCAAAGCCCCTTACTAATCTTCTTCAAAAATATGTACCTTTTGTTTTTTATGATGATTGTAAGGAAGCTTTTGAAACCATGAAGAAAGCTTTAACAACTGCTCCTATAGTCCAACCACCTGATTGGAGTTTACCTTTTGAAATCATGTGTGATGCTAGTGACTTTGCTATGGGTTATGTCCTTGGACAACGTGTTGACAAGAAGCTGAATGTTATTCATTATGCTAGCAAGACTCTAGATGCTGCTCAAAAGAATTATGCTACTACTCAAAAAGAGTTCTTGGCTGTAATATTTTCTTGTGATAAGTTTAGACCTTATATTGTTGATTCTAAGGTTACTATTCATACTGACCATGCAGATATTAAGTACCTTATGACAAAAAAGGATGCTAAGCCTAGGTTTATAAGGTGGGTTTTGCTTTTGCAAGAGTTTGATCTGCATATTATGGATAGGAAAGGTGCTAATAATCTTGTTGCTGATAATTTATCTCGTTTGGAAAACATTTCTTTTGACCCTTTTCCTGTTAATGATAATTTTCCAAATGAGCAGTTAGCTGCAAGGGTAAGTTCACATGAGAATCCTTGGTATGTTGATTATGCTAACTTTATTGTTTCCAAGTATTTTCCTCCAACCTTTACAGCCCAACAAAGAAGGAAATTCTTCTATGATCTAAGGAATTACTTTTGGGATGACTCACACCTATAGAAGGAAGGAGTAGATGGCATTATGAGAAGATGTGTTCCAGAATTTGAACAACAAGAGATATTTAGAAAATGTCATGGCAGTTATTATGGAGGACTCATGCTGGAGATAGGACTGCACAGAAGGTTTTACAATCTGGATTTTATTGGCCTACTCTTTTTAAAGATGGAAGGAAGTTTATCTTATCCTATGACGAGTGCCAACGAGTAGGTAACATCTCTAGACGCAATGAAATGCATATGAATTATTCTCTTGTTATTGAACCTTTTGATTGTTGGGGATTCGACTTTATGGGGCCTTTTCCTCCTTCAAAAGGGTATACTCATATTCTTGTTACTGTTGATTATGTTACAAAGTGGGTAGAAGCCATACTTACGAGTAGTACTGATGGTAAGACCTCTTTGAAAATGCTCAAAGATGTCATTTTTCCTAGGTTCGGTGTACCTAGATATCTCATGACTGATGGAGGCTCCCATTTTATTCATGGGGGTTTTAGAAAACTCTCGCTAAGTATGATGTAAACCACAGAATAGCTTCATCTTATCACCCCCAAACTAGTGGGAAAGTAGAACTTTCCAATAGGGAAATAAAATCTATCTTGTAGAAGACTGTCAATAGATCTAGAAAAATTGGGCTAAAAGTTGAATGACGCTTTGTGGGCTTATAGAATTGCTTATAAAAATCCTATGGGGATGTCTCCTTACAAAATGGTCTATGGTAAAGCTTGTCACTTTCCTTTAGAATTAGAACACAGAGCTTATTGGGCAGTGAAAGATTTGAATAGAGATTTTAGACTTGCTGGTGAGAAAAGACTGCTCCATTTAAGTAATCTAGATGAGTGGAGAGGGGAAGCTTACGAAAATGCTATGCTCTTTAAGAAAAAAGTAAATAGATGGCATGATAGGAGAATCCTCAAAAGGGAGTTCCATGTTGGTGAGAAAGTTCTTTTGTATAGGTCTCGTCTCAGATTTTTTGCAGGGAAATTACTCTCCAAATGGGAAGGACCTTTTGTTATCAAGGAAGTGTACCGTTTAGGTGCCATCAAAATATCTTCTCTGAAGGATGACACAACACAGGTGGTTAATGGTCAAAGACTAAAACATTTTATTTATGTAGATTCTTACAATGAAGATGTGGATGTCATAGAAATGGTGACTCTAGAAGAATTTATCAAGAACCAAACACCAGAAACTGCAGAGTTCATCTTCAAATAGGTAAAGAGTGGTGAAAACAAAAGTTTTGTGAATCTACAATCTTTTTATATTTTTGATGTTTTTAATACATATTTGAAGTTACGATACGAAACTGAAGAGGAAACGGAGCCCGGGGTCGACAAACCCACCCCAGGATGAGCCCAGACTGGCCGCGCCCTGAGGGGGTGTTCCACCCCTAGACTCCATCTCTGCTTCGTTTCCGTGTCAAAACCTTCCTTATGTATTGATTCTTCGTAATATATAACCCCCTGGATCCCCCAAGGTTGGTGCATCGTGTTCTTGTCGTCTCTTCGTTTCAATCTGTTTCTGTCAGGAAATCTTCTCAAGTTTAGAGCACTATGGCCTCCGCCAATGACAAAGGCAAGAAGCCAATGGAGATAAGGTTTGAAGAACACTACCATAGAAGGAGTGAATCATCATCAGGTTTGGCATCCCCTTGGCTTGTTCCAAGCTTGGGGGAGTGCCGCGGTATCACCACCATTATCTTTCATATTTTACCTTTTTAGTGGATTCATATATGTGGTATAGAAGTTATATTATAGTTTGGTTTGCATGTGGAAGTATCTCTCCTTTAGTTGATTATCTATGTATCCCTTGGTGTGAGTTCCTTTATTGGAATATTAATGAGAAGTCCCATCTTTTACATTTTGTACTTCTTATTTTTAGTTTGCAATCTCTATTATATGATGGATCTTGTTGTTCAGTATTGACACGACTTTGGGATCATCAAGTGGATCTAAATTGGTTTTGTCAAACCGAGTTCTGGTCAGTAGCATTAGTTTGAAAGAAAAGAAAGAAGAAAAAAGGCTTACAGGTATTTGGTATCAATTGTTTTCTTTCTTGTTGGCTCATAAGCTTAGTATTCTTTATTTAAGATTCTTCTGTGTATTCAAGGAAATATTGCATGTTTGGCTTTATTACTTGTATGTTTGCTTGCTTCTTTCAACTTTCTTGCTTGCTACCCAGCCATGCTAGCCAAAAACCTGTTTTAGATGGAATACTTCTCATGTTTCTAAAACCCTTTGAACCAAAAACTTTTGCCACTTGTGTCCACCATATCTACCTAATAGCTATTTCTATTCCTAGTAAATTCTCAAGCTTCATCTACCTTTAAAATTAAAAAGTATTTTGTTATGTGAAAACTAGTTAGTAAAGCTCTCACGAACTTGATGGCACATGTTATTTACTTGCCCCTAATAAAATTGAACCATTGTGGACATCGAAGTTGTATATGCTTGCATCTATACATTGCGAGTAGCAGAACCGTGTTGTCACGGGGAACATTTTCAACATTGCACTTGTACTCTGTACACAGTTGATATCGTGCTCTTTTGTCTATGGATGTGAACGGTGTGAAATAAAGAGGGAACTTGTAAGTCCATGGAGTTTGTATTCTATGTTAGAGAAACGCCTGGGCCGCTAGTCTAAGACATGCTTAATCATGGTGGAAACTTGCAACATCACCATAGTGAGTCATCTATGAAGCATCCTCAATAAAAATCTATATGCATAGTAAATAAAAATATTGCTGAGATGCTCATTGTCTGCTTGCCTTGTCATTTTGGTTATGGGAAAGCTCCTGTACCATGTGCAAGGGGTACCCCGTTGGCGGTTCTCAATGATATGCAAATACTTACAATGACAAGAACTTACATGGATCCAAAGTTGAGTATGCATGAGGAGTGGCCCTCATATCCAAGGGACATGAGATTGCCAAATATTTCGTCAAGCATATACTCCATCTTTGTTCACTTTAACCTTAATCATCTCAAGATGCTTATGATAGGGGCAATGAGGGCTCAAAGCTAGTATCATAATATTTTGATAGCTCTTTATGACTCGTAATCCCTGGTACCCTCTATAAAGGGACCTTTCTCCAGTTACCAGTTGAGTCAGTAAACCCACTTCGTCTCTATCTCCGGCAAGCTTTTGAGTTGTTGTGTTTCAAGCATTCATATGGTGATTTATTAAATCATGTTCTTTATCTTCCTTGTTTGCAAAAAACTCTTATCTATTGAGTATTACTTTGAAAGCCTTCACTTGTGAAAAACCTTTTTGAGCAAAGAGTGTGTAGGATCCCTCCTTTGTAAAGGAAAAGGATCCCTGTGATTGCAATGCTAGTCCCTGGATCAATATCTAGCATCCACAGTATAGATGTAATATCAAGAAACAAAGGTCATAATATAACTTTATAACCAGGAATAAAATAATTTTATTACATCTTTTCATAGATCATTTGGCTATTACATTACATTGCAGCAGAAACCTATAAGCATGGGGTCCTTCATCTTCAAAGTGCCACAGGCAGAATGTTGGTTGTAGACTTTGTAATCCTAATCATTCAATCCTCACTAAAAACAATCAAACCTGCAACATAACAAGTTACAGCCACAAAGGGTCAATACATTTGAATTGTATTGGCAAGTGATACTATGATAATATAGCGGAGTCTATCATCTATATGCATTTGGCTAAGTGGAGTTTGAGGCTTGCATTGTTCAAAATAGATTTTCCTTATCATTTTGAAAACACTAAGTTTTAGCTTAACAAAAACATTTTTATCAATCAAAGTTTGAAGATCCTTTAACCCTTGTTCAAACCACAAGATTTTAACTTAGAAATTTGAATGATGAGATTCTTGATTGCTTCCATGTCTTGATGCTCAAATTGTCCTTTACCAGGGACATGGCTAAGTACTTAGATTTTTACACTCTGCAGAGGTGGTTCACTTTCCCCACAAGACTTGGTTTCCCAAGACAAGATATTTCAGAAGCCTTCCCTTAGACCAAAATGGACGCGCTCCAACCTATCAAACACTACCACCCACTGTCCATATGGCTAAGTTCTTGCAACCTATATGATCATGGTAGAGCCCATATTGCCAAGTGGTTGCACTTGAAGCTTCTCAACATTTGACATCTCAAATCTCTTTGTTCCTGGGTGACCATCCACAAGTGAGATACACAAGGTCAACCATACACATGGGCCTTGTGAACCACTCAACCAAAAACCACCAAGCAAGTCCCATTCCACCCAGGTGATTCATTGACTTAGTTGTTTTATTAAGAAAAACATAAGTCCTCAGACTTAGAAATTTTCCATAGTATGAATATATATTCCACCCTTGTTTTCTATTAGCTAGGCTAAGCTTGATAGTAATAGGAATCTTAACTTAGGAAGATTTCCACTAAGGTTTCATCTACTAGTTTTCCTATAGCAAGGTTTATACTTAGCAAAAACCATGCAAGTTTAGTTAGAGAAAATCACTAATGCATAGTGAAAGTAATGGGACAAAAATTATGAAGCATCACTTGCCTTTTTGGTAGAGGGTATAGGTTCACTCCTTGTCCTTGAAACAATCACACTCTTCAAGTCACTACAATTCAATCAAGCAAGGCACAAACTCAATCTACCAATCAAGCAAAAGAACACATAAAATGACAAAGTCAAAGTAATGCATGCAAGCATGCCAAGCTTTATTTCGTTTGAAAAAGTGGTTCCTAATGGGTCATAAACATTTGAAAACACCTATTGGTCATTTTGTAAAGTGGCAAAGTCATTTGCAAGAAGTCTCACTTCCTAAACCATTTTCAAAACAAAGTATCATTTTATGTGGTGTAGAAATATTTTTACCAAGGCATTAATCTACAAGGTTCACCAAATATGTTTTCACACCATAAAACTTGGTGTTTAGGGTCAGAGAGTTTAAAACAAAACATTTTCCAAAGGTTTTCTTCCAAAACCATTTTTAATAAATAATCCACATTTCTATTTGACTAGAAATGGTTTTAAATCAAAGAATCATTATTTTGTTTCACCAAATACATTTTTGAATCCACAAAGTGTTTCCTAATGTTAGTAGGTTCAAATCACACCATTTGCGAAAGATTTTATCCCCAAATTCATTTTTAAACAATTTTCACAACCTTAACAAGCAATCAAAAGTTTCTGCAAAAACCAACAAGCTAACAGATACTATTTACTAAACCAATGGCATGGTTGGCTAGGTCTTGTTCCACTGATTCCAATGATACCAAATTTTCAATTTTTGGACGTGTGGATCAAAAGTTACAATGGTTTGAAAATCACAATCTAATCTGATTTCAAAAATCAGTTCTAACCAAAGTCTGGCCACGCGTCGCGTCGTCATTCGCTGGTACCGGTTCGGCCGGATCGCGTAGTTGCAGCCATTGGATCTAATCAGATCTTGCGGCACAGGAAGCGTACCCCTTAGAGGTTAAATGATCTAATCTTGCTCGCCCGATCTAGATCCTACGGCGCTAGTCTGCTTGACCAAATGTGAGCGGCGCCGGCGGTGACTAGCGGTGGCGACGGTCAGACAGTGGCGGCGCTGGCGAAACAGGAAGCGAAGAGGGAGGGAGTAGGCTCACCGAGGTCGCGAGGACGAGGTGGTGCTCGACGTGTGGTCCACGGGGCAAGGGGCGCACGAGGGCAGGAGGAATTCCTCGCCGGAGTTCGGTCTGGCGACGGTTGGCTCTGGTCGAGGTCGAAGACGATGCTACGGGTCACAAGAAGGCAAACCAGAAGCATGGTTAGATGCAGGAGATCAAGGAGATGACGCGAGCGTGAAGGAGGAAGCTTGGGGCGGTCTGGACTTACCGGAGGAGCTCGACGGAGACGAGACAGACGGCGGCGACGCTCTATGTCATGCTTGTCGACGTTAGGGGACGCGCGCGGGCGAACTGAGGGCACAGGAAGATGCGCCAGGGAGTGGTGAGTATGTGTGCGTGGTTGGTGAGGCAGGAGGTGGCAAGTACTGGCCGGAATTGGAGGTGGAAGCTCGTCGGAGCAGCGGCGGTTTGGAGATGATTCCGAGCAGCCTGGTGGCGATGTGGAGTTGGGGTTTGCGGGGAATGACAGAGGGAGGAGAGGTCCTTAAGTACGCATGGTCAGGGGCGAGATTAACGCAGCCATTAAGAGGAATTAAGCGCGCTGTTATCTGACAGAAACGATGACGAGGTTTGGGGGAAGAAGAAGTCACGCGGGTGAGGAGGATGAACAGGGAGATGGGGTCCAGTCGTCAGTGAGGATGCGAGAAGGAAAGGAGGTCCACCAGTCAGTGCCTGTTCGGGTCAGTTGCCAGGTGTGAAACGTTTTCTTCCGGGAGAGGAAAACTGGGCTGGTTGCTGGGCTTATTGGGCTTTGTCGACTGGGCTGGTTCAGGTTCTATTTTTTTCCTTCCAAATTGTTTTTCCTTTTCTGTTCTCATTTTCTGTTTTGAAAACCAAACAACAAATCAAACAACAAAACAAATCAAACAATCATCAAACTTTTCATTTGAATTTGGTTCTGTTTAAAAACACAAAACCAAAGTCCAATAATAAAATATTATTTTTATTTTAGAGTCCATTTATAATTAAATAAAGTGGACACTAGTTAATAAAACAAATGGGTTTTAATTTATTTTTAAACTCCATTTGAAATCTAAATATTTTCAAAACCAAAATAGTAGGTTTTATTTGAAAATAGAGAATACTTGGAAACTTGTTTTAAAGTAAAATCACCTTTTATTTTAGGGTCCATTAATAATTAAATGAATAGACCTTATTCATTTAATTAAAATAGGATTTGTTTTATTCAAATCTTTATTTTGAAAATCTAAAATAAAACCAAAACACTTCAGTAGGTTTTATTTGAGAATATAAAATACTTGGAAAAATTATTTAAAATAATTTAATAAGTTTTGATGTTTTAATTAAAATGGTAAAACCTTTTATTTAAATAAAATTGGATATTAAATCCTTATTATTTTATTTAAATAAACCTTTACTATTTTTAATCAAAACAAAACATTTTATTTTAAATACTTGTCCAAAGTTTAATTTGGCTCTATAAAATAACCTTTATTTATAAATCTATCTTTTCTTTTGAAAACCAAATCTTTTTATTAAAAGATTCAAAATAGTAATTTCACTTATTCAAAATATTTTCTTTATTAATTGTTTAACTTTTAAAATCCCTTTAGGATTTGTTTGATCAAAAGGGTTTGAAAGTTTCCAATTGGAATTAAAAAGTTTCTTCTCACCCTGAAAATCAACAAAGTTTTATTTTATTCAATTATTTTTTCACATTACAAGATTTGGAAAATGTTGGGATGTGACAGAGTGCTCCTGTTTTGAAACTTCTATAAAAAGCTTTTGTGAAATTGTTTATGAGGTGTTCTCTGGCCAAGAACAAGTTTGCCAATTCCAATTATGATTTATCTTTATGTATCTCTATTGTGACTGCTGTACTTGGTTGCAAGCTAAGTTATATAATGGTGAGTTGCTTTCTTCTATTAGTTGTGCAAAGGTAAGTGTGATGCTTCTTATTCGTATTCTTTTTATCGACACTTTGCTCCATAAACCTGTCGACATGTTTACTGAGCTCAGTATTCGCTTGGGGACAAGCAAAGTCTAAGCTTGGGGGAGTTGATACTCCCAATTTGCATCACCATTCTATATCATAATTTACCCCTATTCATTGATATTTGTCTTATTATGAGGTATTACTTATGTCTTTTCATCTGTTTATGCATGTTGGATGATTCCTGGAGGATGGACTGCTGGAGTCTGGATTCTGATGGAAAAGACGGCGTTTCGATGCAATTTCGCGAAGATCAGAAAAATGCCAGAAAAATATGGAATCATATTATTTTACCGAAATACGAAGGAAGCCAGAAGGAGGAGCGAAGGGGGGCCTCAGGGGGCCCATCCCCCTAGGCACGGGCCCACCTGACCCCGTGACTAGGGTGGGTTTGGCCCACCTGTTCGGCCTCCAACTCCGCCCCTTCGCCTATATCTTCCATATGGAACCCTAACATAGGGGGGCGACCACAGATAGACTTCCGCCGCCTCTGGGAGGTGGAAAACACCAAGAGAGAAAGATCTCTCCGGCAGTCAGATTTCTGCCGGGGGAATTCCTTCCGAAGAGGGGAGACCGTCGCCATCAACACCATCATCAAGCTAGGCTTCATCGGGATCATCATCATCATCATCCACACCATCATCTCCACCAGCACATCATCACCACTACGTCTCGCTGTAACAATTGTGTTGGATATTGCTTTAGTTTGTTAGGGAAACTTTCCCGGTGTTAATTACTATTGTAGTTGATGCTTGTGAGTGGAACCATTGGATTATTGTTTATGTTCAGATTGTTATCCATTATCTTATCATATTTTATCTTGATCCATATGATGTCTTGTGAGTAGTTCATTTAGTTCTTGAGGACATGGGAGAAGTCATGTTGTTAGTACTGAATCCGTGATGAGTTATTATGCAATGGTTTAGTATTTAAGTTGTGGTGCTATTCTTCTAGTGGTGTCATGTGAACTTCGACTACATGACACTTCACCATTTATGGGCCTAGGGGAATGCATTGTGTATTTGGCTACTAATTGTGGGGTTGCCGGAGTGACAAAAACCTGAACCCCCGTTAGGACACCTTTGCACAAGGGAGTGTAGGATCTCAGAGTTTAAGGCTGTGGTTAGATTTATATCTTAATTACTTTCCTGTAGTTACGGATGTTTGTAGGGGGATTTAATCACAAGTATGTATTAGTCCTAGGAAGGGCAGTATGTTAGCACAGGTTCACCCACACAACACTTACAAACACCAAAGAAGAGTACTCAGCTATTTGCAGCGAAAGCACATGACAGAATTCCCATGTGTCCTCGAGAACGTTTGGTACTTATAAGTATTTCCACCGGCTTGTCCTTTTCTAAGAAAGGATTGGGCCACTTGCTCCGTTTGTTCGTTACTTCTGTTACTTGATCTTTGTTTTGTTGCTTTGTCAGAAAACCACTAAAAATCTGTTTGCTAAGTATTCGCAGGGATTTTCTGCTCCATACCACTGTTCAGCACCTTATGCTCCTCGTTGGGATCGACACTCCTATTTATCGAAAGTACTACGATACACCCCCTATACTTGTGGGTCATCAGAATCCCTACGGGATTTCTCCTCTACTTCCACCACCACACCGTCGTGCTGTTGGAATTGCGAGGAGAGATCTACAACCTCTACTGCCTGCTGGAACAAGGGAGATGAAGGTGTTCATCGAGAACCGAACGTGTGACCGATTGCGGAAGCGCTGACGGAACGTGGAGCCAGAAGGATCGTCTTCGCGATCTTGAGATCGGCAAGTGAACGACTACATCAAACACGAGAATCCGATCTTCTTAACCGCATTGGATCTTCAAGGGTTAGTACTCTATCAACGTGTTGCTTTGATCTAGTAGATTAGATCTTGGCTTGTCTGTTCATGCGATAGAATTTTTTTCCATGCTACGAACCCCTATAGTGGTATCACAGCCGTGTCTATGCGTAGATCTGTTGCACAAGTAGAACACAATGGTTATTATGGGCGTTTATGCTTTTGTTGTCGATTGCTTTTTGTGTACTTTGCATCTTGCAGGATGGTGGGATGAAGTGGCCCGGGATAACCTTACATGGCATCGTTCATGAGACTTCCTCCATGCTCGACATGCAAATTGTGTTGCATAACTGGCTTTGTGGGTGTCTGTTTATCCCACCATAGTGAAGATTCAATTTACAACGGGAACTTGACAATACTTGTATCAATGTTGTGGTTCTTGTTCGCAAGTTAGAATGGTTCTTATTCGAAAGCCCCAAACCACGTAAAACATGGAAAGAGAATTAGAGGCGTCTAACTTTGTTTTGCAGGGGTGTGTTGTGATGTGATATGGACATGATTGTGATTATATATGATGCATGCAATGATCCTTATTGTAAGTTGGAAACTGGCAGGACCCTTATGGTAGTCTTTAAATTTCATTTAGACATGCGTGTCTATTATTCAAAGTAGTTGTAATAGTTGATGATGGTGGACGACAACCATGGAGCAGCGTCATTGACCTTGACGCCATGCCGGTGATGATGGTGATCATGTTCGTGGTTGGAGATGGAGATCAAAGGCACAAGAATAAAGGCCATAACATATCACATATTATCAATTGCATGTAATGTTAATCCTTTTTATGCATCTTGTATTGATTAGATCACGACGGTAGCATTATAAGATGATCCCTCTCGCTAAATATCAAGTAATAAAGTGTTTGTCCTCAGTAGGCACCGTTGCTAAGACGTGTCATCTCGAAGAACAACATGATGATCGGGTGTGATAGATTCTACATGTGCATACAACGGGAGCAAGCCAGATTTTCTCATGCGTATACTAAGGTTAACCTTGACGAGCCTAGCATGTACATACATGGTCTCGAAACACGTAATACCGAAAGGTAAAGCATGAGTCATATAGTAGATATGATGAACATGTTGATTGTTCTCCTTTGAAACTACATCATCTCTCGTGATGATCGGACTTGATGTAGTGGATTTGGTTCGTATGATCACTAAAAAAATGTGAGGGATATTGTTTTGAGTGGGAGTTCACCTAGTTAATTTAAATATTAATTGCTCAATTTTTCATAAACTTAGTCTAAACTTTTGTAAATATGTTGTAGATCATGGCGGCCCCTACCATCAATTTTAATGCGTTTCTAGAGAAAGAAAAGTTGAAAAACAATGGAAGCAACTTCGCGGACTGGTTCCGCAATTTGAGGATCATCCTCAATGCTGGTCAGTTGACCTATGTGCTGGATGCATCGCTGGGTGACCCACCTGCAGATGATGCTACCGATGAGGTGAAGAATGTTTTCCTCACTCGGAAGAATCAGTACTCCATGGATCAGTGTGCTATCTTGTATGGTTTGGAATCGAAGCTTCATAAAAGGTTTGAAAACTTTGACTCACATGATATTGTCCGTGAACTCAAAATGATATTTGAGGCTCACGCGCCAGTTGAGAGTTATGAAGCTTCTAAAAATTTCTTTATCTGCAAGATGGAAGAGGGCAGCTCCATTAGTGAGCATGTGCTTAAGATGTCTGGGCACGCCAATACGCTCCAATTCTTAGGTATATTGATTCCTAATGCATTGGGGATTCAACGTGTCCTCCAATCACTACCACCTAACTACAAGAACTTTGTGATAAACTACAACATGCAGCGCATGGATAAGTCGTTACCAGAACTCTTATGTATGTTAAATTATGCAGAAGTGGAGATCAAGAAAGAGCACCAAATGTTGATGGTCAATAAGACCACCAATTTCTAGAAAAGGCAAGCCTAATAAAAATATAACTTCAAGAAGGGCGGCAAGAAAGCTATCGCGCCTGCAAAGAAGACCAAGGCTGGTCCTAAGCCTGATACTGAGTGCTTTTACTACAAGGGAGAAGGTCATTGGAAGCGGAATTGCCCCAAGTACCTGACAGATCTGAAGAATGGAAACATCAAGAAGAAAGGTATATCCGATATACATGTTATTGATGTGTATCTTACTAGTAATCGTAGTAGTGCCTGGGTATTTGAAACTGGTTCGGTTGCTCATATTTGTAACTTAAAACATTTGCTGCAGAATAAACAGAGACTAGCGAGAGACGAGGTGACGATGCGCATTGGAAATGGCTCCAAGGTTGATGTGATTGCGGTTGGCATGCTCCCTCTTCATATACCATCGGGATTAGTTTTATAATTAAATAATTTTTATTTTTCCATGCGTTAAGCATGAACATTATATCTAGATCTTGTTTATTCCGTGACGGTTACTTGTTTAAGTTCGAGAATAATGGTTTGATCGATTTATATGAGTAATATCTTTTCTGGTCATGCACCTACGATAGCTGCTCTATTCTTATTGCATCTCGATAGTAGTGATACACATGTTCATAATATAGATGCTAAACGTTTGAAATTGAATGATAATTCTACATACATGTGGCACTGTCGTCTTGGTCACATTGGAGTGAAGCGTATGAAGAAACTCCATTCTGATGGACTTCTTGAATCACTTGAAAGATGCGAAGCATGTCTGATGGGAAAATTGACTAAGACTCCAGTCTCTGGCATAATGGAGCGAGCTATAGACTTATTGGAAATCATACATACCGATGTGTGTGGCCCGATGAGTGTGGCATCGCGCGGTGGTTATCGTTATGTTCTTACTTTCATGGATGACTTGAGTAGATATGGGTATATCTATTTCATGAAACATAAGTCCAAAACTTTCGAGAAGTTTAAGGAATTTCAAAGTGAAGTAGAGAATCAACATAACAAGAAGATTAAATTTCTATGGTCTGATCATGGAGGTGAATATCTAAGTTACGAGTTTGGCGAGCATTTGAAGAAATGCAGAATACTTCCACAATTGACATCGCCGGGAACCACAACGTAATGGTGTGCCCGAACGTCATCATCGAACTTTTTTAGATATGGTTCGGTTTATGATGTCACTTACAGATTTACCATTATCGTTTTTGGGTTATGAATTAGAAATAGCCGCATTCACTTTAAATAGGGCACCATATAAATACGGTAAAACGACATTGTATGAGTTGTGGTTTGGGAAGAAACCTAAATTGTCGTTTCCTAAAGTTTGGAGTTGCGAAGCTTATGTAAAGAAGTCACAACTCGAAAAGCTTGAACCCAAAGAGGAAAAATGCGTCTTCATAGGATATCCGACGTAAACTATTGGGTATACCTTCTATCATAGATCCGAAGGCAAAATATTCGTTGCCAAGAATGGATCCTTTCTCGGGAAGGAGTTTCTCTCGAAAGAAGTGACTAGAAGGAAAGTAGAACTCGATGAGGTTGTTGAACCTTCTCTCGGATTGAGAGTAGTGCAGCACCGGAAGAAGTTTCTCTGCGCCTACACCAAAAATATAGGAAACTAATGATAATGATCATGAAAATTCAAACATAGTTACTGCTAAACCTCGTAGGTCAATGAGGATTTGTACCACTCCTGATTGGTATGATACTGTTATGAGTGTCATGTTGGTGGATAACACCGATGAACCTGCGACGTATGAGGAAGCGATGATGAGACCAAATTCCAATAAATGGCAAGAAGCCATGAAATCCGAGATTGGATCCATGTACGAAAACCAAGTGTGGAATTTGTTGGACTTACCGGATGGCCCCAAGGCTGTCGAGAACAAATGGATTTTCAAGAAGAAAATAGATGATAATGGCAATATAACCGTCTATAAAGCTCAACTTGTCACGAAAGGGTTCCGAAAAATTTAAGGAGTTGACTACGATGAGACATTCTCACCGGTAGCGAAGCTAAAGACTGTGAGGAATTTGTTAGCAATCGCTGCATATTACGATTATGAGATATGGCAGATGGATGTGAACACGACGTTCCTCAATGGTGACTGTAACATCCCTAAAATCATGTTTTCAAAGATTGCATATCATCCATGCATGCATATCATTTAGGGATCAAATATCAAGAAAACAGAAGCACTAAGTGCTATTATTTTATGTGAGCATGCATTGATCTAAATGCCACTCTCAAGTAAGGGAATATTTGTTTTAAACCAAGATTAGATTGCTCTTAAGTTGGTTTGGTTGTGTGTCAAGGCTTGGACAAAAATTTACCGAAACAAATATGGTTTTAAACCATTTGCAAAACCTATTCAAATCTTGAACTATGGCACTGTTTATTTGTTTACTCAAAGAGACCAAGAAAGTACAGAGAGACAACATGATTTTATGCACAAAAGTATGAAGGTTACACTTTACAAAAATCCAGAAAAGATTTGAATTCAATTGCTTTTGAATTTATTTGAAAATGATTCCTGAAAATCAACTCAGAAAAAGAAAAAGAAATAGAAAACCCACCTGGGCCTGGCGCCAGCATTCCAGCCCAGCAAGCAAAACATCCCACCCGGGTTCCCCCTTTCTCCTCTGTTTCTCACTGCACCCGCACACACCCGCTCACGCTGACCACTGGGCCCGTCCATGTTACCATCGTCTTCCCCAAATCTCGCGAAGAACACGTCGCCGCTGGCCGTTGCTGGCGTTGATCGCGTGGCGTAATTGCCCTTGATTCCATAGGCATTTCCTGTCGAGCCCCTTCCTACTTAAACCCCTCTACACCGCGAGTCTTTCCCCTCACTCGGCACCCCCACTCCGCCACCAGGCTGCCGGCAATTCGAGCTGCAACTCCGGCGACCTATTCCGATGAACCCCGTGCTCCCCTTCACCTCTCGTTCATACGAGCTTGTCTGTCTTGCCCGTGCGCATCTTCTCACACTTTCTGTTTGCTCTATATCGCTCCAGGTCGTCGTCTTCGTTCACGGCCGCAACCACCAGAGCCGCCGCTCAACTCCGACGAGCAATAGCGGTAAGAATCGAGCGCCCCTTGTCTTCTCCTTGAAACCATCTTGCTCACCGTGACCTTACACACCCCCTAATGCCACTGACTCGTGCTAGGGCGACGCAGAACCTCGGCAACATCGTTGTCTGCAAGCACCCGACGCCGCGCACGACTCCGACGAGCTCCAGCGACATCCACGGTGCGCCCTTTCGCCAACGAAGCCTACCTTGAGCATCAGCAGCACACGGCGAACTCGGTAAGCCACTTCACCCTCTCCCACGTGACCTAAATAATCGGCAACATCTCTGACAGAGTCGCCGCCGCCACTCGCCGCCTCTAGCGCCGCCAGTCTTTGGTCACAAACTTCGTAGCCGTTAGATCTGGAACTGAGGCTTAGGATTAGATCACTTAATCGAACCGTTACGCGCAGATCTGACTGTGCGCTGCCAATTAAATCTAACGGCCCTCGTTGATCGATCCGCATGAAGCGGTATTGATGAATCAGAACACGCCGCGTGTTTGTAGGTTTGATTTAAAATCATAATTTAGATCTATTAGATGTTTAAACTTGAAAAATTCATAACTTTTGATTCCCACGTCCAAATTTGACAAATTTTATATCATTGGAATCGGGAGAGAAAATCCTTTCCATTTATGCAATGTGTTTAATGTTTTGCGTCTGTAAAAATTGTTGTTTTTGCAGAAACAAATGTAGGCATAAATTGTGTATAGTAATTATTTGAAAATTGTTACGTTGTTCAAGTAAGATTTATTTGGCAAGTTTTGAACTTGTTTAAGATTCAGTACTGTGCACTTGTCTTGTTTGGTGTAGAAAATCATCACATGGAATTTTGCATGCATTCATATATTTTTCTTTGTATATATTTTGTATGTGATTTGGTGCCATTATTTTATGTGTAGATTTTGGTGCAAATAGTGATTGTAATTTTGAATATTGTTGCTACTCCCCAAACTACCAAGGAAAGTGGTGCTTCATGATTTTATTCCTATGTTTTTCAACTATGCACTAGAAATATTTTGTATAGGACTTGCATGAATATTTTGATCTATATGCTATGCTTGGGAAATCCTAGTAGTTGTAGAATTGCTAGAAATTTCTAAGTTAAGATACTTATCAATGCTATGCTTAGCCTAGATAGTAGCAACCAAGGGTGGTTATATACATATTCATGCTATGAAAAATATTTCTAAGTCTTTGGACTTGTGTTTTTGCTTAATAAAACAACTAAGTGAATGAAACACCTGGGTGGAATGGAAAGAATGGTTTGTGTTGAGTGGTTACACAAGGCCCATGTCTATGGTTTACCTTGTGTATCTCACTTGTGGAAAGCCACCCAGGAACAAAGGGATTTGAGATGCCAAATGTGAAGAAGCTTCTAGTGCAGCCACATGGCATTATGGGCTCTGCCTGGATCATATAGGTTGCAATAACTTAGCCATTTGGACAGTTGGTGGTAGTGGGATGATAGGTTGGAGCGCGTCCATTTGGTCTAAGGGAAGGCTTCTGAAAGGTACTGTCTTGGTGAAAATCAAGTCTTGTGGGGAAAGTGCACAACCTCTGCAGATGGAAGAATCTAAGTACTTAGCCATGTCCCTGGTATTGGACAACGTGAGCATCAAGACATGGAAGCTATCAAGAATCTCCTCATCCAAATTTCTAAGTTAAAACTTGTGGTTGAACAAGGGTAAAGGTTCACCAATTTCTATTGGTAGTTCCTTGGGAAGGTTTTGTCAAAGAAAAACTTAGTGTTTTCAACTAATAGGCAAAAACCTATTTTGAGCAAAGCAAGCCTAAAATACACTTAGCCAAATGCATATAGTATCTAGATGCTAATATTATACTAAGGTATCACTTGCCAATACTATTCCAATGTATTGACCCACTGTGGCTGTAACTTGTGATGTTGCAGGTTATTCTGATGATGAATAGGGGTTATGAGTCTACACTCAACATGCTTGCATGTGGCACATGAAGATGAAGACTTATTTATCTTATTATATATTTGAACTCTTGTATTAGGCCTGTGTCCATGGAGTTCGTAAAAGACTGTGTTTGTCTCTGGAATGATATGTAATAATGACCTTTGTTTCTGTGTACTTCATCTTAAACTGTTGATGTTAGCAATGATCCCGGGACTAGCATTACAATCACAGGGATCCTTACCTTTATAAAGGGAGGGATCTTACAGTGACATTGATGAAGAGTTGTACATGGTACAACACAAAGGTTTTGAAGATCCTAAAGATGCTAACAAGGTATGCAAACTTCAACGGTCCATTTATGGATTGAAGCAAGCATCCAGAAGTTGGAATCAATGTTTTGATAAGGTGATCAAAAGTTTTGGATTTATACATACTTATGGAGAAACTTGTATTTACAATAAAGTGAGTGGGAGCTCTGTACCATTCCTAGTACTATATGTGGATGACATATTGTTGATTGGGAATGATATAGAACTTCTTAAAAGTGTCAAAGATTATTTGAATAATTATTTGAATAATAGATGGTATCAGAGCACTGTGTTGCCTGTAGTATTATGACCCTAGTATTGGAAACCACTAAGGAAAAAAATTCAACAACTTCCACACTTTTCTTTTCTTCTCGTAAACTTTTCTAATCTTCTTTCTCATCTCTATTTGTAGATGAACTCCATCAACGAAGCCATGAGGAAGGGACCACTCATGAATATGAATTTGGAATGTGAGACAGAATTCCCCAAGGCTCTCAAGGACCTCATGGTTTCCATGGGAATACATGGTTTAGCTGTGTACAAAGGTTTTCCTGTGATGGATGAAGGAGTTGAATACTAGTGGGTGCAACTTCACTTGTATAAAAACAAGGAAGACAACCACAAGGAATCAGGATTCTGCATGGTCACCAAATCAGTGATGCACACCACATTCTTTGATTCAGCAAGGGATGCAGCTTGGAAGGCCATCAAAGAGCTTGGTGATAGAATCAAGTGCAGAATGCTCAACACTCAGAATGACCTTAGGGAAGAAAAGAAGCATACCCAAGAGTTAGAGGCTACCAACCAACGTTTAAGAGAGGACATCATAGACTTAGCAATGGAGTCATGTGATCAGGATCGACAGATTGCCTCTAGGGATGCCCTATTAGCCAACTTGGAAATTGAGATGGGATTGTAACGTACTTTGTTAGTTGGACCACCACACCTTCATTTTATTTTCCCAAATGTTGTTTAAAATAATTTGAACCTTGGATGTTTGTAATGGATTCATGTATTCCATGACTTGTGTGTTTTGATTTCCAAAGATATGCATGTGGTGCCGTGTCTTGTGATTTATCTTTAATTGTGTTGATTCTAACTTTTTCTATCTTATAAAATAGATGCCTAATGTTACTATCAGCACGGATGAAGAGTTCAAGGGAACTCGTTTTGGCACTCGTCTTATTGAGCTCACTAGTTTGCTCAATCTCCCACTTCCTACCATCACGATGCTTCCCCTCACCAAGTTCGAGAGGAAGGACCTTTGGGGCTTCAAGGTTACTCAGCCAGGATGCCAGACTGAGCCAGCCACGGAGGCCATCACCTTCAAGCTCATGCATGATGACAAGGAGAGAGGCCTAGAGGTAGTCATGCAGGATTTGCTTGGAAGTTTGCTCGGGAGACACTCTCGGGAGATTAGAGGTACTCATTTCCACGCCTTCGGTAGACGTGATGAGGATGGTGAGGCCATTGACTTCGAGGATACTGCTAGAGAGACAGCAGAGCCGATTCGTCTATACCTCCAGGACTTAGAGGTTCTTCTTAGGCACCTAAATACTGATAGGACCAACGTCATGCTCAGCAATGACGAACTCCAGGTGCATCTTCGTGAGAAGGACAAGCTCTTTGCGGGGCAAGATGAGATAGTCAAGGAAATGGAGTCCAAGTTTGAGAGTCAGGTTAGAAAGTTCAAGAGTCGAGAGAAGAGAGTCCAAGATAGGAACAAGAGGATTCGAGACATGACTGCAGAACTAGAGGCCAAGGACTTCGAGCTCAAGCATCAGCAGGTGGTGATTGAGAGACTTCGTTCACAGAAGAGGGATCTCAAAGCCAAAGTAGAGGCCTTGACCACCAATGTCGAGGAGTACAAGACCTCTATGGAGAATGCAGGTCTTACACTTGTTGATGAGGAGGTTGATGCGGAGGAGTAGTGATGACTACTCATTTACCTTTATTTACCATGCCTTTGATTATTGAGTCGCAATGTCCATCCAACATGTGGATCGCTTGCTATTGGTGTGTTTACTTTTCAAAACTTGTTGTCTTTGTTGTTGAACTTTTACTACTATGATGCATGTTTGGTGATTGTTTATGTGATGTATTGTGCATGATAGCATCTATGGGTATCTCATTCTTATCTCTATTGAAAACCACAGATGCCTCCTCGACGTGCCAATCCCATCCCTAACAACAACAATATCACCCCTGAGATGCAGCAGATGATGACAGCTCAGACGCAGCTGATGCAGATGATGACCACGTTCATACAGAATCAGAACAACAACAGCAGCAGCACCACCACCACCACCAACAACAACAACAACAATAACAACAACAACTACTACTACTACTACAACAACAACTACAACAACAACAGCAACAACAGCAACAACAGCAACAACAGCAACAACAGCAACAACAACAGCAACAACAACAACAACAACAACAACAACAAGCTTGGACGAAAAACCATTGATTGTGTATTTCTGGGCTATGCTTTTTATAGCATTGGTTATAGATTCTTGATAGTAAATTCTAAAGTGCCTGACATTCATGTCGGTACAATCATGGAGTCGACCGATGCGACTTTCTTTGAGGATATCTTTCCAATGAAGGATATACCTAACTCATCAAATCCGGAGATACCTAGTTCATCTAATCAGGAATTTGCTACATTCTCTGAACCTACCATTCCAATTGAACACTCTGAAAGTCCTAAGGAGGAGGATAATGAAATTCCTAAAAGGATCAAGAGACAGAGGACTGCAAAGTCCTTTGGTGATGATTTCATTGTGTACCTTGTGGATGACACTCCCATTTCCATTTCAGAAGCATATGCACCTCCTGATGCTGACTACTGAAATAAGCCGTCCATAGTGAGATGAATTCCATGTTAGCTAATGGAATATGGGAGATCACTGATCTCCCTGATGGGTGCAAACCTGTAGGGTGCAAGTGGGTGTTTAAGAAAAAGCTTAGACCTGATGGTACTATTGAGAAGTACAAGGCACGGCTTGTGGCCAAGGGATATACTCAAAAGGAAGGTGAAGACTTCTTTGACACTTACTCACATGTTTCCAGATTGACGACCATTCGAGTATTACTCTCATTGGCTGCCTCTCATGGTCTTCTCGTTCATCAAATGGACGTTAAGACAGCTTTCCTTAATCGAGAGTTGGATGAGGAAATTTACATGGATCAGCCAGATGGCTTTGTGGTAAATGGTCAAGAAGGAAAGGTGTGCAAGTTGTTGAAGTCTTTATATGGTCTAAAACAAGCCCCTAAGTAGTGGCATGAGAAGTTCGAAAGAACTTTAACTGCTGCAGGCTTTGTTGTAAATGAAGATGATAAATGTGTGTACCATCGCCATGGTGGGGGTGAGGGAGTCATCCTTTGTTTGTATGTTGATGACATACTGATTTTCGGAACCAACCTTAATGCAATTAAGGAGGTCAAAGATTTCTTATCTTGTTCCTTTGAGATGAAGGATCTGGGAGTAGCTGATGTCATCCTGAACATCAAGCTATTGAGAGATGATGATGGTGGGATTACATTGCTTCAGTCCCACTATGTGGAAAAGATCTTGAGTCGTTTCGGGTATAGAGACTTCAAGTTTTCTCCTACACTGTATGATCCTAGTGTGTTGCTTCAAAAGAATCGAGGAAATGCTAGAGACCAACTGAGATACTCTCAAATTATTGGCTCGCTTATGTATTTAGCTAGTGCCATGAGGCCTGACATCGCCTTTGTTATAAGCAAACTCAGTCGATTTGTTTCAAATCCAGGAGATGATCACTGGCATGCTCTTGAGGGAGTTATGCGCTATCTAAAAGGCATTGCAAGCTATGGCATACACTATACCGGGTATCCGAGGGTACTAGAGGGTTATAGTGATTCAAATTGGATATCTGATGCTGACGAGATAAAGGCCACGAGTGGATATGTATTCACACTTGCTGGTGGCGCTGTTTCTTGGAAGTCTTGCAAGCAGACCATCTTAACGAGGTCAACTATGGAAGCAGAACTCACAGCATTAGACATAGCCACTATTGAAGCAGAGTGGCTTCGTGAACTCTTTATGAACTTACCTGTGATTGAAAAACCAATACCCGCAATCCTTATGAACTGCGATAATCAAACTGTGATTTTCAAGGTAAATAGTTCTAAGGATAATATGAGGTCATCAAGACATGTGAAGAGGAGACTGAAATCTGTCAGGAAAATGAGAAACTCCGGAGTTATTGCATTGGATTATATCCAAACATCTAAAAACTTGGCAGATCCCTTCACAAAGGGTCTATCACGCAATGTGATAGAAAATGCATCGAAGGAGATGGGTATGAGACCCAAAAATTGAGCTTTCCATAGTGGTAAACCACTCTATGTGATCAGAGATCCCGTGAATTAGAATTGGGAGACAAGCTGTTGGTTAGCTGAGAGGAAAGTATCCCTACTTTAATAAAGACCACTCCATAAGATGCAATACTTTCCTATTCTGCACGTCAGGTTGATTTATTATCTTAATGTGTTCTAAGTGGCTTATCCTAAGCAAAGATGTTGTCCTGCAAAACATCTTTTGAAGAACACACCTATATGAGTCTGATTGTTAAAACATCATAGTGTATGAGAGTAGGGTGATCTCTAATAAACTCATGAAAGGTCATGGAGTATGACGTATAAGCACCACCTGCGGGGAAGTCCCACGGTAGCCTAGTATCGGTCAAGACCTTTTGTGAAGCTAGGTTCGCAGCAAACTTGCTGTTCAAGGCATAGGCTATTGTACAAGTTGCAGCCTAGTATAACATAAAGCTCTAGGTGGAGTTCAACTTAACTGTCTCCACTACCGTATCGGCATATAAAAATGTTTTAGAACCAAAGCAAAAATTCATGTGCCTCTAGGATCTGGTGGGGGATTGTTGGAATTTTTGCCTAAATAGGCCCAGCCCATTTATTATATGCCAATAAATTCCTGAAATCCTAGAGGCCCATTTGTCCTATTCATGCAAGGCAAGAGCTGGGACAAATGTTTAGTCCCATATTGCTAGTTGAGTGGAAGTTGGACCAGCTTATAAGGTGATCTCTTCCACCACTTGTACAAGCTTGAGAAGAGAAGACATATACACGCGCGCTCCTCCTCCTTCTCCTCGCTCGCCTCGCCTCGCCTCGTCACGTCACGTCACGTCATGACAAGCGCGTGCAGCGGGTTGCGAGAATCTTGCCGAGCCGAGCTTTATTTTGCCACGCATGAATGGTATATGAACAGTTGTACAGAAGCTGAAACGTTTTGCTCGAGTGGAGTTTTAATACGAGCTAAATAAATACAAACTGAGTGGAGGCCGTTCGGTGGGCTGCCGCCTGTTCGCTTCAACTTCTGTCCGTTCATTTCATCTCCCGCAGCCTATCTGCCTTCCCTATTGTGTGCCTATATAAGAGAGAGGTCGCGCCTCCTCTCAGACACACTGCCACACATCCTTTGCGCCTCCAATTCCATAGCACTGCGCTACTTAGATCTTTTTCCATCCCGTCTTGTGGCGTGCACAGCGAGCCGGGACAGTAGGCCTTCGAGACCCTACTTCTTCGAGTCATGTACGGGAGAAGGGCGATAAGGTTTTTGGGGAGCGCTATCGGTGCGACTAATGGCTTCGTCACGGACTCCCTCACGGATAGCGACTGCGGCAACGTCTTCCCCGACATCTGCACCCTCTTCCTCGACGACATGGCTAACGACGGTTCGAACGCCGGCGGTTCCTCTGCTGCTACTATCGTGTATATTTTGTTTCCCAACCTTGTTCTGATCGCATCTAAAGTTTTACGCCTTCCAGTCTGTTTGATTATATGTATTTGCTATTTCACATGATCAGTATATTGCCTATTATTCTAATCATGTTTTATCTAGCGTTTATTATGGATAATTCGCTTGGTAAATTGCTCTTTTATTCAACAGACGAGTACATGAAAGTATTAAATTAAAGTTTAGAAGTCACAATCTCATACTCGTCCCTAGGCTTCTCGTCCGCATATGTTGAAACTCTATAGGTAAGTTTGACATGTCAGTTTAAATAGGCAGGGTATGGATATATTCATTGGTACTAGTATATACTCATACCCGTACCCATGACTTAACAGGTAGAGTATGGGTATTAACCATGGTATAAAAGTGTGCTCGTACCTTACCCATACAGGTAAGGTACCCACGAATTCCCATATCCATGTGTAAAAATTAAGGTTAGCTCAAGAATTTAAAGTCAAGGACACGATGAGATCTGCGTGCTCATTTACAAATGGATGAAATATGCTGGCTAGTGTCTCACACGGATGAAGAGGAAAACGACGACGAAGAGGATTTCGGATCTAGATCTAGAAGAAGGAGGATATTTTTGAGAAAGTAGGTGGGGAAATTTAGCTCAGATTTGGAGGGTAGGGTTTAGAGGAAAAAGAATGAATTATTTATCTAGTCCAAAGTAGATTGATGGGGCTAGTTTTAGTCCAAAACTTTAGTCGGGCATTTTATCACTTTATTATTTTAATAAAGTAAGAAAACCTTTATGATCACGTAACGCATCGAGAATACTATTTTGTTTTATTTTGAAAATAATAAAAGGGAAAACGGGTTTAATAAAACCATACATATATTTTAGTAAAACAAAATAGATTTTTAGCAAAATAGTTTGGGATAAAAATACGAACAAAATATGCACGATAATGCCATGAGAATGCACATAATAAAATAACAATTAAGTTTTAATTTTTAATATTTTTCGAGCGTTACAGGTATCAGGTAGGTGTCAACCATAGGGGCTTGATGATCTTGGTTCGATGTGGTTCAGATTCGGCCTCGCCGAGATCAGGCTTTGGATTCCGTGACGGCTCACCTAGGGTCTCAGCGAACTTGGCGTCCACGAAAGTCTCCGGGTTTGGGGCCTCGGATCTGTAGGAGAGCTTCGCGTCATCAAAACAATAATGTTAGACCTCGGCGTCCCGTGATGGTGCTCTACGCTCTTCGATCATCGGTTCTACTCCCTCCGTTTCAAAATATAAGATGTTTTAGGTTTGTGAAGAAAATGAATCTAGACTTCTTTTAGTATGTAGATTCATCCCAAACTTGAATGAACCTACATACTAAAACAAATCTAAATTCATTTTCTTCATAAATCTAAAACATCTTATATTTTGAAGCGGAGGGAGTATGTCAGAGTGTGTGGGTGACTTCTCGGTACATCTTCACCTGACCTTGGTGATTCGATATCCTCTCGTGATCGAAAGCGGAGAAGACCTTGTCGAGGCCCTCGGGTTCTCTTTGCCTTGGACACAGGTAAGGCAACGAGTACTCCACATGACATCAACAAACAAAAGGCACTTGGTCAAAATCTTGCCTAAAAGACGGTTGAGAAACAAAGATGAGGTGGGCGCCTAGGGAGAGCTCGGGGACGTGGGCGGTGCAGGCCGGCACGAAGGGCGGCGCTGGGCGAGGAGGAGGCGGCCAGAGGCAATTTCCAGCAAGGCCGGGCTCGTAGAGGAAGCTCGGTTCAGGGAGAAGAGAATGATGGTGTTGCGAATGGCGAGGGAGGGCCTGCAGCAGTGAGGCCGTGAGGCCGGCACAAGGCAGCGGCCGTCGAAGGAGCATGGCCGGCGCGACGCTGGGAGTTCGAGGCCGGGCTTGGCAGGCGAGGGCGCAAACAGGGCCCCGGCGAGCTTGTCGGCCACGGACAGGCGCACGGGGATGGGGTTGCAGGGAGTTTGGGCCGGGCTCAGGGAGAGGCGTCGAAGGATGGCGAGGATGACGGCCAGGGAGTATAGAGGGGTGGCGGCGGAAGCGGAAAGAGAGGCAAGCGAGGGAATCGATGGCGGCGCAGCGACGGAAGTTGGGGAACACGAAGCGAGGCGAGAGGGTTGGGGACGAGGGGTTCGCGAGCGGGTGGGGGTCGCGCACACGTGGGGCCATGGCACAGGCATCGCTCGCATGAGGTGGGGCCGTGGGGAGGAAAACCTTGAAGGAACAGGGTCGGCAGGCGGCTGGTTGTCGGTGGGGTTGGTTGTGTGAGCGAGGTGGGCCAGGGGAATGAAGTGTGGGCGAACGGGATTGGGTCCAGGTCAATGCGGAGTGGGGGTTCGCGTGAGATCGACGCTGGGTGGGGGTGCGCGTCCGAGGGGTGGTGGCGGCTGAGTGGGGGAGTAGAGTGTGGGTCTAGGGTTTGGGGTAGGGAAATAAGTAGGTCTAGAGTTTGGTTAAGTTTTGGGCTGGGCCAGAACTGCCGGAGTGGTAGGTGGCCTAGCCTACGGGCAGGGATGCTTTTTCCGGTAAAACATTTTTATTTTTAGGTTTAGTTTTTAAATTTTTATAAATAATTTTATACAAATACGAGAGAGGGTAAAGTGTGTAGATGAAATAGGTTTAGCAAAATATTTTAAGAGACAAAATATGCACGATGATGCACAAGTAATTCTGGTAGTGGATTTACCCGGGTGCTAAACTAGCCCTATCGAACCACACTTAGTTTCTTTGCTGCTACTATAGCAGTCTTATACTTAGCCTTTCGTTGTAGTATCCGCACGATGTCCATAACTTTGGAACTCATCCAACTCCATCATGAAACTTTCTTCCATTACATTGTGCCATGATACTTTCTATCCGGATTCGCGGATCTAGTATAATATATTTTTCCCTAGAATACCTAGGTTTAATTGAACCTTAGAAAGGAATGCTAAAAGGAAATAAAAAGGAGACATCTTCAAGTCTTTGTTTCTTCGTTTTACCTTAGTTTACTGTACCAATCTAGTTTACTTTTATAATGGGTTGAATCAATGGATGGAGATAGGCCGGGGTTGAATATCCACCTGCAGCTGCACATCATATGGGATAAAAGATAATAATAAGCATAGTCATGTGTAATGTTTGAACAGAGATAATGTCTTATGGGCAACACATCCTGATATACTAGAGCCCCCGTGGGGGCATATCAATAGTATTTTAATCCAACCGAGTGCACACGGAAGCAACGGGCTACAAACGATTATTAAGTGTAAAACACATATCAAAGCATTAAGTGGTGATGTTGTCATGATCCCGAATGGGACGCTAAGCGAAGACCATACTACCCTTTTATCACTAAGGTTCCTATGAGATCGCTGCTAGCCAAGTATGTCACCTCAAGCCTTTATCAATATATGGGATCTTTGGTACCTACAAGTCCATAGATCAAGACAAGAAACAAAGAAACAAAAGATACAAATCTCAATTGCAAACAAAATACAATACCCCCATGATTAGATGCACATAATTGCTGCGAGGTTTCTCCCCAACGCACAGCTCATGAGGACTACTCACTCATAACTAATAGATCTAGGATAGAAAACATTGCGCAACATACTTGGATTGAAATTGAATATTCTTACAATGGTCGCCCAATCACAAGGATATCTAAAGTACAAAGTAGTGGATATGGCTAATGGAGGGGATGATGAACAATGGATGAACGATGGCGTGGATCTCCTTTGGTGGTGGTGTTGATGCAGCCCGTCTCACGGACACCTTTATCTCCTCCTCCTAGTCCCCCAAGTGGACCAATGACACGCGCTCGAGCCAAACTCCTACAAGCTAAGGTTAACTCGCTCATCTCTTTGTGTGACTTTGATTCTCCTTTGAATGGCATGCTACTTCATTCCCATACTCTATGAATTTTCAGGTATGAACCCCACAAAGAGGCGCCAAGAGAAAGGACCAAAAACTCCAAAGAAAAGGCTCAAGCTTAATCCGGTAACAAAACCGGCGAACCGGATCCTACGGTGGAAACTCTAGGAAGACCTGACGCCAGATCCAGCAAACCGGAATCCCCGCCGGAATCCATTCCCTCTTCCGGCGCCAGGTCCAGCGAAGTAGCGCTAGTTCCGACGACAACCAGAAGCGCATACAGAATCCCTTTTCGGAATACGCCATAATAAACCGGCGACCAACGGAAGTTTCCGGCAAGAATTCCGGTGGCGCCGAACTTACTGCCGGAATCGCCCAGGAACAAGTCAACTTTGGGCTTTTCCCGTGTAATCCCCTATTTCGCCTAGACTTTACCTATTTGTACCCAAACTACCCCTGTTTAAGTGGTTGGCCTATAAATATCCTCCACCCTCCATTGTAATGCCTAGACTTAGATAATTGTAATAGAAGAAACCCTAGAGTATCTAACTATTGCTAGTCTCATGCTCCTTGACAAGGAGCACCAATTATCCCCCAATCTCTTGGATTTATCCTGGTGTGTTCAAGTTTTACAAGTCCGTGGAGTCGGTATCTGGTCTCCAAGTAGTCAAGATCTCATAAAGCCTCCCACCCTCGATGTTGGTTGTCATGGGAATGTCCACGATAGATGCTACCAGGGGGGTCAAACTAGCCATTGGGTAATCCAACGATAATATTGGCGTAATTACCGTGGGGTAACGGCTCCTCCGAGATTGGCGGGAAGAACCCCTTTATAAGGAGAGTGACGGGGGAAAGTTGTGAATATTCCTCGCATTTCTATGACCCCGTACGCCCTCAGTCTTCCACTCTCTCCTGATACAGAATTTCCAGCTCGAGCGAGTCTTGATCTTATCGGTGGAGCCTCCGAAGGATCTGTGGGGCAAGTCCAAGTGCACTGTGGCCTCGCTGAAATCGTTCCAGGAGGCAGGGATTCTTTGCAAGGGAAAGTGGCTAATCCGTGTAGCCAGAGAGACGGAGCCCAAGGCCCGCCCCGGAGAGTTTATCTGTTTCTTGAGTCACCTAGAGAGGGGGCTCGGCTTCCCCACTTTGATCTTCTTCCAATGTTTCTGCATGTATTACGCGATAAAGATGTTAGATCTGGGGACGCATAACATCGAGCAGCTTGCCATTTTCGTGGCGTTCTGCGAGTGTTATCTGGGGTGTCGCCCCTATTTTCCCCTGTGGCTAGATCTGTTCCATGTCCGCATCAGCCGCAAAGGGGAAGGCAGCCCAATCCTAGCGGCGGGCATACTTACCTTCCAATTTAAGACCAAGGCCACCTTCCTGGACCTCATGCTCCCGAAGAAAGCCGCTAGCGAGTGGAAGAAGATCTGGTTCTATGTGAGTGAGTCGACGCCGGACGGTGAGATGTCGCTCCCAATGTATACCGCAGAGAGAAGCGAGTCATGCCGGTTGTTGACGACCAAGCTTCCCACCAACTAGAGGATGGTCGTGGATGAAATGTTAACACAGATCCAGACGCTCAAGAAGGAGGTTCTAGAAACCATCAATCTATACATTTTCTGGCTTGGGCGGCGACTGGTACCACTGGCTAGTCTCACCCACTGGATGTACCAGTACACTGGCAGCTACGACGAAACAAAGGCGTGCTCGGTGAATTGGGATGCCGACGACTACGCCGCCGCGCTGAAGAAGATTATGGAGGCTGAGTACACCGACCCTAAGGCCAGACTCGCTCTGTATACCGCCACGGGGAAGCGCTAGGCGCTAATAGTGAGTTTCTTCCTTGACTTATCAGTCATAGAGGTGAAGTCACATTTCCTTGATTTTTTTATCTTTGTCAGTTGTTTCAGGTCTTGGAGAACTGGCTCCCTCCTGTCGATGAGGATATCTCCAAGGTGCTTGGAGAAGATTCAGACGAGTCCTCCACTAGCAAGGATGAGGTGGTAGAGGTCGCCGCACATGCGCCCTTGGCTAGGAAGACCCGTGGGCAGAAGCAGCGCGAAATTGAGGCAAGTAGGATCCTTGAGGAGAGCGATAGTGATGGAGATGTGCAGGAGCACAGCTCACAGTGCGTGGCTATGACGGCGAAGGCCGCGCGGAAGCCGAAATCACATGCGAAGAAGGCATCGCCAAAGGCGGCGGCACCTCCCAGATCGATGGCAGTTTTCGAGTCAGATGAAGAGCCTGAAGACGCGGTGACTGGGGCTTCGATGAAGATTCCGAGGATCCTGCTCCGGTGAAGGGATAAGGAGTTGAGGTTGTGGTAGAGGGCGAGATCCCACTCGCGGTGATTCCGCCACCATTCTTGGTGTTCCCGGGACCAGGGGCTGTTATGGCTACGGAGTCGAAGTCCTCGCCACCGAGGGGAGCGCCTATGTCGCCTGGACCAGCGGTGCCCGCGGTCGCGGCCTCATCGTCGAAGAAGCCTGCGGTGTCATGGACCGCGGGTGTGTTTGAGAGGGGCTCACTCGCAAGTTGGGCCTAGAGCTGGAGAAGCCGGCTCGTATCAGCAATGGCTTGTGCTTCATCCTAGTTGCCAAGAAAGTTTGCGTCGGGTGGCCCGTAGTAATTTCCGGGGTCGCTTAGTGGGTCACTGACCATGTCATTTGCAGGACCGGTGCTAAGAAGATCGGTCACCCTTTGGTGGCCAAGGTTCCTCCAGTCACCGCCGGAGGGGAGGCCGACCCTTCCAATAAGAGGAAGGGTGATGCAATCGAGGCGCCAGTAGAAGGCGCAAAGAAGAAGAAGGAGGGCCACTCCACAGCCGCGGCGGAAGGACTAGTTGACGCATCGGTCGAGGTGCCAATGGGAATAGGCGTTGATTTGGAGGGTAAGGCGGCCGCGAGATCGCAACTTGGTGAGTCGATCGCGCTGGTGGGGGTGTCGGTGACCGTGGCTGGTGCTCCAGCGGCGACGACCGCGACGGTCCCTTGCTTCATGGCGAGAGCGTCCGCCGCGGCTGCTGGAACGCAGTCGCCTCAAGTTCCTAAAGTCGTGGATGGTGACGCCGGTCAGCGACACAGTCATACATCGTTCGTTTTGCCTTCGGCCGACGCCATCGAGCTGCACAACATGCTGGGAGCTGCCATCCAGGTATGTCCAGTCCCTGAGGATCTAGTCGCTGAATTTCAGTGGCTAGATTCTTAAATATTTGGTTGTCCAGTCCCCGATTGTCTAGTCGCTGAATTTCAGCGGCTAGATACTTAGAACTTTAGTCGTTTGCTTACGTGTGGTCTTCTGTTTGCAGGGTCTTCAGTGGGAATCGACCGATCGGCAGGCCATGTGGGAATGCCTGGAGGGTGACCTGCAGGCCGTGCAGGATGCTAATCAGCAGTTACGGGCGACTACAGGTGAGTTAAGGGCACCTCTTTTTCTTGTATTATTGTTGTTGTGCGAGTATTTTACTGCATTCTTCATTCCTCTAGAGGATCGCACCGCCGTGATATGTCGAAACGTATCTATAATTTTTGATGCTACATGCTTTTTTAGTATCTACTTTGCTTTACTTGTCTACACTTTGAGGTGCTTTTTACATGTTTTTTGGTACTAACGTATTAACAAGTTGCAACAGTGCCAGATTCCTGTTTTCTGCTGTTTTTGGTTTCAGAAAAGTTAGTAAAGAACTATTCTCGGAATTGGACAGGACAAACGTCAAAGTCAATTACTTTCCATGGGGAACAATAAGTCCAGAGGGGAGACGGAGAAGCGGGCCAGGGCAACCAAACCCCCCCAGGCACGGCCAGGGGTGGGCCCGTGCCAGGATAGGGTTTGACCCCCCTGGTCGCCTCCTCGGCCTCCCCCTTCTCCTATAAGAAGCCTCCGATGCAGAAACCCTAAGCACCCGATCAAATATCCATGAAACCGTCTGTAGCCGCCGCCACCATCGTCCCTAGATCGGGAGGGATATGAAGTTCTTCCCAACACCCTGCCGGAGGGGAGATCATCCCGGAGGCCTTCTCTCCAGTATGATGCATTAGTAGTTCCACCTTGGACTATGGGTCCATGTAGTATCTAGATGGTTGTATCTCCTCCTTTGTGCTTTCATGTATAGATCTTGTGAGCTCCGTTCATGATCAAGATCTAATCTATTTGTAATAATGCATGTTGTGTTTGCGGGGTTCCGATGGATATTGAGATTATTATGTCGGTTTGATTAATTGTTTTGTCTTTATGATTCTATCATGTCTGTGTTGTTTGTGATCTTGCATGCTCTCCATTGTTAGTACCTATCTTGGCCAATTCGTTGCTAGTGACTCCAAGAGGGGGTATTTATGCTCGATAGTGGGTTCATGCCTCTAGTTTCCAAGGGAAGTGTCAATAATCTCTTCGGTTGTAGATGTGCTGTTTCTACTACGAAGAAAACAATGGTGTCTTGTTCATGGAACATGTGGACTGTTTACCTTACACACTTTGCTTAAAGCAGTTGTCTGTTCCTTGCAACTTAATACTGGAGGGGGTTTGGATGATAACCTGAAGGTGGACTTTTAGTCATAGATGAAGTTGGATGGCAGTCTATGTAGCTTGTTGTATTGCCCAATCGAATCTCATATGATCTTTCTGACTAGTAATTGCATTATTATGCCTTGCTCAGTTCCTGTCAATCGCCTTGCTGTAATTTGTTTACACTTGATGCCATGTTGTTTATCTAAGGAGAGAACCTCTAGTGAACTATGGACCCTAGTCCAATCTTTACCATTGATACATCTTACACTTTTACCTGTTTACTTGCCGCAAACCATTACCTTCCACACCATACGTTTAAAACTTTTTTACAGCAAACCGGTGAGCTTGACAACCTCACTGTTTTGTTGGGGCAAAGTCTTGAGTTTGTGTTGTGCAGGTCTCCACGTTGCTTGCAACACCTGTGTGATGTTTCATTCCTCCTTCTGGTTCGATAACCTTGGTCTCAACTGACGGAAAACTTGTTGCTTGCTCTTCACACCCTACGCTTGGGGTTACCAACGAAGTGCCACGTCGAGTCTCATCACGCCGCAATCGCCAAGTCCCGTGAGGGTTATGTTCCATCCGCCGAGCTGGAGTTTGTGAAGTCATCGCTGGCCACGATAGAGGGACGGATCACCTCATTGGCAAACGATCTAGAGGCAGTGAGGAAGGAGATGACCTCGTCGGAGGAGAGGGCCAAGGCCACGATTGTCGTAGTGGAGGGTGAGCGGAAGGTTTTCGACGTGCTCGTTGCTGGTTTGCAGACACTAAAAGAAATGTGTCAACCAGTGATGTTTTGGTAGTGACCGTGGAAGAAATCGTCATAGATTTATGATGATTCTGTACCAGATGGTTTTTTTTGAACAGGGGATCGGTCCGGAAGGACCAAGAACTATCCATTCATAACAGCGGTGGCATTACAATTTACATAAAGCGTATTATAATAGTTGGACACTAAAGTCAAGCCCATACAATTTGCTCAAAGGACCTTGATAAGAAAATCTAAAAAGCAATCAGGTCCATCTCCATGACCACCACCGAGAAGCTCGACGCTGCCAACCTCAACGCCTCCGGGGACGTTACCACTTGGTGCGGAGAGGCGGGAGCCAGCAAGGTCGAAGCAGAAGGGCCTCCAAATCAACTCATAAGCCTAGAGGTTGAAGTCCATCGGGCACTGGACAAAGCACACTAGAGCCAACACTCGAGGTGGGAGCGACCGCCATTCGACTCTGTAGAATGACGGCGAGAACACCGCCGTCATGACTCTCCCAAGAGAAGTGTAGCTTCTCCCCTATCGTAGATAAATCTGCCAGCAGTCAAAGGCCAAGATGCCCAACCTTTTCCCGTCACCACGCCGAGCAAGAAGAAGGCGATCAGAAACATTGTTGCTGGCATCAAATCTACACAAACACGAGCTTATTTGTTGAGAAATCAGAGGATCTCCAGGTAGTAGCAGACAACACCACGCTGCCGTCACCACCAGGAAGAGAACCGTCGCACCGCTCGAAGATGCATGAGGATCACTCCAAGACCACGTCATAAAGCTAGACCACGGCATAAACACAGACCCTAAACTACTACCACCGCTATCTACAAGGGTCCGACCTCCATCCCCCCACCTTCTCCGGCGGCGGTTGGAGAAGAGAGGGGAAGGAGCCGGAGGTGGAGGAGAGACTCTCAATGGGCTAAACAAGAGGAGGGGGAAAGTAAAGTGTAGGGAGTGTCATGTTCTACACCAGATAGTGGTAAGTTGTTTAGAAGAGACAAGACCTTATTAAATTATGACGATTTGATTCAAAAATGTCACAATTTCTATAGATGAAATCTTCATAATTGTTAGGCGGGTTGAGATATAAGAGCAGGCAATATCCATCGTTGGATGCGAACAGAATGAACGGATGGGATGGTGATCCGTGCGAAATTGACGTGGATAGATGACCTGGCACAACAAATATTTCCATAGTGCGCGCCAACGAATAATTCCACCCCGCGTGCATGCCAGCTAAACCTAGCGACAAGACCCCGAACCCCACGACCACGATCCAATCCTCCTAGCGCCGCATTCTCTCCGGCGTTCCCCTTTCATCCCACCTCCGCCGCCGACCTTGGTCCCGGCCGATTCCATCCACTCTGTGCCATGTAGACCACCTGTAACATCCCATCACTAGAGCTTAGAAATAAGATCAACAAAAATGTGTGCATTGCATTGCATAGAAAATACGAATAATTTTCACGCTTTTGAACAACACTTGTCGAAGTGATTGGAGCTTCTCTCAACTTGATGGAATTGAAGTAGAGCATCAAGTTGAGTGCGATAAGTTCCAATATGATCTTTGCTAGTATCTTATTTTGGGTAAAGATAATTTGATCTAAGGGTAGATCAAATGTAATAAAATTAAAGCACAGCTCATTATTTAATGATTAATATCAGATCCTATAGTGATAAGATCATAGTATTCCTTACAATATCTCTTGAATAATAAGTTAAGGATATTACTCAAGTGTAACAAGAATTTAATAACTAAATCTGGAACTATCTTAATCTCATGCATTTCTACCATGAGTATCATGGTAATATCTAACTCTAACTCTTTAGTTGTATTGAGTAGAAAGGAAATCAAATCAAGACCATTCACCACTAATCTTTATCATCTCTATTGAACCACATCCTTATATCTATTGTTAATTAATGTTGAGTAATCAACTATTGATTCCCCAATTCTTAACCTATCAATTCTTGATCTGTTAACTCTTGTCCTTATCAAAGAATTCATTTAAAGTGTTTTGAGAAAGAATCAAGAAGAGTCATGAGTTATGCTAGTTCTAGATATCATCTATAGGATGGGAGAGCTTGAAGAGAATAAAATCATTATGATAATTGATGGAGTAAACTCACTCCTGAATGGATAGAAGAGATTATCTGAGATAAAAATATATGTGGTAACAAAGAAGATTACAAGGATGAATATTGAAGATAGTTACCAAGGAGTAATCCTATTGGGTCAAGTAGGTATAGTCAATGGGTAATATCTCATAGTCAGGTAAAGATACTAAGAAGATAATTATAATAGAACTTTAATGTTGTATTGATGAAAACCTTGATTAGACAACTGGAAACCTAAGCCATAGATGATCAAAAGATTATAATGATCATGCTCAAGTCACTCAGAGTGAATGATTATTTCTTATATAAGAGACATTGGTGGATAGAACTGATTAAACCATAGTATAGATATGTTATCCTAGGTGCAACATGACAAGTCACAATGTTATAATGTGATGTTGGAAAAGGAGATATTGGACCCAAGTAGAGATAAGATGTTATGAATAAGATTATGGTAGAGAAACATTGAGTTATTGAAGTACTAATATTCCTCTTAGAAAATACTAAACACTTGAGGTGAAGTAGGATTTGATATATACATCTATTAGAGTAAATTAGTGATGGATGTTAAAAGAAGTATATGAAAGGATTTAGAAGTAACTACTTAATGGATTAGAGTTTATCATTAGTGGAGTAGATGATATAACCAAGTATAGATATGAGAAGATTATGAAAAGCATCAGTGACAAGCTTCTGAGAATTATAAGTGAGATTACAAAGTAATTGTAAAGTAAGAGAGTAAATATTCAAGTGGACTTGGATTCATAATAAGTATCCTAGAGATGAGATTATCTCTGTGAGGAGATCATATTGAGCGTTATTGTTAAGCTCATTGGATTTACAAATGGATTTAGAAGAAGGAAGTATTGATAAGAATACTCTTGTGAAGTAAAGATCATCATGTTAACACATGATGATGGATATGAAGAAGTGGTATATCTAGGAAAGGAATTCCTCAAGTAAGAAACAAAAATTATAAACTATCGAAGATAGGAATTATTAGTAAACACTTAACCTTAATTCTATAACTAAACATAATATCCATTTCATATGATTCATCTATCATATTATTTCCACAATATCTTATAGTAATATTTTCCTATAGCAAATCACTCAAGCATATCTTTGTCATTTCCAACTATCCTAATCATAGGTGTTTAGAAACTAACTTTATCAATTTTTCCGATAAGTTATTCTAGAGGATAACCTTATTATTTCATCTTGGATGATGATACCATCAATTACCACAAACATAATAGAATTATGTTTTATCTCTTAAATCTTTATCCATAGCCATAACAGAACATGAATCCATTCATGGTTCTCCAAACTCAAAATAACTACTTTTAAAATGGATATCTTCATTTCTACATCTATGATTATTACTCCTGCATAATGATTTAACCAAGATTGTGCTAAGGAAATTTTAATATTAAATCATCCTATATGATTGTTATAAAATAATAAATATGAAAATATACCATGCATATCAATCACCCACTTAAATCTTTACCTATATAATTATCATGGTGAAAACAAAATCACCATTATCAAAGTTTGATATAATAAACAAATCCTAAAACCCTAATTCTTGTTTATTATACTCACTAAATAATTTCTAATGTAATTATGAGTGTTGAAAATACCAACATAATTAGGGCAAACAACTAATATAATTACCTTTGGAATATTTAAAATACTGTACATAATTTATGGTATTTAAGTCATTGAGAAAATTCAAATTGAAAACAAATTCTTAAAAGAACAAACCGAAAGAATAAAGAAAAGGAAAGGAATTCAGCCCAGTTCCTAGCAGTGGCCCATTTCCCTCTCTCGTTATCCGTCTCCCGCGTGCAGCCTCATAGAACCGCGCTTTCTGCACCAAATCCCAACACCGGCCCGGCCCAGATACATTTTGTCCTCGCTATCATCGTCGTCCACCTCGCGCAGCGGCCGAAGCAGCTGCATTTCGCCGTCCGCCGTGTCGAGGTGCTCCAAGATGCTTGCCGTCATCTCCGGGAGGGATAAGAATGCCACCGCTAAGCCTCCCATCCTCATCCTCTCACTTGCTCGCCCTCACTCTCTCTTATCCTCTATATTTCGCAAAGGGCTGAAACCTTAGCTTACCGGAGTCACGCATCATCGCCGGTAGAAGCCACCCCAGAGTCCATGGCGTGGTTTAGGAGAAGCGCCGCATCACTCTCTTCATCATAGTCCACTCATTAGATCAAGGGGATCTTAGGTTGGGGAAAATTTCATCGTTCCTTTCTGTTGGAGTTCATCGAAAATCTTGTTGGAGAGCTCGCCTCCGCCCGCATCTGTCATCACCAACACCGCCGCTGCAACCTGGGTCAGTCACTGATGCTCAAGCATCTTTCCTCTATCCCTATTGTAACATCCCAAAAATACTAATGGACAGAGTCAAGGCGGGACATCAAAGACCCGCAGGATTGTTGCAACCATTGCAGATTTCGGAATGGAAATGGGATTCCGTTGGAATGGACTTTATCACCGGATTGCCTACTTCTAGTAGGGGAAATGAATCTATCTGGGTCATAGTGGACAGATTGTCCAAAGTCGCTCATTTCTTACCCGTCAAGACCACATATCAGAGTTCGAAGCTAGCAGAGTTATACATCGCTAGAATCATCAGTTTGCACGGAGTCCCCAAGAACATCGTATCGGATCAAGGAACTCAGTTTACCTCGAGATTCTGGAAGAAAGTCCAAGAAGGTTTAGAAACCCGACTAGATTTCAGCACCGCGTATCACCCTCAAACAGACGGACAAACGGAGCGAGTAAATCAAATACTCGAAGACATGTTGAGAGCATATGTGCTAGAATATGGATCTAAATGGGAAGACTGTCTGCCTTTCGCAGAATTTTCATACAACAACAGTTACCAAGCTAGTTTTCAAATGGCCCCATTTGAATTCATGTATGGAAGGAAGTGTCGCACCCCTTTGAACTGGTCGGAAGTAGGAGAGAGTCAGATTTTCGGACCCGACATCCTACGAGAAGCAGAAGAGAAAGATCACAAGATTCGTGAGCACCTCAAGACCGCCCAGTCCCGACAAAAGAGTTACGCCGACAAGAGACGTAGAGACCTTGCCTTCAACATAGGAGATTTTGTGTATCTTAAAGTGTCGCCATTGAAACAAATGCAACGTTTCCAGCTCAAGGGAAAGTTAGCCCCCAGATATATCGGCCCCTTCAAGATTTTGAACCATCGAGGAGAAGTGTCATATAAATTGGAACTACCCGAAGAGATGTCAGCCGTGCAAAATTTGTTCCATATCTCATTACTTCGCAAGTGCCTCGATTTTCCAGAGAAGACTGAAGTATTCAAGAACATTGATCACCGGACCATAGAAATCAACGATGACCTGACCTATCCCGAAGTACCCATCCATATTTTGGAAGAAGCTTTCAGAACTACCAGAACCTGGAGCATCAAGTTTCTCAAGATTCAGTGGAGCAACCACACAGAAGAAGAAACTACCTGTGAGCGCGAAGATCACATCAGGATGGAGTTTCCCGATCTCTTCAAATCCTAGGTAATCTTTTTCGTCCTTTTTCAAATATCGGGACGAGATTTTGTTTAAGGGGGGAAGGTTTGTAACATCCCAAAAATACTAAACTTGTATCATCAAACTCTAATCAACAAAATTAGGGTTAACAAATACTTTTCTATTTAAAAATATGAGAGCATCCATATGTGTGTGTATTGAAATTTGGATTCTTTTGAATTGCCATGATTATGTGTTTCTTTGCTTGTAAAATGATTATTAGGTGAAATAAACATCATCTAAACAATCCCCAAACTTTTCCCAAAGACAAACAAGTCAAAACAAACAAATTAATTGAATGGTCACTTTGGCCAATTTAACTCCCATGCCTACTTTGGCTATCCCTAACTTTCAGAACTTAACAGGAACATGTATGGATCTTTGCACCCCGTGATAGTACTCATAACAAGGTATCAAGGCCCACTTTTTGATCATCCAGAAACATTCAAATGCTTAGTTTAAATGACAGTTTAAAATTGAATCTATCACATATGGGAAGATCCCACTATTTCAAAAACCACTCAAACCAACTCAATTTTCAAAACCCAAGCATCCACAGACTCCCAGTACATGCCTAGCACACCCACCAAAAATCTTTTCAAAATTCAAAAATTAAGTTCATGCGGCTATTTCATCAAACAGGTGGCAGATGCAAATCAAACAAAATCAAAACACTATGTTGAGCTGTGTTTTAGGCCTAACTTGTTCCCTCTCTGGACACAACTAGCCTTAGTAGATCATCTAACAACCTTAACTAATCACTAGCACCACTGTAAGCTGGCCATTGTCATCAATGGTGAGTAGGCCGAGAGCACCATTGCCACCCCATGGTCGACAGCGAGCTAGAGGCCACACTAGCCTCGCCAACCTTGTCTGGGAGCTAGCTAGCACCCCACCGCCACTCCCTGTCCCAGCCGCGAGCAATGCCAGCCACTGGACCACACGCCCAGGCCATGCCAACCTTCTCTGCAACCATGCCGAGAGCGCTCCAGAGCGTCACCCTCGACACACGCCCACAGACCGCGCGCCGCCCTCGCCACGTGCACGCGTGATCACCAACACCCCAACAACCCCGTAGACACGCCCGTTCGCCGCCGCACGGACCACGCGCGCGGTGCGCCATCAAAACTTCCGTTGGACCAGCGCAGAGCACCGCAGCGTTTTGACCGATCAGCACCGCCCCACGCCTCTCCACCACGCCGTTGAGATTCGCCAGGGAGCACATCACCGCCCCCTACCGTCGCCCACGCCGATCCCTCTGTGCCGTCGACCACGACGAGTTCAGCTTGCGCCCGTCGGTCTCCTCTCGCAGCTATAAATAGAGGCCTCCCCTGCTCGAATTCTTCACACCATTCTACTCCCCTCTCACCCAGAACCACCCCACCTCATTCCCGGAGCAAGGCGAGCAGTGCATCGCCGGAATTTCACCGGAGCCTGTCGCTGCTGGAGGAGAAGGAAGCCATCGATTGGATCCGCCCCAGGAGGAGCTTCCGGTACCAGGAGGATCACCGTCATCGACTTCGTCGTTCGCCCCCATCTCCGACCCTTGCCTGAGCCCTGGTGAGCCTCCCACGACCCCCACTGAGCCGCTAGGGTTCGAGCTCGCCGGTGACTTGTTCATCATCGACGACGACGACCCTCATTCGTCGATCTTCATTCTAATCCAACGCACCACATCACCCCGTACCGCTTCACGTTTAAAGAGCCACTAACGAGTAGACCCCCCTGTCAGTTGCGCCCCGTGCTGCGGAGTGACACTGGGCCGGCCCGTTAACTTTTCCCGCGCAGCCCAGCCGTTTGAATTTAACTTTTTCCATTTTAATTCAAACATAGTTATGTACCTAGTTTCAAAAATCAACCCAACTTGATTCAGTAAACCAAATTGAATGAAACCAATTTTGATAGAAATATATTGAAATGCTTAATCCAAGCCCGTTGGATTCAAATCAGTTGAATCAATAGATCACCCTTGGTAAAAATAACAAGTCAGAAGCTTTTCTGCATTCAAACATTTTTCAAATTTCAACCATAATAGCTTTTGAGTTGATTCCAACTCTCAAAAATCACATTTGATCATACCTTTCAGAATATATAAAAACATATGGGTTTACTTACAGAAATAATGTTCAAGTAATAAAAGAATGCCACATAGGCATTTCTAGTCACTTGAATTATTTAAAATAAAAAGGTTAAACTTTATTAAATTGTGACAGCACTTTAAATCACATTATCATGTACTTAAATGTGGTGATGACATGTGTCAACATGATCCCATGTTTGAGTTGGGGAATATTAAATCTTAAGTAGTTTTTCAATGAGTAGAAATACTTTTCTAAAAATAAAAGAAATAAGACAAATGCTTTAATCTTGTAATGTTAGTGATGATGCTAGATCATCTATAGAACCCTTTTGTGTGATGATTGAAAGTAGTTAAGTATTGTATGGTGATTGTGTACCTCGTATTTATTCATAGACGCTAGTACCGACCAAGGATACGAGGAGGAAGGAGGATACTACGAAGAAGAAGCCAAGAAGAACTTCAACCACTGCTCTGCACAAGGCAGGCCTAATACTACTAGTTTATTGAGCAAGCTAACACTTGCAAGATACTTTACCTATGCAAGCAAACACTTGCTTCTTACCATGCCAACTATATGCCTTAAGCATATGTGATCATACCCAGTTGATAAACCAATCCTAGTTTTACTTACACGCTGTCTACTTTATTTCTTTATCAAAGCTATTACTTAGAGTTTACTTGAGTAAATTTTAGATACTAGAAAGATAATTGAAGGTTGCATAAAGAGCATAAAATTTGTCCTAAGCTAGATAATCATGATGTCATCCTAAGGCATGAGATTGTACTTAGTTAAACTCCACTAGTTTACCACCCCTCATTAGTACTCACTCCCATTTGTAGATGCTAGTGCTAAGCATACAACTTGATCAACTTTAGATGGGAATACTTGGTGAAAATGGTTATGAAAACCTTAGAATGATGAGTCATTCTACTGAGATGTTTTCACATGTGTTTCCGAACACCAGATGATTTTGATGATGAAAATGTTGAGGCATGAGCCTTAGCCCTTTACAAAACTGATGGTTGTCTGGATGCGATACCATTCCAATTTTATCGTACAACCACAATACACAAAATTTGGGTAGGCCTTGACTGGAAACTTATATACCTTAGTATGGGTTCCCTCACGGCCAAGGTCTGAGCTGTGGCTACCTTGTGAAGATTGTCCACCTGTGCAGTACCCAAGATGACAGTTGGTCATGGTTGGGAGGCCAAACTCACAGGAGAGGTGCCTATACTAGGGCATGTAATCGAAAGGTTAGGATTGATTATCCGCATACTGAGTATGGTGAAGTCAGGATTTGTTCCTAATGGATGTATCGAATATTGTGGTGAAAGTGTACAATCTCTGCAGAGTGTCAAACTATTCGAATAGCCGCGTCCGCGGTTATGGACAGTTGGAGTGGCCATACTGTTCCCCCGTCAGATGTTTTCAAAATGACTTGTCAAATTAATGAGATTTTTACTTGACCACAACAGAGTTGTGATATGAAATTCAAGTTCCCATTTAGGTTTTATAAAACTTTAACTAGATTTTCTTTGCTTCTGAACTTAGTAGAGGTAAATCTGGCTTTTTGCAAAACAACCCTAGAGCTTAGTGTCCTACTACAAAAACCCCTTCACTTGTTAGTATTAGTTTGCGAGTACTTAAAGAGTACTCATGGCTTTGTCCCTGGCTATTCCCGTGGCCAGACTATGAAGAGGATTACCAGGAAGATGGACCCCAGGAAGGTTACGACAACTAGGATCATCTCCCATCGTCAGCATTGCCTGTGACCCCGAAGATGGAGCTTCGCCTACGCTACCTTTATTATTACGTATTTCCGATGCTTGAGTTGTATTAAGAACTGTATCATGAGATCCTTATTTGTGTAAGACCTTATGTATGGTTTGTAATGGATGATGTACCGTGGTATCCAATTTTGTTATGTCTCGCAAAAATGGTAATCCTGGGATTGCGATGTACGGCATAACAGGCATCTGGGATTAAAAATCCGGGTGTTGACAAGTTGGTATCAGAGCCATCCTGACCATAGGAGACCCTAGTTAGATTGGACGTTTGAATCAAAAATTTAGTTTCAAAACCAAAGGAAGCAAATATTTACAAAAACTTATTCCCATTCTTATCACCTTGATTCTTCCATAAAAAATTCATGTTCCTCAAAAACTCTTGCAAAATACATAAAATTTGATACACTTGATCACTATACTAACTTACTCATCCTATATTCTTATAGATGGACGTGAAGTACATCAAGTTTTATCAGTTGGGGAATGGACGAGACCTTATCTTTGAGAGGGGTTTGGACCAGCTTTCGGAACTTCTGAGCGTCCGCACCCCGAGTTCTTCGGAGCTCGGCTCAATGATCAAGGAGGAGAATATCTGTAGTGGCTAATTGTTGCAAGTTTCCGAGGAAAGATTGAACCTCCCACTGCTGAGGTAATTCAGTTCACCTTAAGAGAGAACAACTGGCTCGATGGACTTGCCAGGGCCATGCAGGAAGCTCTTGCCCGTCTGTGTGGGCAGAGTATCAACCAGATCAAGGTTACCCGCTGTGAGTTTTGTCCAAGGCGTGATGCCATGGGACAACCACTAGAAGCCCCATACCACCCCGAGCTGAAGACCCAGTTGGACCATCTTAGCTTCATGATGTATGACCGTCAACAGGAATTGGATAATTGCCGTGACTACTCCAACCACAAGTCCACCATCATCAAGACGAAGGATCAGACCATCGCCATGCCAGCGAAGGACCGCAAGTCTCGTCGCCGTCAGCTGGACAAGAAGGAGCGCATCATTGCCCGTCTTCGCCACCGTATCTCGGATTTGGAGGAGACGATCCACGAGATATACATGTAGTTGGAGGAAAGGGAGAATGCCGGAGAGGATCTTCGTGGAGACCCCTAGTCCTATCTCAGTGATGATGATTTTCTGGAGGATCAGGCTATGGACTTCTTCACCGATGAGGAGGATTTCGCCTTCATCGATGACGATGAGGATGACGACTACGCTGACTCCGAGGAGTAGTAGCACCTGAGCACTAGCGTAGTGAGTTGTATTCGGTCCCACTGTATCGTAGTTTCTAGAATGGTTCTTAAAACCATCTGCTTTTCTTGTTTTGTGGTGTGTGTTTGTATCGTGTGCTATGAATGAATGAAGCAAGTTGCTAGAAAATCTGAGTCAAACTTTAAAAAACTTTTCAAAGTCCCTGAACCTTAGAATTTTCCCTCTTTTCTCATGATCTATCTCAATCTTCAGATGCCACGCCGAGGAAGTGGTTCATCCCCGGACCCGATGTTGAAGATCCTGCAAATGTTGGTTTCTGACCGCGAAGCTGAAAGAGCCGAACGTCAAGCCAACTTAGACACCGTTCAGCAGATAGCTCAGCTAGCCCACAACAATCAAGGCCAAGGAAATCAGGACAACCATGGATCTAAGCTCAAGAATTTTCAGAACACCAACCCACCTGTTTTCACTAAGTCAGAAGAGCCCTTAGACGCCGATGATTGGCTACAAACCATGGAAAACAACCTGGAAGTCGCCGGAGTGGAAGCTAATGAGAAAGTTATGTTTGCCACCCACTATCTAGCCGGAGATGCAAGAGCATGGTGGAACAGCGTTCGTGCAATGACCGGAGGACAGATGATGACCTGGGAGGAATTCAAGGTCAAGTTCAGCAGAACCCATGTGCCACTGGGTTTGATCAAGAGAATGAGAGATGAGTTCAGAGAACTTAAGCAAGGACGGATGACCGTAGTGGAATACCGTGACAAATTCTTGTCATTAGCTAGGTATTCCCCGGATGAGATCGACACCGAAGCCAAGAAGAAAGAGAGATTCTTGAATGGTCTGCATGATGAGATGCAGACTGTGTTGGTCAATATCCCCTTTGCTGATATTGAAGCCCTTATCGACTCTGCCATCCAGATGGAAGGAAATATCAACCAAGCCAATGAGAACCGCAAGCGTCGCATGATGCAGCAGCCCAGAACCCATCAGACCCCAAAGTATCGCCCTAACCCATCTCCCGAATTTGCCCCGAGAACTAACAGACCCCCGATGAACCGTCCGACCTATCCCAACCATGGAAAGCCAAAGACCGGAGGAAATCACAACAACCCTGGCAACTCTAGTAATTTCAACCGTGCCCCACCCAAGTTCAACAACAACAAGGCTGCCGCCAACACCAACACTGCCCCGAGGACTGGAGGCAATGACGTGCCTGTTGCAGCAAAGGACAAGTCGCAAGTGACTTGTTATGAGTATGGAAATAAAGGCCACTACTCCAACGAGTGCCCCAACAAGAAGAATGTCGCAGCACCCGATGCAAATGCCCCAGCTCAGCAGCAGCGTCGTGTTCAGCCTGGAAGAAGGTTTGCCCCAGGGAATTCGCTCAGCCGCAACGGTCGTCTTTTTCTCATGCATGCTGAAGAAGCCCAGGAAGCGCCAAACGTCGTGCTGGGTATGTTTTCTGTTAATTCAATACTTGCTAGTGTGTTGTTTGATTCTAGTGCATCGCACTCATTCTTCACCGAAGAATTTGCATGCACTAGTAAGATTCAACCAACCAAACTGAAGCATGTTATGATTGTTCAAATCCCAGGTTCAACCACCAAAGCTAGGAAAATTTGCAAAGCCGTCCCTATCCGAATCCATGGCATAGATTTTTATGCTAATCTAATAGTACTTGGAACTAAAGGTTTGGAAGTAGTACTAGGAATGGATTGGATGGCCAAACATAAAGGATTAATTGACTGTGCCAAGAAAGCCATCACCACACTACAAGAAATGTGTTAACTTGTGACCTTCTCATAGTGACGGGAAATGAAATCGTCATAAATATATTACGATTTGGCATAAGCTGGCCATAGGCTATTTGTATAGGTCAAAATCCTATAAAATTATGACGATTTGTGTCAAATCGTCATAATTTCAGCATATAAAATCGTCATAATCACTAGGATACAACTTAGAGGATTATTTATGTTCCATTATGACGAATTTAAATCGTCATATAATCTAAAATCTGATACGTTGAATTGACTGGTTGGCCACATCAGCAATTCTGTCTACGTGGCATGTCTACATGTCAATTTCTATATATTGTATATTCATGTGCCAAACCCTAATCCCATCGATCCTCCTCGCAGACCCCGCCGCCACTCCTTCCTCTCTCTCTGCTCGACAGCAACCCTAATCCCCTTTCTCCTCACTGCCGCCGCCACCCGACCTGCCTCTCTCTCTCTCAATCGTGGATGGCGGCCAGGCCATGGCCGCCGTGGTTGCTTCCCGCTTCCACCACCTCCTCCTCTTCTCTTCCCTTGTGTCGATCCCGAGCCACCCGCGCCTCCGTGTCGACCGACCCACCCAGAGCTGCCGCCAAGATCCAATCCATGCCTCCCAATATCCAATCCATGCCGCCGCCACCCCCACCCCTAATCAACGCCGTCTTCCATCCACATCCTCCCCGGTCCTCTCATGTCGCTGCTTCTCCATCCGCCTGCGTGTTTCCCTTCTTCCTCCAAGCACTAGAACCACCGCCCGAACCTCCCTACTCGATCTTGTGCCCTCACACCCACCGTCGGCGGCCTCAACGACATCCTCTGCATCGTCGGCGAGCCCTACCACCGTTCCGAGGGAGCGGCCCCGCTGTGCTACCCGACCTCGCCGTCTCCTCCAGCAGAAACCGCACCTCCAGCAGAAACCCTAGCCCGAGATCCTGGTGCTCCGGAGAGGAGCAGGAGGTCCATGGAGTTGATAGCGCCCCTGCTGACGGTGGTGCCCCGCATGGCGAGGAGGCAGAGGTGGGTTCCGGGCCTGGGTCAGACCCCAAAATTGGCCGTCTCCTCGCTGTCCACCGAGTTGTTGACTCGATTTTCTAATCCCTATGCAGATGGCGGTGACAGCGGCAACGACGGTGCGTGGGACCGAGATGGTCATGGCGGGGGCTCCTGCGGCAGCGGTGGCCATCGCTGCTGCCGTGGCGGTGCAGAGGCTGCTGGCTCTTCTCGTGTTTACACATGTTCAAGGGGATTAGGGTTTCCTATGTGAATGCTTCTTTTTCAGTTCAGTTCATATGCACATAATTTCCTAACACATGCTTCTTGGTATAGACTTGATTGACCAACTTCTTCTGCTTGGTATACACATGTCTTAGATACTCTACATGTCTTAGATACTCTACATGTCTTATATCATCTGGCTGGAAGATTCCTATTCAGTTTTGTTTCTTTTTTTATCTTGTACACATTGTTTTTGGTATTTCTCTAATCAATGAAAGCAGAGTTGATATAAGATTGATCTAGTTGTTGTGATAAAAGTGACTATGAGCATGTAGTCAATATATGAATACTGTGAGCTTTATTTTTTGTCGAGTTTAGTGTGTTGATGCTTCATTTCATGTTCTCCTTAGGATATGTCTGCCCGGCCATGGCTGCTCCCCTGGAGGCTGCCGCTAGTCTTCAGTGCTTACGGCGAGGTCGTAGACCGGTGGTGGTCTTACTTGCAGGTGAGATGGCGCCTCTCTGTCCAACCCTGGCGCTTGGGAGGTTCAATTTTATAGTTACTTTTCGTTCATATTTTAGTCATGAGTTGCTTCTGTCCATGTGATTTTTCTTCATGTTCATGACTAGTACCATCTGATGTGACCGTGACTGGTTATTAGTCCTGAGTTGCTTCTTGTGCATGCGATTTATATTCATTTTCTGGAGTTTATAGGATATTTTTATTTGTGAACTATATGACAGCAATCAAACTAGGTTAGTGAATGTTAGTAACTTGGTAAACTTAAGTTGGTCTTCCTTCCATTCACAATAGAACTAGGGTTAGCGAAGGTGAGATGAACTAAAATTAAGTCTTGAAGAATCACATACAAACAACCATTTCTGGATGTCGTCTAAATAAAATGTCGCATGTTTGCTTTCTACTTAATTGTGCATCAGTAGACAGTGCTGGTACATAGCTTATGTTTGTATATTATGGATACATGGCTGCTGTTTATAGCTACTGGTACATATCTCGTGTGCATGTGAAATATACTATATGATGGTCAAAGTTCCATGCCTTTCTAAAAGTATTGTCTTCCATTTTGTATATAGTCTATAGTCAGTACTATTGGGTTGGTTGATGATATTTATTTCCTAGTTGAGGATCTATCAAGTTTTCATGTGGCTGGGGCATACTGACCTATCAAGCTCCTGTGGTTTCTTCAATTAATTTGCCTGCCACAGGCACGCAGCTTCGTTAATGGCCAATCATATGGTGGCATGTTCTATAACTGCAGGTGTGCCCACATACCAGCAGCGCCTTATCTTTGCCGGGAAGCAGCTGGAGGATGAGTGCACGCTCGCCAACTACAACATCCAGAAGGAGTCCACGCTTCAGAAGGTATAGCATGACTCATGTGATTGTACACTGTTGTGCCAAGATAACCCTACTTCTATTTTGCTTCTTTGTTATAGCATAGCTAGACCTGTTGCTTACATGGCTATATATCAGAAATAGAATGAACACTAAGAGTTTGGCCTAGCTAGGCATGCTAGCTTATGATTGAACAGGATGTATAGTTAGGTTATCTACAGGGGTGAGGATCTGTAGTATGTTTGTTTCCTAGGAGTCCAAGAACAAATTCCTTTGAGTTGACCTCTACAGGACCATGTATACAGATTGAATTAATTGGTTGACCTTTGTAGTTCCATATTACTTCTCATACCTGTCATGCAGTTAATTGTTCTAATTGTATAGAAGTGTAGCGTTAACTTGATTTTTGTTTACTATCATTTCTGGATAGTTTCTAGAGAATTATGTGTTTCGCTCCTGTAATTCACCAAACAGTTTGTGTTAGAACCATCTCCATTTTATAGTAACATATGTTCCAAGTTACCTCTGTTTTGTACTAGTGCAATTAGATTAGACAAATGTGCACATGACTTTCTACATTTAAGACGACTGGACGCCATGTTTGATGGTATGCATGCGTTCTATGTCATAGTTTCCAAATTGCTATTTTGTTAGGTCCTCATCGTGAGCTCGAATGGTGTAGTAGTATAAAAGCTATTGTCTATTAATTTTGTCAAGCATTATTTTTTACCACTTAATGTTCTATGCTTGATGTTGATCGCCTGATTTGGGTTGTCTGTCTAGGTATTCCTCACCTCCATTGGTAGGAGCACAGGGCAAGTGGACTTGGTCAAGTATCCTACCAGAAAATTCAAATATGTATATCAACTAAGATGCAGTCAAGGTCATGATGGGCCCCAAGGTTTGTCCCTTTCCCTATCGTTCCTGACCAAGCGTTGATTGGGGCATGGATCTAGTGAGGAAACACTAGGCTAGGGTAGTATCTTGGCTTGATTTTCTGACTGAGTGTGTGTCTGTTGTTTACTCGTTATGTGTTGTTCTGTAGGGGCGCAATATGATTATCGAGAGAGCACATAATCTTCACTGTCACACAAGAATCAGTCTTCAGTGGCTCCACCTGTCTATCTCCCCCTTGTAAGCTGGGCTCTCCATTCCTCGAGAAATTCCTATTTTTTGCCAACTGCTAGTTGTGTGACCAAAATGGCTGGCTCTTCTTAGTTGTGTGCTTGGTTAGATCAACTGTTTTGTATATTATTTTCGTTGGATTAGCTCTGTAAAATTGTTTATGAATGCCACTATCGCTCATCGAACATCAAATGCTATTAAATATCAATGAAATGTTCAATGAAAAATTTGCTTTTCCGGTGAAAGATTCAAGATCGCTAAATTCTCGTGACTGTATTCTAGATAGTATTTGTCAATTTAGTGACCATAAAGGAACCTATTTTTGAATGCTTTCTTACTTTTTTTTTGTGAATAATTTCATAGGCTGATATCTCGGCCTTTATTCAGATGATCAAGACACAAGTTCTGGATGATATGATTGAAGCCTAGATGGAAGAAGCGATGCCTTATGCAACTCTGTTTTGTGAACTGAATTTTATTTTGATGTAATGAGTGCATATAGTATCGCTATTCCAAAGTCTGGTTCATTTGTATGCTGTGATAAGAATATTTATTTAGTAAAATTGAGCATGACTGGTTGACTGTGTAATGTTATGTATCAAATATTGTAACATGGCTATGGCCCATTCTTGGTGTTGGATCAGAGTGATATTTTGGTGGAAAATGAATTACGAAAAAGGCTGAAATCCAAAAAGAAATAGGTAGTAACAAATAATAAAAGGATTGCAAAAAGTCTAGGGCCCAAATAATATTGGCAATAAAAAGGCTGAAAATTAGAATAAAAAATTGATCCTACAAAGCTGTAGGCCCAAAAAAACTGCAGTGTAAAAGGCCATGACCTAGAAAGAAAAGGCTGAATTATTGGGCTTGGCCCATATAAGTGACTGAACTGGACCGGGCTGAATTCACATTACGACAATTTCATTTCGTCACAATTTTGCCACGTAGGATCGGCCACGTAGGATCTGAGCTGGCACGCTAGATGGCCCATGACGATACTGGATCGTCATAGACGTTATGACGATCCAATATCGTCATAGACGTTTATGACGATTTCGCAAAAATCGTCGTTATAGTTCATTTGCGACGCCCAGCTTTCGACGATCTCAAAATCGTCATAGAATCGTCATAAACGGACTACTATGACGATTTTGTGACGAAAATGGAGGGTCATATATAGACAGATTCCTTGTAGTGCCATGACCAGTACGGCCGGAATATCAGTCGAGCATGTATCTGAAACCTTACCTCGTCAATTCAAGTGCAACAAGAGTATAGCCCAACCTACCATTGACCAAGTCTGGATAGTCTGTGAATACCGTGATGTATTTCCAGATGTTTTGCCCGGTATGCCCCCAGATCGGGATATCGAGTTTATCATCGAACTAATCCCCAAAACAGGACCCATAGCCCAGAGACCATATAGTATGAACCCATCTGAACTAGCAGAACTGAAGAAGCAACTAGATGCCATGTTGGAAATTGGACTGATTCAACCAAGTGCGTCGCCTTGGAGATTGTAACTACCTCGGTGAATTACGCTCCTAGTTACAAGCCTGGATGAGCGGAAATGGTTGAAATAGTACGGCGGGGCCCAAATGCCACTCACAGGTAGACCTTTCGGCCGTCCCAACCATTTCCAAACATCGGGACAAGAACGGGCGGCGTAATCGGCAGGCGAAGGGATCAACTACATACACAAATGAGTATGTATGCAAGCCACCATACAACAGTACATCAGAGCCATTCCATCTAAAAATAAAGGAAATATAGCAACGCCATACGACAAGATTCAAATGTTCTAGATAGATATAATAGTTTAGGATATCTCCTCATACATCAAACATCAGAGTATCAGGCGGAAGCGGCAAACAAGATCCGAGTACGGATATGAAGCAAATCGGCATAAGATGCCCCATAAATAAGCACATCCCGCCCACAGATCTCACGGATCCCCGTTCCCAGAATCTCTACACCGAATGATCGTTGCCCACATCGTCCGCCTCCTCCACCCAGTATCCATCTTGTGAGTGTACCTGTTCATCTGAATCAAATAATTTATCGTGTGAGACCCTAGGGTACAAAGAAGTCTTTATGCCTCTAAATGGGACACAACCTGGGTGACGAATTGCAGCAAAAGATAAACCCTAGCAATTCTATAGATACTGCTAACCATCCGCCTAACCAAAGATAGACGGATGTCCGTGAATTAATGACAACAATTATAACAAGAATATCAACAGATCCATCCTCCTCCTCGCTACCAACGAGGAAGCGATTTAACAACCCCCCCATCCGTTGGCAGTTTTATTATCCATTCCATGAGTGTTGCACTATTTACTAGTCAGTTCTTTAGTCAAGTTAAAAGCGGTACTTTAGTTATGCTTGTCTATGATCGAGAAACTGTGCTCCAAGTCGTCCATAACCACGGACACGGCTTTTAGAAAGTTTTACCCTGCAGGGGTGCACAAATAGCAACACACACTCGATCAACCTCGGAAAAACCAAATCAAAACCCAACGAGGCCTTCACGACAAAGCAATCACATGATTCAGAAATATTTCAGGGGGCCACCCCATTGAGTACACCCGCAATGAAGTTAGCTGACTCCGAGACGGACTCAAGGTTTGCGTCAATGGTTGTAAATGACTGGGAACCCAAAAATGTGACTGGGCTTGTCGATACCACGAAAACACTCCGCTTCCCTAAACAGTACAGGTGCTCCTCGCACAATCGTAATAAAGCAGTAAAGCATGGCATAAGTACAGGATAGTAAATAAAACCTCAAACTAGTTTGTGGCCCCAAGAAATAAGAATGAATCAAGCTCTGGCTCAGGGGGGTCCCATAAGCCTCCCGGATGTAGATAGCGCGAATGTTCAAGGAACAGGAATCAAGTACTCGGGGTCCTACGGGACACAAGTGAGCAGGAAAAACCAAATAGCAGACATTGCTCACCGGTGCCACTTTCATTAGTTATCCCATTACTACTCAGGTTAAGTTGTTTAGGTACCTCGTTATCCATCAGACTCTCACATACCCTACACATGCTGTTCTACGACTCGCATGGCTCAAACAACTCCTGTAGTAATGGCTCATGGGATGGAGGAACAAGCTTCGGTGGGGTTTAAAAGTAAAGGCTATGCAATACTTGGGATTCAATTTAATGCAATCGGGACTCAATGATGCAAGAATAAGATAGAGGCAATAGGTACTATATGTATGCAAGAATGTGGTAGTGCTTGCCTGGCAGCTCATTTGAAGCGAGAGAAGGATCTGGGTAGTGCTCCTGGGTCTCTTGATATATCCCCTGCTCAGCGTCTATTCGAAGAAGAACCAAACAAACAAGGGCCAACATAAATAAAGTGCACAAGCATAATAATAAAATGCGACAAGCAAACAATCATGCCATGATGAATGATGCACAATTTGCATGGCAATAAAGTAGCATGGCATGGGTGAGGTGTGGAATACAAGAATAAGCATTTTATTGAGTTTTGGTCACATTTTATACTCAAATAAGTTGCTGTTTACTTTATATTTATATGATGCATGCTTCAATTCAGAACATGGAATGCATAAACAGAAAGGTCTCGTCTAGCTGATCATTTTAGACATATCATTTGTTAAATTTGGAGTTATAAATCAAAAGTTATTAATTAATTAAGAAAAGGGCATTTTATTGTAATTTTAATCAACTTGAAATTTAAAGTGTTCAAAATATATTTTGGATGGCATATTTGAATTCCTCACATTTTTCTGATCTAAAAACATATATCATTTGTATTATTTGGATTTGTGTTTTAAAAGTTATTATAAATCTGATTTGAATTTTGAATTTGAATTAAAACAGAAAACAGAAAAGCTTTTTCTACTCAGGCTAACTTAGCCACAGACGCTGACGGGTGGGACCAGGCTGACTCAGCAGCACAGCGCGCAGAAAAAGCTTTTGTCACTGTGGGTTGAGCTAGCCTTAGTGACTGACGGGTGGGACCAGAGCATCTCCAGGGCCACACGCGGGCGCGGCCAGCGGGCAGCTGACACGTGGTGGATCCGGGGACTGCGGGTTGAGGAGTACCAAAACCCGGGAGCCTTTTTGCAAAAACGCCACGAGGCTGACATGTGGGACTGGCTGGACCGCGGGTTGCAGGAGTCAAAAAGGTGGGGGGGTAAGTGCAAAGTGGCCTCGCGTGCACTGTGGTTCTTCTCTGAACTATCTGACGATAGATCGGTGACAGCTAACGGCAGAGCGCGGCGCGCGGGCTCGAACTCGACTGGACACAGGGCGGCAGCCACTGCGGTAGGCCTGGGTTGGTGAAAGGAGGGAGTAGCGCGGCTAGGTGAGGTTCTGCGCGACGCGGGAGCGAGCAGGCGCGATAGCCGACGGCGCGCGCAGTCTGCTCGACGATATAAACGGCAGCGCTAGGCGGCGACAGCGAGGCGGACCATGTCAGGGGAGACGGGAGGCTCACCGCGAGGTTGTTGCCGGTGGTGGTTCGGGTCGAGGCGCCGGCGATCGTCGACGAGGCAGGGGCCGAGCGTAGCTAGGGTTCCGTCGGGGCGGCGTCAGCTTGGGGGCTTCGTCCTCGCCTCCGCCGGGCGACTGGGGCTGTTGCAGAGGACCTCCTCGTCCTCCTTGATCACCTCCACGTCGCGCTCGTCGGCTGGGTCGAAGCAGCGTTGATGGAGCAGACGGTGGCCGGCGTTGGGGGTAGACGGTGGCGATGGAGAAGAGAGGGGAGAGGCCAGGGCCCTGGGGCAGATCTGGGGAAGGCAGCAGGCTAGAAAGAGGGTAGATAAGGACGGGAGAGGAGAGGGGGGTGCCGTGGGGGAGTGGGGCAGAGAAAGGTGGCTTCGTCCACCTTTTCCTCCTCCTCTCACGTGATCGAGCTGGGGGGCAGGGCAGGGGCAGGTAGGGGCTTCCAGGTGGGGTCAGGGGCCGGTAGGAGGGGTAGGCTCGGGTGGGACTGCTATGGCAGAGAGAGAAGCGAGAGGGAGGGGTGTGGCATCGAGCTAGGTTAGGAGGGGGCTCGGCTAGGGTTGGAGCTAGAGGGCTCGGGTTAGGGTTGATGCTAGGGTTGGAGAGGGCAGCTGGGGTGTGGGACCAGGGAGAGGGGCAGCCAGGTGGGGCAGCAAGGAGGGGCTCGACATGGAGAAACTAAGGGGGAGGGTGAGGTGAGAGAGGTGGAGATGGGGTAGGGTGTAACTAGGGTTAGATGAGGGATTAGGTTTAGGGTTAGGATCTTAGGTGGAGGATTTAGAGAGAGGGGGAAACCACTAGGTAGCATGGGGGTGCCCAAGAGATTAAACCCACACAAAAACAATTGAAAAAAATGCTCAAATAAACTCACATGAAAGGACAAGGAAGAAGGGGATGGTGATGTTTCATGGGACATGCAAGAATGTGAATAGCCACTTCTATTAGTTGTAAAAACAACTATAGTTCATGTGGGAATTTATTACATGCATGCACATCACTATTTGAACAAAAACCAACCCACTAGATACAAGCTTGATGAATATATGGGAATGGTGGAATCAAGCATAATTGAATATATAGGCCATGCTAGTGTGTATGTTCCACTAAAAGTTTATTTGGCCACAGTTATATTCAAACAAGCTCAATTAGCCAAAACACCCATATGGAAGGTAAAAGGAAGATTCTACTCACATGAAATGCAAGGTGGCCATGAGGCTCCATATAATTGTTATTGTGAAAACAACATACTTCAAATATGGACATGTAGACATAGAATGGATCCACACCATCACATATGAGCTAGAATTAAATAGCCAAAGAAACAATGGCTCATATATGACTAGGGTGGTGGAATTTTAAGGTGGTGAGAGAAAGGTGGTGGAGTGGAATAAGAGATATGCCCCCAACTCAACTTGGGCATTTAACAATATATCAAGAACCAAATACAATATCAATAGGCAAATACAATTAGCAATGCATATGAGACAAGAACCAACACAAAAGGGGTTTTATATGATGCTCAAATGCAAGGTGGCATGATGACATGAGCATGATATACTGATGATGCAGCAATTATGTCTAGGAAGTAGTCATTATATTACTAAACCAAGTAGCATTACAGTTGTTAGACAAATGGGATGCTACAACTCTCCCCCACTAAACAGGAATCTCGCCCCGAGATTCTAGGAAGAAGAAGAAGACTCAAAGAGGGTAGGATAGTTGGCACGGAGCTCATCTTCACGCTCCCAAGTGGCTTCATCAACGGAATGGTGCGACCACTGCACCTTGCAGAACTTGATGGACTTGTTGCGAGTCCTTCTTTCTGCGGTCTCAAGGATTTTTGTGGGGTGTTCTTGATAAGACAGGTCTTCTTGGAGATTGATTAGCTCATGATCCACGGTCCTGCCGGGATCCTTGAAGCACTTTTTGAGTTGAGAGATGTGGAAAACATCATGGACCTTGAGTTTTTCGGGGAGCTCAAGAGCATAAGCAACTTCTCCTATTCTTCCACGAATTTTGAAAGGACCGATGTATCTAGGAGCCATCTTTCCTTTGATACCAAAACGGTGCGTGCCTCTCATGGGAGTGACACGAAGGTAAACGAGATCACCAGGGACATACACCATGTCCGTGTGCTTTCTGTCATAATTGATCTTCTGGCGACTTTGAGCAATCTTCAGATTTTCAAGAATGATATGCACCTTCTCCTCCGCTTGAGTTACAATGTCAGGGCCAAACCAAATTCATTCTCCTGCACCCGACCAACCAATTGGAGTTCTGCATTTGCGGCCATAGAGAGCCTCAAATGGTGCCATCTTCAGACTTTTCTGGAAGCTGTTGTTGTAAGAGAATTCAGCATAAGGGAGACATTCTTCCCACTTCATGCCAAAAGAGATGACGCAAGAACGAAGCATATCCTCCAGTATCTGATTGATCCTTTCAACTTGTCCTTGCGACTGAGGGTGGTAAGCTGTGCTGAAGTTCAATTTTGTTCCCAAAGCATTTTGGAAACTTTCCCAGAACTTAGAAGTGAAGTTGCTTCCACGGTATCTCAAGCGGAACCCCATACAGAGAGACAATTCTGTTGATATAGAGCTCAGCCAACTGAATTCCAGAAATTGTTTCCTTGACGGGGAAGAAGTGAGCCACTTTAGAAATCCTGTCAACGACAACAAAGATTGCATTGTTGCCCTTCTGCGACCTTGGAAAACCAGTGATGAAGTCCATCTCTACTTTCTCCCATTTCCCTTCCGGGGGTTTCAATGGTCAGAATACCGAAGGTTTCGATGGACAGCTTTCACTCTGCGGAAGACATCACACCGAGACATACTTGGCACAATATCGTTTCAATCGCCACCAATATTGTGTTTTCAAGTCCATGTACATCTTTACGCTGTGGTGGATAGAAAGAACAGAATCATGCGCCTCCTTGATAACTTGCTCTCTCAAACCCGGGTAGTTCGGAACAAACATCCGGTGTTCAAAGAAAAGCGTGCCTTGATCATCGACATGGAAGGACTCATACTTCGGAAGCTGAAGTTTGGAGATGATCTTTTTGGTGTGCGGATCACCAAGCTGACGAGAGCGAACCTTTTCTTCCAAGAGATGGGTAGCTAGAAGGTTCAGGAGATACCCTTGTTCCACAATTTCAAGGTTGAGCTGACGGAATTCCTCGCACAAGAGAGGCTATTGTTCTTCCATCATGAGGTTGTTGACATAAGCTTTGCGGCTGAGGGCATCGGCCATGACATTAGCTTTGCCCGGAGTGTAGTTGATGGTCAAATCAAAATCATTAATTGCTTCAATCCATCTCCTCTGCCGAAGGTTGAGATCAGGCTGAGTGAAGATATACTTCAGACTCTTGTGATCAGAAAAGATTTCACAACGTTGCTGCCAAGTAGTGCCTCCATAGTTTCAAAGCAAAGACAATCGCTACGAGCTCGAGGTCATGTGTAGGATAGTTGATCTCATGCGTCTTCAACTGTCCGAGAGGCATAAGCAACAACTTGTTTTTCTTGCATAAGGACCGCACCCAATCCTTGCAAAGAGGCGTCCACAGAATATCCGGAAAGTCTTAGATGTGTCCGAGGAACCAAGATCGGTGTGGAAGTGAGCTTCTCTTTGAGTGTCTCAAAGCTTGCTTGACATGCAGGAGTCCAAAGGTATTTCTTGCCTTTCTTGAGGAGATCGGTAAGAGGCTTCGCTATCTTCGAAAAGTTCAGAACGGCGGCAATAACTAGCCAAACCAAGGAAACTCCGCACTTCTTTGACATTAACAGGAGGAAGCCATTCAACAATTGTCTTCAGTTTCGGGTTGACTGCAATGCCCTTGGCAGAGATGACGTGACCAAGATAGGTTACTTGAGGCAGCCAAAACTCACACTTGGAGAACTTTGCATACAGGCGGTTCTCACGAAGCTTGTTTAGGACACACCGAAGGTGTTCTTCATGCTCTTCCTTTGACTTTGAATAGACTAGGATGTCATCCAGATAGACCACAACGAACTTATCAAGATACTCCATGAAAACCGAGTTCATAAGCCTCGAGAAGGTAGCAGGTGCGTTGGTGAGACCGAAAGACATGACCGTGTACTCATACAAGCCATAGCGGGTGGTGAAAGCTGTTTTGGGAACATCATCCTTGCAAATCTTGATTTGGTGATAACCACTTCTCAAGTCAAGCTTAGAGAACACCACAGCTCCAGCTAGCTGATCGAAGAGATCATTAATCCGCGGAAGGGGATATTTATTCTTGATGGTTTTAGCATTGAGAGCCCGATATTCAACACAAAGTCTATCAGTCCTGTCTCGCTTCTTCACAAAGATTGTTGGGCTACCCCAAGAAGAGGTACTGTGTTGAATGAAACCCAACTTCTCTTGTTCATCAAGCTGACGTTTGAGTTCAGTCAACTCAGCAGGACCCATTTTATAAGGCCGCTTGGAGATAGGAGCCGTTCCAGGTTCAAGCTCAATTACAAACTCAACCTCACGATCCGGAGGCATACCCGGCAACTCTTCAGGAAAGACATCTGGGAACTCACAGACCACCGGAACACTCTGAATAGCTTCCATAGCATCATCATTCAGAGCCGCCAAAGAGAAAAGCTGGATCGCAGGAGTCAGACTTGGATAAAAGACTATATGGCCTTTAGGAATCTTCAGAGAAACCGAGCGTTCAGCACAATCAATCATAGCTGCATTTGCTGTCAACCAATCCATGCCCAAGATGACATCAATGTCAAAATTGCCCAGAACAATTAAGGATGCCGAGAACGAAGAGCCACCAATCTCAATTTGATTGCCATGGCTGATTTTAGCAGCTGCCATTGTTGCTCCAGGAGAAAGGACCATTAATCGCTTAAGGAGAGGATCCATAGCTAACTCATTTTCATTTGCAAACTTGATAGAAACAAAAGAATGCGATGCACCATAATCAAACAAAACTCGTGCAGGGACTGAGTTAACGGGAAGCATACCCATCACAACTCCAGGTGCATGCTCAGCTTGAGCGTTGACACGCTTGGCACGAAAATGTGAGACCCGGGCTTGGTGTTGATGTTGAGAGCCCGAGGTGGTGGTGCACGAACCAAAGGAGAGCTTGCCGCAGATCTTGGAGGTGGTGGAGGAAGAGCTTTGTTTTTCATCGGACAGTTCCAGTTTTGATGCCCAGAGTCTCCACACGTGAAACAAGCACCAGGTGGACGTGGAGCAACGTAGCCAGGGACTCCGCCAGGCGCTCCAGGGTAGTGGTGGTTGTAGCCCCTGGGAGCAGCAGTGAGGAAGTTTGGTGGCCTTGCCGCGAAGCTTGAAGGTCTTGGTGGAGCCGGGAGCGACGGTGGGGTGTTAGGAACCCAAACACGACGCTTAGAAGGAGCTGACATAGCTTAAGAGCTTGGTGCATCACGGTTGTGTTTCTTTGACTCCTCAAACACTTGCCTACTTGCTTCTTCCTGCAGAGCTGTGTGCTGAAGTTCCATAAAAGACGCCGGCCTTGCATGTGTGATTGCATATTTAATCGATGCATTGAGCCCTTGCCGGAACCTCTTTTGCTTCTTCTTGTCATCGGAGATCTCATCACCACCATAACGAGAAAGGTTCATGAAGTTCCTGATGTAGGTATTGACATTGTCATTTCCCTGTTTGAGGTTGAGAAACACTTCCTTCATCCTCTCCATGACTATTTCTGACAGATACTGCTCTTTGAACGCTCCAGTGAACTGTTCCCAAGTAGGCTGAAAACCAATGCAGTTTTCCTTCAGGTAATTGTCCCACCAGAGAGCTGCATCTCCCTTCAGAAGGTGAGTAGTACATTTTACCCATTCTTGCTCAGGAACATCAGCAGTCTCCAGTAGCCTTGACATCTCACGCAACCAATCATCAGCATCAAGTGGTTGATCAGAAACATCAAATTGGCGTGGTTTGAACTTCAGGAAGCTTTTGATGTCTCCTCGCTTGGGAGGTGGAGGTAGCGGAGCAAACTCATTCCTCCGAACACTCTCTTCAAAACGCTGCTGGTTCTGCTGCATTGCTGCCAAGGCATTGGCGATGTTTGACAACACGGACCCCAGTTCAGGTGGAATATCCTCATCAGAATGGCGTGGTGGTGCCATCCTGTGATTGATATAAAACACAAGTCAGTACTATAATGGAGAATAATAATAATCCAAAATAGTACCAAGATGGAATTAACCAAGATTAAAGGATACAATTTACTAAGATGATATTAAAATATCAACAAAGTTCAAAGCACCTAGAAGATATTAAGCATATCGCACACGACTGAAAAGGAGTGTGGTATACAGATATATCAAAGAAAAATATTCCACAAATTTCGGCATTAGAATACCAATAGATGCGCAAAATCACTTAACGAATCAAGATTAGTGACTCTACCAATTCAATATACAAAAGCGAATGATAAGAGTAGTGGTATGGTCGCGACTCCATCCCGCACTCAAATCATTACTCCGCACATGAATAAGTGGAACACACATCCTAACCCCTTCTTCTCATGATGAACCTAAAGATTAGTAACTACGGAAACGAACACCCCAAACAGATAACGTCGGATAACAAAGAGTAATACAGACCGCGGCGGTATACAACGAATCAGATAGATCGCGTCGGTTTGCAAAATCCTGTCGGTATGGAATGTACCAACAGTTGATAACCAAAGGCCGATTGTGATAGCAACTTGGATGCAATAGATAGACAAGGAATTACACACACACACACACACACACAAAAACACACAACCTATGGTACTACGGAAACCCAGAACACGTGAATCCTAGTTTGAACGTTTAAGAAGAGGATTGAGAACGTTACACTTCCTTACCAGAAAAGGGTGGGTGGGTGGGTAAGAAGAAAAGTGGAAGCAGTCCTACTCTCGCGTTTTGTTTTTCCCTAGTATACATAACTACCAAAATATTTTCTAGACTGACAACGACCATTTGGCTGAGACCCTGAAGGGCGGGATGGCTCTGATACCAATTGTAACTACCTCGGTGAATTACGCTCCTAGTTACAAGCCTGGATGAGCGGAAATGGTTGAAATAGTATGGCGGGGCCCAAATGCCACTCACAGGTAGAACTTTCGGCCGTCCCAACCATTTCCAAACATCGGGACAAGAACGGGCGGCGTAATCGGCAGGCGAAGGGATCAACTACATACACAAATGAGTATGTATGCAAGCCACCATACAACAGTACATCAGAGCCATTACATCTAAAAAGAAAGGAAATATAGCAACGCCATACGGCAAGATTCAAATGTTCTAGATAGATATAATAGTTTAGGATATCTCCTCATACATCAAACATCAGAGTATCAGGCGAAAGCGGCAAACAAGATCCGAGTACGGATAAGAAGCAAATCGGCATAAGATGCCCCATAAATAAGCACATCCCGCCAGGATCTCACGGATCCCGTTCCGGAATCTCTACATCGAAGGATCGTTGCCCACATCGTCCGCCTCCACCCAAAGATCCATCTTGTGAGTGTACTGTTCATCCGAATCAAATAATTTATCGTGTGAGACCCTAGGGTACTCAAAGAAGTCTTTATGCCTCTAAATGGGACACAACCTGGGGTGACGCAATTGCAGCAAAAGATAAACCCTAGCAATTCTATAGATACTCGCTAACCATCCGCCTAACCAAAGATAGACGGATGTCCGTGAATTAATGACAACAATTATAACAGTAATATCAACAGATCCATCCTCCTCCTCGCTTACCAACGAGGAAGCGGACGAACAACCCCCCCATCCGTTGGCAGTTTTATTATCCATTCCATGAGTGTTGCACTATTTACTAGTCAGTTCTTTAGTCAAGTTAAAAGCGGTACTTTAGTTATGCTTGTCTATGATCGAGAAACTGTGCTCCAAGTCGTCCATAACCGCGGACACGGCTTTCAGAAAGTTTTACCCTGCAGGGGTGCACAAATAGCAACACACACTCGATCAACCTCGGAAAAACCAAATCAAAACCCAACGAGGCCGTCACGACAAAGCAATCACATGATTCAGAAATATTTCAGGGGGCCACCCCATTGAGTACACCCGCAACGAAGTTAGCTGACTCCGAGACGGACTCAAGGTTTGCGTCAATGGCTGTAAACGACTGGGAACCCAAAAATGTGACTGGGCTTGTCGATACCACGAAAACACTCCGCTTCCCTAAATAGTACAGGTGCTCCTCGCACAATCGTAATAAAGCAGTAAAGCATGGCATAAGTACAGGATAGTAAATAAAACCTCAAACTAGTTTGTGGCCCCAAGAATTAAGAATGAATCAAGCTCTGGCTCAGGGGGGTCCCATAAGCCTCCCGGATGTAGATAGCGCGAATGTTCAAGGAACAGGAATCAAGTACTCGGGGTCCTACGGGACACAAGTGAGCAGGAAAAACCAAATAGCAGATATCTTTCATTAATTATCCCATTACTACTCAGGTTAAGTTGTTTAGGTACCTCGTTATCCATCAGACACTCACATACCCTACACATGCTGTTCTACGACTCGCATGGCTCAAACAACTCCTGTAGTAATGGCTCATGGGATGGAGGAACAAGCTTCGGTGGGGTTTAAAAGTAAAGGCTATGCAATACTTGGGATTCAATTTAATGCAATCGGGACTCAATGATGCAAGAATAAGATAGAGGCAATAGGTACTATATGTATGCAAGCATGTGGTAGTGCTTGCCTGGCAGCTCAGTTGAAGCGAGAGAAGGATCTGGGTAGTGCTCCTGGGTCTCTTGATATATCCCCTGCTCAGCGTCTATTCGAAGAAGAACCAAACAAACAAGGGCCAACATAAATAAAGTGCACAAGCATAAGAATAAAATGCGACAAGCAAACAATCATGCCATGATGAATGACGCACAATTTGCATGCCAATAAAGTAGCATGGCATGGGTGAGGTGTGGAATACAAGAATAAGCATTTTATTGAGTTTTGGTCACATTTTATACTCAAATAAGTTTCTGTTTACTTTATATTTATATGATGCATGCTGCAATTCAGAACATGGAATGCATAAACAGAAAGGTCTCGTCGAGCTGATCATTTTAGACATATCATTTGTTAAATTTGGAGTTATAAATCAAAAGTTATTAATTAATTAAGAAAAGGGCATTTTATTGTAATTTTAATCAACTTGAAATTTAAAGTGTTCAAAATATATTTTGGATGGCATATTTGAATTCCTCACATTTTTCTAATCTAAAAACATATATCATTTGTATTATTTGGATTTGTGTTTTAAAAGTTATTATAAATCTGATTTGAATTTTGAATTTGAATTAAAACAGAAAACAGAAAAGCTTTTTCTACTCAGGCTAACTTAGCCACAGACACGACGGTGGGACCAGGTGACTCAAAGACATAGCGCAGAAAAAGCTTTTGTCACTGTGGGTTGAGCTAGCCTTAGTGACTGACGGGTGGGACCAGAGCATCTCGGTACACACTGGCGCCAGTGAGCGGTGACATGTGGTGGATCCGGGACCGGGTTGAGGAGTACCAAAACCCGGGAGCCTTTTTGCAAAAACGCCACGAGGCTGACATGTGGGACTGGCTGGACCGGGGGTTGCAGGAGTCAAAAAGGTGGGGGGGGGAGGTAAGTGCAAAGTGGCCTCGCGTGCCTTGTGGTTCTTCTCGAACTATCCGACGGCAGATCGGTGTGAACGAGAGCGCGGGCGCTGGCTCGAACTTCGCGACTGGGGTGCGTCTGCGGGCGGCAGCCACTGCGTAGGCCTGGGTTGGTGATGAGGGAGTAAGCGGCTAGGTGAGGTTCTCGCGACGCGAGCGCAGCGCGATAGCCGACGGCGCGCGTAGTCTGCTCGACGATATGAACGGCGGCGCTAGGCGGCGACAGCGAGGCGGACCATGTCAGGGGAGACGGGAGGCTCACCGCGAGGTTGTTTCCGGTGGTGGTTCGGGCTGAGGCGCCGGCGATCGTCGACGAGGCAGGGTCCGAGCGTAGCTAGGGTTCCGTCGGGGCGGCGTCGGCCTGGGGCTGCTCCTCCTCATTTGGGCGTCTGGGGCTGCAGAGGACCTCCTCGTCCTCCTTGATCACCTCCACGTCGCGCTCGTCGGCTGGGTCGAAGCAGCATTGATGGAGCAGACGGTGGCCGGCGTTGGGGGCAGACGGTGGCGATGGAGAAGAGAGGGGAGAGGCCAGGGCCCTGGGGCGGATCTGGGGAAGGCAGCAGGCTAGAAAGAGGGTAGATAAGGACGGGAGAGGAGAGGGGGGTGCCATGGGGGAGTGGGGCAGAGAAAGGTGGCTTCGGCCACCTTTTCCTCCTCCTCTCACCGTGATCGAGCTGGGGGGCAGGGCAGGGGCAGGTAGGGGCTTCTAGGTGGGGTCAGGGGCAGGTAGGAGGGGTAGGCTCGGGTGGGACTGCTGTGTCAGAGAGAGAAGCGAGAGGGAGGGGTGTGGCATGGAGCTAGGTTAGGAGGGGGCTCGGCTTGGGTTGGAGCTAGAGGGCTCGGGTTAGGGTTGATGCTAGGGTTGGAGAGGGCAGCTGGGGTGTGGGACCAGGGAGAGGGGCAGCCAGGTGGGGCAGCAAGGAGGGGCTCGACATGGAGAAACTAAGGGGGAGGGTGAGGTGAGAGAGGTGGAGATGGGGTAGGGTGTAACTAGGGTTAGATGAGGGATTAGGTTTAGGGTTAGGATCTTAGGTGGAGGATTTAGAGAGAGGGGGAAACCACTAGGTAGCATGGGGGTGCCCAAGAGATTAAACCCACACAAAAACAATTGAAAAAAAATGCTCAAATAAACTCACATGAAAGGACAAGGAAGAAGGGGATGGTGATGTTTCATGGGACATGCAAGAATGTGAATAGCCACTTCTATTAGTTGTAAAAACAACTATAGTTCATGTGGGAATTTATTACATTCATGCACATCACTATTTGAACAAAAACCAACCCACTAGATACAAGCTTGATGAATATATGGGAATGGTGGAATCAAGCATAATTGAATATATAGGCCATGCTAGTGTGTATGTTCCACTAAAAGTTTATTTGGCCACAGTTATATTCAAACAAGCTCAATTAGCCAAAACACCCATATGGAAGGTAAAAGGAAGATTCTACTCACATGAAATGCAAGGTGGCCATGAGGCTCCATATAATTGTTATTGTGAAAACAACATACTTCAAATATGGACATGTAGACATAGAATGGATCCACACCATCACATATGAGCTAGAATTAAATAGCCAAAGAAACAATGGCTCATATATGACTAGGGTGGTGGAATTTTAAGGTGGTGAGAGAAAGGTGGTGGAGTGGAATAAAAGATATGCCCCCAACTCAACTTGGGCATTTAACAATATATCAAGAACCAAATACAATATCAATAGGCAAATACAATTAGCAATGCATATGAGAGAAGAACCAACATAAAAGGGGTTTTATATGATGCTCAAATGCAAGGTGGCATGATGACATGAGCATGATATACTGATGATGCAGCAATTATGTCTAGGAAGTAGTCATTATATTACTAAACCAAGTAGCATTACAGTTGTTAGACAAATGGGATGCTACAGAGATCACCTGTCTTGTTTGTGGACAAGAAAGATGGAGGTAACCGTTTGTGTACGGATTACCGGAAGTTGAATGATGTCACTATCAAGAACAAGTACCCATTTCCCAAGATAGAAGATTTGTTTGATCAGTTGACCGGTGCCAAAGTGTTTTCTAAGATTGATCTTAGAACTGGCTAATCAACTCAAGATTCGCGCAGAGAATATCCCCATGACTGCCTTTACCACCAGATATGGATTATACGAGTATACTGTCATGTCTTTTGGATTAACCAATGCCCCCACTTATTTCATGAATCTCATGAATAAGATTTTTATGGACTTCCTGGATAAGTTTGTCGTTGTTTTCATTGATGACATTCTGATTTATTCCAAATCAGAAGAAGAACATGAGCTACACCTAAGGACCATTCTTGGAACCCTTAGAGAGCAGCAGTTGTATGCCAAGTTTAACAAATGTGAATTCTGGTTACAGGAGGTAGGATTCCTCGGCCACATTGTATCATCCAGAGGAATTGCCGTTGACCCCGCAGAGGTGAAAGATGTCGAAGATTGGCAAGCCCCAACCACTCAAACCCAAGTTCGTGCATTTCTCGGATTGGCGGGATACTACCGCAAGTTCGTAGAAGGATTCTCGAGTATCACCAGACCCATGACCCATTTGTTGAAGAAGGACAAGAAGTTTGAATGGACAGACAAATGTGAAGCGAGTTTTCAAGAACTCAAGAGAAGATTGATTTCAGCCCCAATCTTAATCATGCCGGATATCACGAAGCCCTTTGACGTATATTGTGACGCATCCAAGATCGGTCTCGGATGTGTGCTAATGCAAGAAGGCAAAGTTATATCTTATCTATCTCGACAACTGAAACAACATGAGCAAAATTACCCAACCCATGACCTCGAACTTGCAGCCGTAGTTCTAGCCCCGAAGACATGGAGGCATTACCTGATTGGAAATCATTGTGAGATATATTCGGATCACAAGATCCTGAAGTATATATTCACTCAGAAGGAGCTGAATATGAGACAGAGAAGATGGATTGAGATAATCAAGGATTACGACCTGGACATTCACTACCATCCCGGTAAAGCCAACGTGGTAGCAGATGCCCTTAGCAGATTGTCGTGCTGCTTGAACTCCATGATTTTAAAGGAGCAACCAAGCTTGCACAAAGAGATGGAAGATTTCAGAGTGGAATTAGTGAGTGATGGATTTTTGGCTAGAATAGAACTTCAACCCACTTTGATCAACCAGATCAAAGAGGCGCAGAAAAGAAATGCTAGTATCGACGGAATCAAGCGTCGTATCGGTACAGGCAAAGTACCCGGATTCACCGAAGACGAAGAAGGAGTTCTGTGGTACAAAGGACGCCTTTGTGTACCAGCAGATTCTGAGTTGAAAGAAGTAATTCTGAAGGAAGCTCATGATACTCTTTATTCTATCCATCCCAGAGGAACGAAGATGTATCAAGACTTGAAAGAACAATTTTGGTGGAATAAGATGAAGAGAGAAATCGGAAGCTATATCGCCAAGTGTGATATATGTCAGCCAGTCAAGGCGGGACATCAAAGACCCGCAGGATTGTTGCAACCATTGCTGATTCCGGAATGGAAATGGGATTCCGTTGGAATAGACTTTATCACCGGATTGCCTACTTATAGTAGGGGAAATGACTCTATCTGGGTCATAGTGGACATATTGTCCAAAGTCGCTCATTTCTTACCCGTCAAGACCACATATCAGAGTTCGAAGCTAGCAGAGTTATACATCGCTAGAATCATCAGTTTGCATGGAGTCCCCAAGAACATTGTATTGTATCGAGGAACTCAGTTTACCTCGAGATTCTGGAAGAAAGTCCAAGAAGGTTTAGGAACCCAACTAGATTTCAGCACCGCGTATCACCCTCAGACAGACGGACAAACGGAGCGAGTAAATCAAATACTCGAAGACATGTTGAGAGCATGTGTGCTAGAATATGGATCTAAATGGGTAGACTGTCTGCCTTTCGCGGAATTTTCATACAACAACAGTTACCAAGCTAGTTTGCAAATGGCCCCATTTGAATTCATGTATGGAAGGAAGTGTTGCACCCCTTTGAACTGGTCGGAAGTAGGAGAGAGTCAGATTTTCGGACCCGACATCCTACGAGAAGCAGAATAGAAAGTTCACAAGATTCGTGAGCACCTCAAGACCGCCCAGTCCCAACAAAAGAGTTACGCCGACAAGAGACGTAGAGACCTTGCCTTCAACATAGGAGATTTTGTGTATCTTAAAGTGTCGCCATTGAAATAAATGCAACGTTTCCAGCTCAAGGGAAAGTTATCCCCCAGATATATCGGCCCCTTCAAGATTCTGAACCGTTGAGGAGAAGTGTCATATCAATTGGAACTACCCGAAGCGATGTCAGCCGTGCACAATGTGTTCCATATCTCATTACTTCGCAAGTGCCTCGAATTTCCAGAGAAGACTGAAGTATTCAAGAACATTGATCACCGGACCATAGAAATCAACGATGACCTGAACTATCCCGAAGTACCCATCCATATTTTGGAAGAAGCTTTCAGAACTACCAGAACCCGGAGCATCAAGTTTCTCAAGATTCAGTGGAGCAACCACACAGAAGAGGAAGCTAGCTGGGAGCGCGGAGATCACATCAGGACGAAGTTTCCCGATCTCTTCAAATCCTAGGTAATATTTTTCATCCTTTTTCAAATATCGGGACGAGATTTTTTTTAAGGGGGAAGTTTTGTAATATCCCAAAAATACTAAACTTGGATCATCAAACTCTAATCAACAAAATTAGGGTTAACAAAAACTTTTCTATTTAAAAATATGAGAGCATCCATATGTGTGTGTATTGAAATTTGGATTATTTTGAATTGCCATGATTATGTGTTTCTTTGCTTGTAAAATGATTCTTAGGTGAAATAAACATCATCTAAACAATCCCCAAACTTTTCCCAAATACAAACAAGTCAAAACAAACAAATTAAGTGAATGGTCACTTTGGCCAAGTTAACTCCCATGCCTACTTTGGATATCCCTAACTTTCAGAACTTAACAGGAACATGTATGGATCTTTGCACCCCTTGATAGTACTCATAACAAGGTATCAAGGACCACTTTGTGATCATCCAGAAACATTCAAATGCTTAGTTTAAATGACAGTTTAAAATTGAATCTATCTCATATGGGAAGATCCCACTATTTCAAAAACCACTCAAACCAACTCAATTTTCAAAACCCAAGCATCAACAGACTCCCCAGTACATGCCTAGCACACCCACCAAAAATCTTTTAAAAATTCAAAATTTAAGTTCATGCGGCCATTTCATCAAACAGGTGGCAGATGCAAACCAAACAAAATCAAAACACTATGTTGAGTAGTGTTTTGGGCCTAACTTGTTCCCTTTCTGGACACAACTAGCCTTAGTAGGTCATCTAACAACCTTAACTAATAACTAACACCACTGTAAGCTGGCCATTGTCATCGATGGTGAGCAGGCCGAGAGCACCATTGCCACCCCATGGTCGACAGCGATCTAGAGGCCACACTAGCCTCGCCAACCTTGTCTAGGAGCTAGCTAGCACCCCATCGCCACTCCCTGTCCCAGCCGCGAGCAATGCCAGCCACTGGACCACACGCCCAGGCCATGCCAACCTTCTCTGCAACCATGCCGAGAGCGCGCCAGAGCGTCACCCTCGACACACGCCCACAGACCGCACGCCACCCTCGCCGCGTGCACGCGTGATCACCAACACCCCAGCAACCCCGCAGACACGCCCGTTCGCCGCCGCGTGGACCACGCGCGCTGTGCGCCATCAAAACTTCCGTTGGACCAGCACAGAGCACCGCAGCATTCCGACTGATCAACACCACCCCACGCCTCGCCACCACGCCGTTGAGCTTCGCCAGGGAGCACATCACCGCCCCCTACCGTCGCCCACGCCGATAGCCCTCTGTGCCGTCGACCACGACGAGCTCAACTTGCTCATGTCGGTCCCCTCTCGCCACTATAAATAGAGGCCTCCCCTACTCGAATTCTTCACACCATTCTACTCCCCTCTCACCCAAAACCACCCCACCTCATTCCCGGGGCAAGGCAAGCAGGGCATCCGGAATTTCACCGGAGCATCCCGCTGCTGGAGAAGAAGAAAGCCATCGATTGGAGCCGCCCCAGGAGGAGCTGCCGGTACTAGGAGGATCGCCGTCGTCGACTTCATCGTTCGGCCCCATCGCCGACCCTCGCCTGAGCCCTGGTGAGCCTCCCACGACCCCCACTGATCCGCTAGGGTTCGAGCTCGCCGGTACTTGTTCATCCTCGACGATGACCCTCAACCGTCGATCTTCATTATAATCAAACGCACCACATCGCCCCGTACCGCTTCACATTTAAAGAGCCACTAACCAGAAACCCCTTTCGCTTGCCAAGGCTTGCGTGACATCGGGCCGCCGATTAACTTTTCCCTAAGAGCCTAGCCGTTTGAATTTAACTTTTTCCATTTTAATTCAAACATAGTTCTGTACCTAGTTTCAAAAATCAACCTAGCTCGATTCATTAAACAAAATTGAATGAAACCAATTTTGTTAGAAAGATATTGAAATGCTTAATCCAAGCCCGTTGGATTCAAATCATTTGAATCTATAGATCACCCTTGGTAAAAATAACAATTCAGAAGCTTTTCTGCATTCAAACATTTTTCAAATTTCAACCATAATAGCTTTTGAGTTGATTGCAACTCTCAAAAATCACATTTGATCATACCTTTCAGAATATATAAAAACATATGGTTTTATTTACAGAAATAATGTTCAAGTAATAAAAGAATGCGACATAGGCATTTCTAGTCACTTTAATTATTTAAAATAAAAAAGTTAACCTTTATTAAATTGTGACACCACTTTAAATCACATTCTCATGTACTGAAATATGTGGTGATGACATGTGTCAACATGATCCCATGTTTGAGTTGGAGAATATTAAATCTTAAGTAGTTTTTCAATGAGTAGAAATTACTTTTCTAAAAATAAAATAAATAAGACAAATGCTTTAATCTTGTAATGTTAGTGATGATGCTAGATCATCTATAGAACCCTTTTGTGTGATGATTGAAAGTAGTTAAGTATTGTTTGGTGATTGTGTACCTCGTATTTATTCATAGATGCTAGTACCGACCAAGGATACGAGGAGGAAGGAGGATACTACGAAGAAGAAGCCGAGGAGAACTTCAACCACTGCTCTGCACAAGGCAAGCCTAATACTACTAGATGATTGAGCAAGCTAACACTTGCAAGATACTTTACCTATGCAAGAAAACACTTGCTTGTTACCATGCCAACTATATGCCTTAAGCATATGTGATCATACCCACTTGATAAACCAATCCTAGTTTTACTTACACGCTGTCTACTTTATTTCTTTATCAAAGCTATTACTTAGAGTTTACTTGAGTAAATTGTAGATACTAGAAAGATAATTGAAGGTTGCATAAAGAGCATAAAATTTGGCCTAAGCTAGATAATATTGATGTCATCGTAAGGCATGAGATTGTACTTAGTTAAACTCCACTAGTTTACCACCCCTCATTAGTACTCACTCCCATTTGTAGATGCTAGTGCTAAGCATAAAACTTGATCAACTTTAGATGGGAATACTTGGTGAAAATGGTTATGAAAACCTTAGAATGATGAGTCATTCTACTGAGATGTTTTTTCATGTGTTTCTGAACAGCAGATGATTTTGATGATGAAAATGTTGAGGCATGAGCCTTAGCCCTTTACAAAACTGATGGTTGTCTGGATGCGATACCATTCCAATTTTATCATACAACCACAATACCCGAAATTTGGGTAGGGCTTGACTGGAAACTTATGTACCTTAGTATGGGTTCCCTCATGGCCAAGGTCTGAGCTGAGGCTACCTTTTGAAGATTGTCCACCTGTGCAGTACCCAAGATGACAGTTGGTCATGGTTGGGAGGCCAAACTCACAGGAGAGGTGCCTATACTAGGGCATGTAATCGAAAGGTTAGGATTGATTATCCGCATACTGAGTATGGTGAATTCGGGATTTGTTCCTAACGGATGTATCGAATGTTGTGGTGAAAGTGTACAGTCTCTACAGAGTGTCACACTATTCGAATAGCCGCGTCCGCGGTTATGGACTGTTGGAGTGGCCATATTGTTCCCCCGTCAGATGTTTACATAATGACTTGTGAAATGAATTGAGATTTGTACTTGACCACAACAGAGTTGTGATATGAAATTCAAGTTCCCATTTAGGTGTTATAAAACTTTAACTAGCTTTTCTTTGCTTCTGAACTTAGTAGAGATAAATCTGGCTTTTTGCAAAACAACCCTAGAGCTTAGTGTCCTATTACAAAAACCCCTTCACTTGTTAGTATTAGTTTGCGAGTACTTAAAGAGTACTCATGGCTTTGTCCCTGGCTATTCCCGTGGCCAGACTATGAAGAGGAGTACCAGGAAGATGGACCCCAGGAAGGTTACGACAACTAGGATCATCTCCCATCGTCAGCATTGCCTGTGACTCTGAAGATGGAGCTTCGCCTATGCTACCTTTATTATTATGTATTTCTGCTTCTTGAGTTGTATTAAGAAATGGATCATGAGATCCTTATTTGTGTAAGACCTTATGTATGGTTTGTAATGGATGATGTACTGTGGTATCCAATTTTGTTATGTCTCGCAAAAATGGTAATCCTAGGATTGTGATGTACGGCATAACAGGCATCTGGGATTAAAAATCCGTTGTTGACACCTATACTGCTCTTAGGCATGCTCGCACTGTAGCGCCACCGTACCCCACTGTTAGTCGTCGTCGTTACAGTGGTTTCGATGACCAATCGAGGGCGGCGCAACCACTATTAGCATCCCTGTGCCTTATTCGTTCAAACATGTAGTCTCGCTCGGCCACGCATGCTCGTGAACGCCGGCTCCGACGACCATCTGGGGGTGGCCGGCGAATTAGGGCCGTGCTATCGTCATCGTGATGTCATGCACCCATCACTTTTGACCTGGTCCACCCAGTTGACTAGTCCATGCCAAGGTGGCATACAGACATGGCCAGTACCCCACCAGTCAGTGACTGGGGGCTAGGTTAGGGTGCGGTGTAAAAATATTAAGTAAAGTAATGACGTTAGCAGTGATGCAGTAATTACTTTATTATTATTTTTAATAATTTCGGAAATGAATAAACCTTATAAATTCAAAAACTATTGTTTTATAATTTAGAAAAATGTGTTTAATATATGAAATTTTTTAGAAAAATAAAATCTACAACTTAAAACTATTATCAAACAATATTATATTAACTATTTAATAAAGATTTTATAAGTAATAATACTTTGATAATTCATAATTTAATAATGGTAAATGCTAAAAAAATAAATAATATACCAAAATTCTTAGAAAAATTAGAACTTAACTTAATACCATAATCATGTATTATTATTTCACTTAATTAAATATTTATTATTTATTAAGTGTTTATAAAATAATAAATCTTATAAAAAGCATATCTTATTAATTATAAATCATAAAAATAAATGTAATATACCAAAATGATCACAAAAAGAATATTTACATGTTAAAAATAGAACATTCCACTTTTAAAGTAATTAAAAACTTAGTACTATAATAAGTTGAATTTAAATCTAATTTCCTCAATTAATAATTCATATAAGGGTAATTAAAATTTGCTAATATTTCTAGAATTAGCCAATTGAGGTCTAATATATAGTATTAGTCTTAAATATTGATAATATGAAGTCAACATGGTTCAACATTTTAAATGCAATCTTAATGAATTATCATTCCACCATAAGTGTAGATTATTTTCTAAAAAGATCCTTACCAAATATAAAATCTTCAAGAATAATTTGTGACTAAATAAAACCTTTTCCCTTACATCAACCACAAGTTTATAAACATACCAAAACACAATAGTGAATCCATAAGTAGTCAAGTGATATTATTTCCTTATTTACAAACCATAACCACTCATTTATAAAAAGATAAATGATTCTATTCCATTATAATATTAAGAAACCACTACTCAAATAGGAGTATGATCACTCTTAAGTAACTCTAAGGAAACATTATGAAGTGAACAAAGTACAAATATCATAAGCATTAAATCTTAAGTCCATCTATGTGCTTAAAGTTAACTCTAGTCTACAAGACTTCAAACATTATGGTAAATACTTTATTATGTGTTTTATAGTTTACTTTGGTCTGTCCAATTAAGACCTAATACATCTCAAGACAAAATAACCCAGTAAACACCAAGAGACATCGACGACATTCTATTAACCATAAGATTGTTTAATCCTTAGAAAAGAAACCTTTTATTCGAAGGTTATCCTTTTTTCCACTTAAAACAACAAATCTTATAATAATATCTCCAACTCTTAACCACTAAACCAAAAAACTTTTATCATAAACACCAGATGGCACTTAATCATAATCACATTACTTTATACACTACTTGTATATTTTAGATTGCTAATACTTAAAGTTTAAATGCTTTTGTTTAGTTAAGTAAACTTTTCTTAAAAATATATTCTTTTAAGATACACTAAAAGTAATCCTTAAGCATTCCAAAAATTAAACTATTTAAGTAACAACCTTCATATAAGGAGTATTGGGATACCATTTCACACTTGAATATTTTATTTTTGTGTGTACTTGCATGTTGTTTCACACAGGCTCACAAGCCCTAATAAGAAGCACAAGTGTGAAACTTATCTAAAATAACAACAAATTACAAAGAAACCATTTCCAGTATCCAAACCCTAGATCAACGCTTATTTCAGGGATTCGAGTTTAACAAACTTCATCCCATTACTTATGCATAATAGCATCTTGCTTCTTTAAACATTAGTCCTTACCGGACCAATGATGATGTTTTAAGATATTGGATCTTCTATATTGTCTCGAAGACCGTGAGTGCATAATCTTCCAATCACAAAAGGAAAGTTCACACTTGCTCATGTCCTTTGATTATTTTCTATAAAGTATTTTGCAAATTCAGTGTTGTCATCACCTGCATTTCAAAACGGTCTGAAAACACTATTTTTTATAATAATGTGAACTACTGGCTACTGATCCAGGGTGATCATCTAATCTATTACATCTGGCCGTTGGAATGCCACTGCTCAGGAATATATCATCTAGGACTTAACAACCAATGTCGCCAATGATTCTTGCGCCATATATCACGCGATAACCATGAGATTTGGAATGAGATGGAGAAGTCAGTTGTATCCTTTTCCTTCTGCATGTAGGAAATACGACCTTAATGTGACGTTGTGATTCCTTGTGCGGATCCAACATATGGGTGGGAACCCTCAGGTCCCATGATTTTGGTGTCTAGATTATCGATGAGTGGACGCCGGAGGTATAGCCGGACCTATATGGTACTCGCCCGGGGCATCACCAGCTGATAGAGTCTTTGGGAACTCATCAGGGTTTTAGCCTGCTCGAAAGGGAGCTTAACGGAGGTGAGCCGGCCCCAAATAATCGCGCAGACATGTGGGGTCGCAGAGAGGGCAGTGATTTGCTTGGATCTTAGGTTGGGCCTCAAACCATGGAAGTTTGAATGGGGACATACTCCCGGCCGTGCAACAAAGCTTATGATCTCTCATGGGAAAAGTAACGCAACTCTGCAGAGTGTAAGAACTGTAACTTGATACTCGCTGTTCCGGGAAGGAGCTACCAATGCAGCAGGAAAGGAACTCCACAAAAGTTCTGGTAAACATGTGAAGGATCACGAACATAGCTTTTCAGAATAAAAGCAACCTTTGAGAAATGTTTTCGAAAACCTGCATTGACTATGACCTATGGTCTGTGGCTGTAGCTAGTGCATCAGACACTCCGTTTTAGTGAACTTGTTGAGTATGATCGTACTCAACGTATCTTCTGAACCCTTGCTAGATTCTGAAGCCAATACAGATGACGTCTACATCAACTTATGGTCCAAGAATCATCATCAAAAGCTAAATCTCTTCAATGAAGTCAAGAAAGTCAACATATAAATCTACTCAAGTGAAGACGAAGTTGTTGATTAGATAGGAATAAAATATCTATTCGTAGAACCTACTTCTGTAGAGTATTGCAATAGCAGCAACACAAGCCCCAATAGTTCAGATACTAGTCTATTAGTATGTTAGTTATGAGTTAATTATTTTTGATTCTTCTTTGTAAGAAGTTTCTTTCTCTCTCTTTAACCTAGAGTGTTCTCTGGATCTCTTGTAAAGAGTCGAGTTGTAACCTATAGTCATGTCTTGGACCTGCTGTGTTTCTGTTGTACCACTCTGAGGGATGTAATACTAGTGAACGGTGTTTCATTGGTGTTATGTCAACGACTATAGTGTGCTACATCATGCAGTGGAATGCTGGGTCACCACAGCTGATATCAGAGAATACGCTTTGACCTTAGGATTAAAACCCTTTTAGGAATATCTGTAGGTTGGATAATGACTATAGGAGCCATCTTATCTAAACCAAATATTCTTATGAGTTGTGATAAGTATCCACTTGAGGATAATTTTGTCACGAGATGTATAAATCATGTTTCTTAGAAATAGTTGTCCATATTATCTTAGTGAAGTACTATTTAGTGTCTTTTGAAGGAGATATAACCCACCAAGATACTTTAGGAAAGTCAATTGGTCACAGTAGAGTTGGATCAAGTTTAGTATGTTAATTGAAGTAGTATAAATGGTATAGTCTAACCATAAAATTTAAGGTAGACAGTAAAAATCTTATTGGTAGTTATTGACAAAAGACAACATAATGAAGACCATTAGAGCATGTATAGTTGTAATGGGTAGTTAATCTTGTGGGATTCACTTGAGAATTCTACATGAAGGAGTGAAATTATGTTAAAGATAATAATAATGCAATAGGAAGTAAAGTCATCATGGTGAGATTAGCTCTTGAATCATGATATATAGGTAAAACATAACAAGATCATGGTGAGATTAGCTCTAAAACCATGATGAGAGTATCAATATGAAAGGTAATTAGTAAATTATCTTGAAGTAAAGTAAGTATAGAACAAAGTAGAACCATGATAGAAGTCATAAATGTATAAATCTCTGATAATCTTTGGTCTAAGTCATTTAATAGGTTATTTTTAGTCTTTTTGAGAGATCATGTGAGATTATTTTACTAAATAATGAAAGGTTGGATATAGTTAGACATTCCAAAAGATAAATTATAAGTTGGTGTAACTATTTAGAGACCACTTTGATTAAAATTATCATGTTGCAATTGAGAAATTTTGGTAAATTATAAGACAAAGAATAGTTTGACCATTTAAGTGCTAAGTATCACGATGTAAACCTATATGAGGAGGTGTCATATATTACACAACTAATCCTGAATTCTAGAGATATTATACTCAACTACTATATTCCAGGATTAGAATATTGTGTGTTATATGTACCACATTTGGATTTATTGGTTTTTTCATGAATCTTCTTGATTGAATAGATCTATACATGAAGTTTGACTTGGTGTGCAAATGCATGTTGCAACATCCAGTTATTACTTGATGTTATAGACCTAGATAGAAAAGGGAATTCGTGGAAGGGAGTGACGAGTTCCAAGGACCAAGATGAAGACTGTCAACACCCGGATTTTTAATCCCATATGCCTGTTATGCCATACATCGCAACCCTAGGAATACCATTTTTGTGAGACATAACAGATTGGTACCATAGTTTATCATCCATTACAAACCATAATAAAGGTCTTACAAATAAAGGATTCCATGATCCAGTCTTAATACAACCAACGCAGCGGAATAATAATAATAGTAGAATGGTCGAAGATCCATCTTTAGGGTCACTGGCAAGCGGACGATGGGAGATGATCCTAGTTGTCTGTAAGGTTCCCAACCTTTAATAAGGTAGAGATCCCTGTGTTTACAATGCTAGTCCCTGGATCAATAGCTAGCATCCACAATTAAGATGTAATATCAAGAAACAAAGGTCATAATACAACTTTATAACCAGGAATAAAATAACTTATTACATCTTACATAGCTCATTTGGCTATCTAATTACAATGCAGAAGAATATAACAATAGCATGGGGTCCTTCATCTTCAAAGTGCCACATGCATACATGTTGGTTGTAGACTTGTAATCCTAATCATTAAACTTCACTAATATCAAACAAACCTGCAACATAACAAGTTACAGCCACAAGGGTCAATACATTTGAATTGTATTGGCAAGTGATACTATGGTAGTATAGTGGAGTCTATCATCTATATGCATTTGGTTAAGTGGAGCTGAGGCTTGCTTTGATCAAAATAGATTTTCCTTATCATTTGAAAAACACTAAGTTTTTGCTTGACAAAAATCTTTCCCAAGGCATCTCCCAATAGATATTGGTGATCCTTCAACCCTTGTTCAACCACAAGTTTTTAACTTATAAATTGGGATGAGGAGATTCTTGATAGCTTCCATGTCTTGATACTGAAATTGTCCTTTGCCAGGGACATGGCTAAGTACTTAGATTTTTCACTCTGCAGTGGTGGTGCACTTTCCCCACAAGACTTGGTTTCAGCAAGACAAGATCTTTCAGAAGCCTTCCCTTAGACCAAAATGGACGCGTTCCAACCTATCATTCCCCTACCACCAACTGTCCATTTGGCTAAGTTATTGCAACCTATATGATCCAGGCAGATCCCATATTGCCAAGTGGCTGCACTTGAAGCTTCTCAACATTTGACATCTCAAATCTCTTTGTTCCTGGGTGGCCATCCACAAGTGAGATACACAAGGTAAACCATAGAAATGGGCCTTGTGAACCACTCAATACAAACCATTCCTTCCATTCCACCCAGGTGATTCATTCACTTAGTTGTTTTATTAAACAAAACACAAGTCCTCAGACTTTGAAATTTTCCATAGTATGAATATATATTCCACCCTTATTTTCTACTAGATAAGCTAAGCATGATAGTAGTAGGAATCTTAACTTAGGAAATTCTACTAAGGTTTCATCTACTAGGATTTCCCATAGCACAGTTTATACTTAGCAAAATTCCATGCAAGTCCTACTTAGAAATATCACTAATTTATAGTGAAAATAATGGGACAAAAATATGAAGCATCACTTGCCTTTTTGGTAGAGGGTATAAGTTCACTCCTTGATCTTTGCAATGTTCACTCACTTCAAATCACTACAATTCAATCAAGCAAACAATATCTCAATCTACCATTCAAACAATTCATCACATAAAATGATAGAAACAAAACAATACATGCAAGCATGCAAGAGATTTTTTTATTTGTAAAAGTGGTTAATAATGGCTCATAAACATTTGAAAACACCTAATGGTCATTTTATAAGGTGGCAAAACTATTTGCAAAAGGTTTTACTTCATAAACCATTTTTGAACCAAATCATTATTTTATGTGATGAAGAAATGCTTTTAATGAGGCAACATTCTATAGGTTTCACAAAATATGTTTCAAACCATAAAACCTTGTGATTAGGGTCAGAGAGTTTATTTCCAAAACATTTCCCAAAGGTTTTCTTCAAAAACCATTTTTAATAATTAAACCATATTTTTATTTGACTAGAAATATTTTAAATCAAAGATTCATTCTTTTGTTTCACCAAATAAATTTTTGAAACCACCAATTGATTTCTAGGGTCAGTAGGTTCAATACAAACCATTTCCAAAGATTTTATCACCAAAATCATTTTTGAACAATTTTTATATTCTAAACATGCATACACAAGTTTCTACAAAAACAAACAATTTAACAGATGCTTTTTACTAAACAAAGTGCATGGTTGGCTAGGTCTTGTCTTCCTGAATCCATTGATATAAAATTTGCAAAATTTGGACGTGTGGTTTGAAAGTTATGAAGTTTGCAAGTTTACTAATTCAATAGATCAAATTCTGTTTTAATTCAACACACTGGCCACGCGTCGCTTTCTTATTGGTGGGTACCGTTTCGCGCGGATCGGTCACTGTGAGGCGTTAGATCTAAGTTGGATCAAGTGGCACAGATCTATCCGTAACGGTTCAGTTAAGTCATCTATCGTATCCCTACGATCTGCATCTAACGGCTGGAGACGATCTAACCATACTCTGGCGGCGCTCAGCGGCAGCGCGCAGCGGCGACGCTCGGCTAGCGGCGGAGCTGGCGAAATAGGAAGCAAGGAAGGTAGAGAGGTGGCTCACCGTTATCGCCGTGGCACGGGGATGCTCAACCTGCTCGCGTTGGTCGAAGGGGCGCACGAGGTTGATCGGAATTCCTCGCCGGAGATAGGGTGGCGCTAGGAGCTTCTGCTTGTCGACGGGGAGGGGGCTTCGGTGCATGCCAGAGGGAGAGGAGAGTATGATTAGACGCGCAAAGATGTGGTCAAGATGCGTGCGTGAAAGAGAAAGGGAGTGGCGGTGGTGGTCGTCGTCGTTGCCGGGGTTCTGGCGCGCCCGGGGACGAGCTGATGCTACTAGGAGGTTCTCCAGGAGATGGGGAGTTTGTTCGGGTGGTTGAGAAGGCGAGGGGCGACATCTACTGGCCGGAATCGCTCGCGGAGCTCGCCGGAGACAGCGGCAGTGCAGAGCAAAATGGAGGCAGCCTGGTGGCTCTCTGGCAGCGGGGTTTGAGGGGAAATGAAGAGGAGAGGGAGGGGATTTATCAGGCGTGATCACGGGATTAATTTGTCGAGCCATTGCAGCGTATTTACTCTGAGAGGTTAACAGCAGGAAACGGCCGGGAGGAGGGCGTGGTCAGCGGCGGGTGAAGACGATGACGACGTGGCGATGGGGTCCGTTGTCAGCGAGTGAAAGAGAGTGGAGGTGAGGTCCATCTGTCGGTGTCGCTGCGGGTTCTTTATTTGGTGCAAAACGTTTTTCTGCGGGAGAGAAGGAGAGGTGGGCTGTTGGGCCTTAGTGGGCTAGATGGGCTGGGTCGAGTCTGTTTATATTTTTTTTGTTCCTATTTCTTTTCTTTTTCCATTTCTTTTATTCTGTTTTTGTTTTATTTAATCATTTAAAGCATCCATTTGAATTCAAACCCTTGTCACATTTTGTGTAGCTTCAAACACTGATTAAAAAAACATTCTGAAATCATTTTAGAATAATTTATTTATTCTTTTTAAGGTCTTTTAATTATTCAAAATAGGCTCTAGTTTTAAATCAAATAAGATTTAATAATAATTTCAAACACCATTTAAATTTCTAAAAACCTTCCAAATATTTTCAGTAGGTTTTTATTTGATTAATAGGGTGTCAAATAATTCATCTTGAATTATTTGGAAAGTATTTAATATGATTCATAAATCATTTGAATTGGGTATTTGTTTTAATTCCAAAGGAATTTAAATATAGTTTTAATTCCCTAAAGTTTATTTGGAAGATTTCTTTAATCTTAATTAAGTTGAATTAAACAACTTTTATTTCACTTGGGTAAATTCCAAAATACTATTTTCTCATGAATTATATAATTATTCTTATTAGAGATTTGTCTTTATTAAAATAGGGATAGAATGGTTAATGCCATTTTTATTTTATTTTGGAAATTCTTTATCCTTTTATTTTATTTGGGTTTGGATTCTATTCATTCCCTTTGCTTAATAGATCAGGCCAAGGTTTAATTTGGTCTTTAAATATTCCTTATTTAATATTTCTTTCTTCATCTTATAAAATTCATATCTTTTTATTTAGAGATCCAAACTTGGTGATTCCAATTTGTAAAATTTTAATTTGATATTTATTTATCCTTTTAAATATCTTTTAGTATTATTTGCTCACCATTTTGTATGAATTTTAGATAAGTGCTTTATTAGCTTTGGAAATTACTTTTCCTTATCTTCTTTAAATTCATAAGATTTTATTTATGGTTCCAATTTAAGTGAACCCAATTTATATGGTCTTATGATATTTCTATTTGTCATTCTTGATTATTTGTAAATGTTTGTTGACAAATTTTTATATGGATCAAATCCATAGGCTTGGAGATAACTTGGAAATGATTTTTATTCCATTAGGGTTTAGGGTTTGGTTTTATTTTCCAAGTGTTTAAATTTCCAGATGCATTTTATGAGAAAAGTATTTCTCTTGATTTGGATTTTGTTGAATTCAAACTTTAATTAAAGTTTATTCAAGATGGGATTTTAATTTCCATTTAAAAACAAAAGTTTCTTTTCACCCTAATTTTCAACAATAATTTATTTTGTTTATTTATTTTTCACATTACAAGATTTGGAAAATCTTGGGATGTGACATTGTCATAGACTTCCTACTGTCCATCATCCTGGTAGTCCTTCTCATAGTCTGGCCATAGGAATAGCTAGGGACAAATCCATGAGTACTCTTTAAGTACTCGCAAACTATCACTAACAAGTAAAGTGGTTCAAGTAGGAATCCTAAGCTCTAAGTTTATTTTCAAAAGGACAGGTTTATCTTAACTGAGTTTAGAAGTAAAGAAAACTAGTTTAATGTTTTATAACACATAAGTGGGAACTTAGTATTCACTTTCACAACCCTGTTGTGGTCAAGTCAAGTCATAATTCATTTCACGAGTCATTTTGAAAACATCTGACGACGGAACAGTATGGCCCGTCCAACTTTCCATAACCGCGGACACGGATATTCGAATAGTTTGACACTCTGCAGAGGTGGTACACTTTCACCACAACATTCGATACATCCGACAGGAACAATCCTGAATCACCATACTCAGTATGCGGATAATCAATCCTAACCTTTCCATTACACACCCTAGTATAGGCACCTCTCCTATGAGTTTGGCCTCCCAACCATGACCATCTATCATCTTGGGAACTGCATAGGTGGACAATCATAACGAGGTAGCCTCAGCTCAAACCTCTTCCGCAAGGGAACCCATACTAAGGTATATAAACTTCTAGTCAAGCCCTACCCAAATTCGGGTATTGTGGTTGTACGGTAACATTGGAATGGTATCGCATCCGAACACAACCATCAGTTAAAAAAGGCTAAGGCTCATGCCTCAACATTTCCATCACCAAATCATCTGGTGTTCATAACACATGTCAAAATATTTCATTGGAATGATGATTCATTCTAAGGTTTTCATAATCATTTTCACCAAGTATTCCGATCTAATGTGATCAAGTTTTATGCTTAGCACTAGCCACTAAATTGGGGGTAATCACTAATGAGGGGTGCTAATCAAGTGTTCTCATGCCTTAGTATGACATCTAGTTCTAACTAACTTAGGCCAAGTTTTATGCTCTTTATTCTACCTCTAATCTTTCCTAAATTCACAAGTACTAAGTAAAATTAATAAAGAAGTTGTGATAAAGAAATAAAATAATAAGCTTGCAAGTAAAACTGGGATTTGGTATAATAAAGGGGTATATCCAAATATGCGTAAGGCATTCAATAGGTTAATTGGTATGGTGGGTCTTGCAAGTATTAGCTTGCATGGTTTATCGTAGCTTGCATAGTTCACTTGTATTGTAAGGCTTGCCTTGATTGGTGCAGTGGTTGAAGTTCTCTTCTTCTTCTTCTTCTTCTTCTTCTTCGTAGTCTCCTTCCTCTTCGTATCCTTGGTCTGTACTAGCATCTATGAATAAATACGTGCTACACAATCACCAAACAATACTTAACTACTTCTATTTATCACACAAAGGTTCACACTAGATGATCTAGCATCATCACAATCATCACAAGGATTAAATCCTTAGTCTTATTTATTTTATTTTCGAAAAGTAATTTCTACTCATTGAAAACTACTTAATATTTATTATTCTCCAATTATAATATGGAATCATGTTGACACATGTCATCACCACATAGTTTAATACTTGGGAATGTGATTTAAAGTGGTGTCTCAATTTAATAAGGTTTAACATTATTATTTTAATTAATTAAAGTGACTAGAAATGCCTATAGGGCATTCTTTTTAATACTAGTCTATTATTACTACAAGTAAACCTATATATTTTTACATATTCAGAAATATCTGATCAAATGTGATTTTTGAGAGTTGGAATCAAGTCAAAAGCATTTATGGTTGATTTTAGAGAAATCTTTGAATGCAGAAATGTTTCTGCCTTGTTATTTTTACTATAGGTGATCTATAATTCTTATTGGTTTGAATCCAATGGGCTTGGATTAATAATTTCAATACCTTTTTAACAAAATTGGTTTCATGCAATTTGGTTTAGTGAATCTCTCTAAATTGATTTTTGAATCTACTGACAGAACTAGGTTTTGAATAAAATGGGAAATATCAAGTTTTGAATGAATCTCTGGGGAGAGGTGTGGGAGGTTCTTTTAGAGGTGGGGAGTGAGATGTTGTGGCGAATTGAGGCTTGGGAGGACTCCTTTTATAGCCGAGAGAGAGAGAGGAAGTGCGGCATGGGCAGAGCTCGTCGGGGGCGATGGTACAACGAGCTTTTGGCATGGCGATGAGCGTTGGCCGGTGCGCAGTCTCCTGGCGATGCTCAAGGATATAATGGCGCGGAAAGGGGCGGTCGAGAATGGTCGGGAACGGTCGATTCTCTGCACGGTACCGATGGTGGTTTTGACGACGCACGGGTGCTACGGGTCGCATGGCGGCGAACAGGGTTGTCTAGGGGGTAGCTGGTGTCGTGGTGATCGCAGGCACGAGCGGCGAGGGCGAGGCGCGGTGTGTACGTGCATGTCGGGCGCGGTGCTGTAACACGCTCTTGGCATGGTGCAGAGACAAAGGGCGCGACACGTTCTCTGTGGTCCAAGGCCTGGCTGCCTGCGAGGGTTGGACAGGGGGTGGCGGTGGACGTTGGGCTCCCTCCTGGACATGGTGGCTAGGCGCGGCGTTGCCTCCTGCTAGCTATCCATGGCCGGCTGGCAAGGGGAGGGGCTCGGGTGGCATGGCACTGGTGCAAGGGTAGAGTTCTAGCTTTGATCACATGCTTGGGAGTATATGGTTGCTTGGGTCTGCCAAGGTGCATTGGTTTGGTTGGGTTTTGAGAAATGGTGATCTTAGTACCTACACTTGATTCAATTTTGAATTTTCATTTGAATAGATTTGAAATCTGTTTCTGTGGGTTTGCAAAGTGGGCTTGGGTTCACATTTACTTGTTATAGCAAGAGGTCAAAATAATTTTATTTGTTTCTGTTAGAAATCTTGTACTAGAAACACTCCAAGTAGTCTAGTGGTTAACTTTGGTCAAAATGACCATTTTCTTATATTTTTTGTATTTGAATTTCTCTTCCTTTGATTCTGCTTGGAAATGATTTAGATGATGTTGTTTTCATCTTTAAACTAATCCTTGCATTAATATCAATCAAACATGGCATTGCAAGCATTCATGAATTCATCACATACACACATGCATTCATATTGATTTAAATTAACAAAAAAAATTGTTAACCCTAAACTTGGGTAATTGGAACTTGATAATCTTGATTAATAGTTTTGGGATGTTACAAAGGCTTACACGAAGAATGAAGCAAGTGTAAGGAATATCATAACAATTTGAAGGATGAATAAAGTTCAGATCATGGTTAGCCAATCATAAGAAGGAAGATTAATGAAGGAAATATATGGATTAACAAGGAGTAATGAACTTAAGTTCACCCAAAATAGGTAATGTTGCTAAGTAATTGATGAAGTAATTATAGTCATTTCATGGAAGCATCATGAATAAGTACAAAGGAGAAGTACTTGGATAGAAAATGGTATTCAAGCTCTGACAATTCAGAGAAAATGACAGTAGTATGTCGAAGACTTGTAGGGTAAACATACACCCTAGGGTGGTCCGCAGCTGTTATTTGGTTAACTTAATTAACCAGATCATCGTAGTATTCCATAAAGAACATAAAACTTGGCCTAAGTTAAGTAAGACATAGAGAAGTATAAGGTTAAAGCGATCGTTTTCCAAGACGTTTCGCGAAAGCAGGCCTACCAAAGCAAGAATTTCCAAACAACTAGTAAGACAAATAATCTTGGAAGATATATTTCGGAGACCCACAACTGTGTGGGTATACCGTAAGCTCTTTCATGAGACCTTAAACATGTAGTGTATAAGCTGAACAGAGACCAACATTCTAATTATGAAGCCAATGGTTAGGCAATTTATAGACCATTAGTAAACCCAATGGGGGAGAGTAAACAATAAATGGAAGTGTTGCTATCATAATCTATGAGTAAAGGATGGAGAAGAAGTACTAACTTATGACAATGTTAAGCTTTATCTCATAAGGTTAAAAGAAGTCATCATTATAAAAGTACTCTTGGAAGTGTGTCTAGATGAAAGATCGAAGTTTACTTCAAGATAGTAGGACTCAAACCTTAAGTTAATTAATAAATGGAAGTTGAAGAAGTACTTAAGATGATAGTAAAAGATTATCTAAACCTTAATAAGGTAAAATCTTGAAGGAGATAAAATAGATTAATCTAATAGACTAATTCTAAATGAAATAACTCTTAAATGATCCTTAAGAAGTAATAGAGCACATCCAATTGGACAAGTGTAGAGGAATAATAAATTACAATGGGTATGGACTAAATGTGTCCAAGAACAATGTTCAGAAGGACTACCGGTATAAACCATACCATGAAAAACCAAAAAAAATAGTCTTTTGGCTACAACTATCGTGTTATAAAAATTAAAACCCTCTTTTAGAGAGACTTCCTAGACCTTACATAGTATGGTAAGGAAGTTTGGTGATCAAGTAAAGGAATTGGATTAGGATACTTAATCAGGGAAATGAACTAAATCAGAGACCCCAATTTAAGGATCTTATAGTAAATACATATCCTTAAGTGACTATAGTAAAAGGAACATTGGGGTATTGGAGACACCAAGTTGGAGAATCCCTAGTATGATAAAAATTTAAAGGAAAATATTTGGATATGGGATACTATAATTATTCTCATTTGAGGTTACCATGGAATTGAGAAATATCATGACGAATACAAGAAAATTCCTCATTCCAAAACAAAAGAGTGTACAAACTTCAGGGACGAAGTTTATTTTAAGGGGGAGAGTCTGTAACATCCCAGCATTAGAGCTTATAGATAAGCTGAACACAGATGTGTGCATTGCATTCATGCATAGAAAAAACAAATAATTTTCGCGCTTTTTAACAAAACTTGTCAAAGTGATTGAAGCTTCTCTCAAATTGATGGAATTGAAGTAGAGCATCAAGTTGACTGCGATAGGTTCCAATATGACCTTTGCTAAAATCTTATTTTGGGTAAAGATAATTTGATCTAAGGGTAGATCAAATGTAATAAAATTAAACCACAAAACATTATTTAATGATTAATATCAGATCCTTAAGTGATCATATCATAGTATTCCTTACAACAACTTGAATAATAAGTTAAGGATATAACTCAAGTAACAAGAATTTAATTACTAAATCTTGACCTATCTTAATCTCATGCATTTATACCATGAGTATCATGGTAATATCTAACTCTAACTCTTTAGTTGTATTGAGTAGAAAGGAAATCAAATCAAGACCATTCACCACATATCTTTCTTTCACCACTAATCTTTATCATCTCTATTTACCCACATCCTTATATCTGTTGTTAATCAATGTTGAGTAATCAACTATTGATTCACCAATTCTTAACCTATCAATTCTTGATCTACTAACTCTTGTCCTTATCAAAGAATTCATTTAAAGTCTTTTGAGAAAGAATCAAGAAGAGGGATGAGTTATGCTAGTTCTATATATCATCTATAGGATGGGATAGCTTGAAGCGAATGGAATCATTATGATAATTAATGGAGTTAACTCACTCCCGAATGGATAGAAGAGATTATTTGAGATAAAAATATATGTGGTAACAAAGAAGATTACAAGGATGAATATTGAAGATAGTTACCAAGGAGTAATCCTATTGGGTCAAGTAGTTATAGTCAATGAGTAATATCTCATAGTTAGGTAGAGATACTAAGAAGATAATTATAATACAACTTCAATGTTGTATTGATGAAAACCTTGATTAGCCAACTGGAAACCTAAGCCATAGATGATCAAATGATTATAATGATCATTCTCAAGTCACTCAGAGTGAATGATTATATCTTATATATGAGACATTTGTGGATAGAAATAATTAAACCCTAGTATAGATATGTTATACGAGGTGTAGCATGACAAGTCACAATGTTATAATGTGAAGTTGGAAAAGGAGTATTGGATCCAAGTAGAGATAAGTTATTATGAATAATATTATGGTAGAGAAGCATTGAGTCATTGAAGTAGTAATATTCCTCTTAAGAAAATACTATACACTTGAGGTGAAGTAGGATTTGATATATACATCTATTAGAGTAAATTAGTGATGGATATTAAAGGAAGTATATGAAAGGATTTAACAGTAACTACTTAATGGATCAGAGGTTATCATTAGTGGAGTAGATGATATAACGAAGTATAGATATGAGAATATTATGAAAATCTTCAGTGACAAGCTTCTGAGAATTATAATTGAGATTACAAAGTAATTGTAAAGTAAGAGAGTAAACATTCAAGTGGACTTGGATTCATAATAAGTATCCTAGAGATGAGAATTATCTCTATGAGGAGATCATATTGAGCGTTAGTATCAAGCTCATTGGATTTACAAATGGATTTATAAGAAGGAAGTATTGATAAGAATACTCTTGTGAAGTAAATCTCATCATGTTAACACATGATGATGGATATGAAGAAGTGGTATATCTAGCAAAGGAATGAAGGGAATATGCCCTGAGAGGCAATAATAAAGTGTTTATTATGTGTATTCCAAGTATATAATAGATGTTTATTTTGCATGCTATAATGTTATTAATACGGAAACGTTAATACATGTGTGTTTAATAAACAAACAGAAAGTTCCTAGTTATGCCTCTCTCATAAACTAGCTCGTTGATTAACAAGATGATCAAGGTTTCCTGATCATGGACATTGGATGTTATTAATAACGAGGTCACAACATTAGTGTAATGTTGTGATGAACATTCATTCTAAGTGTAGCATTACAATCAAAGTCATTGAGTTTATATTGCTATAACAACTTACGAAGTTATCCTAATCCTTAGACCATGAGATCATGTCAATCACTAACACCGGAAGAGTTTCTTGATAACATCAAACTTCACACCGTAACTGGGTGAATATAAAGATGGGTTGAGAACTAATATAGCGTTATGTTGAGGCCCATGGATCGAGAGTGGAATTTGTTCATCCCAATGACAGATATATATGCTCTGGGCCCTCAATATCACATTGGTTAGCTTTCAAGCAAGTGATTGGATCACTAGAATGTTATATCACTGGAACGAGAAAAGAGTGCATGTCAGTAACGAGATCAAACTAGGTATGGAGATACCGAAGATCGAATCTCGGACATGTAATATATCACGAAACAAAAGGATTAAGATACTAACGTAAAAGGTTTCGACGATCACAAGAAAGTCACCGTTGAATGCGTGGGAGTCAGTATGGGTCTCCAGATCCCGCTTCTGATTATTGATCGGAGAAGGATATTCATCATGTCCGCATTATTCGTGAACCATAGGGTGGCACACTTAAGATACACCGACATCCATTTGGAGCAAAAGTTTCATGCCAGAAAGAATAACAAGCGCAGGAATTTATTTCACTAGATACCGAAACAGGTTTTTGAGTGAAATTGCAGAAAGTGTTTTTGCATGTGAAATGAAATACTAGAAAGGGGTTATATGTGAATGTTTGTAATTAAAGTAATTGACAAAATTCTGAATAAATAAAAGGAGTTTTATTTAATGAGAGTTTGCATTAAATTTGGTGGAAATTTAATTGGATTTTGAGTGGGATTTTGAGTGGAGGGAATTAAATGATTTTTTTGAGTGGAGTGTCCACCCACATGAATGAGGGGAGGGCAAGGCGGCAGCCCCATGCGTCAGCCACCCCCTTGGGGTCCCCCTCTCCTATAAAAGGCACCCCCCTCCTCACGTCTCACTCACACCTCCTTGCGAAGGATATCTCTCCCCCTATAGTATTTATCCCCATTGTCTCGGACTAGCGAGATACATGTTCCCGGTGGCTATAAGGCAAGAAAGAGTTGTGCTTCCGCTGCATCTCTGGAGCGAGGAGGCAGAGGTTGCTCGGTGCCTCGAACGTGTGTGCGAGCATGAATGCACTGCTAAGTTGCGGTGATAAGGACTTCCTCTCGATCTTGAGATCGGCAAGAGATCATCTACATCAACCACGAGTTTGACTCATTAAGGATTGTCGGTCTTCAAGGGTATGTTCTCTACGGATATAGATCTTCCCATTTTTTGTATCTATTAGATAGATCTGGGTCCATAGTTGTTCCCATCGTAGGAAATTTTTTGTTTTCTATGCTGCGAATCCTACAGTGGTATCAGAGCCGGATCTATGCATAGATGCTTTACACGGGTAGTACACATATGAGTATGTGGGCGATGATGATCATGTTATTGCTTCTTAGTTGTATTTTGGATATTGGTGGCATAGTGGGATGAAGCGGCCCGGACAAACTTTACATGTCCTCGCACATGAGACCTGTTCCACGCTTGACATGCAACTAGTTTGCATAAGTGGCTAGAGGGTGTCTGTCTCTTCTACTATAGTCAATATCTAATTTGCAACGAGTTTTCAACAATTTGGGTATCCTCATTGTGGTTCATGTAAATAGGTAAGAATGGTTCTATCTTCGAAAGCCCTAAGCCACGTAAAACTTGCAATGTATAAATTAGAGGCGTCTAGTTTATATTGTTGCTGGGGTAGTGTTATGATATGGTGATGCTGTAAGTAGAAGTATGAGATGATACTCTTACAACAAACATAACGTGTAAGTTCCATAGACCTTGGCCTTACACATATAGGTATGATAGTGATCATACCACAGTGCACATGATGGAGATCATATGCGGGAACCATATTATTTCACTTATAAACATGTGATGTTTAATTGCATCTTATATTGCTTGTTTGGCATTTTATTAGCATAATAAGATGATCCCTCATTTAAATATCAAGATAAGAATGTGTTCTTACTTAAGTATGCACCGATTATGTTTCGTTGCTCCAAGACATCACGTGATGATCGGATGTTTTGGATCCATGACCATATTTCGGGTGTAAGACAGTTACACACGCGAATACTAAGGTTCTTACTTAGCGAGCCTAGCATGTACAGACATGGCCTCGGAACACAGACCGAAAGGTTAAGCATGAGTCATATGGTAGATATGATGCCCATTTGATGCTCGCCTTTTAAGCTACACCGACTCACGTGATGATCGGACTTGGTGTAGTGGATTTGGTTCACGTAATAACCAAAAAGGCACGAGGGTTGTCGTTTTTGAGTGGGAGTTCATTCATAATGTGGATTAGTTGAACTCAATCTATCATAAACTTAGTCTAAATTTTACAAATTCTGTTGTAGATGGCACCACCTGCTTTTAATTTCAATGTGTTCATGGAGAAAGAGAAACTTGCAACGAACGTTAGAAACTTTACCGAATGGTCCATGAATTTGAGGATTCTCCTCTCTGCTGGACAAAAGCAATATGTGCTAGAAGCGCCGCTAGGTCCCCCACCGTTTGATGATGCCCCTGACAAGGAGAAGAGTGTCTATAAGACTCGTCAGGAGGACCACAACTTAGTTCAATGCGGCATATTGTATGGGCTAGAGCCAGAACTTCGAAAGCCTTTCAAAAACAGCAATGCATTTGATACAATGGGTGAGTTGAAAATGATTCTCAACATACATGCTATTGTAGAGAGCTACAATGCTTCAAAAAAGTTCTTTAGCTGCATGATGGAAGAGCACAGATCCATAAGTGAGCATGTACTCTAGATGTCGGGTTACGCCGATAAGCTTGTGTTCTTGGGAATATCGATTCCCATTGACTTAGGCATCCATCGTGTTCTGCAGTCTCTGCCACCTAGCTATAAGAGCTTCGTGATGAACTATAATATGCAAGGCATGAAGAAGTCTCTCCCCGTGTTGATGAAGTGGAGATCAAGAAAGAACATCAAGTGTTGATGATCAATAAGAACACTGGTTTCAAAAAAGACAAGAAGGGAAAGCGGAAGGGAAGTAAGGGTGGAAAGCTGGTTGCCGTGCCTGAAAAGAAACCCCGAGTTGGACCTAAGTCTGATACCGAGTGCTATTATTGTAAGGGGAATGTCCACTGGAAGCGCAACTGCCCCAAGTATTTGGTAGACAAGAAGGCCGGCAAGTAAAACAAAGGTATATATAATATACATGTTATTGATGTGTACTTGACTAGTACTCGCAGTAGAACCTGGGTATTTGATACCGGTTCAGTTGCTAATATTTGTAACTCGAATCAGGGGTTGCGGAACAAGCGACCGCTAGCAAGGGGTAAGGTCAAGATGTGTGTCGGCAATGGATCAAGTGTTGATGTGATTGCCGTCGGAACGCTACCTCTCCACTTACCATCGGGATTAGTAATAAACTTGACTAATTGTTATCTGGTGCCTGCACTAAGCATGAACATTGTATCTGCGTGTTTGATGCGAAGTGGTTATTCATTTAAATCCGAGAACAATGATTGTTCTATTTATATGAATGAAATCTTTTATGGTCATGCACCGATGATGAATGGTTTATTTCTGTTGGATCTCGATAATAGTGTTACACATATTCATAAATGATGCTAAAAGGATTAAAATTAATGATGGTATATCCGCATATATGTGGCACTGCCGTCTACGTCATATTGGCGTTAAACGCATGAAGAAGCTCCATTCGGATGGACTTTTGGGATCACTTGATCTTGAATCATTTGACACATGTGAGCCATGCCTTATGGGCAAGATGACTAGAACGCCGTTTTCCGGTTCAATGGAACGGGTGGCAGATTTATTGGAAATCATACATTCTGACGTATGTGGTCCAATGAGTGTGTCAGCGCGAGGTGGATATCATTATTTTGTTACTTTCACGGATGATTTGAGAAGATACGGTTATATCTACTTGATGAAACATGTAACATCCCTAAAATCATGTTTCAAAACTCATGCATATCATACATGCATCCATCATCATTCAGAGTTTCATCCCAAAATCATTTCAAAAATAGGAACATTTGTTGCTTATTATTTTATGTATGAAAACTCTAGCCTTTGTGCTACTTGCTATTGAAAAATTAGCTTTCATTCATTCAGAATGTGTTGGACTCAAACTTAAGTGATTTGAAAAGCTTGAGCAAGGTTTCAAAACAAAGTATAGAAATAGGACCAAATTTATGCCTATTATTTTATCTCCTAAAAGGCTTGGTTTTATTTCATTATTTTCAAATGACACAAGTAAGTCTGAGTGAACAGAGGGTGCAAGGAACACTGTACAAAAAGCTAGAGAAGGTTTGAAATCCAAATTATTTGAAATAGGGTTTGAAAACCATTTATAGAAAAACAATCAGAAAAAGAAAAGGAGTAAAGAGGAAAAAAATAGACAACCAGCCAATCTGGCCGACCCAGCCCAACACGGCCCAGCTAGCCAGCAGCTCCACACCCCCGCGAAACGTTTTCTTTCACCCGCCACCGCACCCACCAGCTCGCTGACAGGAAGGACCCACTCCCTCTCCTCCCCTCTCGCTGACAACCGCGGCCCACACGGGTATCGTCGTCTCCACCCCCGCGACTGGTTCTTCCCCAATTGACGCCGGGCATTTCCTGTTTTGATTCGTAGCTTCAATTCGCGTAAATGCACGAGTAAATCCCGCTCGTAACCTGGCTACTAAAACCCCCTCTGCCCCTATCCATTCTCCCCCAAACCCCGAACCCAGAGCGCCCCCAGGCTGCGAGAATTGCTCACCGCAACCTCGCTGCTCCGACGAACTGCAGCCACGATTCCGGCCAACCTCGACCACCCCTCTGCTCCTGGTTCACACGAGCAGACTCCATTTGAACTCGCGCACCTCCCAGTACCACTAGCTCGCCCGCGTGTGACCCAGAACGTCGGCAACGCAAGCGACTGAGCGCCACCGTCTTCGGCTTCAACTCCGTCGAGCTTCCCCGGTAAGTTCAGACCGCCCCAAGCCTTCTCCTTCACGCACGCGACTTCTCCGTGATCTCCTGCGTCTGACCACACCCTCTGTTTGCCTCCTCGTGATCGACAGCATCGCCTACGACCTCGAACAGAGCCACCCGTCGCCAGATCCTACTTCGGCGAGCAATCCACCGCAACCCTGAGCGCCCCTTGCCGAGCCGTCCGTACGTTGAGCGTCACCACGTCCTCGCGATCACGGTGAGTACCTTCCCTACCCTTCTAGATTCATGTATCGCCTGTGCCGCCACCGTCTGACCGTCGCCGCCGCGCGCAGCCGTTAAGCGCCGCTAGTTAGTGGCTTGTTGCTTGCGTCCGTTGGATCAATATCGTAGGGCTAGGATAGATTATAATCCAAGAGGTATCTTATGTCTCTGCGCCGTTAGATCTAAGTTAGATCCTGCGGTCTGCGTCTGTCGATCCGAATGAATCGGTACCGACCTACCAAAACACGACGTGTGTCACCAGTTCAGTTCAAAAACAGATTTCAAACCAGATTTAGATCTAATTTTCAAAAGGCTATAACTTTTGATTCCCACGTTAGATTTTTGAAAATTTTATACCGTTGGAATCAGTGAGTCAAGCCCTTTCTGAATCTCCAATGTGTTTAACAAAAAGTATCTGTTAAAATGACTTTGTATGCAGAAACATAATTAGATCTATTTTGAGCATAGATTTAGTTTAGTATTTTGTATACTAAATAAGTTTAGTTAGCAAACTTTGTGACTTGTTATGTTTCTGTATCATGCACTTGCTTGGTAGAGTTTTCAAAAACATCACTTAGTAATTTCTTGCATGCATGCATTCATATTTTTGTTTGTATATAAATTGTGTGTAATTGTATGCTACAAATTTTTGTGTAGATTTTGCTAGTGACTGTGATTGTGAAGAGTGCTACTCTCCTCATTACCAAGGCAAGTGATACTTCATGATATTTCCTCCCCTTCATTTTGAATAAGCATTAGAATTATTTTTGCTAAAGTCTTGCATGCTACTTTTGCCAAATGCTATGTTGGGAAATCCTATGTAGTGTAGAATTGTAGAATTGCTAGGGAATTTTCCTAAGTTAAGTTACTATGCCATGCTTAGCCTAGAGAGTAGAAAACAAGGGTTGGTAAAGTATGTACATGCTATGATGAGAATAATTCTAAGTCTTTTGGACTTATGCTTTTCTTAATAAAACAACTAAGTCAATGAACCTCCTGGGTGGAATGGGACTTGAATGGTGGTTTTTGGTTGAGTGGTTACACAAGGCCATGGATTTGGCTTGTGTATCTCACTTGTGGAATGCCACCCAGGCACAAAGGGATTTGGAGGCCAAGTGTTGAGAAAGCTTACAGTGCAACCACTTGGCAATATGGGCTCTGCCATGATCATATAGGTTGCTAGAACTTAGTCACTTGGACAATTGGTGGTAGTGGGAATGATAGGTTGGAGCGCGTCCATTTGACTAAGGAAAGGCTTCTGAAAGGTCCTGTCTTGGGAAACCAAGTCTGGTGGGGAAAGTGCACAACCTCTGCAGATGGAAAATCTAAGTACTTAGCCAAGTCCATGGCAATGGACAAATTGAGCATCAAGACATGGAAGCTACAAGAATCTCATCACTCCAACTTCTAAGTAAAACTTGTGGGTGAACAAGGGTAAAGGACCCCAATGTCTATTGGTGGTTTCTTGGGAAATTTTTTGACAAAGAAAACTTAGTATTTTCAACTAATAGGAAAAACCTATTTTGAAGCAAAGCAAGCCAAGCTACACTTAGCCAAAATGCATATAGTAATATAGTCCACTTAAAATCTACTAAGGTATCACTTGCCAATACTATTCCAAAGTATTCACCCACTGTGGTTGTAACTTGTGATGTTGTAGGTTACTCCGATGATGATTAGGAGTCATGAGTCTACACTCAACATGCTTGCCTATGGCACATGAATATGAAGACTTGTGTTTATTTACTTATTCCAAAACTCTTGTACTAGGCCTGTGGCCATGAGTTGTAAAAGACTATTTTTTATCTCTAGAATGAATGTAATAAATGACCTTTGTATCTGTGTACTTCATCTTAAATTGTGGATGCTTGCAATGATCCAGGGACTAGCATTGCAATCACAGGGTTCCTTTTCCTTTACAAAGGAGGGATCTTACAGATGGTATCAGAGAACTGTGTTGCCTGTAGGATTATGACCCTAGGATTGGAAAACCACTAAGGAAAAATTTTCAACTACTTCTACACTTGTCTATTCTTCTCGTAAACTTTTCTAATCTTCTCATTCTCATCTCCATTTGTAGATGAACTCCATCAATGAAGCCGTGAAGAAAGGACCACTCATGACCATGACCTTGGAGTGTGAAACTGAGTTTCCCACAATTCTCAAGGACCTCATGGTGGCAATGGAAGCATATGGTGCAGCTGTGTACAAAGGATTTCCAGTGATGGATGAAGGAGTGGAGTACTGGTGGGTGCAACTTCACTTGTACAAAAACAAGGAAGACAACCACAAAGAAAGAGGATTCTGCATGTACACCAACACTGTGATGCACACCACATTCTTTGAGTCAGCAAGAGAAGCAGCTTGGAGGACTATCAAAGAACTAAGTGCTAGAGTCAAGTGCAGAATGCTCAACCTCCAAAAAGACTTAGAGAAAGATAAGGAGCTTACCCAAGAGTTGGAAGCCACCAACCAAACTTTAAGAGGAGATATTATAGACTTAGTGATGGAATCATGTGAACAAGATAGGTGGATTGCCTCTAGGAACATTGTGTTAGCCAACAGATCCAGTGAGATAGGATTGTAAACGCATTTCGTTAGTTGGACCACCACCTATCACCTTATTTTCCAAAATGATACCTTAAATAAGTTTGAACCATGATTGATGTAATGGATTCATGTATGCATGACTTGTGTGATTCTGTATTCCAAGGATATGTATGAACTGTTTGTCTTGTTTTATCTTAAATTGTGTTGTCCTAACTTTTCTATCTTATAAATATATGCCTATTACCATCAGCATTGTTGAGGAGTTCCAGGTTACCCGTTTTGGTCCTCGTATCGTTGAGCTTACCACTTTGATCGATCTTCCTCTTCCCACCATCATGGTGCACCCACTCACCAAGTTCGAGAGGAAGGACCTCTAGGGATTCAAGGTGAACCAGCCCGGACGCCAGACAGAGCCTACTACAGAGGCCATCATCTTCAAGCTGATGCACGACGACAGGGAGAGAGGCATGGAGGTAGTCATGCAGACACGATAGGGCGTCTGTTAGGCCGTCACTCCCGACAGGTTAGAGGCACCACTTCCACGTCTTCGGAAGGCGTGATGATGATGGAGAGTCCATTGACTTGAGGGCGACTCGAGACGCGTGAACCAGATGCGTCTCTATCTCCAGGACTTAGAGTCTCTCATCAGGCACGTGGACACGGACAGGACCAACGTCATGCTCAGCAATGACGAGCTCCAGGTGCAGCTTCGCGAGAAGGACAAGCTTTTCGCACAACAGGACGAGATAGTCAAGGAAATGGAAACGAAGTTCGAGACCCAGGACCGTAAGTTCAAGAGTCAGGAGAAACGCGTCCAGGATAGGAACAAGAAGATCCGGGACATGATTGAAGAACTGAAGTCCAAGGATTTCGAGCTAGAGCAGCAGCAGATGGTGATCGAGAGGCTTCGCTCCCAGAGAGGGCTCTCAAGGCCAAGATCGATTCCTTGACCACTACTATTGAGGAGAACAAGACCGCGATGGAGAACGCAGGTCTTAACTTCATCGAGGAGGAGATTGATGCTGATGAGTAGTCTTGACTACTCGTTTATCTTTTATTATCGTACTTGCTATTTGTGAACTTGTTATTGGACCATCCGACATGTGGATGGCTTGCCACTTGTGTGTTTTATTTCGAGAACTTTGTTATTTTGTTGTTGAGCTTTTATCCTTGAGTTGCATGCTATGTGTTTTCTTGTGATGTAATGTGCATAAAACATCTATGGGTATCTCATTCTTATCTCTATTTGAACAAACTACAGATGCCTCCCCGTCGCGTAAACCCCAACCCCAACAACATCACTCCAGAAATGCAACATATGATGAATGCTCAAACACAGCTTATGCAGATGATGACAACATTCATCCAAAACCAGAATAACAACAACAACAATCCCATTAACAACAACATCCCTCCGGGCTTTGATATGCTCACCAGATTTCTGCATCTGAGGCCAGCTAAGTTCTCGGGGACAACTGATCCCATGGTGGCCAATGACTGGCTATGTTCTGTAAACAAGGACTTAGTGACCGTGGGCTGCACGGACGCTGAAAAGGTCAGATTTGCAGCGCATCTGCTGGAAGGGCCAGCCGCCACATGGTGGGACAACTTCCAAATCACCACTCCTTTAGATGAGGTGACTTGGGCTATCTTTGAAGATGGCTTTCGCACTGCTCATATCTCATGAGGTATGATGAGCCTGAAAAAGGAGTTTCACAACTTGAAGCAGCGCCACCGCTGCGTGGCTGAATACATAGAAGAGTTCAACAATCTGGCGCGTTATGCACCGGATGAGGTTGACACAGATGCCAAAAGAAAGGAAAAGTTTCTGGAAGGCTTGAATGATGAGCTGAATCTGCAACTGGCTGTGGCATATGTTCCCACTTATCAGTCGCTCTGTGACAAGGCTGCTATATTGGAGAACAAAATGAAGCAAGTCGAGAGTAGGAAAAGAAAGCACTCCGACAAGCACAGCTCGGGATCGTCTCACAAACGATCTCACTATGATGACAGTGGAAGCTCAGGATCCCACAAGCATGGGAAATTCAACAAGCACCACAACCACAACCATGCTGACAACAAGCATCACTGCAGTCATGACAATGACAAGTACAAGAACCACAAGAGTGGACATAAGAGCCACCACAGTGGAAATGGTAGTGGAAGTGGAAGTCAGCCTGCAAAAAGGGACATCAGTCAGGTTGAGTGCTTCAAATGCAAGAAGATGGGACACTATGCAAATGAGTGCCCCGAAAAGAAAGTTGAAGAACCTGTCAAGCCCAATCCTTTCCAGAAAGGTCAGGTGAACCACATTAATGTGGAGGAGGTCTATGAGGAACCTGGCGCTCTTGCTGGTAAGTTCAGACTCAATTCCATTCCAGCATTTGTACTCTTTGACACTGGTGCATCTCATTCATTCATATCAAAAGCATTTGTTGATAGAAATGGGTTTGCATCTGAAAACATTGGGGTCCAATAAAAGTTAGCTCTCCGGGTGGAGATATGATAGTAAGTCTTGGATGCCGGGACCTTGTCATAGAGTTTGGAAAGCATAAGTTTCCAGTGAGCCTGATAATCCTAGATTCCCAAGGATTGGATGTAATTTTAGGAATGGATTGGATGGCTATGTATGAAGGAGTGCTAGATTGTGCTAATCATACTGTTGCACTCACAACCCCAGAAAGAAAAATAATAAAATTCAGGTCAAACTTTGAATCCAAAGGAAGTAAGCTAAATTCTCTTGAGGGGGTTAGCATGGACAGTGTGCCAATTGTATGTGAGTATCCGGATGTGTTTCCGGAAGAGTTGCCAGGAATCCCACCAGATAGAGATGTGGAATTTCTGATAGATTTGGTACCAGGTTCTGGACCAATAGCAAAGGGACCATACAAAATGTCAGTTGATGAACTGAAGGAGCTCAAAAAGCAACTAGGAGAACAGTTGCAGAAAGGATTTATTCAACCAAGTTCTTCATCTTGGGGAGCCCCAGTCTTGTTTGTGGTGAAGAAGGATAGAATCCAAAGGTTATGCATAGATTACCATTCCCTCAACGAGGTAACTATCAAGAACAAATATCCTTTGCCTAGAATCAATGACTTGTTTGATCAGCTAGAGGGAGCATGTGTGTTCTCGAAGATTGATCTCCGGTCGAGCTATTTCAACTCAAGATAAGAGAGCAAGACATACCTAAAACAACATTCACAACAAGGTATGGATTGTATGAGTATACCGTAATGCCTTTTGGCTTAACCAACGCTCCACCATACTTCATGAATATGATGAACAAAGTGTTCATGGAATTTCTTGACAAGTTCATTGTCGTTTTCATCGATGACATCTTAGTCTACTCCAAGAGCAAAGAAGAGCATGAGGGACACTTGCGTTTGATACTTGAGAAGTTGAGAGAGCATAAGCTTTATGCCAAATTCAGCAAGTGTGAGTTCTGGTTAGAGGAAGTTGGTTTTCTTGGTCATGTTATGACAAAGGATGGTTTGGCAGTTGATCTTGCTAAAGTTTCATCTGTGAAAGAATGGGAATCTCCCAAGAATGTGAAAGAAGTTCGTAGTTTCCTTGGCTTAGCAGGTTACTACAGAAGGTTCATTGAAAATTTCTCAAAGGTTGCTAAGCCCATGACTGAATTGTTAAAGAAAGACAAGAAGTTTTCTTGGTCTGAAGGTTGTGAAGTCAGCTTTCAAGAATTGAAGAAGAGACTTGTGACAGCACCCGTTCTATGTCTGCCAGATTTGGAAAAAGATTTCCAAGTATATTGTGATGCGTCTCATCAAGGTTTGGGTGCCGTACTTATGCAAGATGGTAAAGTTGTGGCTTATGCCTCGAGACAACTCAAAACTCATGAAGTAAACTATCCTACTCATGATTTGGAGTTAGCCTCCGTCGTCCATGCACTCAAAACATGGAGACATTACCTTTTGGGAAAGCGTTGTGAAGTGTTCACGGCTCAGAAAAGTTTGAAGTATATTTTCACCCAAAAGGAAATCAATATGAGACAAAGAAGATGGTTAGAGCTTATCAAGGATTATGACTTAAGTTTGCAATACCACCCCGGTAAAGCAAATGTTGTAGCGGATGCTCTAAGTCGTAAGGTGTTTGTGAATGGCCTTACCAAAGGAGAATTGCCTGATGATTTGTGTACTCAATTCAAAGAACTCAGATTGGAGATTGTGCCTGAAGGACATCTCATGTCTTTGGATGTTCAACCCACTTTGTTGGACAAGATCCGAGAAGCTCAGAAGACCGATAAGGAAATTGAAAGGATTAAGGAAAATATTGGCCAAGGGAGAGCTAAAAATTTCCATGAAGACGAATAGGGTACATTATGGAATGGGAAACGTATCTGTGTTCCACAAGATCCAGAGTTACGGAAACTGATTATGCAAGAAGCGCACAACTCTCCGTATTCTATTCACCCGGGTAACACCAAAATGTACATGGACATGAAAGAAAGATTTTGGTGGAACAATCTCAAGAGGGACATCTCCGAGCATATTGCTTTGTGTGATGTGTGTAGTAGAGTAAAAGCGGAGCATCAGAAACCAGCAGGTTTGCTTCAACCACTACCTATTCCTGATTGGAAATGGGACAAAATTGGTATGCATTTCATCACCGGATTGCCAAGGACCAGATCCGGATATGATTCCATATGGGTAGTAGTGGATCGCCTAACTAAAGTGGCTCATTTAATACCCGTGAAGACAACTTATACCAGTGCCAAATTAGCCAAAATCTACATGAGTAGAATTGTATGCCTTCACGGTGTGCCTAAGAGTATTGTGTCCGATAGGGGAATCCAATTCACTTCCCATTTTTGGAGACAGCTACATGAGTCATTGGGAACGAGGTTGGAATTCAATACTGCTTTTCATCCTCAAACCGATGGACAAACAGAAAGGACTAATCAAATTCTGGAAGACATGTTGAGAGCATGTGCCGTAGATTATGGAGCAAGTTGGGATGAAAGTCTTCCTTACGCAGAATTTTCTTATAACAACAGCTATCAAGCCAGCATTGAGATGGCACCGTTTGAGTTTCTCTACGGAAGAAAATGTACCACCCCATTGTTATGGAATGGTGTGGGAGAAAGAAGTTTATTCGGGCCAGATCTTATCAAAGAAGCCGAAGAGAAAGTCAAATTGGTTAAGGACAGATTGAAGATAGCACAGTCCCGACAGAAAAGCTACGCAGATCCTAAGCGTAGAGAAGTCACCTACGAAATTGGTGATAGAGCCTATCTTAGAGTATCACCACTCCGTGGAGTGAAAAGATTCGTAGTCAAAGGAAAGTTGGCACCAAGATATGTTGGGCCATTCAAGATTCTGAGTCGCAAAGGCAAAGTTGCTTATGAAATTGAACTACCAGCATCTCTATCAGCAGTCCATAACGTATTTCATGTGAGTCAGCTTAAGAAATGTCACCCAGAAATGGAAGAATCTTCTTTGAAGGATACCATACCCTTGGAAGAAGTTCAACTAGAAAGTGATCTCACTTATGAAGAAAAGCCTATCAAGATTCTTAAGACTGCAGAAAGAGTCACGAGAACAAAGACTATCAAGTTTTGCAAAGTGCAATGGAACCATCATACCGAAGAGGAAGCAACATGGGAAAGGGAAGATGATCTTCGGAAAGACCACCCTCACCTATTTGCTAGCCAATCCGAATCTCGAGGGAGAGATTCACCTTAAGGGGGTTAGATTTCTAACATCCCTAAAATCATGTTTCAAAACTCATGCATATCATACATGCATCCATCATCATTTAGAGTTTCATCCCAAAATCATTTTAAAAACAGGAACATTTGTTGCTTATTATTTTATGTATGAAAACTCTAGCCTTTGTGTTACTTGCTATTGACAAAGTAGCTTTCATTCATTCAGAATGTGTTGGACTCAAACTTAATTGATTTCAAAAGCTTGAGCAAGGTTTCAAAACAAAGTATAGAAATAGGACCAAATTTATGCCTATTATTTTATCTCCTAAAAGTCTTGGTTTAATTTCATTATTTTCAAATGACACAAGTAAGTCTGAGTGAACACAGGGTTTGACACTTATTTGGGTGCAAGGAACACTGTACAAAAAGCTAGAGAAGGTTTGAAATCCAAATTATTTGAAATAGGGTTTGAAAACCATTTATAGAAAAACAATCAGAAAAAGAAAAGGAGTAAAGAGGAAAAAAATAGACAACCAATAATCTGCCGACCCATTACCACGGCCCAGCTAGCCAGCTCCACACCCCTGAACGTTTTCTTTCACCCGCCACGCACCACCAGCACCGGCAGGAAGGACCCACCTCTCCTCCTCTCACTGACAACCTTGGCCCACACGGTATCGTCTCCACCCATGTTGGTTCTTCCCCAATTGACGCCGGGCATTTCCTGTTTTGATTCGTAGCTTCAATTCGCGTAAATGCACGAGTAAATCCCGCTCGTAACCTGGCTACTAAAACCCCCTCTGCCCCTATCCATTCTCCCCAAACCCCAACCAGAGCGCCCCAGTTGCGAGAATTGCTCACCGCAACCTCGCTGCTCCGAATCTGCAGCCACGATTCCGCCAACCTCGACCACCCTCTGCTCCTGGTTCACACGGCAGACTCCATTTGAACTCGCGACCTCCCAGTACCACTAGCTCGCCCGTGTGACCCGTAACGTCAGCATAGCGCCAGCGCCACCGTCTTCGGCTTCAACTCCGTCGAGCTTCCCCGGTAAGTTCAGACCGCCCCAAGCCTTCTCCTTCACGCACGAGACTTCTCCGTGATCTCCTGCGTCTGACCACACCCTCTGTTTGCCTCCTCGTGATCGACAGCATCGCCTACGACCTCGAACAGAGCCACCCGTCGCCAGATCCTACTTCGGCGAGCAATCCACCGCAACCCTGAGCGCCCCTTGCCGAGCCGTCCGTACGTTGAGCGTCACCACGTCCTCGCGATCACGGTGAGTACCTTCCCTACCCTTCTAGATTCCTGTATCGCCGGTGCCGCCACCATCTGACCGTCGCCGCCGCGCGCAGCCGTTAAGCGCCGCTAGTTAGTGGCTTGTTGCTTGCGTCCGTTGGATCAATATCGTAGGGCTAGGATAGATTATAATCGAAGAGGTATCTTATGTCTCTGCGCCGTTAGATCTAAGTTAGATCCTGCGGTCTGCGTCTATCGATCCGAATGAATCGGTACCGACCTACCAAAACACGACGTGTGTCACCAGTTCAGTTCAAAAACAGATTTCAAACCAGATTTAGATCTAATTTTCAAAAGGCTATAACTTTTGATTCCCACGTTAGATTTTTGAAAATTTTATACCGTTGGAATCAGTGAGTCAAGCCCTTTCTGAATCTCCAATGTGTTTAACAAAAAGTATCTGTTAAAATGACTTTGTATGCAGAAACATAATTAGATCTATTTTGAGCATAGATTTAGTTTAGTATTTTGTATTAGTACTAAATAAGTTTAGTTAGCAAACTTTGTGACTTGTTATGTTTCTGTATCATGCACTTGCTTGGTAGAGTTTTCAAAAACATCACTTAGTAATTTCTTGCATGCATGCATTCATATTTTTGTTTGTATATAAATTGTGTGTAATTGTATGCTACAATTTTTTGTGTATATTTTGCTAGTGACTGTGATTGTGAAGAGTGCTACTCTCCTCATTACCAAGGCAAGTGATACTTCATGATATTTCCTCCCCTTCATTTTGAATAAGCATTAGAATTATTTTTGCTAAAGTATTGCATGCTACTTTTGCCAAATGCTATGTTGGGAAATCCTATGTAGTGTAGAATTGTAGAATTGCTAGGGAATTTTCCTAAGTTAAGTTACTATGCCATGCTTAGCCTATATTGTAGAAAACAAGGGTTGGTAAAGTATGTACATGCTATGATGAGAATAATTCTAAGTCTTTTGGACTTATGCTTTTCTTAATAAAACAACTAAGTCAATGAACCTCCTGGGTGGAATGGGACTTGAATGGTGGTTTTTGGTTGAGTGGTTACACAAGGCCATGGATTTGGCTTGTGTATCTCACTTGTGGAATGCCACCCAGGCACAAAGGGATTTGGAGGCCAAGTGTTGAGAAAGCTTACAGTGCAAACACTTGGCAATATGGGCTCTGCCATGATCATATAGGTTGCTAGAACTTAGTCACTTGGACAGTTGGTGGTAGTGGGAATGATAGGTTGGAGCGCGTCCATTTGACTAAGGAAAGGCTTCTGAAAGGTCCTGTCTTGGGAAACCAAGTCTGGTGGGGAAAGTGCACAACCTCTGCAGATGGAAAATCTAAGTACTTAGCCAAGTCCATGGCAATGGACAAATTGAGCATCAAGACATGGAAGCTACAAGAATCTCATCACTCCAACTTCTAAGTAAAACTTGTGGGTGAACAAGGGTAAAGGACCCCAATGTCTATTGGTGGTTTCTTGGGAAATTTTTTGACAAAGAAAACTTAGTATTTTCAACTAATAGGAAAAACCTATTTTGAAGCAAAGCAAGCCAAGCTACACTTAGCCAAAATGCATATAGTAATATAGTCCACTTAAAATCTACTAAGGTATCACTTGCCAATACTATTCCAAAGTATTCACCCACTATGGTTGTAACTTGTGATGTTGTAGGTTACTCCGATGATGATTAGGAGTCATGAGTCTACACTCAACATGCTTGCCTATGGCACATGAAGATGAAGACTTGTGTTTATTTACTTATTCCAAAACTCTTGTACTAGGCCTGTGGCCATGAGTTGTAAAAGACTATGTTTTATCTCTAGAATGAATGTAATAAATGACCTTTGTATCTGTGTACTTCATCTTAAACTGTGGATGCTAGCAATGATCCAGGGACTAGCATTGCAATCACAGGGTTCCTTTTCCTTTACAAAGGAGGGATCTTACAGATGGTATCAGAGAACTGTGTTGCCTGTAGGATTATGACCCTAGGATTGGAAAACCACTAAGGAAAAATTTTCAACTACTTCTACACTTGTCTATTCTTCTCGTAAACTTTTCTAATCTTCTCATTCTCATCTCCATTTGTAGATGAACTCCATCAATGAAGCCGTGAAGAAAGGACCACTCATGACCATGACCTTGGAGTGTGAAACTGAGTTTCCCAAAATTCTCAAGGACCTCATGGTGGAAATGGAAGCATATGGTGCAGCTGTGTACAAAGGATTTCCTGTGATGGATGAAGGAGTGGAGTACTGGTGGGTGCAACTTCACTTGTACAAAAACAAGGAAGACAACCACAAAGAAAGTGGATTCTGTATGTACACCAACACTGTGATGCACACCACATTCTTTGAGTCAGCAAGAGAAGCAGCTTGGAGGACTATCAAAGAACTAAGTGCTAGAGTCAAGTGCAGAATGCTCAACCTCCAAAAAGACTTAGAGAAAGATAAGGAGCTTACCCAAGAGTTGGAAGCCACCAACCAAACCTTAAGAGGAGATATTATAGACTTAGCGATGGAATCATGTGAACAAGATAGGTGGATTGCCTCTAGGAACATTGTGTTAGCCAACAGATCCAGTGAGATAGGATTGTAAACGCATTTCGTTAGTTGGACCACCACCTATCACCTTATTTTCCAAAATGATACCTTAAATAAGTTTGAACCTTGATTGATGTAATGGATTCATGTATGCATGACTTGTGTGATTCTGTATTCCAAGGATATGTATGAACTGTTTGTCTTGTTTTATCTTAAATTGTGTTGTCCTAACTTTTCTATCTTATAAATAGATGCCTATTACCATCAGCATTGTTGAGGAGTTCCAGGTTACCCGTTTTGGTCCTCGTATCGTTGAGCTTACCACTTTGATCGATCTTCCTCTTCCCACCATCATGGTGCACCCACTCACCAAGTTCGAGAGGAAGGACCTCTGGGGATTCAAGGTGAACCAGCCCGGACGCCAGATAGAGCCTACTACAGAGGCCATCATCTTCAAGCTGATGCACGACGACAGGGAGAGAGGCATGGAGGTAGTCATGCAGGACCTGATAGGACGTCTGTTAGGCCGTCACTCCCGACAGGTTAGAGGCACCCACTTCCACGTCTTCGGAAGACGTGATGATGATGGAGAGTCCATTGACTTCGAGGACGACTCGAGAGACGCATCAGAACCGGTACGTCTCTATCTCCAGGACTTAGAGTCTCTCATCAGGCACGTGGACACGGACAGGACCAACGTCATGCTCAGCAATGACGAGCTCCAGGTGCAGCTTCGCGAGAAGGACAAGCTTTTCGCACAGCAGGACGAGATAGTCAAGGAAATGGAGACGAAGTTCGAGACCCAGGACCGTAAGTTCAAGAGTCAGGAGAAACGCGTCCAGGATAGGAACAAGAAGATCCGGGACATGACTGAAGAACTGAAGTCCAAGGATTTCGAGCTAGAGCAGCAGCAGATGGTGATCGAGAGGCTTCGCTCCCAGAAGAGGGCTCTCAAGGCCAAGATCGATTCCTTGACCACTACTATTGAGGAGAACAAGACCGCGATGGAGAACGCAGGTCTTAACTTCATCGAGGAGGAGATTGATGCTGATGAGTAGTCTTGACTACTCGTTTATCTTTTATTATCGTACTTGCTATTTGTGAACTTGTTATTGGACCATCCGACATGTGGATGGCTTGCCACTTGTGTGTTTTATTTCGAGAACTTTGTTATTTTGTTGTTGAGCTTTTGTCCTTGAGTTGCATGCTATGTGTTTTCTTGTGATGTAATGTGCATAAAACATCTATGGGTATCTCATTCTTATCTCTATTTGAACAAACTACAGATGCCTCCCCGTCGCGCAAACCCCAACCCCAACAACATCACTCCAGAAATGCAACATATGATGAATGCTCAAACACAGCTTATGCAGATGATGACAACATTCATCCAAAACCAGAATAACAACAACAACAATCCCATTAACAACAACATCCCTCCGGGCTTTGATATGCTCACCAGATTTCTGCAACCACTTGGCAATATGGGCTCTGCCATGATCATATAGGTTGCTAGAACTTAGTCACTTGGACAGTTGGTGGTAGTGGGAATGATAGGTTGGAGCGCGTCCATTTGACTAAGGAAAGGCTTCTGAAAGGTCCTGTCTTGGGAAACCAAGTCTGGTGGGGAAAGTGCACAACCTCTGCAGATGGAAAATCTAAGTACTTAGCCAAGTCCATGGCAATGGACAAATTGAGCATCAAGACATGGAAGCTACAAGAATCTCATCACTCCAACTTCTAAGTAAAACTTGTGGGTGAACAAGGGTAAAGTACCCTAATGTCTATTGGTGGTTTCTTGGGAAAGTTTTTGACAAAGAAAACTTAGTATTTTCAACTAATAGGAAAAACCTATTTTGAAGCAAAGCAAGCCAAGCTACACTTAGCCAAAAATGCATATAGTAATATAGTCCACTTAAAATCTACTAAGGTATCACTTGCCAATACTATTCCAAAGTATTGACCCACTGTGGTTGTAACTTGTGATGTTGCAGGTTACTCCGATGATGATTAGGAGTCATGAGTCTACACTCAACATGCTTGCCTATGGCACATGAAGATGAAGACTTGTGTTTATTTACTTATTCCAAAAATCTTGTACTAGGCCTGTGGCCATGAGTTGTAAAAGACTATGTTTTATCTCTGGAATGAATGTAATAAATGACCTTTGTATCTGTGTACTTCATCTTAAACTGTGGATGCTAGCAATGATCCAGGGACTAGCATTTCAATCACAGGGATCCTTTTCCTTTACAAAGGAGGGATCTTACAAAACAAAAGTCTGAAACCTTTGAAAAGTTCAAGGAATTTCAGAATGAAGTGGAAAATCATCGTAATAGAAAGATCAATTTTTTACGGTCCGACCATGGAGGAGAGTATCTAAGTTACGAGTTTAGCACTCATATGAAACAGTGTGGAATTGTTTCACAACTCACACCTGCCGGAACACCACAGCAAAATGGTGTGTCGGAACGTCGTAATCGTACTTTATTGGATATGGTTCGATCTATGATGTCTCTGACGGACTTGCCATTGTCATTTTGGGGTTATGCACTAGAAACTGCTGCATTCACTTTAAATCGGGCACAATCTAAATCCGTTGAAAAGACACCGTATGAATTGTGGTTTGGAAACAAACTTAAGCTGTCATTTCTTAAAGTTTGGGGATGCGATGTTTATGTGAAGAAACTTCAACCGGATAAACTCGAACCCAAAGCGGAAAAATGCGTCTTCATAGGATACCCTAAGGAAACTATTGGGTATTCCTTTTATCACAGATCCGAGGGCAAGGTTTTTGTTTCCTAGAATGGATCCTTTCTAGAGAAAGAGTTTCTCGCGAAAGGTGTGAGTAGTCGGAAGGTAGAACTCGAAGAGGTTATTGAACCTTCTCTTCAAAGTATGGCGAGTAGCGCAGCACCGGAAGTCGTTCCGGAGTTGGCTTCACCAGTTGAAGAGGGAACTAATGATAATGATCATGAAACTCCAAAAGAGAGTACTACCGAACCTCGCAGGTCTAGCAGGACGCGTGCAGCTCCCGAGCTGTACGGAAACCCTGTTATGAATTTCATGGTTGATAAAATTGATGATCCTGCGACGTATGAAGAAGCGATGATGAGCCCGGATTCCAACAAATGGTTAGAAGCCATCAAATCTGAGATGGAATCCATGTATGAAAAACAAGTTTAGAACTTGGTGGACTTACCTCACGACCAGAAGGCCGTGGAGAATAAATGGATTTTCAAAAGGAAAACTGATGCTGATGGTAATGTGACCGTCTATAAAGCTCGACTTGTCGCAAATGGGTTTCGACAAATTCAATGAGTTGACTACGATGAGACATTATCTCCCGTAGCGATGCTAAAGTCAGTTAGGATTATGTTAGCAATTGCTACATATTTTGATTATGAGATATGGAAGATGGATGTCAAAACCGCGTTCGTCAATGGTAATATTGAAGAAGAGTTGTATATGATACAACCAAAGGGTTTTGTTGATCCTAAGGATGCTAACAAGGTGTGCAAGCTTCAGAGATCCATCAATGGATTGAATCAAGCATCACGAAGTTGGAATCTCCGCTTTGATGAGGTGATCAAAGAGTTTGGATTTGTCCAAACTTATGGAGAAGCTTGTATTTACAAGAAAGTGAGTAGGATCAATGTGGCATTTCTGATATTATATGTGGATGATATATTATTGATTGGAAATGATATAGATCTTTTAAATAGTGTTAAAAGTTATCTAAACAGAAATTTTTCAATGAAGGGCCTAGGTGAAGCGACATACATATTAGGCATAAAGATCTATAGAGATAGATCTAGGCGCCTAATAGGTCTATCGCAAAGTACATACCTTGATAAGATTTTAAATAAGTTTAAAATGGATGAAAGTAAGAAGGGGTTCTTACCTATGTTGCAAGGCAAGACATTGAGTAAGACTCAAAGTCTGGCTACAGCGGAAGAAAGAGAGATAATGGACAAAGTCCCCTATGCTTCAGCCATAGGCTCTATAATGTACGCCATGCTATGTATAAGACTGGATGTGGCACATGCTACTAGTTTGACTAGTAGGTACCAATCGGATCCAGGTTCGAAACACTGGATAGCGGTCAAGAATATCCTTATGTACTTGCGAAGAACTAAGGATATGTTTCTTGTGTATGGAGGTGAAGAAGATCTCGTCGCTAAGTGTTATGTCGGCGCTAGCTTTGACACCGATCTGGATGTCTCTAAGTCTCAATCTGGATACGTATTTCTCATGAATGGCGGGGCGGTTAGTTGGAGGAGTTCCAAACAACCTGCGGTGGCGGGATCAAAAACGGAGGCCGGATATGTTGTTGCGTCAGAAGCGGCTCGGGAAGCGGTTTGGATGAAGGAGTTCATATCCGAACTAGGTGTGGTTGCAAGCGCGTTGGACCCAATGGTGATCTATTGTGACAACAATGGTGCCATTGCCAATGCCAAAGAACAAAGGTCTCACAAGTATTCCAAGCATATTAAGCACCGGTTTCACTCCATCCGTGAACATGTCAAGGACGGAGATATAAACATTTGTAAAGTACATACGGTTCTCAATGTAGCAGATCCGTTGACTAAAACTCTACCTAGGGAAAAACATGATCAACACCAGAACTCCATGGGTGTTAGATTCATCACTATGTAACTAGATTATTGTCTCTAGTGCAAGTGGTAGACTGAAGGGAATATGCCCTAAGAGGCAATAATAAAGTGTTTATTATGTGTATTCCAAGTATATGATAGATGTTTATTTTTATGCTATAATTGTATTACAATGGAAACATTAATAAATATGTGTTCAATAAACAAACAGAAAGTTCTGAGTTATGCCTCTCTCATAAACTAACTCGTTGATTAACAAGATGATCAAGGTTTCCTGATCATGGACATTGGATGTTGTTAATAATGAGGTCACAACATTAGTGTAATGGTGTGATGAACATTCATCCAAAGTATAACATTACGATCAAAGTCATTGAGTTTATATTGATATAAAAACTATCCGAAGTGATCCTAATCCTTAGACCATGAGATCATGTCAATCACTAACACCGGAAGAGTTTCTTGATAACATCAAACATCACACCGTAACTGGATGATTATAAAGATGGGTTCAGAAATACTAAAGTGTTATGTTGAGTCCCATGGATCGAGAGTGGAATTTTTTCATCCCAATGACGGATAGATATGCTCTGGGCCCTCTCGGTGATATCACATTGGTTAGCTTGCAAGCAAGTGATTTGATCACTAGAATGTTATATCACGGGGACGAGAAAAGAGTGCATGTCAGTAACGAGATCAAACTAGGTATGGAGATACCGATGATTGAATATCGGACATGTAATATATCGCGAAACAAAATGATTAAGATATTAGTGTAAAATGTTCCGACGATCACAAGAAAGTCATCGTTGAATGTGTGGGAGTCAGTATGGGTCTCCATATCCCGCTTCTGATTATTGATCGGAGAAGGATCTAGATCATGTCCGCATTATTCGCGAACCGTAGGGTGGCACACTTAAGAGACACCGACATCCATTTGGAGCAAAAGTTTCATGCCGGAAAGAATAACAAGCGCAGGAATTTATTTCATTAGATACCGAAACAGGTTTTGGGGTGAAATTGTAGAAAGTGTTTTTGCATGTGAAATGAAATACTAGCAAGGGGTTATATGTGAATGTTTGTCCTTAAAGTAATAGAAAAAATTCTGAATAAATAAAAGGAGTTTTATTTAATGAGAGTTTGCATTAAATTTGGTGGAAATTTAATGGGATTTTGAGTGGAGGGAATTGAAAGGATTTTTGTGAGTGGAGTGTCCACCCACATGAATGAGGGGAGGGCAAGGGGGAAGCCCCATGTGCCGGTCACCCCCTTGGGGTCCCCCTCTCCTATAAAAGGCACCCCCTCCTTACTTCTCACTCACACCTCCTCGTGAAGTATATCTCTCCCCCTCTAATATTTATCCCTATGGTCTCGGACTAGCGAGATACATGTTCCCGGTGGCTATTCGGCAAGAAACAATTGTACTTCCGCTGCATCGCTGGAGCGAGGAGGCGGAGGTTGCTCGGTGCCTGGAACGTGTGTGCGAGCACGGATGCAATGCTAAGTTGTGGTGCTAAGGACTTCCTCTCGATCTTGATATCGGCAAGAGATCCTCAACATCAACCATGAGTTTGACTCATTAAGCTTTGTCGGTCTTCATGGGTATGTTCTCTACGGATATACATTCGCCCGTTGTTTGTATCTAGTAGATAGATCTTTGTCCATAGTTGTTCCCATCGTAGGATTTTTTTTCTATGCTGCGAACCCTACAAGGAATTCCTCAAGTAAGAAACAATAATTCAATGTATGGAAGATAGGAATTCTTATAAAAACATAACTTTAATTCTATAACAAAACATAATATCAATTTCATATGATTGATCTATCATCTTATTTCCACAATGGCTTATATTAATATTTTCCTATAGCAAATCACTCAAGCATATCTTTGTCATTTCCAACTATCCTAATAGGTGTTTAGAAACTAACTTTATACATTTTCCCATAAGTTATTCTAGAGGATAACCTTATTATTTAATCTTGTATGATGATACCATCAATTACAACAAACATAAAAGAATTATATTTTATCTCTTAAATATTCATCCATAGCCATAACAGAACATGAATCCATTCATGGTTCTCCAAACTCAAAATAACTACTTGTAAAATGGATATCTTCATTTCTACATCTATGATTATTACTCCTTCATAATGATTTAACCAATATTGTGCTAAGGAAATTTTAAAACTTAAATCATCCTATATGATTGTTATAAAATAATAATTATGAAAATATACCATGCATATCTATCACCCACTTAAATCTTTACCTATATAATTATCATGGTGAAAACAAAATCACCATTATCAAAGTTTGATATAATAAACAAATACCTAAAACCCTAAATTCTTGTTTATTCTACTCAATAAATAATTTCTAATATAATTCTGAGTGTTGAAAATACCAACATAATTAGGGCAAACAACTAATATAATTACCTTTGGAATATTTAAAATACTATACATAATTTATGGTATTTAAGTCATTGAGAAAATTCAAATTGAAAACAAATTCTTAAAACAGCAAACAGAAAGAATAAAGAAAAGGAAACGAATTAAGCCCAGTTCCTGGCCGTGGCCCATTTCCCTCTCTCGTTATCCGTCGCCCGCATGCAGCCTCACAGAACCGCACTCTCTACACCAAATCCCAACACCGGCCCGACCCAGATATTGTCGTCCTCGCTATCTTCGTCGTCCACCTCGCGCAGCGGCCGAAGAAGGTGCATGTCGCCGTCCGCCGCGTTGGGGTGCGCCAAGATGCTCGTCGTCATCGCTGGGAGGGATAAGAACGCCACCGGGAAGCCTCTCATCCTAATCCTCTCACTCGCTCGCCCTCACTCTCTCTTATCCTCTCTATTTCGCAAAGGGCCGAAACCCTATCTCACTAGAGTCATGCATCATCGCTCGTAGAAGCCACCCAGAGTCCATGGCGTTGTTGAGGAGAAGCTCCGCATCACTCTCTTCATCATAGTCCACTCATTAGATCAAGGGGAGCTCGGGTTGGGGCAAATTTCATCGTTCCTTTCCGTCGGAGTTCATCGGAAATCTTGTTGGAGAGCTCGCCTTCAACCGCGTCTGTCATCACCAACACCACGACTGCAACCTGGGTGAGTCACTGATGCTCAGGCATCTTTCCTCTATCCCTATCGTTCTCTCAGGCATGCTCGCACCGTAGAGCTGTCGTACTCCATCGTCAACCGTCATTATTACAGTGGTTCCGATGACCAATCGAGGGCGGTGCAACCACTATTAGCATCCCCGTGCCTTACTCGTTCAAACGTGTAGTCTCGCTCGGCCGCGCGCGCTCGCGAACGCTGGATCCGACGACCATCTAGGGGTGGCTGACGAAGTGGGGCCATGCTGTCATCATCGTGACGTCATGCGCCCATCACTTTTGACCTAGTCCACCGAGTTGACTAGTCCATGCCTAGGTGGCATACAGACATGGTCAGTACCCCACTAATCAGTGACTGGGGGCTAGGTTAGGGTGCGGTGTAAAAACATTAAGTAAAGTAATGATGTTAGCAGTGATGCAGTAATTACTTTATTGTTTTGTTTTAATAATTTAGGAAATGAATAAACCTTATAAATTCAATAACTATTTTTTATAATTCAAAAAAATGTGTTTAATATATGAAAAAATTTCAGAAAAATAAAATCTACAACTTAAAACTATTATAATAACTATTTAAATAAATATTATTTAATAAAGATTTTATAAGTAATAATACTTTGATAATTCATAATTTAATAATGGTAAATGCTAGAAATATAAATAATATACCAAAATTCTTAGAAAAATTAGAACTATAACTTAATACCATAATCATGTGTTATTATTTCACTTAATTAAATATTTATTATTTAATAAGTGTTTATAAAGTAATAAATCTTATAAAAATCATATCTTATTAATTATAAATCATAAAAATAAATGTAATATACCAAAATGATCACAAAAATAATATTTACATGTTAAAATATAACATTCCACTTTTAAAGTAAGTAAAAACTTAGTACTCTAATAACTTGAATTTAAATCTAATTTCCTTAATTAATAATTCATATAAGGGTAATTAAATTTGCTAATATTTTTAGAATTAGCCAATTGAGGTCTAATAAATAGTATTAGTCTTAAATATTGATAATATGAAGTCAAAATGGTTCAACATATTTTAAATACAATCTTAATGAATTCCTGCATAAGTGTAGATTATTTTCTAAAAATATCCTTACCAAATATTAATATTCAAGAATAATTTGTGACTAAATTAAACCTTTTCCCTTACTTCAACCACAAGTTTATAAACATACCAAAACACAATACTGAATCCTAAAGTAGTCAAGTAATATTATTTCCTTGTTTACAAACCATAACCACTCATTTATAAAAATATAAATGATTCTATTCCATTATAATATTAATAAACCACTACTCAAATAGGAGTATGACCACTCTTAAGTAACTCTAAGGAAACATTATGAAGTGAACAAAGTACAAATATCATAAGCATTACATCTTAAGTCCATCTATGTCCTTAAAGTTAACTTTAGTCTACAAGACTTCAAACATTGTGGTAAAGACTTTATTATGTGTTTTATAGTTTACTTTGGTCTTTCCAATTAAGACCTAATACATATCAAGACAAACTAACCCAGTAAACAACAAGATACATCGACCACATTCTATTAACCATAAGATTGTTTAAACCTTAGAAAAGAAACCTTTTATTCGAAGGTTATCATTTTTGCCACTTCAAACAACAAATCTTAAAATAATATCTCCAACTCTTAACCACTAAACCCAAGGACTTTTATCATAAACACCAGATGGCACTTAATCATAATCACATTACTTTATACACTACTTGTATATTTTAGATTGTTAATACTTAAAGTTTAAATGCTTTATTTAGTTAAGTGAACTTTTCTTCAAAAGATATTCTTTTAAGATACACTAAAAGTAATCCTTAAGCATTCCAAAAATTAATCTATTTAAGTAACAACCTTCATATAAGGAGTCTTTGGATACCATTTCACACTTGAATATTTTATTTTTGTGTGTACTTTATTATACTTGCATGTTGTTTCACACATGCTCACAAGCCCTAATAAGAAGCACAAGTGTGAAACTTATCTAAAAGAACAACACATTACAAAGAAACCATTTCCAGTATCCAAACCCTAGATCGACGCTTATTTCAGGGATTCGAGTTTAACAAACGGCATTCCATTACTTATGCATAATAGCATCTTTCTTCTTTAGACATTAGTCCTTACCGGACCAATGATGTTGTTTTTAGCTAATGGATCTTCTATATTGTCTCGAAGACCGTGAGTGCATAATCTTGCAATCACAAAAGGCAAGTTCACACTTTCTCATGTCATTTGATTATTTTCTGTAAAGTATTTTGCAAATTCAGTGTTGTCATCACCTGCATTTCAAAACGGTCTGAAAACACTATTTTTGATAATAATGTGAACTATTGGTTATTGATCCGGGGTGATCAGCTAATCTATTAAATCTGGCAGTTGGAATACCACTGCTCAGGAATATATCATCTACTCCCTCCGTTTCAAAATATAAGATGTTTTATGTTTGTGAAGAAAATGAATCTAGACTTCTTTTAGTATATAGATTCATCCCAAAATTGAATGAACCTACATACTAAAATAAGTCTAGATTCATTTTCTTTATAAACCTAAAACATCTTATATTTTGAAACGGAGGGAGTAGGACTCAACAACCAATGTCGCCCGTGATTCTTGCGCCATATATCACGCGTTAACCATGAGATTTGAATGGGATGGAGAAGTCAACTGTATCCTTTTCCTTCTGCATGTAGGCAAGACGACCTTAACGTGACGTTGTGATTCCTTGTGCGGATCCAACATATGGGTGGGAACCCTTAGGCCCCACAATTTTGGTGTCTAGATTATCTATGAGTGGCTGCCGGAGGTATAGTCGGACCTATATGGTACTTGCCAGGGGCATCACCAGCTCATAGAGTCTTTGGGAACTCATAAGGGTTTTAGCCTTCCCGAAAGGGGGCTTAACGGAGGTGATCCGGCCCCGAAGGATCATGCATACATGTGGGCTCGCGGAGAGGGCAGTGATTATCTTGGATCTTATGTTGGGCCTCAAACCATGGAAGTTTGAACGGGGACATACTCCCGGCCATGCAACAAAGCTTAAGATCTCTCATGGGAAAAGTAACGCACCTCTGTAGAGTGTAAGAAATGTAACTTGTTACTCCCTGTTCCGGGAAGGAGCTACGAACGCGGCAGGAAAGGAACTCCACGAAAGTTCTAGTAATCCTGTGAAGTCTGACGGACATAGCTTTTCAAAATAAAAGCAACCTTTGAAGAAATGTTTTCAAAAACCTGCATTGCCTATGACCTATGGTCTATGGCTATAGCTAGTGCATCAGAAACTCCTTTTTAGTGAACTTGCTAAGTACGCTCATACTCAACATATCTTCTTAACCCTTGATAGATTTTGAAACCTATACAGACGACGTCTACATCAACTTATGCTCCAGGAATCATCATCAAAAGCTAAATCTCTTCAATAAAGTAAAGAAAGTCAACATATACATCTACTCAAGTGAAGACGAAGTTGCTGATTAGATAGGAATATAATATCTATCCATAGAACCTACTTCTGTAGAGTATTGGAATAGCAGCAATGCAAGCCCCAATAGCTCAGATACTAGTCTATTCGTATGTTAGTTATGAGTTGATTATTTCTGATTCTTCTTTGTAAGACGTTTCTTTCTCTCTCTTTAACCTAGAGTGTTATGTGGATCTCTTGTATAGAGTCGAGTTGTAACCTATAGTCATGTCTTGGACCTGCTGTGTTTCTGTTGTACCACTCTGAGGGATGTAATACTAGTGAACGGTGTTTCATCGGTGTTATGTCAACGACTATGGTGTACTACATCATGCAGTGGTATGCTGGGTCACCGCACCACCTCCCCTGAACCCCCTCCTCCACGCTCTCCATTCCACCACATGAAACCATGAAACTTTACCTCCAATCGAAAGCCTAGACCAGACCCCGGATATACAGACTGTGGAGTCAAAGCACCACCACCTTCACCTGGTAGAGCACGCCGGCGGCAACTCATGGGCGGAGCCATGGATCTCTGGATAGGGTTCGCGTAGACGCTATGGAGGACCTGCACGGCATCCGCCATGTCAATCAGCCCAAGACCAGCAACCCTCTACCCACACGTAAATTTCTTCCTCATCCCCTTCTCTCTAAATCCCCATACCCATATCTCCCTCTAACTCCTGTATGTTTCCACAACCAGGGTGCCGCCAGATCCCCTCGGCCTGGTCATGCAGCAGCCAGATCCGCTCATCCCCAACAAGCCCACGCCAGATGAGCTCCTCCCTGACAACACGACGTGTGTGCTGTGGCCGACAAGGAAGCGCCAGATCTAGGTACGATAGTGTCCTGGACTCTTAGGCCTGCTTCACTTTCTGTTGGATCTTGGTTGACCTTTGCTTTCTCGTGTATGTTTTCTTTCTTCTATATGCAATATCCATACCTTGAATTCACCACGGAGCGAGAGCTATGAGTAGCATGGTCGGGGGAGACCAACCTCGTCCAGCCTAGAGGACAGGGCATGTTGCCGTTCGACATGGCCCTAGTGGACGGGCTCCGGGATTGGGGCAGTGTATCCAGCCTTCGTGGATCTAGGGAGCTGAGCCGAGATCATCTTGTTGAGTAACCACTTAATTCTGAAACCTTATTAGATTTTTTAGTTAAGTTGGGGTTTGTGGCCCTTAATTCTGAAATCTTGTCTAGCACTTCAATACTGAAACATGCGGAACTGCATCCCACTCATGTAGCAGGAACACATAAGTAGTATAGTTGTGGTGATCGAGAAGTGAAATTTCATGACGTCATGTTCAGTTGTAGCTTTGCTTGTCTTGATCTTTGGTGAAATAAGGCAATCTTACTTAAACAACCATAATAAGCAACCATCCGATTTTTTTTCGGATGGTCAACGGTGGGATTTCTGCTCTCAAGTTAGATAGGAGTATATTTCTTGATATGCTTGAGTTTCTGTTTGTGCAGAGTGCAGACACATGTTCCATCACTGTTATTCATGCCCCAAGAAAGCTGGTAATACTATGCTAGATTTGTTGTCTATAATTTTGATTGTGTCTTACTTCCTCTTCTCTAACTTCTAGTGTGCTTTTGTCCGTCTTTGATCATCTCTCAACATCAGATTAATTTGTGCCTTGAATGTTAATTAAGAAACTTCTGATTGCCAACATGTGATTGTTTAGACATGAAGAGTAGTAGAGTTTTCTTTCGAAATGTGAAGAGGAATAGAGTTGAATCAATTTACAAATTAATTTTGAATCTTCATTTACTTAAGGCAAGCAATAATTGATAGATTGGAAAATAAATGGGAATAAAGGTCACCTACAATGATGTTATTAACTTAGAAGAAAGTCTAATTTTGAAAATTAAGCTAATATATGACACTTCTTATATTATGATGTTTTATCTGCGCATTGTTTCTACTACAAAACAACAAGCATTCATTTAGGTGTGTGTCGGGAAAAAAATAACTCATGTACAATCACTATCCTCTTCGCCCCCATCATGGTGAAATCCTAGCTCTGTCCCTAATAGTACTAGCTAGTACAATATCAGTCTTATGATATGCAAGAAGATGGAAATTTACACGCTTCCTAGAGACTGCGCACTCATTTGTATTCACAATACATTATTTAATTAACATGTGACATTCACAAGATACATGCAGCACTAGTACAATCTCAGTCTTATTATATGCAAGAAGATATAAATTTACACGCTTTCTAGAGACTGCACACTCATTTGTATTCACAATACATTATTTAATTAACACATGACATTCACAAGATACAGGTAGCACTAGTATAATCTCAGTCTTATGATATGCAAGAAGATATAAATTTACACGCTTTCTAGAGACTGCACACTCATTTTTATTTACATTTACATTATATTATTTAATTAACACGTGACATTCACAAGAATACAGGCAGCACCTTTTAGCGCAGTAGTACATAGCATGCCATGGTCGTTTTGTCCATGCACATCAGTGTCTCTATAATATTCTGTACTTTACTTCGTATAGGTGTGCCTAGTTACATCTTCTTGTATCGGGTCACTGATTTTTTCCATTTTATCTTCCGTTAGCTTTAACTTCACATAGTTAATGTTGGAGTAGATTCTTGATCTTAGTTGTACATGAGAAATCATAGAGAATATTTGTTAGTGATCAGATGCTACTGTACTGAAACAAACATTTGTGTGTCCATCTCATGATTATCTTGTCTATGTTTTTTACTTGCTAATGTAATGTATATTCTGCTCCAAGAAATGTGTGCTTGCCCTTACCTGGAAAGCCTTGTCGCTGCAAATGGAATCTGCACCAACTTATTCATAGATTTTTCTGCTTTCAGCACATCTTCTCTTGGATCTTGAAGCAAAAGTCACTCAGGACTAGTCCGCCAAAACCCATGGCGGTTTCAATGAGGGATGTGGATCCTGCATTTCAAGGAGCTGGTCAAAAGGAGTATCCTTCACTTGCTCACCAACTCATTCTTATATTGTTTTATCTTACGAATATCATATATCTCTCATTACTATCAAATACAAAATTATTCATGTATACCGAGTAGGAAACTTTTAGTAAACATAGTCCAGCTACACACCTCATGAATAAAAATATGTTAAAATATATTGCACTGAAAGTAGGTGAACATATTACACCAGCATTGTACTGAAATTGCTTACATTGCTTGTATACTTGTTATCTTGTTATAGTTATTCTTAACAACCCTGAGCGGACTAGAAATATGGCGAATTGTAGCAGTGAACTGTAACATTTACATAAATAATTGTGTTTATTAAACTTATCTGTTGTTACTATTTTTATTTCCAAATGTCCCATGTATGCTGTTCACTCCATTCTTCCCACACTTGTCATTTAGACCTGTCATCTTTTCTGGATCTGCGTGGCTTGAATTTAATGTATGGAAATTTAACAATAGATGGATCCTCAAGCATTTAATATTCAGATGGTGTGCTAGCTCGCTTTTGTGTCTGATTGTTACCCCGGAAGGTGTGCTAGCTCGCTAACTCTCAAATTTTAACCAGAAGCAGCGCCTGGGTGTTGATGGATGACAAGAGGGCAGCAGTTGTCGTGAGGAATATTTTTGCCCTGTTTTAGCTTGATTGTTCTATATCACGATGTCTCAGTTTCAAAAACATTAGCACGAATCTATGTTACTTCCACACAAGAACATGCATGTACAAGTTATTATCAATGTTCATTTGCTCTATAGACTTACTACACTTGCAGGAAATTACTAGTAGAAAATTAGCTTTCTACCTTATCAAGGAATTTTCTCTAGAAACTAGTTAGTGCCGCTACCAAAAGTGCTTCTCCCTACCTCAAAGAAAACTTAAACTGTACTAATTGATCATTACTAGCTTAAGATTGCATTACTAAATCTGTACTAATTGATCATCAGTTGTGCCCTACTTATTTAGTTACTAGTTGTGCTCGACCACAACACCGCTTTCACATCATTGAGTTTAGCGCAACGGTTCTTAATTCTCTGGATTAGATAAGTATTCGGTTTAACCTATTCGATGAAAATATCCAAACTGCTTGTGTGATGAAAATATGCCTACTATAAACATAATTCGGCTATCTTCTTTGTATTCGGTTTAACCTATTCAATGCAAATATCAAAACTGCTTGTGTGATGAAAATATGCCTACTATAAACTGAATTCAGATGTCTTCTTTGTTAAATGCATTACTTGTATAGGCAACACTTGTTCTAGTCCTGCTTTTGGGTAGAGTTTTGTCCCACTTATCTTAGAAAACTGGTGGCTGGAGATGGTACATAATTGTGTCCTAACCATTTTTTGTTTATTTTACCTTCTCTTTACCCACTTTTTCATTTTCATTGCTCTTTGTCTACAACAGATTGTAAAATAATTTCCATCAAGGTTGCCAGTGGTAAGGATGGAACCTTGGAAACTCCTTCACCATCCCGCTCGCCAATAGCAAGGTCAGCGTCATCTCCAATGACAACTTCTCCAAGAGTTATACATGCTTCCCATGCTCAAATATCCTATTGTTCTTTTCTGAGATACAAAATTTTGCAGTGATTGATGAATTCTGTATGAGCTGTGTAAATATATGGTAACTATATATTTTGTGTGCTCTAGCTACTATCTGGTTGTATGAGCTTCATCTAGTTAGTCAAGTATGGGTCAACCTGCTACATAGCTTCATAGTTGGGCACATTTTTGTAGTTATCTAAATGTTATTGACTTCACTGAATCTTATGCCAATATAAGTTGCTTGTTTTTGTCACATATAAGTTTTGCATTGCTTGCACTCAATACCCTCAACATGACTACCACTAGTGCAGAGCCCCCCTTTAACTCCGGTTGGGAGGGCCCTCTAACAGCGGTTCCCTAACCGCTGTTGAGGGTTCGGTGTTAGAGGGGGGCACCCTTTAACACCGGTTCTTATACGAACCGGTGTTAAAGGGTGGCGCACGTGGGGCTGCCACAGGCCTCAGCCCCCCCCCCTTTAACACCGGTTCGTATCTGGAACCGGTGTTAAAGGTTCTTCTTCCGCGGAAGAGATTTAGGCCGTTTTCCTGCCGCGGCAGGAAAACGGTCTAAATCTCTGCCACGGCAGACTTCTGCCTCTGCCCCGTTCTGGGCGTATTTCTGCGGGAGGGGGGGCGAGGGGGAATCGATTGGGAGCGGTATAGACATAAATCGTCATCGGTACATACAAGTAAATGAATAATTAAGCAACTATTATTATACACAAACATCGTCATCGGCACATATACATCGTCATCGTTCATTTTGGTGGATATCTAAAGAGTTCTCCGCCAGGCGTGACGACCTCATCAAGTATGAACCCCGCCAATTCCTCTTGAATGGCTCGTATGCGTTCAAATGGTAGGAGTTGGTCCCAGATCCGTTCGATCTGAATATATATGAAGAATGGACCGTCAATATATATATAAGAATAAAACTCAACACAATTGATGGTAATAAAATAATGTTGTGGACTTTGTTTACTTACTCTAAGTTGTTCTAGTGCGGCTTGGCCCATCGCACATATCGTGTTGCGAATGAACTCGCAAACATAGTACCCACATAAGTTATTGTGTGTCACGATCGCGCACTTTTACGAGAATAGAGAGGTCAATCAAAATAATAATCAATAAAGCATGATATAATGGAATTGGAAGCTAGCTAGTATTACTTACATTTTGGTCTACAAATTTTAGTTCTTCCGACCATTCACACACGGCCCTGCCGTGAACCTTTTCAAACCCTGTCCGCAAAGAAAATGGATAAAGGAGTAATTAATTACTTGTTGTCACGAAAGTTGCCGATCTAGTGCGATAATATGATTGAAATTACATCCGGAGCATCTCTCTAAAGTCTGCCCATATCTCTTTTCTTTCGTAACGAGTCCATGACTAGGACTTTTCCTGAGTCGGGTTGAATGACTAGCGAATAAAGTGGAACCTCACGCGCATAACTCATCATTAGTTACACTTAACATCGAGTAAGCGAAGCAGAATGTGTACAAGAGAGAGGGACAAGTACTCACGAGAAGTTGTAAGACAATAGTATTTCCCTTTTGGTTTTTGTCTCGGTAAAGACTTTAGCAAGTAATCTTACATTTGCGGATTTGGTTCTTACCACTTCTTCATGAACTCTATTTGGGTCAACGAACCCAATGTCAAAAGGGCCTCCTTTCATGCATTCCATAACCTTTTTCCTGCATAATAGTATATACATATATGGTGAGCATATATATATGCATGCAATTAATGAAGTGAATGAGATGAGATAAAAATTACAGAAATAGTACTTACACACAATAAAGGCTGATGGCAGATTTGTTGAGTTCCTTCTGATTGAATAGAAAATGCAAGTCTTGAATGTTGAAGTCGATCGGGTCGTCTCCGCACAAGAAAATCTGATCTCTTATATGTGTCGTGATCCATTATTCTTTTCTCGTCTTGCAGAAATCAAGGTACCACTTGTGCAATTTCGCATCTTTGTTGGTAGATTCTTGAGCTCCTCTTTCTTGACTAGATTCTTCCCATACTTCCATGGCTGTATGGGGTTGACATCGCATTTGGGCAAGTTGTCTCCCATGACGTTCAAGTATGCAATGTAAGTCATCCCCATCTCATTGGCCTTTCTTTGTAGCTTTGCCTCGTAATCATTTACGGGAGGAGCGTCCCGTGTGTCGAACATTTGGAGCGGGGCACATGATTGGTTTTCCTGCTCTCCGAGCATGGGAACTGTTTTCTGGGGTGCCTCACATTGCTGCTACTTTCGCGGCGCCTTGCATCCGCCTTCAAAATCTGGCGTCGAGTCCGCACAAGTGGGGTTTCAGGTTTCAAAAGATTTTTGTAAAACTTCTCCACCACCTGGGATCTATTTTCTCTTTGGCTCGGCCCGTCTAGGTGCAAAGAATTTCTTGACCTGTTCTTCCGAGATCCTATTGGTCTCCTCGTCGCTGCGATTCCACGGTAAAGAAGGCAATTTTGCTTGTTTTGAACTCTTTGTTTTTTTTTTTCATTTTTTTATTTTTGATTTCTTTTCTTTTGTCGTGTCTACGCTTTCTGCGTTAACTCTTCTGTTCCTTCTGTGAGAGGGGAGATGGGAGATGGGGGCGGCCACAGCAGGACATGGACAGTGGCCGAGATGAGGAGAGATTTAGAGAGCCGGAGGAGGGCGAGAGAGAGGGTGCCAGGGAGAGCCGGCTGCAGCAGCTGGCTGCAGCAGAGGGGTGAGTGTGAGTGACCAATTTGGAAGCACAATGTGTTCCTTCTTTTCAAATGGTTGTTTTTCTTTTGCAAATTTGAGTTGAGTTCCCCTTCCCTTCACACCTTAGCAGCTGTGCTTTTCCTCATTTTTTTCACACCCTCATCCACCCGACAATAGCATAGCCATCTGGAATCGGTCGGCGGTGGTAAGTTCCACCAGCTGAGGAGGTAAGGCATAGGCGATGACCACCTTAATGGATAAGCCCATTAATCTCACATGCATCTCAGCGTGTTCGCTCTCCGTCATCTCATCCACGGGGTATCGAGGACCCGTCATTTCAAGCGTGGGCTGCACGTTCTCCGTGGAAGCCACACTGCTTTTCGCAGTGATGCGGGCAGCTCCCAATGCAGGATCTTCGTGCCGCTGAGATGGGCCGGTAGCTTAATGGCTCTGTTGTGCATTCACTTGCGCCTGCAGCGCCACAAGTGCATGTTCTATCTGTGTCATCCACTCAGACGCTTTTTTCTTTTACATCGCGCCATCTGTAAGAGTCGCTCATTCGGCAAACCCATCCTTCCACGTCATACCCCCGGGCCTCGTGCATGTCCAGGTGTTCTTTTTACCGATGGCGTGTGAGCTGGTCATTCTCTCTGTCGGGATGGAAGGTCTGGCGGATGTTTCCTCGTATGCCGTGATGAGTTCGGTGGCGGTTTTGGCAAGGAGGGTTGGGAAGATACACAATCATTTCTGGGTCCAACCTTGCCCGATTCTCAGAGAACCAAGTCTTTGCACGTAGGTCCCACCCATCCGTCTGGGTGTGATCCTCTCTCGCATGGGCCTTCTCAGCTTCCTCCCACTTAGGCCTCTAAGATATGTAGCCACCGACCCGTCCTATGGTGATATTCCTTCTTGGGGCATTAAGCGTATTGGTTTCGACCTCTTTTTAGCTATAGCACTTTTTTATATGTCTCAAATTCGGGCGTTGAGGTCTTATCTTCGCATAATATCGTCTTGAAATTTGGAGTCTCGCCAGATTTGAAAAATTTGTTCAATTTTGTCTTCGATTCGGAAAGTGTCACCATCTTCTTTAGAGTCCACTCTTTGACCTTTTCCTTTATAATCGGGTTGTTTTCATCCTCCTCTGGCGGAAGGTGAAATTTACCAACAACGAATTCCAAAGCGTTTCTTTGGATCATCATCGACAAAATACCGTCGCCCTTCTTTGGCTTATTCCAATTTTCAATTATGATTGGGATTTGGTCCCTAACAAGAACTCGGTCGACGTACAAATTTGTCTCGGCCTTCTTGGGCTCCATCGGCTGCCATCAACACATGCGGCTTCGATCGTGAACTTTGCACGATCTTTCAACCGCTGGCTCACGCCTCACTTGCTCTTTTTCGTAGAAGAAGATGGTTGCTGGCTGGTCGATCCAGAGGGATAAAAGAAGAAAGAAGCGTTAATTAATACATGTAGGAGAAGATTGTTGGTGGAAGTCAGCAGAGGCTTAATCAATGCATATACCTCGCCGGACTTTGTAACCATTAAATTGTGTTCACCGGAGTCTTCATCTTCTCCATGACTAGTACTTGAGCTGTCGTCATCATGTCCCTCCATGTTCAGATATTGTGAGGTGTCCTCATCAATAATGTTCTCCATTATTTCTTCTTCTTCAAGGTTTCTACTAAGTGGATCCATAGTTTCTAAAACAATAAAATTATCTAGAGTAAGAGTGTAAACATTCAAGTGGACTTGGATTCATACACAAATATACATATTATTCATACCAAAATACACAAATAAATACACAAATGAGTCAGAGGTCCAATTTGTATACAAGTTTTAATCTATGCATGTAGTACAATTTATCGAGCAAACAAGTTTTAATCAGGATGAGTCAGCAATCACACACGTGGCAGACACGTGGCGCTCACCGGTGGGGTTACATTGGTCTCGTCGGGCGGCGGTGCTCGTCGGACGGATGTCGCGGTCTCGTTGGGCGGCAGTGCTAGCGGCGGGCTCGTCGTGCGGCGGGCGGTGTCGGCGTTGAGGCGTGGCCAATGAGCTCCGAAGCGACGGCGGCGAGACGCTCCTGCACGGGGAAGAGAGCGAGGTGGTCAGGGCTCCTCGAAATAGGCTTGCGCCCCACTATATTAATATAGCAATCACAACATACAACGACAATGTTGGAGCAACAGAAAAGCAACAGCACAATCTAACCCAAAAGAAAATAAAGAGAAAAATAAAAGAAACAAATGCCGACATCGAGCAAATCGACGAACGAAAACGACCCGTGACCGCTGCGCCCTCCGGAGTTGTCCCACCTCACTCCTAGAACTTCGAAGCACCGTGTTTCAAGCAACACCTTCAAGAAGGAATGCGACATCGACGACGCTGTTGCCCGGACTTGTCCTAGGGTTTCCCTCGATATCCTCTCAGTGTTAGAGGGTTTGGTTGGATTCCCTGTTTCTAAACTTGTCGAGGGTCTGGCCATCAGACGCGCGTTGTCAGTGCTCCAGGAGAAAGGCTACCAGGACTGTGTCTTGGAATCGTACTGTCTGTCGATGATTCAACGCATCAGGTCGTCGGCCCAGGATCGCTTCCTTATGGGCATTGTTATTGGGGACATCAAGGTTCTTGCTAGGAGCTTCACTTCATGTTCGTTTAGGCATGTTTCTCGTAATCTGAATGTCGCAGCACACTTATTAGCTCGCGCATCTGTGCGCTCTTCTTTTAATTTTTTTTTGGTGTTGCCCCGGAATTTATTCGGGCTGAACTTTGTATTGATGTTATTTAGTCAATAAAGTGTGATATTCTCTAAAAAAAAGTCAGGGCACAGGACCGGCACAGCACGACGTGAGCTATACGGGTCGAGGCTCGCCGGGGAAGATGACGATGACACGAGGCCGAGGCTCGCTGGGGAAGTATCTCCGTCCCTGTCCCCATCGGCCGGACGGGTTGCACGGCGTGGGCAAGGGGGGACTCCCCCCTCTCCTCCTCGCCAACATGGACTCGTCGGCCCGCAACCCGACGAGGGAGCCGTCGCCGTCGCCCTCCGCGTCGGTTCCGGTGTGGCGTCGGCCGCCCCGGCGGAAGTTTCGGCGGGCGCGGGATACCGTGGCTGGGCGTGGAGGCAAAGGCCTAGGGCGCGGCCGCGCAGCGTTAGCGTTAGAGGGGCGTCTAGCCCCGCTGCGGCGGCGAGCGCCGTGCACACGGAGCCCCACCGTGTTAGAGGGAGGGGAAGGATGCGGGGAAGAGAGGGTCGGGGGCGGCGGACCTCGAGCTCCGAAGCCGCGGCGGCGAGACGGCGGGTCGGGGGCGGCGAGACGGAGGACCTCGAGCTCCGAAGCGGCGGTGGCGGCGCTTCGATCTCTCTGCGCGCGGTCGGCGGTGTATTCGATCGATCTGGCTCACTGGGGGAAGAAAGGAAGGGGAAGGTGAAATAAATACACCCCCCTTTAACACCGGTTCGTGGCTGGAACCGGTGTTAAAGGGGGGGGAATCCGTTTCCCGCGCGCATTTATTACCCCCCCCTTTAACACCGGTTCGTGGCTGGAACCGGTGTTAAAGGGGGGGTGCGCGCGGGAAACGAAATAAATGCCCCCCCTTTAACACCGGTTCCTGTCTGGAACCGGTGTTAAAGGGGGGCATTTATTTCATGCATTAAAGGGGCATTTTTAATTCAAAAAATATGATATGAATTTAGAAAATTCATATCTTTTTCATTTCAACTCAGAAAAATATGAATAATATACCATAATTTTCATAAAAATAATTTCGATCCATTCATGTAAATCATTTTATATTTACTTTACATGAAAATTTTCAAAATAATTAAAACACTTACATATAAATTTTGATTATTCAATTCAAACAAAAATAAATTGTTAAATCCTAAAACTTTGAACATAAGAAATATTAAGCATCTAAAAAATGATTTTTATTAGATCAAATCATATTTTAATGCCGCATCTTTTGTATTAACATTTTTGAATTGATTGGATATTTAAATGTCGCATCTTTTGTATACACTTGAATCTCACCAAGCCTCGCTCAACTTGCATTGTTTTTTGATAAAATAGCATATTGTGAACCTAAAAATGATTTTTGTAAAAAATCATGAGCATCGTATCATGTACTTGTAGTTCATATCTGACCCACTTCCTGCCGATTCGGTAGGAATTTGTCTTTTTTACCAGAGGTGGACGAAAAGGTTTCAGATCCCCCTGTTGGTACATTGTCCATATAAGGTGGTCTAGTATTTTTGTAAAATGTGTTGGTGGTTTTTTGAATTAGCCATTTGGTGTTTGCTTCACAAAACCGTCCGTTTTTATGCTCGGAAAATGGAAAATGCCTTTTTGGTGCGATAAAAAGGAAAACTTCCTCTTGCAACATTGTTTGCCATGCCATGATGCACATGTATGCACAATATGGCCATATTATCACAAACTATGCCTTGATTCTAGCCATAACATTGGTCATTTGACCCGAAAGCCAAGAAACCTCGAATGAGATAGGTCATTTTGAGACAGTTACATAAAGATGAACTGGAACTGAAAATTAAGATACATAAAAGAACTGAAAATTAAGATACATGGCCAGATTAAGTAATAATCGGCCTAACTGGAACTGAAAATTAAGATACATAAAAGAACTGAAATTTAAGATACATGGCCAGATTAAGTAACAATCGGCTGAACTTGTTTCAGAATGTTGGAGTGATTCAGTCATGCTCCTGCCTACACCTGTAATACTACATCTTTGTGGTAAATGTACTACGCCGTCATCGCTGTCGTCGTCGGGGTCGCCGTAATTGAACCTCTGGAGAGTACGCGTGGGCTGGACTTGAGGGTAGCGCGTGGGCTGGACTTGAGGGTAGCGCAGCCGGGGGTTAGAGTCGGCGGCAGTGTCATAGGCCATGACGCTCTGGAGAGTCCGAACGCACCACCATAGCCGACGACTGGCCTCGTTGAAGTTAGGAGGAGGTGGGCCGTCCTCCTCGTGCCTGGCGAGCGCCCTCTCACGCCGATCCATGAAGAAGGCTTCCCAAGTAGGGAAATAGTCGGGATGCCATCTGGGATTCCTCCGCTGCTCCGGCGTGAGCTCGAAGTAGTAGTGCTTCGTGATGGCCATCCGGCGCGCCACACCTAGAGGGACAGGAGGAACCGGCACGCCTCTGATGCTCAGCATCCAGCCGACGGGGACATAGTAGCCCGGGCGGGGGTTCGGCGCAAAGCGCCTCCGCCTCCCCAGGGTTAGTGCTACGGTGGAAGCCATGGGAAAGAGTGATGAGGTTGCAGATATGAGTCTAGAGATGTGCAATGACAATGGAGGCCAACCCCCTACATATATATATATATAGTGAACTAGCGGGAAGAACTGGAGGAAAGAACTGGCGGGAAGAAAAATGGCGGGAAGAAGAACTGGCGGGAAGAAAAATGGCGGGAACAAATGGCGGGATGAACCTTTAGTCCCGGTTGGAGACACCAACCGGGACTAAAGATGAACCTTTAGTCCCGGTTGGAGACACCAACCGGGACTAAAGATGAACCTTTAGTCCCGGTTGGAGACACTAACCGGGACAAAACACGAGTCAGCACTAATAATAGGGGTGAGTGTCGACATTATGTCGTGCGGCGTGTACCTTGTCCTGGATGGTGTCACCAACCGGGACTAAAGATGAACCTTTAGTTCCGGTTGGAGACACCAACCGGGAAAAATCTGATCAACACTAATAATAGGGGTGAGTGTCGACATTATGTCGCATGGCGTGTACCTTGTCCCGGATGGTGTCACCAACCGGACTAAAGATAAACCTTAGTCGGTTGGAGACACCAACCGGGACTAAAGATGAACCTTTAGTCCCGGTTGGAGACACCATCCGGACAAAACAATCGAGTCACTAATAATAAGGGTGAGTGTCGACATTATTTCGTAAGTGTCAACACTATGTCGATTGCTTGTACTATAAATAGGCATCCTTGTGAGTCCAGTCCTCCGGCCCTTTGAGGCAGGGACACCACTACGGCCGATTCGGGGAGAGGCCGACGGAGCCCAGTCCTCCGGCATCTCCGAGAAACTGGTCATAGAGGCACTCCCTAATATGTGAAATTAGTTAGCTCCTAGGTGTATTGATCGAGTTAGAGAAGTTACAAAGCTGCAAGATGGTTTTCGAGAGTAGGGACACCACTATGGCCAGTTTCAGGGAGATGCCGACGGAGCCTAGTCCTCCGGCATCTCCAAGAAACTGGTCATAGAGGCACTCCCTAATATGTGACCGCGCGCGTTTGGAGATCAGATCTTAATGGTAAGTACGAATCAGGACAACTTCTTATCATAGTCCCGGTCCATCCACAAAACATGACTACCACTCAAGACATGTATTAATATTAAAAACATGAACTAGAGTTACATAATATGAGCATGAACTTTTTCGCATATGTCGTTCCTTATGATCGCTTCAGACGTAACCATAGAGCATCTTCTTTACTTAACGGAATGCTTGGGTCAGTTTTCACTGTGAAGGGCAGAATTTCATCAAACTTATTATAATCTTCTGACATGTCTGTCTTGTCCTCGATTCCCACGATGTTTCTTTTCCCTGAAAGAACTATGTGACGCTTTGGTTCATCATATGATGTATTCGTTTGCATATTTTTTCTTTTTTTTTGGTCTGGAGGACATGTCCTTCACATAGAAAACCTGAGCCACATCATTGGCTAGGACGAATGGTTCGTCTAAGTTCTTCATAAGATTGTTGAGATCCACCGTTGTCATTCCGTACTTCTTGTCTACCTCAACCCCTCCTCCTGTTAGCTTGACCCATTTGCATCGAAACAAGGGGACCTTAAAATTAGGTCCATAGTCAAGTTCCCATATCTCCTCTATGAACCCATAATACGTGGTCTTTTGCCCATTGTCTTCTGCTGCATCGGCGGACACCTTATTTTGGTTGGTGCTCTTTTATCTTGGCCTATCGTGTAAAATGTATTCCCATTTATCTCGTACCTTTGGAAAGTACATATCAAAGATGGTGTCACGGCCAACAAGTACAGTTGATCCCCAACAGTGGTGTTATTCGTGAGAAGTCTTTGCAGCCAAAACTCGCCATGTGTTCACTTATAATCCATTCATCAGACTGCCCCGGGTGTTTGAGGCGTATTAAATTCTAGTGTTCATTGATATACGGGGCAACCAAGATAGATCTTTGTAAAACCGTGTAGTGTGCTTGATTGAGAGAATGCCCGTCCCTACATATCATTGCTTTACATCCTAGGGTGCCTTTTCCACGCAGTCTCCCCTCATGCCGTGATTCTGGAACACCAATCGCCTTAAGTTCAGGAATAAAATCAACACAGAACTCAATGACCTCCTCTATTACATAGCCCTTGGAGATGCTTCCTTCTGGCCTAGCACGGTTATGAACATATTTCTTTAAGACTCCCATGTACCTATCAAAGGGGAACATATTGTGTAGAAATACAGGACCGAGAATGGCAATCTCTTCTACTAGGTGAACCAGGAGATGCGTCATAATATTGAAGAAGGATGGTGGGAACACCAACTCAAAACTGACAAGACATTGGGCCACATCTGTTTGTAACCCTGGTAGGCTTTCTGGATCGATTACCTTCTGAGATATTGCATTGAGGAATGCACATAGCTTCACAATGGGTACTCGAACATTTTCAGGTAGAAGCCCCCTCAATGCAATCGGAAGCAATTGTGTCATAATCACGTGGCAGTCATGAGACTTCAGGTTTTGGAATTTTTCTCCGCCATATTTATTATTCCCTTTATATTCGACGAGAAGCCGACGGACCTTGATACTGCTCAGACATTCAAAAAAGATTTCCTTCTCTGCTTTGGTAAGAGCGTAGCTGGCAGGAGTTAAGTGGCATCGTTTACCCTTCTCGTTCTCAGGATGCATAGGCTCTTCAGGGGCCTTCAGACGTTGCTCGTCCTGCCGTGCTTCCGGTGTATCTTTTGTCTTCCCATACACTCCTAGAAAGCCTAGCAGGTTCACGCAAACATTCTTCGTCACGTGCATCACGTCGATTGAAGAGCGGACCTCTAAGACTTTCCAATAGTGTAGGTCCCAAAATATAGATTACTTCTTCCACTTGGGCACGTGTCCGGCATCGTCATTCGGAACAGATAGATTGCCAGGACCTTTTCCAAAGATTACTTCTAGGTCCTTGACCATACCAAATACCTCCTCACCGGTACGGAGGACAGGCTTCCTCCGGGGTTCTGCCAGACGTTTGAAATGCTTGCCTTTCTTTCTTACTGGATGCAGGTTCGGAAGAAATCGGCGATACCCTAGGAACACAACCTTCTTACATTTATCCAAATATACACTTTTAGTATCATCTAAACAGTGTGTGCATGCATTGTATCCCTTGTTTTTATGCCCTGAAATGTTACTAAGAGCAGGCCAATCATGGTACACCTGGTTTGGCCCACAGGTCAAATGGTTATGAAAAGCAATGCTCGTAGGTCAAATGGCTCCCCTTTGTGCTCATCCCACATACGTACACCTGGTTTGGCCCACAGCTGTAAAAGTTCTTCAACTAATGGCCTTAGGTACACATCAATGTCGTTGCTGGGTTGCCGCGGGCCTTGGATGAGCACTGGCATCATAATGAACTTCCTCTTCATACACAACCAAGGAGGAAGGTCATATATACATAGGGTCACAGGCCAGGTGCTATGACTGCAGCTCTGCTCACCAAAAGGATTCATGCCGTCAGTACTTAGACCAGAGCTTAAGTTCCTTGCGTCACGTGCGAAGTCCGGGTACTCTCGCTCGACTTTTCTCCACTGTGACCCATCAGCGGGGTGTCTCAACATCGCGTCTTTCTTACGGTCTTCCATGTGCCATCGCAACAACTTGGCATGCTCTTTATTTCTGAAGAGACGTTTTAACCGTGGTATTATAGGAGCATACCACATAACCTTGACGGGAACCTTCTTCCTAGGGGCCTCGCCCTCAACATCGCCAGGATCATCTCGTCTGATCTTATACTGTGATGTAGTGCATACGGGCATGCATCCAAATTCTCGTACTTCTCACCGCGGTAGAGGATGCAGTCATTAATGCAAGCATGTATCTTCTGCACGTCTAATCCTAGAGGGCAGACAACCTTCTTTGCTTGGTATGTACTGTCGGGCAACTCATTATTTCTTGGAAGAAGATTCTTCATTTTTACCAACAACTTTGAAAATGCGCTGTCAGTCACACCATTCTCTGCCTTCCATAGCAGCAAATCCAGTGTGGCACCTAGCTTTTTGTGGCCATCTTCGCAAGTTGGATACAACAATGTTTTGTGATCCTTTAACATCTGCTCCAGCTTCTCCTTCTCCTTTTCAGTTTCACATTATTCCTTTGCATCAGTAATGGCCCGACCAAGATCGTCATCAGCGGGCCCATTAACTCCCTCTTGATCTTCATTATCTACCTCCGTTGCATTATCATCATATTCAGGATACATATTATGATAGTTGTCATCCTCCTCTTCTTCCTCGTTGTCTTCCATCACAACCCCTTTTTCTCTGTGCTTGGTCCAACAATTATAGCTGGGCATGAAACCGGATCAAAGAAGGTGGGCGTGAATGGTTCTGGTATTTGAGTAGTCTTTCTTGTTCTGACAGTGAACACACGGACAACACATAAAACCATTGTGACCACGGTTTGCATTAGCCGCAACAATGAAATTTTGGAGGCCCGTAATGTACTCGGAAGTGCGGCGGTCACTGTACATCCATTGCCGACTCATCTGCATTAATATGTAGTATATATCAAAAAATAATAGGGAGATGACCATTTATATATATATAGTACATCAATGACACATGAAACTATAGTTGCCGACGTCGACCGAGACGGAAAGAGCAACAAGAAAGCTTATTTTGAGCTCTCGGGCATTTCACTGAACACCTCTAGTGCATATGAAAAAAACACAAACTAGCACTCTTCACACCCTCTTTCTAGGATCCAAAATGTGAAAGAATGGAAGAGTGGGGTGTGTGTGGGCTGGGGTGGTGTCTTATATAGCCCCCCCCTTTAACACCGGTTCATGCCACGAACAGGTGTTAAAGGGGTGCAACCATCTGTAGGGATTTTAACACCGGTTCGTGGCACGAACCGGTGTTAAAGGGGGGCTCCTTTTTTGCCGCAGGGGCCACGCTGGTATGGCCCCCCCTTTAGCACAGGTTCGTAGAAGAACCGGTGTTAAAGCCCTTTTTGGGATCAACAAAAGACCTCGTTTCCACTAGTGTACAAAAATAATACTTTTAGGGTTCATTTATATCTTTTTAGGGTTCATTTATAGGACGATATGGAAGCTGTCAAACACAAATTCATTGAATCCTACCTTGAAGACATGCATTGTGTTCTCTATCTGTTGGACCAAGGACTGTTGGTTTGCTCACTTGATTGTAAAGGGTTAGGTAACAAGTGGTTTAGACATGATACATGATTGTATCTTGCTCATCTGATGGAGATACTTCTTTGTTGGGAGATACATGTATCTTATAATGCTGTCATCTGTGAACTTGTTTGTATTGTCATGGGGTCATGTAATTCAAAAGTTGGGAGTCAATACAGTTATTCAGATCTGTGTAATTGAAATATCAGGATTCAATGATATTAAATTGCATATTTTTGTCGAACAATGCTTTATATAATATATAGTCGGTGATAACCCCTCCTTCCCCTCCTGATAACCCCTCCCGCATCGCTCCCGTGAGCTACCGGGGGATCCCTTGCGCCGCCGCCGGGCCGCCCGCCTCCTTCCGCTCCTCTCTCCTCGTCGCCGCTAGGACGCGCCAGCGGCAAATCCTGTCGGGGTGGCGGCGGGGCCCCTCTTCTCCTCCTGGTTCACCAAATCTAGGTGCGGGCCAAGATCGGTGACTGGCGGCGCGCATGCGCGGGGCGGCGTCCGACTTGGTGGTGCGGCTCGGCGCGGTGGCGTCCGACTTGGTGGCGCAGCTCGGCGCGGTGGCGACACCATGTTGTGGCATGGAGGTCTGTGTGGAGCGGTGGTTTCATGCTCAGGTCCGCTGGTTGCTAGACCGAGGCGGCGAGGGCCGTGGGCGGCATTAGATGGGATCTAGAGGTATTGGCGGATGTGGTGCTGCAGGATAGAGGCGAAGGCGCGTCCTTATTGGCGGTGCTAGGCCTACGTGCTCATCGGCACCGATGGTCGGCCTGCTTGATCCCCTCTCTGGAAACCGGCCGGCGGTGTGGGGATCGTTGTGTCGGATCTAATAAAGGAGGTGGTCCTTTGGTTTCCTTCGCACGAAGACGAAGATCTGGTTGATGTCTGCCCTCGTTGATCTTGACTGGATAGGCAGGTTCCGGAAGGCTCCGCCGGTGAACTCCCATGGGCGTATCAAGCCTAGAGATTGCTGGATCAGAAGGTATTCGGTCGTGCGCACCTTGTTTTTCTAGCCGTTTGGTTTTTGCGGGAGGATTGCGAAGCTCTGTTGCTTGTTCCCACCAAGTGCCATTCTTAGAGCCATGGTGATGTTGGGAATATGCCCTAGAGGCAATCATGTATGATGATATTTCCCATTGTATTCATAAAGATATTAAGAAGTCCTTGTATAAATATCTGATATGTATCATTGAATATGTGATTCGGTTGTGGAACTATACATTCATGTTGTTTGTACTAAATATCCTTGGTCATTGAGGTTGTGCTGGACACACAACTTAGACCAATGTGAAAGTTGGCTTGATGACTCGGTTCCATTTGTCATGGGCATGGAGATGCTATTCCAACTTATACTGATTCGTCTAAAGAGTGTAGCGAGTCGGATTGACCCATATTGAGGTACAACGAACAAGTTGTCATTTGTATATCTCAATCAATGTAATCCTTAGACCTGAGGTTGTTGCATAGTCTGAGTTGAGGATCACCGACTTAGGTTCTGTCAAACGCTGATCCGAATCGGAAGTTATAAAAGGGTTCGGTCATCGAGAATCAAGTTGCGTGATGTGAATAACCAAGATGGTATTTTGCCCCTCCACTCGGAGAGATATTATCTGGGCCCTCTCGGATGATATGATTCAGAAAGCATGGCCATGCACGACTCGGTTAAGTGTTAACCGAGGCGGTCGACTAAGAGTTAGTCGGGTGAATCACTTATCTCGGATCGAGAAGAGAGTCGGACTATTTAAGGGATGACAATTATTCGCCTATAGTCTGACAAGGTATATCGTGAGGAAAAAGGGTCTCGGACGTAAGTCACATTGGAAAGGAAAGTTGTCATGACTCTTTGGTACTTGGGAGTCGGCACGTTCTTCTAGGACCTCTACCGACTGATCGATTGAGAGTCGGACTCCAATTGTGTCCAAGTAGCCATGAGCCTGCGGGAATCCTCGGAATCCGGATCAATAGAGATAGATCAAGGAGGCTCATTGGATTGAGTCAGAGTACTTATTTGGACAAATTTATTTAGAAGTTCAACATGGAATCGTCTAAGAAGGGGTTCTTACTGATGTCCCATGGTGTAAAACTTAGCAAGACTCAGTGTCCTTCGACAACTGATGAGCGAAGTTGGATGAGTGTGATTCCGTATGCTTCTGCAGTCGGATCCATCATGTATGCCATGATTTGTACTAGGCCGGATGTTTCATATGCGCCAAGTGTTGTGAGAAGATACCAGGCTGATCCTGGAGAAATCCACTGGACAGCGGCTAAAAATATCCTAAAGTACTTGACAAGGACTAAGGATATGTTCTTGGTTTATGGTGGTGAAGATGAACTCAGTGTAAAGGGTTACACGGATGCGAGTTATCTTACCGACTCTGATGATTCTCTTTCGCAATCCGGATACATGTTTATTATAAACGGAGGTGCTGTGAGCTAGAAGAGTTCCAAGAAAGAGACTGTCTCTGCATCTACAACAGAGGCTGAGTATATTGCCGCCTCAGAGGCAGCAAAGGAAGCTTTTTGGATGAGGAATTTCCTCATGGATCTTGGTGTGGTTCAGGGCTCGTCCAATACGGTAGACGTGTATTGTGAAAACAATGGTGCTATTGATCAAGCCAAGGAACCTAGACAACACCAGAAGAACAATCACATACTCATGCGGTACCACCTGATTCGCCAGTTCGTGGATCAAGGTAATATCAAGTTATGCAAGGTACACACGGATGCAAATATTGCAGATCCGCTGACAAAGCCGTTACCACAACCGAAGCATGAGGCGCACCTGAGAGCCATGGGCCTTAGATGCTTAGACATGTGATGTCCGAAGATTGACTCTAGTCTAAGTGGGAGACTGTTGGGAATATGCCCTAGAGGCAATCATGTATGATGATATTTCCCATTGTATTCATAAAGATATTAAGCAGTCCTTGTATAAACATCTGATGTGTATCATTGAATATGTGATTCAGTTGTGGAACTATGCATTCATGTTGTTTGTACTAAATATCCTTGGTCATTGAGGTTGTGATGGACACACAACTCAGACCAATGTGAAAGTTGGCTTTATGACTCGGTTCCACTTGTCATGGGCATGGATATGCTATTCCAACTTACACATATTTGGGTAAAGAGTTTAGCGAGTCGGATTGACCCATATTGAGGTACAACAAACAAGTTGTCATCTGTATATATCTCAATAAATGTAATCCTTAGACCTGAGGTTATTGCATAATCCGAGTTGAGGATCACCGACTTAGGTTCTGTCAAACACTGATCCGTAACTGGGCAGTTATAAAGGCAGAGTTTGGGTCGACTGAGAATCAAGCTGCGTGATGTGAATAACCAAGATGGGATTTTGCCCCTAATCTTAGAGAGAGATTCTCTGGGCCCTCTCGTGAGATATGATTCGGAAAGCATGGCCATGCACGACTCAGTTAAGTGTTAACCGAGGAGAACGACTAAGATTTAGTCGGGTGAATCACTTATCTCGGATCGAGAAGAGAGTCGGACTATTTAAGGGATGACAAATGTTCACCTATAGTCTGACAAGGTATATCGTGAGGCAAAAGGGACTCGGCCATCAGTCGCATTGGAAAGGCAAGTCGTCGTGACTCTTTGGTACTTGGGAGTCGGCACGTTCTGCTAGGAGCCGCTACGGACTGATCGATTGAGAGTCGGACTCCAATCGTGTCCAAGTAGCCATGAGCCTGCGGGGTCACAAACTTAAGAGCGGGAGCAAGTTCGGATTGGATCTGAACCGGTAATCTAGTTGGGTTGGACCTAAGCCGGATTAGGACTAAGTTAGTGAGTTGGACTCACGGTGACTAGTGTTATATGGGCTTTAGTGAATGGGCCGCGCAAGCAGAGCCCACGTTCACTCCATATAAATAGTGGAGCACTGTAACCCAGAAATGTTAATCGTTGTTCGGTTAGGTCATTCCATCTGTTGGAAACCCAAGCTCCACAGCAGTCCTACCATTGTCTCGAACCTAGCAGTTCGCCGCCGGTTCTCCTCCTTGTACGTATGTATACCAGCAGAGGTGTTGTACAATCAGCACCAGGACGATCGGATCGCAAAGGACTACACTGCATCAACTGACGCGCTTCATCAGTAATCCGCAATTGCACGTCTAGTGGTAAACTTCGTGGTCTTCTACCTCAGCTGGATCTTGGGATCTTAGAGGAAATTTCTTATTTTATCTCCTCGTGGCCCAACAGTGGTATCAGAGCGATAGCTTCTGGTTTTACGCTCGAGATCTCGCATATGTGATATGCGGTAGGCTGTAGATGAGATCTATATGCTGTTTTGGTGGTCGATCTATATGATAGATCGGTTTTGTACGAGTTTGATTGGTTCAACTGTACTCGGGGAATGGTAGATCTGATTTCTGTGATCATACTACTGAGGTCGTGGAACGACATACCCCTACCGGTCGGCTTCCGCCATCGGGGTAGACTGTGACACGTAAATCCAGAGGCGGTGATCGAAGATCAAAATGTTTGATCGAATTGGAACAATGGTCGGATTCCATGTCCAGACCACCGGCTTCGCCCTGTCATAGCGCCTTAGATGTCGTTGCGAGTTTCACAATGCCGGTAGATATTGTATCTATGCATAACTTGTTTTTGCAGGAAGTTGTGAATGGTATGGTTCATGTGCATGTGATGTATGTGTGTAATCCATACGTGATATGCGAATCACGGTTTTTGTCAGCCGGCTGGAGCTAGGTGCTCTCATTTTATTGTATAACGACCTGCATGTCGGATTCTCTATGTAATTTACTTTACTAAGCTAGTGTAGCTGTTTGGAGAACCTGGAAGGCATGCAAGGCGTTATACATGTCGGATACATGGAGTAAGACGGAAAGTGACAAGAGTTGGCATGAGTCGAATTACAGGCTTTGTGGAGATGGAGATCACCATGAAGAGAGCCATACCATTTCCCATTATAATTGCTTTATTTTGTGTTATTGTTATGTCTCTGTTTTACCTCTATTAGATAGTCATTAAAATTTAATCCCTCAAAGAAGGTCTAGTCGTTTTCGCGCCAGTGTTTGCACCATCACAAGTCGGACATTTTTGGTAGTGGGCTCATAAAATTGATGTGCTGCCAATTCTTTCCGAGTAGGTGGGTTCGAGTCGGACTCTTACTGCGGAAACACTCGGTAAGCTAGACGGGTCTATGACACGGTTGTGGGGCTCGGGGAAAGGTCGGATGGGAGCCGGGGCATGTGATGCCACCCGTCCAACATGAGTCGTATGAGATACGATTGACAGGGAGTTGTCTACCTAGATTACTTGGCGGCTAGCGGTGATGCTAAAGCTCACTAGCCGACTTGCTTATTTAGGATCTGAATCACTAAGTAACCATCGGAGGGGTGTTGGTTCTAGTGGGAGCATAAAATATTAAAGTATTTAATATGCTTGCTCTTTTATGAATACATGTCTTAAGTGTTTTGCATATTTTCTGTTGTAGATCATGGCACCAAGTAGCTGTCACTCTCAGATATCCGGTTTTGCGTTGAGGAGTATCCTTGAGAAAGATAAACTAAAGGACAATAATTTTACCAACTGGTATCGAAATCTGAGAATTGTTCTCAAACAAGAAAAGAAGGACCATGTCCTAGACGACCCACTTCGAGATGAGCCAAATGAGAATGCGATTGTCGCTGCCACCAATGCCTACCGTCGGGCTAAGGATGAGTCCATGGATATTAGTTGTCTTATGCTTGCTCACATGGAACCGGACTTGCAAAAGCAGTCCGAGCATGTTGAGGCCTACTATATGATCGAAAGCCTCAAATGTATGTTCCAGGCTCAAGCGAAGACTGAGAGGTATCAAATATCTCAGGCTTTGTTGAGTTTCAAGCTTAAGGATGGTGATCCACTAAGTGTGCATGTGATCAAAATTGTTGGTTACGTGCAGTCTCTGGAGAGTCTTGGCTACCCCATAAGCGAAGAGTTCGCTACGGATATAATTCTAAACTCTCTTCCTAGTGCATATGGGAAGTTCATTTCGAACTACCACATGCATGGTATGGATAATAAGCTCACTGAATTGCATGGGATGCTCAAGCAGGCAGAGGCGGATCTCAAGAAGGGCGCCAGTCAAGTGTTGATGGTGCAGAATAAGGCTAAGTTCAAGAAGAGTTCTTGGACTAAGAAGAAGGCTAAGTCAGGAGGAAAGCAGGCCCAGGACCCGGTCCCAAGCACTTCCTTAGGGACTAAACAATCTCCTTCAGCCGGATCCACTTTCTTCTAATGCAAGGCGGATGGCCACTGGAAGAGGAACTGCAGCAAGTACTTGGCCGACAAAGCCAAGAGTGGAGGTATGACTTACGACTCGGGTACACTTGTTTGCAATGTTATAGACATATATCTTGCTGATGCACCTAATAGTTCTTGGGTATATGATATCGGATCAAATATTCACATCTGCAACTCGTTGCAGGTACTGGTAAGAACTAGGAGCGTAGCAAGAGGCGCGGTTGATATTCGAGTGGGCAACAAAGTAAGAGTTGCTGCATTGGAAGTCGGCACGATGCAACTTCATTTACCTTCCGGATTCATTATGGAACTGAATAATTGTTATTATGTTCCAGTGCTCAGTTAAAACATTATTTCTGCTTCATGTTTGATGAGGCAAGGCTATGAGTCGAATATCAAGACTAATGGTTGTTCTTTGTATTTGAATGATATGTTTCACGGCTTTGCACCCATCCAGGACGGGTTATTTATTTTGAATCTTGATGGTGAGTCGGTTTATAACATAAATGTTAAAAGGTTGAAACCAAATGATCTGAATATGACTTACTTTTGGCACTGTCGGCTTGGTCATATAAGTTGGAAACGCATGAAGAAGCTCCATGATGATGGACTCCTAACTTCGTTCGACTTGGAGTCATTCGAGACATGCGAATCTTGCCTACTCGGAAAAATGACCAAGACACCTTTTGCAAAGAGTTGCAAAAGGGCGTCTGACTTGTTGGGACTAGTACATAGTGATGTATGTGGAACAATGAGCACGACAGCCAGGGGTGGTTATGAGTACTTCATTACCTTCACTGATGATTTGAGTAGGTATGGATATATCTACTTGATGAAACATAAGTCGGAAGCCTTTGAAAAGTTCAAAGAATTCCAGAATGAAGCACAAAATCAACTCGGCAAGAAAATAAAGTTTCTTCGGTAAGACCGAGGAGTCGAGTACATGAGCCATGAGTTTGATGACCATCTGAAAAGTTGTGGAATAGTTCCTCAACTTACTCCGCTAGGAATGCCACAAAGGAATGGTGTTTCGGAAAGGCGGAATTGGACCTTGTTGGACATGGTACAGTCAATGATGAGTCAGACAGATCTGCCTTTATCATTTTGGGGTTATTGTCTAGAAACAGCAGCGTTCACACTAAACAGAGTACCATCAAAATTGGTAGAGAAGACACCGCATGAGATGTGGACATTCAAAAAGCCAAGTTTGTCTTTTCTTAAGATTTGGGGTTGTGAAGCATTTGTCAAGCGACTTCAGTCTAACAAGCTTATAGACAAGTCGGATAAGCGTATTTTCGTGGGGTATCCGAGGGAAACCTTGGGTTACTACTTCTACAACCAATAAGAGGGAAAAGTGTTTGTCGCTTGGAACAGTGTCTTCCTTGAGAAAGAGTTTCTCAGTCGGGGAGTAAGTGGGATCACGGTGTAGCTCGAAGAAATTCGAGAGGAACCGGCTAGTAGCGAGTCGGCAAAAACCTTGGAGGTTGAGCCAGTCGTGGCAGCTAAGCCGACATCAGCACCTGTACTACTAAGATTAGCAAGATTACGAAGTGTTCGTGATGTGTTACTGTTAGACTGTGATGAGACGGCAAATTATTCGGAAGCGATGGTGAGATCTGATTCCAAGTCATGGCTTGGAGCTATGATATCCGAGTTAAAGTCCATGGATGAAAATCAAGTTTGGAACTTGGTTGATCTGCCAGACGGTGCAAGACCCGTCGAGTGCAAATAGGTCTTTAAGAAAAAAACTGATATGGATGGAAATGTTTCCGTCTATAAAGCACGCATTGTCGCGAAGGGGTTCCGACAAGTTCAAGGAGTTGATAACGACGAGACTTTCTTGCCCGTAGAGATGCTTAAATCAGTTCAGATCATGTTAGCTATAGCAGCCTATTTCGACTATGACATATGGCAGATGGATGTCAAAACGGCTTTCCTTAACGGAAATTTAAACGATGACGTGTATATGATACAACCCGAGGGTTTTGTTGATCCGGCTAATGCTAACAAGGTGTGCAAACTTCAGAAATCCATTTATGGGTTGAAGCAAGCATCTCGGAGTTGGAATATTCGCTTTGATGAGGTAGTCAAATCGTTTGGCTTCATCAAGACTGATCATCATTCTTGTTTATACAAGAAGTTTAGTGGGAGCAAAGTAAACTTTCTAATCTTATATGTGGATGACATATTACTGATTGGAAATGATGTCCAGATGTTTAAAGAAACCAATGAATCATTGGAAAGGAGTTTCTCAATGAAAGACTTGGGTGAGCCAACATACATCCTCGGAATCCGGATCTATAGAGATAGATCAAGGAGGCTCATTGGATTGAGTCAGAGTACTTATTTGGACAAAGTGTTGAAGAAGTTCAACATGGAATCGTCTAAGAAGGGGTTCTTACCGATGTCCCATGGTGTAAAACTTAGAAAGACTCAGTGTCCTTCGACAACTGATGATCAAAGTTGGATGAGTGCGATTCTGTATGCTTCTGCAGTCGGATCCATCATGTATGCCATGATTTGTACCAGGCCAGATGTTTCATATGCTTTAAGTGTTGTGAGAGGTACCAGGCTGATCCTAGAGAAATCCACTGGACAACGGCTAAAAATATCCTAAAGTACTTGAGAAGGACTAAGGATATGTTCTTGGTTTATGGTGGTGAAGATGAACTCAGTGTAAAGGGTTACACGGATGCGAGTTATCTTACCGACTCTGATGATTCTCGTTCGCAATCCGGATACGTGTTTATTATAAATGGAGGTGTTGTGAGCTGGAAGAGTTCCAAGCAAGAGACCTTGTCTGCATCTACAACAGAGGCTGAGTATATTGTCGCCTCAGAGGCAACAAAGGAAGCTGTTTGGATGAGGAATTTCCTCATGGATCTTGGTGTGGTTCAGAGCTCGTCCAATCCGTTAGACGTGTATTGTGAAAACAATGGTGCTATTGATCAAGCCAAGGAACCTAGACCAACACCAGAAAAACAAGCACATACTCATGCGGTACCACCTGATTCGCCAATTCGTGGATCAAGGTGATATCAAGTTATGCAAGGTACACACGGATGCAAATATTGCGGATCCGCTGACAAAGCCGTTACCACATCCGAAACATGAGGCGCACCTGAGAGCCATGGGCCTTATATGCTTAGACATGTGATGTCGGAAGATTGACTCTAGTCCAAGTGGGAGACTGTTGGGAATATGCCCTAGAGGCAATCATGTATGATGATATTTCCCATTGTATTCATAAAGATATTAAGCAGTCCTTGTATAAACATCTGATGTGTATCATTGAATATGTGATTCGGTTGTGGAACTATGCATTCATGTTGTTTGTACTAAATATCCTTGGTCATTGAGGTTGTGATAGACACACAACTTAGACCAATGTGAAAGTTGGCTTTATGACTCGGTTCCACTTGTCATGGGCATGGATATGCTATTCCAACTTACACAGATTCGGCTAAAGAGTTTAGCGAGTCGGATTGACCCATAATGAGGTACAACGAACAAGTTGTCATTTGTATATCTCAATCAATGTAATCCATAGACCTGAGGTTATTGCATAATCCGAGTTGAGGATCACCGACTAAGGTTCTATCAAACGCTGATCCGTAACTGGGCAGTTATAAAGGCAGAGTTCGGGTCGACTGAGAATCAAGCTGCGTGATGTGAATAACCAAGATGGGATTTTGCCCCTCATCTTGGAGAGATATTCTCTGGGCCCCCTCGTGAGATATGATTCGGAAAGCATGGCCATGCACGACTCGGTTAAGTGTTAACCGAGGCGATCGACTAAGAGTTAGTCGGGTGAATCACTTATCTCGGATCGAGAAGAGAGTCAGACTATTTAAGGGATGACAAATATTCGCCTATAGTCTGACAAGGTATATCGTGAGGCAAAAGGGACTCGGACGTTAGTCACATTGGAAAGGCAAGTCGTCATGAATCTTTGGTACTTGGGAGTCGGCACGTTCTGCTAGGAGCCTCTACGGACTGATCGATTGAGAGTCGGACTCCAATCGTGTCCAAGTAGCCATGAGCCTGCAGGGTCACACACTTAAGAGCGGGAGCAAGTTCGGATTGGATCTGAACCGGTAATCTGGTTGGGTTGGACCTAAGCCGGATTAGGACTTAGTTAGTGAGTTGGACTCATTGTGACTAGTGTTATATGGGCTTTAGTGAATGGGTCGCGCAAGCATAGCCCACGTTCACTCCATATATATAGTGGAGCACCGTAACCCAGAAAGGTTAATTGTTGTTCGGTTAGGTCATTCCATGTGTTGGAAACCCTAACTCCACAATAGTCCTTCCGTCGTCACGAACCTAGCAGTTCGCCGCCGGTGCTCCTCCTTGTACGTGTGGATACCAGCAGAGGTGTTGTACGATCAGCACCAGGACGATCGGATCACAAAGGATTGCACTGCATCAACTGACGGACTTCATCAGTAATCCGCAACTGCGCGTCTAGTGGTAAACCTCGTGGTCTTCTACCTAATCTGGATCTTGGGATCACCACGTTAGAGGAAATTTTTTGTTTTATCTCCACGTGTCCCAACAGGTGAAGTCAGATGCGGAGAATGTTAGGAAAGAAGAAATATGAGGGTAGCGATGGTGATTTTAGTTCTTGTGGCGACGAAGATCTTGCTGCGGGATCTGGGACTCTTTGAAGTGACTGTTGGTGCGGGAAGAAAACACAGGGGGAGTTTCCAATCTTACCTTGCAAGGTGAAAATCCAAGGTGTGGCCTTAACTGGTTGTGCCTGGCAATGACCTTGTTGAAGACATTGTTTTGTGAGCGAGGACTTTCTCTAGGGTGAAAACCTATGATCTTTGATCAGGCAACGACGTCGCTTGGGCACTGTTTCCTTCTTAAAGGCGTTGTTATTGGAGTGGAGGACTACTAGTGTTGTTCTGATGGTGTTAGTGTCGTTTTTTTGAGGATTAGGCCTCTGTAGCGGGACTTTTCTTTTTTTAATCATTTTTTCTGGGATTTATGCATCCGTAGGGCCGCTAGTGCATGTGTTGTTGCAGAGGCTGGGTGTAATTGGTATCCCTGTGATATTAATATATATATAATATATAGTCTTGATCTATGTAATTTGGATGTGCCGTACTGAACCTAAAGAGGCCAAGGCCCAAGTATGATTGCATTGTAAAAAGGCAAGAACAAATTATACTGGATCATATAATGGTTATATAAGAAGGCTATGGCCCATACAATTTTGGATCGAAAAAAACAAATGCTAATAAAAAATAGACTTAACAAGGCCAAAGCCCAAAAAGGAATCAACAATCTAAGAAATTATACAAGCTGAATTGGAAAAAAGGCTGAATTGTTGGGCTCGGCCCATATGAACCATCAAAATGGATTGGGCTGATTTCAGGCAATGACGATTTTATTTTATCATAATTTTGCCACATCAGATTGGCCACGTAGGATATGATTTGGCTTCGCTAGATGACCCATGACGATATTGGATCGTCATAATGCTTATGATGATTCATTATCGTCATTAACAGTTATGACGATTTAGCAAAAACATCGTTATAGTTCATTAGCGACGCCTAGCTTTCGACGATCTCATTTTCGTCACAAGATCGTCATAGATGCACTACTGTGACGATTCTATGTGCAAAATGGAGGGTCATAGAAGCCCAGATTTCTTGTAGTGAGAACCAACTATTGGTGGAAGGCGGTTCCCTGAGCGGGCGAGCCCCCGAGCGGGTGAGTCCCATAGGTGCACTTCCTTGCCGATTTTAATTTATGGTGTTGCATGTGCGATTTGTCAAGGGGGGCCGGAGGTGCAGACGTACGACACCAAGAAGTGCGTGACCGTAGTGGTGGATACGGCCACCCTCTCAGCGACGTGCGTCCAGGCCGTCCTTCAAGGGATCTCGCCCACCGAAGTGTTCCCTAGAGGGTTGACGGAGGTGTGGCCCTACCACGAGGAAGCGCATTCCGTGGTTAAATGGAGACGCAGACGACCTTTTGTGATGGGGCCGCGACTGCGCTGAGTCTTGGAATCGCGCACTTCCCCGACGACTTCGACCTCGACGACCTCACAAGCGGGTATCCCTCGGCGATTGGCTCGGTGGAGATCGCAGAGGTGCTAAAGCTGACCGCCAAGGCGACTCCCTACACCGAGCGGGTGTTGGCGATGGGTGATTTGCTGCCGCACTAGGAGACGGTAGTGGCGCCTAATGACCCCGAGATGTAGCATCATGATCTGAAGTCGGAGAAACTTTTTCGGTCGCCGATGGAGAAGAGCTTGATGACATGTCTGGCGAAATCTTGGGAACCCTTTATCCGGGTCAGGGGTGGTGGCAGTGCATCCTCTTTGAATCCTACAAAGTAGACAATTTCCCTTGGGCGTTATGTTAGTGGTAGCGAATGGATGCTTTTGTATGAATCCTCGATAATGAACAATGTATTTTGCTGCTGAGGGAATGTAAGGACATGAATCGACTTGCATTGCTGTGTGATTTATATTTGTTGTGAGAGTCCCCAAGCGCGTCCGCCCTTTAATGGGGTTTGCCTCAAATGTGTGTAAGTTTGTTTGTGTTAGACTGTTAGTTTAGGGACTTTCTGACAATAATTTTAGATTAAAACATGAAGACAGGGGAAATATGTAGAAAACAAATAGGGACTTTCAGAAAATAATTTTAGATTAAAACATGCATGATGATGTCATGATGATGCGCAATATACAAACAACCTTGATTTCTAGTAGTGATTTTACCTGGGGTGCTACACCTGCCTCGACTGCGTTCTATAGCCATTGACGCCTTGAAGTTTGTAGGTATGCTGCAGAGCACCTTGCCTCGTTCACCGCCAGAGCGACCATATACTGAGCCATGACACCCATGATGACCGCCAGGCAACCGCCCACCGTACTAGCCGCCTAACCATGTCACAAAATCGATGTGCCATCGCCTCTTTCGACCTCTGTCCACGCCTCGCTTCCCCTCTCGCCCCGCTATAAAAAGGTATCTCCCCTGCACCATTTCTCAACACTCCCACACTAAAAAATCCTCACTGATGCTATCCCACTTCTTCCCGGAGCAAGGCGAGCTCTCCCTCGGTGGAATTTGTCTGGAGGCCACCGCTGCTGGAGGAGAAGGGCGCCATATTCAGGCCACCGCATGAGAAGCCGCCAGTATCAGGAGAACCGCTGGAGCCACCTCGTTCATTTTCCCCCATCGCCGACCCTCGCCCGAGCTCCGGTGAGCCTACCATGACCCCCACTGGCCGTGCTAGGGTTCATACCCGTCGTGTCTTTTTCCTACTCGGACGACGGCCATGAGCCATTGATCTTGAATCTAATCCTATGGTCAAAACCATCCCATACCCCTTCGGCACCCCCTGTCTCACTGTCGAGTGGGGACACCATTTAAACCAGACCCGCGCACGCTGTGCGCAGTGGGCCGGCGCATCTAGCTCTCCCGCGCGACCCCGTTAATTCAAACTTAGGTTTTTCAATTTAGTTCAAACTCTCGTTCTCTCTGTTGATTCAAAAATCAATTTAGAGAGTTTCGCTGAACCAAATTGCATGAAACTGATTTTGTTAGCAAGGTATGGAAACTATTAATCGAAGACCGTTGCACTCAAACCATTTGGAATTATAGATCGCCCATGGTAAAAATAACAAAGCATAGACTCTTCTGTATTCAAACATTTTTCAAAATTCAACCATAAATGATTTTGAGTTGATTCCAACTCTCAAAAATCACATTTGATAAGACCTTTCTGAATATATAAAAAGATCTAGGTTTACTTGCAGTAATAATGGATAAGTAATAAAATAATGCCCCGTAGGAATTTCTAGTAACTTTAATTAATTAAAATAATAAGGTTAAACCTTATTAAATTGTGACACCACTTTAAATCACATTACCAAGTATTGAAATATGTGTGATGACATGTGTCAACATGATCCCATATTTTAATTGGAGAATATTAAATCTTAAGTAGTTTTCAATGAGTAGAAATTACTTTTCCAAAATAAAATAAATAAGACTAAGCCTTTAATCCTTATGATGATTGTGATGATGCTAGATCATCTAGTGTGAACCTTTCTGTGCCAAATAGAAGTAGTTAAGTATTGTTTGGTGATTGTATACCTCATATTTATTTATAGACGCTTGTACCGACCATGGATACGAAGAGGAAGGAGACTACTAGTACTACGAATAAGAAGAAGAGAACTTCAATCACTACACTACTCAAGGCAAGCCATCCTATCAAGCTAACACTTGCATGATAACTATGCAAACTAGAGTCCTTAGGCATATTTGGATATACCACTTTATTATACTAAATTCCAGTTTTACTTGCAAGCTTGATTATTTTATTTCTTTATCAAAGCCCTTTATTTATGTTTACTTAGTGACTTGTGAATTTGTAAAGGTATTAGAGGTAGCATAAAACTTGGCGTAATTTAGATCGAACTAGATGTCATACTGAGGCATGAGATTAGACTTAGATAACTCACACCTCATTAGCACGCCTCATTAGTGATTACCCCCAACTTTAGTGGCTAGTGCTAAGTATAAAACTAGATCACTTTAGATGGGAATACTTGGTGAAAATGGTTATGAAAACCTTAGAATGATGAGTCATTCTAATGAAATGTTTTGACATGTGTTATGAACACCAGATGATTTTGATGATGAAAATGTTGAGGCACGAGCCTTAGCCCTTTATAAAAATGATGGTTGCATTCGGATGCGATACCATTCCAACTTTACCATATAATCACAATACCCAAATTTTGGTAGGGCTTGACAGGAAGTTTATATATCTTAGTATGGGTTCCCTTGCGGCCGAGGTTTGAGCTGAGGCTACCTCGTGATGATTATCCACATGTGCAGTTCCCAATATGACAAATGGTCATGGTTTGGAGGCCAAACTCATAGGGGAGGTGCCTATACTAGGGTGTATAATTGAAAGCTTAGGATTGATTATCCGCATACTGAGTATGGTGATTCAAGATTGTTCCTGATGGATGTATCGAATGTTGTCGTGAAAGTGTACCACCTCTGTAGAGTGTTAAACTATTCGAATAGCCGCGTCCGCGGTTATGGACAGTTGGAGTGGCCATACTGTTCCGTCGTCAGATGTTTTCAAAATGACTTGTAAAATGAACTATGAATTTGACTTGACCACAAGAGGGTTGTGAACATGAAAACTAAGTTCCCACTTAGTTGTTATAAAACATTAAACTAGTTTTCTTTGCATCTAAGCTTAGTTAGGGATAAACCTAATTTTTTGCAAAATAACCTAGAGTTTATGATTCCTACTTGAATCACTTTACTTGATAGTGATAGTTTTCGAGTACTTAAAGAGTACTCATGGCTTTGTCCCTGGCTATTCCTATGGCCAGACTATGAGGAGGACTACTAGGATGATGGACAACAGGATGTCTATGACAACTAGGGTAATCTCCCATCGTCAGCATTGCCTGTGACCTCGAAGACAAAGCTTCGACCATGCTACTATTATTATTATTCCGCAGCATTGATTGTATTAAGACTGGATTATGAGATCCTCTATTTGTATGACCTTTATTATGGTGTGTAATGGATGATGAACTATGGTACCAATCTATTATGTCTCGCAAAAATGGTAATCCTGGGATTGTGATGTATGGAATAATAGGCATCTGGGATTAAAAATCCGGGTGTTGATGCGGTCACCGTACGAAGCGTGTGCTGTTGTCTTGGCCTAGTGGGCCAGTCGATCTAGGTGACTCCGATTGTGGATCCGCGGAGGTATTGTCATGGACGGCGCAAGGCCCGAATATTTTCAGTTCCCTTGTGTCGCACTACTTAGCCGTGCCGGTCACTCGACCAAGGGTTGACTTCTGTGGGTAGCGTATTGCTAAATTTACCAGCGCGATTGGCACAAGAGTTTGGCGAGTAGGCACAATTTGTGCGAGTTGAGTTTATTGCATTTTATATCAGGGGAGTTCAAGTTTAAGTTCTACATGTAGAACTTTCGGAGGAGGTTTACATTCCACGGCCGCTTGACATCGAGTTGGCTGTCACCTCGCACGTCGATGAGGTAGTAGGCGTCGTTGCCGAGGACTCTCCCTATAGTGAATGGTCCCTCCCATGGGGGAGAGAGCTTGTGCATGCCCTTCTTGTCATGGATGAGTCGCAGGACCAAGTCGCCTTCCTGGAAGGTGCGAGTCTGGACTCGGCGTCAGTGGTAGAGGTGCAGTCCTTGCTGGTAGATGGCGGTGCGAGAGCGAGCTAGGTCGCGTGCTTCATCGAGCTGGTCCATCCCATCTTGGCATGCGAGCTCGTTGTCGACCTCCGTGTAGTTGACGACCCGAGACGAGTCGTGTTCCAAGTCGGTTGGCATGACAGCTTCGACGCCATACACAGATGAAGAAATGTGTGAACCCTATTGGCCGGTTGACGGAGGTGCGAATGCCCCATACGACGGAGGGTAGATCTTCGACCCAGCATCCCAGAGTTCGCTTGAGGGGAACTTGCAGTCGTGGCTTGAGGCCGTGGAGGTTGCTTCGGTTTGCACGCTCTGCTTGGCCATTTGACTCCGGGTGGGCGACTAAGGCGACGTCGAGCCGTATGCTATGATCCTCGCAGAATTTTGTCATGGTGCCTTTTGCGAAGTTGGTGCCATTGTCTGTGATGATGTTGTGTGGGTACCCGTACCGATAGATGAGCTTGCGAAGGAACTTGGTGGTGGTCTTTCCGTCGCACTTCCTAACCGGCTTGGCCTTGACCCACTTGGTGAATTTGTCGACTGCGACCAGAAGGTGGGTGTAGCCAGACGGAGCCTGTTTGAAGGGGCCCACCATGTCCATGCCCCATACGGAGAATGGCCAGGTGATGGGGATTGTCTGGAGTGCCGAACCAGGGATGTGCATCTGGTTGGCGTATTTCTGGCACCCGATGCAGCGCTGGACGATGTCAATGGCGTCAGCATGCGCGGTGAGCCAGTAGAAGCCATGTTGCATGGCTTTGGCGACTAGAGACCGGGCACCGACGTGATGGCCGCAGTCACCAGCGTGGATGTCCTGGAGGATCTTGCGTCTTTCCCCTGATTGCAGGAAGTGTTGGGACATGCCGGTCAAGCTGTGCTTGTAGAGCTCGTCGTTGATGATAATGAAGGATTTGCAGCATCGCACTATCATGCGTGCCACCATTTCGTCTAAAGGCGGAGTCCCGCTCTCGACGTAGGCGAGGTATGGTGCGGTCCAGTCGCCGGGTTTGGAAACTATGGCAACCAGGCCGGTCTCGGGTTGTAGAGGTATCCCGATATCGATCTCCTTTGGCGGGGAAACCAAAGGCTTATGGATGGTGTTGAGGAAGATACCCGCGGGTGGGGTTTGCCGAGCCGATCCGATGCGGGAGAGGTCAACGTCCTCCTCATTCTTGCGCATGTCGATCCACTTGACGGAGTAGCCGGCGAAGTGGCCCCCATCTGGTCCACCGCTTGGCAGTATGCTGCTATGGTGGGGGAGATGGTGTCATAGGTACCAGGGACTTGTGCGACAAAGAGGTCGGAGTCACCGTAGCACCGTAGGCATTTAACGTTCATATCCTTGGCGGCCCGCATGTCGTGAAGGACAGCCTCATATTCGGTCATGTTGTTGGTGCAGGGCGTGAAGTCAAGGTGTAGCACGTAGCAGAGATTGTCGCCCTTGGGGGAGATGAGTACGATCCCAGCCCCTGCGCTGTCCGCGTTCTTGGACCTGTCAAAGTAGAGCGACCAGTAATGATGTTAGGGCAGCTTCTCTAGCTATTGTGCTTTTCCCAGTCGGCGAGAAAATCTGCCAAGGCTTGTGACTTGATCGCTTTGCGCGGCTCGTACCTGGTGTTGTGGACACCGATTTTGACGGCCCACTTGGCAACTCACACAGTCGCATCGCGGTTGAGGATGATATCCTATAGTGGCAAAGAAGAGACTACCGTGATGGGGTGGACCTGGAAGTAGTGCGGGAGACGTCGCTGGGCTCTGAATACGGCGTATACCAGTTTCTCGAATTGCGGGTAGCGCTGTCGTGTGTCTGTTAGGACTTCTCACCGAGCCGGGGATGAAGCGGCTAAGGGCCGCGACTCGACCGGCCAGTTTTTGGACGCCACGGAGGCAATCGGGTTTGCCGAGTTCGCGCGATGGTGTCGATCTTGGTGGGGTTCGCTTCGATGCCCCGCTTGGAGACCACGTACCCAAGGAGCTGTCCGATGGGCACGCTGAAGGTGCACCTCCCTGGATTGAGCTTGATATTGTACCTCCGCATATTTGCGAAGGTTTTAGGCAGGTCGGCGAGCAAGTCACTTTGGCGAGTGGATTTTACCACCACGTCATCGATGTAAACGTGGATGTTGCGGACAATTTGGCTCACAAGGCACTCCTGCATGCACCGATGGTAGGTCACACCAATGTTTTTGAGGCCGAACATCATGGCGGTGTAGCAGTGGGCACCAAATGGCATGATGAACGCTGTATTCTCCTCGTCCTTGACTGCCATCTTGATCTGGTTGTAACCTGAGTAAGCGCTGAGGAAACACAACGACTCCGATCCCGCGACCGAGTCGATGATCTGGTCGAAGCACGGGAGGACAAATTCCTCCTTCAGGCAGGCGCTATTGAGCTTGGTGTAGTCAATGCACATTCTCCAGGTCTTGTTCTTCTTCATGACCAAGACTAGGTTTGCCAGCCACTTGGAGTACTTGATGGGCTGAATGAAGCCTGCAGTGAGTAGACGCTGCACTTGTTCGTCTATTGCTCGCGGCGCTCTTCATTGAAGGGCCGTAGTGACTGCTTTACAGTTTGTTCTTTGGGTTAGGCATTAAGTTTGTGCTCAGTGAGTTCCCTCAGGACACCTGGCATGTCAGATGGTTTCCATGCGAAGATGTCGTGATTCTCACGGTGAAACTCAATGAGCGTGCTTTCCTATGTGGGTCTCATGCATGTCCCGATGGTGACCATCTGGATGGATTCGCCCGGGACTAGCTCAACGGTGTGGGTGTACGTGGAAGCCTTGAACGCTGTCGACCCAGTATTTTCTGCGTTGAGCTTATTTAGGATCATGCGGTGGTCCTTGTCGATGTCGCTCGCATATTTGGCGAGTTCATTGGTGTGGTTGGTTTCTACAGTGATGACAGCGTCCGCGAGTTCAGCGCATCTTTCCTCGCACTCCACGGCCATATCGGGGTCGCCGTGGACGGTTATGATGCCGCATGGACCTGGGAGCTTCATCATGTTGTATGCATAGTGCGGTGTTGCCATGAATTTGGCGAATGCTTGTCGCCCCAGGATGTAGTGGTATGGGCTGTGGAATTTCACCAGCTCGAAGACGATCCACTCGGTGCGGAAGTTGGATGGTGTGCTGAAGGTGACGGGTAGCGTCACATTGCCAATCGGGTAGGACTTCCGTCCGGGGATGATGCCATGGAACATGGTGAGGGTCTATTCGACCATCGACTGCGAGAGCTGCAGCCGTCTGAACGTGTCCAGGTAAAGGATGTTGATGGAGATCCCGCCGTCCATCAGTGTCTTGGGGAGATAGTAGTCAGCCACCTTGGGCTTGACCACCAAGGCGAATTTCCCAGGGTACTCGATCCGTGGCGCGTGGTCCTTGCGGCTCCATGTGATGCGCTTCTCGGACCAGTTGAGTAAGCGGGGGAGCACGGCGACTGCGCGGGTGAGCACCTTCTTCTCGTGTTTGGTGTCGAGTGGGTAAATGTGTGCAGCGAGCCGATGTCGTTGCCGAACCTGCCGACATTGTCATTTGGCGGGTTTTTGTTTTGTACTTCCCTTGCTTGCCTTGAATTCTCGATCTCCTTCAGGGAGTGGCCATCGGCGGTGGTGTGAGTGGCGGGTTTACCCTACCTGCTATGGTAGACACAGGGTTGGTTGAGGAGAGCTGTGGGGTCGAATTTCGGCCTCGCGCGGTAATTTCTGCTGTCGCGGTAGTTTCCTCCATCACGGCGGAGGTTTGTCGGGTCGCGTGGCGCGTGACCGGTGTTGGCGACAAAGTAGACTTGACTGTCACCACGGCGCTTGCTGGTGAGTCGAGTGTTGCTGTAGCGCATCTCACGCTGCCTCCCGTTGTCGTGGCCGCTTACGCGACATCTTCCACCCGACTCATCGTCCGAGTCTTGGTTGGGGTCTTCCTCCGCATAGCGCTTGGTGATCTCGAGGAGGTCAGGGATGTTGTCGAGCGTCCGGTAGACCCTCTTGATCTTGGCGACCAAGGGTTCATACTGGCATACGTTCTTGAAGCAGTGGATCGCCGTGTCCGGGTGGATGCCAGAGGTGTTGATCCATAGGTCCTGGCACCGCCGTACCCAGTGGAGGGTCAACTCGCACAGTTCCTGGATGCAGCGCTCCTGATCTTCGATGATGGTGGCACAGGTGTAGGAGCCCTCGAAATGCCTGACGAAGGCCTCGTGCATGTCCTCCCACGATTCGATGCTATCCGCAGGGAGGGTGTTGATCCATTGCCGGGTGGCTCCCTCCATCGTCAGGGGGACGTAGCGAGTGGCAAGCATGTCGGTGTGTCCTACGATCCCCATCACCATTAGGTATGTGTCGAGCCACACCGCTTGATTGTACGTTGGGTCGTACTTTTCTATCTCCTTCGGCACCTTGAAGTTGGTGGGGTACTTCTCATCTCGGATCATTGGTCCAAAGCACTGGGGGCCGACTCAGCTGAGGGAGCCTCTTGGATCGAGGTCGCCGCGGTTGGTGAGGGTGTGCATTAGGTCGTTGGGCTGGCATGCTCGCCAGGTTTGGTTTTTCATGATGTGCATCCGCGAATCGACCGGCTGACCGTTGGCGGCGACCATTTTGTTTGCCGTTCGTGGCTCGTTGCTAGAGAGCGCTGGGTGCACGGCCCGTGGATGTTGATGCGGGGGCTCAGGTGGTGGGTAGTTGAGGGTGTTGGCGATCGTTGGGCGACCGCTCAAGGCCACCATACATCTGCCCCTGCGTGTCGACTCCCGCAACTTTCTGATCGATGGCCCTGGCGAGTAGGGCCTAGGAGTACTTGACCTGCAGTACGCCTTCTCCCGTGATGTTGAGGTTGGTGACTGGTGCTTGCCCCATGATGACATTGTCCATTGGGGTGGAGTATAGCGGGAGCCTGTTCGTGCCGCGTGCTTGTGGAGAGATAATGACCCTTGGTTGTTCAGGAGGGGTTGCATGACCAGAGGGTGGTGGCGGAGCCCCGGTCGCTAGCGGTCTGAGTGGGGGGCGGCTGCTGCCTCCCGGTAGTGCATTCTCGCGGAACTCACGATCAGCCGCGAGGGTGGGGTCGTTGCAGCGTTGAACGTTGGAGTTCAGGCGGCTCCTGATGCAGCGCTGGTGGTAGAGCGACAGCTCCTGCACCATTTCTTGCTCGAGGCAGAATTTATCGCACTTCGCTTGCTCCTTTTGTGTCGCCTCCTCCAGTCACAGGTGGGCTTCCTCGACCTCCGTCGCTGTTGAGGTCGGTGGGATCGGCGTGGAGAAGGGATCTGGCGGGGCGCTCATGCTGCCCGCCATGTAGGTCGCGACGAAGCAACTGGATCTGGTGTGCAGGTCGCCAGAGAGTTTTGACCCGGAGTCGGAGTTGAAGATCTCAAAGATGGACGAATCCTCGAAATCTCCAGCGTTGGGGACTAGCGCGATGGAGCCTTTAGGCTAAGTGGAGGTGATGGATCAGGCGACCGACGAAGGGGTTGCCGAGTCGGTGCCATTGTGGAGGGTTGCGTCGTCCGTGGCCGCGTCAGTTCCGGCCATGTTGCTGGTAGCTGAGTCGTATCCAGCGTCGGCTGTTTCCCTGTCGAAAAATTTGACAGCCGCATTTTTGATTGTTTCTTCTTTGTGTGTTCGCGTTTCGCGTGCGTGTCGCCAAAACTAACAACAAGTTTCCGCAAATCAGTACATACCGCACTCTTCGACACCGCGACACTCGAACACCTTCCCCAAAACCGGTTGCAAGACATCCCCAAAGGTATAACTTGCACCACTTTGTTAGCCCCATATCTTCATTTGTGTGTATCTATTCTATGGGAGCAGCTCATTTTGTGTTTGCCTAAGCATTGTGCACTTTCCTTTGGAAAGTGAGAGTGTGTAAGCAATTACAAAAGCAAACATAGTAGTATAGAAAGAGAGAAAATGAATAAAAAAAGAAAAAAAGAAGAAAAATAGAAAAAGAAAAAGAAAAATAGAAAGATACATAGTCCCCCAATACAAAGAGAGTGTCAAGCTTGTAAAAAAGAGAGAAAAAGTGCGACCAAGGCAAGTGCACAAAGCCGTTGCTTAGCCTCTTTTGGCTCACGAGTGGTGGTCTCACATTGCGTTGGCACGACACATAGATTAGTCTACGTTAGGACATTTTGTGCTCATTTTTATAGTTGTGCTAACCCCATTCATGTCCACATGTGTGTTCCCTCGTGTGTTTGTAGATCGTATCCTTTTTGCTTTTGATCTTTGGCTCTTTACTACCTTTAACAATAGCCTTTTTCTTACATTGTTTCGTTTGGTTTTCCACAATCCTAACCTTCCACCAAAAGCTTTTGAGAGTTGTAGTTCTTCCTTTTAGTGTGAGTTTTCTTTGCGATTTCACTTTGCACGCTTTTAGTTCTCACGTGTGGAAACTAGTGTGATACAATCCCCAAGGTGAGGTAAAGGCTAAAACCCACCACATATTACCTTCCATATACAATACTTGTTGGTTTTGCATCATGTATAGTAGCGGTGAGACGAACCAACCACCTCCACTTCAAGAGGACGAAGACCAACACATGACAAGGGAAAACCATTAGAAGATTTGTGGAGAAATCAACTACTGTTGCGATGCCCTTGAGAAGCACCAAGATGAACAATTTAGCAAAACTCAAATGGAGTTCAAGAGCATCGGCAACCGCTTCTAGGAGATCAGAGGACAAATGCATGCAATGCAATACAACTTTAGGCATAAAAATGAAGCTCTTCAACATGTTGTTGCTGGAGATAATGACAATATCCAACGTCTCATTGATGGTTTGGTAAAGAAACGTTCTCGTGCATCAATATCTTCATGAGATACCTCGAGTGCATCAAGATCTTCACACCATTTTGCTCCAAGGCACAACGAAGGACCCATACTCCACTCGATGAGCTCTTCGCAAGCGATACCATCTCCTCAGCACGCTACAATGTATGATGGTGACCTCTCCACAAGACCTCCAAGAAGAGAAGCACAACGTCACAACGCAAGGGAACTAGTGATCCAACAAGAGAAACCACGTGAGCAACCTCACTTGGAACCAACTCGTGATGCCTCCGACTTGGAAGAACAAGCTCGTCGCTGACTGATAACTGCAAGTGCACAGATCGTTTGTAGCTAGTTTCAAAATAAAGATATCGATCCCACAAGGAGCGGGAATTCTAAAGTCTAATAACTCTAGAATTAAATACTAAAATAGTAATGCTAAATAAAGTTCTAAGTAACAAGATGAAATGCGAGTTTTGTGTATAAAGGTATTTTTGGGTTTTTTAGAAGAGAGCAATAAGTAAAGTAAAACAGACTGAATACAGAAAGTAAGTATCGCGTATGTAAAATAGATATGAAACTGCGATGGGAAAAGGTGTTCTCAGGGAGTAGCGGATACACCTCTAGCATTATAAAGGGTTTAAGGTAAAGATTATTATCATGAATATTCTCAACTATGTATGTGTGGGAGGAAGTCCGTAATTGGACGAATAGGCAGCAATCACTTCTCACATCATCCTCATAACCACAAAATACAAGTAATCAAGATCAATCGACTTACTACGCTATTAAGGGATTTTATCCCATATGATGTATCCCATGGCATGGACAATTTTCTGTGAGTTTCCTCAGTTCCCAAATTGATATGTAAGGGGTGATAACAGCTTTATAGTCACCATAAGTGCTAGCACACCTCCATCAACAAACAAGTAGTTCCCTCCATCAAGTCCCCACAAGAGGCAAGTATTTAGATGTCGACTTCTCTCAACATCAAGATGAAGACAATCTAACACATGGTCAGAGTGATGAATATCATAAGAAACTTTATCTTATTTCAATCTCATGCTAGGGTTTCTCCATCTCCCCAAGAACTAATGATCTACTCAGACATGGAGGCAATCAACATCATGGCAAAGACAATGGAATCTATCATAGATGAATAGTACTTGTATAAATCCACAAAGAGTACGGAAATTACAATAAGATATAGACAAGATGTAGATGAGATGGTGGTGATGCAGTAGTTGATGATGAAGAACGATGCCTTAGCCTCCCGGACATGCGTAGGGTGAAGGTAGATCCCTAGTGGATGAGTTCCCCCTCCAGATCCCTTATGAAGGTGAGGTTCTTGCGACTTCTAGTCGTTCTGTATGTCGTCTCTCCCATCCAATTGCATGGGGCGAAACTATTTGAAGAGGCGGTGGTGGCGGCAACTATATGGCTGGAAAATATTCCCGCCGTATAGTTGGTCATTAAAGCCCCTGCTTCTTGCGATCGCCTCGAGTTTTCTTCTAGTGTTATTTATATTTCCCAAATTAGCGATTTACTTGTTTTGACTCCTTTTCGCTCCAATACAACTAGTTCAAGAATTGTGTCTATCGTATCCATCATCTGTCCGATCTTGGTGATAATATACATAAAAGATGCGTGCGCTCGCCGTAAAATACCAAGATCCTACCACCACAGTGCAAAATAATAATATAAAACATGATGCAAATATGCACCCATCAACTTCCCCAATCTTATACTCTTAATCGTCCCGATCAAGGTTAGCTTAATGGATGTAATCCTCATATTCGTGAAGATGAGTCGATAAAATAAATGAGGCAGTTGCAGCATGTATTTATCATATATGATACATAGGAATAAGTTCATGAATAGTACCTTACTCGAACCATCCGAATAATAATAGCAGGCTTCCACACCTTAGCATTTAACAGTTCACAAAAGATTACTCTCAATATGATGTAAAAGTATTTCAGTTCAACCGAATGAGTTAGCGAGGTAGTCCCAAGCATTTTAGGATTAACATATTCACTTGGGATTTAAAATCTCAAATGTTCCTTTGTCTCACCAAAAGATAGTTGTGTATGCCTATTTGCTCTTCCACGTTTTCTTTTCTCTTTTCTTTTTTTATTTATGCTCACACTTTTGTTTAAGTGTTGTGCAAAGGAGCTAGCAATACATTCCACTTCATGTAGGAATTCAAAGTTTAACGATCTACATTACCAAATTCTACTTGTATATGAAGCATATTTATAGCTTGAATACTTTACCTCGTCTTGTTGTCACTATAATTTAATAACACTTTTAATTTTCCTTTGTTCAAGGTTTCTTTGTCAACTTAACTGATTATATAATTTTTCTCTTTGTAAATCAAACCATGCACATACAACATATTGACCAAATTATCTTTGTATGTTCCATTAATACCAATGGTGTAGAAGACTCCTATTGCTATCATCAATTGCAAGTAAAATTATAATCTAGCCAATCATGTATCTAATAAGACAAACACAAACTCAATAATGCTCCATATACGATAATAAACTCGGAATTTCATAAAAGGGATCAACTACTCTTGAAGGAAACTCTAATGATGCAAACTTTATTTCAAAGATCAAACTAATGCAAAGTTAAATAGTAATATAAAACTTATAAGATAGATTACAAGGTCTTAAAGATCTCCCCAAGCCCGGAATCAAGCCAAGCGGGATCAAATAACCCCTCGTGATTATTTGATACCGTGATTATTGTAGATCACTGTGGCGCCATGGCACGTGGTATCTTCTCTTCACGAGCTAGCCTAAGACGGAGGGATTGATTGACAGCCTCCAGTTCTTTGATACGCAGCTTGTAGAAAAGATTATTCCTCTCCAGCACTTCCACTTGTTCTGTGATGACCTAATTGTTATCTTCGAGGCTTTGTATCATCTTAACACTCATAGAAAAACCTGATTCAGTTGTATTCTTAATATCTTCATCAAGTTTATCATGATAAAGTCACAGAAACCGAAGATGCATGGGTGTCCCTAGAACCTCCTTATCCACCTCTGCAATCTTCAGCTTGAGGGCGTTGAACTCCCTCTTCAGGCGTCCTTTGTTGGCGTCATAAAACTCTATAGGGATGGTCTTGATCTCCTTGTTCTGCTTTGTACTACTCCCGATCTCCATAAGAACTTCTCTCCTTGGCTTCCTGTCGCCTGGTTGCTCTATGGTTGTGTATCCTCACGTATGAACAAGAGGTAGATTGGTTCCTGGTGATTATGATTAGAGAGAAACACAATGGAAGTATATAAGGGGGCCAGAGGTTGGTAAAACTAACGAGAAACACAAAAGTTACGCCCAAGAAAAAATCTTAACGAAATAGGGAAAGAAATCATGAATTTGGAAAAGTTCATCTGCGTAACAAACAACTATATGGGCGCGGCCCGTATAGTTATGGTCGTATAGTTGTTTCCAAATAGATATTTCCAAAATATCTCGAGTTCAGTTCGGTTAGGTTACTGACTTGGAACGGACACATTTTTTTAGATGAATAAAACGAAAAAGAACGGAGATGCCAGAAATTTTCACAAACATCTATACAGCGGGAGCAAATTTTCTGGCCGTATAGTTGTGGTCGTATAGTTTCTAGACATCGAAAAATTTCGTGAAGGAACTACCGTTAACTTAACGAACAACTATACTGCGGGAGGATTTTCTACGGCCGTATAGTTGTGGTTGTATAGTTGGTAAATCCCCTCAAAAACTTCAGAAAAACATGAGGAATTAAAAGTAAAAATTTAAGGAGTATAAATTGTGAAAACAAATCACTTATTTAGAGAAATAAAACTTACCTTGTACTTACCGTTTATTTAGTCGAGGTGACAAGCTCCCCCAACAAGAAGGACTTCTTCTCTTTTGGAGGAATTGACCTTAGCTCATCTAATAATTCTCGTAAACAAAAATCACCAGGACTAAAGTTCCTCTAAATAAGATTGGTGCCTTGCTGGGCAAATATGGATATTGCATCCAATATCTTTATTTCATGCCTCTGCATAATCTGCAACTCAAATTCTTGAAGTAAAAAGATCCAACGGATCAGTCTTGGCTTATCATTTTTTCTTCTCAAGGAGTTCTTTTAAACCATCACGATACGTATGAACTCTTACTTTTGCATCCACTATATAAGAATGAAATTTATTGCAAGATAAAAATATAGAAAAAAGTTCTCTTTCTTCCTTATGATAATTCTTCTGAGTACTATTAAGAGTTCTAATAGCATGATGTATAATATTAAATCTGTGACCTATATGTTGTCCCAGAGTTACTCCTATAGCATCATCACTAGCTTCACATATTAAATCAAAAGTCATATCCCATATAGGTGGTTTAATAATAGGAGCATGGGATAAAGCATATTTGAATTTATCAAAGGCAATAAGGCATTTATCATCAAAATTGAATCTTACTCCCTTTTGCAAAAGGTTAGTTAAAGGTTTAGAAATTCCAAAGAAATTCCTAATGAACCTTCTATAAAAACCCACGTGACCAAGAAAACATCCTATACCTTTTATATCCCTAGGTTGTGGCATTCTCTCTATTGCTTCGACCTTATCTCTGTCTACTTCAATACCCTTACCTGATACCTTATGTCTAAGGACTATACATTCTTTGACCATGAAACGGCACTTTCCCAGTTTAGAACAATATTTGTTTCTTCACAACACTGCAAAACCCTTTTGAGATTATCCAAGCAACTAGTAAATGAAGTTCCATAGACAGAGAAGTCATCCATAAATACCTCCATTATCAATTCTATAAAATCTGCAAAAATAGCAGTCATGCGTCTTTGAAAAGTAGCTGGAGCATTACATAAACCAAAATGCATGCATCGGTAAGCATGTAAACCATAAGGACTAACGAAAGTTGTTTTAAGTTGGTCATCAGGATGAACAGCTATTTGGGAAAAACAGAGTATCCGTCCAAGTAGCAAAAATGAGTGTGGTTTTCTAACCTCTCTAATGTTTGGTCCATAAATGATAAAGTATAGTGATCTTTCCTAGTTTCTTTATTCAATTTCCTAAAATCTATACACATCCTATGTCCACCAATAGTTCTATTAGGTATCAAGTCATTATTTTCATTAGGAACAACAGTAAAATCGCCCTTCTTAGGAACACAATGAACATGACTTACCCATTCACTTTCTTTTACATGATATGTTATACCTGCATTGAGTAGGCGTACTATTTCTTTTCTTACCACTTCCTTCATTTCGGGCTTCAGCCGTCTATTAAATTCTTAAACTAATTTAGCACCTTCCTCCATGAATATTCGATGGACGGATATCATGGGACTAATGCCCTTCAAATCATCCATTGAGTACCCAAAGGCCTTGTGATGCTCCTTAAGTACTTTCATGAGTTCTTCTTCTTCATCCCCTGAAAGTTTAGCACTAATAATAATAGGGAATTTATTTGCATTGTCCAAAAATCTATATTTAAGATTATCTGGTAAAGTCTTCAATTTTAGGTGTGGTAATTCCTCGGCCCCTCTATTTTCTAGCTCTCCAAAAGCCTCGTCAGCTGGAGGCCCTAAAATGGGAAGTGAATCAAATTCACTTTCTAATTCTTCTAGGGACTTGTCCTCCATAATCATTTCTTCATAATTTGAGTCTTCATTTGATTCTTCTACTTGATTACTAAAGAAGAGAGATGCCATCTCCTCAATAGTTTTTCCTTTCTCTTCTTCTTGTATTTGTAGAGGTCTGTCTTTAAATTTGGAAAAGATGAATTCTTTTTCCGCTTCCCCAAGCTTAAGAGACACAATATCATTTTTGAAATCAACTTTGGAACCTAAATCATTCAAAAAGTTTCTTCCAAATATCATTGGGCAAAGAGTGTCAGCTAGCATATCAACAACTACAAAATCGATAGGAAAATTTTCATTTTCAATTGTGACAGTTGCATCTTCAATTGCTCCCATTAGAACTCTACGAGATTTATTGGCTAACATGATTGTCATATCAGTATTCTCTATTGTAGCCGGTAATATCTCTACTTTTATTTTTAAATAAAAATCATAAGATATAACATTAACTGCGGTGCCAAGATCACATAAACCATAATGTTAGGTTTCTTTAAATATGCAGGGAAGAATAGGCTTACCCACATCTTTTACCTTAATTTTACCTTCAACCAGTACGAAAGTATCTTTATCAAGTTCAACTATGTTGCAATGTGCATACATAGCCGTAATTGCTTCTTTGGTTACCTCTTCATCTTTGGTTTCATCCAAATGTTCTTCAACTTCTGGCACACTTTCCTCTTCTTTCTTCTGATGTACTACTTTAACCTGTTCATATTCCAAAATATGTTTCTGCGCAGTGTTAGGGAAAGGTATCTCATACATTGGTTCTAGGGAGGCCAGCGTTGCCTTAACTTCTCTTTTCTTGTTAGGTTCGGGTGGTGGGTCATACTTGACCCAACCCTCTTTTGGAGCTTTGATATGTTTTGTAAAAGCTTTAACAACATGCAACACAAGATCTGAATCCAAATAAAGTTCTTTAGATAATTCATTAACATTTCCCTTTTTAACATAGTCATGAATACAATCATAATCTATTTCTATGCCTCCTTCGCTTCCTAGACCAAAATTCCAAGAAACTCTATGATCGTGAATTCTATTAAGTAAACCCCAAGATTTATCTATGGGAAGATTCATAAAAGCTCCTCTCGCAGAAGAGTCTAGTTCGATTTTATTAGGTTCAATTAAACCGCCATAAAAAATATGCAATAAATACCATTCAGGCCAATCATGATGAGGACATTGATTATATAAATCTTTAAATCTTATATAAGATCTTACTAGTACTTCATTTTGATAAAGGATAATACTTAGCTAGAAACTCACAAGCTAAATTATCCCATGTAGTAGTGGCTTCTGGGGGTAAACAACTATACCATGAGAGAGTTGTGCTAGTCAAAGTCTGACTAAAGAGTTTTAGCCTTACCTCATTGGAAAGTGCCACATTTATCCTTAAAGCATGCAATATGCTCATATGGATCAGGATTCTCTTCATCTCCAGCAAATTGCTTCTTGTGTAAAATACCAAGTAGTAGAGGATTTATGCCAAACCCCCTTCTCATCTCGTTGGAATTGTCTCTTTTATTAATATCATATGGCTTCCCAAAGTGGCTGAATGGGTTAGTACTAGTCAAATGCTCAAACTCCATCATGTTGGTGGGACCCTGTAACTCAAAACAAAACTTAGCAAGACTAAAATAAATAAGCAAAAAACTAAAATACCTATAGCGCTTAGCTCCTAGGAAACTGCGCCACAAAATAGCTTGATGACTGCAAGTGCACAGATCGTTTGTAGCTAGTTTCGAAATAAATATATCAATCCCACAGGGAGAGGGAGTTCTGAAGTCTAATAACTATTGAATTAAGTACTAAAATAATAATGCTAAATAATGTTCTAAGTAACAAGATAAAATGCGAGTTTTGTGTAAAACGATATTTTTAGTTTTTTGTATCGGAGAAAAATAAGTAAAGTAAAACAGACTGAATACAAAAAGTATGTATTGCGTATGTAAAAGAGATATGAAACTGAATGGGAAAAAGTGTTCTCAGGGAGTAGTGGATACACCTCTAGCATAAAGGGTTAAAGGTAGAGATTATTATCATGAACATTCTCAACTATGTATGTGTGGGAGGACCTTCGTAATTGTACGAATAGGAAGCAACCACTACTCACATCATCCTCATAACCATAGCATACAATTAATCGACATCAATCGAATTACTGCGCTATTATGGGATTTTATCCCATACGATGTATCTCGTGGCATGGACAATGTTTCGTGAGTTTTCTCGGTTCCCAAATTGATACATAAGGGGTTCTAACAACTTTATAGTTACCATAAGTGCTAGCTCACCTCCATCTACCAACAAGTAGTTCCCTCCATGAAGTCCCCACAAGAGGCAAATATTGAGAAGTCGACTTCTCTCAACATCAAGATGAAGATAATCTAACACATGGTCACAGTGATGAATATCATAATAAACTTTCTCTTATTTCAATCTCATGCTAGGGTTTCTCCATATCCCCAAGAACCAATGATCTACTCAGACATGAAGGCAATCAACATCATGGCAAAGATAATGGAATCTATCATAGATGAATAGTACTTGTATAAATCCACAATAAGTACGGAAATTACAAAAAGATCTAGGCAAGATGTAGATGATATGGATGGAGATGGTGGTGATGCAGCGGTTGATGGTGGAGATCGATGCCTTGGCCTCCTGGATCCGCGTAGGATGAATATGGATCCCCGGTGGATGAGTTCCCCCTATAGATCCCTTCCGGAGGTGGGTTTTCTGCGATTCCTAGTTGTTATGTATGTCATCTCTCCCATCCGATTGCACGGGGCGAAACTATTTGAAGAGGTGGTGGCAACGGAAACTATATGGCGGGAACTATATGGCCAGAAAAATATTACTGCCGTATAGTTGGTCATTAAAGCGCATGCTTCCTGCGATCACCTCGGGTTTTCTTCTGGTGTTATTGATATTTTCCAGATAAGCGATTTACGTTGTTTTTGACTCCGTTTCGCTCCAATACAACTGGTCCAAGATTTGGGTCCATCGTATCCATCATCTATCCTGATCCTGATGAAAATAAACATAAAAGATGCGCACGAACACCATAAAATACCAATATCCTACCACTATAGTGCAAAATAATAATATAAAACATGATGCAAATATGCACTCATCATCGACGTGAAGCACTTGAAGACCCACCAAGACGTCATCATCTTCATGATCGTCAACACCGACAACATGGTCACCATGATGAGCCTTCCCCTCAACATGAAGTAAGGGAGCATCCAATTATATATGTGGCACGACGTCCTCCTTGTCACTTGGCACAAGACCATGGTCGTCACCATGACGGACAAGAGCCAAACCAACCTCGTGAGCCCCAAGTGCCTCAACCTTGTCATCAACCATGCCAAGAGCAAGCTCGTCCCGAGGACCAAGTTCCACCACCACTAAAATGTGGTTCAACAACCGCAAGGGCAACACCACCATCACCAAGAAATACATGATAGCTCGGATGATGAAGATGGCCACAAACATCATGGCAACCGCCAATACCGGAACCGCAATGAGGAAGGAACTTTTGGCAAGCTCAAATTCACCGTGCCCAAGTTCACCATTTCAAATGTTCTCGAAGAGTATATCTCATGGGCACTCAAGGTTGACAAGATCATCCGCATGCACAATTATAGCAACGAGAAGATGATGTCCATGACATTGCTAGAGTTTTATGACTCTGCCAACCTTGGGTGGGAACAAATAGAACTCGCTCGTGAAGCAAGATAAGAACCTCCAATCACCACTTGGCAAGATATGAAGGCTCATATGAGATCATGCTTTCTCCCTTTGCATTACACGCGTGACCTCTTCAACAAGATCCAAACTCTTAGCCAAGGGTCAAAGACCATGGAAGAGTACTTCAAGTAAATGGAGCCCAACATGATCCACGCCAACATTGAAGAGCACGACGAGCAAACAATGGCGTGTTTCCTCAATGGATTGAACCAAACAATCAAGCACATCACCGAGTTCCAAAAGTACAACAACATGGTTGAGCTTGTGCATATCGCAAAAAAAATCTTATGTGGTTGCTTGTAGTGGTTGTAGATTGCTTGTAGGTGAAGTGCGTACTGGGATTTTGTACTTGATGTCCTCTTGCACTTCACCTACAAGCAATCTACAACCAGTACACCAACCAACCTTATTGGAAGATCATCTAGTACCTCCAATCTTCCCTTCAAACCCACTCTCCCTCAAGGAAAACTGCCCCCAAGTGGCAAATATACAAAGGATGACCCACCATTCAACGGTGAATGCTACAAGGGTGGAGGCAAAGGACACAAGTAGACTACATGTGGAAACAAGAAATTTTTGTTCATCCATGACAATGGAAACGAAGAATACTTGAGTGAAGATGAGTTTGATGCAAGAGTCAAGGAAGAATTGGAAAGGCAACATGTGGAAGCAACCAAGAACTACTCATGTGTGAGCATGACGCAAGTCCATCTCTTGTTGTCACAAGGGTCTTGACCACTCAAGCCCACGAGAATGAAGATCAAAGATGCAACGTCTTCCAAACATGTGCAGGTATCAACGGGAAATCCATTAAAGTTTGCATCGATGGAGGGAGTTGCCACAACCTTGCAAACACCGAATTGTGTGAGAATCTCAACCTCACCCTCCATCCACACAAGCACCCCTACCATATACAATTGCTAAGTGACCAAGGGTTCGTGAAGATCAAGCACACTGTTTCAGTAACATTCTCAATTGGGCCATATAAGGATACAGTGGAGTGTGGCATGGTCCTAATGAAGATTTTCCATATGTTTCTTGGTAGGCCATGGCAATACGACAAGGGTGCTTTACATGATGGTTGCAAAAATGCATATACCTTCAAATGGGTTGACAAGACATGTGTTTTGCAACCGATGACTCCTAGCCAAATAATTGCAGATAATGAAAAGGCTTTAGCGAGGGCGCAAGACACAAAATCACCTTGTGAGAAGAGTGGTGATCGAGAGAACCACCATATAGAGAGTGAGAGCCACAAGCCAAACTCGAGTGAAAAAACAAAGAGCGTTCTTCTTGCCACCAAAAGTGAGATGAGAGAGGTGTGGAACAACCCATCCATCCTGCACTATGTCCTTATCTTCAAGGGACTAGCACAAGGAATTAATGACTTAAAAAATGTTCCTCCCTCTTTGATGGATATTTTGCAGGAATTCAAGGATGTGTTTCTCGAAGAGCTCCCTCATGGACTACCTCCTCTTCACGGAATCGAACACTGCATCGACCTCATACCCAGTGCACCTCTCCCAAACAGCACCGCATACTGCATGAACCCGGAGGAGACAAAGGAGATAGAACAAAAAATCATCCAACTCATCTCCAAAGGTTTCATCCAAGTAAGCACTAGCTAAAGTGCGTTACCCATGATTCTTGTCCCAATGACGGATGATACGTTGCGGTTATGCATGGACTGCAGTCCAATCAATGCTATCAACGTGCATTATCGACATCCTATACCACGTCTTGATGACATGCCCGATGAGTTATGTGGAGCCACTATTTTATTGAATATGTATCTTCGTAGTGGTTACCATCAAATACGCATGGCCGAAGGTGATGAGTGGAAAACCGCCTTCAAGACCAAACTTGGTCTCTATGAGTGGTTGGTTATGCATGTTGTCTTGTGTAATTCCCTATCCACCTTCATGCGCCTCATGAACCATATTTTGAGATCTCTCATTGGAAAAAGTGTCGTTGTCTACTTTGATGATATTCTTGTCTATAGCAAGTCACTAGAGGAGCATGTTACACATGTTAAGGTGGTTTTACAAATCCTTCATAATGAAAAGCTATATGCTAATCTCCCAAAGTGCACTTTTGCTAAAGACAAATTGATTTTCCTTGGATTTTTTGTTTCTTCGAATGGTATTGAAGTTGATGTTTCAAAAGTTAAAGACATAAGAGATTGGCCTATCCCTAACAATGTTAGTGTAATTCGCAGTTTTCATGGGTTGGCTGGTTGCTACTTGTCGTGGTATTGCCGACGAGTACGCCATGGATGGGTCCTCATAGAGCATGTTTAGAGATGTGGGGTAAGGCGGAAGGTTGGCAGGTACGAGGTAACACAGCTTACCCAGGTTCAGATCCCACGACGGTGGCGGAATCCTACTCCTTCTATAAATCACTATAATGGCAATACGCAGAGTTACATGGATCGGTTTGTTGTGTGAGGTATGAGTTATATCGTGCCCTAAAGGCTCCCATAGTTCCGACTTATATAGTCGCTAGATCCTAGGGTTATAGGCAAAGTCCTAGCCAGATAGGTTACAGAGTCCTACACGGTACACAACTAGTCTAACGTGTCTTGCACTCCAAGGCTCCGGGTACACTAGTGACTTCTCCGTAGCGTTCCTTTATCCGGAATGGGCCTCCCTTATGGATGCATCTAACTGGGCCGCCCAGCAGGCCATGGGCCTTGCTACCAACTGTGGGCCACCCGGGTTATCCGGATTAGAGACATGCTATGGTGATACCCATTTAGCATATCCCCAACAGTAGCCCCCGGAGAACTCCGAGATCTTGCGTCGTCTTGCCTTTTTAGGTTGAATGCTCCATCTAGATGAATGTCGGCAAATCGTCAAGAAATATCTTGTAGTCCTCTCAAGAACCCCGCAATGCCCTCCGTCTTCAACATGTAAGTCGGAGAACTGCTGAATCTTCCATCGTTGTCGGGGGGATAACCCCCGGTAGGGTCACGAGAGGTGAAACATAGCACAACTTGGTTAGCTCCGAGTAAAGAAAGAACCAGGCTGGGTAAGAATGGCCGGGTAAGATAAGCATGATCGGCCGACATATAAGTTATGCAAGCCCGCATAAGACAAAGTTGTAATTCTTGCAGGAACCGACGAGCCGAGTCTACCGAGGAAGGGCCGAGTCAAGAAGGACGTGTGGCACCTTTCCGAGTAAGGTTTAGGAGGGACCATGGTAAATCATGGTCAAAAGAGAAGGGAGACGCCGGGTGACACAAAAGGAGCCGGGTGACGCCCAAAGCAAATGCTGACGTACAAAGTTACAGCGTGACGCCAAAAGCAACAGGAAGCAGCGTACCAGAAGACCGTTAGCTGTCAATCTTTATGGACTAGGCCATTGGGCTTAGGGCAAGCCCATGACCCGGCCCACATTGTAGGGACCAAGATCCAAACAGTAAACCCTAGAACCCAAAGGGGTATAAGCTAGTTAGCACTGTCTATATAAGAAAGGGCATAGCGATAGTAGAAGGAGGTTGGACTAAATAGGGAACTAGTGCACAAAACTTTAGTTCATACAGCTCAAGGAGCACTTGTAACCTTCGGGTATCAATCAAATTGCTAAGTCTGGAGAGTTCTTCTTGTTCTTCGTGCATGGCTTGACCGTGCACTCCCTCCCCGGTGACCACAAGCACCCATTCGGCCCCCAACTTAAGCCTACCTATGGCATCTGTCGTGCCACCACCACGACAGTTGGCGCCCACCGTGGGGCAGAAGCAGGTGCTTGATGGAGTCTTCATCCGGACGGTCAACATCATTGCCAAGACCGGCGAGCGCGTCTACTCTGGCCTCATCTAGAGGTTTGGAGTGCTCAACTTCGTCAGCGACAATGCGGGCTGCTTCGGGACCAAGCCGTCCCCTAGGGATGGTCGCTTCATCAAGTTTGGTGAGCACCAGGTCTATTCGCGGTGCGCGTGGAGCGCGCATATCCTGAGCGCGTCGTCCTGGCGCCGGATCCGCCAGCGGTTCCTATCGCTGGGAAGCTTCACCAACTCGTCTCCATGGAGGTAATGATGACAACGCCAAACCCCGCGGCTCCGCCAATAGTTCCAGTAGTGAATGAGAATGTTGAGGGAGGAAATCATGAGGAAACGCCACGGGCTGCAAGAACAGCAAAGGCACCACTGGAAAAACCAGAAAACATAGCTAGGAGTAAAAGGACTAAGGAGCTGCAGGAAGCAATAGACAAGTTGGCAGAGCCTGTAGCACAGGCAACCGACCCGGCACGTGTGCAAGCCGAGTTGGAAGAGGCCAGGATAAAAGTTTTGGAGAAAGCCATGGAATTAGCGCAGTTACAGCAGGATGTGGATATCACGATCCGAGAGATCAACTTGGCAAATCGAGTCAAGGGCGCAAAGACCCAGCTTGATGCAACGAGATTGAGAGGAAGGAGACTCAAAGAGGAGCTGGCAGATGCGACGTCAAAAATAATGCCGAAGAACAGCAATGAAACAGCCATGCGGCCAACATATAACACAGCAGCAGCTAATCTGCGAGCAATAGAGGCAGCAATGGCAGAGTTACCCCATTTGGAGGGAGAAGCAAAGAAAAGACAACAAGAACGAGTCAATGAACTAGTAAGAGCAACAGTCATGCTGAATGAAGCGTATAACAGAGAAAATCCAGGTATAGCAGGAAGGTCACAGCTGGTTCACTCGGCAACTCCTATCCCGGCAAGATCAGCAGGGCACACGGCATCCTCACCAAGAGCGGCGCCTAGGCCGAGAAAAGAAAAGAGTGGATTCTGGAAGAAACAAGAAGATGGTCGCCTATGATCTGGCAGTGGTTCAAGGAAACCCGGCACATGCGTAGGGGGCGAGAAGGAATAATGCCCAAGGAAATGAAAACCAGGAGAATGCAGGCCGAGAAAGGCAAGCAGGGCAAAGAAATGACAACGGAGGGCAAAATTTTGCACCTCAAGCTAGGCGTAGAACTCACTCGGCAGGAGAAGGAAATCCAGCGCCGAATAATGCACCATCTCAACCTGAAAGAAGACAGCAAAGCGCGGGAAAGGCAGCTCAACATCCTGCTGACCCGAATGCAAATAAGTATAATGATGGTTACTCGGCTATGGTGAATGACGGATATGAGTTGCCGGATCACGCATATCAAGCAATGGGAGCAAGACTCGGAGGCAGGAACCTACAGCCGGATGATGCAAGGCTAAAGCTTGACCAAATAAAAATGGCAGAGATAATTGAATTGCAGGGTCCGCAGGGTCCACCATGCTTTGTCCCAAGGATCATGAAGGAGACACCGGTGCCAAATTTCCAGCTGGGCAGAGGGACAAAAACATATGATGGAAGTACTAAGACAGAGGACTGGCTCATAGATTATGGAACTGCTGTGAAGATCGCGTAGGGAAATTTGAGATGGGCAGTACGTTATGTACCGTAGATGCTGGAAGGACCAGCTCGGGTATGGTTGAATAATTTGCCACCCGGAAGCATTAACAGCTGGATCGATTTTCACGACGCTTTTGTGAGCAATTTCACGAGCACTTAAAAGAGGCCGAATCTCCCACAGCAACTGGCGATGTGCAAATAAATACCAAATGAGACAGATAGGGAATTCCTCACAAGGTGGTGTACGATGCGCAACTCTTGTGAAGGGGTGATCGAGTCATAGGAAATCACGTGGTTTGCACAAGGATGCAGACATGGAAGTGTGTTATGGAAAAGGTTGCAGAGAGATATGCCGGCAAGTCTGGCGGAAACAATAAGAATTGCTGATTCATATGCGTTAGGAGATCCGACTCAGCCGCTTCTTATGTCGGCAGACGGGATGACTGAGACTCAGATCTATGACGCTGCTGGGTCGCAAAGGCGCCAGGAAAGATCTGAATACATAAGCAAAAGAAGAGACGAAAGGCCAGATTACAGATATGGTTCGACTCAGGTCGCGGCCGTAAGTCAGGATCATCCGGATGCTGGAAGTAGTCAATGTCAAAGGACAAGTGGACAACAACAATGGGTGCCAAAGAATGATGTAAAAAGGCCATACGATTAGAGGAACCAATATCAGGACCGACAGAAATATACCTATGAGATGATGTTGGACCAGCCGTGTAAGTTTCACATGCCTACTCCGAGTAAACCTGCCAATCACACAACAACGCAATGCACTTGGTTTCAGAAAGGAGACAGAGTGGATTCACCGAATAAGCAGCTTCCACCACCTCCCCCTCCACCACTTATAGGAGGAAATGCTCAGACAGTGGGAACAGATAACAGATATGAAAACATGCAGCTGAGGTATCAGAATCAAGAAAGAAGAGAAACTGTGCACCAGGTGCACAATCCAAGAGGTGACGACACTCATGTCGGTCATGGAACTATAAATGAGTACAGAGAACATCGCCAGAGTTATGTTGTCTTTGTCACAGAGCCGAATGACAAAAAGAGCCAGCAGCGACGAAAGATGGAGGTGAATGCCACGATGCCAGCAATTCCCAAGTACATGCATTGGTCTGAGCAAGAAATAACTTGGAGCATAAAAGATCACCCCAAGATCATGCCAACCCTAGGAGTATATGCTCTAGTTTTGGATCCAACGTTCATGGGCCTAGATATCAATGTCAAGTTTGCAGAAGTGTTGATTGATGATGGCAGTAGCATCAACATCATGTACAAGGATACTATGCTCAAGTTAGGCATTACCATGAACATGCTGGAGCCGACTAAGACCACTTTCCACGGTATTGTGCCAAGATTGTCCTGTGAGCCAATTGGCAAGATCTGGGTCGACGTCTTATTAGGCAACCGAGAGAACTGTCGCACTAAGGCCATAGAGTTCGAGGTAGTGGATTTGGTCAGCTCATATCATGCCTTACTCGGCAAGCCAGCTATGGCAAGATTCATGGCTACTACCCACATTGCTTACTTAAAGATGAAGCTGCCAGGCCCATGTGGGGTGATTACAGTTGAAGGGGATTACAAAAGAGCCATTGCTTGTGCCTCAGCCAGATCTTCACTGGCCGAGTCACTCGTCATAGCACAAGAAAAGAATCAAATGTTGGAAGTGGCAGCATTGGCCAAAGTAGCACAAATGTCCATGCCGACACTCACCAACACGCATGGCAATGTGTCATTTCAAGCTACCAAAGAAACCAAGAAGGTACAGGTGGATGAGACTTTCCCAGAGCGCACAGTTACCATTGGGTCTAGCCTCACGAACAAATAGGAAGGCAAGCTCACCAGCTTCCTCCATGAGAATCGGGATATCTTTGCATGGTCCACTCAAGATCTGCAAGGAGTTCCGAGGGAGCTGACTAAGCACTCTCTTCATGTAAGACCAGATGCCAAGACGGTGAAGCAACCCCTCCGCCGCTTCGCCGAAGATAGGAGGAAAGTAATAGCTGCCGAGATTGCCAGAATTTTAGCTTCTGGATTCATCACGGAAGTACTGCACCCGAATTGGTTATCAAATCCAGTCTTGGTCGAGAGTAAGAAAGATGACCCGAACGTGGCAGTGGTATGGCACATGTGAATTGATTACATGAACCTCAATAAGGCGTGTCCAAGAGATCCATTTCCCCTGCCACGGATCGATCAAGTCATAGATTCTACTGTTGGGTGTGAGTTGTTGTCGTTTGTGGATGTGTATTCAGGATTCCATCAAATACCATTGAATCCGAATGATCAAATAAAGACAACCTTTATCACCACGTACAAGGCTTATTGCTATCGTACCATGCCATTTGGGTTGAGAAATGCAGGTGCAACATATCAAAGATGCATGCAAAAATGTTTGCAAGATCAATTGGACAAAACGTTCAAGTATATGTCGATGACGTGGTAATAAAAACCAAACAAAGTCATTCTCTAATTGAGGACTTGTGTCAAACATTCGCAAACTTAAGAAGATTCCGGATGAAGCTTAACCTGGAAAAAAGCACATTTGGTGTCCCGGCTGGCAAGTTACTCGGATTCCTTGTATCTAGCCGAGGAATTGAGGCTAACCCGATGAAAATCAGGGCCATTGAAAGAATGGAATTACCAAAAACCCTCAACGATGTCCAGAAGTTTACTGGATGCCTGGCCTCGTTGAGCAGGTTTGTTAGTCGACTAGGGAAAAAATCCCTACCACTATATCAACTGATGAAGAAACTAGACAAATTCACGTGGACACAACAAGCTAATAGCGCTTTCCATGAATTAAAGAAAATGTTGGCAACAACACCAATATTAGCATCACCACTATCCAAAGATCCAATGTTGATCTATGTCGCCGCAACCAACAGATTTGTAAGTGCAGTACTAGTGGTTGAACGTGAAGAAGGGGCAAATCAGTCCAAATACCAGTTTATTACTTGAGCGAAGTGCTCTCTATCTCAAAACAGAATTACCCGCATTATCAGAAGATGACATATGGGGAATATATGGTAGCAAAGAAGCTGAAACATTATTTTCAAGAACACCAAATCCGGGTAATATGCGAGGCACCTATCTCGGATATATTGGGCAGCAAAGATGCCAGCGGCCGATTCGCAAAATGGGCCATAGAATTGGCTCCGTATACTCCACAGTATGATAGAAGAGATGCAATAAAGTCTTAGGCTCTTGCAGATTTCTTTGTAGACTGGATGGAAATGCAGTACGAACCACCACTGCCAGATCCGAACTACTGGAAAATGCATTTTGATGGGTCCAAGACGAAAATGGGTCTGGGCGCCGGGATAGTGCTCACATCTCCGAAGAGGGATCAACTGAGGTACGTGTTATAGATTCATTTTGCTTCTTTCAACAACGTTGCGGAGTATGAAGCACTTGTCCATGGCATCAAAGTAGCCAAGGAAATTGGTATCAAAAGGATCATGTGTTTTGGCGATTCGGATTTGGTGATTCAGCAAGTGTCTGGACATTGGGATGCGCTGGACGCAAAAACATGGCATTATATCGTTTCCATGTGCAACAAATTTCGGGATACTTTGACGGATGCGAATTCCATCATGTTCCTAGAGCAGAAAATGAGGCAGTAGATGTATTATCCAAATTAGGGTCATCTCGGCAAGCAATACCACCAGGGGTAGCGCTGGAGCACCTCAGGAAACCATCGATCAAGCCGTCACCAGAGTCCGACTCAATCAGGGTCACCCCAGCGAGTCAGGAGTCAGATGTGGTACCAATGGATATCGACTCAGGGGTAGCTTCGAATCACTCGGGGACTGATCCGCTCAATTCAGGGGCTGCCGAATCACACTCGAGGACTCCTCAGGTCATGTCGGCAGAACATATGCCGGCAGAGCCAATGGACATTGATGCTGAAGCAGACCCGGAACCACCGATACCAGTATGGGCACAACCAATATTCGATCATTTAAAAGATGGGACCTTGCCGAGTGATGAAACATTGGCAAGGAAAACAGTACGAAGAGCAAAAGCATACACCATAATCAACAAGGAATTGTACAAGCACAGTGTGACGAGTGTACTGCAGCGTTGTATTAGTCCAGAGAAAGGTCAAGAGATATTATTGGATATTCATCAAGGAGAATGTGGGAACCATGCGTTATCAAGAGCATTGGTGGCCAAGGCATTCCGACATGTATTCTATTGGCCAAGCGCATTGGCACAAGCGCAAGAGTTAGTCAGAAAATGCAGTGGTTGTCAACACTATGCATCCAAGTCACATCTACCAGCGTCTGAATTAAAGACTATACCAATCACTTCGCCTTTTGTAGTTTGGTGCCTAGATATGGTACGACCACAAGGGGAGGCATGACTCATATTTTGTTCATGATTGATAAGTTCACCAAGTGGATAGAAGTGAAACCAATCAAAAAGTTGGACGGTAAAATAGCTGTCACATTCTTAAGGGATATAATCCTCAGGTATGGTTACCCACACAGTGTAATCACTGATAATGGCACGAACTTTGACGATGGAGCTTTTGCTCGTTTCTGCGGGAAACACCGAATAAGACTCGATGTAGCATCAATCACCCATACAGAATCAAATGGACAAGTTGAACGGGCTAATGGCTTAGTTCTGTCGGGGATAAAACCCTGCTAAATGGAACCACTCTAGAGGTCACCTGGTTGTTGGATAGAGGAACTACCCTCAGTGCTATGGAGCCTAAGAACAACTCTGAATCGATCAATGGGTTATACGCCATTTTTCCTCGTATATGGGGAAGAAGCAGTTTTGCCTGCTGACATAGAATATGACTCGCCAAGAATAAGGCAATACTCGGAAGCCGAGGTAAAAGAGGATCGAGAATATGGAGTAGACTTACTCGAAGAAGCAAGGGAACTGGCATTATCCAGATCTGTGATATTTCAACAGAATCTCCGACGCTATCATAGCCGGAAAGTGCAACCTCGTGTTTTTTGAGAAGGGGATATGGTACTAAGGCTAGTGAAATGCACAGCGGTAATGCATAAATTATCACCCCCATGGGAAGGACCATTCATTGTAAGCAAAGCATTGCACAATGATTCCTATTATCTCATAGACGCTCGTGAAGCGCAAAAGAACAAGGCGGACAGGTCAAGAGATGAGACCAAAAGGCCATGGAATGTGACGCTGCTTCGTCCCTTCTATACTTAGGAGAAGCAATGCATGTATCACTCGAACTCTCATATTTCGGACGTGTGTGTCGGCTATGTGCTGATAATAAAATGGTATGATTCGAAAAACTGACTCGAGGACTACCCCTTAAGTTTTCCCTCTCAATTATTTTATGTCGGCTGGCGTGATACCCGAAATTTATCTCGGAACAAGTAGTGTTTACTCGGAAGAAATCAACTCTTCGACTATGCTGTTGTCCGAAAACACGGCTTCATGGCAAGCAAGAGAAAAGGATGTATGAAGGGTAAACACAAACGCCGGATAAGTACAAAGGAGAAACGCGAGCCGGCTTTAGATTTTTGCCTAACTCTCTACAGGTCACGTTATACTACTTGTCGAGTAATCACGGCCAAGTAATCCAAGTTTCATACACGCTAACTATATCCTTATTACTTTGAGACTCTAATGTCGAACACCGAAAAAGGTAGAAAGGGGCCAAAGTCAAGGAAAGGTGACACGGAAAAATGAAACTCGGGGACTTGCCCTTGAATGATTCATACTTAGAACATAACGCAAATATATAAAGCATATCAAAAGGCGCATAATCAAACTTAAAGTGCAATGTATTATACATCTGTACCTGGCATACCGGGGATCTAATCAAAGTTCGAGTATTTGTTAGCCTAAGAAGTAGAAGGGCTCGGAGGAGCACTCTTGGAGCTAGGAGCATTGCTTGGATCATTGGCCGAGTCAGGGGCATCTGTGGCTTGGTCATCCGGACCATCTGACTCGGTTGCTTCACTATCGCCACCCTCTTCATCAGCAGCTTCGACGAGCGGGTTGCCAAGGTGGAGGCAGTTGGGCCCATCGCACCAAGCGTGCACCATGGTATATTCAATCATGGCGTAAGCTCGCTCCTGGCGCTTCTTGATCAGCTTCGGATCATTCAGCCATTTGTCATCCCACCTTATGCAAGCAAGAACATCAAGGTTGATGTCCTCGTACCATGAAAGCACGAAGGAGAGAGCATTGTCTGCTGCAGCTCGGCCGGCTGACTCACGCCATTGGTCCAGCCGGTCTTCAGTAAGGAGCAATCTCTCAGCAAGTGGCTCGATGAGTTCAGGTGGGTCTTCATCCGGCCAGAGCATGCGAAACGCATGAATAGCCGACTTAAGCAGGTCCACCCTGCAAGAGTTGAGAGTCCTGACCCGTTCGGACACCGCTTCGAGAAGCTCCTCCATGGACACCTCGCCGTCGGCAGGAGCACCAGCTTCGGCCCTCAATTTCTTCATGGCTAGGATGGCAAACATATTGGCCTCAGGAAAAAAATTGCAAGCAAAAATAGAAAGTTAGCAAAATAACAAAAGTAGATGGAAGAAGTCCAGAGTGACCTATATAGTGCAGAAAGAGTAAGAACTCACTACCAAAAAAGAAGTTGATGGCGGCGAGCTTTCTATGCCAAGATTTGGCCTCGGCTTGGAGGGCGTCAAAGTTCACATTTGCCGACTCGACCGATGACTCGGCCTCGTCGAGCAGCCTCTTGGTCTTCTCGGCGCTGGCGGCCTGCTTCTCATTCTTCCTGGCAACCTCCTCCTTCAACCCTTTCACCTCGGCCAAGTGCTTCTGCTCCATCTCGGCCATCAGCTTCTTCAGCCGAGTCACCTCATCTCGCTCCTTCTGGAGATCGGTTTGGTGCTTCTCTGCTTATTCGGAACTAATTAGTTGTCAGAACCAATAGAAACCTTCAACTATCAAGTTAGTGAGGCAAGAAACTTACTCTCGGCCTCGCCGGTCTGCGAGTGAAGAGCATCGATGGTGGATTGAGCAGAGGATGCAAAAAAAGTAAAAAAAAGAGTGAGAAAAAATTGAGACCGTGAACCAAAGAGAATTACACCGAATAGAGAATGGATGACTAAGGATGTTTCCTTGCCCTTGGGTATCAGCCTGCAGCTTTTCATACACAAGTTCGAGCTTGCGATGCGCCAGAACGAGAGCTTGGTGCACCTTGGTGCGCTCGTTATGGGTGAGCTGAACAAAGAAGACAGATGGTAAGGAAAGGTCAAGTCAAGTGGCCTGCCGGATAAAAAAGCTTAAGATCTTACAGCCAAGTAAGTTCCTTACTCGACAGTAACCTCGAGGGCTAGGGATCGAAGCTCTAACATATGAATTTGGCGTAAGGAAATAAAAATCTTAAGAGCTTACAGCCGAGTAAGTTCTTTACTTGACAGTAACCTTGAGGGCTAGGGATCGAATCTCTAACATGATTTTGGCATAAGGAAATAAAAGAGTTTTAAGAGCTTACAGCCGAGTAAGTTCCTCACTCAACAGTAACCTCGAGGGCTAGGGATCGAAGCTCAAACATGCAAGCTTGGGGTGAAGAATTTAAAGACTAAGTGATTCTTGAGAGCTTACGACCGAGTAAGTTCCTTACTCGGCAGTAACCTCTTGGACTAGGAGATATGTATAAAGGAAATACTCAACAATACAAAAGAGTAAGAAGATACTTTACCTCGTTCACTTCGTCGGTGCGGACCATTAGAGTAATGGCCTGCTGGGTCATGTCAGAGACGGCCTTAGGACCCAGCTTCAGCTTCTTGCCGGCACGGGTGCTGACCTCCTGCTCGCCAGCTGCATTCCATGCCACAGCATTAGGCTCAGCCGAACCAAGGCTTTTCCCGCTGAGCGTCCGAGTGAGAACTTGACCCGTTTTCAGGGTGGTTCCCACATTGGCACGGGTCGAAGTAGCGGCAGTATGGAGGATAACAGCCTTAGAGCCATCACCTGACCCAGCAGCCACGGATTCGCCCCCCTTACCCGTTGAAGCGACCATTGTCGCCAACATCGGAGGCCAGATCTGAGGAGCAGAACCCGGAGCGCAGACCAGCGTTGTCTGCTTGGAGGAGGTGGATTTGCCAGATGAAGGAGAGCAGAGCCAGAAGCCTTGGGCTGGGTCTGGACCTTTGATAGAATTGGAGAGCGAGCAGGGGATTTGGAGAAGACAGTGGAGCTGACTGATTGGGCTCAGCAGTTTTGCTGGCTCCAAGATCAGGAAGTTGTTCATTCACATCAGCCTGAGGGCCGATGCCGAAGGAACTGGTGGCAAAAGGTTTCTCGGCGCCAGAATCACTGGCACCACGATCAAAAAATTGTTCCTGGACAGTGCCAGGGGTGCTAGACAATTGACCCACCGGGTCTGACTGACACTGAGAGGCGTGAGCCTCAACAGTGGGAGCCTCGACTCGGATGGGACTCGGCACCGCCGAGTCAACTGGAGGAGGCGCGGCCTTAGCGGCGAGGCAATGCTAGAAGCAGCCTGGTTTACCGAGAAAGGTGCAACGCTGAAAACAACAAGACATGTATAAGAAAACTTCAATGAAAAAAAAGAAAGAACGAAGAAAGCAGAGTATAAAAACTTACCCGGTGACGATCGGGTCATGGGTGACTCGGCGTGTGACCCAGCGCCCAGCGGATTGGCGGTTCTCAGCCAGAGTGGCAGTAGTAGAGGCAGCAGGAGCTGCTAGAGTGGGCTTGCTCTTCTTGGCCGGTTGAGTGCTGGAGGAGGCTCCGCGTCGCTTTGGCTTGGCGACGGTGATCTTGCCGACTCCGCCCACGGCGAGAGGAGGAGTGTCATGCACGTGGCCAGCTGCATAAGTAAATAACAGGCTTACTCGGATAATTTGGGAGACTAAGGTCACAAGGCATATACCTCCAAAAGCGTACAATCATCATCCTCATCATCGTCAGACCAATCTTGTAAGGAATTGCGAGATCGACTCTTATCCGAAGCTGAAGCAGCTGCAGCGTGCGGGATGGGCATGAAGCACTCTAGGTCATACTCGACTTCATCCGAGTCGGAGCGATCCCCGTTATAACCAGGGGGAGGGACAGTACTATCATCAACCTGGTGAAGGAGATTTTGCGAAAGACAAACAGAATGAGTAACCAAAAAACTAAACTGAAAGTGGCAAAAGAGAGAAATCCTACTCGACAAGTAAAATGACTCGGAAAACTTACCCAGGGGACAGGCCTGACCCGGCTAAATGGAGAGCAACTCCAAGCCCAATCATCCGCCAAGTTCAATTTAAAGATTGAGATTACTCGGCGGGGAATGTAGTCATGGGTGACCTCCTTAGTGGATTGCCGAGTGGGATCGTGGGAGCCACTCATGAAGCACATCTTGTGGATCCTCGCTTCGATGGGGCTTACCCGGCGTGAGATGAAGGCGCACATGAGGTCTGTGTCGGCAAGATGAAAGTTTTCATCCGGCGACAACAAACTTTCCAGGATTGTGTTAGCCTTGTTCACCGCAGCGTCTTGGTCGCGCGGGTCAAGCTGCCAGAGCTTCTTGTTGGGGACCTCATCCGAGAAAGGGGGGAGCCGGATGTTATCGGTGGACCCGCTGTTTTTGACATAGAAAAAGGTTCTATGCCACTTCTTGCAATAATCAAGCCCAGCAAACCGAGGAAATATGGAGTCTCTCCTGGGCGTGATGCTAGCAGCACCGCACCGAGTCGGCTTTTTCTCGGCACGAGGAGCACTAGGCTGGGGAACAACCTAAACCCTGAATCTAAAATATTTGGCCCACAGAAGAACTGTAGGCCAAATTCTGAGGTAAGCCTCGCAAGCAGAGATAAATTAGGAAAGAGAGCCAATCGCATTGGAAGGAAGATGATGGGTTTGCAAATGGAAGGTGGAGAGAAACGAGGAGAAGAAGGTGCTCACTGGAAGAGCGAAACCGCGCTCAAAGTGAGAAAGGAAAACCACCCGCTCGTTATCTTTGGGTTTGGGAGAAATCTCACCGGTGGGGAGACGGCAATCCACTTGCAGCGGGATGCGCCTGGTGGATCGGAGCCACTCTACCTCCTCGGTGGAGACCTCCGAGCCTTCCTAGCCGCCGCACTCGCCGGCGGGAATCTCCTGCTCCTCAGCACCATCAGCGTCGTCGCGAGCGTCCATGAGTTCCACAGATTCAATATCCTCCGCAGTTGGAAGAGGTTTGGAACAGCACGGACCCGTGGTGGAATGGAAAGAAAAGAGGATCGATTGCGAGACAAGAACACGAGGAAGAGGAAACCGCAAAGGGGGTGCTTCGATTTTGCAGGCACAAGGAAGAAGAGAAGGCAAGGGAAAACTGAGCAGGCGTGGGGGAAGTGGAAACCCCCAACCCCTACAAGGACAGTAAGAACCCTAGTAGTGGGATCCATCTGTGTCGTGCAGCCAGCGTGTGGCCGTGTACCAGGCCGGGTAGGCCAATCAGCAAGCGCCACATGGCCAAAGATACACGAAAAATCTCGTGCCATGTCATAGAAGGGAGGACAAGAGGCGCAGGCCGATGGGACTACCACAGTGATGGGGAATAACTGCGCAGCCGTCACTGTGCCGCCAGAGCTTGGAACAAAAATTGAGGCAAGTAATCATGATTACCAGCTGTCAGTGACTGAAGCGCGCCGAAAATGACTTGGAATTGGCCAAAGTGACTCGGATCAAAGCAAAAATGAGCCAGGAAGTCAAAAGGAGGATCCGGAAACTTTCAGACAGACCCGACAAGGAGCAAGATTGCGGCAAATACAGACAAAAACTAAGTTCCAACCACATAAAAGGAACCTGGAGACGCCTAATAGCTTGAGATGCTAGACCTCACCAGCTTCGGGGACTAATGTCGGGGGGATAACCCCCGGTAGGGTCACGAGAGGTGAAACATAGCACAGCTTGGTTAGCTCCGAGTAAAGAAAGAACCAGGATGGGTAATAACGGTCGGGTAAGATAAGCATGAGGGGCCGACATATAAGTTATGTCGGCCGGCATAAGACAAAGTTGTAATTCTTGCAGGAACCGACGAGCTGAGTCTACCGAGGAAGGGCCGAGTCAAGAAGGACGCGTGGCACCTTTCCGAGTAAGGTTCAGGAGGGCCCATGGTAAAGCATGGTCAAAAGAGAAGGGCGACGTCGGGTGACACAAAAGGAGCCGGGTGATGCCCAATGCATACGCTGACATAAAAAGTTACAGCATGACGCCAAAAGCAACAGGAAGCAGCATACCAGAAGACCGTTAGCTGTCAAGCTTTATGGACTGGGCCATTGGGCTTAGGGCAAGCCCATGACCTGGCCCACATTGTAGGGACCAAGATCCAAACAGTAAACCCTAGAACCCAAAGGGGTATAAGCGAGTTAGCATTGCCTATATAAGAAAGGGCATAGCGGTAGTAGAAGGAGGTTGGACCAAATAGGGAACTAGTGTACAAAACCCTAGTTCATACAGCTCAAGGAGCACTTGTAACCTTCGGGTATCAATCAAATCTCTAAGTCTGGAGAGTTCTTCTTGTTCTTCGTGCATGGCTCGGCCATGCACTCCCTCCCCGGTGACCACAAGCACCCATTCGGCCCCCAACTTAAGCCTACCCATGGCATATGTCGTGCCACCACCACGACAATCATACTCTTATCTAGTCGGACATGATCCGTCCATGCCGGAATCTTCAGATGGGATGGTTCACCTACCTTTGTCAGTAGAGCAACATAGACCATAGGTCAGCGACGCCTCCTAACTCACAAATGTAGATAACGCAATCATAGCCATTTTTTCCGTGCGAAGGATGCGAAACGTTGGCGGCAGCGGAGGTGGGAACATGGCGAAATTTCCACGCACACGCACACACACGCTATCCACATAGCAATCGTTCGATCAACTTGCACGAATCTTGATGTTGAGTACTATAAATCATAACCGTGGTATTTTTTATCCTTTCACCGCATTCTTCCTCGCATCATCTTCTTCCTCGAGCGAACGCCTCCTCGAGATCTCCCCGTGCACCGAGAAAAACCCTAGCTTTCCCCCAATCCCATAGTCACCTTCCTCCCTACTCCAATGGCTAGCAGCACCACCCCATCCATGGTGGCATCGAGCGATGCCACGGACAAGCCGACGGGCTCCATTCATGTGCCTCCAGAGGGCCTGGTGCTGCCACGCACCGCGGTGGTGGAATCCGCCGGTGGTGACCATATTCCAGCGGGGATAGAACCGCTGGAGGAGGAGGGAGACTATCACAAGGGAGAGTGGAGCGGCTCCGATATCGCCGAGAGCAATCTCAAGGAGATGATCGCCGAGGGGTATCTCCCCATGACAGAGGGGCTGGTCTGGCGGGCGGCGTCGGCCGGTGAGGTCATCCCTTCTTCCCACGCGGGAGAAAAGGTGTACCTCAAAGCCCAACAAGTATGCGGCGTCTCTCTCTGAATCTTCAACTTCTTCATAGAAGTCCTTAGTCACTACTGGGTTCAACCTCAGAACCTTTCTCCGAATAGCATCCTCGCGCTTAGCAACTACGCGGCGCTCTGTGAGGGCTACCTAGGAATTAGGCCTAGGTTAGATATGTTTATATACTTCTTCACCGTCAAGAGGGAAGCCGGAGTGAGCAAGGACGAGCTCAGAAATTGTGGAACCATTAGCTTCAAGATCCGTCCTGGCCGGCGGTTCCCCGACATTGTAGGCCACGAGTCCTGCAAAAACTTGCAGAGGGCGTACTTCTACGACCCAGATATCCCTCTAGCTGGCCAAGAAGCATCGTACCCAGACTTTGTCGACGGGGCCGCCGCTGAAGCCCTGACATGGAGATCCCAAGCCCTCCTTCCCTCTGACGATGAAGCCTCCCGCACTGTTAGGCGGATCGAGTGGTTCGTAGACACGGGTCTGACCGGGTTGGACCTAGCCATGTGCTGGTTTATCAGGCGGATCTAGCCTCTGCAGCACCGCGCGAAGCTAATGCACCAGTATAGCAAGGATAGGAAGGATAGCCTGCGCATCTCCGAGGACAACTTCTCCAGTGACTCCATCAAGCTCCGCCTCAAAGACATCGTCAAGGTGAAAGACAGGAAGCATGGCTTCACCATCACCTACGACATGTTTGTGGGAGGTATGTGCCCAGAGGTACCTATTTATTTTCCGTGCATGACATATACTCCAGTTCTTCCGTCTAGCCATTACCATTACATCTAACACTTCGGGATTAACTTAACTGCTAAACAGTCTAGACGCGGAAAACATGGTTGTCCAAGTATATGACCTCAAGATGAAGAAAGTCATCGTCGTGTACGATGATGATGTTCCGTTGGCGCGTAAGCGGAAGAGATCCACCTATGATGTTGCCGACGGAGGCAAGAAGAAGAATATGGAGGGTGGAGACTCCAAGAAGTCCACCGCCTCCCTGGAGGCGAAGAAAACAAGAATCACCGGTATCCTGTTTACCAAGGAACCAACCTTTGTGTAAGCTTCTTAACATCTGACATTGTCCCTTTACTCGTCTTGTTCCTGTACTGATACTTTTGCACGTTTCAGGAAGAAGGCCAGTTTGAGTTTGTAGAAGACCTCCAAAACATCGGGGGCTTCTAAAAACATTAAAGAAATGTTTCACCAAGCATCTCCCGCCATCGCCCCCACAACTCCAAGCGTCCAGCCTCCTGCCGCACCAACAACTTCTCTAGCTAAGGTAACATCTGATCCTTCCGCCTTGGAAGTGGACCCAGGTGTTGCCGCGGAACTTGCTGTTGTCGGCGAGCAGGCGACACAAGAAAGTACCGCCTCAAAAGTGGCCGAAGCTCCAGCTAAGGATGCCACTGGTAGCGGTAAGGCGATGGGTGAAGGCGGAACTTCTGCTGCAGGCGGCGCCACTGCACCCAAGACACCATCAGAGTTTCCGAAGATTTTCTACCCGGTGCTTACACCGAGTAGCTTAGCTCTAGTTCCTGGTGCTGCGTCGACTTCTCCGACATGTGGCCTTGAGGAGTTTCTCAAGCAGGCGGATATCCTTCACGGAAACAGCCTTGCCTTCAGCAAGATACTTGCCGAGAGCGCCACCAACCTCAATATCATTGCACTTGTAAGTTTTGTATGCCTATTGCATTTCATATGTAGTATCCCACTGTAGCCCCCGAGGATTTAGACAGAAAAACATAGGTCTTTGTGTCTGAATGCTCTAAGAGTGACTATGATAGAAACTTCGCACTGTAGCCCCCAAGTATGTAGTTTGAATGAATTATTCCGACTAGATACTTTTAGAGTAGCATACGTAGTGTTTGTAAATTTCAATACTGTAGCCCCCAAGCCTCTAGTTGAAACAGAATTAGTTCTGACTAGATGCTTAAAGAAAGACTAAGCATTTTTCCGAGTTAAAAACTCTCACTGTAGCCCTCAAGCCTCTAGGTGGATATTTATCCGGCTAGATGCTCCAAGTAGACTAAGTAATTTTGAATTTTTTCACAGAATGAGAATGCTCAGAGAGGTGTTGCCAACGAGAAGTTCCACAAGATGTGCGCTGATTTGGAAGCTGAAAAGGGTAAAACTGCCTTCTTGAAGGATCAAATCACCAAGAGCAAGATTTTGTTTTTCTTTCCAATTTCACACTCAAACTTGGTCTTGTGCCATCACTCTCCTACTACTCATTGTGTGTTGTCATTTCTCTGGCATGCAGAAACTATTGCCAAGGCGAAGGACATTGTCGAGCAATCCAAGCACATAGAACTGCTGGATAGCAAGAAAAAGATCCTCAAGCAAGAGAGCGCTGACACTATGAAAATGCATGAAGCGTCTATGAAGGCCATGCAGGAGTCTGCCAACACGGAGATCAACTGACTAAAGGAGGAAATTTCTATCCTCAAGGAGCAGAAGAAAGCTGCCAAAGAGCAGAATAAACGCAACCTTGAGGCTTACAATGTCCTCCAACAAGAACGGGACTCCATGGTGGAGACGCTCCAACAAGATGAGGAGAGCATATTTGGTAAGCAATCTCCGTCTTGTACTTCTGTAAGCCAGGTACTCTGAACTTTATGTTTATTTGAACTCACGTACTCCATTGCTTGGTCGGAAATGCAGCTCCTATTGGTTTAACCAATAATCCTCCTCCGCCAAAGAAATGCATGGTCCTCACCAGCAACTTCATTAGTACCACCATCAAGAAATCCAAGGAAATAGCCAAGCCCCTGAACATCAACATCAAGGCGGTGGATTCTGTCATGAAATACTCGGAGATTCTGCGCTAATCCCCCGAGCGTATCGTAAGCTGGAAAGATTCATGTACCCGGGTTGGTGCAAGAATCTCACTAGCGATGGTCAAGGCCCACTACGAGAATTCCGACATCAACACGGTGACCTCGGGTATGCCCGACGTAGACAACGACGGCCAGAAGATTGATCACAAAGCTATCTGGACATCGCTCGCCGGCTACGACACCAGGGTCGCCGAGTTGGTCGATCCAAACTCCTTTGTGCCTCTTGAGATCATTGATGGCGACCAGCCTAGCTCCTCCGAGTCCCTCAAGACCATCGACTTTGTAATATTTGTTTCCTCTAGATGTATGTATGCGGAAAAAACTATGGTTTTAATCTTAAGGCGGAAAACAATAGTTGTATGTTTCCTGCTACTTAAGTACTAGTTCTAGCACGTATATATTTTTAAGCAAGTTCTGGATTATCCATTACTTTGGATTTTATGGTTTACTTTTCATGAGTCGGAAAACTCGTAGTCAGAACCATGCGCTCAGGCGATGATGCCCAATGGCACTGTCAAAAACCTAAGCACAAAATCGCCGACTTCAAGTGCCAAAACTCACTACTCCAGAATCCACATAAAAACAACAAAGAACGTGTAGACCAGAAAACTTAAAGCTAACGCTCGTAGGCGGAATTTTCACAAGTGCAAATGCAAAAATTGTGCATAAAGGTTTTATATGATCCAAAAATGAACAGTAAAGGAGTTAAAATACTCAAGAATATGAGTGTACCAAAGAGCTTTATTTCATTGATCATATAAGAGGTACACAGTAGATAAAAAATATGCTAAGTGTAAAAAGGACGTAGTTGTGCTATGTTCCACGGCCGATCAAGCTCTGGGTAGTACTGGCATCCCATGCATGTGTCAACCAGCTTGTCGGCGTCCGCTTTCACGGTTAGCCATTATAATCCTTGTCGGAAGGCTTTGGAGACCAACGATCGAGGAGCGGCGTGATGCCCGTAATCTCCGAGATGGATCTCACGAAGGATTTCAATACCCTCTTGCTAGGAAACAACTTGAGGTATACACCAGTGGTGCTTCTTTTATAGAGTTGTCCATTGATTATGGTATAGCCCTTTGCTCGATGTACTATTTTCCGACTTTCGACCTCGTCGATGGGCAAAGTTTCGTGCACGAGATACTCCATGAACGGTTTTGTCCAAGACGGAGGGACTTTTTCCATAGTGTGAACAAAAGAGTCAACTCTATCTGGGTTCTCGGGGTCCGCTCCCTTCACAGATGGTGTTCGTAGATGTTTGATGTCTACGCACTTCTATTCCTGTAGCAGTTGTTGGGCCTCCAAGTCCAGATGTTTGTAGAACAGCAGCAAGTTTCCCTTAAGTGGATTACCCAAGGTTTATCGAACTCAGGGAGGAAGTGGTCAAATGTATTCCCTCTCACGCAATCCTGCAATCAAGATACAAGAAGTCTCTTGTGTCCCCAACACACCCAATACACTTGTCAGGTGTATAGGTGCACTAGTTCGGTGAAGAGATAGTGAAATACAAGTGGTAACGGTGCCATAAAATAGCTTCTAACTTGTTGTTGACATGGGAGAATGTGTGTGAGCGAAGTAAAGACTAAATCAAGCATACATGCAACAGATCTAGATGCAAACGGTGTTTCAATGTTTAGAAACAAGGCCTAGGGATCATACTTTCACTAGTGAACACTCTCTCTCATATAAATATCCTCTCTTCATGATACTACTCTTATCTACTCTCCGGTTGGACACTCTAATCATTGGTAGGGCTATAACAGCACTCCTCAAAGTCTGCCTTCCCCAATCTAGATAACCCCACACTATCACCTTGAGTGCTAGATGGTTCCAACAAACACCACAATTTCATAGAGACATCCAATTCCAAATATAACTCATAACAAATATTCAATCTAGCCAAAGTGCCACACACGGTATGCACGCTGTCACTTTCACACACGTGGGGAAAAGCATAGATCTATTAAAGCACGATGAGTATTTATGTAGACTCAAGCCTAAGTGCCACTATGGCGTGCATGCTGTCACTTTCACACACATGGGGAGAGTAGAGATCTATTGAAGAACTTGAGTAGGAAGGTAGATCTACTAGATTACAAATCTCATGACCACAACAAGATCATGCATAGAGAGAGAGTTGAACACATAGCTACCGGTAGAGCCCTTAGCCTCGAGGAAGAACTACGCCCTGCTCATCATGGGAATCAGCAACGGTGATGGAGATGGTGGTGGAAATCAATGGAGATGGCTCCGGGGGCATTTCCCCGTCCTGGCAGGGTGCCGGAACAGAGACTTTCTGTCCCCTGAATCTCCCTTTCGGTGGCGGCGGCGATACGGAGGTTTTTCTGGAAGTATGATGGATTATCTAGTGTTTTCTCCCTGGGGGCTTATTATAGGAGAAGGAGGCAAGGTCGGTGGAGGGACAGGGGGCCCACACCCTGCCTAGGCGCGGTCCCACCCTAGGCCGCGCCTAGGGGGTGTGGCCACACTGTGGCGCCCCTCCGACTCTGCTTCGTGGTTCCGTGTTGCTCCGAGAATATTGATTTTCTGCCTTTCTGGAACCAAAAACAGAAGAAAACAGGCAAGTGGCACTCTGGCATCTTGTTAATAGGTTAGTACCAGAAAACATATGAAAACACCTCAAAGTGTAGACAAAGCAAAGAAAAGTAGATACTAAACAAGCATGGAACATCAAAAATTATAGATATGTTTCCGACGTATCAAGCATCCCCAAGATTAACTCCTGCTCTTCCTCGAGTAGGTAAGTGATAAAAAGAATAATTTTTTAGGTGACATGCACCATCAAAACCAAGATCAAACTATTTGTAAGCATTGAAAGCTGGGATCAAAGAAATCTAACATGTGCATGAAAGATGGAGTTCTAACAATAAGACATAGTAACTATGCATGCAACATGAAAGGCTACAAACAAAGATCATGAATAACATGCATTGAAAAACATTTGTTTGTTTCACATACAAAAAACATGGCATAGTGGCATTTAGCTTGTCCCTCATAGAGTAGCAAATAGATGCATAGGACACCTTCAAAGTTCACAAAGGTGACTAGAAATAAATAGCGCAAGAACAAGTAATATCACAATATGCATCAATCAATATGTTTTGGGACACTGCACATAGAATGATAACTATGCTCTCTTAACAGGTGCCTAAGGATAGAAGGTGGAGACTCAATATAATAGTGGAAGAAAGGCCCTTCATAAAGGGAAGCAGGGATTTCAAGTTTCAAAAAGAGCTTCCAAAAATTATGGTACTTGTTAGCTTTCAGCTCTCATTGCCCCTATCATAAGCATCTTGAAGTGATTAAGGTTAAAGTGAACAAACTATGGACTATATGCTTGACAAAGTATAAGTTGGCAATCTCATGTCCCTTGAATACGAGGTCCGCTCCTCATGCTACTCAAATTTAGTCACCTGTAAGTTCTTTTCATAGTAAGTACATGTGTATCATAGAGAACCGCCAACGGGGTACCCCTTACACATGATACAGGAGCTATCCCATAATCAAAATGACAAGGCAAGCAGACAATGAGAATCTCAGCAATCTTCTTATTTACCATGGGAAAATGGTGCTTTTTTCTCTCTTTCCTCTTTTCAATATGTCTCTTTTTTATAAGAAGAAAGCTTCATAGATGTCATTATGGTGATGCTGCAAGTTTCCAAAATGATTATGCATGGCTTGGGCTAGCGGCCCAGGCGTTTCTCTAACACACATACATAAATCCATGGACTTACAAGCTCCCCTTTTATTTCACACCGACGACATCCATAGACAAAAGAGCTTGATATAAACTGTGTACAAAGTATAAGTGCAATGTTGAAAGCGTTCCCCGTGACAGCACGGTTCTGTTAATTCCAACGTATAAGTGCAAGCATATACAACATAGATGACACAATGGTTCAAGTTTATTTAGGGTAAAGAAAAATAAAGTGTGCCATCAAGTTTGTGAGAGCTTTAATCACTAATTTTTCACATAAAAAATACTTTTTAATTGGAAGATAGATGAAAACAAGAATATACTTGGAATGGTGTAACACACCATGCATAGGAATTTATAGTGGACACTTTGTAACTTGGTTTCTTGGGAGTTCGATGCATGAGTAGAGCTTAGTCATACAAGTGGAGGCTAGCAAAAGACTAGGAGCGACCAACTAAGAGAGCAATAATGGCCATAATCATGCAGAGCGACAAAACATTACTAATCAAAGCATAAAGTGGTACTACAAGTCAGGGACTAAATTATCATAGAGTCTATGGTTACTTGTTCATAGTCATAACATGGTGTGAGCATGTGCCAAGTCAACCCAAACAAAGCATCAAAGGAGAATACCACAATATTATGCTTTTGTATGGTAAAACAAAGCATGATTCTTTCAAGGCACATTAAGCAATCCTAATTGTTTGGAACAAGTCATGCTACAGAAATAATCACTAAGCATAAGGTCAAAACAATACCTAGCATGGCATGCTAAAGTCTAAGTCACAGTCAAAGCATGCTCCTCTTGTACTATTTAAGCAAGAACTTTCTACTCCTTTCCAACACCAATCGACTTATTTGAAACAACTCACAAAGATAATAATCAATAAAGATAAATGAGCTTGTATCAAAAATCCACAAAGAAGAACTAAAAAGTTCTAAGATGAAAGCACAAGAAAACTAAGGCTAAACACAGTGCTAGCAAAAGAGAACACTCACAAAACAATAAAAGAATGAAAACTAGAGTGTTCTAGGCAATGGAAACAGAGTGTGTCTCTCTTCAAAAGAAGTGTGGTGTAACCAACCAACTTACTCAAGCAAACTAAGCAAATGAAAACCAAAAACAAAAACTAAGACGCTCCAAGAACAACAAAACAATGCATGAAACAATAAAAACGAAGTGTCTAGAAAGACCTGAGATTTTTATTGATGAAGAAGGGGATGCCTTGGGCATCCCCAAGCTTTGACGCTTGTACCTCTTGAATATTTATTGGGGTGACATGGGGTGGCATCCCCAAGCTTGAGATTTTGTCCATTCTTCATCTCATTACATCATTTCTCTACACCTGCAAATTTTCCTTCATACAAAACTTCACACAATCTTCATTAGAAGAATTAGTGTATTCAAAATATAATAGACCCTTGGGTTTAGATTTAGAACATAAGAACACAAGCTACTGTAGCAATTCCCTCAAAAATCTCAATTTCCCAAAAAGGAATCAGTAAGAAGCAAATGCAAATAATGGCAGAAATCTGTCAAAACATACCAGAAGGTAGAAACCAATGTTTTAGAAAATCTTATGTTGCTCAAAAAAAAGTGTTGAACTAATGATAGTTAGCTAACATACTGGGGGATTTATTCGTAAATTTTTATCTCAATCCGACTTACATAGATTCCTCACGATTTTTTACGGTGGAGCACAAAAATCTGTTTCGGGACAGCAACTTCCCAAATCTTACTTCCCTCTCATTAGAGGTCATTCTTGGCACAAAAAGCAAATAAAAAGGATAAGTAGAGGTTATTACAGATGTAATAACTTCCAAGACTCAAGAAAACTCTTGGGTTATCTCCCAACAAGTACTTTTCTTTAATGCCTTTAAGTTAGACATGCTAGTTTGAGAAGATTCTCACATAAGAAATATGAATTGAAGTAAAAGAGAGCATCAGAAGCAAATTCAAAACACATTTAAGTCTAACCCACTTCCTATGCATAGGAATATTGTAAATAAACAAGTAATGAAAGCATAAATAAACAAGCATAGGAAAGTTGGAGAGACGAGCGGAAACCCGCACGCTTTCCGAGGCATGAGGCTCCTTTGAGGCGGTGCTCGCCCTCCGGCTCTCGCCGGCGTCTTGCCGGCGTAGGATCTGCATGGATTCCTCTATAGGTTGCTGGAAGGTCACCTACTCTGGTGTGACCACGGGTGGTAAGTTTCTGGAAGGCTCTCTCGTTGTCTCGGCTGATTCTTGGCTCGTTCTTCTCAATGCAAAAGGCTCTCCTCTTGAGGGTCGATGTTTGGAAAATGGGGAGAAGATCTCTGTTGGATCTGTCTTGAGGTTCCCCTCTCATCTCTCTCGTGTTAATGATTCTTTGGATCCTTCTTCTGGATTTCTTGGTAGATCTCCTACCATCACTGGATCGGATGAAGACACTGGTTTGAAATGGCAGGCCCTTTGCTACTCCTTGCCAGCTGATGATCTTGAGCCTTCCAAGGGTTTTCTCATGCTTTTTCCTAGTTCTAAAAGGCTTGTCCTCCTCAATCATAATGAGGTTGTGATTGATGCTCGATATTTGGTTCATGGTGAGGTGGTGGCATGGTATCTCCATTGATCTACAGGTGAAGAGGGTTGTGGTTGGTTCTCAAATTTTACCAAGCCCTTTGGTTAAAAAAATTTCCACCAACGTTGAGAGATTGGCGCCCAGGTCTCTGGATTTCTCGGAAAAGCTTCCCTCAGGTTCCAAAGAGGTTCCTTCCAAAGATGTTGCTTCCTGTCGACCGGCCCTAGATTTTTCTTTCGGGCGTGTTTTTGAGAAGAGGATCTTTGATAAATTCAGGCATCAAGTTAACTTCATTGGTGGGTTCAGGAAGAGACCTTTTTATTTGGTGTGTTCTTTTGGGAGGGCAAATTTTAAGTTGGACTTTCATACTGTCAGTCTTGCTCTTCAAGCCTATTTTGGTGGTAATGCCTCTAAATTCCAGGTGAAGCTTTTGCAAGATAGAACTTTTCGTTTCTCGGTTGCTTCTCGGGCAGTGGGTTTTGAGATTTACAATAACTCCAAGTTTTCATGCCATTCTTTTATGATTCATGTCAATCTTTGGGGAAATGGGGGTCCGAACTGGATTTATGAAGAAAAGGAATATTACAAAGAATCTGCTAAGGAATGGAAAGTTGTCACGTACAAAAAATAAAGTGCAAAAAAATCTCCTTTAAAGCCTCCCGGTAAAGGTGGTTCGGTTTTTCAAAGACTCAAATTTCCTTCGTCACCTCAGGGTCCTTCGCTTGTGATTGAGCATAATATTAATGAGGGATTCAATTCAGGCCATCAAGGCAGATCCTATGCTCAGGTGCTCACTGATGAGGGTTTTAAGTCAAAGGTAACGCTTGGTCAGTGCAGGGCGCTAATAGCGCTGCTTTTAATTTGCCTGGGCTCCTTCCTTTTCTGAAATTTCCCTCTTTCCCTAATTGTACTTGGCCCGACAAATCGTATGAGGGTTGGTTCAAGGCCCAGGTGGTTTCTCATTCCAGGCCCGTCATTCACGGCAGTTTTCACGAGTTCACTTCCTCATTGAAAAAAAAACTTCCACTTCCCCTGTCTCCTCAACTCCCCCGCCCGCTGAAACCCCATTCCCCTCATGTTCGTCGCCGGCGCAGAGCGTCGCAATGGCGAACATCCCGATTGACCCTGCGCCTTTCCTGCCGAATGGCTTCCAGATTATGCAAGTGGCAGGGCGGAATCACATTAAAAGGGTGGTGGTGCCTCGGAGGTCACGAGCACATGAACAGTATGCTATTGCTAACATTTTTCCCCTCCCTCCTGGTCCGGTTCCGTTCGTAAATATTCATGGTGTCTTGGTTGATTTCTTCAACAATGAGGATGGAGTGCACTTCAGAGATATTCAGGATTGTCCCTTTGGGTCTGCATATGTGCAGTTCAACCATGTCAGTGACCGTGATAGACTCATTGCGGCGAGCCCGATCCCGTTTCAATATGTGCATGTTTCTTTTGTCAAGCACAATGAGGGCGATAACTGGCGTAGGATGCAATTTAATAATGAGTGCTGGGTGATGCTGGTTGGGCCTCCCCTTGACCACTGGCATACGGAGGACCTGAATGCTATCTTTGCTGACATTGGGAAAGTTCTCCTGTGGGAGAGGGACACTGATCATAAGGGTAGGATTATTGCTAAAATTCGTGTGACTGATTTGGCTGATATCCCCAAGAGTGTGCGGTTTACCATTGGTGACCTGGTGGAGACAGAGTCATGGACTTTTTCTGTTGAAGTTCTTCAGAGTCACTTTCTTGGTGGGGGCCCACCTGAAGAGGACCCACTTCCAGATGATAATGTGGACCCTCACCATGTTCCTGCACATGGGCCAGTCTTTGGACCTCAGGTGCCACCTCCCCCCCTCCTCACAGGGGTGATTGGGTCTGGATGGGTCTGTCGTAACCCCCTCCTGATGGTGGGAATGATGAAGGTTGGGGTCCCTGGGAGGCTGCTGCTGCTCCTGTTCAAGGTCCTGTCATAGCTCCTGGAGAGGACATGCCTATTGACAATCTGCATCTTCCACCTCAGGATGTGAACAGTGGAGTTACTGGTGTCATTGTTCAGGACTGGGAGTCTGATGATGAGGAATCATTAATGAGCCCGAGGATGTGGAGGAGCTTGGTGTTGTAGTTGCACCTCAAGGGGTTGGCATTGGGGAAGGCCTGCAAAATATCTTTCAAAACTATCTGGTGATGAGGAGGAGCCTAATGATGTCTTTGAGGAGGAGACTGGAAGTCCTATGGATTCTAGTGTTGTAGCCCCTGAGAATGAGGATTGGATGCTGGAGGATCAGCACCTTCTTTCCCCAAATGAGGCTCACCTTCAGGTTGGGATGGTGAAAACTTTTATTACCATTCCTGATGTGCATATTGCCAAGCAGGGTTTTTCTCAGCAAGGCCTGGAGCTCTGGGAGAATTATTTTGCTCCCCATATCCAGAAGGAATCTTCTTCAAAGGGCTCTCTTAAGTGTGATATTCCTGTAAGTTGGTTTAATTTCATCACTCTCATGCTTGCTACTCCTGAGAAATTTAATTGGGTCAAAGGATTTCTTACTTCTCCTTTATGGGAAATTATTAAAGAACCTATTGCTAAGGAAAGTTCAATATCTTTCATCATTCCTAATGAGAATTTTTCCCAGATGGCCCCTTCTTGCCTGGGTATTGAAGTTAATAAATCTTCAGGCTCTCCCTCTACCCCTGCTAGAAAAAGAAAGGGCAAGGAACCTCTTGTGGAATCTGAGGTGAGGAGAAGTCCTAGGATTGTTGAACTAAATGGGGGTTTTAAAAGTCACTTACATTGTGAAATTGTTGATTGCCTGGTTTGTAATGCTGCCCCTCCTTGCCTGAATGCCAAAGTGGTTAAAAATCTTGCTTCTTCATTCTGCAAGGTTAAAGATGGAGACCTAGAGAAGAGGTTACTCAAGAAAGGGAAGATCAATGAGGTGGCTATTAAGGCTCCTACAAAAGGCAGCATTAAAGGTGGTCTCTCTTCCAGCTTGGGGATTGGTGGCAAGAAGAAGCCTGGGGCTGCTGGTACCTGTGGACAGCAAGCCAAGAAGAAGACCTCCTCTTAAGTGTGTTAATGTGTCAAGCTATATCTTTTGCTGGGGTCTTGTTGACTCCCTGTTATGTGTTCTGTGTTTGTGATATTGCAATGTGGTGGGTACTTGTTGTGGATCATCTATGTGGTACTCTATTTTGGTTGAGCTTTTGTCTCTGTACCTGCTGTTTTCTCTTCTGGGTGATTACATTATTTACATCACCCCACATCTATACTTGCTCCTGGTTTCTTAATGAATAACAACAGAACTTGGAAGATCCTGAATTGGAATATCAGGGGAATTAATTCTGATAAAAAATGGTTTGCTCTTAGAAGCAAAATTGAGGAGTCTGGCTGTGACATTATCTGTCTTCAAGAAACTAAGCGTGAGGGTTTTGATAGCTCCTTCATTAAAAAATTCTGCCCCTCCAAATTTACCAACTTTGAATTTCTTCCCTCCAGAGGTGCATCTGGTAGTTTAATCATCATTTGGAATGGCTCCTTGTTCTCTGGACAACTTTCTTTCCTTAATAAGTTCTCTATCTCCATTACCTTGACATCTCTCTTGTCAAATAAATCCTGGATCCTCTCCAATATTTATGGGCCATGTTTACCTGAAAAAAGTCTGAATTTCTAGACTGGTTTGGCAGTATTGATATGCCAGATGATGTGGATTGGCTTATTGTGGGAGATTTTAACTTCTGTAGGCAGCCTTCTGATAGAAACAAATTGGGAGGGGATGTGAATGGTATGCTTCTCTTTAATGAAGCTATTAATAATTTGGGTCTCATTGAATTACCTCTTAAGGGTAGAAAATTCACTTGGAGTAACATGCAGAAGGATCCTCTATTGGAAAGACTGGATTGGTTTTTTACTTCTGCTGTCTGGACTCAAAGTTTTCCCTCCACTTTTGTTGCTCCTCTTGCTAAGCCTACTTCTGATCACCTTCCCTGTGTCATTACCATTGGCACAATGATTCCAAAAGCCCAGGTGTTCAGATTTGAAAACCATTGGTTACATCATAAGGAGTTTAAAGCTATTGTTCAAAATGCCTGGAACATTCCTGTGGGTTTCCTGGATTCTGCAAAAAAAATGCTAAATTCAAAAATGTGAGGAGAGGGCTGAAACTTTGGGCCAAACAGCTACCTTGTTTGAAGACGCAAATCTGTAATGTTAATGCCACCATTGACTTGCTTGATATCATGGAGGAAATGAGAACTCTTACTGTTCATGAGTGGAATCTTAGGGATATCCTGAAGGATCTTATTATTTCTCTTCTACAAAACCAGAATACTTATTGGAAACAGAGAGGGAAAATCAAATGTGTTAAACTGGGGGATGAGAACACCAAATTCTTTCACTCCAAAGCTACCATTAGTTTTAGACATAACTACATTTCCATGCTCAAAGGTGATTCTGATCTTGAGATCTATGATCATGATGGAAAAGCAAATCTTCTTTGGAATTCCTTTAAAGATAGAATGGGTACTTCTGATAAGCCTGAAATGCATTTCAATCTTAATGACTTGGCTGGTGATTGCTTAAGCCAGGAGGAAAAGGAAGCTTTGGAAAAGCCTTTCTCTGATGAGGAGATTGATGAAGTCATCACAAATTTGCCTAATGATAAGTCTCCTGGCCCTGATGGTTTTAATAATGAATTCATGAAGCTTTGCTGGCCTATTATCAAGGATGATGTGAAGCATCTACTTCTTGAGTTCTATGAAGGGAATGTCTCTTTAGAGAGAATTAATTCCTCTTTCATCACCCTCATTCCAAAAATTGCTGCTCCTTTGACTCCTGTTGATTTTAGGCCTATTTCCTTGCTAAATAGTGTCCTTAAGATTATCACTAAGATTCTGGCCAATAGACTGCAAAAAGTCATTCTTAAACTTGTTCACAAGAATCAATATGGTTTCCTCAAGCAAAGATCTATTCAAGACTGTTTAGGTTGGGCATTTGAATTTCTTGATCAGTGCCACAAGTCAAAGGAGGAAATTTTAATTCTCAAGTTGGATTTTGAGAAGGCTTTTGACAGAATTGAGCATTCTGCAATCATTGATATCCTTAAAGCCAAAGGTTTTGGAGTTAAATGGATTTCTTGGATTCAGATGATCTTTGGGTCTGCTTCTTCCTCTGTGCTTTTAAATGGTGTGCCTGGGAAAAAAAATTACTGTAGAAGGGGTGTCAGGCAAGGTGATCCTTTGTCTCCTCTGTTGTTTGTGCTGGCTGCTGATCTTCTTCAAAGCATCCTCAATAAGGCAATGAACCTGGGTCTACTTTCTCTGCCCACTGAGAATGTATTTTGCCCTGACTTCCCTGTGGTTCAGTATGCAGATGACACTTTAGTAATCCTGAAGGCTGATTCTGAGCAACTCTTATGTCTTAAAGCAATCCTGCATACTTTTGCTATCTCCACTGGACTTAAAGTCAATTATTCCAAGTCCAGCATGATGCCAATTAATATGGATTCTGAGAGGCTTGGGCACTTTGCTAATACACTTTCTTGCCTCACTAGGTCCTTGCCTTTTACTTATCTTGGTCTGCCTATGAGCTTGAATAAACCTGCTGTGGAACACTTCTTGCCTATTGTTCAGAGAATTGAAAGAAGGTTGTGTGGAATTGTTGACTTTCTGAATTATGGGGGGAAATTGCAGTTAGTTAAATCTGTGTTATCTTCCCTCCCCATATATTACATGAGCTGCTTTGATCTCCCTGTCACTATCAAAGAGTAGTTGATTAAATATATGAGGCAATGCTTGTGGAGAAAGAAAACTTCTAATGTTCAAGCTAGAGGTACTGCTCTTGTAGCATGGAAGAAAGTTTGTAGACCCAAGAATCAAGGAGGATTGGGAGTTCTTGACCTTAATGTTCAAAATTCTGCTCTTCTCTTGAAGAATTTGGATAAGTTCTATAATCATAAGGATATTCCCTGGGTTCATTTGGTATGGAACACCTACTATTGTAATGATAAGCTCCCTGGAAGAAGAGTTGAGGGATCCTTTTGGTGGAAAGCTCATCTTAAGCTGATTGACACTTTTAAAGGACTTGCAAAGTGCTTGGTTGGAAATGGGGAATCTACACTATTCTGGACTGATATGTGGAATGATAGTTGTCTCCAACATAAGCTTCCTCACCTTCTTACATTTGCAAAAAACCCTCACATTTCTGTCAGTGAGTTCCTGCATACTGCAAATACTCAGGATCTCTTTTATCTCCCTTTGTCTCAACAAGCGTATCAGGAATATCAAAGTCTTGAACAAATTCTCAATTATGGCAGGGAAGGGGAATCTGATTGTTGGTCTTACATTTGGGGTAGTAATTTTTCGGTAAAAAAGGCTTACTGCTCTTTAGTTGGCTACCAACCGGTTCAGCCACACTTTTCTTGGATTTGGAAATCTTCTTGTCAACAAAAGCACAAATTTTTCTTCTGGCTTCTTCTGCTTGATAGACTCAACACAAGGAATCTTCTGAAAAGGAAATGTTTTTCTCTAGCATCTTATGACTGTGTCTTCCAGAACTGCCACAGTGAAGAAACTAGTTTACATTTGTTTTGGGAATGCCCTTTTGCAAGAGCTTCTTGGGCTGAAATCTCACAGTCAATATGGCTGATCAAAGCATCTTTGAAGTTCTAGCCAGATTAAAAAAGACCTCAAGGCCCCTTTGCAATGGAAATTGATACTTGGAACTTGGAGCATCTGGATTTGTAGAAATAACGAAATTTTCAACAATCAGCATACGTCGGTGGAGACCTGGAAGGCTATTATAGCCCAGGAATTAAGATGGGTTCTTTATAGAATTAAGAAAAAGTATTATCAGGGCCTTAAGGATTGGATTGAAACCAATTTAGACAAGAGATAGCTGCTTAGAATGTTATCCCTCTTTTTTGAGGTGGAATATGATTGTAAATAATCTTTTGTAACTCTACTTGATATAAAAAAAGAAAAATTGCAGTGGGGTTTTTACCCTACTGTTTTACCCTAAAAAAAAGCAAAACAAGTGCAACTTCAAAATTTTCAACATAAAGAGGGGAAACTTAATATTTTTGAGAGCATAAGACTATGTTTCCCTCTCTCATAATAACTTTCAGTAGCAACATGAATGAAATGAACAATATAACTATCACATAAAACATTCTTATCATGAGCCACATGCATAAATAATTATTACTGTCCACATAAGCATAGTCATTCTTATTAATTGTAGTGTGAGAAAATTCAACAAAATAGCTATCATTAATATTCTCATCACCATAATCATCAAATATAGGAGGCATATTGTAATCACAATAAATTTTCTCCTCAATAGTAGGTGGACTAAAAATATCATATTCCTCATTGTAATCATCATATTGGAGGTTTGATATCATCATAACCAATAGAATAGCTATCTTCCAAAGTTGGGGAACTAAAAATATCATTTTCATAAAAAATAGCTTACCCAAGCTTAGACTTTTTCATAGCATTACCAATAATGGTGTACAAAGAATTCATACTAATAACATTTCTATTAGCATGCAAATAAAGCTCCATAGGTTTTTTAATTTTCTCTTCAAACACTTCATGTCCTAACTCAAGATAGATACTATAAAGCTATCTAATTTTTTTTTTGTTTTCCATTAATCCTAACTAGTGAAAACAAAAAAAAAGACAAAATTGCAGAATCTAAAGGTAATAATTTCGAGCACTCACACCGGAGGATGTGGGAACCTTTTACCTTACCTCCCCGACAACGGCGCTAGAACATACTTTGATGGAGCTTGGCGTGGAGGAAAGGTAAAAGCCTAAAACCTCCCAGGCAACGGCGCCAGAAAATAGCTTGATGCCTACGCACTTCTATTCTTGTAGATAGTTGTTGGGCCTCCAAGTGCAGAGGTTTGTAGAATAGCAGCAAGTTTCCCTTGAGTGGATTACCCAAGGTTTATCGAACTCAGGGAGGAAGTGGTCAAAGGTATTCCCTCTCAAGCAATCCTGCAATCAAGATACAAAAAGTCTCTTGTGTCCCTAACACACCCAATACACTTGTCAGGTGTATAAGTGCACTAGTTCGGCGAAGAGATAGTGAAATACAAGTGGTAACGGTGCCAAAAAAAAGCTTCTGACTTGTTGTTGACGTGGGAGAACGTGTGTGAGCGAAGTAAAGACTAAATCAAGCAAACATGCAACAGATCTAGATGAAAACGGTGTTTCAATGTTTAGAAACAAGGCCTACGGATCTTACTTTCACTAGTGAACACTCTCTCATATAAATATCCTCTCTTCATGATACTACTCTTATCTACTCTCTAGTTGGACACTCTAATCATCAGTAGGGATATAACAGCACTCCTCAAAGTCCGCCTTCCCCAATCTTGGTAACCCCACACTGTCACCTTGAGCGCTAGATGGTTCTAACAAACACCACAATTTCATAGAGACATCCAACTCCAAATATAACTCATAACAAATATTCAATCTAGCCAAAGTGCCACACACGGTCTGCATGTTGTCACTTTCACACACGTGGGGAAAGCATAGATCTATTAAAGCACGATGAGTATTTATGTAGACTCAATCCTAAGTGCCACCATGGTGTGCACGATGTCACTATCACACACATGGGGAGATCAGAGATCTATTGAAGCACTTGAGTAGCAAGATAGATCTACTAGATTACAAACCTCATGACCACAACAAAGATCATGCATAGAGATAAATATGAACACATAGCTACCGGTAGAGCCCTTAGCCTCGAGGAAGAACTATTCCCTCCTCATCATGGGAATCAGCAACGGTGATGGAGATGGTGGTGGAAATCGATGGAGATGGCTCCGGGGGCACTTCCCTGTCCTGACAGGGTGCTGGAATAGAGACTTTCTGTCCCCCGAATCTCCCTTTCGGTGGCGGCGGCGCTACGGAGGTTTTTCCGGAAGTATGATGGATTATATAGGGTTTTCTCCTTGGGGGCTTCTTATAGGCGCAGGAGGCAAGGTCGATGGAGGGCCAGGGGGCCACACACTTCCCAGGCGTAGGCCCACCCTAGGCCGCGCCTGGGGGCTGTGGCCACCCTGTGGCGCCCCTCCGACTCTGCTTCATGGTTTCGTTTTGCTCCGGGAAAAATAATGACTTTGGATTTTGTCCCGTCCAATTCCGATAATATTGATTTTCTGCCTTTCTGGAACCAAAAACTGAACAAAACAGGCAACTGGCACTGTGGCATCTTGTTAATAGGTTTGTACCATAAAACATATGAAAACACCTCAAAGTGTAGAAAAAGAAATGCAAAGTAGATACTAAACAAGCATGGAACATCAAAAATTATAGATACGTTTCCGACATATCAATGTTCCAGAAAAACGTCGGGTGGAATTTGTTTGCAGCCTGATCCAAGTTTTGACAGCAGATCTGCCGCCTCATTCTCCTCCCTTGGGACATATTTGACTTCGTATCCCAATAATCTCTTGGCTATCTCGTCCACTTCGTCTCGATATGCCTCCATCATAGGGTTTCGCGCGTTCCAGCTGCCAGCCACCTACTGGGCAACCAAGTCAGAATATCCACAGCAAACTATGCGCTTGATGCCAATATCCTTGGCTACGCAAAGTCCGTGAATGAGTGCTTCATATTCCGCCATGTTATTTGTAGCCTCGAAGTGGATCTGCAGAACGTAGTGTAGCTTTTCCCCTATTGGTGAATATAGCGGTACACTAGCCCCTGAGCCTTTGAGTAGATTTGATCCGTCAAAGTGCATCAACCAGTATTCTTGCTCTGGTACAGGGGTAGCATGTGGCATATCCCTCCAATCTATGATGAAATTCGCTAAGACCTGAGATTTGATAGCGTCGCGTCTCTTGTAGGTGATCTCGAAGGTCACAAGCTCAGTGCCCCACTTCACGACCCTTCATGTAGCGTCGCTGTTATTGATGATGTTGGACAGTGGAGCTTTGCTCACAACTGTGATAGGGTTCTCCTGGAAGTAGTGCCTTAGCTTCCGAGAAGCAAGGAACACTCCATAAGCTAGCTTCTGGTAGTGTGGGTAACGCTTCTTGGACTTGGTCAAGACCTCGGTTACATAGTAAACTGGTCGTTGCACTCCGTACTCATGCCCTGGTTCCTTCCGCTCTACCATGACGACGATGCTGATTACCCGGTTGGTGGCCACCATGTAGATCAACATAGGCTCCATAGGCTTGGGTGCTGCAAGTATGGGTGCCAAGCAAATTATCTCCTCTAGCTTATTGAGTGCAACATCATCTTCGTTCGTCCATGTAAATTTGTCCGCCTTCTTTAGCAACTTGTATAGCGGCAGAGCCTTTTCTCCAAGTCGGCTAACGAACCAGCTTACTGATGCAATTCAGCCTGTTAGCCGTTGGATGTCCTTCAGGCATGTCGGACGGTTTATGTTTAGGATGGCCTTGATCTTCTCAGGGTTGACCTCGATTCCATGCTGGTAAATGATGAAGCCTATCAATTTGCCAGCTAGAACCCCGAAGACACAATTCTTAGGGTTAAGCATCATGTTGTATTTCCGGAGATTATCAAAGGTTTCTTTTAAGTCCGAGATTAAATCGTTTGAATTTTTAGACATCACCGCTATATCGTCCACATAGGTGTGAACGTTCCGACCAATTTGATGTAGGCAATGCTGCATAGTCCGCTGGTACGTAGCACCTGTGTTTTTCAGCCAAAAGGGCATTGTGACATAACAAAACGTGATGTAAGGTGTTGTGAACGAAGTGGCCACTTGGTCTGACTTCCTCATCTTTATCTGGTGGTATCCTGAGTATGCAACAAGAAAACACAAAAGTTCCGAGCCAGCCGTCGAGTCAATGACTTGGTCAATGCGAGGCAAATAAAATGGATCTTTGGGACATGCTTTGTTCAAGCCGTTGTAATCAACGCACATTCTTAATTATTTGGTTCCCTTTTTGGGGATAAGTATAGGATTGGCCACCCATCGAGTGTGAAGGACTTCTCGGGTAAAACTAGCCTTAAGTAACCTAGCTATCTCTTTGCCTATGGTGTGTCTCTTCTCGTCTCCGAAGTGTCGTAGAGGTTGTTTCACCGGTTAGCATTTTGGATCAATATTCAAGTTGTGCTCCTTTAATGTCGGCAGGTTACCATGCAAAGATGTCCCTATTCTCACGGAGGAACTCGACGAGCGCGCTTTCCTATTTAGGGTCCAGGTTTGTCCCAATGGCGGTGGTCTTGGAGGCATCGCCCACCACAAGTTCCACCGGCTTGGTCTCGATGGCGGCCTTGAAGCTGGGATTGGAGTCAGAAATCTGCTTCTTCGATGCCGGCATCTCCATGGCATCGAACTTGATCTTGATCTCCTTGAATTCTTCATTGTAGAGGACAGCTTCTGCAAAGGCTGCTTCTCCAATCTTCCAGTCCCTTGCCTTGGTAAAGCTTCTGGATACGGTGATGATGCCGTTTGGTCCGGGTATCTTGAGATTGTTGTAGACGAAGCATGGCTTGTCCATGAAGGCGTGGAAGATGTCGCGTCCTAATATGACGTGGTACACGCCCTTGAAGGGGACCACCTCGAAGGTCAGGCGTTCTTGGCGGTAATTATTAACATCACCAAAAGCGACCTGGAGCGTGATGCACCCAAGGGATCAAGCCTCTCGGCCAGGAACTACGCCATGGAACATAGTGCTGGTCCGCCTTAGGTTGGCCTCCATCAAGTTCATCTTGTGCAGCGTATCCATGTACATGATGTTGATGTTGCTTCCACTGTCCACCATGCATTTGGTGAACTCGTTGCTGTCAATCAGGGGGTTGATGACCATGGCATACTGGTTGTCCATAGGGATGAGGTCTGGGTGATCCTTTCTGTCCCAAGTGATTGGAATCTCCGACCAGCGCAGGTACTGGGGAACTGGGGGTAGGGTTTCCATCAGTATCCTCATGGAGGTTTTCTGTGCCCGGACAGTAGGGGTGCCAAGGAAAGTGTGGTAAATGGCGGCCTTCTTCTCGAAGGGGTTCTTTCCTTTGCCATCGCCCTTGTCGGAGTGCTTGGGGTTAACGTTCTCGTCCATGTCACTTGAATCCTTGGACTCCTCTTCCTTCTTCTTCCCTTTTCCCTTGCCTCATCATCTGTTCTTTCGGCTTCGCTTGTAGCCGGACTCCGGGTCCTCCTTGAGGTTGTTGACGAACTTGCAATGGCGATTGGTGTGAGTGGCCTTGTCGTTGGCGTCAAGGTGTACGAGGCATGGCATATCATAGTACTCCTCATACGTCTAGGGAATGCGGAGCACTACCGTGGTAGTTTCACTACCACGCTGCTGCCCATGACCAGCCCCCGGTCCTTGGCCACGCTGTTCGCCATCACCTCGTCCTGCAAATATCATGGCGTCCATGTCAGAGGTTTGCTTTTCTCATGGAGGGTTCTTCCGCTTGGTGTTGTTGTTCCTCTTAGCTTGGGTTGGAACGGCTGTTGCCAGCAAGGAGCCGCGAGCATCATCGTTGATAGCCGTGAACTCACTGGCCAGCTGGATCATCTGGTTGAGATCAAGCCTATGATTTTCCTACAGGCGCTTCAACTTATGTTGGAGCAACGTACATTTCTCCAACCCATCGATGAAGGCAGCCATGGCGTTCTGAGCATGCACTCCTGCGCAGGAATTCTTCGTATCCAGCCAGCGGGAGAGGTAGGTGCGAGATGACTCGTCTTTCTCATTCACGCACCGCTGTAGATCACCAACAGTGCAGGGACGCTTATACGTACCCCCGAAGTTCTTGGTGAACACTTCTTGCATGTCCAACCAGTTGCAGATGGACTTTTCCGGCAAGTCATCAATCCATTAGCGGGTCATGCCCATCAACATCACTGGGAGGTAGTTGACGGCAACGCTGGGTTACCCCTGGCGATCTCCACCGCGTTGACGTAGTCCTCCAACCACGTAGCTGGTTTGGCGGTGTCATCATAGGGCTTGATCGTCTTGTCAATCCAGAAACCCTTGGGGTAAGTTGTAGTCCGTATTACAGGTCCAAAGCAACGTGGTCCCAGGTATGGTCCTTCCCGGGCCTCGTGAATGTTATCCAGGCATGAATGCACGTCGTATGGCTCCAGGCTTGATTTTTTTCTTCTTGCTGTCAGGGGATGGGCTGCGCGAACGACGCGGGCCCCCTCTGCCATGGTGGCTGCTAGGTGGCGATGGAGGCGGAGGTGGTGGTGGGTTAACTTTCTTGCTGTTACCCTCCTACGATTCCTCGCGCTTGTCGTGGTTGCTTGTCGGACGCGGAGGGTCATGACTCGACCTGCTCTTGTGTCCTTGGTTGTGCTCCCCATCGCGACGGGGCTGCTCCGCGTTGTCGCGGATGATGATGCCGCTTTGCCTTGGCGGAGGCATGTTTGTGCAATGGTGAGCCTTGGGGTCTTCACGATGTCGGGGGACCAGGACGGTGGAGATGGGCGACACGGATGAGCCTTGCCTATGTGGTCAGAGGATATGGGGATAGCGTCCATCATGTTGCATGCATCCCTCCGCCTTTGTTCTGATGAACCCATCTGTGACCCGACATCCTGAGGAGATCGGTCCCTCGGCGTCTTAGGATTGTTAGACTGGTAATATGCCGGGTTAGACTCAAGCCTCTAAGAAGTGGCCTTTTCCTGCTATTTGACCGCCTTTGCTACAAGGTCGTAGAATTGTTCCATGGCTGCGGGTGATCTATTCTGCTCCAGGAGGGTCTTGGCGTAGGCTAGGTTGAGAATATGAGTGGGCATGACCTGCCTGCCCTCACTGTCAATGTATGGCTTGGCTTGTGGCAGCTTCGTGGGAGCCCATCTTAGGTTTCGCCATACACCAGGATCATTGATGATGCGAGCCGGAGATTTCTTAGCCTTCTTCTGCTTGAGAAGAGTCTTGTACTCGGCCTCCATGGTTCTAGCTTTCTCTATTGACTTCTGCACCTTGGCTAGATCTTGATCTAACTTTGCGCCTTGCTTCGCGATGGCATGTGCTTCCTCTAGCAGCTACTGGCGCTTCTCTGAAAGATGGACTACGTTCCGTATATGAGCCACATTCACGGGCTCAACGAGCAAATTGCCATACATCACTTTATCAGCTGGAGTGATTTGGGTAGCCGCAGACGTAGATGTCGGAGGCGGCGGGTTTGCGGTGTTTTTGTTACTCGGACCGATGTTGAGTTCCTGCGGCTGCTGCACTGGTTTAGGCGGAGGGGGCATGGCCTTTGCGCGATCATTGTGGGCAGCAACAAGTGGTCCCTTACCCTTGTCTAGCGCTGTAGGCAGAGCTTGTTCGGGTTGATCTTGCTCTATTACACTCCCAATGGCACCAAACACCTCTCAGGATGTGATGGCTTTGTCGGCCTGCTCGTCGCGTCTGATGTCCTCCTCCATCTCCTGCATAGAAGAGTCGAGTTCCTCCGGGCTGAAGTCTATCTCCTCCGAATCAGAGTTGATGTCGGCGTAGAGCACGTCCAAACAGAGTCAGAGGGTGCCGGGGCCTCCTCGATGATGGGTGGTGGTGGTGCGGCTGCAGGGACATTGACTGGAGGCGGTGGTGGCGGTGGTTGAGGTGGCGGGGCGCCGGGTATAGCTGCGAGCACTGCCTAAGTGTCTGCTTCGGCTGCCGCATAGTTGTTGACAGTGTGAACCATGCGCTTGAAAGTGAGGAGTCCCGTGGCCTACTGCCGTCTTAGCGTGTGCCGGAGAAGTGTACCGCGGTCCAGTCCTTCAACAAAGTGATATATGGCATCATCATTGGGGTAATGTTCCAGATCGGCCTGTATATGGATCCACCTCGCTAGGTAATCGCGGGGGTTTTCACCCTCTATCTGAATGCAATGCGCCAGATCGAAGATAGTCATCACGCCGACGGACTTGGATCTCTGCTGTCTAGACGCATGGGCGAAGCCAGTGGACTTCCAGCGATCTTCCACCATTATATCCTACACAGGGGTGGTTTGGGTGGGCCTTGAATTTTTCCGATCTATGTCAGAAAACTCCGAAGAGAGATCCTACTTTGATCCTTCCATGAACGTGTCTTGCCCATAGGAGGTCCGTGCGGGCCTTGACGATCCTCCGGCTTCCAGGGAACTAGTGCCCGAGTCGGTTTCGCCGACGAAGAGGTGGATGTCCATGATTGGGACGATCAAGCAGCGGGTGGGGTTCATCTTCGCTGGGATCCAGAACTCGTCGGGAGGTACGATCGGAACGTTGCCGGAGAAGAGAACACGGCCGATGGCTACGGTTTCGTCGATTCCCGCGAAGAGCTTGGACCTAGCCCGCTAAAGAGCCTGAAGCGCCTCTTGCCCCACGGTGGGCGGCAACTGTCGTGGTATTGTCGACGAGTACGCCATTGAGGGGTCCTCACAGAGCGTGTTTAGAGACGTGGGGTAAGGCAGAAGGTTGGCGGGTACGAGGTAACACAGCTTACCCAGGTTCAAATCCCACGACAGTGGCGGAATCCTACTCCTTCTATAAATCACTATAATGGCAATACACCGAGTTACACGGATCGATTCGCTGTGCGAGGTATGAGTTGTATCATTCCCTAAAGTCTCCCATAGGTCCATCTTATATATTCGCCATATCCTAGGGTTATAGGCAAAGTCCTAGCCGGACAGGTTACAGAGTCCTACAAAGTACACAACTAGTCTAACATGTCTTGCACTCCAAGGCTCCGGGTACGGTAGTTACTTCTCCGTAGCCTTCCTTTATCCGGCATAGGCCTCCCTTCTGGATCCATCTAACTGGGCCGCCCAACAGGCAATGGGCCTTCCTACCAACTATGGGCCACCCGGGTTATCCGGATTAGAGACATGCTATGGTGATACCCATTTAGCATATCCCCAACACTACCGTCGCTTTGTTAAAGACATCTGTACCATTTCTTTCACCCTCAACGAGTTGACCAAGAATAATTTCACATTTGTTTGGGGAAAATCACAACAAAAAGCCTTTGATGAGATAAAAAAGAGGCTTTCCGAAGCACCTCTCCTTGCTTGACCGGATTTCACAAAAACTTTTGAGATAGAGTGTGACAGTAGTGGTATTGGTATTGGAGGCGTCCTTACGCAAAATGGGCATCCTATTGCATACCATAGCGAGAAACTTGATGGTGCATGCCTTAACTATCCGATTTACAATAAAGATATTTTTGCCTTAGTTCGTGTCCTTCAAGTGTGGAAACACTACCTTTGGCCTAAATAATTTATCATACATTCCGACAATGAGTCATTGAGATATCTTAAGAGCCAATACAACTTGAGTAAAAGGCACGCTAGGTGGTTTGAATTCATGGAGTCTTTTCCTTGCATCGTCAAATATAAGAAAGGGATAGTAAATGTAATTGCGGACGCCTTGTCTTGCAATATCTCAAGCCTTCTTACGCGTCTCGAAGTAAACGTGTTGGGTATTGATAATATCAAAACTTTGTATGCTTCCGATCCGTTCTTTGGACCAATTTTTTCTAAGTTTTCAATCGACAAAGGGATTGATGATTTCTATTTCCACAAGGGCTTTCTATTCAAACAAAACAAGCTTTGCATTCCGAAGTCGTCTCTCCATTTTCTTCTTCAAGAGTCCCATGGTGGAGGCCTTATGAGTCAGTTTGGTCGTGACAAGACATATGACATGCTCTACACTCACTACTATTGGCCCAAGATGAAGCACGACCACGTCCAATGATGCACTGCATGTGTCCAAGCTATGTCAAAGTCTAACCCATTTGGTCTTTATATGCCATTGCCTATTCGTCATGCACCTTGGTCGGACATTAGAATGGACTTTGTGTTAGGATTGCCTCGGTCTAAGAATGTTCATGCCTCTATATTTGTCGTAATGGACAATTTTTTTCCCAAAATGGCACATTTCATTCCGTGCCATAAGACTGATGATGCTTCACATATCGCAAATCTGTTTTTCAGGGAAATAATTCGTCTTCACGGGGTGCCTCGAACAATCGTCTCCGACCGCGACGTCAAATTCATGAGCTACTTCTGGAAGACACTCATGGCCAAGCTCGGCATCAAGCTAATCTTCTCGTCCGCCTTGCATCCTCAAACGATGGCTAAACCAAGGTCGTCAACCAAAGCCTCGGAACACTCCTCCGTGTGTTGATAAAGAAGAATCTTAAGTATTGGGAGGAATGCATCCCCACGCCGAGTTCGCCTACAATTGCGCCAAGCACTCCACCACCATGAAGAGCCCATTCATGATTGTCTATGGATTCGTGCCCCTCACCACGCTCGACATCCTACCTCTTCCAATCCACAAGAGCTCCAACATGGATGTCGACAAGCGTGCCCAAGCAATGAACAAACATCATGAAGACACTAGAGCTATCATCGAGCAACAAGTTCTTCACCAAGCGTCAAGGCTAAAAAGACCAAGAAAGAGATGATCTTCGAAGAAGGCGGCATTGTATGGATACACTTGAGTAAAGACCGCTACCCCAAGGATCGTGACTCCAAGCTAAAGGCAAGGGGTGATGGGCCTTTCAAATTAATCAAGAGAATCAATAACAACGTCTATGTTATCGACATTCCAACATCAAAGTACTGTAACAACCCTAGTTTTAATAAATGGTAATTAGGATTCAAATGTGCATTCATGAGCATCATTTAAAAGGCATGCAACAAATTGATCAAACCCTAAACCCTAGTTTCCCTCTCTCTCTCTTTGAAATCAATTCAAATGGTTTTGAAAATTTAAAAAAAATACAAAAATTGAGGATTCCAAATTGATTACAAGGTCCCCTGCATTATTTTGATATGTTTGGAAAAGTCATGGTATTTTGGAACTATCCAAAACATACAAGAATTTGAAAATACAAACAAATGAATGGAAAACAGAAAATAAAAATGTTTCTGTAAAAAAATATAGAACCCTAGCTAGACTGGGCCGAGCCCAGCTCCTCTCTTCTCTCTCCCTGTCGCCTGTGCCGCATGCAGCAACCCAGCAGCAGGCCCACCTTAGCCTACCCGGCCCGATACCGATTCGTCGTTTCTTCCGGTCGTCTTCCACCTCCCGATCGAGCGAAGTAGCTTGCTGTCGAGATCCGCCGCGCCGGCGTGCACCAAGATCCGTGCTGCGGCCCGCCATGGCCTACGAGTACCCCACCTTGCCGCCAAGAAGCCCTAGCCCTAGCACGCCACTCCTTCCTCTCCCTCGCTTCCTCCTTGCAGAGCGCGCAAACCCTAACCCTAGGGATCGCAGGTGCCGCGCTGCCCCACCATTTCCAAGCTCACCTCGACCATCTGAGGATATTGTTGGACTCGTCTCGCACTGTTGAGCATCCTCGTAGGAGGAATCGACCCCGCACACCGCGAATCATCGCCGTCGACCTCATCTCTTATGACGCTGGCCACCATCGATTCTGCGTTGTCCAGCCTCGTCAACCCCTCCACCGCGCTCCTGGTGATGTGCTGGTCCTCGTGGACCCTCTCCCCCTCTCGCTCTAGTTCATCCTCCCCTTCGACCACCTGCCACTGCTGCTGCTCGCCGTCGTCGTGCTTCCCCCTCCGGTGACCCCCTGCAAGCGGTGCCGCCACTTTATGGTAGCGCTCGCCGCACTCTTTCCAACGCCCCTAGCCGCGCATCTAGGCGCACACAGGAACAGCCGATCCATGCTTGATCTGGAGCTCCCTCCATTGCTGACGTTAGCATAACCTCATGCTAATGCAGTAATCTGCCTCCTTTTCTTTTAAATGTTTTGTATTTCTTTTCTGTAATTATTAAATACATGATAGGTTGGTCCATCCTATAAGTCAAATAAACATTATCATAAATGTTTTATGTTTAATAAAATGTTAATGTAATTCCAAAATGTAAATTATTTTATAATATTCCAAAAATGATTTAAAATGAATTAAAAATGGAGAAATTCATAACTAATTCATTTCAAGTCGGAAAAATACAAATAATATATCAAAATGTTCAGAAAAATGAGACCTATCTCATAGCATTATAATCATGCATTCTTATCAAATTTCATCACAATTTTAATTCGAATAACAAAATGAACCCCACAGGTGATTCCGAGGATCCCCCTGTTCTAGGGTTTGCACCTCTCCGACCCTGTTTAAAATGGTCGAGCATGTTTAGGGTTTCAATTTAAATACAACTTAACTTGTCATATCATCATCCTTGTTTGAGCGTTGCATCGATTCCACGTGTTGATTGTTTCCTTTTCTTTCCGGTGTTTGGTTCTTCTCCGGTAGAATACGATATCAGAATCGAGACTGAGTCCAAGAATGAAGATCGAGATCAACACCATCGAAGCTCGAAGATCAATACTTGATCAACTATAATCAAGTCAAGTACCAGATGTCTGAAAATCTGCTTTCTGGATATCAACTGGCAAAGGCAAGAGAAGCCCCACACATGATATAATCCTATGCTTTCAAAGTATTTGCATTCTTTCCATGTGCATACGATTCTAAAGTCTTTTATCGATAGATAGAGTAATCCTATCTGATGCATGTTACCTTTGAAGCCTATATTCCCTGATCCACTGCTCCTAGCATAACTAGGGTTTGGCTTGTGAAGCTTTGCTAGAGTTGTTACATCTGTTGTGCTTAGCCATGCTTAGTTGTTCTACTGGTCCATCCGGTTGATGAATCAGAGCTGCGAATGAACCTAGTATGACAGGATGTCATGGTAAGATCAGATATAAAAGTTAAACATGCTAAGGCTTGTATGGGAGGCCATGGTGGGTTGTGGTTTTTGCAGTCCCATACTTCCCACTACTAGGACCTAAGTTCTTTCCTATGGTCCAAGATGAGCGTACAGCCACATGGGGGTCTGGAAACCCCCTCGACCAACTAAATTGCCGAGTAGATTCCATGAGTCACATAGTTCGGGCTTTCCATTCGACATACGCATATTGGTTGTTCTTGAATGGAGGTGACGGAGGTGCATTCATAACGGGTAGGTAAGCGTGGCCGGTGTAACATCCCAGCATTTAGGAACCTAACAAAGGGTAGATTTAGGATTATGTATTATTGCATGGATCTACTTGTGAAAAGGTGGGTAAAATTTTTGCCAAATAAAAACTTTAAGTGATCAATGTTTCTTTCTTACTTTAAGATTAGGTCTAGACTTAAAGGAGGATTGTTATAAACTTTGATGTGATCTTAAAATAATTATGTGTTTTGGATTGGATTTAAAAACTTAAGTGTTTGAATAATAATTAAAATGATTTAGATAGAGGATTTGAATCTTAAATTAATTAAGATATAGGTAGTATAACTTAAATCTCCAAACAATAGAAAATATGAAATTCAGTTTCATATTATAAAGACATAAACAAATTACAATAGAATAAAGAATAAGGATATTCTTTATTAATAATAATATAATCTTTGTTTCAATTGACTAAAATAAAGATTACAAGAATTATAAAAGAAAAATTACAAAGGACTAAGAAAATTACATATACTAACTATCCTATATCTAAAACCTAAACTATATCCTCATATTTATCTTTGAACCTACAAAACAAAGATTAAACAGAAATAAAACAAGATTGGTGTTAGTAGATATTTCTCTCAGATATGTTAGTGAGGTGCACTTGACAATCTCATCACTGAGAAATGTTAAGGAGGGGCAAGTTTCACCAATATGAAATATTTCATCTTTCATAAATTCCTAGCCAGAATACAAATGACAGCCAAAAAGGAACCAATTCATCAGCCAAGGTAAAAGTAGATTGGTAATAGTAAGTTCAAATTTTCTGAACCTATCCATATGTGCATAGCAGGCACACAGGCTGCACACACACAAGCATGCAAAGGGTGTGCTGTCGACTTCACAGGCAAAGCCAGATCAAACAAAACCAGAGCACAGCCGTGGGGAAGCACCTCAGTGCAACACCACAGCACAACCAGGGTGAACAGCAAGTAAACCAAGAACAGCTGCCAAACCAACCACCAGATTAACCCAAACATCACCAGGATGGTGACATAAGGAGGGGGATGAACAAGGTGGACAGCAAGGCCAATCCCAGGAGCTAGGAGGAGCAGGCTAGCTCTAGGTAAAGCACAAGAGTCCAGCAAAACCAGATCAAGATCATCACCAACTTACTCCACAAATATCAGCTTTTGTGGTAAGTTTCATAAAACCTTCACATGATCTAATCATCTTATTTAGAGAAAGGCATGTGTTGTTTTACAAAACAAACCCTCAGAAGACACCCAAGTGGGGTGAATCCGTCATAGGGATTTCTGAAAATCTAAAGGCAAACAACAAAGCACCAGAATCCAACCAGAGCTCAGAGCAACATCCTTGCTCTGGTTGTCAAACAATATTATACAATTCAATCATACATATACCTATGATCTATTTCTAGGCACATCCCTAAAAGAAGGGTAGCACCTTAGAAAAAAATCTTTGGGATCCATAGATTGATCAAGCTCACTATCATTTTTCCAAGCTATGATTCAATAAAGAATAGCTGGTACTACTACCAGGACTATCTAGATGAATCAATTAGATAAGATTTGAATCCCTCGGACCAACATCATTGGTCATAGGGAATTCATATAATAGCATCTCTATTTATGCTTCAAAGCCAAGATTATTTTAAACATAAACTAACAAAATCCATGGTTTATAATCAAACTTGTGTGCCATACATGATGGTGTCACAAGAACAATCCATTATGAATCAGGAAAGACAGTAAATCATCATAGATTTAGACAAACAACTAACCTGTCGGTTGGTATGTGTGGGTAAACTTGTACACCCCTGCAGGGTTAAATATTTTTGAAAAGTCGTGTCCATGGTTATGGACGAACTTGCAGACCAAATTCTAAGATCACAGAGAGATTGAACCTAATCGTAAAACTTGGCGATCAACATGTGCTTACGGACGCTTCCTCATGGGTATGAGGGGGTGATCCTAGGTAGGTTCAGCTGATGATGATTCGGTGGATATCAAAAGATGATCAAAGCTAGAGATACCGCTCTCTTATCCCCTTTTAGAATATTCTGAATAGTCGAGATTCTTCTCCTTGTTTTACAAAACAAAGATGGCTTTATGCAAAATAACTCCACCAGCCATAAGTATTGCGGAGTACACCCTGTACTCACCCTTGCTTCGTTGATACTTTTGCAGCAGAGTAAGTGTTACCATAGAAGATGAGTTCTTCACGGCATCGACATCGACGAGTAGCTTGGGGTTCCCAGTCGGCATTCTGGGATTAATGGATTGGACGTCATCGTTATGCTTCAGGCCTCTTAGGCCATTTGTTAAGTTTGCTATACTTAATAGCATAATTTGCCTTCCGTTGTTTGATGTTTGTGATCAGTGACCTATGCTTGTAATATTTTGGTTCTTCGCTCAGTTATGAGCTTGATGTAATAAATTTTGTATCGTAGGGTCACTTTTGTGTTACCAATTCTCCCTCTATATGCTTTCAAGATTTAGGTTAGGATTATGTTCAGACAAAGGTCTGGGATTTGTCTAGCCCTAATCCTGGGGGTGTGACATGTACCTTGTGAGCCCGACGTTTAATGTGAAGGACCTCTCACTGTTCCATGGAGAAGACGAAGTTGATGAGGTTGAAGATTCGAGGTCAACTCTTTCCCAAGGGGGGAGCTGATGCAGCCCGTCCCACAGACACCTCTACATCTCCTCCTCCCAGTCCCCCAAGTGGACCAATGACACACGCCCAAGCCAAACTCCTACAGGCTAAGGTTAACTCTCTCCTCTCTTCGTGTGACTTGGATTCACCTTTGAATGGCATGCTACTTCATTCCCATACTCTATGCATTCTCAGGTATGAACCCCATAAAGAGGCACCAAGAGAAAGGACCAAAACTCTAAAGAAAAGGCTCCAGCTCAATCCAGCGACGAAACCGGCGAACCGGATCCTATGTCGGAAACTCCAGGAAGATCCGACGCCAGATCCGGAGAACTGGAATCCCCGCGGGAATCCATACCCCGTTTGTGCGCCAAGTCTGGAGAAGCGGCGCCAGTTCTAGCAACAACCGAAAGCGCATACTAAATCCCTTTTTGGCGTATGCCAGAATAAACCGCGATCGTCGAAAGTTTCCGGCGGCGTCGGACTTACCGCCGGAATCGCCCAGGAACAAGTCAATTTTGGGCTTTGCCCGTGTAATCCCTATTTCACCTAGACTTTACCTTTTTGTACATGAACTACCCATGTTTAAGTGGTTGACCTATAAATAGCCCCCACCCTCCATTGCAGTCCCTAGACTTGGATAATTGTAATAGAAGAAACCCTAGAGTATCTATCTATTGCTAGTCTCATGCTCCTTGACATGGAGAACCAATTATCCTCCAACCTCTTGGATTTTGCCTGGTGCGTTCAAGTTGTACAAGTCCTTGGAGTCGGTGTCTCGTCTCCAAGTAGTCAAGATCTCATCAAGCCTCTCACCCCGATGTTGGTAGTGGGAGAGTGTCTTGCTCGTCACCGATCCTAGGGATTATGCCGGAACGGTTTTCGCCGCCTTGAGCTATTGGTGTGTATCATGACTTCGTGTGTTGTGTGTGTTCTTCGAGTTCTTCACGTGTGATTCCTTGGATTTCATCCTTCCCCCTCCTCCCTCGCCTCCATGTCGATTTCCACAGGAATTCATGAAAGATTGGGCAACCCTAAGGGGCCACCCCTAACAGTTCTGATGTAATCTGAGAATGGCGGATCCCTGGCTGGCGATTGGAGCCTCAAAATATATAGGCGTCTTCACGAAAGTCATAGGGTTTGACGAGATGAAGCCGCCACCACCCAGTACGGGCGGATGGTACGGGCGGACCCCGACCGGATAGGTGGTCGTTACGCATACTGACGCCTGGAGTTTTTTTCCCAATTACTTGGCCGTGTGGGCTTCCTCAAATTCCTTCATTGTGACTCCTGATTTCGCATTAAAAGATGTGATTTCCTGCATAACATAATTCAAAGCAAGGATTTGCATATCTTTACAATTATTAGCCATTAGTGGCAAGGATTGAGAGTTTCTTTTTAATTGCCATACTAAAAACAATGTTTAAACGCAGTGGAAGATGGCAAATTTTCGAGCAAGAAGAAACAAAAGAACTATAAGGAATTCAGCGTTTAAACTTGAAACAACACGAATAAGAATTCACTTATGGTTGGTAGACCTATGTGCTTAGCACTTAATTCATTTGCGAGGCTTATCAAAGTTAGAGAGATGACAAGAGTACAATACAAGCTTCGGTAAGTCAAGACAATCAAAGTAGAGTTTAATATTAGTATAAATAACTAGAAGTATAGCAATCAATCCAATTCTTCTAGTTAACTCTCAGCTTTCCAAGGAACATTAGGATGTTTAAATAGCATAATTAAGTAAGAGAGTTTCATGTCCTGAGTAGTATAACAATGAAGTGTCTTATTTACACCCACATCAATAAATCAAATCTATCAAAAACACTTCTAATCCAATCATGGTCTTTCAATAAAAAATCGTAGAGTAGTAATAAGACCATGCCAAAGACTTGTTACGTGGATCTTCATAGATGCCTTTTTATTTTTATTCTTTCAAGGATTGCTAGCTGTTTCTTTTGCAAGTTCTTGCAGAACCTTTGAGAATACCAATACTTTTGCCCATACATTGACATGTATGCCAAGCATGTCATCAAATCATAGCCGAAATCCGGGGTTATACCGTAGATCATTTAAAAGCTAGCGGATTTGTTGGCATCCCAAAGGTGTGCACTAGAAACATAAAAACAGAATTTTCTCTCTTTTTTTATGAGCTAGTACCATGGTTTGATCCACAAGGTTAGCATTGGCATGCATCACAATTACCACAAAACTTTCTTTCAATCAGAAAATCCTTTCATGAGTGATGTCAAGACTATCAAAATGTCTATGGGGTTAAGTATCTTTTAAGGGTATACTCTCAAAAGACAATCATCACTAGTTGAATGCTTTGGCAATATTATTTCAGACTTTTCTTGTTAATTTCAGACTTTTTTTGTTGTACTTGTTTGGTAATATTATTTCCAATACAAGACTCGGTTAGCTAAAAGAACTAGATAAGAGCTTCAACAACTAATCATCACTAGTTGAGTGCTCGTGCGTTGCCACGAAATAATAAACTTAGACATAAGGGCATTAATACAACAGAGGTAGTGTGTCCTAAATTAACATAACATGCCTCTATTTTTTGTCTGAATTCCACCTCTCAGCTATTAAGTTTCCGAACACATTCCCTAATTCCAGACCTAGTTTCAAAAGTAAACAAATCAGTTTTCAGAACACATTCCCCGATTCCAGACCTAGTTTCAAAGATAAACAAATCACCGGACCTTTGAAAGATCCATTATGACAAGAGCACTTCATTCAGTGTCTAACATCTTGGGTTACGTTTATACGCCCCTAATTCTATATCTTCAAAATATATACAATCAATCCACGCTATACCCATGCTTTTCCACAGTCGCACATGTAAACATAAAATGCATGTAAATATCCATGTGTACAAAAAGATAGTGAAGTTGTAAGTCAAATGCAAAAGATTCCCAAGATGTAATTCAAATGCATATATGACAATCATAACATTTTCAAACTCTAATCAAGAAAGCTGGTCAAATGTGGTCTAGCGAAATCAACATAAAATGGGCATGAGGAAGACCTATCTTCTGGAACACTACCGTGTAGAGGTATGCCTCCAGACCGTCTGGGATATGCTTCTTGGTCAGCATCTCTTTCATCATATCTAGCTTGTCCTTGAACACACGGGCCACAAAATCCGGTCGGTCCTGTGGGGTTTGACCTGGAAGCAGTGCATCCTGCAACTCATGTCGGTTTGGGTTGCAGGTCATCGTCAGGAAGATTTCAGGATTGCTGCATGTTGTCGTGGTTTGTGTGATGTCCACATCCATTCACTTCCTTCTAATTTTAATGGGCGCCATCTGCATATAATAATAATATACACTAACATTCATTCTCTACATTATGGTTCTTAAACCAGTCACCTCAAATTTAAAGTAAAAGTCATGGGTATGCTGCTGGTGAGAATAAAATGAAGACTGAACTCCATAGGTAAAGAACAACTCAGCATGCCAACCTAAAGAGCTCATCTCCGATTCTAGATAGATACCTTTTCACAAGCAAAAAAAGTAGGCATCCAACAAAATCCAACAATCCGAGTTTCGGTCTTCTAGGAAGTGGTCCTAAAAATAAGACCTAATATGAAATTCTGTTTAATTGTGTAGGATCTGGTCTAAAATAAATTAGATCATATCATTTATCACTGAATTGTTAAACATTCTTAAATTACATAAAAGGGGACTTCAATATGGCAATGGTCTTAATGCGCCTAAGTGTTTTTTCAAGAAAATACTATTCTCATAGATTTAGAATTCCATATTTTTAAGCTCCATAGGAAACAATATGAATGAAAGGAAGCAAAGTAAATTAACATCAAGAAAGCAATAGTCTATCAACAATTATGAGAGCATGCTTTTAGTAGTCCGACTTTCATCAGAAAACTTCGCAAATGAACTTTTGATATTGGAGGCAAATTAAGAATAACTTTCACCAGAAAAGTTTCAAAAGGAAACTTCTAGAAAACTCACATCACTTCATAAAACAGTGCATCCCACAATCAAAATGGAATACAAAATACCGTAAATAGGTACCTTGAATAGGCGATCAAATAATGAGCAATTGAGGTTATTTTTCTTGATGGTTGCAATGATTTCTTCTCCTTATAGTCTTCTATTGGAAATCTAAAAATGTGGCACAAGTGTCAACATGTCAAGCAACTGGTGCATGTTCTTTTGGAACTATGACCAAAACTGAACTTTACTTCATGGGCTAAATCAATACCACTTCAATTTATTTCATCAAGTAGAAGAACTAAGGAAAAAGTATAATAAGGCAATATATGAATGGATAACTTGTATAATACGTGAAGCATGAACCTGCAAGGTGCCAAATTAGTACATTTCGGAGATATTTATATATTTGTCATACATAATAAAAAACTAACATATTATTTTTAATGCTTATTGAAATAAGATATCCCCTTTGCCCTGTCCTTATTAAAGAGTACAAGAAATGACTGATTACCTATGAACTATCGTGAAGCGAATAATCCCTTATGTTCCTTAAGTTGCAGCAGCTTTTCACCTAAGTGTAGTAAGAGAGATTTAGTAAAAAACAAATGAACATATTTACAATTCACCCCTCAGACCACATATTGAAACCTAGTCAAATTTTCTTCAGAAATAGGAACCTGAGTGATAGAAGTAGAAAAAAATGATATTTGTATTATACTGAGACCATAAACACACCACATGGAAGAGTTGTGCAGAATGCTGGTAGAAAAAATCTGTGATCAGTATACGGATTATGGACTTATTCAGCTCATACAGAAGGATAAACAAAAGATAGACCGGGACATGAACATGCCAATCAAATAGGCCAAAGTACTGGTAGCATGGTTGGCGTTCAACCATTTGTAATAAAATTTATTCGCATGTAATGATAAAAGTATGCGCTAATTAAAACATTATTGTATTTTGTCTGGCTTCAAGACAAACTAAATATGCAGATCCAAAGAAGCTACAGAGAGCCATAAGCTTACCATAATAACATCTCAATCTTGCAATCAGTTGCACATAACCAGGTGTCTAAGTGCACAGTATGACCAGAAGTAGCGAATAAATGCCGAGCTTAATTGGGAGACGCACACTGTTAGCCTTTTATACAATCATATCAAACATTTAAGGTTTTAATCTTAGTAATCCACGCACCATTCAGATTATCAGGATAAGGTAAGAACAATTGCAGAAATACCACTACAACAACATTTATCTCTACTATTTACAAGGTAACAGGGATCAACAAATCTTAGAGTGTTCTCTCAAATTGTATATCTATCAAATCCTGATAGTCTCTAAACTGCATATTACACAAGGGTCAAGTTATAAGAATCTGATGGATTCAAGCGGTCACTGAACCGAGTTATGTGCAATCAATTTTGAGTAGAGTGTAATCAGCTAACAAAATCCCATGTAAAATTAACATCTAATGTTCATTGGATTTTCCATCCTACTTCTCATAGGTACATAGGTAAAATCGGATAATCATATTCAAAGATTAAATTACAACATCAGAGAAAAAAAACATGCGCCTTCAAAAAGAAACATTGGTCTGATATGGTCAGGCTCCAGTATACACGGAAAAGGCCCAATTAGGGGCTTAGCCCAAGTTATCTAGGGTTGAGCTGCCCTCCTATAGAAACGCATGTACACCTTTGATTATAATCAGACAATAAACATATTCTGTTGTCGTCTCCCTCAGGAGACGGGAGCCCCAAACCCTAGCCGCACCTTGCCCTAGCCGCCGCCTCCTCCCTCTCGCAGCGACGGCGCCCAGCCGCCGGCGTCTGCGCCTCCAGCCTCTCCGCCCTCACTTCCACCCCTATAATCTACGCCCGAGATCTGGTAGAACCGTAGCCTCTACCAATTTGGTATCAGATTGCTCTGGTTCGATGAGTTCTTCCGGCCTCCCCACCACCGCTGCCGCCTCCACCGGCGCGGCCACCGCCACCTCGCAGCAACAGCAGCCGCCAGCCACCTCTGGTCCGTCCGCCTCCGGCGCCGTGGCCCTGGCAGCCGACGCGGCCCCCGTCCTCCCTCCGGCGGAGATGTCGTCAGCGCTCCACGACCTCACCCTGGCGGTCTCGAACCTACGAACCTTCCTCCAGGCTCCCTACGCACCACCGCCGCTACCGCCCCCGCCAGCGGCGCCCTTTGCGCCACCACCACCGTCCACCGCCGCGCCCCAGGGAATCCTGATCACCTAGATCAGGTTTCCGTCGTCGTCGTCCCCGCTGCCGACATGGATCGACACGCCGATCTACACGTCGGCGCCGCCACAGCCGACGGTACTTCCGCCGCCCGCCACCACCTTCGGCGGGTATACTGACCCATACGCCGGGAGCTCCATGGTGCCGCAGTACTCTCCTGATGCCGCGATGATGGGTCGCCACGAGAGCGCCTACACGGCCTCGCCGCACGTGCAGCAGCCGCCTCGCTTCACCAAGTTGGAGTTCGCCACCTACGACGGAACCGTCGACCCCCTGAACTGGCTCAATCAGTGCGACCAGTTTTTCCGGGGGCAGCGGACCATGGCGTCCGACCGCACGTGGATCGCGTCCTACCACCTCCGTGGCGCCGCACAGACGTGGTACTACGCCCTCGAGCAGGACGAGGGCGGGATGCCTCCGTGGGAGCGCTTTCGCGACCTGTGCCTCCTCCGGTTCGGCCCCCCCATACGTGGGAGCCGCCTGGCCGAGCTCGGTCGCCTCCCCTTCACCACCTCGGTGCAGGACTTTGCCGACCGCTTCCAGACCTTGGCCTGCCATGCGCCTGGCGTGACGGCTCGCCAACGCGCGGAGCTCTTCGTCGGCGGCCTTCCCGACCACATCCGCGTCGACGTCGAGATGCGCGACCCCCAGGACCTGCAGACGGCCATGTACTACGCGCGCATACTAGCAGCGCGCCAACGCCATGCAGCAGTCAAGATGGCAATTTTCCCCGTGGGTGCGGGTACCCGCGGGTAATTATCCAAGAAGAAGCGGGGATGGGGGCCAAATTTGCGGGGATGGGGATAGAATTCACCCCATGGAGTATCCATGGATATCCAAAGACCCCACATGTCAGCGTAATGAATTGTGCTACATACACCAAACAACCCTAATCTACCACACCTGCTCCATCTTTTTCTATCTCAGCCGCCACGAGACCACAAGCCCACGTCTCTAATAGTCAAACCTCTCCTGCCGTTCTCATCCAAGTCCCAACTCCCAAAGCGCGGGCGCATCCCCCTGACCCCGTCGGCTACCCCTTCCCCTCCATCTCCATCACGATGACCGACGAGCAGGGAATCTTCTTCTTCGTCTCCTCCATCAATCCCAATATATTGCCCTGCAGCAGGGAGCCGGCCGACCTCCCCACCCACCCTCGATCTCGGCGACGAGGAGCAGGAAGGTGAGAAGACGACGACGAGCCGTTGTGGTCTTGTGGCGGCTAGATTTTCGCGAGATGGAGTTGTCCTCGCGTCAAGCAGTCAAGGCGAAGAGGAGGCATTGTCGACTACCCGCGGATTCCCCGGCGGGGGGCGGGTACCAGCTGGTGACGGGGATAGGGACAGTTTTGTCCCCGAGAAGCTTCACGGGGATGGCGGGTATGGGGACTGGCGGGGATCGGGGCGGGTATGGTGGAGTCATCCCCGGTCATCCCCGTCCCCGTTGCCACCTTGATGCAGCAGGCGTTCCCAGGCTGCGGCGCGCGTCCCCCGACCCTCCCCGCACAGGCGGCCGCCACCCCGGCGCGCCCTGCTCTGCCGGCTGCTACTGCCGCCGCCCCCACGCCGACGCGTATGTTCCGGCGCTGGACGTTAGCCGAGCAGCTCGAGCGGCACCGCAAGGGCCTGTGCTTCAACTGCGCCGAGCCGTATGCACCAGGTCATACGTGCGCTCGCCTGTTCTACTTGGAGACGTCGACATGCGGAGCTGGAGGCCCTCACCGCGGAGCTCGACACCACCACACTCTCCGAGGGCGGCGTCACGACCTACGGGTCGGTCGATGCGACCGCCTTCGTCGTCTCCCTTCATGCCATGGCGGGCATCAAGACGGCAAAGACGATGCTGCTTCCGGTGACACTCAACGGGGAGCGTCTCACCGCGCTCGTGCACACGGGCTCGACACACAACTTCCTATCCAGGGACGCCATCCGCCGCCTTGCACTTCAGCCGGCGGGCGCCGAGAAGTTCAGCGTCACCGTCGCCAACGGGGACCGCCTTACTTTCCGCGGCGTGGCATGGCAGGTTCCCGTCCTCCTCGGCGACGAGCCATTCTCCATCAACTGCGTCGGCATCGACCTGGGCTGCTATGACTTCATCCTCGGCGTCGATTTCCCTCATCTTCTGGCGCGCAGGGGGCTGTCACGTTCTGTGGATGGGCATCGGCGGCTCCGGCGCCGCGACCCCGCAGCTTCAGTTGATGGCAGCCGCACTTGACGAGGCGCATCTGCTCCTAGCCGACCTCCTGCAGCAGCACAGCGACATCTTCGACGAGCCACAGGGCCCCCCACCAGCGCGGCCCTGTGACCACCGCATCCACCTGCTGCCGGACACGGCGCCTATCGCCGTGCGCCCGTACCGGTACCCCCCGCTGCAGAAGGACGAGCTCGAGCGCCAGGTGGCGGTCATGCTCGCGCAGGGCGTCATCCGGATTTCAACATCGCCGTTCTCTGCCCCGGCGACTACCGCGACCTCAACGCCATGACGTCCAAGGAAAAGTTCCCCATCCCCGTCGTGGATGAGCTCTTGGACGATCTAAACGGAGCATGCTTCTTCACCGAGCTCGACCTGCGCTCGGGCAATCATCAGGTGAGCATGCACCCGGACGACATCGAGAAGACGGCGTTCCGCACTCACCATGGCCACTTCGAGTTCCTGGTGATGCCGTTCAGCCTCTCCAACATGCCGACAACCTTCCAGGCCCTGATGAACGACGTGCTCAGCCCATACTTGCTCCGTTTTGTGCTTGTTTTCTTTGATGGCATTCTTATCTACAGTTCATCCTGGGCAGAACACCTGCAGCACGTGGCCATCATCTGCAACGAGCTTCGAGTGCATCGTCTCCACCTCAAGCGCTCGAAGTGCTCGTTTGGCACGACCTCCGCTGCGTACCTGGGGCACGTCATCTCGGCGGAAGGTGTCGCGATGGACGCGGACAAGGTCGCCGCCGTCGCCGCGTGGCCGACCCCACGGTCCCCGCGGGCTCTCCGCGGCTTCTTGGGCCTCGCCGGCTACTACCGGAAGTACATCCGGGACTTCAGCCTCATCGCCACGCCACTGACGCGCCTCCTTCGCTGTGACAGCTTCTCCTGGGACGAGGAGGCGACTACGGCGTTCGAAGCTCTCCAGCGGGCACTCACGACGGGACCCGTCCTCCAGATGCTGGACTTCGACATGCCATTCGTGGTGGACTGTGACGCCTCCGGCATCGGTTTCGCGCCGTCCTCCACCAGGGCGAAGGGCCGCTGGCCTTCTTCAGCCGCCCCTTCGCCGCTCACCATCACAAGCTCGTGGCATACGAGCGCGAGCTTATCAGGATAGTCCAGGCAGTGCGCCACTGGCGACCTTACCTTTGGGGCCGGTCGTTCCGTGTGCGTACGGACCACTACAGCCTCAAGTTCTTGCTGGACCAGCGCCTCTCCACCGTCCCGCAGCACCAGTGGATCAGCAAGCTCTTCGGCTTCGACTTCACCGTCGAGTACCGCCCCGGCCGTCTCAACACGGTCGCCGACGCCTTGTCCCGCCGCGACACTGAGGATGTCACGGACGACGTTGCCACGGCGGGCGCCGTCCTGTGCATCCGCTCCGGGCCGTCCTTCGCCTTCATCGACGACATCCGCCGGGCAACTTCTACTGCCGCGGACGCACAGGCGCTCCGCGGGCGCCTTGACGCCGGCGAGCTGGGGGCGCCCTGGCGCCTGGACGATGGGCTGCTTATACACGGGCGCCGCCTCTTCGTGCCCGACCACGGTGACCTGCGCCACCAGGTCTTGTCCCTGGCACACTCTGCAGGACACGAGGGCGTGCAGAAGACCCTCCATCGCCTCCGTGCTGATTTCTACATCCCCGGTGATGGTGCGCTGGTCCGTGACTGGGTGCGGTCATGCGTGACGTGCCAGCGGAACAAGACGGAGACACTGCGACCCGCGGGTCTGCTACAGCCGCTGGACGTACCCTCCCAGGTGTGGGCGGATATCTCCATGGACTTCATCGAGGGCCTTCCCAAGGTGGGCGGCAAATCCGTCATCCTCACGGTGGTTGACCGCTTCTCCAAGTACGCGCACTTCATCGCCCTCGGTCACCCCTATACAGCCGCGTCCGTGGCGCGGGCCTTCTTCGACGGCATCGTCCGCCTCCACGGGTTTCCTTCGTCCATCGTCAGCGACCGTGATCCTGTGTTCACAGGTCACGTGTGGCGGGATCTCTTTCGGCTGGCGGGCGTGAAGCTCCGCATGAGCACGGCGTTTCACCCTCAGACGGACGGCCAGTCCGAGGTGGTCAACAAGGTGATCGCCATGTATTTGCGTTGTGTTACGGGTGATCGTCCACGAGCTTGGGTGGACTGGTTGGCATGGGCGGAGTACTGCTACAACACCTCCTATCACTCCGCCCTGCATGCCACGCCTTTTGAGGTGGTCTACGGGCGCCCACCTCCGGCGATGCTTCCTTATGAGCCTGGCACGGCTCGGTCCGAGACGGCGGGCGACTTACTCCGCACCCGCGACGAGATCCTGACTGAGGCGCGCCAGCGTCTTCTCCAAGCACAACAGCTGGCCAGGAAGTACTATGATGCTCATCATCGAGAGGCGGAGTTCGCGGTGGACGATTGGGTGTGGCTGCGCCTCCTTCACAGGACCACGCAGTCCCTGGACCCGCGCTCCAAGCGCAAATTGGGACCCCGCTACGCCGGTCCCTTTCGTGTGCTGGAGCGTGTTGGCACACTCGCATACCGCCTTGAGCTGCCAGCTGGGTCTCGCCTCCACGACGTCTTCCATGTTGGCTTACTGAAGGCCTACCGCGGGGACCCTCCTGCAGCGCCACCGGCCCTTCCTCCTACTTCGGATGGCCGACTTCTGCCAGCTCCCGCGAAGGTGGCGAAGGTGATGCAGGCGCAGCAGCGTCGCGGCGTGTGGCATGTCTTGGTGCAGTGGGCCGGCCTGCCCGAGGAGGAAGCAACTTGGGAGCAGCTCGACGATTTCCGCCAGCAGTTTCCAAATGTTCAGCTCGAGGACGAGCTGTTTGAGAAGGCGGGGAGAGATGTTATGGTCGGGCTCAGTATACATGGAAGAGGCCCAATTAGTGGCTTAGCCCGTTATCTAGGGTTTAGAGGAGCTGCCCTCCTATATAAACGCATGTACCCCTTTAATTATAATCAAACAATAAACATATTCTGTTGTCGTCTCCCTCAGGAGACGGGAGCCCCAAACCCTAGCCACACCTTGCCCTAGCCGCCGCCTCTCGCGGCCCAGCCGCCTGCGCCTCCAGCCTCTCCGCCCTCACTTCCACCCCTATAATCTACGCCCGAGATCTGGTAGAACCGTAGCCTCTACCATGGTCACTCTCACTTGACTTCAACAATTATGGTGTTGCTTCAAAGTTTTGCACAAATATATACGGAACAGAAAATCATAAGAATCTAAGTGGCAGGCAATTTTATGAAGCCGCAAGAGGGTTAGAGGGTCTGAAAACACCGGAGAGAGATTAGTAATCTTGGATTGGTCTTATTAATAGGCATTATGTGGCTGAACAAAAAGAAATCAACTTAAGATTTGATCAGATATACTTTGAGCTATTAACATGATATTAGACACTTATTTTATCAACTGGTTCTAGCTACTTTAGCTTCCACATTTCCCCTTAATGGAAATTATTCTACAGAAAAGACAAACACACATGCACGCAAGCCACCCAAAATGTGTGTTGCACTATCACGACATGTAATATTTGATCAGCTAATTAGGCAATTGGTTCTAGCTACCTTAACTTCCATTTTTAATAGAATGTAGATAAGTTTGAATACTGCAAATTAGTTGTGTTTTTACCTTCTATATCTCCTACGTTCAGTTTTATACTCCGTATTGTGTATGTTGTTTCTTCCAACATAGTTGAGGTTGTTGCATCTACAATATGTTTCAGAAAAGCAGTTGTGTTGCTCACATTACAATAACACAGACAAGCGCATCACTAAAAAGTAAAGATACAACTATGAAGACCACACAAGCAAATAAAGGTATGTTGTTGGCCACATCTTACCGCTGTTAAATGTCACCAGAGACGCAGGAGATTGCCTAATGACCAAAAAAAGGCGAGTCACAAATATCATTACGACCTTACTAAATCAGGAGCATGCAAAAATCCAAAGTTGTGGTGTCAACTATAGAGGTATCTATCAAGAAATCATGTTGAATTGGTAGATCAAAATACATAGCCAGAAGTGATAAGATATCAAGATGATATTGAGGAGATATGGTTCACAAAAGGGCCTCTAACCAACGTGTTCCAATAGTAGTTTGAATCAAGATAGAATTTCATACCAAGAACCAACAAGAAATCTTAAACTTTATTGTAAATTTAACCTCAAGCATTGTCTAAGTGCATTTCAAAAAATAAGTGGTTTATGCAAAAACCTACTTGATACCTGCATTGAATTGAAGCGGCAATCTAAACATTTGACTTCATACACAGAACTTTGATTCATTGAAAACTAACATTCACTAAATCGGGGAATTGAAGGAAGCAAAAAACAAAAACCGCACAAAGACCTGGATGCCGTCGGGTGGCGGAGCTAGGATCAGCGGTTAGTGATGTCAAAGCTAGAAAAACTAGACTGAAAATTAGGATTTATGGGGTCATTATGGTGTATTTATAGCTAAACCTTCAATGCTCACTAATTTTTTGTGTGGTCGCTTGACCACGTAGTATAGGTGCAGCTCCGCCACAGTTGGGGGAGTTAACGGTGGTGCGGATGCGTGCGTTCTCGGCGGTCTCTCTACGGCTCCGACGGGAACACCACAAGCACTGCCACCCGCCCACCGGTTCTTGGAAGAGAAAGAATTGCCAGCTATTGCAGGAGGTTGAAGAAGAACTCTGCACCGCAGGCTCCAGCCACCGGACTCGAGGGTGAAGAATGATGAAGATGTAAGGTAATGTAGGGCATGCAGCAATAGGAGAGTATATGAGGGCTCAGACGTTTATGTACTGGTGGACGGGATAACGACCACTACCTCCACGATCAGCAGTTGACATCATGGTGGAGTTGACCGGTAGTTGCCGGCTGACCGTGCTGGATGTTGGAGGCAGCGAGGCTGTGGATGGGGGAGGCGACGAGGGGAACATGGAAGGTGGCCCGTAGTGGCGGCGCCGTTTGAGACGGGATCTGGGCGGCGCGTCGGCAGCGCAGGGAGGGGAGGGGACCGACCATTTTTTCTGAGCGAAGCATTCGTCTGTTACGGTGGGATTTCCCTATACCCCTCCTGGAGGGTCACAGATGGTGATTTATGTACAACACGTTGCCCCTCCTATAAATTATCCCCTTAATTACTCATGTACCGTGGATGACTCATCGATTCTCTCCCATACCTTCACGATTTTCAAGGAATAACGCCAGCTACTCCCTCTGTCATGGTTTAGAAGAAGTTTTACAAAATCACGCGTTTCCAAAACTCCTTTTCCTCTAGACGCGTTATACTTAATTACAGAATTAATGTGTCTTTTTTCTCTCACTTCTACTCCATGCAGCCAAATAATTAATTTTGCATGCTGCGCCTAAACTCCTTGATTTTATTGAGTAATTACGTTTAATAGGGCGCCGAATATTTAATAGACGCATGTTTTTGGCACAAATCTGGCTCCAATCACTAGTGCACACGTACCCCTCTAACACCGGTTTGGAGGACCCTCTAACAGCGGTTCCACAACCGCTGTTGAGGGTTCGGTGTTAGAGGGGGGGCCCCTTTAACACCGGTTCCTATACGAACCGGTGTTAAAGGGTGGCGCCGATGGGCTGCTGCGAGCCTCAGTTCTTTAACACCGGTTCGTTCGAACCGGTGTTAAAATTCTTCCGCGGCAGATTTATGCGGCGGCAGAACTGCGCATGGCAGGAAAACGGCCTAAATCTCTGCCAGCAGATTTCCGCCTGCCCGTTAAGGCGATTTACGGGGGGGAGAGCGAGGGGAAATCGATCGGGAGCCGTATACTTATAAATCGTCATCGGTACATACGAGTACATGAATAATTAAGCAACTATTATTATACACAAACATCGCCATCGGCACATACATCGCCATCGGCACATACATCGGCACATACATCTACATCGCCGGAGGTGGATATCTAAAGAGTTCTCCGCCAGGCGTGCCGCCCTCATCAAGTATGGACCCGCCAATTCCTCTTGAATGGCTCGTATGCGTTCAAATGGTAGGAGTTGGTCCGCATCCGTTCGATCTGAATATATATGAAGAATGGGCCGTCAATATATATATAAGAATAAAACTCAACACAATTGATGGTAATAAAATAATGTTGTGGACTTTGTTTACTTACTCTAAGTTGTTCTAGTGCGGCTTGGCCTGTCGCACATATCGTGTTGCGAATGAATTCGCAAACATAGTACCCACATAAGTTATTGCCGTGTCCTTGATGCGCGCACTTTACGAGAATAGAGAGTTCAATCAAAATAATAATCAATAAAGCATGATATAATGGAATTGGAAGCTAGCTAGTATTACTTACATTTTGGTCTACAAATTTTAGTTCTTCTGACCATTCACCCACGGTCCTGCCCGTGAACATTTTCCAAACCCTGTCCGACAAAGAAAATGGATAAAGGAGTAATTAATTACTTATTGTCACGAAAGTTGCCGATCTAGTGCGATAATATGATTGAAATTACCTCTGGAGCATCTCTCTAAAGTTTGCCCATAGCTCTTTTTCTTTTCGTGACGAGTCCATGACAAGGACTTTTCCTGAGTCGGGTTGAATGACTAGCAGAATAAAGTGGAACTCGCGACGCATAACTCATCATCGTTACACTTAACATCGAGTAAGTCAAAGAATGTGTACAAGAGAGAGGTAACAGTACTCACGAGAAGTTGTAAGGCAATAGTATTTCCCTTTTGGTTTGTTGTCTCGGTAAAGACTTTAGCAAGTAATCTTCTGTTTGCGGGTTTTCTCTTACCACTTCTTCATGAACTCTATTTGGGTCAACGAACCCAATGTCAAAAGGGCCTCCTTTCCTGCATTCCATAACCTTTTTCCTGCATAATAGTATATACATATATGGTGAGCATATATATATACATGCAATTAATGAAGTGAATGAGTTGAGATAAAATTACGAAATAGTACTTACACACAATAAAGGCTGATGGCAGCTTTGTCGAGTTCCTTCCGATTGAATAGAAAATGCAAGTCTTGAATGTTGAAGTCGATCGCGTCGTCCGCACAAGAAAATCTCATCTCTTATATGTAGTGATCCATTCTTCTTTTCTCGTCTTGCAGAAATGAAGGTACCACTTGTGCAATTTTCGCATCTTTGTTGGTAGATTTTGAGCTCCTCTTTCTTGACTAGATTCTTCCCATACTTCCATGGCTGTATGGGGTTGACATCGCATTTGGGCAAGTTGTCTCCCATGACGTTCAAGTATGCAATGTAAGTCATCCCCATCTCATTGGCCTTTCTTTGTAGCTACGCCTCGTAATCATCTACGGAGGAGCGTCCCGTTGTCAAACATTTGGAGCGGGCGCATGATTGGTTTTCCTGCTCTCCGAGCATGGGAATTGTTTTGTGGGTGCCTCACGACGCTACTTTCAGTCTCCCTACGGCGCCTTGCATCCGCCTTCAAAATCTGGCGCCGTAGTCCGGCACAAGTGGGGTTTCAGGTTTCAAAAGATTTTTGTAAAACTTCTCCACCACCGCCGGATCTATTTTCTCCTTTGGCTCGGCCCGTCTAGGTGCAAAGAATTTCTTGACCTGTTCTCCGAGATCCTATTGGTCTCCTCGTCGCTGCGATTCCACGGTAAAACCGGCAATGGCTTGGCGGAAGGCTGCGGACGTAGTTTTTGAACTCTTTGGCGTCACGGTTTCTGCGGATTTCTTTGTGGCAGTGCTCGATGCTCCTCGTGGCAGTGCTCTTCCGCTTAAGCTGAGGAGATGGCTGAAGCACCGGAGATGGCTGACGGGCAGGAGATGGCTGCCACAGAGATGGTGACGGGCGGAGATGGCTGCTTGAGAGATGGTGACGGCGGAGATGGCTGCCACAGAGAGATGGCCGACGGGCGGAGATGGCTGCCAGCAGGAGATAGCTGAAGCGGCTCAGACTGCTGACGCTGCGGAGACGGCGGGGTGCCAGTGACCTCCAATTTGGAAGCACAATGTGTTCCTTCTTCCAAAGAATGGTTGTTTTCACTGCAAATTTGAGTTGAGTTTCCCCTTCACCTGTAGCATGGTCAAGCTGTGCTTCCTCATATTCCTTCACAACCTCATCCACCCCGACAATAGCATAGCCATCTGGAATCGGTCGGCAGTGGTAAGTTCCACCAGCTACAGGAGGTAAGGCATAGCCGACAGCCACCTTAATGGATAAGCCCATTAATCTCACATGCAGCTCAGCGTGTTCGCTCTCCGTGATCTCATCAACGGGGTATCGAGGACCCGTCATTTCAGCGTTGGCACGTTCTCCGTGGAAGCCACTGCTTCCGCAGAGTCCGATGCGGGCAGCTTCCAATGCAGGCTCTTCATGCCGCTGAGATGGGCGGTAGCTTGATGGCTCTGTTGTGCATTCACTTGCGTCTGCAGCCGCAAGTGCATGTTCTATCTGTGTCATCCGATCTGACGCTCTTTTCTTTTTCTGCCGCGCCATGCAGAAGAGTCGCCCGGTCGGCAAACCCATCCTTCCACGTCATACCCCCTGTGCCTCGTGCATGTCCAGAGTGTTCTTTTTTACCGATGGCGCGTGTGAGCTGGTCATTCTCTCTGTCGGGATGGAAGGTCCCGGCGGATGTTTCCTCGTATGCCGTGATGAGTTCAGTGACGGGTTTGGCAAGGATGGTTGGGAAGATACACAATCCTGTTTCTGGGTCCAACCTTTGTCTTCTGCTGCATCGAAGCGGACACCACTGTTTTGGTTGGTGCTCTTTTTATCTTGGCCTATCGTGTAAAATGTATTCCCATTTATCTCGTACCCTTGGAAAGTACATACAGTCGAAGACGGTGTCCTGGCCAACAAGTACAGCTGATCCCCAACAGTGGTGTTATTCGTGAGAAGTCTTTGCAGCCAGCCGCCAAAACTCGCCATGTGTTCACTTATAATCCATTCATCAGACTGCCCCGGGTGTTTGAGGCGTATTAAATTCTTGTGTTCATTGATATACGGGGCAACCAAGATAGATCTTTGTAAAACCGTGTAGTGTGCTTGATTGAGAGAATGCCCGTCCCTACATATCATTGCTTTACATCCTAGGGTGCCTTTTCCACAGATCTCCCTCATGTCGTGATTACGGAACACCAATCGCTTAAGGTCAGAATAAAATCAACACGTAACTCAATGACCTCCTCATTACATAGCCCTTGGAGATGCTTCCTTCCGCCTAGCACGGTTATGAACATATTTCTTTAAGACTCCATGTACCTATCAAAGGGGAACATATTGTGTAGAAATACAGGACCGAGAATGGCAATCTCTTCTACTAGGTGAACCAGGAGATGCGTCATAATATTGAAGAAGGATGGTGGGAACACCAACTCAAAGCTGACAAGACATTGGGCCACATCTGTTTGTAACCTGGTAGGCTTTACGGATCGATTACCTTCGAGATATTGCATTGAGGAATGCACATAGCTTCACAATGGGTACTCGAACATTTTCAGGTAGAAGCCCCCTCAATGCAATCGGAAGCAATTGTGTCATAATCACGTGGAGTCATGAGACTTCAGGTTTTGGAATTTTTTCTGCCATATTTATTATTCCCTTTATATTCGACGAGAAGCCGACGGACCTTGATCTGCTCGGACATTCAAAAAGATTTCCTTCTCGCTTTGGTAAGAGCGTGGCGGAGTTAAGTGGCATCGTTTACCCTTCTCGTTCTCGGGATGCATAGGCTCTTGAGGGCCTTGACGTTGCTGGTCTTGTCGTGCTTCGGTGTATCTTTTGTCTTCCCATACACTCCTAGAAAGCCTAGCAGGTTCACGCAAACATTCTTCGTCACGTGCATCACGTCGATTGAAGAGCGAACCTCTAAGACTTTCCAATAGGGTAGGTCCCAAAATATAGATTGCTTCTTCCACATGGGCGCGTGTCCGGCATCGTCATTCGGAACAGATAGACTGCCGGGACCTTTTCCAAAGATTACTTCTAGGTCCTTGACCATACCAAATACCTCCTCACCGGTACGGAGGACAGGCTTCCTCCGGGGTTCTGCCAGACGTTTGAAATGCTTGCCTTTCTTTCTTACTGGATGCAGGTTCGGAAGAAATCAGCGATACCCTAGGTACACAACCTTCTTACATTTATCCAAATATACACTTTCAGTATCATCTAAACAGTGTGTGCATGCATTGTATCCCTTGTTTGTCCGCCTGAAATGTTACTAAGAGCAGGCCAATCATTGATGGTTACAAAAGCAATGCTCGTAGGTCAAATGGCTCCCCTTTGTGCTCATCCCACATACGTACACCTGGTTTGGCCCAGCTGTAAAGTTCTTCAACTAATGGCCTTAGGTACACATCAATGTCGTTGCCGGGTTGCCTCGGGCCTTGGATGAGCACTGGCATCATAATGAACTTCCTCTTCATACACAACCAAGGAGGAAGGTTATAGATACATAGGGTCACAGGCCAGTCTGTGACTGCAGCTCTGCTCACCAAAAGGATTCATGCCGTGCGTACTTAGACCAAACTTTAAGTTCCTTGCGTCACGTGCAAAGTCCGGGTACTCTCGCTCGACTTTTCTCCACTGTGACCCATCGCGGGTGTCTCAACATCGCGTCTTTCTTCTGATCTTCCATGTGCCATCGCAACAACTTGGCATGCTCTTTATTTACGAAGAGGCGTTTTAACCGTGGTATTATAGGAGCATACCACATAACCTTGGCGGGAACCTTCTTCCTAGGGGCCTCGCCCTCAACATCGCCAGATCGTCTCGTCGATCTTATACCTGCGGTCAAGGTGCATACCGGGCATGCATCCAAATTCTCGTACTTCTCACCGCGGTAGAGGATGCATCATTAATGCAGGCATGTATCTTCGCACGTCTAATCCTAGAGGGCGACAACCTTCTTTGCTTGGTATGTCTTGTCAGCAACTCATTATTTCTTGGAAGAAGATTCTTCATTTTACCAACAACTTTGAAAATGCATCGGTCACACCATTCTCGCCTTCCATTGCAGCAAATCCGATGTGGCACCTAGCTTTTGTGGCCATCTTCGCAAGTTGGATACAACAATGTTTTGTGATCCTTTAACATCTGCTCCAGCTTCTCCTTCTCTGTTCAGTTTCACATTCTTCCTTTGCATCGAATGGCCCGACCAAGATCGTCATCACGGGCCCATGCTCCCTCTTGATCTTCATTATCTACCCCCGTTGCAGTATCATCATATTCAGGATACATATTATGATAGTTTTCATCATCCTCTTCTTCTTCGTTGTCTTCCATCACAACCCCTTTTTCTCCGTGCTTGGTCCAACAATTATAGCTGGGCATGAAACCAGATCGAAGCAGGTGGGCGTGAATGGTTCTGGTATTTGAGTAGTCTTTCTTGTTCTGACAGTGAACACACGGACAACACATAAAACCATTGTGACCACGGTTTGCATTAGCCACAACGATGAAATTTTGCATTAGCCACATCCATTGCCGATTCATCTGCATTAATATGTAGTATATATCAAAAAATAATAGGGAGATGACCATTTATATATATAGTACATCAATGACACATGAAACTATAGTTGCCGACCTCGACCGAGACGGAAAGAGCAACAAGAAAGCTTATTTTGAGCTCTCGGGCATTTCACCGAACACCTCTAGTGCATATGAAAAAAACACAAACTAGCACTCTTCACACCCTCTTGCTAGGCTCCAAAATGTGAAAAAATGGAAGAGTGGGGTGTGTGTGGGCTGGGGTGGTGTCTTATATAGCCCCCACCCCTTTAACACCGGTTCGTGCCACGAACCGGTGTTAAAGGCTTGTGAAACCACTGGTGGAGGGACCTTTAACACCGGTTCGTGGCACGAACCGGTGTTAAAGGGGGGCTCCTTTAATGCCGCAGAGGCCACGCTGGTACGGCCCCCCCTTTAACACCGGTTCGTAGAAGAACCGGTGTTAAAGCCCATTTTCGGGATCAACAAAAGCCCGCGTTTCCACTAGTGAATCACTGTCCACCTAGATTTCAACAATCTCTCTAAAACGCCCTCCAAACCGTGATGGAGGGAGTACATGGTTTTCTTCATGTTGATTTAGTGACGAGCGGTTTTTTTAGTGTGGAACGCAAGCCAATGACTCGTTCGTGTGCACGGGATCTGGTTTTTTCAGCGAGCGAATATTTATGGGTGGAGAGACGACGCGTCTTTATCTTTAAGAAATATAGTAAAGATACTAATAAAGTATTTACTTTAATCGTATTAAATTACTTTTATAAGCATGGCATCTTAGATAATCGACCAACTAAGATAAACAACGCAAACTTCAAAAGTGGGATATATAAGACATACCTTTCATAAGTGACTTCATGACTTCATGATTCACTTTCTTATAAGGACGTGTTCCTTAAGAAACTCAAACACGATTATTCTCATAATAATATTAAAGCAAAGAGGCAAAGTGTGAATCCATATTTACGAAAAAAAAGGAAAAATTGAAAAATCTTTTTGTATTTTTGAGGATAGGGATTAAAGAATAGAAAAGATATTGCGACCAAGAAAGGATAAACACACAAAAAAATGCAACTAAAAAGAAAAAGGAAAAGTGAAGTGTTGGGATGAACCAACACGAATGTTTCAAATCTCCCAAGGAGCTGGAGTACAACCTCATTATTACACAAATAAATTTGCTGGGGCAACACATGTCCAAGCCTAGGATTTTGTAAGCCCTTATGTTGCTCATTGTTGAGGCGGTGGATAGTTTCCCATGTTTCATTGGCTTCTCCAATCATGGAACTGGGTGGCGAGGCTTGCAGTAGCATCTCAAAGATTGATGGAGAGGTTGTTCATGTTTTGAATATTTCCTTCGAGTGCATAAATGTCTTCATAGGTGGTGTAGTAGTTTGGTGGCTGCTCATCTTGTTCGGGTCCTCCTTATTCTACTTCTTCATCTTCTCCTGCTCCTCCCATGGGTATTTCTTGTTGGGGTGGATTAGCCTCAACCTGCGTGTCAAAATGCAAACATCCATCATCGATAAAGAATATACCATTAGGCAAAGGAGCAGGGATCAAGTGATCCGCTCTAGGTATATCAAGGAAGTGTCTACCATGAGTTTTAGAAACCATACCACATGCTATTAGAGTGGGGAGACCGAGACAGTGATTTTCTGTCAACGGTTGAATGTTACCTAAGTTGACATAAAGTGCGCGTGCAAGAATAGTCACAACTCCCCCTCCGTATATGGGTCCTCGAGATTGGAGAGTCGGATGTTTAAGGTAAAACATAAGAAGAGCACCTAAATTTGGCATTAAGTTACAATTAATAATAGTAGCTTTTGCAAGGATCAACATGTCCTCCTCATTAACTCTTTTAAACTTACCACGTGCCTGCAAGGTGTAGCGAATATTAGGATGATTAATTTGTTTTCCCTTGGGTGTGTTTCCACGAATTCTCATCAAATTAAAGTACTCCCATGGTGCAGGATCTAAAACAAAAGCAGTTGTGCGTACATCGGTGGTGTTGTTAGTAAAAGAAAAACATTGACCTCATTGGTCGAGTGTTAGAGTGTACTCACGGTTCATGTAACATCCCAAAAAATTCCAAAATTTGGAATGTTAAATAAATAAACAAATTATGAAATATATATTGTGTGTTTCACTTTTACTTGGATAAATTTCTGAAAATTTAAAACTTTTGTGGACTAGTTTAAAATTTTCCCAAACCTTGATCAAGATTTTCAAGAGAGGATTAAAATGACTATCCCAAATTATAAATCATGGTTTGAAATATTTTAAACAAATCAAACATGAGTATTTGATCTTGATGCCTTTCAATATTTGACCAAACCATGTTCAAGTATTTAAGAGAGGGGATAACATGACTTTCCCAATTAATAAGCATGTTGGGAAAATATCCCATTTTGGGGATTATTGAGTTTTATTTTTTTGGATTTTTAAATATATTTAAATGCATTTCTTAAAAAGGATGAAATAAAAGAGAAGAGAATAATATGACATTCTCAAAATAGGTTGGAAATTATTTAAATATATTTTATATTCATTTTTTTATTTATAAAATATCCGTGGTTATTTATAAAATCCTAAAACTAATCTAGGGAATTTATAAATACCATAAAAAACTATTTACAAAAAAATATATTGGACCGCAAATACTATTTCTTCATGCCAATATAGCTATTTTTATTTGCTGATTATTACCGATTTTTGTATGGTTAAATTGGAGCGTACGTATATAAGACAACACTAATAAAAATATCAGTCACGACAAGAAAAAAAAGCTGGCCCGACCAGCCGACCAACCAACTTTGGATTTTATTTTCTCTTCTCTCTCACTTCATGTTTTTCTTTAGGCATTTTCCTTTTTTTGGCCCAACTAGACCAAAAGAGTGGAACTGGTTGTCTTCCTCGTATCTTGTCGTTGAGAAGTTCAGAAACTGAAAGTTGAAATTGAACGTACAGCCATGATTGTCCTTACAATTCAATTTATTTTAGACCTCTAAACGTCTCGCCTTAAAACGAAAATTACTCCCGAATAACTCATATATTCATTCTGAATATTAAAACCCATTTTGATTCATCTTAAATCACCGTTAATACCCATCATGATCAAAATTGACCCACACATGCAAGCGGTCGGTCATCATCTTCCTGTTGCTCGTGTGCTCACTTACACGAGCAGGGCACCTCTACTTATAGGACCGCTCCATACCACGAAATTGCTTGCAAAAAAAATGAAAATTGTTCTTATATCAACCACGACTACATTCAGGACATTAGAACCCCACTTCATTGCAACTTAACTCACCTATACATCACGGCCGAAACGTCCGTTGAATATCTGTGATTTATCTTCAGCGCTACGTCACCTGGCTCCCTACTCTCTCTATTTATACAGCGCCGAGTCTTCTTCTCGTGTCACTACATCTCTCTCAGAATAGTGCTCAGGTTGTGCACCTGATCCGACCTGATTTCTTCTTCTTAGTTCCGGCGGCCGCGGCTACGCCATCGGCGATTCAGCCAGGTACAGAGGGACCAAGGCCCTCTTTCTTCTACTCTCATTTTAGCTTGACCGTGAGCATCCTATCTTATCCGAAAATCATCCGTTCGTGCAGCCGGCGACCCTCCACGACCACTCTCAAACGCCATCGCGGCCTCAACGAGTTTTTAGCCAGGATTTGGCATAGCCCGTGGAAGATATCAACAACGTCGACGCCTCCAATAGTATTCACCACCGAGCCTACAACGTCCCTGACATCGCGATCTACCACCTACATCATCATGGGTATAATCTTCATCTCATGGTCGTTCCTCCTCTATATTCATAGAGCTGGACCAAGCAATTACCTAAAGAATTTAGATCATACATTTCATGGTGTTCCACTTATCAGAGCCGATACCAATAAATTAGTGATATGGGTTGTAACTGAAATCAATGTCGTGGTAATGTTTCAAGGTACAAGTTCTGTAGCAGTAATCTTCTAAAACTCTCTGCAAATCACAATGGTAGCAGAATTAATCATCTCAATTCCCTTAGTATAACCTCACACCAGACGTAAATAGTACTACTCGGTTCTATTGGAAACTGAAAAACTGACATACACTAATATTCTGCATAAATAGGCAGGATGCGTGCCTCTTGGCTTAATCTCCATACGCTCAGGATCCACTTAAAAATAAAATAAACCTTAAACGGTGCACTACCTCTTTGAAAACTAAGTTCAAGTGAATTGATCCACCATAGTATGCTTGCAAAGAGTTCTAAATGTAGGCTTTACCTCAAAATAATTTTAGTTTTATAAAGTATATTAAATTGGTTCTTTCTGTAAATTGAGTTTAAGGAACCTACCAATCTGTTACTATGGTTAAAACCTTGTTCGCCAATATTAACAATTTAATTCGTTCAACTTGTTAGAAAGCCTATTTTTTAAAATGGTGGAATTAGGAATTAACCATTTATATGTATGCCTTGCGCTCACATAGTATCTTGGTTGTTACACTATATAAGTAATTTGGTTTTATTTGCAGTTTTATGCATACTTCCATGTCTCACATTTGTTGAATATTTCGTTTTGGAATGTTATGCTTGTGTGGATATATTTATATATAGTATTATCTTCTTTTTCATTGCGATAGATTTCACGCGGAGTCACGAGGATAAATTATCGATGACAAATTATTAATAAAATATATATTATAGAGGATAAATTATTGAGGAGTTATTATCGGATTTCTTCTATCCAAAAGGCAAGTTATACCATTCATCATCCTTCACCTATGTTTTATACTTGCATGGTTTGTTTATAAAATGGTAGTATGCATGTGTAGTTTTGTAGTTATATTTTTGGTACAAGTCTATTTTCAACGTTGGAGTTTGCAAAATTGTAGCTATGACCTTGGGTAGTTATAAACTTAGGTGCCCCACTCAAACACTCCTTGACAACTTAGTAAATTTATTATTTGTTTTTGCGTGCTATGCCATTGCTATGCAAAAATGGATTTTTGTTAGGGGTTCAAAGCAAAGGAATATTCTAAGTATATGAGCTCGAGTTATGAGCGTATATTTTGGACAAGCGTTTTTCAAAAGTAAAAATATTTTCGTTTGAGAGGAATGATATGACGGGAGTATCTACAAGGAGCTGCGTGATAGCCATGACCATGGAGAAGGACAAGTTGAGAAATTGAAGACCGGAGCCGTTGAGGATCTTCTCTTATCTTATTTTGAGCTAAGTTGTTTTGATCCGTAAACTGTTGGGTAAATCTTGTGTAGTGCCAACAGTCTGTCAGGTAAATCTTGTGTAGTACTGACCGCAGATTCATTTGTTTGACCGCTATTCATCGGGTAAATCTTGTATAGTATCGATGGACCGTCAGGTAATTCTTGTGTAGTACTGACGGCAGGTCCAATTCTTTGACCGGTAAACCGTTAGGTAAATCTTGTGTAGTACTGGCGGCATGACCATTTCTTTTACCGGTAATTCATCAGGTAAATCTTATGTAGTATCGATGTCCCGTTAGGTAAATCTTGTGTAGTGCTGACAGGAGGTTTAAATGGAAAGTCAATCTTTTTGATCGTCGGGTAAATCTTGTGTACAGACATGCTGGAGTAAATATTATGAAACATGGATAACGTACATTCATTTTTCAGTGGAAGTTTTTCACCAACCTTATGTTATTCAATTTATCAAATGATTTTTAAAGTAGGATTAAGAAAGTTTTACCAAGTTTTATAAAATTGGCTTTACGCAAATAAACCATATGGCCTCTGTTGGGAATATGCCCTAGAGGCAATCATGTATGATGATATTTCCCATTGTATTCATAAAGTTATTAAGTAGTCCTTGTATAAACATCTGATGTGTATCATTGAATATGTGATTCAGTTGTGGAACTATGCATTCATGTTGTTTGTACTAAATATCCTTGGTCATTGAGGTTGTGCTGGACACACAACTTAGACCAATGTGAAAGTTGGCTTGATGACTCGGTTCCACTTGTCATGGGCATGGAGATGCTATTCCAACTTACACAGACTAGGCTAAAGAGTTTAGCGAGTCGGATTGACCCATATTGAGGTACAACGAACTAAGCTGTCATTTGTATATCTCAATCAATGTAATCCTTAGACCTGAGGTTGTTGCATAGTCCGAGTTGAGGATCACCGACTTAGGTTCTGTCAAACGCTGATCCGTAACTGGGCAGTTATAAAGGCAGGGTTCGGGTCGACTGAGAATCAAGCTGCGTGATGTGAATAACTAAGATGGGATTTTGCCCCTCCACTCGGAGAGATATTCTCTGGGCCCTCTCGTGAGATATGATTCGGAAAGCATGGCCATGCACGACTCGGTTAAGTGTTAACCGAGGCGATCGACTAAGAGTTAGTCGGGTGAATCACTTATCTCGGATCGAGAAGAGAGTCGGACTATTTAAGGGATGACATATATTCGCCTATAGTCTGACAAGGTATATCGTGAGGCAAAAAGGACTCAGACGTAAGTCACATTGAAAAGGCAAGTCGTCATGACTCTTTGGTACTTGGGAATCGGTACGTTCTGCTAGGAGCCGATGCCGATTGATCGATTGTGAGTTGGACTCTAATCGTGTCCAAGTAACCATGAGCTCTGGGTCACACACTTAAGAGCGGAGCAGGTTCGGATTGGATCCGAATCATATAATCTGGTTGGGTTGGACCTAAACCGGATTAGGACTGAGTTAGTGAGTTGGACTCACGGTGACTAGTTTTATATGGGCTTTAGTGAATGGGTCGCAGCAGAGCCCACGTTCACTCCTATATATAGTGGAGCACAGAACCCGAAAGGTTAATCGTTGTTCGGTTAGGTCATTCCATGTGTTGGAAACCCTAGCTCCAGCAGTCCAGCCGCGTAACGAACCTAGCAGATTCGCCGCTCCTCCTCGCACGTGGATACCAGAGAGGTGTTGTGCGATCAGCACCGGACGATCGGATCGTGAGGACTACATGCATCAATCGACGCGCTTCATCGGTAATCCGCAAATCGCTGGCTAGTGGTAAACCTCATGGCCTTCTACCTCAGCTAGGTCTTGGGATCACCACGTTAGAGGAAAAGTTTTTGTTTTATCTCTGCGTGGCCCAACAGTGGTATCAGAGCAATAGCTTCTGGTTTTAGGCTCGAGATCTCGCATATGTGATATGCGGTAGGCTATAGATGAGATCTATGTGCTGTTTTGGTGGTCGATCTATGAGATAGATCGGTTTTGTATGAAGTTGATTGGATCAACTGTACTCGGGATATGGTAGATCTGATTTCCGTGATCATACTGCTGAGGTCGTGGAACGACATACCCCTACCGGTCGGCTTCCGCCATCGGGGTAGACTGTGACACGTAAATCCAGAAGCGGTGATCGAAGATCAAAAAGTTTGATCGAATCGGAACGATGGTCGGAATCCATGTTCGGATCGTAGATGAGATCTAGCGGGACCGCCGGCTTCGCCCTGTCGTAGCGCCTTAGATGTCGTTGCGAGTTTCACAACGCCGGTAGATATTGTATCTATGCATAACTTGTTTTTGCAGGAAGTTGTGAATGGTATGGTTCATGTGCATGTGATGTATGTGTGTAATCCATACGTGATCTGCGAATCACGGTTTTTGTCGGCCATTTGGAGCCTAGGTGCTGTCATTTTATTGTATGACGACCTGCGGTTTGGATTCTCTATGTAATTTACTTTACTAAGCTAGTGTAGCTGTTTGAGAACCGGAAGGCATGCAGGCGTTGTACATGTCGGCGACATGGAGTAAGACGGCAAGTGACAAGAGTTGGCACGAGTCGGATTACAAGCTTTGTGGAGATGGAGATCGCCATGAAGAGAGCCATACCATTTCACATTATAATTGATTTATTTTGTGTTATTGTTATGTCTCAGTTTTACCTCTATTAGATAGTCGGTAAATTTTAATCCCTCAAAGAAGGTCTATTCGGTTTTCCCGCCAGTGTTTGCACCATCACAAGTCGGACATTTTTGGTAGTGGGCTCATAAAATTGAGGTGCTGCCAATTCTTTCCGACTAGGTGTGTTTGAGTCGGACTCTTACTGCAGAAACACTTGGTAAGCTAGACGGGTCTATCACAACGGTTGTGGGACTCGGGGAAAAGTCGGATGGGAGCCGGGGCATGTGATGCCACCCGTCCAACAGGAGTCGCATGAGATGCGATTGACAAGGAGTTGTCTACCTAGATCACTTGGCGGCTAGCGGTGATGCTAAAGCTCACTAGCCGACTTGATTATTTAGGATCCTGAATCACTAAGTAACCATCGGAGGGGTGTTGGTTCTAGTGGGAGCATAAAATATTAAAATGTTTAATATGCTTGCTCTTTTATGAATACATGTCTTAAGTGTTTTGCATATTTTCTGTTGTAGATCATGGCACCAAGTAGCAGTCACTCTCAGTTATCCGGTTTTGCGTTGAGAACCATTCTTGAGAAAGATAAACTGAACGACACTAATTTTACCAACCGGTATCGAAATCTGAGAATTGTTCTCAAACAAGAAAAGAAGGACCATGTCCTAGACAACCCACTTCAGATGAGCCGAATGAGAATGCGATCGTCAGCCACCAATGCCTACCGTCGGGCTAAAGATGAGTCCACGGATATTAGCTGTCTTATGCTTGCTCACATGGAACCGGACTTGCAAAAGCAGTTCGAGCATGTTGAGGCCCACGATATGATCGAAAGCCTCAAAAATATGTTCGTGCTCGTAAGACCGAGAGGTATCAAGTCTCTCGTGCTTTGCTGAGTTGCAAGCTTAAGGATGGTGATCCACCGAGTCCGCATGTGATCAAAATGGTTGGTTACGTGCGTCTCGGAAAGGCTTGCTACCCCATAAGCGAAGAGTTCGCTACGGATATAATTGAACTCTCTTCCTAGTGCATATGGTCGGGTTCATTTCGAACTACCACATGCATGGTATGGATAAGAAGCTCACTGAATTGCATGGGATGCTCAAGCAGAGGCGGATCTCAAGAAGGGCACCAGTCAAGTGTTGATGGTGCGTAATAAGGCTAAGTTCAAGAAGAGTTCTTGGACTAAGAAGAAGGCTAAGTCGAGGAAAGGTGCTCAGACCCGGTCCCAAGCGCTTCCTCGTGGACTAAACCATCTCCTTCACCGGATCCACTTGCTTCTACCGCAAGGCGGATGGCCACCGGAAGAGGAATCAGCAAGTACTTGGCCGACAAAGCCAAGAGTGGAGGTATGACTTCCGACTCGTGGACCGGTAAGAACTAGGAGCGTAGCAAGAGGCGAGGTTGATATTCGAGTCGGCAACAAAGCAAGAGTTGCTGCGTTGGAGTCAGACGATGCAACTTCATTTACCTTCCTGATTCATTATGGAACTAAATAATTGTTATTATGTTCCAAAGGCTCATCAAACATTATTTCGCTTCATGTTTGATGAGGCAAGGCTATGAGTCGAATATCAAGAATAATGGTTGTTCTTTGTATTTGAATGATATGTTTCACGGCTTTGCACCCGCTCGTAACGGGTTATTTATTTTGAATCTTGATGGTGAGTCGGTTTATAACATAAATGTTAAAAGGTTGAAACCAAATGATCCGAATATGACTTACTTTTGGCACCGCGGCTTGGTCATATAAGTTGGAAACGCATGAAGAAGCTCCATGATGATGGACTCCTAACTTCGCTCGACTTGGAGTCGCTCGAGACATGCTAATCTTGCCTACTCGGCAAAATGACCAAGACACCTTTTGCAAAGAGTTGCGAAGGGCGTCCGACTTGTTGGGACTAGTACATAGTGATGTATGTGGACCAATGAGCACGACGACCGGGGTGGTTATGAGTACTTCATTACCTTCACGATGATTTGAGTAGGTATGGATATATCTACTTGATGAAACATAAGTCGGAAGCCTTTGAAAAGTTCAAAGAATTCGAATGAAGCACGTAATCAACTCGGCAAGAAAATAAAGTTTCTTGATCGGACCAAGGAGGCGAGTACATGAGCCATGAGTTTGATGACCACCGAAAAGTTGTGGAATAGTTCCTCAACTTACTCCGCCAGAACGCCACAAAGGAATGGTGTTTTGAAAGGCGAATCGGACCTTGTTGGACATGGTACGATCAATGATGAGTCAGACAGATCGCCTTTATCATTTTGGGGTTATTGTCTAGAAACAGCTGCTCACACTAAACAAAGTACCATCAAAATCGGTAGAGAAGACACCGCATGAGATGTGGACAGCAAAAGCGAGTTTGTCTTTTCTTAAGATTTGGGGTTGTGAAGCTTTTGTCAAGCGACTTCATCGGACAAGCTTACTACCAAGTCGGATAAATGTATTTTCGTGGGGTATCAGGGAAACCTTGGGTTACTACTTCTACAACCGAGAAGAGGGCAAAGTGTTTGTCGCCGAACGGTCTTCCTTGAGAAAGAGTTTCTCAGTCGGGGAGTAAGTGGGAGCACGGTGCAACTCGAAGAAATTCGAAAGGAATCGGCTAATAGCGAATCGGCTAATAGCGAATCGGTAAAAACCTTGGAGGTTGAGCCGATCGTGGAAGTTGAGCCGATAGCAAAGACCGCATTACGAAGATCGGCAAGATTACGAAGTGTTCGTGATGTGTTCGTTAGATGTTGATGAGCGGCAAATTATTCGGCGATGGTGGGATCGATTCGAGTCATGGCTTGGAGCCATGAGATCCGAGATAAAGTCCATGGATGAAAATCAAGTTTGGAACTTGGTTGATCGCAGACGGTGCAAGACCACGAGTGCAAATGGGTCTTTAAGAAGAAAACTGATATGGATGGAAATGTTTCAATCTATAAAGCACGCCTTGTCGCGAAGGGGTTCCGACAAGTTCAAGGAGTTGATTACGACGAGACTTTCTACCAGAGCGATGCTTAAATCAGTTCGGATGATGTTAGCTATAGCGGCCTATTTCGACTATGAGATATGGCAGATGGATGTCAAAACGGCTTTCCTTAACGGAAATTTAACCGAGGACGTGTATATGATACAGCCCGAGGGTTTTGTCGATCCGGCTAATGCTGACAAGGTATGCAAACTTCAGAAATCCATTTATGGGTTGAAGCAAGCATCTCGGAGTTGGAATATTCGCTTTGATGAGGTAGTCAAATCGTTTGGCTTCATCAAGAGTGATCATGATTGTTGCTTATACAAGAAGTTTAGTGGGAACAAAGTAAATTTTCTAATCTTATATGTGGATGACATATTACTGATTGGAAATGATGTCCAGATGTTACAAGAAACCAAAGAATCATTGGAAAGGAGTTTCTCAATGAAAGACTTGGGTGAGGCAACATACATCCTCGGAATCCGGATCTATAGAGATAGATCAAGGAGGCTCATTGGATTGAGTCAGAGTACTTATTTGGACAAAGTGTTGAAAAAGTTCAACATGGAATCGTCTAAGAAGGGGTTCTTACCGATGTCCCATGGTGTAAAACTTAGCAAGACTCAGTGTCCTTCGACAACTGATGAGCGAAGTCGGATGAGTGCGATTTCGTATGCTTCTGCAGTCGGATCCATCATGTACGCCATGATTTGTACTAGGCCGGATGTTTCCTATGCTCTAAGTGTTGTGAGCAGATACCAGGCTGATCCTGGAGAGATCCACTGGACAGCGGCTAAAAATATCCTAAAGTACTTGAGAAGGACTAAGGATATGTTCTTGGTTTATGGTGGTGAAGATGAACTCAGTGTAAAGGGTTACATGGATGCGAGTTATCTCACCGACTCTGATGATTCTCGCTCGCAATCCGGATACGTGTTTATTATAAACGGAGGTGCTGTGAGCTGGAAAAGTTCCAAGCAAGAGACTGTGTCTGCGTCTACAACAGAGGCTGAGTATATTGCTGCCTCGGAGGCAGCAAAGGAAGCTGTTTGGATGAGGAATTTCCTCATGGATCTTGGTGTGGTTCACGGCTCGTCCAATCCGTTGGACGTGTATTGTGACAACAATGGTGCTATTGCACAAGCCAAGGAACCTAGACAACACCATAAGAACAAGCACATAATCATGCGGTACCACCTGATTCGCCAGTTCGTGGATCAGGGTGATATCAAGTTATGCAAGGTACACACGGATGCAAATATTGCGGGTCCGTTGACAAAGCCGTTACCCGGCCGAAGCATGAGGCACCGAGAGCCATGGGCATTAGATGCTTAGACATGTGATGTCGGAAGATTGACTCTAGTGCAAGTGGGAGATCTGGGAATATGCCCTAGAGGCAATCATGTATGATGATATTTCCCATTGTATTCATAAAGTTATTAAGTAGTCCTTGTATAAACATCTGATGTATCATTGAATATGTGATTCAGGTTGTGGAACTATGCATTCATGTTTTTGTACTAAATATCCTTGGTCATTGAGGTTGTGCCGACACACAACTTAGACCAATGTGAAAGTTGGCTTGATGACTGGTTCCACTTGTCATGGGCATGGAGATGCTATTCCAACTTACTACAGACTAGGCTAAAGAGTTTAGCGAATCGGATTGACCCATATTGAGGTACAACGAACCAAGCTGTCATTTGTATATCTCAATCAATGTAATCCTTAGACCGAGGTTGTTGCATAGTCCGAGTTGAGGATCACCGACTTAGGTTACAAACGCTGATCCGTGAATCGCAGTTATAAAGGCAGGTGGTTCGGGTCGAGAATCAAGCTGCGTGATGTGAATAGCTAAGATGGGATTTTGCCCTCCACTCGGAGAGATATTCTCCGGGCCCTCGTGAGATATGATTCGAAAGCATGGCCATGCACGACTTGGTTAAGTGTTAACCGAGGCGATCGACTAAGAGTTAGTCGGGTGAATCACTTATCTCGGATCGAGAAGAGAGTCGGACTATTTAAGGGATGACATATATTCGCCTATAGTCTGACAAGGTATATCGTGAGGCAAAAGGGACTCAGACGTAAGTCGCATTGAAAAGGCAAGTCGTCATGACTCTTTGGTACTTGGGAATCGGCATGTTCTGCTAGGAGCCGATGCCGATTGATCGATTGTGAGTTGGACTCTAATCGTGTCCAAGTAACCATGAGCCTGCGGGGTCACACACTTAAGAGCGGGAGCAGGTTCGGATTGGATCCGAATCATATAATCTGGTTGGGTTGGACCTAAACCGGATTAGGACTGAGTTAGTGAGTTGGACTCACGGTGACTAGTTTTATATGGGCTTTAGTGAATGGGTCGCGCAAGCAGAGCCCACGTTCACTCCCTATATATAGTGGAGCACAGTAACCCAGAAAGGTTAATCGTTGTTCGGTTAGGTCATTCCATGTGTTGGAAACCCTAGCTCCACAGCAGTCCAGCCGCCGTAACGAACCTAGCGTCATTGGCGCGCTCCTCGACGTGTGGATACCAGCAGAGGTGCCGTGCGATCAGCACCGTGACGATCGGATCGTGAGGACTACATCGCATCAATCGACGCTTCATCAGTAATCCGCAACTGCGCGTCTAGTGGTAAACCTCGTGGCCTTCTACCTCAGCTAGGTCTTGGGATCAGCACGTTAGAGGAAAAGTTTTTTTTTTATCTCTGCGTGGCCCAACAGCCTCCACATATAGCCTATATGCATGTAGAAATAGGCTTAATACTAGGTGGTTTAACTTGCCAATACATTCAAAGTATTGACCCTTTGTGCCTGGAACCTAGCATGTTGCAGGGTGTTCTGTTGATGAGTGAGGACAACTAGGATCTTGATGGTGCCCAATATTATCGATTTTGTTTCCGCTGTAAAGTGAGTCAACCACTGTATGTTGTGCAACTTGTATTATGTAAACTCTAGATTTATCGATGAGTAATAAAATGACATATGTTATATCTTGGTATTCATTTATTTGCTAGCTATGATCCAGGGATAACACTATAAACACATAGACTTCGAATCCTACCGGTTCGGGTTGCTATAAAATGGTATCAGAGCATATGTTGACTGTAGGATGTGACCCTAGAAAATGGAAATCCATAGGACCAACCTTTTTTAAAGGGAATAGAACACTCTGTATTATCACTCCTCTTTCTTAAGATTGAAAATAATTTTTTTCATCTTATACCTTCAAAATTAGTAGTTGGATATCACCCATTACTACTTGGAATTCTCAATAAAATTCTTTGACAATACTACTTATATTGGAAAACGAAGTATTTGTGAAGAATCTTGTATTCTACTTCTCAACTATTTATTATCCCATCCTTTGTGATTTTGAAAATGAATTGAAAACTCTTTTCTACTCAAAATTCTTCAAGCTAAGAAGAGGAATATTACACTACCGGTGGGAAGATATTTAAAGTCACTTCAACTTCAACATACATCATCAGAAAGATCAAAGCTACAAGTATTGAAGATTCTAAGAATTTGAAGAACTTGGAGAAAGAGTTAGACATAGGGTATTCAACACCCAGAAAGATATCAAGGAGGCAGGAGATAAACTAGCATCACTCAAGAAGACATAGTAGACCACCAACTCCTTAAAACGTCGATGTCAAAGTAATATTGATCATACCAAATTGTGGTATGACCAAAATTATTTTGTTTGCCAAGTTGTGCATGAACCTTGTCAGTTGAATTAGGAAAATTTTGATTGATTTTGATTGCATATTGTTTTTTGTGATAGGGACTAGGAATAACTCTTTCCCTAGATTCTTTTATCTATTCTCATTTATATCCAACCGAAGCAGATGGCACCTCCTATATGCAACAACATGGGAAACAACAACAATGATGTTCCACACTACATTCAGCAAATGATGGAGTCACAAGATCAACTGATGCAAGTGGTGACGCAGACCATAACTCATATGAACAACAATAACCCACTGCCACCTCAAGTTGACATGCTCACTATATTTCTAAGACTAAGACCTGCGAAGTTTTCTGGCACCACTGATCCTATGTTAGAGAATGATTGGATACGGTCTGTGAGCAAAGATCTGGTGACAATAGGTTGTTTAGATGTTGAAAGGGTCATATTTGCATCCCATCTTCTCGACGGTCCTGCATCTACCTGGTGGGACAACTTCCAGAGTACTCATCCCATTGATGAAGTGACCTGGGAGATATTTGAGGACGGTTTTCGCACTCATCACATATCCTCTGGTGTAATGAGCCTGAAGAAGAAGGAGTTCCATAACCTTAGGCAAGGCCACCGTAGCGTGGTTTAATACATTGATGAGTTTAGCAATCTAGATCACTATGCACCAGATGATGTTGACACAGATGCCAAGAGAAAGGAGAAATTCCTAGATGGACTAAATGATGATCTATCGATTAAGCTGTCAGTTGCCTATGTTCCCACTTACCAGTCACTGTGTGACAAAGCAACCATCCTAGAAAGAAAGATGAAGCAGGCTAAAAACAGAAAGAGGAAGAATGGCTTTCACGAACATGATTCTAGTTCACATCAAAAACTTTGTCACTCTTCTCCATCGAGGCACTATGGCCATAAAACAAAGTCAGACGATCACTACCATTATGGTCATCGCCATCGAAATCACCATGGTTCCAACAATGATAGTAATGGCAAGTACATTAGCAACATCCATAAGAGACACCATTATTCTAAAAATGGCAATGGAGGAAACAATAGTGAGAAGCCTAAGAAGGATCCTAGTAAAGTCATTTGCTACAACTGTCGCAAGCCTGGACATTATGCCAAGGACTGTCTAGAAGAGAATAACAGGAAATAAAATGACAATAGTAATAGAAATGGTGAGAAGCATAATTCCATCAACAAGACAAGATAGGACATATCTTCGGGAGCAAATCTTATGAAGTCACATAACATGTTAACTGAAGGAATACTTGAAGAAAAACCAACTTGGATTATCAACATAGCAAGTTTTCTTTTAAGGGTGGTAGCATCCTAGTTTCTTCCCAACCCAATTTCTTGCTAGCCTTCTCGAATCTCAAAAAATTCTTTTAAGGGTGGTAGAGTGTAACATCCCAAAAAAATTCCAAAATTTGGAATGTTAAATAAATAAACAAATTATAAAATATATATTGTGTGTTTCACTTTTACTTGGATAAATTTCTGAAAAATTTAAAACTTTTGTGGACTAGTTTAACTTTTCCCAAACCTTGACCAAGATTTTCAAGAGAGGATTAAAATGACTATCCCAAATTATAAATCATGGTTTGAAATATTTTAAACAAATCAAACATGAGTATTTAATCTTGATGCCTTTCAATATTTGACCAAACCATGTTCAAGTATTTAAGAGAGGGGATAACATGACTTTCCCAATTAATAAGCATGTTGGGAAAATATCCCATTTTGGGGATTATTGAGTTTTATTTTTTTGGATTTTTAAATATATTTAAGAATAATATGACATTCTAAAAATAGGTTGGAAATTATTTAAATATATTTTATATTCATTTTTTGATTTATAAAATATCCGTGGTTATTTATAAAATCTTAAAACTAATCTAGGGAATTTATAAAGACCATAAAACAAAACTATTTACAAAAAATTATATTGGACCGGCAATACTATTTCTTCATGCCAATATAACTATTTTTATTTGTGGTAACTCGAACCCGCGTATCCAGAGATGTAGAATTTTGGTAGGTTGGACCGGTGCGCGTCGGGATTGAGGTGCTACTTCCCGAACAGTCTCTTCTTGGACTTCTCCCTATCATCACCCAAAATGAGAGTGATGGTACGAGCTGGGCTGGCCAAGTCACATGGGTAAAGTGTACTAACCTCTGCAGAGTGTATGATCTAATCGATTAGCCGTGTCCCCGGTTATGGACAACTGAGTTGCTTGATATTGATTCCATGACATGTTTCTCGCTCATTCTAATTTCATAATTGTTTTAATATTGTTGGGTTAACTTAATTGGGATCCTTTCAAAGAAAATCAAAACTGTTTATGAAAGTAGGACAAATGTATTTGCAAATGCAAGCCAGACACAGCTCCACTTGCCATATATGCATGTATATGTTAGTATTATTGTCTCCATTACTAGCTCTACTTGCCATACATTCCATGTATTGACCCTTCGGGGCTGCTATGTTTCATGTTGCAGGTCATTCTGATTCTGATTGATCGTTATAGGCCACGGTACTCCACTCGGCACTTGTTCACTTGTGGGCAATTTGAAGAATGGAGGATTTACTTGTTATGTTGCTACCTGAATAATTTGAGCTAGCTTTATGCTAAGGTTTTATTGTAATAATGGTACTCTGGATCTTTGTAGTTCTTGATACACGGATATTTTGCTATGTTATCTATCTTACTCTATTGTGGGCCAATGAACCGATACAGGGATTGGCATGTCACATAGAGGCCACGGTCTTTTCAGAACCGGGGTGTTACATGATGGTATCAGAGCCCGTGTGTCGACTGTAGGATCGTGACCTAGGATTGGATTAGGAAGCCATAGAATTATTAAAGCCTATATTAACTATGTATTACATCTTATTCCTTTCACCCTCGTAAATTCTTACCATATGCTATTCTCACACTTCCCTCTTTTACTTGATAGATGGGAGACGTCAGGACTGTGTATGTCACCATGGAGTCACCAAGGCCCTTTGCAAGGCAGTTAGCTCAGCTCTCTCAGTCATTGGGATTGCCACAGCCTATGTTCAAGGGAAGAAGGCTGTACACCTATGGATATGGAGAGGATGCATGGGAGATCACTACCTTCATATTCAGAGATGCCGTCTTGCCAAACCCCGCGCACTCGGTCTACACCAAGACATACTGCAACTGGGGACTTGGAATCAACTTGGCCATACATGAAGCCCTGTCTCGCCAGTGCCACTATGTCCGACACCTATTGCCTGCAGATTCACCATACCGTGACTATGGAAGGCGTGATGAAGATGGGAACATTGTGGTTACCCCGGGTGACAGGAACAACATGCCGCCCCGTCGGAGGCACATAGAGGACATGTAAAGGGAGAATGGAGCTCTAGCAGAGAAGGTGAGGATGATAAAGGAAATTGTAGATTTCACAAGCAATGGTATGGTGGTCCAAGGACAGGAGATTGATACTTTGCATGAAGCTGTGTGAGTTCTGGAGAATGCCCTGATAGCCAGAGATGCAACCATAGAACATCTTCATGGTATGCAGTGTGAGAACACCGAACATACAAAGAATTGCAAGGGACAGTCCAGGAAAGGGATCAAACTATTAAAGCTATGACAGCCCAGATTGCCGCTCTCCAAGCACAGCTGAATCCACCCTCTGATGATGACAATGGAGATGATGGCAACAATGGGGATGATGATGACAGTGGAGACGATGATGATGAGGACGAGGATGATGATGATGGAGACGATGATGGTGGAGGAGATGAAGCTGTTGCTGTTGCAGCTGAGAATAAAGAAGAAGAGGAGGATCTAGAAGAGGTGGAGTTTGAGGTCTCAAGTGATGGTTCAGGAGAGGTGTACACTCCGCCACCATGGTTGTACCGCGAGCCGAAGCGCCAACGCATGACCGCAAGGACCTACCTCAATCTCTTCAAGAAATAGATAGAAGTCGACCAATTAGTCCACGTTAGGCGAATTCGTTAGGAATAGTCTCGATCGATGTGAAACTTAGTTCGTGTTAGTTTAAGAGTGATTAGTTGCTTATTGTTGTACTCCAATATCCCAGGAATTATTTGTGCGAATTTTAATGAAAGAGTTATGGCAATTTGGTTACTATCTGTGTTATTTTCGATGCAGTTTTTCTGCTGATACAGCAGTATTGCACGATTTTTTATATTTTTCTGGTAACTCGGAAAAATCTGAAAACAATTGGGCTGATGCGAAACTCTCTGTGCTATATGCACAAAAATCAGCTAAATTTTCTGACGAGTTTAAGTCAGGCGGAAAAATTCATGAACACTGCTGGACTGTTCTGGCAGAATTGCTGTTTTGTTGATTAGTTGATCTATTGTTTAGTTAACCATTGACAACTCTTGCAAAACTATTTCAGTAGGTATATACTGCTAGGATAACACCTGGGATGTTGCTGGATCGCTTGTTTGTTGACGTGTTGCTTGCTTGTGATTGTCTGCTATTGCTTGATGTTGTTTGATCATATGCATGGGTAGAATCCTATTATCGTAGTTGATTATTTCTAAACTTACCTATGCTGAACCACAGATGCCTCCCGGCGCCCAACCCACTGAGATGGAGCAGCTCATGGAAGCTCAGGCACAGCTGACCCAAGTGATGACCCAGTTCATGGCGAATCAGAACAACAACAATGGAAACAATCAGCCTCAGGGAGATGCTCTCACCAGATTTCTGAGGTTAAGGCCAGCTAAATTCTCTACTGCAACGGAACCAATGGTTGCTCTCGACTGGTTGTGTTCAGTCAACAAGGATCTAGTAACTGTTGGATGCACTGATGCTGAGAAGGTGAGGTTTGTCGCTCACCTACTGGAGGGACCAGCCGCTTCTTGGTGGGACACATTTCAGATCACCCACCCGCTGGATACCGTAACATGGGCAATGTTTGAGGAAGGTTTCAGGACCAACCACGTGTCTTCAGGAGTTCTGATCCTGAAGAGGAAGGAGTTCCGCAACTTGCGCCAAACCAATCGCACCGTGGCCGAGTACATTGAGGAGTTCAACAACCTGTCACGTTATGCACCTGAGGATGTTGACACTGATGCAAAAAGGAGGGAGAGATTCCTGGATGGCCTCAGTGATGAGCGTTCGGTACAACTACTTGTGGTTTATTGCCCCACTTTCCAGGAGCTTATGGACAAGGCCAAGATCTTGGAAGGGAAGCACAAGCAGGTGGAGAACCGCAAGAGAAAGAGCAATACTCATCACTCTGGTTCACACCACAAGTCTCGCACTTCATATGATGGATACTCCAAGCATGGAGGGAGTGACCATGGGAGCCATGACCGCAACCACCATGGAGGCGATGGACATCGTCATGACAACCATAGGAGTAGTCACCACAACCACAAGGGAGGACACTCTCACCACTCTGGAGGACACGGTGGACATGACCGCAACCGTGATCGCAGCTTTGTGAAGAAGGATCTGAGTGAGGTGACGTGCTTCAAGTGCAAGCAGAAGGGACACTATGCTGACAACTGTCCAGAGAGGAAAGGACTCAAGCCAACCAACAATGAGAAGGCCACAGTGAACCACATGAATGTGGAGGAGATTCCAGATGAGCCAGACCTTGTGATGGGTAAGTTCCCAATCAACACTTACCCTGCACTTATACTTTTCGATACTAGTGCATCACATTCATTCATATCAAGGGAATTTGTGGATAAGTATAAGTTACCTACTGAGTCTATGAAAAGGTCATTTAGAGTGAGTTCACCTGGAGGAGATATTATAGCTAGTGTAGGATGCCGCGATTTAACTGTGAGGATTGGAACACACAACTTCATTGCACATTTGGTAGTGTTGGATTCACAGGGATTAGACGTTATTCTGGGTATGGATTGGATGTCTATGCATGGGGGACACATAGATTGTGCCAAAGCTTCACTCAAAACCGGATGGTAAGAGGATTAGATTCAAGTCAGCTGCACGACCAGGAAGGTGTAAGTTGAATTCTCTTAAGGGGGTTAGCATGGATACTGTGCCAGTGATTAGGGATTACCCCGACGTGTTTCCGGAAGAACTGCCAGGGATGCCACCTGACAGGGAAGTAGAGTTTCTTATCGACCTGATGCCGGGAACAGGACCTATAGCGAAGAAACCATATAAGATGGATGTGGATGAGCTGAAGGAATTGAAAAAGCAGTTGAAAGAGCAGCTGGAAAAGGGATTCATTCAGCCTAGTTCCTCGTCATGGGGTGCGCCTGTTCTGTTTGTGGAGAAGAAGGACAGCACCATGAGCGGAATTACCCCACACACGACTTGGAGTTAGCTTCAGTGATTCTTGCGCTCAAGGTATGGAGGCATTACTTAATGGGAAAACACTGTGATGTGTACACCGACCACAAGAGCCTGAAATACATATTCACGCAGAAGGAACTGAACATGAGACAAAGGAGATGGTTGGAGCTTATCAAGGACTATGATATGAATCTACAATACCACCCAGGAAAGGCCAATGTAGTAGCATATGCCCTGAGCCGGAAGGTTTATGCCAATGGATTGACAATTGGTGATTTGCCTGAGGATTTGTGCAAGCAATTCAAGGACCTTAGACTGGAGGTAGTATGTGAAGGATACTTAGCAACAATGGAAGTCCAACCGACGCTACAGGACAGGATCATAAAGACTCAGATAGGAGACAAAGAGATAGATGAAGTTAAGGAAAAGATGAAGGAAGGTCGAGCAAGGGAATTCCGCGAGGATGAGCAAGGAACCCTGTGGTACGGAGATCGTCTGTGCGTTCCCAACGATCCCGAGATAAGGAAGTTGATTCTACAGGAAGCTCATGACTCGCCATATTCCATACATCCGGGCAATACAAAGATGTATATGGACCTAAAGGACAGATTCTGGTGGAACAACATGAAGGGAGACATCGCGGAGCATATTGCCCTATGTGATGTATGTAGCCGAGTGAAGGCAGAACACCAGAAGCCAGCAGGATTGCTACAGCCGTTGCCTGTGCCAGATTGGAAGTGGGATAGAGTGGGAATGGACTTTATCACAGGATTGACCAGGACCAGGTCAGGATATGACTCTATTTGGGTAGTGGTCGACCATTTAACTAAGGTAGCCCACTTTATACCGGTGAAGACGACCTATACGAGTGCAAAGTTAGCTAAGATTTACATGGACAGGATTGTGTGCCTACACGGAGTTCCCAAAAGTATCATATCTGATAGAGGCACCCAATTTACCTCACACTTCTGGCGCCAGCTGCACGAGTCACTTGGTACTAGGTTGGAGTTTAGCACAGCGTTTCACCCGCAGACTGACGGACAGACCGAGAGGGTGAATCAGATTTTGGAAGACATGCTAAGAGCTTGCGCTCATGGTCCTAGTTGGGATGAGAATTTGCCGTATGCTGAGTTTTCCTACAACAACAATTATCAAACCAGCATGAAGACGTCACCGTTCGATGTTCTATATGGGAAACGGTGCCGAACACCATTGCTATGGGATGGAGTAGGATAACGTCAGCTGTTTGGACCTGATTTGATCAAGGACGCTGAGGAGAAGGTCGCCTTGATTAGGGACAGGCTGAAGGTAGCACAATCAAAGCAGAAGAGCTACGCTGACGCCAAGCGCAAGGAAGTGGTGTATGAGATAGGTGATAGAGCATACCTCAGAGTGTCGCCACTTCGTGGAATCAAGAGATTTGGAATCAAGGGTAAGCTGGCACCTCGATTTATTGGACCTTATCGAGTCTTAGCATGCAAAGGAGAAGTTGCTTATCAGTTGGAGTTGCCAGAGGCTCTGTCCGCTGTTCACAACGTGTTCCACGTGTCCCAGCTGAAGAAGTGCCATCCGGATATGGTGGATACACCATTGAGAGACACCGTACCTCTAGAGGAGGTTCAGCTGGAGAATGATTTGACCTATGAGGTGAAACCGGTCAAGATTCTGGAGACAGCAGAAAGGACTACCCGTACCAAGACAATCAAGTTTTGCAAAGTACAGTGGAGCCACCACACCGAAGAGGAAGCCACTTGGGAGCGTGAGGATGACATCCGAGAGTACTACCCACACCTATTTGCTAGCCGCGCCGAATCTCGAGGACGAGATTCATCTTAAGGGGGTTAGTCTTGTCACATCCCAAATTTTAGATTTGGTCTTGCATATCATTCATATAATTGCATCATATCTTTCCATGCAAAACCGCCAAGAAGAAAGGTTCGGTGAAACGCTATTTGCAAAACCCTATTTTGTTTCGATACGAGTTTCCTGCGGGAGGCTTTAGTAGGACTTGCGACAACCACCCCTGTAGGATCAAGGTTTCGCTCAAACCTTGACACTAGATTGTTCCCCTCGACGATACGAACCCGTAGGCGCGAGAATCGCTCGAATCGGAGTTCGTACGGAAAATCTTCGGACGTTTTAGTAAACCGCCGGAAAACCGTCCGAAAATTCGGACCGATTTCCGAGTTGTAGTCAAACTCTGGACCGATTCGGTTTTGGACTCGCGCGCAGGGATCAATTAAAAAGGACCCACCCGGCCTCGATTTGTGTGCCCGACTCCCACCTGCCGACCCGCCCCCCCCCACGCACGCGGTTCCCGAGATCGAACCGCCGCCGCAGACTTCTGGCCGCCGCCGCCGCCGCCACCGCGCCGCAGGCCGCCGCCTCCGTCCCGTGGATCCCCTCCGCGCGCCAGCCAGCGCGTCGCCGCCGCCTGCACCGCCCGTCGCCAGCGCGCCATGCCCGCCGCCGCCATTGCCGCTGCGCCGCTGCCGCCGCCCGCCGCTGCATTGCCGCTACGCAGGCGCTTCGCCAGCGTTATCGCGGCGCGTTATTGCATGCACGCATATGACGCACGCACGCCGCCTTGCGCTGCGTGATTGTAATTTTCTCGACCGTAGTTGACCGTGTACCCGCAGGTGCTAAACCTCGCCGAAGTGATCGCCGCCGTCCGGAACCCGTTCGGAGTCCGATTCGTCGTCGTTTCCGGTAAGACAGCAACCACTGTCAGATCTCAGATTAACGGCCTAGATCGTTAGTTGACCGGTCAGACTCAGGCGTTGACTAGCCAGACGCCCAGTCAGCAGACGCTTTGACCAGTCAACAGACACAATTGACTGGTCAATTTCGTTAATCCTTTTAGTTGGCATATTTCGGTAGAATCTTGTAAATTGCATAGGTATTAAACCGCTTGGCCAAAAATTGGAAATAAAATATGTACGGGTTCAGTGAGTCGTGTAGAATCTCGCTGTACCTTTGGTTCAGACTTTTAGTGCCAGTTTTAGTACAGTTTAATCAAACTAGTTGGTAGCCTTTTCGGAGTAATAAATTCGTGGAAAAATTTTTGTAGCTCCAAAAATCGCGTATGATATGTCCCTGGATTCAGTGGAACGAGGGGAATCTCATCGTGAATTAAAAAGATAGGCTTACAGTAAAAACTTCTGCAGGAATTGTCTAATGTCTTTCTGCAGTGTTTTAATTACTCGGGAAGTTTTATAACTCCTTTTTGAGTAATTCCAATTGGTACTGTTTCTAATCAGCGATGCCTATGCGGTTGAATTTTCCCAAGATTTTATGAACAGTATACTACCGGTAGTGAATTATTTAAGTTCTAGCTCTAGTTTGGAGCATTACTTTTGCTTAATAGTTTTCCTTGCGCTAAAACTATTTTCCATGCATGCAATTGGTAGTACTATGGTATAGGATGTTATGGTGCATCCGTAGCACTAATTCACTTGCCGTTCTTGCATTCATGCATCATATTTGTTGCATATGTTGTGGATTGTTTGTTTATGAATGCAATTGTATCGTGTAGATTGTGACGAGTGCAACGCTTGCTCGTGTGTGGATTGTTCTTCCGACCGCTACAACTAATGCAAGTAGATGCTACTTTGATAATGATATCGTCCTACTATTTTCAATGCATTGTCGTGTATTTTGTAGATGCATGTTTAGGATGATACTATCGCTATGCTATGTCCTATTATGTGGTAGGACCCTCTTTGTAGATGAACCACCGTTGGTAGATGTGCTTAGCCATGCTTGATGAACGAGGGCTGGGTTACATCATTGATACTTTTTTCTCAAAGTATTGGTTTGTGAAAACTAAAAACAACCTAATCAATGAATCCCCTGGGTGTGATGGTATTGATAATTTTTGGTGGTTTCATTGCGGAAAGGCACCCAGGTATCAAGAGAGAATGATTGGCTTCTTTATTGTGTGGCTTACGTGTACAACCATGTGCCAATAATGAAATGGGCGGTTGGTTGGACTTAGTAGGTTGTGGTAACTCGAACCCGCGTATCCAGAGATGTAGAATTTTGGTAGGTTGGACCGGTGCGCGTCGGGATTGAGGTGCTACTTCCCGAACAGTCTCTTCTTGGACTTCTCCCTATCATCACCCAAAATGAGAGTGATGGTACGAGATGGGCTGGCCAAGTCACATGGGTAAAGTGTACTAACCTCTGCTGAGTGTATGATCTAATCGATTAGCCGTGTCCCCGGTTATGGACAACTGAGTTGCTTGATATTGATTCCATGACATGTTTCTCGCTCATTGTAATTTCATAATTGTTTTAATATTGTTGGGTTAACTTAATTGGGATCCTTTCAAAGAAAATCAAAATGTTTATGAAAGTAGGACAAATGTATTTGCAAATGCAAGCCAGACACAGCTCCACTTGCCATATATGCATGTAGATGTTAGTATTATTGTCTCCATTACTAGCTCTACTTGCCATACATTCCATGTATTGACCCTTGGGCTACGTTTCATGTTGCAGGTTATTCCGATTCTGATTGATCGTTATAGGCCACGGTACTCCACTCGGCACTTGTTCACTTGTGGGCAATTTGAAGAATGGAGGATTTACTTGTTATGTTGCTACCTGAATAATTTGAGCTAGCTTTATGCTAAGCTTTTATTGTAATAATGGTACTCTGGATCTTTGTAGTTCTTGATACACGGATATTTTGCTATGTTATCTATCTTACTCTATTGTGGGCCAATGAACCGATCCAGGGATTGGCATGTCACATAGAGGCCACGGTCTTTTCAGAACCGGGGTGTTACAAAGGCTCACTAGGGGCCACACCCCCTAGCCGCGGGCGTGGGCCCACCCCGCGCATGGGGGAGGGGGTGCAGCCGCCCTGGTGGGCCCCCTGGCTTTCCCGTTTTCCTATAAGAAGCCCCCGATGCAGAAACCCTAGGCACCCGATCAAAATTCCATGAAACCGTCTGTAGCCGCCGCCACCATCATCCCTAGATCGGGGGGATCTGAAGTTCTTCTCGGCACCCTGCCGGAGGGGAGATCATCCCGGAGGCCTTCTTCTTCATCATGCCAGCCTCTGGTATGAAGCGTGAGTAGTTCCACCTTGGACTATAGGTCCATGTAGTAGCTAGATGGTTGTATCTCCTCCTTTGTGCTTTCATGTATAGATCTTGTGAGCTCCATTCATGATCAAGATCTAATCTATTTATAATCATGCATGTTGTTTTTTGCGGGGATCCGATGGATATTGAGATTACTATGTCAGATTGATTAATGGTTTTTTCTATTTGATTCTATCATGTTTGTGTTGTTTGTGATCTTGCATGCTCTCAGTTGTTAGTAGATATCCTGGCCAAGTAGTTTCTAGTGACTTCAAGAAGGGGTATTTATGCTCGATAGTGGGTTCATGCCTCTAGTTTTCAAGGGAAGTGACAGAAATCTCTGCGGTTGTAGATGTGTTGTTGCCACTAGGGAGAAAACAACGGTCTCTTGTTCATGGAACAAGTGGATTGTTTACCTTACACACTTTACTTAAAGTAGTTGTCTATTGCTTGCAACTTAATACTGGAGGGGGTTCGAATGATAACCTGAAGGTGGACTTCTAGTCATAGATGCATTTGGATGGCGTTCTATGTATATTGTTGTATTGCTCAAACGAATCTCATAGGATCTTTTTGTCTAGTATTGCATTGTTATGCCTTGCTCAGTTCCTGTCAATTGCCCTACTATAATTTGTTTACCCAGCATGCCATGTTTGTTTATCTAAGGAGAACACCTCTAGTTAACTATGGACCCCGGTCCAATCTTTACCATTGATACATCTTCCACTGTTACTGTTTACTTGCTGCAAACCATCATCACCTTCCACACCATATAGTTAATCCTTTGTTACAACGACCGGTGAGATTGACAACCTCACTGTTAGTTGGGGCAAAGTCTTGAGTTTGTGTTGTGCAGGTATCCACGTTGCTTGCAACACCTTTGAGGTGTTTCCTTCCTCCTGCCGGTTCGATAACCTCGGTTTCTTACTGAGGGAAAACTTGCTGCTATGCTACATTATACCTTGCTCTTGGGATTACCCAACGAGGCATTCAACACGCATCACGTCTCTATTTTCTTGTGGTTTGAGGTGGTACACGCGCATGGTACGGCCTTCCCAGCCATACCACTGGTTGTTAATAGCACTATGAGCTGTAAAACTCAAAAAATTGTTTAGTAGCGACGTGCGCCTTTGCACATCTTATCACAAGACAAAATAACAGCAAACATACTTCATAAAATTTCAGCAATACCTTTTATGCTATGTGTTAGCAAAATAAAAGATAGAGGATTACCTTATTTCTTATCCTATCTCCAAAGGTCTTCTTGAACACTTTTTATTAAAAAAAGGACCAAAACTAAAACTAAAACAAAAGAAAAAATTTATTTAACATGGGTTGCCTCCCATGAAGCGCTTCTAGTTATGGTCAATTAGCTTGACCCCGATGGAAATCATTTAGGTTTAAGGAGTGGGATACCGACTCCAAAATAGTTGGCTCTCAAAGTAATTATACCATCACCATTAGGCTTGGCGTTCTTTTTCCTAGGGAAGTGGACTATAAAAGGATCTCTAGATGGTAGCCCTATTATCACATTCCCCTCGTGTAAATTAATTAAAGCCTTAATGGTTCTTATGAATGGCCTACGTAAAATTATAGGTGCTATGAGATCTTCAGGCATGTCCCCAATAACAATATCAATAAGAGTGGTACTACCTTTAATTTCAACAACTATATTTTCTTTTATCCCAATAGCTTGTTTATAAGTTGAATCTTCTAGATGGAGTCTCAATTCAGAAGTGACAAATTGCCCCAAGTTTAATTTGTCAAATAAGCTTTTGGAAATTGTTGAGACATTCGTACCAAGATCACAAAATGCGGATATCTCATTGACTCCCGACTTAACCTTAATAGTGGGCTCGAATATATCATCTAGCTTAGCAGGAAGCTTATCAGCTAGTCTTTTATACTCCATCTATAACTCGCAAGCTTTAGATGCTACTTGTTGTATAAATTGTTGGTAAATAGTATCATTACCTTGTTCTATACCGGGATTCTTCACGGTGATCATCTTTAATAGATCTTCCATGGTTGTTGGGGATATGCTATATGGGTATCCTCATAGCATGTCTCCTATCCAGATAAATGGGGTGGACCACAGTTGGTAGCATGGCCCATGGCCTGCTGGGCGTCCCAGTTAGATGGATCCAGAAGGGAGGACCATGCCGGATAAAGGAAGGCTACGGTGGAGTCATCGACATACCCGGAGCCTTGGAGTACAAGACACGCAAGACTAGCAATAAACGGTGTAGGACTCTGTAACCTGTCCGGCTAGGACTTTTCCCTATAACCCTAGGACCTGGTGACTATATAAGTCGGGCCTATGGGAGCCTTTAGGACAGGATAACTTAGACTTTCTAGTCACCTCGCACAGCGAACCAATCTCTGTAACTCGGCGTATTGCCATTATAGTGATTTATAGCAGGAGTAGGATTTTGCCACTGTTGTGGGATCTGAACCTGGGTAAGCTGTGTTACCTAATACCCAGCACGTCTCTAAACATGCACTGTGATGACCCCTCCATGGCGTACTCGTCGGCAATACCATGACAATTGGCGCCCACCGTGGGGCAAGAGGCGCTTCAGGCTCTTTAGCGGATGAGGACCAAGATCTTCGCGGGAATCGGCAAAACCATAGCCATCGGTCGCGTTCTCTTCTCCGGCAACGTTCTGATCGTCCCTACCGACGAGTTCTGGCCCGGCGAAGACGAACCCTACTCGGTGTTCGATCGTTCCTATCGGAGGCATCCACCTCTTCATCGACGAAACTGGCTCGGGCACTAGCTCCCTGGGAGTCGGAGGAGCATCAAGGCCCGCACGGACCGCCTACGGGTAGGATACGTTCGCGGAAGGATCGATGTCGGATCTCTCTTTGGAGTTTGCCAGCAAAGATCGAAAAAATTCAAGGCCCACCCAAACCGCTCCTATGCAGGATATAACGGTGGAAGATCACTGCAAGTCCGCCGGCTTCGCCCGTGCGTCTGGACAACAGAGATCCAATTTCGTCGGCGTGGTTACCATCTTTGATCTGGCGCGTTGCGTTCAGAGAGAGGGCGAAAATCCCCGCGATTACCTTGTCGGGTGGCTCCGTATACGAGCCGATCTGGCCCACTACCCGAATTATGATGCTATGTATCACTTTGTGGAAGGACTGGACCATAGCATGCTTCTCCGGCATTATCTAAGACGGCAGCAGGCTTCGGGGCATCTCACTTTTGAAAGTATGGTGAACACCGTCAACAGCTACGCGGAGGCCGACGGGCCAGCTCAGGCGGATCTTGAGCTCATTGGCGGAGCACCGCCGCCTCAGCAGCCGCCTCCACCACCTCCAGCCGCCATCGCCGCAGCCGCGCCACCACCTCCAGTCATCGTTGCTGCTGTTGCACCTCCACCCCCCGTCATCGAGGAAGTCCCGGCAGCCTCCAACTCTGTGGTTGACGCGCTCTATGCCGACTTCAGTGCAGATTCAGAGGAGATAGGTTTCAGTCTAGAGGAACTAGACTCCGCCATGCAGGAGATGGAGGAGGAGTACACGTGCGACGAGCAAGCCAACAATGCCGTCACGTCTCGAGAGGTGTTCGTCACCATTGGGACGGCGATGGATGAAGATCAACCCGGACAAGCTCCGCCTACAGCACTGGAAAAGGGGAAAGGGCCACTTATTGCTGCTGGCGATGATCATGCAAAGGTCATGCCTCCTCCGCCTAATCCAGTGCAGCAGCCGTAGGAACTCGGCACCGGCCCGAGCAACAACAACACCGCAAACGTGCCACCTCCAGCATCTACGTCTGTGGCTGCCCAAGTTACTCCAGTTGATAGAGTGATGTATGGCAATCTCCTCGTTGAGCCACTGACCGTAGCTCATATCCAAAACGTGACTCAGCTTGACAAGAAGCGCCAGCAGCTGCTGGAGGAAGCGCAAGCCATCGTGGAGCAAGGCGCTAAGCTAGATCGAGATCTGGTCAACGCGCAGAAATCCATAGAAAAAGCTAGAGCAATGGAGGCCGAGTATAAGACTCTGCTGCAGCAGCAGAAGGCCAAGAAAGCTCCGGCTCGTGTCATCAACGATCCTGGTGTACAGAGAAACCTAGGATGGGCTCCCCCAAAGCCGGCACAGGCCAAGCCATACATTGACAGTGAAGGCAAACAGGTGATGCCCACTCCACTCCTCAACCTCGCCGTCGCCAAGACCCTTCTAGAGCAGGATAGATCGCCCGAGGAAGTGGAACAGGTCTATGACCTGGTGGCCAAGGCGGTAAAACAACAAGAAAAGCCCACCTCTTAGAGGCTTGAGTCTAACCCAGCGTTTTGCCAGTCTAGCCAACATAAGCCGCCAAGGGACAGATCTCCTCTTGATGTCGGGTCACAGACGGTTTCATCAGAACGAAGACGGAGGGACGCGTGCAACAGGAAGGATGCTATCCCCATATCCTCCGACCATGGAGAAAAGGCCCGACCTCATCGCACATCGCCACCGCCCCGATCCCCCCGACATCGCGAAGACCCCAAGGCTCACCATCGTACGGATATGCCCCCACCAAGGCAGTGCGGCATCATCATCCGCGACAACGCGGAGCAGAACCGTCATGATGGAGAGCGTAACCAAGGACACAAGAGCAAGTCGCGCCATAACCCTCTGCGTCCGACAACCAATCGCGACCAGCGTGAGGCGTCGCAGGAGGGTAATATCAAGAAGGCTAACCCACCGCCACATCTGCCTCCATCACTACCTAGGAGTCACCATGGTGGAGGGGGACCGTGTCGTTCACGCAGCCCATCCCCTATTGACAAGAAGAAGAAAAACCTAGAACCGTACGATGCACGTTCGCGGATCGATATGATCCATGAGGCCCGGGAAGGACCATACCCGGGACTATGTTGCTTTGGACCTGCGATACGGTCCGCAACTTACCCCAAAGGTTTCCGGATTGACAAGACTATCAAGCCCTATGACGGCACCTCCAAGCCAGCCACATGGTTACAGGACTATGGCAACACGGTGGAGATTGCCGGAGGCAACCCCAACGTCGCCGTTAAGTACCTCCCATTGATTTTGGTGGGCACGGCCTGTCAATGGATTGACGACTTACTGGATAAATCCATCTGCAATTGGTTGGACATGCAAGAAGCATTCACCAAGAACTTCGAGGGTACGTACAAGCGTCCCTGCACTATTGGCGATCTACAGCGGTGCATGCAAGAGAAAGATGACACATCTCGTTCCTACCTCTCCCGCTGGCTGGATATGAAGAATTCCTGCGCAGAAGTGCATTCTCAGACCGCCATGGCCGCCTTCATCGATGGGTTGGAAAGGGGCACGTTGCTCCGACATAAGCTGAAGCGCTTGCAGGACAATCACCAGCTTGACTTGAACCAGACGATTCAGTTGGCTAGTGAGTTCGCAGCTGCTGACGACGATGCTCGCGGCTCTCTGCCGGCAATGGCAGTTCCAACTCAAGCTCGGAGGAATAATAGCACAAAGCGGAAACCTCTCCAGAAGAAAAGCAAACTCCCGACAAGGTCGCCATGACCTTTGCAGGACGAGGTGATGGTGGACAACGTGGCCGAGGACGGGGAGCTGGTCGTGGGCAGCAGTGAGGAAGTGAAACTACCTTGGCACCGCTTCGCGTTCCCCAAACCTACGAAGAGTACTGCGATATGCCGTGCCTCGTACACCTCGATGTCAACGTCAAGGATACCCATACCAATCGACACTGCAAATTCGTCAACGACCTCAAGGAGGACCCGAAGTCCGGCTACAAGCAAAGTCGAAAGAACAGACCGCGAGGCAAGGGCAAGGGAAAGAAGAAGGAGGAGGAATCTAGGGATTCAAGTGACATGGATGAGGATGTTGACCCCAAGCACGCCGCCAAGAGCGATGACAAGGGCAAGAACCCCTTCGTGAAGATGGCGCCAGTCTACCACACTTTCCTTGGCACCCCCACCATCCGACAATAGAAGACCTCTTTGAGGATCCTGATGGCTACTCTACCCCCAGTTCCCCAGTACTTGTGCTGGTTGGAGGTTCCAATTAATTGGGACAGGACAATACGCCATGGTCATCAACCCCTTGATTGACGGCGTTGAGTTCACCAAGTGTATGGTGGATAATGGAAGCAGCATCAACATCATGTACCTAGATACACTGCAGAAGATGAACTCAACGGAGGCAAACCTAAGGCGGACCAATACCATCTTCCATGACGTAGTTCCTGGTCGGGAGGCCCGGTCCCTTGGGTGCATCACACTTCATGTAGCTTTTGGCGATGTTAATAATTACCGCCAAGAGCGCATGAACTTTGAGGTGGTCCCCTTCAAGAGCGTGTACCACGTCATATTCGGCCGTGACATATTCCACACCTTCATGGCCAAGCCATGCTTCGTCTACAACAAAATCAAGATACCCGGACCAAATGGTGTCATCACCGTATCCGAAAGCTTTACCAAGGCAAGGGACTGCGAGATTAATGAAGCAGCCTTCGCGGAAGCTGTCCTCTACAGCAAAGAATTCAAAGATATCCAAAGCAAGGTGGATTACTCAGAGATGCCCGCATTGAAGAAGCATATCTCCGAGTCTGCTCCTGCATTCATTCCGCCATCGATACCAAGCCGGTGGAACTTGTGGTAGGTGATGCCTCCAAGACCACCGCCATTGGAACGAACCTGGATCCCAAATAGGAAAGCGCGCTCGTCGAGTTACTCTGTGAGAACAGGGACATCTTTTCCTGGCAACCTGCCAACATGAAAGGTGTACCTAGGGAACTTGCCGAGCACATCTTCAACATTGATCCAAAATGCAAACCGGTGAAACAACATCTACGAAGCTTTGGAGACGAGAAGATACGCGCCATTGTCAAAGAGATAGCTAGGTTACTTAAGGCTAGATTTATCCGAGAAGTCCTTCACACCCGATGGGTGGCCAATCCTGTACTTGTCCCCAAAAAGGGAACCAAAGAATTAAGAATGTGTGTTGTTTACACCGGCTTGAACAAGGCTTGCCCCAAAGATCCGTTTGCTTTGCCTCGCATTGACCAAGTCATTGACTCGACGACTGGCTCGGAACTGTTGTGTTTTCTCGATGCATACTCAGGATACCACCAGATCAAAATGAGGAAGTCGGACCAATTGGCCACTCCATTCACTACCCCATACGGCACGTTTTGCTATGTTACGATGCCCTTTGGGCTAAAAAACCCATGTGCTATGTACCAGCGAACAATGCAACGTTTCCTTCACGACCAAATTGGTCGGAATGTTCATGCCTATGTGGACGATATCGCGATGATGTCTAAAAAGTCAAATGACTTAATCTCCGACTTAAAATAAACCTTTGATAATCTCCGGAAATACAACATGATGCTTAACCCTAAGAAGTGCGTCTTCGGGGTTCCAGCCAGCAAATTGATGGGCTTCATCGTTTCCTAGCATGGAATCGAGGTCAACCTGGAGAAGATCAAGGCCATCTTAAACATAAACCGTCCGACATGCCTAAAGGACATTCAACGACTAACAGGTTGTGTTGCAGCAGTTAGTCGGTTTGTCAGCCGACTTGGAGAAGGCTACGCCCTTTGTACAAGTTCTTTGAAGGCGGACAAATTTACGTGGACGAACGAAGCAGATAAAGCATTGAAGCAGCTCAAGGAGATTGTTTCCTCAGCGCCCATCCTTGCAGCACCCGAGCCTGGAGAGCCCCTGTTAGTCTACATGGTGGCAACCAACCGGGTAATCAGCTTCGTCGTCGTGGTAGAGCGGAAGGAACCAGGCTATAAGCACAGAGTTCAATGACCAGTTTACTATGTGAGCGAGGTCTTGACGGAGTCCAAGCAGCGTTACCCGCACTACCAGAAGATAGCTTATGGAGAATTCCTTGCCTCTCGAAAGCTGATGCATTACTTTCAGGAGAACCCAATCACAGTGGTGAGCAAGACTCCACTGCTACAGGAAGGGTCGCAAAGTGGGGCATTGAACTTGCCGCATTTGAGATCACCTACAAGAGACGCGACGCTATCAAATCACAAGCCTTGGCGGATTTTATTGAGGATTGGATGGAGATGCCAGATGCTACTCCGTTGCCGAAGCCAGAGTACTGGGTGATGCACTTTGACGGATCAAAGCTACTCAATGGCTCGGGGGCTGGTTTATTGATACACTCACCAACTGGCAACAAGCTACACTACGTTCTGCAAATCCACTTCGAGGCTACGAACAACATGGTGGAGTATGAAGCACTCATTCACGGACTACGTGCATCCAAGGATATTGGCATCAAGCCCATAGTTTGCTGTGGAGATTCTGACTTGGTTTCCTAGCAGGTGGCTGGCACCTGGAATGCGTGGAACCCTATGATGGCGGCATATCGAGACGAAGTGGACGAGATATCCAAGAGCTTCTTGTGCTACGAAGTCAAGTATGTGCCTAAGGAGCAAAACGAGGCGGCTTATCTCCTATCTAAGCTTGGATCAGGGCGCAAACGAATTCCGCCAGGAGTTTTCCTAGAGCATCTACGAACACCATCCGTGAAGGGAGACGACAGCGACAACCCGGATAGAGTTGACTCTTTCATCCACATGGTGGCAAAGGTCCCTCCGGCTTGGACAAAACCGTTCATGGAATATCTCAAGCACGGAACTTTGCCCGACGACGAGGTCGAAAGACGACAAATAGTACGACGAGCAAAGGGTTATACCATAATCAATGGACAACTCTACAAAAGGAGCACTACTGGTGTATACCTAAAGTGTGTTTCCCAGCTAGAAGGTATGGAAATCCTACGCGAAATCCATCTCGGAGATTGTGGGCATCATGCCGCTCCTCGATCGTTGGTCGCGAAAGCCTTCCGGAAAGGATTCTACTGGCTGACCGCGAAGGCGGACGCCGACAAGCTGGATGAGACATGCATGGGATGCCAGTATTATGCCTGACAACCACATGTTCCTGCTGAAGAATTGCGAACAATACCAATAACTTGGCCGTTTGCAGTTTGGGGGCTAGACATGGTGGACCGTTACAGACGACACCTTGTGGGTTTACGCATCTGCTAGTAGCAGTTGATAAATTCACTAAATGGATAGAAGCTAAACCCATTAGAAAGCTTGATGGGGCAACTGCCCTCAGGTTTGTCCGGGATCTAGTGGTGAGATTTGGTCTCCCACATAGCATTATCACCGACACCGGCAGCAACTTGTCACTCGGATAAGTGGAGGATTATTGTTGGGAGAATGGCATCAGACTCGACCTTGCATCTATGGAACATCCACAATCCAATGGTTAGGTCGAGCGAGCCAATGGATTAATTCTGCAGGGAGTCAAGCCACGTCTTGAGGCACCACTACATAGAGCAGCTGGAGCCTGGGCGGAAGAATTGTCATCTGTGCTGTGGAGTTTACTAACTACACCCAACAGATCCACTGGCTACACCCCTTACTTCATGGTATATGGAGCAGAATCCACCCTACCTTCCGACATACTTCACGATGCACCAAGAGTCGCCGCCTACGATGAAGATGACGCTGAAGAATCCAGACGCCTAGATGTGGACCTTCTCGAGGAGGAGCGCGTTTTGGCATGCCAAAGATCCGCCATCTACCAGCAGAAGCTACGCAACTACCATAGTCTCCGTGTTCGGCATCGCTCGTTTAAAGAGGGGGATTTGGTGCCCCGACTTAAGCAGAAGAAGTTACTCAAATTATCCCCGCCATGGGAAGGACCGTTCATCATAAGCAAGGCGCTACTCAATGGATCTTACTACCTCGTTAACAATCGTGAACTGAAGGATAGACCCAACGAGGATCATAAGCGTAAGCGACGTGACCCGGATGATGACTACCCGGAGCTTGATCGGCCATGGAACATAGCACGGCTACGTCCTTTTTACACTTAGCATTTTTTATCTAATTGTGTACCTCTTATATGATCAATGAAATAAAGCTCTCTAGTTCACTCATATTTCTGAGTCTTTTACCTCCTTTAGTATTCATTTTTGGATCATTTAAAACTTTTATGCACAAGCTTTGCGATTGCACTTGTGAAAATTCTGCCTACGGGCGTTAGCTTAAGTTTTCTGGTCTACACGTTCTTTGTCGTTTTTATGTGGATTCTGGAGTAGTGACTTTTGGCACTTATTGTCGGCGATTTTGTGCTTAGGTTATTGACGGTGCCATTGGGCATCATCGCCTGAGCGCATGGTTTCGACAACGAGTCTTCCGACTCACGAAAAGTCAAGCATAAGAACCAAAGTAATGGATAAGACAACACTTTCTTAAAAATATACACATGCTGGAAACTTGTTATTAAGTAGCAGGACATACATCATTGTTTTCCGCCTTAAGTTAAATACATAGTTTTTTCCGCATACGCATCAAAGATGAAACAAATATTACAAGTTGTTTTTCATTCCTTTTGCGCAGGCGACTTCGAATTAATGTCATCGGCAGCAGGAGAATCGCCCTCGAAGTCGGCAGTGTGAAGACACTCGGAGGAGCTTTGGTTGCCGCCATCGATGGTATTCATCGGCACGAAGACATTCACGTCGACCAACTCGGCAACTCTGGTGTCATAGCCCGCGAGTGACAACAAGATGGATTCGTGATTAATCGCTTTGCCATCGTCATCTACGTCGGGAATGCCAGAGGTTACCATGTCAATGTCGACATCCTCGTAATGTGCCTTCACCATGGACAGCGCCATCCTTGCACCGGCCCGTGCACATGAAGCTTTCCAGCTTGTGATACGCTCGGGGGCTCGGCGCAGGATCTCCGAGAACTTCTCCACAGAGTCCGATGCCTTGATGTTGATTTGAAGGGGTTTGGCAATCTCTTTGGCTTGCGCGATGGCGGTGTTGATGAAGTTGCCGACAAGAACCATGCATTCCTTTGCTGGAGGAGGCGACCGGGTTAAACCCATAGGAGCTGCAAATTCCAACAAGGAGCACATGAGTTCAAAAATTCAGAGTATCTAGACTATAGAAATCCAAGACGGGGAATCACTTACTGAAGATGCTAGCCTCAGCTTGCCAGAGGGTATCCACCAAGGAGTCCCGTTCTTGTTGGAGGATCTTGTACGCCTCATGATGGCATTGATTCTGCTCATTGGCGGCTTTCTTCTGATCTCTTATGATTGAGATCTCCTCCTTCAAGCGGTTCATTTCCTCGGTGGCGGAGTCCTACAAGGCTTTCATTGACTCCTCATGCATCTTCAGCATGTCCTTCCTCTCCTGCTTAAGGATCTTGTTCTCGCTATCCAGCTCTTGAATGTGCTTGGATTGCTCGACAATGTCCTTAGCCTTGGCAAAGGTTTCTGCAAGTCGGAGAAAGCAAAGTACACAGTGATTACTCGGAGAATACACAAGTCTAAGTCAGAATACGAAAAAGAAAGGAAAAACAGAAGCTTGCTCTTGATGATCTGCTCCTTCAAGAAGGAAGTTTTACCCTTTTCGGCTTCCAAGTCCGCGCGTATCTTCTGGTACTTGTCGTTGGCCATGCCCCTCCGAGCATTCTCGTTCTGTGGAAAAAAGAAAAATTAAAACGTTGTTTGGCCTACTTGGAGCATCTAGTCGGAAAATTTCCACCTTGACACTCGGAGGCTACAGCGAGAGTTTTAACTTAGCAATATGCTTAGTCTTTCTTTAAGTATCTAGTCGGAACTAATTCAGTTTTCGATTAGAAGCTTGGGGGCTACAGTATAAAGTTTTTAACTCGGACGTATGCTTAGCTTTTCTTTAAGCATCTAGTCGGAACTAATTCAGTTACAACTAGAGGCTTGGGGGCTACAGTATTGAAATTTATAAACACTGTGTATGCTACCCTTAAAGCATCTAGTCGGAATAATTCATTCAAACTACATGCTGGGGGGCTACAGTGAGAAGTTTTCTACTTTAGTTACTCTTAGAGCATTTAGACGCAAAGACCTATGGTTTTCCGTCTAAATCCTCGAGGGCTATAGTGGGATATTCATATGAAATGCAAAAGGCAAATAAAACTTACAAGTGCAATGATCTTGATGTTGGTAGCACTCTCGGCCAGCAGCTTGCCAAAGGATACGCTGTTTCCTTGCAAGATCTCTGCTTGTCGGAGGAGCTCCTCTAGACCGCACTTCGGAGATGTCGGCGCCGCACCAGGAACCAGAGCAGTGCTACCCGGTGTAAGTACGGGATAGACTATCTTTGGATACTCTATGGTTTTCTGGGGTGCGGAGTCACCGCTTACGGCAGAAGTACCAGCTTCCACCACCTCCTAACCGCAACCGATGGCATCCTTAGCCGGAGCTTTAGCCATTTGGTGTGCGGCACTCTCCTGCGTCGCCTGCTTGCCGATGACAGCAATCTCGGTAGAGTCAACTGAGTCCACTTCCATGGCGGAAGGGCCAGATGCTTCTTTATCTTGTGAGCTTGTCGGAGCAGAGGAGGGCTTGACGGTAGGAGTGACAGGGGCGATGGAGGGAGATGCATCACGATGCAACATGTCCTTGATGGTTCTAGAAGCCCTCGATGTTTTGGAGGTCTTCTTCAAGCTGGTCGTGGCTTTCTTCCTGAAACGTGCAAAATGTATAAGTACAGGAACAAGACAGATAAATGGACAATGTCGGAGAGAAAAAAGCTTACACAAGAGGGGGTGCTTTGGAAAAAGGGATCCAGTAGTCTTTCTTTTCTCTGCCTCCAGGGCGGCGGTAGTCTTTTTGAAGGCTCCACCCTCCGTCTTCTTCTTCTTGCCTCCGTCGGCAGCGTCAGAGGTGGAGCTCTTCCACTTTCGCGCCAACGGAGCATCATCGTCGGACACGACGGTGACTTCCTTCATCTTTGGATCATAGATTTGAGGATCCATGCTATCCTCATCTTTGTCGCTAAGCTGTAAGGTGAAGAACCACCGTGTTAGATGAGATGGCAATTTCTAGACGGAAGAACTGGGGCATATGTCATACACGGAAAATAAACAGTTACCTTTGGGCACTTGCTATCCACGAACATGTCATAGGTGATGGTGAAGCCACGCTTCTTGTCCTTCACCTTGACAATGTCCTTGAGACGGATCTTGACGGAGTCGCTCGAGAAATTGTCCACGGAGATGCGGAGGCTATCCCTTTTCTCGCTGGTATACTCGTGCATCAGCTTTGAGCAGTGCTGCAGAGGCTGGATTCTCCTGATGAACCAGCACATGGCTAGGTCCAAGCAGTTCAAACCTGTCTCTACAAACCACTCTATCCGCCTTATGGCGCGGGAAGTGTCGATTTCAGAGAGAAGGGAGGCCTTGGATCTCCATGTCGAAGTTTCGGCAGCGGCTCCATCGACAAAGTCCGGGTACGTTACTTCTCGGACAGCCAGAGGGATATCTGGGTCGTAGAAGTAAGTACGTTGCCAGTTCTTGCAGGACTCGTGGCCGACGATGTCGGGGAACCGCCGGCTAGAACGAATCTTGAAGCTAATGGTGCCACAATTTCTAAGTCCGTCCTTGCTGGATCCGGCTTCGCGCTTGACGGTGAAGAAATATGTAGAGGGAGTTTCCCAACCTTTACACAATATAAGGTGGGGTCCCCTGTGTTTACAATGCTAGTCCCTGGATCAATAGCTAGCATCCACAGTTAAGATGTAATATCAAGAAACAAAGGTCATAATTTAAATTTATAACCAGGAATAACATAATTTTATTACATCTTACATAGCTCACTGGCTATTACTTTAGATTGTAGCGGAATAACTATAGTCATGGGTCCTTCATCTTCAAAGTGCCACAGGCAGACATGTTGGTTGTAGACTTTGTAATCCTAATCAATCAATCTTCACTAAATCAATCAAACCTGCAACATACAAGTTATAGCCACAAAGGGTCAATACATTTGAGTTGTATTGGCAAGTGATACTATGGTAGTATAGTGGAGTCTATCAGCTATATGCATTTGGCTGAGTAGAGTTGAGGCTTGCATTGCTCAAAATAGATTTTTCCTTAACATTTGAAAATACTAAGTTTTGCTTGGCAAAAATCATTTTTCTCAATCAAAGATTTGAAGATCCTTTAACCAAGGCATCTCTCAATCAAAAATTGAAGATTTCAAACAACCCTTATTCAAACCACAAGATTTTAACTTAGAAATTTGAATGATGAGATTCTTGATTGCTTCCATGTCTTGATGCTCAAATTGTCCTTTACCAAGGACATGGCTAAGTACTTATATTTTACACTCAGCAGAGGTGGTGCACTTTCCCCACAAGACTTGGTTTCCCAAGACAAGATCTTTCAGAAGCCTTCCCTTAGACCAAAATGGACGCGTTCCAACCTATCAAACACTACCACCCTCTGTCCATATGGCTAAGTTCTTGCAACCTATATGATCATGGCAGAGCCCATATTGCCAAGTGGTTGCACTTGAAGCTTCTCAACATTTGACATCTCAAATCTCTTTGTTCCTGGGTGGCCATCCACAAGTGAGATACACAAGGTTCACCAGTCCCCTGGCCTTGTGTAACCACTCAACCAAAAACCACCAAGCAAGTACCATTCCACCCAGGTGATTCATTAACTTAGTTGTTTTATTAAACAAAAACCAAGTCCTCGGACTTAGAATATTTTTCCATAGTGTGAATATATATTCCACCCATGTTTTATATTTGCTAGGCTAAGCTTGATAGTAATAGGAATCTTAACTTAGGAAGATTTCCACTAAGTTTCATCTACTAGGTTTTCCTATATCAAGGTTTATACTTAGCAAAATTCCATGCAAGTTTTACTTAGCAAAATCACTAATGCATAGTGAAAGTAATGGGACAAAAAGTATGAAGAATCACTTGCCTTTTTGGTAGAGTATGGGTTCACTCCTTGTCATTGCAACAATCACACTCTTCAAGTCACTACAATTCAATCAAGCAAGGCACAAACTCAATCTACCAATCAAGCAAAACAACACATAAAATAACAAAGTCAAAGTAATGCATGCAAACATGCCAAGCTTTGTTTTGTTTTGAAAAGTGGTTCCTAATGGGTCATGAACATTTGAAAACACCTATTGGTCATTTTGTAAAGTGGCAAAGTCATTTGCAAAAGGTTTCACCTCCTAAACCATTTTCAAAACAAAGTATCATTTTATGTGGTGTAGAAATGTTTTTACTAAGGCATTAATCTCCAAGGTTCACCAAATATGTTTTTAAACCATAAAACTTGGTGTTTGGTGTCAGAGAGTTTAAAACAAAACATTTTCCAAAGGTTTTCTTCCAAAACCATTTTTAATAAATAAACCACATTTCTATTTGACTAGAAATGGTTTTAAATTAAAGAATCATTCTTTTGCATCACCAAATTCATTTTTGAATCCACAAAGTGTTTCCTAATGTTACTAGGATCAAATCAATCCATTTGCCAAAGATTTTAACCCCAAATTCATTTTTAAACAATTTTTACATTCTTAATAAGCATACAAATGTTTCTGCAAAAACCAACAATCTAACAGATACTATTTGCTAACTAAAGGCATGGTTGGATAGGGTTTGTTCTACTGATTCCAACGATATAATGTTTGCAAAAATTGGACGTGTGGATCAAAAGTTATAGGGTTTTGAAATTGCAACTTAAATCAGATTCAAATTCTATTTCTAATTCATCTGGTGACACGCGGCGTTCGATTCGTCAAAAGCGGTTAAATGCGGATCGATCGGCGTAAACCGTTGGATATAATTGATATCGCGCGGCTCAGATGGACGCGTACCTCTTTGATTGGATCTAATGTTAGCCAGATGTTTCGCATCCTATGGCTCCTGATTCACTAACCAAAATCCGGCGGCGCTCAACGGTGGCTGGTGGCGGGGACGGTCAGACGACGGCGGAATCGATGCTATAGGAAGCGCTCACCGTGCTCGCAAGGACGTGGGGAAGCTCGAGGTGGTGTCGTCTTGTCGAGGGGCGCACTGGAGCGGGTTTGATTGCTCGCCGGAGTGGAGCTGCGCCTCGGCCTTGCTCAGTCATCATCGAGGACGGCGCTAGGGATCACTCAGAGGCAAACGAAATGCACAGTCAGATGCGCCAAGACACGGCGAAGGTGTGTGCGTAAACGAGGGGTCAGGGTAGTCTGGTTTACCAGAGGGAGGTCGTCGGAGAAGAAGGCAAACGCGGTGGCGTTCGGGAGCTTGTCGTAGTCGACGCCCTGGGGCGCCCGCAGTCGAATGAAGGGCACAGACAGATGCGTCAGGAGGTGGGGAAGGTGCGAACTAGGTCGAGGAGGCACGGGGTGGCGCTGGGTCACCGGAATTTACACCGGAGCATCGTCGGAGTCAGTGGTGGTTTGGGGATGATTCAAGCAGCCTGGGGCGTGTCGAGGTGGGGCGACAGAGGGAAAGTGGAGAGGAGAGGGAGACGATTTATCCTGCGTGGTCAAGGGGCTGATTCAACGCGTTATTAAGGCGTATTACGCTGGAGTTATTCCGTCTGCAATGGCCGGCGAGGGGTGGGCGTATTCTGCGGGTGGGGAAGAAGAGGGACGTGGCGGTGGGGTCCTCTCGTCAGTGAGAAAGGGAGAAAGCGTCCACCGATCTGTGTCTCGATGGTGCGGCTTTAAGTAGAAAACATTTCGTGAGAGGAAGTGTAGCTGCGAATGGGCTTAGTTGGGCTGCTGGGTTCGGTCAGCCAGTTTCTATTTTTTTCTTCCTGTTTGCCTTTTCTTTTTCTAATTCACATTTCTGTTTTGAATTTCAATCAACTATTTCAAACATTCAAACCATTCAAACAATTCACCATACTAGTCATGAGTTTTTGGTTCTTTTTATCTACATAAACCAATCTCAAAATAAAATAATATTTTTATTCTTTTTAGGATCCATTCATTAATTAAATAAAATGGATCATTAGTTATTTAATAAAATAGGGTTTGATTTAATTAATAAAATCTCCATTTGGAATCCAAATATTTTCAAAACCAAATCAGTAGGTTTTATTTGGAAATAAAGAATACTTGGAAACTTGTTTAAAATAAAATAATATTTTTATTTTAGGTTCCATTAATAATTAAATAAATGGACCTTGGTTATTAAATCAAATAGGTTTTGTTTTATTAAAATATTTATTTTGAAATCTAAAATAAAACCAAAACACTTCAGTAGGTTTTATTTGGGAATAAAATATCTGGAAAACTTATTTTTTTAAATAAATAAACAAGTTTTGTTATTTTGGAAATAGTAAAACCTATATTAATAAAACTTGGATATTAAATCCTTATTAATTTATTCAAAATAAACCTTTGCTATTTTTATTCAAAACAAAATGTTATAATTCAAAAGCTTGGCCAAGGTTTAATTTGGCTTTATAAAATAATCTTTATTTATAAAACTTCTATTTCCTTTGAAAACCAAATCCTTTTATTTAAAAGATTCAAAAATAGTAATTCCAAAACATTTTATTTTCCTTTATTAAATGTTTATCCTTTTAAATCCCTTTAGGATTTATTTGATCCAAATTGGTTTGAAGTTCCAATTTAATTCAAAAAGTTTCTTCTGGCCCTGAAAATCAACAAAGTTTTATTTTATTCATTTATTTTTCATATAGCAAGATTTGGAAAATCTTGGGATGTGACAGGATACCACCCTTAAAATAAATCTCGTCCCGAGATTTGGGGAGGATAGGGTTACAAGTTGGCTCAAAACATCTAGGGTACTACTACCCTTAAAAAATTTTCAAACAAAAATTACATATTGTCCTTCTTGGGATCCTGGGGAAAATTTCTCTAAGCAAACATTTGCATGGTGTCCTTGGTTTCCATACTTGACTCATGGACCAAGGTTGAGATCCTTCATAGACTTGTTTAACTTGTTCTTCATCTTTTCTGGACAATTGCTTGCATAGTGGCCTAGTTCCTTGCATTTGAAACATGTGATAAGTTTGAGGTCTTGAGGTGGCTTTTCTGGACAATATGATGCATAATGTCCTAACTCCTTACAGTGTTTGCACATCACTTGGCTAATATCCTTCCTCATCTTGGGTTTCACTAGCCTTTGTTTGTCTTCTTGGCTCTTCTCCTTTTCTGGGCATTCACTGGCATAGTGTCCCATCTCTTTGCAATTGTAACATTGCACTTGAGTAATGTCCTTCTTGTTAGGGTTGGGGCATTTCTTCTTCTTCTTGGGTCTCTCCAAAGCTAGGAGTTCTTTTAGTTCATGTTCTTCATAGGTGGAAAATCTTTCTCTCTTCTTGGGGCATTGATCTTCATGTGCCTTGGAAGCATGATCCTTGTCTCCACAAGTATTGCTAGCTTGGGTTCCTTCTAGATTAATATCTTTGTCATCCCTGTTGTCAATAGCTCTTTGGGAAAAGTTTTCTCTCATGTTGATCATTTGAGTAACTAGTCCTTGCAATAATTGGGATTGAAGTTTCAAAATCCTTTGTATGGCTGGGTCTAGTCCATTGTTGTTGGCTAAAAGCTGAGTTGTCTCTTGGCTCAACTGGTTTTGGGTTGCTATAAGTTCTCTCATGTTGTCCTCTTGGTTGGTGTTGGTGTCATCAACCTTGATGTTGGAGTTTCTTGGAGAAGTCATCTGCTTGGGTTGGGTAGGGATTAGAATAGGCAAGATATTTCTAAGTAATCAATTCTAATCACACACAACACGATTCACACAAGCAATGTGCATGCAAACACAAACCAAACATTTCACTCAAACAACAAAGTTCAAGCACATACTTAGGCAACAAAATATTTTCGATACTCCACATAAGTTGGTGGGTTTGACTTAACTAAAATTTGGTGGTCCATCTATAAGGTTCACTTGTGATCTTTCCTTCCTTCTTGATTCTTCCTGTATGAGATCATGGTCTCCTTGAGAAAAACTCTTGGTTGCAATACTTCAAATGATGTAGGCTCCTTCTAACTTTTGCGTTCCCTCAGTCTCTAAATCTTGAGCAAGATTTCCTTGTCTCACTTGTAATCCGTGGTGATATCCAAGTTGGAAGTCCTTGGGGAATATGCTGAAGATGTTGAAGTCATTAGAGTTGAAGAAGTTGAAGTCATTAGAGTTGAAGAAGTCCTTTGCTCATGGTGAAGTCTTGGGCCATGGGGTAGGTTTCTCCATCAAGTTGAAGTAGAAGAGAAGTAGAGTTGAAATCAAAAATGGTTGAGGAAAGAGTTTCCAAGTGTTTTTGTAAATAAGTTTTTGGAACAATTACACTCTTATTTTTCTAAGGGTTTTTGTCCAATCCTAGGTTTACAAATCCTACAGGCAACACAATGCTCTGATACCATCTGTAGACGGAGTTTCCCAACCTTTAAACAATATAAGGTGGGGTCCCCTGTGTTTACAATGCTAGTCCCTGGATTAATAGCTAGCATCCACAGTTAAGATGTAATATCAAGAAACAAAGGTCATAATATAAATTTATAACCAGGAATAACATAATTTTATTACATCTTACATAGCTCATTGGCTATTACTTTACATTGCAGCGGAATAACTATAATCATGGGTCCTTCATCTTCAAAGTGCCACAGGCAGACATGTTGGTTGTAGACTTTGTAATCCTAATCAATCAATCTCAACTAAATCAATCAAACCTGCAACATACAAGTTATAGCCACAAAGGGTCAATACATTTGAATTGTATTGGCAAGTGATACTATGGTAGTATAGTGGAGTCTATCATCTATATGCATTTGGCTGAGTAGAGTTGAGGCTTGCATTGCTCAAAATAGATTTTTCCTTAACATTTGAAAATACTAAGTTTTGCTTGGCAAAAATCATTTTTCTCAATCAAAGATTTGAAGATCCTTTAACCAAGGCATCTCTCAATCAAAAATTGAAGATTTCAAACAACCCTTGTTCAAACCACAAGATTTTAACTTAGAAATTTGAATGATGAGATTCTTGATTGCTTCCATGTCTTGATGCTCAAATTGTCCTTTACCAGGGACATGGCTAAGTACTTAGATTTTACACTCTGCAGAGGTGGTGCACTTTCCCCACAAGACTTGGTTTCCCAAGACAAGATCTTTCAGAAGCCTTCCCTTAGACCAAAATGGACGCGTTCCAACCTATCAAACACTACCACCCTCTGTCCATATGGCTAAGTTCTTGCAACCTATATGATCATGGCAGAGCCCATATTGCCAAGTGGTTGCACTTGAAGCTTCTCAACATTTGACATCTCAAATCTCTTTGTTCCTGGGTGGCCATCCACAAGTGAGATACACAAGGTTCACCAGTCCCCTGGCCTTGTGTAACCACTCAACCAAAAACCACCAAGCAATTACCATTCCACCCAGGTGATTCATTAACTTAGTTGTTTTATTAAACAAAAACCAAGTCCTCAGAATTAGAATATTTTTCCATAGTGTGAATATATATTCCACCCATGTTTTCTATTAGCTAGGCTAAGCTTGATAGTAATAGGAATCTTAATTTAGGAAGATTTCCACTAAGTTTCATCTACTAGGTTTTCCTATAGCAAGGTTTATACTTAGCAAAATTCCATGCAAGTTTTACTTAACAAAATCACTAATGCATAGTGAAAGTAATGGGACAAAAAGTATGAAGCATCACTTGCCTTTTGGTAGAGTATGGGTTCACTCCTTGTCCTTGCAACAATCACACTCTTCAAGTCACTACAATTCAATCAAGCAAGGCACAAACTCAATCTACCAATCAAGCAAAATAACACATAAAATAACAAAGTCAAAGTAATGCATGCAAACATGCCAAGCTTTGTTTTGTTTTGAAAAGTGGTTCCTAATGGGTCATGAACATTTGAAAACACCTATTGGTCATTTTGTAAAGTGGAAAAGTCATTTGCAAAAGGTTTCACCTCCTAAACCATTTTCAAAACAAAGTATCATTTTATGTGGTGTAGAAATATTTTTACTAAGGCATTAATCTCCAAGGTTCACCAAATATGTTTTTAAACCATAAAACTTGTTGTTTGGGGTCAGAGAGTTTAAAACAAAACATTTTACAAAGGTTTTCTTCCAAAACCATTTTTAATAAATAAACCACATTTCTATTTGACGAGAATGGTTTTAAATTAAAGAATCATTCTTTTGCATCACCAAATTCATTTTTGAATCCACAAAGTGTTTCCTAATGTTAGTAGGTTCAAATCAATCCATTTCCAAAGATTTTAACCCCAAATTCATTTTTAAACAATTTTTACATTCTTAACAAGCATACAAATGTTTCTGCAAAAACCAACAAGCTAACAGATACTATTTGCTAAACTAAAGGCATGGTTGGATAGGGTTTGTTCTACTGATTCCAACGATATAAAGTTTGCAAAAATTGGACGTGTGGATCAAAAGTTATAGGGTTTTCAAATTGCAACTTAAATCAGATTCAAATTCTATTTCTAATTCATCTGGTCACACGCGGCGCGTTCTGATTCGTCGAAAACGGTTCGTGCGGATCAGGCGACGAAGGCGGTTGGATCTAATTGATATCGCGTGGCTCAGATGGACGCGTACCTCTTCGATTGGATCTAATCTTAGCCAGAAGTTTCGCATCCTACGGCTCTTGATTCACTAACCAAAATCCGGCGGCGCTCAACGGTGGCTGGTGGCGGCGACGGTCAGACGACGGCGGAATCGATGCTACAGGAAGCGAGGGAGGAAGCGAACATGCTCACCGTGCTCGCAAGGACGTGGGGAAGCTCGAGGTGGTGCCGTCTTGTCGAGGGGCGCACTGTAGCTGGTTTGATTGCTCGCCGGAGTGGAGCTGCGCCTCGGCCTTGCTCAGTCGTCGTCGAGGACGGCGCTAGGGATCACTCAGAGGCAAACGAAATGCACAGTCAGATGCGCCAAGACACGGCGAAGGTGTGTGCGTGAACGAGAGGGGTCGGGGTAGTCTGGTTTACCAGAGGGAGGTCGTCGGAGAAGAAGGCAAACGCGGCGGCGTTCGGGAGCTTGTCGTAGTCGACGCCCTGGGGCGCCCGCAGTCGAATGAAGGGCACAGGCAGATGCGTCAGGAGGTGGGGAAGGTGCGAACTAGGTCGAGGAGGCACGGGGTGGCGCTGGGTCACCGGAATTTACACCGGAGCATCGTCGGAGTCAGTGGTGGTTTGGGGATGATTCAAGCAGCCTAGGGCGTGTCGAGGTGGGGCGACAGAGGGAAAGTGGAGAGGAGAGGGAGACGATTTATCCTGCATGGTCAAGGGGCTGATTCAACGCATGATTAAGGCGTATTACGCCGGAGTTATTCCGTCTGCAATGGCCGGCGAGGGGTGGGCGTAGTATGCGGGTGGGGAAGAAGAGGGACGTGGCGGTGGGGTCCTCTGGTCAGTGAAAAAGGGAGAGAAGCGGTCCACGGTCGGTGTCTCGATGGGTCGGCTTTAAGTGAAAGCGTTTGCAGAGCGGAAGTGTAAATGGGCTGAATGGGCTTAGTTAATTTCTTTGGGTTGGGTCGGCCAGTTTCTATTTTTTTCTTCCTGTTTGCCTTTTCTTTTTCCAATTCACATTTCTGTTTTGAATTTCAATCAACTATTTCAAACATTCAAACCATTCAAACAATTCACCATACTAGTAATGAGTTTTGGTTACATTTATCTACATAAACCAATCCCAAAATAAAATTATATTTTTATTCTTTTTAGGATCCATTCATTAATTAAATAAAATGGATCATTAGTTATTTAATAAAATAGGGTTTGATTTAATTAATAAAATCTCCATTTGAAATCCAAATATTTTCAAAACCAAATCAGTAGGTTTTATTTGGAAATAAAGAATACTTGGAAACTTGTTTAAATAAAATAATATTTTTATTTTAGGTTCCATTAATAATTAAATAAATGGACCTTGGTTATTAAATCAAATAGGTTTTGTTTTATTAAAATATTTATTTTGAAATCTAAAATAAAACCAAAACACTTCAGTAGGTTTTATTTGGGAATAAAATATATGGAAAACTTATTTTTTTAAATAAATAAACAAGTTTTGTTATTTTGGAAATAGTAAAACCTTTATTAATAAAACTTGGATATTAAATCCTTATTAATTTATTCAAAATAAACCTTTGCTATTTTTATTCAAAACAAAATGTTTTAATTCAAAAGCTTGGCCAAGGTTTAATTTGGCTTTATAAAATAATCTTTATTTATAAAACTTCTATTTCCTTTGAAAACCAAATCCTTTTATTTAAAAGATTCAAAAATAGTAATTCCAAAACATTTTATTTTCCTTTATTAAATGTTTATCCTTTTAAATCCATTTAGGATTTATTTGATCCAAATTGGTTTGAAGTTCCAATTGAATTCAAAAAGTTTCTTCTAGCCCTGAAAATCAACAAAGTTTTATTTTATTCACATAACAAGATTTGGAAAATCTTGGGATGTGACAAAATACATGAAGAGATCTAGCCTAGGCTTAATCCCTAGGTAACCCTCGAAAAGCGCCGCGTAATTGCTAAACTCTAGGATACTATTGGAAGAAAGGTTTTGGGGCTGTACTCGGAAGTGGTTCAAGACGGGAGGGAAGAAGTTAGAGATGGGTAGGGAGACGCCGCATACCAATTGTGCTTTGAGGTACACCTTTTCTACGTCTTGGGGAGAAGGTGTGACCTCGCCGGCCGGTGCCTCCCGCCAGGTGGGCCCCTCCGTCGCGGGGAGATAGCCCTCGATGATCATCTCCTTGATGTCGTAGTCCGTGATATCCGAACCGCTCCAATCGCCTTTGTGGGATTCGTTGTCCTCCTCCAGTAGCTCCAGCGCCGCTCGATTGTGGTCGCCGCCGGTGGACTCAACCACCGCAGAGACGGGGATGACCAGGCCCTCTGGGGCACGACGACGGAGCTCGCCGGCTTCACCGCGGCTTCGCCCGACGCCGCCATTGAGGGAGTAGAGCTGCTAATGGCCATTGCGCGAGTTTGGAAGTGACTGGCGATATTGGGAGTTAGAGTTTTTCGCAAGGTTGAGCGGAGAGCTCGAGGGGGTGCTCGCTGGAGGAAGAATACGATGCGAGGAGAGAATGAGGTGAAAAGTAAATTTCCACCGCAGTTACTATTTATGATCTCCAGCATCAAGATTCGTGTAGCTTGATCGGACGGTTTCCGCGTAGACGACGTGTGCGCGAACGTGCGTGGAAATTTCGCCACGTCCCAACCGTCGCCGCCAACGATTCGTATCGCTCGCGCGGGAAAAGTGGACATGATTGCGTTCTCTACATGTGTGAGTTACGAGGCATCGCTGACCTATGTCTGTGTCACCCTAGCTGATATAGGCAGATGAACCATCACATCAGAAGATTCTGGCATGGACGGATCCAGTCCGGCTATGGAAGAGTACGATGGAAGATTCAACAATTCTCCGACTTACAAGTTGAAGACGGAGAAAACCTTGCAGGGTTCTTTGGGAGGACTACAAGATATTGCTTGACGATTTGCCGACATCCATCTAGACGGAGCATTCTACGTGAAGAGGCAAGACGGCGCAAGATCTCGGAGTTCTCCGGGGGCTACTATTGGGGATATGCTATATGGGTATCCTCATAGCATGTCTCCTATCCGGATAACCCGGGTGGCCCACGATTGGTAGCATGGCCCATGGCCTGCTGGGCGGCCCAGTTAGATGGATCCAGAAGGGAGGCCCATTCCGGATAAAGGAAGGCTACGGTGGAGTCACCGACGTACCCGGAGCCTTAGAGTACAAGACACGCAAGACTAGTAATAGACAGTGTAGGACTCTGTAACCTGTTTGGCTAGGACTTTTCCCTGTAACCCTAGGACCTGGCGACTATATAAGTCGGGCCTATGGGAGCCTTTAGGACACAATAACTTATACTTTCTAGTCACCACGCACAGCGAACCAATCTCTGTAACTCGGCGTATTGTCATTATAGTGATTTATAGCAGGAGTAGGATTCCGCCACCGTTGTGGGATCTGAACCTGGGTAAGCTGTGTTACCTCATACCCGTCAACAATCTGCCTTCCCCCACGTATCTAAACACGCACTGTGAGGACCCCTCCATGGCGTACTCGTCGGCAATACCACGACAATGGTATATTCCAGCGTTGGCGTGTTGCTATAATCAAGATCTTCATGTTTCTCTTCATTGGTTACCACCCTCATCATCTTGAGGTCTTCTACCGGATTTGGCTCAGGTTTTACAGCAAACTTTGCTAGAATGAGAGATTGGCTCTCGGCTACTTTTCACAACTGAGCCTCCACGATCTTTTTCCTTCCCTGTAGAGCCTGCACATCATTTCTAATTGCAATGGCCTGGTTAGATAATTTTCCTATACTACTCTCATGGTTCTATGTGATTTTAATAAGCATATTGCTTTGGTCGATTTGAGCTTGTATAAAGGTTCTAACAGTTTGTTCAAATGAGAGATTTCCACGATTTGCTCCATTATTATTGTTATCATAATTATTGTAAGGAGCTCCTGTAGGATTAGAATAATGTTTTTGAGAAGTAGAAGCATAATGATTTTTCCATGCAGGATTAAAAGGAGTGCGAACTATGAAATTGACATCATTAACATCAGTTGCGATAACATTAACTTGGGTATCTTCTTTACCTTTTACTATACTAAGAAGTTCGTCTAGATGTAAGCTGTTCATTATTTACTTCGGTGATAGAACTTACTCTCTTCGAGATTCTTTCCACATGCCATTGGGCACCTTTATTTTTCATATCATCAAGTAGTTTCTTTGCAACACTCACTTGCTTTCCCATGATTGTTCCTCCTACTGTAGAATCTAGCATAGACTTAGACATTGGGTTAAGACCATTATAAAAAAATGTAATAGAAGCCATTCTTCCATCATGTGACTAGGATAGTTCATTAGGACTTCTTTCATCCTTTCCCACGCAAGTGCTAGTGGATCATGGTCTTCTTGTCTAAAACTTGTAATGTTGGATCTTCGCTAGATAGTTTTAGCGGGGGGGGGGATTTAGTCATAAACAAATTAGTAGATTCCTCCCAAGATTTAATAGTGCCCTTTGGTAGAGCTAGCAACCAATCCTTAGCCTTTCCTCTAAGAGAGAAAGGAAACAATCTTAATTTAATAGCATTTGGATATACATCCTTAATACGCATCATGCCATAAATTTCAGTGAAAGTGTATAAGAGCAAACCTGAATCCTCAAAAGTTGATCCCCCAAATTGGTTCTGTTGAACCAAGCTTAAAAGGTTAGGCTTAATTTCATAAGTTTCCACATAAACAGCAGGCTGAGTGATAGGTGCACGAATAAAATCATCAGCGGGAGTAGCAAACTCCCAAAGTCTCTTTTGAGGCATGGCTCTTATATTTCTGGTAATTTTTAAATAATGAAAACAAATAACAAGTAACTAATTAAAAGATCCACCTGCAGCTGCACATCATTTGGTATAAAAGATAATAATAAGCATAGTCATGTGTAATTTTTGAATGGAGGTAATCTCTTGTGGGCAACATATCCTGATATACTAGAGCCCCGGTGATGCAACGGGAGTAACAATAGTCTTTTAATCCAACCGAGTGCATACCGAAGAAACATGCTACAAACGATTATTAAGTGTAAAACACATATCAAACATTAAGTGATGATGTTGTTGTGATCCCGAATGGGTCGCTGATACGTTGGAAACGTATCTATAATTTTTGATGCTCCATGCTTGTTTAGTATCTACTTTGCTTTGCTTGTCTACAGTTTGAGGTGATTTTTACATGTTTTCTAGTACTAACCTATTAACAAGTTGCAACAGTGCCAGATGCCTGTTTTCTGCTATTTTTGGTTTTAGAAAAGTTAGTAAAGAAATATTCTCGGAATTGGACGGGACGAAGGACAAAGTCAATAACTTTCCGTGGGGAACAAGAAGTCCAGAGGAGAGGGGCCGGAGGGGCAGGACCCCAGGCGGGTGGGCCCTAGCCCGCGCCTGGCTAGGGTTTGGCCGCCCTGGAGGCCGCCTCGGTCTCCCCCTTCGCCTATAAGAAGCCCCCGATACAGAAACTCTCTGGACCCGATCAATATTCCACGAAACCGTCTGTAGCCGCCGCCACCATCGTCCCTATATCGAGGGGGGATCTGAAGCTCTTCCCGGCACCCTGCCGGAGGGGAGATCATCCCGGAGGCCTTCTCTCCGGTATGATTTGTGAGTAGTTCCACCTTGGACTATGGGTCCATGTGTTGGAGATATGCCCTAGAGGCAATAATAAATGTAGTTATTATTATATCTTTGTGTTTATGATAAATGTTTACATTCATGCTATAATAGTATTATCAAGGAAACCTACTTGGGGAGTAAGTCCCTCTCCCTCCACCGCCGGCCAAGGAGGCCGAGTTGGGAGGGACTCCCCTCCCCTTGGCCGCGCCCTCCCACCTATATAAGGAGGGGCAGGGCTGCCCCTCCATGACCTACACCTTGCCCCACCAAACCCTAACCCTAGCCGCCGGCCATCAAGTCGCCGCCGCCGCCCTAGGGTTTCTCCCAAGCCGCCGAGTTGGGGCTTCTACTTGCCCTAGCCGCCAGCCTAGCCCTCTATCCTTGGTGTGTCTAAACCCTAGATCACTGAGGACTCTCTCATAGTCCACCATACTCGCTCCGGCTTAAGGCGAATCCCTGCGAGATCTCCCCTCTACTTCCGGTACCACACCGTTGTGCTGCCGGAATCGCGAGGAGAGTGCTACAACCTCCGTTTCCTGCTGGAACAAGGGAGAGGAAGGTCTTTGTCGAGTAACGAACGTGTGACCGACTGCGGAAGCTCTGCCGTAACGCAGCGCCGGAAGGATCGTCTACACGATCTTGAGATCGGGAAGAGTACGACTACATCACCCACGAGAATTCACTCTCGTTAAACACTTTGGAATCTTCGAGGGTGAGTTATTCTATCGACTCGTTGCTACAATCTAGTAGATAGATCTTGGCTTGTTTGTTTGTATGCGGTAGAAACTTTTTGTTTTCCATGCTACAAACCCCTTCAGTGGTATCAGAGTCGTGTCTATATGTAGATCTGTTGCACGAGTAGAACACAATGGTCATTGTGGGCGGTGGTGCTTTTATTATCAATTGCTTCTTGTGTACTTTGCATCTTGCGGTATGATGGGATGAAGCGGCCCGGGCTAACCTTACATGACATCGTTCATGAGACTTGCTCCACGCTCAACATGCAACTTGTATTGCATAAGTGGCTTTGCGGGTGTCTATCTCTCCCATTATAGTATAGATCCAATTTACAACAGGCACTTGATAGTTCAAACATCAATGTTGTGGTTCTTGTTCGTAAGTTAGATTGACACTTATTGAAAGCCCCAAACCACGTAAAATATGCAAAGAAATTAGAGGCGTCTAACTTTGTTTTGCAGGGGTGTGCTGTGATGTGATATGTCCATGATTGTGATTATATTTGATCTATGCAATGTTCCTTATTGTAAGTTGGCAACCGACAGGAGCCATATGGTTGTCTTTAATTTCTGTTAAGACCCACGTGTCTATTCAAAGTAGTTGTAATAGTTGAAGCTGGTGGACGACAACCATGGAGCAGCGTCATTAACCTTGATGCAATGCCGGTGATGATGGAGATCATGTTCGTGCTTGAATATGGAGATCGGAAGCACAAAGAAGAAAGGCCATATCACATCACATGTTATGAATTGCATGTGATGTTAATCCTTTATGCATCTTGTATTGCTTAGTTAACGACGGTAGCATTATAAGATGATCCCTCATGCACATAAATTTCAAGTTCTAAACTGTTCATCCTTAGTAAGCACCGTTGCTAAAGCTTGTTGTTTCGAAGCACCACGTGATGATCGGGTGTGTTAGATTCTGCAAGTGTATACAACGTGAGCAAGCCAGATTTGCTCATGCGGAAGCTAAGGTTTGATCTTGACGAGCCTAGCATGTACATACATGGTCTCGGAACACGGATCACCGAAAGGTAAAGCATGAATCATATAATAGATATGATGAACATATCGATTGTTCGCCATTGAAGCTACATCAACTCTCGTGATGATCGGTTTTGATGTGGTGGATTTGGTTCGTGTGATCACTAAAACAATGTGAGGGATATTGTTTTGAGTGGGAGTTCACCTAGATTAATTTAACTATTAATTAGAACTCAATTTGTCATAAACTTAGTCTAAACTATTGCAAACATGTTGTAGATCAATGGCGGCCCCTATCATCAATTTTAATGCGTTCCTAGAGAAAGAAAAGTTGAAAAACAATGGAAGCAACTTCGCGGATTGGTTCCGCAATTTGAGGATTGTCCTCAATGCTGGTAATTTGACCTATGTCTTTGGATGCACATTGGGTGACCCGCTGGTGATGCTACCGATGAAGTAAAGAACGTTTACCTCACTCGGAAGAATCAGTACTCCACAGTTCAGTGTGCTATCTTGTATGGTTTGGAATCGGAGCTTCAGAAAAGGTTTGAGAATTCAGACCCACATGATATTGTCCATGAACTCAAATTGATTTTTGAGACTCACGCGACACTTGAGAGCTATGAGGCTTTTGAAAAGTTCTTTAACTGCAAGATGGAAGAGGGCAGCTCCATCAGTGAGCATGTGCTTAAGATGTCTGGGCACGCAAACAAACTTTAAAGCTTGGGTATAGTGATTCCTAATGCTTTGGGGATTTACCATGTCCTCCAATCACTACCACGAAGTTACAAGAACTTTGTGATGAACTACAATATGCAAAGCATGAACAAGCAGTTGCCAGAACTCTTCTCCATGTTGAAATCTGCAGAAGTGGAGATCAAGAAAGAGCACCAAGTGTTGATGGTCAATAAGAACACCAAATTCAAGAAAGGCAAGTCTAAGCAAAAGGGACACTTCAAGAAGGGTGGTAAGAAAGCTGCCGCACCGACGAAGAAGACCAAGGATGGACCTAAGCCTGATACAGAGTGCTTTTACTGGAAGCGGAATTGCCCAAAGTACATGGCGGATTTGAAGAACGGCAACATCAAGAAGAAAGGTATATCCGATATACATGTTATTGATGTGTATCTCACTAGTACCCGTAGTAGTGCTCGGGTATTTGATACTGGTTCGGTTGCTCATATGTGTAACTCGAAATAGGTGCTGCAGAATAAACGGAAGCTAGCGAAGAACGAGGTGACGATGCGCGTGGGAAATGGATCAAAGGTTGATGTGATCGCGGTCGGCATGCTACCTCTTCATCTACCATCGGGATTAGTTTTATACTTAAATAATTGTTATTTGGTGCCTGCGTTAAGCATGAACATTATATCGGGATCTTGTTTATTGTAGGCGGTTACTTGTTTAAGTCCGAGAATAATGGTTGTTCGATTTATATGAGTAATATGTTTTATGCACATGCACCTTTGATAGATGGTCTATTCTTATTGAATCTCGATAGTGGAAATACACATATTAATAACATTGAAGCTAAACGTTTGAAATTGAGCGATAACTTGACCTATATGTGGCACTGTCGTCTTGGTCACATTGGAGTGAAGCGTATGAAGAAACTCCATTCCGATGGACTTCTTGAATCATTCGATTTCGAATCACTTGAAAGATGCGAAGCATGTCTGATGGGTAAAATGACTAAGACTCCATTTTCTGGTATGATGGAGCGAGCTACGGACTTATTGGAAATCATACATACCGATGTGTGTGGTCCAATGAGTGTAGCATCGCGCAGTGGTTATCGTTATGTTCTTACCTTCACGTATGACTTGAGTAGATATGGGTATATCTATTTCAAGAAACATAAGTCCGAAACTTTTGAGAAGTTTAAGGATTTCAAAGTGAGGTGGAGAATCAACGTAACAAGAAGATTAAATTTCTACGTTCTGATCGTGGCGGTGAATATCTAAGTTACGAGTTTGGAGAGCATTTGAAGAAATGCGGAATACTTTCACAATTGACACCGCCGGGAACACCACAGTGTAATGGTGTGTCCGAACGTCATAATCGAACTCTCTTAGATATGGTTCGTTTTATGATGTCACTTACAGATTTACCGCTATCATTTTGGGGCTATGCATTAGAAACAGCCGCATTCACTTTAAATAGGGCACCATCTAAATCCGTTGAAACGACACCATATGAATTATGGTTTGGGAATAAACCTAAATTGTCGTTCCTTAAAGTTTGGGGTTGCGAAGCCTATGTAAGGAAGTTACAACCGGACAAGCTTGAACCCAAAGCGGAAAAATGCGTCTTCATAGGATACCCAAAGGAAACTATTGGGTATAACTTCTATCATAGATCCGAAAGAAAAATTTTCGTTGCCAAGAATGGATCCTTTCTAGAGAAAGAATTTCTCTCGAAAGAAGTGATTGGAAGGAAAGTAGAACTCGATGAGGTTATCGAACCTTCTCTCGAACTTGCGAGTAGCGCAGCACCGGAAGAAGTTCCTGTGGTGCCTGCACCAATAAGAGAGGGAGATAATGATGATGATCATGAAACTTCGGTTGAAGTTGATACAGAACCTCGCAGGTCAACGAGAACTCGTACCACTCCTGATTGGTATGATCCCGTTATGAGTGTCATGTTGGTGGACAACACCGATGACCCTGCGACATATGAAGAAGCAATGATGAGCCCAGATTCCAATAAATGGCAAGAAGCCATGAAATCCAAGATTGTATCCATGTACGAAAACCAAGTATGGACTTTGGTGGACTTACCGGATGGCCGGAAGGCTATCGAGAACAAATGGATTTTCAAGAAGAAAACAGATGCTGATGGTAATGTTACTGTCTATAAAGCTCGACTTGTCGCAAAAGGGTTTCGACAAATTCAAGGAGTTGACTACGATGAGACTTTCTCACCTGTAGCGAAGCTAAAGTCTGTGAGGATTATGTTAGCAATCGCTGCATATTATGATTATGAGATATGGCAGATGGATGTCAAAACGGCGTTCCTCAATGGAGACATTGATGAAGAGTTGTATATGATGCAACCCAAAGGTTTTGTAGATCCTAAGGATGCTAACAAGGTATGAAAACTTCAACGGTCCATTTATGGATTGAAGCAAGCATCCCGAAGTTGGAATCAACATTTTGATAAGGTGATCAAAACTTTTGGTTTTCTACAAACTTATGGAGAATCTTGTATTTACAAGAAAGTGAGTGGGAGCTCTGTAGCATTCTTAATACTATATGTAGATGACATATTGTTGACTGGGAATGATGTAGACCTTCTTAATAGTGTCAAGGAATATTTGATTAATAGTTTTTCAATGAAAGATCTTGGCGAAGCAGCTTACATATTGGGCATAAAGATTTATAGAGATAGATCGATACGTCTAATATCATTGTCACAAAGTACATATTTGGACAAAGTTCTAAAGAGGTTTGGAATGGAAGATAGAAAGAAAGGGTTCTTGCCCATGTTGCCCAATACGACGTTGAGTAAAACTCAAATTCCAACAACGGAAGAGGATAGAGAAAGGATGAGTAAAACTCCCTATGCCTCAGCCATAGGATCTCTAATGTATGCCATGCTATGTACTAGACCCGACATTGCGTATGTTGTTAGTTTGACTAGAAGATATCAAAGTGATCCAGGAGTGGATCATTGGACAGCGGTCAAAAACATCCTTAAGTACTTGAGAAGAAATAAGGATATGGTTCTTTCTTATGGAGGTGATGAACAACTCATTGTTAATGGTTACACCGATGCTAGTTGGAACACCGATCCGGATGATTCTAAATCACAATATGGATACGTATTTACTTTGAATGGTGTAGCAGTTAGCTGGAGGAGTGCAAAGCAAAGCGTTGTGGCAAGATCTTCAACTGAATCGAAATACATGGCTGCTTCGGAGGCTTCACAAGAAGCGATATGGATGAAAGAGTTCATTATAGAGCTCGGTGTGGTTCCAAGTGCCCTGGACCAAATGTCTATCTACTGTGATAACATGGGCGCCATAGCCAATGCGCAAGAACCAAGGTCACACAAGAAGCTGAAGCACATCAAGCTACGTTTCCACGCTATTCGAGAACATGTCCAAGATGGTGAGATAAAGATTTGCAAAGTACACACAGATCTGAATGTGGCGGATCCGTTGACTAAACCTCTCCCGAGGGCAAAACATGACCAACACCAAACTTCCATGGATGTTCGGTATATTACCATGTAATCTAGATTAGTTGACTCTAGTGCAAGTGGGAGACTGTTGGAGATATGCCCTAGAGGCAATAATAAATGTAGTTATTATTATATCTTTGTGTTTATGATAAATGTTTACATTCATGCTATAATAGTATTATCAAGGAAACCTACTTGGGGAGGAAGTCCCTCTCCCTCCACCGCCGGCCAAGGAGGCCGAGTTGGGGAGGGATTCCCCTCCCCTTGGCCACGCCATCCCACCTATATAAGGAGGGGCAGGGCTGCCCCTCCAAGACCTACACCTTGCCCCACTAAACCCTAACCCTAGCTGCCGGCCATCAAGTCACCGCCGCCGCCCTAGGGTTTCTCCCAAGCCACCGAGTTGGGGCTTCTACTTGCCCTAGCCGCCAGCCTAGCCCTCTCTCCTTGGTGTGTCTAAACCCTAGATCACCGAGGACTCTCTCATAGTACACCATACTCGCTCCGGCTTAAGGCGAAGCCCTGCGAGATCTCCCCTCTACTTCCAGTGCCACGCCGTTGTGCTGCCGAAATCGCGAGGAGAGTGGTACAACCTCCGCTGCCTGCTGGAACAAGGGAGAGGAAGGTCTTCGTCGAGTACTGAACGTGTGACCATTGAAGGCGCTGCGGAACGCCTTGGAAGGATCGTCTACACGATCTTGAGATCGGGAAGAGTACGAATACATCTCCCACGAGAATCCTCTCTCGTTAAACACTTTGGAATCTTCGAGGGTGAGTTATTCTATCGACTCGTTGCTATAATCTAGTAGATAGATCTTGGCTTGTTTGTTTGTATGCGGTAGAAACTTTTTGTTTTCCATGCTACGAACCCCTTCACCATGTAGGAGCTAGATGGTTGTATCTCCTCCTTTATGCTTTCATGTATAGATCTTGTGAGCTCCGTTCATGATCAAGATCTAATCTATTTGTAATCATGCATGTTGTGTTTGCGGGGATCCAATGGATATTGAGATTAGTATGTTAGTTTGATTAATGGTTCTATCTTTATGATTCTATCATGTCTGTGTTGTTTCTGATCTTGCATGTTCTCCGTTGCTAGTGGTTATCTTGGCCAAGTAGTTGCTAGTGACTCCAGGAGGGAGTATTTATGCTCGATAGTGGGTTCATGCCTCTAGTTTCCAAGGGAAGTGACAATAATCTCTTCGGTTGTAGATATGATGTTGCTACTAGGGAGAAAACAACGGTCTCTTATTCATGGAACATGTGGACTGTTTACCTTACACACTTTGCTTAAAGCAGTTGTCTGTTGCTTGCAACTTAATACTGGAGGGGGTTCGGATGATAACCTGAAGGTGGAGTTCTAGTCATAGATGCAGTTGGATTATGGTCTATGTATATTGTTGTATTGCCCAAACAACCTCATAGGGTCTTTCTGGCTAGTAATTGCATTGTTATGCCTTGCTCAATTCCTGTCAATTGCCTCGCTGTAATTTGTTTACCCTTCATGCCATGTTGTTTATCTAAGGAGAGCACCTCTAGTGAACTATGGACCCCGGTCCAATCTTTACCATTGATACATCTTCCATTATTACTTGTTTACTTGTTGCAAACCATTACCTTCCACACCATAGGTTTAATCCTTTGTTACGGAAAACCGGTGAGCTTGACAACCTCACTGATTCGTTGGGACAAAGTCTTGAGTTTGTGTTGTGCAGGTCTCCATGTTGCTTCCAACACATGTGTGACGTTTCCTTCCTCCTTCTGGTTCGATAACCTCGGTTTCTACTGAGGGAGATATTGTTACTATACTCTTCATACCTTGCTCTTGGGGTTTCCAACGAAGCACTCTTCCTCCCTGTTGAGTGTAGCATCAGTCGCTAAGCGAAGACCGTACTACCTTTGTATCACCGAGGTTCCTATGAGATTGCCGCTAGCCAAGTATCTCACCTCAAGCCTTTATCAAATTATGGGATCTTGGGTACCTACAAGTCCAAAGATTGAGACAAGAGACAAAGAAAAAGATACAAATCTAAATTGGAAAAAATACAATACTCCCATGATTAGATCGACAGAATTGATGCGAGGTTTATCCTCAGCCCGTAGCCCATGAGGACTACTAAGTCATAACGAATAGATATAGGATAGAAAACATTGTACAAAATACTTAGATTGAAATCGAATATTCTTACAATGGTCGCAAAATCACAAGGAGATCTAAAGTACAAAGTAGTGGCTAAGGCTAATGGAGGAGATGGATGATGGGATGGATGAATGATGGCGTGGATATCCTTTGTGAGTGTTGTGATGTAATCTGAGAATGACGGCTCCCTGGATAGCGGCTGAAGCCTCAAAATATATAAGCGTCTTCACTAAAGTCGTAGGGTTTGACGAGACGAAGCCGCCGCCACCCAGTACGGGTGGACCCTGACCGTACCGATGGTCGTTATGCGTACTAATTCCTAGAATTTGTTTCCCAATTACTTGGTTGTGTGGACTTCCTCAAATTCCTTCATTATGACTCTTGATTTTGCATTAAAATCCGTGATTTCCTACACTAAATAATTCAAAGCAAGGTTTTGCATATCTTTGCAATTATTAGTCATTAGTGCCAAGGATTGAGAGTTTCTTGTCAATTGCTTGACTAAAAACATTGTTTAAATGCGATGGAAGATCGAAAATTTTGGAGCCATCATGCCACCTTACCCTATATCCTAAATGGAGATAATCTTAATTTGTATCTTGTGACAAAACTAGTACCGATGTAACTCTTTACAATGAACTATTTTTATAGTTCCAATGTAAAAACTTACAATGATCTATCTGTATAGTGTCAATCTAACACCTTACAATGAACTATATGTCAATGTAACACTTTACAATGAACTATTTGTCACTTCTATATAAAAATATGTTCTTAGCTCTTCCAAAGATCATAAGAATATCCTCACTATCGTACAATGCTCATCTTATGAGTCACCCTGGTATATGCTTATAACATTTAGAGCATAGGACATATTTAGATATGTACATATCATAGAATGATTGATTAAGATATTCATGTGATTTCACTCACCAAGTGTCAAAACACTTGAATCTCGTTTATCAAGATATCCATGTGATTTTACTCACCAAGTGTCAAAACACTCAAATCTCGATTATCAACCTTATCCATGAGGGAAGAACCTTTCTTGTCGTTTCCATATTGAACCCATTCAATATTTCATCTATGTACATTTGGCATAACCATACTAGCATCTCAATCTATCCAAATAGATATTGATATTTAGGTTTTGCCTAAGTCTTTCATAAAAATATAATTTCAATGGAATTCTTAACTTGTGTCAAATAAAAGATACATCATTTGTAGGGTTCGCAGCATGGAAAACAGAAAAATTCTATCATGGGAACACACAAAAGCCAAGATCTAATCTACGAGATCGGTGCAACGAGTTTTTAGAGTACTAACCCTCGTAGATCCAAATCATTTAACAAGATCAAATTCTTGTGTTTGATGTAGTCTTTCACTTTCTGATATCAAGATCGCGAAGACGATCCATCTGACGCCACGTTCTGGCAGCGCTTCCACAGTCAGTCACACGTATGGTAGTCGATGAAGACTTTCCTCTCCCTTGTTATAGTAGGGAACCGGAGGTTTGTAGATCTCCACGGAGTCCCAACAGCACGACGATGTGGTGGTGGTGGCGGAGCATATATTACTGCAGGGCTTCGCCTAAGCTAGAGCAGCTGTATGGAGGAGAGAAGGAGGCGCATGGCGACTAGGGTTTGGGGTGAGGTTGTAGTGGCACCCCACCCCTTCTTATATGGGTGGGAGGGGCGGCGTCCAGGGTTCCCAGCCCTGGCCGAGTCCGCCCTCAACTCCCCTTGGCCGGCGGCAAGAAGAGGGAGAGGGAAACCTTGTCCCTCAAGGTTTCCTTTCCTTCCTCCACTATGACTTTGACTTTCAAACTAGGATTTGACTTTTCAAACTAGAGTTTGATTATCTCTTCCATGTCCTTGGACGACTTGACCTAGTGGTCCATGCTCCTACCCCATTAAGGTATGGTGCATTCCAAGTACCCCCTCCCAGGGTGGTGACCTTCCAGAACATTCTAGAAGTTTCCGATCAAAACAATGAAAACATTTTTTAACCCCAGAAATTGACTTTCCTTATATGAATTTTATTCTCCGGACCATTCCGGGTCTCCTCGTGATGTACTGGATGAAATCCGAGACTCCGAACAACATTTGATATCCAACTCATATTTCATATCTACTAAAAAACATCGAATCCTTAAGTGTGTCTCCCGAAGGTTCATGAACTATGCAGACATGATCGAGACATCTCTTTGATCCATAACCATTAGAGGAATCTAGAAATTCATTATAGATCCCACATATTTCTACGATTACATTTTGATCGAACGAACCATTTACATATGATACCGACTCCCTTTTTTGTGCGATACTTCACTTATCCGAGGTTTGATCATCGATATCTCTATACCTAGTTCAACCTCGTTACCGATAAGTACTCTTTACTCATTCCGTGATATGACATCCCTTGTGAGTGATGACTGCAACTGCACAGATCGGTTGTAGCTATTTCGAAATAAAGATATTGATCCCACAGGGAGCATGATTTTGAATTCTAGGAATTCTTGAAATAAATACTGAAAATAGAATTGCTAAATAAAGTTCTAAGTGACAAGATAGAATGTGATTAATGTGTAAAAAGGTGTTTTTGTTATAAGAGAACAATGCGTAAAGTAAATAAAATTGAATACAGAAAATAAGTATCGTGTATGTAAAAGAGATTTGAAACTTTAGTGGGAGAAAGGGTTCTTAGGGATTAGCACATACACCACTAGCATTATAAAGGACTAAGGTAAAGATTATCATCATGAACATTCTCAACTATGTATGTGTGGGAGGAAATCCATATTTGGACAAATAGGCAACAACCACTGCTCAAAAAAACAATCAACATCAATTGAATTACTACGCTATTAAGGGACATAATCCCAAAGGACGTATCCCATGGCATGGATAGTGTTTTATGAGTTCCCTCGATTCCCAGGTTGATACATAAGGAGTGCCAACAACTTTATAGTCACTGTAAGTGCTAACACCCCCTCCCCCCCGTCTACCAACAAGTAGTTCCCTACATCAAGTCCCCACAAGAGGCAAATATTGGAGAGGTTGACTTCTCCCAACATCAAGATGTAGACAATCTAACACATGGTCACAACGATGAATATCATAATAAACTTCATCTTATTGCAATCTCATGCTAGGGTTTCTCCATCTCCCCAAGAACTAATGATCTACTCATACATGGAGGCAGACAACATCATAGCAATGGTAATGGAAACGATTATAGATGAATAGTACTTGTATAAATCCACAACTAGTGCAAGAATTACAACAAGATCTATATGGGATGGATGGAGATGATGGTGGTGATGAAGATGCAGCGATTGATGAAGATGGAGATCAATACCTTGGCCTCCTAGATCTGCGTAGGGTGAAGATGGATCCCTAGGGCAAGTTCCCCCTCCAGATGCCTTCTGGAGGTTAGGTTTCAGTGATTTCTGGGTGTTCTGTATGTCGTCTCTCCAAACCAGTTGCACATGGTGAAAATATTTGAGGTAGCGGAGGCGGCAACTATACGACGGTCGCCAGTATAGTTGGTCATCAACTCTTCTGTCTTAGTTTCTCGCTTTAGGCCTTCTTCTGGTATTATTAGTATTTCCCAAATAAGCGATCTACGTAGCTTTTGGCTCCTTTTATCTCCAGTACAATTGCTCCAAGAATTGTGTCCATTGGATCCATCATCTGATCTGATCCTGGTGAAAATAAACATAAAAAGTGCGTGCGAACACCATACAATACCAAAATCCTACATCTACAATGAAAAATAATAATGTAAAACATGATTCAAATATGCACTCATCAACTTCCCCAAGCTTAGACTCTTGCTCGTCCCGAGCAATTTTAGCTTAATGGATGTGATCCTCATATTCATGAAGCTGAGTCGATAAAATAAATGAGGCAGTTGTAGCATGTGTTGATCATAAAGTACATATAAATAAGTTCATGAATAGTACCTTACTCGAACCATCCAAATAATATTAGAAGGCTTCCACACCTTAGAAATTAACAGCTTATAAAAGATTATTCTCAAAATGATGTAAAATTATTCGGTTCAACCGAATGAGTTAGTGAGGTAGTACCAAGTGTTCTTAGGATTAACATATTCACTTTGGATTCAAAATCTCAAACGAATCTTTGTCTTACTACAATATAGTGTTATATCCCTACTTGCTCTTTGCACATTCGCTCTTTTTCTTCATCTTTCTTTTTCTTCTTTTTCTATATATATTTGTGCTCACACTTTTGTTTAAGTGCCATAAAAATAAGGTATCCATATATTCCACTTTATGTAGGAATTTCAAAGTTTAACGATTTTAATTATCAAATTCCAAATATATATGAAGCATCTTTATAACTTGAGTATTCTACCTCAGCATGTTCTCACTCTATTGATAGCACTTATAATTTTTCCTTTGTTCAGGTTTTTTTTATCTTAATTATTTAGATAATCTCTCCTTTTTTAAAATCAAACCATTAACCTACAATATATTGATCAAATTATATTTAAATGTTTTGTTAATACCATTGGTGTGTAAGACTGCTATTGCTATCATCAAGTGCAAGTAAAATCATACTCAAGTAATTCATATATTGATACCTTTAATCTGGATTAAGGATGTAATATAGCTCTGTAACATCCCAAAAATATTGATCAAGGTTATCAATTCCTATCACCAAAATTAGGGTTAGCAAAAACTTTTGTTAATTAAAATCATATGAATGCATCTCTGTATATGATGATTGTATGAATGCATGAATGGACTTGTGTAATTGTTGTAATTAGCAAGGATTGGTTTAAATATGAAAATAACATCATCTAAATCAAATCCAAGAAGAAACAAATCAAGCTAAATTCAAAAACAAACAAAATAAGCAAATGGTCATTTTTGCCAATCTTGCTCATTATACCACTTTGAGTGTTTCTAGTCCAAGATTTCAAAAAAAACTGTAAGATCCCTCCTTTGTAAAGGAAAAGGATCCCTGTGATTGCAATGCTAGTCCCTGGATCATTGCTAGAATCCACAGTTTAAGATGAAGTACATAGATACAAGGGTCATTTATTACATCCATTCCAGAGTTAAACATAGTCTTTACAACTCAAGGCCACAGGCCTAATACAAGAGTTTGAATAAGTAAATAAATATAAGTCTTCATCTTCATGTGCCACAGGCAAACATGTTGAGTGTAGACTCATGACACCTAATCCTCATCAGAGTAACCTACAACATCACAAGTTACAGCCACAGTGGGTCAATACTTTGGAATAGTATTGGCAAGTGATACCTTAGTAAAATTTAGGTGGACTATATTACTATATGCAATTTGGCTAAGTGTAGCTTGGCTTGCTTTGCTCAAAATAGGTTTTTCCTATTAGTTGAAATCACTAAGTTTTTCTTTGTCAAAACTTTTCCCAAGGAACCACCAATAGACATTGAGGTCCTTCACCCTTGTTCACCCACAAGTTTTTACTTAGAAGTTGGAGTGATGAGATTCTTGATAGCTTCCATGTCTTGATGCTCAAGTTTTCCATTGCCATGGACTTGGCTAAGTACTTAGATTTTTCCATCTGCAGAGGTTGTGCACTTTCCCCACCAGACTTGGTTTCACCAAGACAGAACCTTTCAGAAGCCTTTCCTTAGACCAAATGGAGGCGTTCCAACCTATCATTCCCACTACCACCAACTGTCCAAATGGCTAAGTTCTAGCAACCTATGTGATCCAGGCAGAGCCCATATTGCCAAGTGGCTGCACTAGAAGCTTCTCAACACTTGTCCACTAAAATCCCTTTGTTCCTGGGTGGCTTTCCACAAGTGAGATACACAAGGTAAACCATAGCCATGGGCCTTGTGTAACCACTCAACCAAAAACCACCAATCAAGTCCCTTTCCACCCAGGTGATTCATTGACTTAGTTGTTTTATTAAGAAAAACATAAGTCCAAAGACTTAGAAATATTTTCATCATAGCATGTATATTTCACCAACCCTTGTTTTCTACTAGCTAGGCTAAGCATGGCATAGATAGTACTTAACTTAGAAATTCCTAGCAATTCTACAACTACTTAGGATTTCCCAACATGGCATTTGGCAAGAATAGTATCATGCAAGACTTAGCAAAATATTTCTAATGCTTGTATAAAAATAGAGGGATAGAATTATTCATGAAGTACCACTTGCCTTGGTAGTTGGGAGAGTAGCACTCTTCACAATCACAATCACTAGCACCAAAGTCTACACAAAGAATATAGCCACAATCACATACAAGTCATATACAAGGAAAAATATATATGCATGCATGCAAGATGCTAAGTGGTGATTTTTGAAACTCAACCAAGCAAGTGCATAGTACTGAATTCTAAACAAGTCAAAACTTTGCCAAACCCAATTTATTTAACACCAAAACAATTCCTAAACAAATCATATGATCAAATTAGTCCTAAACAAGTTTCTGCAAATAAAATCAATTTAACAGAAGCTAAACACTAAACACATTGCATAAACAGAAAGGGCTTGTCCTCCTGATTCCAAGGGTATAAAATTATCCAAAATCTAACGTGGGAATCAAAAGTTATAGCTAAATCAAATTTGGATACAAATCTGTTTTCAAATTCTGTTTTTAAACAAACCCTAGCCACGCGTCTGTTTCCTATTGGCCCGTACCGGTTCGAGCGGATCGATCGACGCAGATCGTTGGATTTAAGTGAACACGCACGGATCAGATCTAACGTACCTCTTCGATTAAGTGATTCTATCGCATGCGTTGGATCTAGATCCAACGGCTATTGATCAAACGACCAAGTTCTGGCGGCACGCGGCAACGGCGAGCGGCGGTGCACTCTGCCAGTAGCGGTGCCGGCGTTCTAGGTCGTCCGGGGAGGGGAGAGTGTGCTCACCAGAATCGCAGTGACGAGGCGAACCTCAACGTGGCGGTGGCTTGGCAAGGGGCGCGCTGTAGTGGCCGTGGGATCTCGTCGTAGTGGATGACAGGGTCGGTTTGGCGGCGTTGGCGGCGTTACGCTCGCCCTAACGCAAACGGAGGGAATCAGTGTGTGCGCATAGGTCAGGCGAACAAGTCAGCGTCAAAGGGAAGGCACGGGGCGGTCGGATTTTACCTTAATCACTCGCCGGAGTTGGAGACGACGTCGGTTGCTCACGGTGCTCGTCGAAGACGAAGCTCTGGATCACAATCGAGCAAAAGGATCGAAGTGCGCAAGGAAGTTGCGGTTGCTCGTATGAACCAGAGAGGAAGGCGCACGAGGTTTACCAGAATTGATCGCGGAGTAGGCTCTGTCATGCGGCGCGAGAGCGAATACTGGCAGCCTGGTGGCGAGAAGGGTGTGCAGTGTGGGGGGAAATGACCGCGAGGGGGAGAGGTTCTTATAGCCGGAGCGGGGCGTGGAGTTACTCGCGAAATCAAGGGGATTCAACGCGGCAGTGACTGCGACGAGTAACGGCGGCGTGAGCGGCGCATGCGCGCGTGATTGACGAAGACGACGACGGGGTCACGGGTCCACTTGTCAGCGAAATAAACAGAAGGGCGGTGGGGTCCTGGCGTCAGTGACTCTGCGGGTGCGTCTGCGCGTGCGAGAGAGAGAGGTGGCCCGGGTGGGCTAGCTGGGCTGGTTTCACTGTTGGGCCCAAAGTCTGGCGCCGACCCTTTTCTTTTTCTTTATTCCTTTTCTATTTCTGAATTGATTTTCTGGATTGAGTTTCAAATGAATTCAAACTCTATTTGAATTCAAATATTTTTGGGATTTTTGCAGTGTGCAATAGTCACAATTCTAGGCATAAAACCATGTGGTCACTTTGAGTTGGTTTGGTCATTTTTGGAAAGACAAAATAACAGTGACTTAGCACTTGGTTTGCAAATGATTGAAAATGGTTTTGAAACCATTTTTATTTTGTAAAATTTGTTCAAACTCTACAATCAAACAAATCAACAAGGAAGCAAACAAACTTGGTTTTTTAAACACTAAGCTCTCAAATGAGGATGGGCATTTGATTTAAGTTTGCTCACATAAAATGATAGCACTATGTGCTTCTGTTTTCTTGAATTTGGTTTGAAATTGATCTCAAAACTACATGCATGCATGAATGATATGCAAACTTTGAAATCATGATTTTAGGGATGTTACAAATCTAACCCCCTTAAGGTGAATCTCGCCCTCGAGATTAGTATTGGCTAGCAAATAGGTGAGGGTGGTCTTTCCGAATATCATCTTCTCTTTCCCATGTTGCTTCCTCTCCGGAATGATGATTCCACTGCACTTTGCAAAACATGATATTCCTAGTCCTTGTGACTCTTTCTGCAGTCTCAAAGATCTTGATAGGTTTCTCTTCATAAGTGAGATCACTTTCTAGTTGAACCTCCTCCAAAGGTATAGTATCCTTTAAAGAAGTTTCTTCCATTTCTGGGTGACATTTCTTAAGATGACTTACATGAAACACATTATGGACAGCTGACAGAGATTCTGGCAGTTCAATTTCATAGGCAACTTCTCCTTTGCGACTCAAAATCTTGAATGGCCCAACATATCTTGGTGCCAATTTTCCTTTGACTCCGAATCTTTTCACTCCACGAAGTGGTGACACTCTAAGATAAGCTCTATCACGACTTCGTAGGTGACTCCTCTACGCTTTGGATCTGCGTAGCTTTTCTCTCGGGACTGTGCTATCTTCAACCTCTCCTTAACCAACTTGACCTTCTCTTCGGCTTCTTTGATAAGATCTGGCCCGAATAAACTTCTTTCTCCCACACCATTCCATAACAATGGGGTGGTACATTTTCTTCCGTAGAGAAACTCAAACGGTGCCATCTCAATGCTGGCTTGATAGCTGTTGTTATAAGAAAATTCTGCATAAGGAAGACTTTCATCCCAACTGGCTCCATAATCTACGGCACATGCCCTCAACATGTCTTCAAGAATCTGATTAGTCCTTTCTGTTTGTCCATTGATTTGAGGATGAAAAGCAGTACTGAATTCCAACCTCGTCCCCAATGATTCATGTAGCTGTCTCCAAAAATGGGAAGTGAATTGGGTTCCCCTATCAGACACAATACTCTTGGGCACTCCATGTAGACATACTATTCTACTCATGTAAATTTTTGCTAACTTAGCACTCGTATAGGTTGTCTTCACGGGTATGAAATGAGCCACTTTAGTTAGGCGATCCACTACTACCCAAATAGAATCGTATCCTGACCGGGTCCTTGGTAATCCAGTAATGAAATCCATACCAATCTTGTCCCACTTCCAATCAGGAATAGGTAGTGGTTGAAGCAAACCTGCTGGTTTCTGATGCTCCGCTTTCACTCTACTACACACATCACACAAAGCAATATGTTTAGCGATGTCCTTCTTGAGATTATTCCACCAAAATATTTCTTTCATGTCCATGTACATTTTGGTGTTACCCGGATGAATAGAATACGGAGAGTTGTGTGCTTCCTGCAAAATCAGTTTCAGCAACTCCGGGTCTTGTGGAACACAGATACGTTTTCCATGCCATAAAGTACCCTGTTCGTCTTCATGGAACACTTTGGCTTTTCCTTTGCAAATATTTTCTTTAATCTCTTCGATTTCTTTATCAATCTTCTGGGCTTCTTTGATCTTGTCCAACAAAGTGGGTTGAACATCCAAAGACATGAGATGTCCTTCAGGCACAATCTCCAATCTGATTTTCCTAAATTGGGTACACAGATCATCTGGCAATTCTCCTTTGGTAAGGCCATTCACAAATACCTTACGACTTAGAGCATTTGCTGCAACATTTGCTTTACCGGGGTGGTATTGCAAACTTAAGTCATAGTCCTTGATAAGTTCTAGCCATCTCCTTTGTCTCATATTAATTTCCTTCTGAGTGAAGATATACTTCAAACTTTTGTGATCTGTGAACACTTCACATCGCTTTCCCAAAAGATAGTGTCTCCATGTTTTGAGTGCATGGACAACAGAGGCTAACTCTAAATCATGAGTAGGATAGTTTACTTCATGAGTTTTGAGTTGTCTCGAGGCATAAGCCACAACTTTACCGTCTTGCATAAGTACCGCACCCAAACCTTGATGAGAGGCATAAGACACAAGACTGGTGCTGTCACAAGTCTCTTCTTCAATTCCTGAAAGCTGAGTTCACAACCTTCAGACCAAGCAAACTTCTTGTCTTTCTTTAGCAATTCAGTCATGGGTTTAGCTACCTTAGAGAAATTTTCAATGAACCTTCTGTAGTAACCTGCTAAGCCAAGGAAACTACGAACTTCTTTCACGGACTTGGGAGATTCCCATTCAGTCACAGCTGAAACTTTAGCAGGATCAACTGCTACACCATCCTTTGTCATGAAATGACCAAGAAAACCAACTTCCTCTAACCAGAACTCACACTTGCTGAATTTGGCATAAAGTTTATGCTCTCTTAACTTCTCAAGTATCAAACGAAAATGTCCTTCATGCTCTTCTTTGCTCTTGGAGTAGACTAAGATGTCGTCGATGAAAACGATAACAAACTTGTCAAGGAATTCCATGAACACCTTGTTCATCATATTCATGAAGTATACTGGAGCATTGGTCAAGCCAAAAGGCATTACGGTATACTCATACAATCCATACCTTGTAGTGAAGGATGTTTTAGGTATGTCTTGTTGTAGGGGTTCGTAGCATGCAAAACAAAAAATTTCTATCGCATACAAACAAACAAGCCAAGATCTATCTACTAGATTGTAGCAACGAGTCGATGGAATAACTTACCCTCGAAGATTCCAAAGCAGTTAACGAGAGCAGATTCTCGTGGGTGATGTAGTCGTACACTTCCGATCTCAAGATCGCGTAGACGATCCTTCCGGCTCTGCGTTAAGCGCTCCTTGATCGGTCACACGTTCGGTACTGACGAAGACCTTCCTCTCCCTTGTTCCAGTGACGGAGGTTGTAGCACTCTCCTCGCGATTCCGGCAAAGGCGTGGTACCTAAGTAGAGGGAGATCTCGAGGCTTCGCCTTAAGCCGGAGCGAGTATGGCGGAGTATGAGAGAGAGCTATTAGTGGTCTAGTGTTTAGACACACCAATTAGAAGGCTCTAAACCGAAGGCTAGGGAAATTAGAAGCTCTAAACCAAAACGGCTCTAAACCGGAGATTAGAGGATAGGAACTTGTGTGTCTAGAGGAGGAGGCCCTGCCCCTCCTTTTATAGGTGGGAGGGGAGGCCAAGGGGAGGGGAGTCCCTCCCCAAGTCGGCCTTGGTTGGCGCGCCAGCTTGGAGGGACTCCTCCCCCAAGTCGGTTCCAACCACCTCTTGCTTGTTTCCCACAGTTTCCTGTTTTCCACAGTTTCCTGTTTTAGCCGTTTGACTTTCAAACTGGCAGTTTGACTTTTCAGTTTTGGAACAGCAAGAACACTTAGTACATGATGCAATCATTCAATGACACATTCATGTACCCTCCCCCCCCGGAGTGCCGGACATTCTGGAACCTTCTAGAACATTCCCGATGAAAACACCGGAATCATTCCCGAACTCCGAAACGAGACTTTCCTTTTATTAATCTTATTCTCCCGACCATTCCGGATCACCTCGTGATATCCCGGATCCCATCCGAGACTCCGAACAACATTCGGTCTCTTTCTCATAATACCATAACTACTCAAACAACGTCGAATCCTTAAGTGTGACTCCCTACGGTTCGTGAATTATGCGGACATGATCGAGACACTTCTCCGAACAATAACCAATAGAGGAATCTGGAAATTCATATGGCTCCCACATATTTCTACGATTACTTTGCGATCGAATGAACCACTTATATACGATACCAATTTCCCTTTTTCTCACGATAGTTTACTTATCCGAGGTTATGATCGTCGGTATCTCTGCATACCTAGTTCAACCTCATTACCGATAAGTACTCTTTTCGCTCCGTGATATGTGATCCCTTGTGAGCCAGTCACATGCTTGCAAGCTAATTGGATGGCATTCCACCGAGAGGGCCCAGAGTATATCTATCCGTCATATGGATGGACAAATCCCACTCTTGATCCATGTGTTTCAACCAATACTTTCCGAACACTCAATGCCACCTTTATAGCCACCCAATTACGGTGTGGTGTTTGATGTCATCAAAGTATCCATCCGGTAAAGGTGATATGCATGATCTCATGGTCGAAGGAATTAGGTTACTATGTATCAGAAAGCATATAGCAATTGAACTATTGAAATGACTTGATCTTTATGCTACGCTTATCTATAGGAGTATGTCCATCACATCATTCTACTAATGATATGACCCTGTTGTTAATAACATCTCTATGTTCATGATCAGGAAACCATGATCATATATTAACCAACAAGCTAGTTTAACAAGAGGCTTTACTAGGGACTCTTTTATGTTTACAAATCACAGAAGTATTAATGTTTCCGGTTAATACAATTATAGCATGGTATGTAAACATTTATCATAAGTATGAAGATATGATAATAACCTACTTTATTATTGCCTCTTGGGCATATCTCCAACAGTCTCCCACTTGCACTAGAGTCAATAATCTAGTTTCAAACCTTTGTGTATTCAACACCTATGGCTTTCCGGTGTTGTATGTACACGATTGATAGTGGTCAAATGATCTCCGGATCTGACTCTTCCAGGTCCGTGTGTAATTGCATGTCTTTGCGTCTCTACGCATCACTCATTCTCTAACGCGATGGCTTTGTATAAATTTGGTCTTTTGGTGTGACCTTTAGTTCTTTGGGGTTAAAACATGTTGATAATATTATCGCACAATATATCTTCATAGTATTATCCCTCTGTGAACTACACCTAGTTTGATAACAAACTACTTGACACAAATGCCCTCTTTTGCTGCTATAATAGCAGTCATATACTTAGCCTTTTGTTTGTAGTATCTGTCACAATGTCTTAACTTTGGAACTCATCCAAATCCATTTATGGAACTCACTTTCCATTATATTGTGCCACCCTTAGTTTAGATTGAGATAAACTTAATTTTTTCTTTGTGACAAAGCTAGTATCAATGTAGTACTTTTACAATGAACTAACCATCTATTTCTCACTTCTACAAATAATATACTCTTAGTTCTTCCAAAATATCATAAGAATATCCTTACTATTGTACAATGATCATCTTACTAATCATTCTGGTATATGCTCACAACATTTAGAGCACAGGACATATCTGGATTTGTACATATCACAGTATGATTGATATAAATACTCTTTGTGATTTCATACATCAAGTATCAATCTATACTTGATTATTTGTTTCACTTTACCAAATGTCAATACACTCAAATATATCATCAACATTGAACTCTTTCAATCCTTTATGTGCGACAAGAACCTTTTCTTGAAGTTTCTATATTAAACTCATTCAATATCTCGTCTATGTACTTCTGGCACAACCATATTAGCGTCTATTGATGCCAAATATTTGGGTTTTGCCTAAGTCTTTCATCGGGATGAAATTCTTAATATGTGTTAATAAAGGATACATTATTTCCAATCAACAATATGTCTTCCACATAATGTATTAGAAACATGTCTTAGCACTCCCACTTAATTTCTTGCAAATGCAAGCATCTTCATTGTCTCTAATGAACTTTTAAACTCCTTTAACAGTTTCATCATAGTGAAGATTCCAACTCCGCGATGCTCACTTTAACCATTGAAGTTTGCATATGCTTTTAGCATCCTTTGAATTAACAAAACCCTATGGACCGTGTTATGCACATGTCCTAGGTAACGATTCTATTAGAAGAACTTGTTTTGTTTATTCAACTACCATATAACAAATTATATGTAGTGGTTGCTACATTAATCCGTCTAGACTAAATATCACTATGAAAGATCAGATCTTGTCATAGTCAACCTTTGAACATTGTTGTGAACTCTTTCCCAACATGTCGACTATTTCATAGATGTAAAACATCCATGTCTATTTCTTTATAGATCCAGACACAATTGTAAGGTCTTACACCTTTCTCGAGGGTCCTTCAAGTTCAAAACTTGATTTCTCATGTATGGAACTATCACGGATTTTATGGCTTCAAGCCATTTGACGGAGTCAGGGCCCATCATCGCTTCTTTGCATGTAGTCGGTTCATTATTCTTCAAATAATGATTCAACCCTCAAATCTTGGTATTTGATTGTTCATCCGACCTACTTGTTTCAATAGGAACTTAGATCTCCGTGACCACAACCTTTGAAGTACGCGAGCCATGAGAATTGTTTGCTAACTCCGGAACACTTTTCGGCGCTGCGCAACTTTGCACATGTAGCATCCTAGTTGTCTAACACCTGTAATGCTACTTGTTCTAGTAATAAAAGGACCACTTCCTACATATAATTGTTGCATCATCATCATATCATGCTCATGTCATCATGCCACCTTGCATTTGAGCATCATATAAAAACCCCTTCTTGTTTGGTTCTTATCTCATGTGCATTATTAATTGTATTTGCCTCTTGATATTGTATTTGGCTCTTGATATATTGTTAAATGCCCAAGTTGATTTGGGGGCATATCTCTTATTAACTCCACCACCTTTCTTTCACCACCTTATATTCCACCATCCAACTAAATATGAGCTTGGCATTTATGGGTCTTACTTCTAGCTCATGTGGGTTGGGATGGATCCAATTCTTTTCCACATGTTCTCATCTTGGCATCATTTTGTTTTCACATTATTGATACATGAGAGCCACATGGCCACCTTTGCATGCCTTGTGAGTGGGACCCCTTTTTCCTAGCTTCCATATTTGCTGCTTTTGGGGTTATCATCATGTTGGGATATTTTGTGGGCTTAATATATATCTAGTGGCACATACACACTAGCAAGCCCCAAATATAATCCAATGTGATCATCTCCTCATACTCCACTTGGAATTCTTTCTAAATTATTTTGCTTGGGCCTTATTCCACACTTTGGAATGCATAAGAAAATGCCATGTAAATAATCTTGTTTTCACAAACATAAATATGGTATCAATTAATTATGCATGGCCCATGCAAGTACCCCTTTAGCTTGGCATTTGATTTTATTTGGATTTTAATAAGGATCATATCTCTCTACCCCTTAGGCTTGGTCTTGTTTGATCATGCCTAAACCATCATCACCTTTTCCCCTTTTTCTAGTCTTGGTCTTGTTGGGGTTTGTTTGGTGCATGGTTTGATATTGACAAAAGAACACCTAGAATCTAACCTTCCCCTCTCTAGACCAAAACCCTAGCCACCCCCTCTCTCTCTAATCCTCTCACCATACCCATCCTAGCTAAAAACCCTAAGCTACACCTAGTCTAAACAAAACACTAAGTATTCCCCATCTCTCCCCTCAACAAACCCTAAACCTAACCTCCCCCCTCACCTCACCCATGCCTCTACACTGAGCCCCCCCCAAACCTAAACCCTAGTCCCACACTACCAACCGAGCCGGCCCCCTCTTCCTCTCTTCTCTCCCTGCCCTAGGGGCCCCTCCAACCGAACCTGCCTGCCCTGGCCTCGCCCTACCCCACCTTGGCAGCCCCCTCCCGTGCTCACGCCACCCCAGCCGTGCCTGCCCTGACCCCATGCCATGCACGTGAGGGGAGAGGATAAAGGTGGCCGAAGCCACCTCCCCTCTCCAACACGCCATCCCCTCCCTCCCTTCGGTCCTATCCACCCCACAGCCTCCTCTGCCTCCCAGATCCAGCCCCAGCGTCCTGCCTCTCCTCTCCTTCCTTCCCACCACCGGCCAACCACCATCGCCGGCCACCATCTGCCAAGGCCGACACAGGCGAGGAGGCGGCCATGAGTTGTGCGTGTCGAGGAAGAACCGGAGGCCCCTGTAGCCGCCCCGTGCACGGAACCGCGAGGAGGAGGAGCCCCAGGCACCCTGCACGTCGACGCCGCCCCGACAAACCCTAGCTCCAGTACGGCAGCCCCGCCAATGATCGCGACCGCCCCAACCTGTACCGACCACACCAACACCACCGCGGTAAGCCCCTGATCCCCCTGGACACGCTCCGCCTCGCCGTACCGCTCTAGCTCCGCCGGTTGTTTCGTCGAACGCTCTACGCGCGCCGTCGACCGCTGCGTGGGCTCGCTCCCGCGTCGCGTAGAACCTCATCTAGTCACCCGCCGCCCCTCTGCCACCATCCGTTAGCCTACCGCGCTGGTTCCGTTCCTTAGCGCGTGCGCCCCGCGTCGCGGCTTCGAATCCCCGCGCCGCGCCCTACGTCTGTCGCGCACGCCGCTGTCCGCGGTTCAGAGAGAAGAGGAACAGTACGGCCAGGGTAGTTTACAGATCGCCCCTCCTTTTTGTTTCAAACTCAAATTCTGTTTTAATATAACTTTTGAAATACAAACTCAAATAATACATATCATATATGTTTCTGAACCAGAAAAATGTGAGGATTTCAAATATGCTATTCAAATTCCCTTTTGAACATGTAAAATTCCAAGTTTAGTTAAATTACAACAAATGCCACTGGAACTTAAATAATTAATAACTTTGGAGTTATAACTCCGAATTTAGCAAATGATATGTCTAAAATGATCAGCTCGACGAGACCTATCTGTTTATGCTATCCATGATTTCAATTGCAGCATGCATCCTATAAATCTATACTATACAGCAACTATTATGACAACAAATTTGATCCCGAATCCCATTAAAATGTTATTTCTTGTCTTCCACACCTCACCCATGCTATGCTACATTATTGCCATGCAACTTGTGCATCATTCATCATGGCATGATTGTTTGCTTGACGCATCTTATTCATATGCTTGTGCACTATATTTATGTTGGCCCTTGTTTGTTTGGTTTTTCTCGGATAGACTCTGAGCAGGGGATATATCAAGAGAACCAGGAGCACTACCCAGATCCGTCTCTCGCTTCTACTGAGTTGCCAGGCAAGCACTTCCACATGCTTGCATACATACAGTACCTATTGCCTCTATCTTACTCCTGCATCATTGAGTCGCGATTGCATTAAATTGAATCCCAAGTATTGCATAGCCTTTACTTTAAACCCCACCGAGCTTGTTCCTCCATCCCATGAGCCATTACTACAGGAGTTGTTTGAGCCATGCGAGTCATAGAACAGATGTGTAGGGTATGTGAGAGTCTGATGGATAACGAGGTACCTAAACAACTTAACCTGAGTAGTAATGGGATAACTAATGAAAGTGGCATCGGTGAGCAACATCTGCTATTTGGTTTTTCCTGCTCACTTGTGTCCCGTAAGACCCCGAGTACTTGATTCCTGTTCCGATATTATTTCGCGCTATCCACATCCGGGAGGTATATGGGACCCCCCTGAGCCAGAGCTTGATTCCGTCTTATTTCTTGGGGCCACAAACTAGTTTGAGGTTTTATTTATTATCCTGTACTTATGCCATGCTTTACTGCTTTATTTAAATTGTGCGACAGATAGCACCTTTGTCTTTGTTTAGGTAAGCGGAGTGATTTCGATGTCGACAAGCCCAGTTTGGGTTCCCGATCGCTTCTGACCATTGTCGCAAACCTTGAGTCCGCCTCGAGTAAGCTAACCGTTGCGGGTCTACTCAATGGGTGGCCCCTGAAATAATTCGAATCCTGTGATTGCTTTGTCGTGAAGGCCTCGTTGGGTTTTGATTTGGTTTTTCCGAGGTTGATCGGCGTGTGTTGCTATTGGTGCACCGGGCGGTAAAACTTTCGAAAGCCGTGTCCATGTTATGGACGACTTGGAGCAGTTTCGATCATAGACAAGCATAATCTGAAGTACCGCTTTTTGACTAAGTAATATGACTAGTAAATAGTGCAACACTCATGGAATGGTAAATAAAATTGCCAACTGGGGGTTGTTCGTCCGCTTCCTCGTTGGTAAGCGAGGAGGAGGATGGATCTGATGATATTACTATTACAACTGTTGTCATTAATTCACGGACATCCGTCTATCATTGGTTAGGCGGATGGTTAGCGATGATCTGTAGAACTGCTAGGGTTTATCTTTTGCTGCAATTGCGTCACCCCAGGTTGTGTCCCCTTTAGAGGTATTAAGTCTTGCTGAGTACCCTTAGGGTCTCACACGATAAATTATTGGTTCAGATGAACAGGTACCCTCGCAGGACGGATACTGGGTGGAAGAGGCTGATGATGTGGGCAACGATCGTTCGGTGTAGAGATTCCGGGAACGTGGATCCGTGAGATCTGTGGGCAGGATGTGCTTAGTTCTATGGCATCTTATGACGATTTTCTTCTTATCCGTACTCGGACTTTGTTTTGCCGCTTCCGCTTGATACTCTGATGTGTGATGTATGAGGAATTATCCTAAAATATTAGATCTATCTAGGTCATTTGAATCTTGCCGTGTGGCGTTGCTATATTTTCATTTCTTTCTAGATGGAATGGCTCTGATGTACTCTTGTATGGTGGCTTGCATACATACTCATTTGTGTATGTATTTGATCCCTTCGCCTGCCGATTACGCCGCCCGTACATGTCCCGATGAATTGGAAGTGGTTGGGACGGCCGAAAGGTCTACCCGTGAGTGGCTTTTGGGGCCCCACCGTACTATTTCAACCACTACCGTTCATCCAGGCTTGTAGCTAGGAGCGTAATTCACCGAGGTAGTTACAATTGGTATCAGAGCCATCCCGACCTTGTGGTCTCACCAAGCAGTCGTTGTCGTCTAGCAAATATTTTGGTAGTTATGTATACTAGGGAAAAACAAAAGCGAGTAGAACTGCTTCCACTTTTCTTCTTACCCACCCACCCTTTTCTGGTAAGGAAGTGCAACGTTTTCAATCCTCTTCTTAAAATTCAAACTAGGATTCACGTGTTCTGGGTTTCCGTAGTACCATAGTGTGTGTGTGTGTGTAATCCCTTGTCTATCTGTTGCATCCAAGTTGTTATCTAATCAGCCTTTGGTTATCAACTGTTGGTACTTTCCATACCGACAGGCATTTGCAAACCGACGCAATCTGTCTTACTCTTTGTATCCGACGTTATCTTGTTTGGGGTGTCCGTTTCCGTAGTTACCAATCTTTAGGTTTAACGTGAGAAGAAGGGGTTAGGATATGTGTTCCACTTGTTCATGTGCGGAGTAATGATTTGAGTGCGGGATGGAGTCGCGACCATACCACTACTCTTATAATTCGCTTTTGTATATTGAATCGGTACAGTCACTAATCTTGATTCGTTAAGTAATTTTGCGCATCTATTGGTATTTTAATGCCGAAATTTGTGGAATTTTTTTTCTTTGATATATTTGTGTACCACACTCCTTTTCAGTCGTGTGCGATATGCTTAATATCTTTTAGGTGCTTTGAACTTTGTTGATATTTTAATATCATCTCAGTAAATTGTATCCTTTAATCTTGGTTAATTCCATCTTGGTACTATTTTGGATTATTATCATTCTCCATTATAGTACTGACTTGAGTTTTATATCAATGACATGATGGCTCCACCACGTCGTTCTGATGAGGACATACCACCTGAACTGGGCTCCGCGCTGTCAAACATCGCTAATGCTTTGGCAGCAATGCAGCAGAACCAACAGCGCTTTGAGGAGAGTGTTCGGAGGAACGAGTTTGCTCCACTACCTCCACCTCCCAAGCGAGGAGACATCAAGAGCTTCCTGAAATTCAACCCTCGTCAGTTTGATGTTTCTGATCGACCACTGGACGCGGATGATTGGCTGCGTGAGATGTCAAGGTTGCTCGAGACTGCTGATGTTCCAGAGCAGGAGTGGGTCAAGTGTGCTACTCACCTTCTGAAGGGAGATGCAGCTCTCTGGTGGGAGAACTACTTGAAGGCAAGCTGCACGGGTTTTCAGCCTACTTGGGACAGGTTCACTGGGGCGTTCAAGGAGAAGTTTTTGTCAGAGATTGTAATGGAAAGGATGAAGGAAGCTTTTCTCAACCTGAAGCAAGGGAATGATAACGTCAACACCTATATCAGGAACTTCATAAATCTCTCTCGTTATGGTGGCGATGAGGTATCTGATGACAAGAAGAAGCAGAAGAGGTTCAGGCAAGGGCTCAATGCGTCGATCAAGTATGCAATCACACATGCAAGGCCGACATCTTTCACGGAACTACTGACACACAGCCACGCGAGGAAGCAAGCGAGCAAGTGTTTGAGGAGTCCAAGAAACACAACGAGGATGCATCAAGCTCTGCGATTATGGCAGCTCCTTCTAAGCGGCGTGTCGGGTTCCTAACACCCACCGCTCCCGGCTCCACCAAGACCGCAAGTTACGCGTCAAGGCCACCAAACTTCACCACTGCGGCTCCGGGGCTACAACAACCACTACCGGGGCGCTGGCGGAGTCCACAGCTACGCTGCTCCACGTCCACCGTGCACGCTTCACGTGTGGAGATCTGGACATCCCCACCGGCTGCCGTTGAAGAACAAAGCTCTCCCTCCACCCCGCCAAGATCTGCAAGCTCTCCTATGGTTCGTGCACCACCACCTCGGGCTCTCAACATCAAAACCAAGCCGGTCTGCGGTTGTTCGTGCCAAGCGTGTCAACGCCACTCAAGTGAGCATGCACTGGTTGTGATGGGTATGCTTTCCGTTAACTCGATCCTGCACGAGTTTTGTTTGATTCTGGTGCATCGCATTCTTTTGTTTCTATAAAGTTTGCAAGTGAGAATGGGTTAGCGTCGGATCCTCTTCTCAAGCGGTTAATGGTTCTTTCTCCTGGAGCAACAATGGCAGCTTCTAAGATCAGCCATGGCAATCAAATTGAGATTGGTGCCTCTTCATTCTCGGCTTCTTTAATTGTTTTGGGCAATTCTGACATTGATGTCATCTTGGGCATGGATTGGTTAATGGCAAATGCAGCTGTGATTGATTGTGCTGAACGCTCAGTTTCTCTGAAGATTCCTGAAGGCCATATAGTCTTTTCTCCAAGTCTGACTCCTGCTGTCCAGCTCTTCTCTTTGGCAGCTCTGAATGATGATGCTATGGAAGCTATTCAGAGTGTACCAGTGGTCTGTGAGTTCCCAGATGTCTTTCCTGAAGAGTTGCCGGGTAAGCCTCCGGATCGTGAGATTGAGTTTGTGATTGAGCTTGAATCTGGAACGGCTCCTATCTCCAAGCGACCTTATAAAATGGGTCCTTCTGAGTTGGCTGAACTCAAACGACAACTTGATGAACAAGAGAAGTTGGGTTTCATTCAACACAGCACTTCTTCTTGGGGTAGCCCAACAATCTTTGTGAAGAAGCGTGACAGAACCGATAGACTATGTGTTGACTACCGGGCTCTCAATGCTAAAACCATCAAGAACAAATATCCCCTCCCGCGGATTAATGATCTATTCGATCAGCTAGCTGGAGCTATGGTGTTCTCTAAGCTGGACTTGAGAAGTGGTTATCACCAAATCAAGATTCGCAAGGAAGATGTGCGCAAAACAGCTTTCACCACCCGCTATGACCTGTATGAGTACACGGTCATGTCTTTCGGTCTCACCAACGCACCTGCTACCTTCTCGAGGCTTATGAACTCCGTTTTCATGGAGTACCTTGATAAGTTTGTTGTGGTATATCTGGATGACATTCTGGTCTATTCTAAGTCCAAGGAAGAGCATGAAGAACACCTGCGGTGTGTCCTAAACAAGCTTCGTGAGAACCGCTTGTATGCAAAGTTCTCAAAGTGTGAGTTTTGGCTGCCTGAAGTAACCTATCTTGGTCATGTCATCTCTGCCAAGGGCATTGCAGTCAACCCGGAAACTGTGAAGACAATTGTTGAATGGCTTCCTCCTGTTAATGTCAAAGAAGTGCGGAGTTTTCTTGGTTTGGCTAGCTATTGCCGTCGCTTCGTTCAGAACTTCTCGAAGATAGCGAAGCCTCTTACCGATCTCCTCAAGAAAGGAAAGAAATACCTGTGTACTCCTGCGTGTCAAGCAAGTTTTGAGACACTCAAAGAGAAGCTCACTTCCACACCAGTCTTGGTTCCTCCGGATACATCTAAGCCTTTCCAGATATTCTGCGACGCTTCTTTGCAAGGATTGGGTGCGGTCCTTATGCAAGAGAAACAGGTGGTTGCTTATGCCTCTCGTCAGTTGAAGACGCATGAGATCAACTATCCCACACATGACCTCGAGCTCGCAGCAGTTGTCTTTGCTTTGAAGCTATGGAGGCACTACTTGCTGGGTAACCGTTGTGAGATCTTTTCTGACCACAAGAGTTTGAAGTATATCTTCACTCAGCCTGATCTCAACCTTCGACAGAGGAGATGGATTGAAGCAATCAATGACTTTGATGTGACCATCAACTACACTCCGGGCAAAGCCAATGTTATGGCAGATGCGCTTAGCCGTAAAGCTTATGTCAACAACCTCATGATGGAAGAACAGCAACCTCTCTTGTGCGAGGAATTCCGTCAGCTCAACCTGGAAGTTGTGGAACAAGGGCATCTCCTGAACCTTCTGGCTACTCCTCTCTTGGAAGAAAATATTCGCTCTCGTCAGCTTGGTGATCCGCACACCAAAAAGATCATCTCTAAACTTGAGCTTCCGAAGTATGACTCCTTCCACGTTGATGATCAAGGCACGCTTTTCTTTAAACACCGGATGTTTGTACCAAACTACCCGGGTTTGAGAGAGCATGTTCTGAAGGAGGCGCATGATTCGGTTCTTTCTATCCATCCTGGCAGCACAAAGATGTACATGGACTTGAAAACACAATATTGGTGTCCTGGTTTGAAACGGTATTGTGCCAAGTATGTCTCAGAATGTGATGTCTGCCGCAGAGTGAAGGCTGTCCATCAGAAACCATTCGGTCTTCTACAACCATTGAAACCTCCGGAATGGAAATGGGAGAAAGTAGAGATGGACTTCATCACTGGCTTTCCAAGGTCGCAGAAGGGCAACAATGCAATTTTTGTTGTCATCGATAGGCTTTCTAAAGTGGCTCATTTCTTCCCGATCAAGAAACAATTTACGGAATTGATTGGTTGAGCTCTATATCAACAATTGTCTCTCTGTATGGGGTTCGCTGGAAATCAGTTCGGACCGTGGAAGCATCTTCACTTCAAAGTTCGGAAAGTTTCCAAAATGCTCTGGGAACAAAGTTGAACTTCAGCCTGCTTACCACCCTCGATCAAGGACAAGTCAAAGGATCAATCAGATTATGGAGGATATGCTTTGCTTGCGTCATCTCTTTTGGCATGAAGTGGGAGGAATGTCTTCCTTATGCTGAATTCTCCTACAACATGACTTCGGAAGAGTGCAGATGGCACCATTTGAGGCTCTCTATGGTCGCAAGTGCGAACTCCGATTGGTTGGTCGGTGCGGAGAAAGAATTTGGTTTGGGCCGACATCGTAACTCAAGCGGAGGAAGGTGCATATCATTCTTGAGAACACGAAGATTGCTCAAAGTCGTCGAAGAGCAACTATGACAGAAGCACACGGATATGGTGTATGCCCTGGTGATCTCGTACCTTCGTGTTACTCCCATGAGAGGAACACACCGCTTTGGTATCAAAGGAAAGTTGGCTCCTAGATACATCGGTCCTTTCAAGATTCGTGGTAGAAGAGGAGAAGTTGGTTATGCACTTGAGCTTCCGGAAAAACTCAAGGTTCATGATGTTTTCCACATCTCGGCTCAAGAAGTGCTTCAAAGATCCCGGAGACCGTGGATCATGAGCTAATCGATCTCCAAGAAGACCTGTCTTATCAAGAACACCCCACAAAAATCCTTGAGACCGCAGAAGAAGGACTGCAACAAGTCCATCAAGTTACGCAAGGTGCGGTGGTCACACCACATTGATGAAGCCACTTGGGAGCGTGAAGATGAACTCCGTGCCAACTATCCTACTCTCTTTGTGTCTTCTTCTTTTTCCTAGAATCTCGGGGCGAGATTCCTGTTTAGTGGGGGAGAGTTGTAGCATCCCAGTTGTCTAACACCTGTAATGCTACTTGTTCTAGTAATAAAAGGACCACTTCCTACATATAATTATTGCATCATCATCATATCATGCTCATGTCATCATGCCACCTTGCATTTGAGCATCATATAAAAACCCCTTCTTGTTTGGTTCTTATCTCATGTGCATTATTAATTGTATTTGCCTCTTGATATTGTATTTGGCTCTTGATATATTGTTAAATGCCCAAGTTTATTTGGGGGCATATCTCTTATTAACTCCACCACCTTTCTTTCACCACCTTATATTCCACCATCCAACTAAATATGAGCTTGGCATTTATGGGTCTTACTTCTAGCTCATGTGGGTTGGGATGGATCCAATTATTTTCCACATGTTCTCATCTTGGAATCATTTTGTTTTCACATTATTGATACATGAGAGCCACATGGCCACCTTCGCATGCCTTGTGAGTGGGACCCCTTTTTCCTAGCTTCCATATTTGCTGCTTTTGGGGTTATCATCATGTTGGGATATTTTGTGGGCTTAATATATATCTAGTGGAACATACACACTAGCAAGCCCCAAATATAATCAAATGTGATCATATCATCATACTCCACTTGGAATTATTTCTAAATTCTTTTGCTTGGGCCTTATTCCACACTTTGGAATGCATAAGAAAATGCCATGTAAATAATCTTGTTTTCACAAAGATAAATATGGTATCAATTAATTATGCATGGCCCATGCAAGTACCCCTTTAGCTTGGCATTTGATTTTATTTGGATTTTAATATGGATCATCTCTCTCTACCCCTTAGGCTTGGTCTTGTTTGATCATGCCTAAACCATCATCACCTTTTCCCCTTTTTCTCGTCTTGGTCTTGTTGGGGTTTGTTTGGTGCATGGTTTGATATTGACAAAAGAACACCTAGCATCTAACCTTCCCCTCTCTAGACAAAAACCCTAGCCACCCCCTCTCTCTCTAATCCTCTCACCATACCCATCCTAGCTAAAAACCCTAAGCTACACCTAGTCTAAACAAAACACTAAGTATTCCCCATCTCTCCCCTCAACAAACCCTAAACCTAACCTCCGCTCTCACCTCACCCATGCCTCTACACCGAGCCCCCCCCCAAACCTAAACCCTAGTCCCACACTACCAACCGAGCCGGCCCCCTCTTCCTCTCTTCTCTCCCTGCCCTAGGGGCCCCTCCAACCGAACCTGCCTGCCCTGGCCTCGCCCTACCCCACCTTGGCAGCCCCCTCCCGTGCTCACGCCACCCCAACCGTGCCTGCCCTGACCCCATGCCGTGCACGTGAGGGGAGAGGATAAAGGTGGCCGAAGCCACCTCCCCTCTCCAACACGCCATCCCCTCCCTCCCTGTGGCATCCCGCAAAACCACTACTAGAAAATCACGTTGAATTTGTGCATTGCATCGTCATCATCATGCATTGTTTGCTAAAACTATGTTTGCAAAGCCCGTGTTGTTTTCTAAACGCCCCTCTTTATTTTCAAACATCAAAACCGGGTCCCCGGAATATTTTGTTTTGGCCGCTATCGGTTTGCCAACGGCCCGTTTAACACAAATAAAATTTATATTATTTTTAGTGGGGGCAGTCAAACGGGCCAGATCGACCCGAACGACCACCCCCAGGTTTTTGAATCGGTCCAACTGCACCCGCTCCTAAATCCTAAAGTTACCTACTAGTCTACCCAACCCAACCCTCCACCTCACCCTGGCCACTCACACGTTGCCACCTCAGCTCCCCCTCTCCCTCACCCAATCAATCTCTGCCAACTCAGCTTGTCCCAGCCCTCTCCCTCTCTCTAAGCCACCCCCACTCCCTGCACTCACACCACACACACACGCACGCCAGCAGCATACCCCAACCACCCCAGTCAACACAACCCGCTGCCTCCCCTGTCGCCTGGGCCCCCACCCTGACCCCTGTTCCCCCCACCGACCCCGCCCTGGGCCCACGCGCACGCTCGCGACGTGCCCCGCGCCCCCGCTATCTTCTTCCTCCTCTGCGTCTCCTCCCTCTGGCCACCCCTGCGCAGCCGCTCTCCCTCGCTCTCTGGTGGCGCGCCCTGCTGCCAGCCTCGCTCCGCCTCACCTCATGGCTTCCTCCTCCCTGCGTCGTGCCGCCTCCCTGAGGCTCGCGGCTCTCCAGCTTGGCGTGCCGCGCCGCCTCCTCCGCCCAGAGCCCGCCGCCCCCAACCTCCGCCTCTCCTCCTCCTCCCCGGCCCCGGCGCTCACCTCGCCGCCGCGCCTTAGCCACCGCCGCTCCCTCGCCGCCGACGCTCGCCTCCATCACCACCTCCGTCCAGTACCGCCTCCCCTCCCGCAGAGCTCCGCCGCCGCCACAGTTCCCTCCACCGCCGCCGCGCCCGCCGTGCTCTGCCTCGTCTCCGACGCGGACCCTCCAAGCCCGTCGCCGGCCACCGCGCTCGGCCCGATCCGCTCCCGCGGCCTCGGCTCTCGCCACGCTCCTCGGCCCCACCCAGCTCCCCTCGGCGCGCCGCCTCGGCCAGCGTCGGCTCGCCCTCCACCGCTGCTCGCGCCGAGCCAAGCCGCCCGCCGCCGTGACCTCGGCGACCACCCGCGGCTCCATCCTCGCGGCGTTGCCGCGTCTCCTCGTCGTCTGCCTCGCCTCCCTCGCCGCGGTGCCCGTGGCGCCCTGCACGTTCCGGCGCGTCGTCGCCTCGTCGTCGCGGCCCTCTGCTCGGCCTCGCCGGGACCTCCTCTGGCCGCCTCCATGCCGCTCAGGGACGCGTCGCAGGACCCAGCTCAAGCACCCCTTGGCCAACAGCCCCAGTCACCGTTTTAGCCTCGCGTGTGTGCACAATGACGCTAAGATCTTCGATGCGTGTCGACGGAAACGAGCAACCGGTGCCGTTACAAGTTCTTCATCGACACGAAGTCGGGACAAAGGTCTTTTACAATGGAACCTGAAGCTCGTCATCACGGAACAACATGCTCTCCATCTTGGACCCGATGGCAAGCTCTACCGCCGAACCCCAAGGTCGTCGACATGGAACTGACAAGGTCTACTACATGGGTGCGAAGACCGAACGAAACCCGATGGCTCGGCAGAATCGTCCCAGGGGCGCCAAGATGCCACCTGAGGCCAGAAACCGCCAAGGTCTCCTCTGGACGACAAGTTCTCCATCCCGGAACGGCAGGATCGACCGCATAGAACACCAAGATCTTCCAGTACCGAGACCCGAGACCGGCACCGAACCGAAAGCAACCGATGCGCCCCGACGCCACGCCAAGTTCATCTTCCCGGAACGCCAAGACCCTAACCCCCGGAGTCCGAGAACGTTCCCGCCAAGGCCGTCGAACCCTGAACCCTGGACCCCGACCCCGAACCCCGTCGAACCCTAACAAGATCGCCGAACCCCTAATGTGTGAACCCTCTCCCGCAAACCCTATTTTATAAATTGAGATACAACTTGTCGCATAATAATTGTTCATGCATGCATCTTATCATGTGGTTTGGGGGCCTTATGCCGATTCACCTAATAATTAAATATGGGGCCCATATGCGGACAAATCTAGCCTTATATTGGCCTCATTTAAACTTGTGTAGTGAACCGGTACTATATCTTGGCCATGTTAATACAACATTTAAATTGCGGGGTAGCTAAACAACTTGAACCTCCTAATTAATTGTCGGGACCCCGGTTCCGCTTAATATGACCTAATTGCATCGCACCTTTGCCATGTCATTCGTCATACATGCATCATGCCGATCTTTCGCCGTAGTATTAAATATTGCATCCGGTGTTTCTTCTAGTGTTTTGCTTCTTCGCGGATAAGGCCGTTGAGTTGATGCGAGTGTCGACCCGATCTTCGGATGAACCCTTCGACAATGTTTTCAGGCGAGCATCTCCCCCTTTCTACCTATCTTACTGTTATAGTCTTTATTTCCCTCCTGTTGATCTATTTGCTATCTGTGTTGCGATGCTTTAGATTCCGTACCAGTGATATACCTTGCAGCCTTATATTGCCTTGGACACATCCTATTACCTGTTGTTTGGTAGATAGTTGGACTTGCGCGTCGTAGTTGCTTGCTCAAGAGCTGATGCGTGTCGTCATATGCCACAGTTGCTGATGTATTGCCGCATGTTGATGTTGGAGATGATTCTAGTTTTACTTATCGTCACTTTAATTTCTGTTTAACAACTAAAATTTAAATAAGCAGAGGCATCGGTGGGTGATAGAAAATATTTGGTTTCCGAACGCCCACTTGTGTCCCGTAAGACCCCGAGTACTTGATACCTGTTCCTTGATTTATCGCGCTATCCACATTCGGGGAGTATGGGATCCCCACAGCGAGCTTGATTCCGTCTTATTTCTTGGGGCCACAACTAGTTTGAGGTGTTTTACTATCCTGTACTTATGCCATGCTACTTTCTTTATTTAAATTGTGCGAGGAGCACCTTTGTCTTTTTAGGATCGGGACACGATTCGCGGTGTCGACAAGCCCAGCCACACTTCGGGTTCCCGAAGTTCCTGACCGTCTACCCAAACCTTGAGCCCGTCTCGGTCGGTGGCCGTTCGGGATCTAAAGTGCCCCGAAATATTTCTGAATCCTGTGATTGTTCGGTCGTGAAAGCCTCGTTGGGTTTTGATTTGGTTTTCCGAGGTTGATCGGCGTGTGTTGCTATTGGTGCACCCGGCCGGGTAAAACTTTACGAAAGCCGTGTCCGCGGATATGGACGACTTGGAGCTGATATCTTGATCATAGACAAGCATAACTAAAGTTTACTGCTATAAATTTGACTTATAATGACTAGTAATCAGCTTCACTATAATGGAATGGCTAATTAATTGCCACCACAATTGCTTGTTTGGTTGTCATGGCGACCGTTGTACTGACTAGTAAGTATGGCAACTTCTAGGATTTGGCTGAATAAAAGTACCAACAACTGCTGGGTTTTGGGATTATATCATGCTATCGTATTTGATTAGTAATTGCCGCAACTATAACGGAATGGTCAACTAAAAGTGCCCACTGTTTACTTTATCGGGCGATTATTTAAACCGACTAGTAAAGTGTCGCAACTATAATTGAATAAGTAAAACTGCCAACTGTGTGAGTTCCTCGGTTGACTTCCTCGATGGTCTCGAGGGGGAAACGCCAGGATGGGTTTGTTTGATGATAGCATCCGGTTGGATCCGATAGGTCTTTCTTACCCTCTCGATAACCGCCGGTAGTATCGAGTCTCTATAGGTTGTTTAGTGCATCTTGCCTTGCCGCTTGATCCACCATACCTATGTAGGCGAGGACGAATTCTAGCCTCATGGTGTCTTGGTCTCGATCTTGGCTCCTCTTTTTCCTTTGCCCTTGTCGGCACCTTTTGTTTAAGCGGTTTTGAGATCGGCGTCGTTAGCGGGTTACCCTTCCGCTTGGCACAGGGTTATGGACGCCATTGGTTATTCTTCAGGGCTCTTAGCCCCATTTGCTTCTTGTCCGTAGTCGGACGCTCTAACGTTTCAAGGTGATTTGGATCTTTGTATATTATATCTGTATTCTTGACTCATGGAGTCGCTGTTATATATATATCTGTTCTGTGGGTCCCATCGAGGACTGTTGTGTAATGTTATTACTCGTTTCCACCTTGCGAAAGTGCCTGGTGGGCACCTTTGAATCGTTTCTATGCGGGTTTGGCGAATTTTGCTCAAACTTGCATAGGTCCGATTATGAGGGTGTTACACTCCCTTCGGTCCTATCCACCCCACAGCCTCCTCTGCCTCCCAGATCCAGCCCCAGCGTCCTACCTCTCCTCTCCTTCCTTCCCACCATCGGCCAACCACCATCGCCGGCCACCATACGCCCGGCGTCGACTGCGAAGCGAGGCGGCGGCATGAGTTGTGTGTCGAGGAAGAAGAGGCCCAGCCGCCCGTGCACGGAACGCGAGGAGGAGGCACCTGCTGCGTCGACGCCGCCCCGACAAACCCTAGCTCCAGTCCGGCAGCCCCGCCAACGATCGCGACCGCCCCAACCTGTACCTACCACACCAACACCACCGCTGTAAGCCCCTGACCCCCCTGGACACGCTCCGCCTCGCCGTACCCCTCTAGCTCCGCCGGTTGTTTCGTCGAACGCTCGGCGCGCGCCGTCGGCCGCTGCGTGGGCTCGCTCCCGCGTCGCGTAGAACCTGATCTAGTCACCCGCCGCCCCTCTGCCACCATCCGTTAGACTACCGCGCTGGTTCCGTTCCTTAGCACGTGCGCCCCACGTCGCGTCTTCGAATCCCTGCGCCGCGCCCTCGTGCATCGCGCCGCCGCTGTCCACAGTTCGAGAGAAGAGGGCGATGCGGCCAGGGTAGTTTACAGATCGCCCCTCCTTTTTGTTTCTCGCTTCAACCGCAGTCCCTCGTGACCCACTAGCCAGCCACAGAGAGCTTCTTCCAGAAAACCCCCTCGACTTTTGTAAACCTCAACCCGCACTCCTCGCGCCCCCCCTGTCAGCGTCGGTGTTGTTTTATAAAAAGGCTCCTCAACTTTTCACAAACCCAACCCGCGGTCCCATGCCCCCACATGGGTCTACGGCGCGCCTGTCGTGTGGCCCAGTCAGCCTTGGTCCCCCTATCAGCGGGGCTAGCTGAGCACAGGTGCAAAAGTTTATCGGGTAGTACATTCAAAATTCAAATCTAAGTCAAATCATTTAAATTCAAACTCAAATTCTGTTTTAATATAACTTTTGAAATACAAACTCAAATAATACATATCATATATGTTTCTGAACCAGAAAAATGTGAGGATTTCAAATATGCTATTCAAATTCCCTTTTGAACATGTAAAATTCCAAGTTTAGTTAAATTACAACAAATGCCACTGGAACTTAAATAATTAATAACTTTTGAGTTATAACTCCGAATTTAGCAAATGATATGTCTAAAATGATCAGCTCTACGAGACCTATCTGTTTATGCTATCCATGATTTCAATTGCAGCATGCATCCTATAAATCTATAATATACAGCAACTATTATGACAACAAATTTGATCCCGAATCCCATTAAAATGTTATTTCTTGTCTTCCACACCTCACCCATGCTATGCTACATTATTGCCATGCAACTTGTGCATCATTCATCATGGCATGATTGTTTGCTTGACGCATCTTATTCATATGCTTGTGCACTATATTTATGTTGGCCCTGGTTTGTTTGGTTTTTCTCGGATAGACTACGGCGGGGATATATCAAGAGAACCAGGAGCACTACCCAGATCCGTCTCTCGCTTCTACTGAGTTGCCAGGCAAGCACTTCCACATGCTTGCATACATACAGTACCTATTACCTCTATCTTACTCCTGCATCATTGAGTCGCGATTGCATTAAATTGAATCCCAAGTATTGCATAGCCTTTACTTTAAACCCCACCGAGCTTGTTCCTCCATCCCATGAGCCATTACTACAGGAGTTGTTTGAGCCATGCGAGTCATAGAACAGCATGTGTAGGGTATGTGAGAGTCTGATGGATAACGAGGTACCTAAACAACTTAACCTGAGTATTAATGGGATAACTAATGAAAGTGGCATCGGTGAGCAACATATGCTATTTGGTTTTTCCTGCTCACTTGTGTCCCGTAAGACCCCGAGTACTTGATTCCTGTTCCGAGATTATTTCGCGCTATCCACATCCGGGAGGTATATGGGACCCCCCTGAGCCAAAGCTTGATTCCGTCTTATTTCTTGGGGCCACAAACTAGTTTGAGGTTTTATTTATTATCCTGTACGTATGCCATGCTTTACTGCTTTATTTAAAGTGTGCGACAGATAGCACACTGTCTTTGTTTAAATGGCGGAGTGATTTCGCATGTCGACAAGCCAGTTTGGGTTCCCGATCGCTTCTGACCATTGTCGTAAACCTTGAGTCCGCCTCGAGTAAGCTAACCGTTCTTGGGTACTCAATGGGGTGGCCCCCTGAAATAATTCTGAATCCTGTGATTGCTTTGTCGTGAAGGCCTCGTTGGGTTTGGATTTGGTTTTTCCGAGGTTGATCGAGCGTGTGTTGCTATTGGTGCACCCCGGCCGGGTAAAACTTTCTGAAAGCCGTGTCCGCGGTTATGGACGACTTGGAGCACAGTTTCTCGATCATAGACAAGCATAACTAAAGTACCGCTTTATCCTGACTAAGTAATATGACTAGTAAATAGTGCAACACTCATGGAATGGTAAATAAAATTGCCAACGGCTGGGGGTTGTTCGTCCTCTTCCTCGTTGGTAAGCGGGGAGGAGGATGGATCTGTTGAAATTACTATTATAACTGTTGTCATTAATTCACGGACATCCGTCTATCATTGGTTAGGCGGATGGTTAGCGAGTATCTGTAGAACTGCTAGGGTTTATCTTTTGCTGCAATTGCGTCACCCCAGGTTGTGTCCCCTTTAGAGGTATTAAGTCTGGCTGAGTACCCTTAGGGTCTCACACGATAAATTATTGGTTCAGATGAACAGGTACCCTCGCAGGACGGATACTGGGTGGAAGAGGCTGATGATGTGGGCAACGATCGTTCGGTGTAGAGATTCCGGGAACGGGGATCCGTGAGATCTGTGGGCAGGATGTGCTTAGTTCTATGGCATCTTATGCCAATTTGCTTCTTATCCGTACTCGGACTTTGTTTTGCCGCTTCCGCTTGATACTCTGATGTGTGATGTATGAGGAATTATCCTAAAATATTAGATCTATCTAGGTCATTTGAACCTTCCCGTATGGCGTTGCTATATTTTCCTTTCTTTCTAGATGGAATGGCTCTGATGTACTCTTGTATGGTGGCTTGCATACATACTCATTTGTGTATGTATTTGATCCCTTCGCCTGCCGATTACGCCGCCCGTACAGGTCCCGATGAATTGGAAGTGGTTGGGACGGCCGAAAGGTCTACCCGTGAGTGGCTTTTGGGGCCCCACCGTACTATTTCAACCACTACCGTTCATCCAGGCTTGTAGCTAGGAGCGTAATTCACTGAGGTAGTTACAGCACATATATCTAAGGTTCTTTTAACCTTATCAAAGTTCTATTGTCCTCCCACTTAACTTTTCACGAAAAATTCCTTCTCAAAGAAACTTGACGTTTTAAGTGACAAACATTTTTGTCTCCGATGTTATGGAGGATTACTTAACAGTTATTCGAAATAACATACAAAGACAGGTTCATCCGACTTTGGTTGCAAACATCTTTCTTATGCATAGCATACCAATGTTTAAGAAAGGACAACTTGGGTTTTATCCCAAACCATAACCTTATATGGTGTCATTTCAACGGATTATGATTAAGCTCTTTTCAGTGGAAAAACGGTAATCTCTAAAGCTTTTAATCTTTAAAATATAATGGCAGTTTTATGAATTATACCTTTGATCTTACCATGTCAAACAAGGTTTAATTACATATCTCGAATGCTCCATACTCTTATGGTGTTTCGGGAAATGCAAATCCACGAAACGATTCCATAAATCTTAGGTATTATGCTAAACTTTGTAACTCAAATATCTTCCTTTATGATCTTTATCATAAACTGTTTATATTCTTGTTACAATGATTTTGCACTTCATCTTGAAAGTTTTTGAACTTTTCAAATGTTTCATACTTCATCCTTATTAAGTAAATATTCATATATTCACTCAAATTTTCAGAGAAAGCATATGAAGTTGAAATCCATCGCTTTTGACTACACATGATGGACTTTGTACAACAATATGTACAATTTCCAATAAGCTAGTCTTTCGTTCCCTTTTGGCCTATGAACGAATTTTTAATTATCTCTAGGAAAGTTTCACAGGCGTCATTTGATCAAAAATCAGAAGACTCCAAAATTCCATCCATATGGAGTTTCTTCATGTTTTCTTTCCAATATAATTTAAATGGCGATGTCACTTCCTAAGCGATCTTTTAATCAATTTGTCTTTCGACATTTTTAGCACTAGTTTTATGGATGTGATTTCTCCAATGAGATTTGTGAATCATCCATCTTTTATGGATTACGGCAATTATTTGAACAATCCTTTTGTTCTCATAATACCTGATAAAACAAATCTTTGAAGGCAAGATTTGATGTTTAATGAGCAACACAATAACCCTTTATTTGTTCTCGATGAACATCATCACATATTATTTTGCTAGTTACTTAGGCCATTGTAGTTCATGAATTGTGTTGTTTCGTATGACGATTCACACCAACAAATTCAGTATCAAATACTTGAGAACCACATTGTTTAATAAGCAAAGAATATAGCCATAATATGTATATCTACTATATACTTAAGCTGAACAATTCCAGTCTTTTCCTTTCTGCCATATATTTATGAGATTATCTTTCAGTATTTCCTTTTCTATTTGAAAGAATCTATCAACATCAATAGTGGAGTCATACATATGACACATAGTCCAAAGCATGTATAGTTAAATACCAATGTCTTTGGATTTGCACTTTGAAGTGGATCACCTATCATCAAATGTTTGGTGTTCTTTCAAATTCCTTTCTTTAGTAATCTCTTGGTGTAGTAAACATCTTACCCACATCAAATATTCACCCTCATCATGGATTTATCCATGATCAAGCTATTTTTAGCTTGTAACGGTGAATCGCAAGTATAATGTTGCTCTCCAAAACCTTTTGGAGGATTAGGACAACTAGTGTCTCCAACCTTTTGCAAATTCTCATCAAAATATGAGAACATGAACTTTGCCATATTATACTCTATCATGTTGTAACCAAAACTTCGTTTCAGATATCACAATATCTTCCACACATCATGGTTTCTGAAACAATTCTTTCAGATCCTAGATAACTTTGATATTAAGACAATCCTTTGAATATCAGGAATCAAGGAAACAAACATGATACTTATATACTAACACTTGGAATTGTTACTCTTGATTTAATACTAATTATTAAACTTCATGGAGTAACCGGAAATTACTGAAAGTTTGCAATAGGACTTTTAAACTTTAGATTAACACTTAAAACAATTACGATACCAGTTCGTAAAGTATCTAACCAGAATTCTATAGTTCTATCATCTCAATTATAACTAAGCGCAAGGTGGTAAACGGATGCCAATGACTACAACAACTATGCAAATTCACTTTGATTTAGTTTATGATAAATTGAGTTCTAATTAATAATTAAATTAATCTTGGTGAACTCCCACTCAAAACAATATCCCTCACACTGTTTTAGTGATCACATGAACCAAATCCACTACATCAATACCGATCATCACGAGAGTTGATATAGTTTCAATGGCGAACAATCGTCATGTTCATCTTATCTACTATATGCTTCATGCTTTACCTTTCGGTGATCCGTGTTCCGAGACCATGTCTGTACATGCTAGGCTCGTGTGGCATCCCGCAAAAACCACTACTAGAAAATCGCGTTGAATTTGTGCATTGCATCGTCATCATCATATGTTGTTTGTCGAAAACTATTTTCGCAAAGCCCGTTTTGTTTTCTAAAACGCCCCAACTTTAATCAAATATCAAACCCCGGGTCACCGGATTATTTTTGTTGTCCGCTTTCGGTTTGCAAACGTTCCAAATAAAGTAAATAAAATATTAAGTTATTTTTAGCGGGGCAGTCGAACGGGCGAATGAGAAACCGCCCGAGAATTAAAACGGTCCACCTAATTTCTAAACCTACCAAATTACCTAGCCCACCCCTCCACATCACCCGCCAGCTCCACACGCTGCCACCTCGCCTGTCCCTCCCCATCCTCCAATCACCCTCTGCCACTTGGCTCACCCCTCTCTCCTTCCCCACTCTCTCACACCACACACCAAACACAACACACACATGCGCCCAGCAGATCCCACCCTTGGCCCCCACCCGACCCAGCCAGCGTGCCCAATCCCCAAGCCACCCGGCCTGTTCTTCTTCCCGTCCAGCCGCCCGACCCGGACTTCTCTCTCTCCTCATGCGCCACCTCCCTCCTCTCCAGGCGTCCTCACCCTCGCACCGCTCCCTCACCTCTCCTCTCCTCCGCCGCCCCCCCTCTCGGCCTCCCTCGGGCCGCCGTCGCCGCCCGCCTCCCGCCCGACGCGTCCCCGTCGACCTCGCTCCACCGCCACCCGGCCACCGCGCCTCCTCCCGCTCAGCCGCCTCAGCGCTCTTCTCCCCACAGCAGCTCCTCCGCCTGGCTTCGTATGAGCCGTGCCGCCCTCGCCGTCGCCGTGTGCCCCGAGCCCGCCTCCGCTGACGGACCGCCGCCTCGCCCTGCCCGGCGTCGCCCTCCGCGCCCCCTCTGCGCCCAGGCTCTGCGCCTCGTCCTCCGTCCTGGCCCCACTCTTCCCGGCCTTGAGCCCGTCGTCGGCGCCGCTCCGTCGTGCCTCGCCGTCCCTGGCGAAGCTTCGCCCCACGCTCCGCTCGTCGACCGCCCGCCTCCGCTCCCCGTTCGGCCGCCTCCAACCGCGCCCGAGCCTCGACGCCGCGCGGGCCCACCTCGCCTCGAGCTCGTCCCTTCTGGAGATGCACCGTCGACACGCCAAGATCGTCCACCAAGACGCACAAATCCCGAACCGATGACCGAAGGGAACCATCTCGGAACGCCATGAGCTACTACCCCGACCACCGAAGACGGAACTCCAAGTACGCCTTTTCGGACACCGAGACCCGCGAAGACCGAACCCGGATGTCGATACCCCGAGGGCCGATCTCGCCGAACCCGAGAACTCCGCCACGGTACCCGGGAGTCTCCTACACGGAACCATCGACGCCACACACGAGCTCGACACCGACAAACGAGTGGAACCCCGAGTACTTCGTCGTGGAAATTAGGGGCGATGACGCTGAATCGACAAGCTCTCCTTCACGGAATTCGAGAAGCCTGTTCGGGTGCCTGAAAACCAAACTCCGTCGAACCCTACCCAAGTATGTCGAGACCCTGAAGACCCCGAAGCCGAAGGTCAACTACAAGGGACGTCAAGCTCGTCGAGATTGCGGAACGACAAGCACTTCACCCTGGATGTCGAGATCGACCCGACCCGCGAAGGCGACAAGATCCGCATGCGACAAGAACGACAGCAACCAGGGCGAGTCCGAAGCCCCGACGCCAGACCAAGTACTTCCTCGCGGAACCACAAGAGCTTCTCCTAGATAACCGCCAAGGACGTCATCGGAACCACAAGGCCGTTGCAGTGAACTCGACAAGATCTACCCCAGTAACCCGAGAACGCTCCCGCTGAGACCGAACCGTCGAACCCTGGACCCTGAGACCGACCCCGAACCCCGGAACCCCAAGTCCGTCGAGACCCCTCAATGTGTGACCCCTTTCCTCGATACCCTATTTTATAAATGAAATATAACCTTGTCGCATATTAAATTGTCATTCATCTCGCATGCATATTTGTGTGGTTTGGGGGCCTTATGCCGATTCACCTAATAATTAAATATGGGACCCATATGCGGGCAAATCTAGTCTCATATTGGCCTCATTTAAACTTGTGTAGCGAACCGGTGATATATTCCGCCTTGTTAAACAACATTTAAATTGCGGGGTTTCTAAATAACTTGAACCATTTAATTAATTGTCGGGACCCCGGTTCCTCTTAATATGACCTAATTGCATCGCACCTTTGCCATGTCATACATCATACATGCATCATGCCGATCTTCTGCCGTTGTATTAAATAGTGCATCCGGTGTTTCTTCTAGTGTTTTGCTTCTTCGCGGATAAGGCCGTTGAGTTGATGTGAGCTTCGCCCCGATCTTCGGTTGAACCCTTCGACAATGTTTTCAGGCGAGCATCTCCCCCTTTCTACCTATCTTACTTTTATAGTATTTATTTCCCTCCTGTTGATCTATTGCTATCTGTGTTGCGATGCTTTAGTTTTCGTACCTGTGATATTCCCTTGCAGCCCTATATTGCCTTGGACACATCCTATTACCTGTTGTTTGGTAGATAGTTGGACTTGCGCGTCGTAGTCGCTTGCTCACGTGTTGTTGCGTTTCGTCCAGTGCCACAGTTGTTGATGTATTGCCGCATGTTGCTGTTGGAGATGATTCTAGTTTTACTTACCGCTCATTTTAATTCCTGTTTAATAACTAAAATTGAAATAAGCAGAGGCATCGGTGGGTGATAGAAAATATTTGGTTTCCGAACGCCCACTTGTGTCCCGTAAGACCCCGAGTACTTGATACCTGTTCCTTGATTTATCGCGCTATCCACATCCGGGAGGTATATGGGACCCCCCTGAGCCAGAGCTTGATTCAGTCTTATTTCTTGGGGCCACAAACTAGTTTGAGGTTTTATTTATGATCCTGTACTTATGCCATGCTACTTATGTATTTAAATTGTGCGAGGAGGACACTGTACTGTTTAGGATCGGGACACGATTCCGCGGTGTCGACAAGCCCAGCCACACTTTCGGGTTCCCAGTCGTTCACAGCCGTCTACCCAAACCTTGAGTCCGTCTCGGAGTCAGCTGGCTTCGTTGCGGGATCTACTTAAGGGGTGGCCCCCTGAAATATTTCTGAATCCTGTGATTGCTTAGTCGTGAAATCCTCGTTGGGTTTTGATTTGGTTTTTCCGAGGTTGATCGAGCGTGTGTTGCTATTGGTGCACCCGGCGGGTAAAACTTTCTCGGCCGTGTCGCGGATATGGACGACTTGGAGCACAGTATCTCGATCATAGACAAGCATAAATAAAGTTTATTGCTATAAATTTGACTTTATAATGACTAGTAATCAGCTTCACTATAATGGAATGGCTAATTAATACTGCCCACAACTGCTTGTTGGAGTGTCGCTTGCGACCATGGTACCTGACTAGTAAGTATTGCAACTACAACGGAATGGCTGAATAAAAGTATCAACAACTGCTGGGTTTAAGGGATATCTCATGCTAATCATATCTGATTAGTAAGAGTTACAACTATAACGGAATGGTTAATTAAAAGTGCCTACTGCTTACTTTATCAGGATGAATATCTAAACCTGACTAGTAATTGCTGCAACGATAACTGAATAAGTAAAACTGCCAACGGTGTGAGTTCCTCGGTTGACTTCCTCGTTTGGTCTCGAGGGGGAACACCAGGAAGGGTTTTGTTTGGTGGTAGCATCAGGTTGGATCCGAATAGGTCTTTCTTACCCCTCTCTGTTTGACGCCAGTGTATCGAGTCTCTATAGGATGTTTAGTGCATGCTGCCGCTGCCGCTCAGTCCACCATACCTTTGTAGGCGAGGACCGCCGAATTCTAGTCTCGCCGTGTACTGGCCTCAGTACTGACGCTCCTCTTTTTATTTTGGCCTTTGTCGGCACCCCTTTTGTTTAAGCAGGTTTTGAGATCGACGTCGTTAGCAGGGTTACCCTTCCGGCTTGGCCTGGGCAGGGTTATGGACGCCATTGGTTATTCTTCAGGGCTCTTAGCCCCATTTGCATCTTGTCCGTAGCTGGACGCTCTATCGTTTTCAAGGTGATTTGGATCTTTGTAAATGATATCTGTATTCTTGACTCTTTGAGTCGCCGTTGTATATATATATGTTCTGTGGGTCCCATCGAGGACTGTTGTGCAATGTTATTACTTCGTTTTCCACCCGCACGAAAGTGCCTGGTGGGCGCCTTTGAATCGTTTCTATGCGGGTTTGGCGAGTTTCGCTAAGACTTGCATAGGGCCGATTCTGAGGGTGTTACAGAGTGGTATCAGAGCTCAGCAGTTGCGATACCCCACAAGTCCAGCCTGTAGGATAACCTAGCTAACGGCCGAAGTAGAGTGTCAAAACTACTTTGCAAAATCGGTTGGATAGTTCTGATTAGGTCTGATTTTACTCCTTACCCCTCTGCTATTCTCCTCTTATCTCGACGTGTTTTGAATCCGCTCTCTTCTCGCTCTTCGAGTCCAGGACTTCTCGTGGTTGGGTTTTCCGTCGTATCTTTAGGGTTTCACTTCCTCCTTTGGTGACGGTGATCTACCAACCGGTGTTCAAGCTGCCTGAGGAAACCGTCTACGGTGGTACCATTCTTTGTTCCTTGTTTGTGACTTCCGGTGTTTTCCGACGCGACCATATCATCTACGCCAGATCCGATGCAGAGTCTGCATCACTCCTTTGTTCCGAACCTCGCTTGTCGAGATCTTCAGTCTAATTCCGAGAGTTGGTTGCATAATCCGCCTATTTGTGTGCAGAGTAATGGTTCGAGTGCGGGATGGAGTAGCTACCATACCACTACTCTTATCATTCGCTTTTGCACATCGAATCAGTGGATCCAGCAGTTTTACTCTGTCCACGGAAGTTAGGGTGGCTTTATTTGTTGATACCTCTACCTTCGCCCTCTTGTTCCCGGAGTGTTCTCCCGATGATCACGGACAACGACCTCTTGTTAGTGGTGTCGCGAGGATTTACGCAAAGCGAGGAGACGCAGACTGCCGACCTTCCTTCCGGTACCATGGGGCGGATCTCGAGGGCGAGATCCATTGTTAGTGGTGTCGAATTGTGGCATCCCGCAAAAACCACTACTAGAAAATCGCGTTGAATTTGTGCATTGCATCGTCATCATCATATGTTGTTTGTCGAAAACTATTTTCGCAAAGCCCGTTTTGTTTTCTAAAACGCCCCAACTTTAATCAAATATCAAACCCCGGGTCACCGGATTATTTTTGTTGTCCGCTTTCGGTTTGCAAACGTTCCAAATAAAGTAAATAAAATATTAAGTTATTTTTAGCGGGGCAGTCGAACGGGCCGAATGACCCGAACGACCGCCCCAGAAATTAAAACGGTCCACCTAATTTCTAAACCTACCAAATTACCTACCCAGCCCACCCCCTCCACATCACCCTGGCCACTCACACGCTGCCACCTCAGCTGTCCCTCCCCCATCCTCCAATCACCCTCTGCCACTTGGCTCACCCCTCTCTCCCTTCCCCCCACTCTCTCACCTGCCACACACCAAACACAACACAGCACACACGCACGCCACAGCAGATCCCACCCCGCGGCCCCACCCGACCCAGCGCGTGCCCAATCCCCAAGCCACCCCGGCCCTGTTCTTCTTCCCCGTCAGGCCGCCCCGACCCCGGACTTCTCTCTCTCCCTCCGCGCGCGCGCGCCACCCTCCTCCCTCTCCGGCGTCCTCACCCTCGCACCGCTCCCTCACCTCTCCTCTCCTCCGCCGCCCCCCCTCTCGGCCTCCCTCTGGCCGCCGTCGCCGGCCGCCTCCCGCCCGACGCGTCCCCGTCGACCTCGCTCCACCGCCACCCGGCCACCGCGCCTCCTCCCTCGGCCGCCTCGGCGCGCTCTTCTCCCGCGCAGCTCCCTCCGGCGCTCAGCGACCCGTGCGCCCCTCGCCGTCGTGCCCGAGCCCGCCTCCGCTGACAGAGACCGCCTCGCCTGCGCCATGGCGTCGCCCTCTTCGCCCCTCTGCGCCAAGGCTCTGCGCCTCCGTCCTCGCCCCCACGCTCTTCCCGACGCGAGCCGCCGTCGGCCGCGCCCTCCCGTCATGCCTCGCCGTTCCGCCGTGAGCTTCGAGCCGCTCCCGCTCGTCGACCGCCCGCCTCCGCTCCCCGTTCGGCCGCCTCCAACCGCGCCCGAGCCTCGACGCCGCGCGGGCCCACCTCGCCTCGAGCTCGTCCCTTCTGGAGATGCACCGTCGACACGCCAAGATCGTCCACCAAGACGCACAAATCCCGAACCGATGACCGAAGGGAACCATCTCGGAACGCCATGAGCTACTACCCCGACCACCGAAGACGGAACTCCAAGTACGCCTTTTCGGACACCGAGACCCGCGAAGACCGAACCCGGATGTCGATACCCCGAGGGCCGATCTCGCCGAACCCGAGAACTCCGCCGCGGTACCCGGGAGTCTCCTACACGGAACCATCGACGCCACACACGAGCTCGACACCGACAAACGAGTGGAACCCCGAGTACTTCGTCGTGGAAATTAGGGGCGATGACACCGAATCGACAAGCTCTCCTTCACGGAATTCGAGAAGCCTGTTCGGGTTCCTGAAGACCAAACTCCGTCGAACCCTACCCAAGTACGTCGAGACCCTGAAGACCCCGAAGCCGAAGGTCAACTACAAGGGACGTCAAGCTCGTCGAGATTGCGGAACGACAAGCACTTCACCCCGGATGTCGAGATCGACCCGACCCGCAAAGGCGACAAGATTCGCATGCGACAAGAACGACAGCAACCAGGGCGAGTCCGAAGCCCCGACGCCAGACCAAGTACTTCCTCGCGGAACCACAAGAGCTTCTCCTAGATAACCGCCAAGGACGTCATCGGAACCACAAGGCCGTTGTAGTGAACTCGACAAGACCTACCCCAGTAACCCGAGAACGCTCCCGCTGAGACCGAACCGTCGAACCCTGGACCCTGAGACCGACCCCGAACCCCGGAACCCCAAGTCCGTCGAGACCCCTCAATGTGTGACCCCTTTCCTCGATACCCTATTTTATAAATGAAATATAACCTTGTCGCATATTAAATTGTCATTCATCTCGCATGCATATTTGTGTGGTTTGGGGGCCTTATGCCGATTCACCTAATAATTAAATATGGGACCCATATGCGGGCAAATCTAGTCTCATATTGGCCTCATTTAAACTTGTGTAGCGAACCGGTGATATATTCCGCCTTGTTAAACAACATTTAAATTGCGGGGTTTCTAAATAACTTGAACCATTTAATTAATTGTCGGGACCCCGGTTCCTCTTAATATGACCTAATTGCATCGCACCTTTGCCATGTCATACATCATACATGCATCATGCCGATCTTCTGCCGTTGTATTAAATAGTGCATCCGGTGTTTCTTCTAGTGTTTTGCTTCTTCGCGGATAAGGCCGTTGAGTTGATGTGAGCTTCGCCCCGATCTTCGGTTGAACCCTTCGACAATGTTTTCAGGCGAGCATCTCCCCCTTTCTACCTATCTTACTTTTATAGTATTTATTTCCCTCCTGTTGATCTATTGCTATATGTGTTGCGATGCTTTAGTTTTCGTACCTGTGATATTCCCTTGCAGCCCTCTATTGCCTTGGACACATCCTATTACCTGTTGTTTGGTAGATAGTTGGACTTGCGCGTCGTAGTCGCTTGCTCACGTGTTGTTGCGTTTCGTCTAGTGCCACAGTTGTTGATGTATTGCCGCATGTTGCTGTTGGAGATGATTCTAGTTTTACTTACCGCTCATTTTAATTCCTGTTTAATAACTAAAACTGAAATAAGCAGAGGCATCGGTGGGTGATAGAAAATATTTGGTTTTCGAACGCCCACTTGTGTCCCGTAAGACCCCGAGTACTTGATACCTGTTCCTTGATTTATCGCGCTATCCACATCCGGGAGGTATATGTGACCCCCCTGAGCCAGAGCTTGATTCAGTCTTATTTCTTGGGGCCATAAACTAGTTTGAGGTTTTATTTCCGATCCTGTACTTATGCCATGCTACTTATGTATTTAAATTGTGCGAGGAGCACGCTGTACTGTTTAGGATCGGGACACGATTCCGCGGTGTCGACAAGCCCAGCCACACTTTCGGGTTCCCAGTCGTTCACAGCCGTCTACCCAAACCTTGAGTCCGTCTCGAGTCGGACCGTTCTTGGGATCTACTTAAGGGGTGGCCCCCTGAAATATTTCTGAATCCTGTGATTGCTTAGTCGTGAAATCCTCGTTGGGTTTTGATTTGGTTTTTCCGAGGTTGATCGAGCGTGTGTTGCTATTGGTGCACCCCGGCCGGGTAAAACTTTCTGAAAGCCGTGTCCGCGGATATGGACGACTTGGAGCACAGTATCTCGATCATAGACAAGCATAACTAAAGTTTATTGCTATAAATTTGACTTTATAATGACTAGTAATCAGCTTCACTATAATGGAATGGCTAATTAATACTGCCCACAACTGCTTGTTGGAGTGTCGCTTGCGACCATGGTACCTGACTAGTAAGTATTGCAACTACAACGGAATGGCTGAATAAAAGTATCAACAACTGCTGGGTTTAAGGGATATTTCATTCTATTCATATCTGATTAGTAAGAGTTACAACTATAACGGAATGGTTAATTAAAAGTGCCTACTGCTTACTTTATCAGGATGAATATCTAAACCTGACTAGTAATTGCTGCAACGATAACTGAATAAGTAAAACTGCCAACGGTGTGAGTTCCTCGGTTGACTTCCTCGTTTGGTCTCGAGGGGGAACACCAGGAAGGGTTTTGTTTGGTGGTAGCATCAGGTTGGATCCGAATAGGACTTTCTTACCCCTCTCTGTTTGACGCCAGTGTATCGAGTCTCTATAGGATGTTTAGTGCATGCTGCCGCTGCCGCTCAGTCCACCATACCTTTGTAGGCGAGGACCGCCGAATTCTAGTCTCGCCGTGTACTGGCCTCAGTAGTGACGCTCCTCTTTTTCTTTTGGCCTTTATCGGCACCCCTTTTGTTTAAGCAGGTTTTGAGATCGACGTCGTTAGCAGGGTTACCCTTCCGGCTTGGCCTGGGCAGGGTTATGGACACCATTGGTTATTCTTCAGGGCTCTTAGCCCCATTTGCATCTTGTCCGTATCTAGACGCTCTATCGTTTTCAAGGTGATTTGGATCTTTGTATTCTTGACTCTTTGAGTCGCCGTTGTATATATATCTGTTCTGTGGGTCCCATCGAGGACTGTTGTGCAATGTTATTACTTCGTTTTCCACACGCACGAAAGTGCCTGGTGGGCGCCTTTGAATCGTTTCTATGCGGGTTTGGCGAGTTTCGCTAAGACTTGCATAGGGCCGATTCTGAGGGTGTTACAGCTCGTCAAGATCAAACCTTAGTTTCCGCATGAGCAAATCTGGCTTGCTCACGTTGTATACACTTGCAGAATCTAACACACCCGATCATCACGTGGTGCTTCGAAACAACAAGCTTTAGCAACGGTGCTAACTAAGGGTGAACACTTTATGACTTGAAATTCATGTGCATGAGGGATCATCTTATAATGCTACCGTCGTCTACTAAGCAATACAAGATGCATAAAGGATTAACATAACATGCAATTCAATAACATGTGATATGATATGGACTTTCTTCTTTGTGCTTCCGATCTCCATCTTCAAGCACGAACATGATCTCCATCATCATCGGCATTGCATCAACGTCAATGACGCTTCTCCATGGTTGTCATCCACCGGCTTCAACTATTACAACTACTTTGAATAGACACGCGGGTCTTAACATAAATTAAAGACAACCATATGGCTCATGCCGGTTGCCAACTTACAATAAGGAACATTGCATACATCATATATAATCACAATCATGGCCATATCACATCACAGCACACCCCTGCAAAACAAAGTTAGACGCCTCTACTTTCTTTGCATATTTTACGTGGTTTGGGGCTTTCAATAAGTGTCGTTCTAACTTACGAACAAGAACCACAACATTGATACTAGTATTTTTAATCACCCGTTGTAAATTGGATCTTAACTATGCTAGGAGAAACAGGCACCCACAAAGCCACTTATGTAATACAAGTTGCATGTCAAGCGTGGAGCAAGTCTCATGAACGATGTCATGTAAGGTTAGCCCGGGCCGCTTCATCCCAACATACCGCAAGATGCAAAGTACACAAGAAGCAATCGACAATAAAAGCATCAACGCCCACAATGACCATTGTGTTCTACTCGTGCAATAGATCTACATATAGACACGGCTCGATACCCTTTGTAGGGTTCGTAGCATGGAAAACAAAAAATTTCTATCGCATACAAACAAACAAGCCAAGATCTATCTACTAGATTGTAGCAACGAGTCGACGGAATAACTTACCCTCGAAGATTCCAAAGCGGTTAACGAGAGCAGATTCTCGTGGGTGATGTAGTCGTACACTTCCGATCTCAAGATCGCGTAGACGATCCTTCCGGCGCTGCGTTCCGGCAGCGCTCCCGCAGTCGTTCACACGTTCGGTACTCGACGAAGACCTTCCTCTCCCTTGTTCCAGCAGGCAGCGGAGGTTGTAGCACTCTCCTCGCGATTCCGGCAGCACAACGGCGTGGTACCGGAAGTAGAGGGGAGATCTCGCAGGGCTTCGCCTTAAGCTGGAGCGAGTATGGTGGAGTATGAGAGAGAGCTATTAGTGGTCTACTGTTTAGACACACCAATTAGAAGGCTCTAAACCGAAGGCTAGGGCAATTAGAAGCTCTAAACCAAAACGGCTCTAAACCGGAGATTAGAGGATAGGAACTTGTGTGTCTAGAGGAGGAGGCCCTGCCCCTCCTTTTATAGGTGGGAGGGGCGGACAAGGGGAGGGGAGTCCCTCCCCAAGTCGGCCTTGGTTGGCGCTTGGCTTGGAGGACTCCTCCCCAAGTGTTCAACCACCTCTTGCTTGTTTCCCACAGTTTCCTGTTTTCCACAGTTTCCTGTTTTAGCCGTTTGACTTTCAAACTGGCAGTTTGACTTTTCAGTTTTGGAACAGCAAGAACACTTATTACATGATGCAATCATTCAATGACACATTCATGTACCCTCCCCCCCCACGGAATGCCGGACATTCCGGAACCTTCTAGAACATTCCCGATGAAAACACCGGAATCATTCCCGAACTCCGAAACGGGACTTTCCTTATATGAATCTTATTCTCCGGACCATTCCGGATCACCTCGTGATATCGCGGATCCCATCCGAGACTCCGAACAACATTCGGACTCTTTCTCATAATACCATAACTACTCAAACAACGTCGAATCCTTAAGTGTGTCTCCCTACGGTTCGTGAATTATGCGGACATGATCGAGACACTTCTCCGAACAATAACCAATAGAGGAATCTGGAAATTCATATGGCTCCCACATATTTCTATGATTACTTTGCGATCGAATGAACCACTTACATATGATACCAATTTCCCTTTGTCTCACGATAGTTTACTTATCCGAGGTTATGATCGTCGGTATCTCTGCATACCTAGTTCAACCTCATTACCGATAAGTACTCTTTTCTCGTTCCCGTGATATGTGATCCCTTGTGAGCCAGTCACATGCTTGCAAGCTAATTGGATGACATTCCACCGAGAGGGACCAGAGTATATCTATCCGTCATATGGATGGACAAATCCCACTCTTGATCCATGTGTTTCAACCAATACTTTCCGAACACTCAATGCCACCTTTATAGCCACCCGATTCGGTGTGGTGTTTGATGTCATCAAAGCATCCATCCGGTAAAGGTGATATGCATGATCTCATGGTCGAAGGAATTAGGTTACTATGTATCAGAAAGCATATAGCAATTGAACTATTGAAATGACTTGATCTTTATGCTACGCTTATCTATAGGAGTATGTCCATCACATCATTCTACTAATGATATGACCCTGTTGTTAATAACATCTCTATGTTCATGATCAGGAAACCATGATCATATATTAACCAACAAGCTAGTTTAACAAGAGGCTTTACTAGGGACTCTTTTATGTTTACAAATCACACAAGTATTAATGTTTCCGGTTAATACAATTATAGCATGGTATGTAAACATTTATCATAAGTATGAAGATATGATAATAACCTACTTTATTATTGCCTCTTGGGCATATCTCCAACACTTGTTCCCTTATCTTGAGTTGAAAATAGCCTGACCTTAGATCAATCTTTGAGAACACACATGCTCCTTCTAGCTGATCAAACAAGTCATTGATTCTAGGCAAATAATATTTGTTCTTGATAGTAACCTCGTTGATTGAACGGTAATCTATGCATAACCTTTGACTTCTATCTTTCTTCTCCACGAACAAAACTGGGGCTCTCCAAGATGAAGAACTTGGTTGAATAAATACTTTCTGCAACTGTTCTCCAAGTTGTTTCTTGAGTTCTTTCAGTTCATCAACTGACATTTTATAAGGTCTCTTTGCTATTGGTCCGCACAGTACCAAATCTATCAGAAACTCCACATCTCTATCTGGTGGCATTCCCGGCAATTCTTCCGGAAACACATCCGGATACTCACTCACAATTGGCACACTGTTCATGCTAACCCCCTTAAGAGAATTAAGCATACTACTTTTTGCTTCAAAGTTGGTCTTGAATATGATCCTTTTATTTTCTGGAGTTGTGAGTGAGACAGTATGGTTGGCACAATCTATCACTCCTTTGTACTTAGTCATCCAGTCCATTCCCAGAATGACATCCAATCCTTCGGAGTTTAGATTTATCAAGTTAACGGGAAACTTATACTTCCCAAATTCTATGACTAGATCATGACATCCAGAATTCACTATCATTTCTCCACCAGGAGAACTTACTTTTATAGGACACCCAATAGTTTCTACCGGTAGTTCATTTCTTTCAACAAATGCTCTTGATATGAATGAATGAGATGCACCAGTATCAAAGAGTACAAATGCTGGAATGGAATTGAGTCTGAACTTACCAGCAACAGCATCAGGCTCCTCATAGACCTCCTCCACATTGATGTGGTTCACTTGTCCTTTCTAGAAAGGATTGGGCTTGATAGGTCCTTCAACTTTCTTTTCAGGGCACTCATTTGCATAATTCCCCATCTTCTTGCATTTGAAACATTCAACCTGACTGATGTCTCTTTTAACAGGCTGACTTCCACTTCCACTTCCATTACCACTGTGGTGGCTCTTATGTCCACTCTTGTGGTTCTTGTACTTGTCGTTGTCATGACTGCGATGATGCTTGTTGTCATGACGGTGGTGGTTGTGGTGCTTGTTGAATTTCCCATGCTTGTGGGATCCTAAGCTTCCACTGTCATCATAATGAGATCGTTTGTGAGACGATCCCAAGTTGTGCTTGTCGGAGTGCTTTATTTTTCGACTCTCAACTTGCTTTATTTTGTTCTCCAAAATAGCAGCCTTGTCACAGAGCGACTGATAAGTGGGAACATATGCCACAGCCAATTGCAGATTCAGCTCATCATTCAAGCCTTCAAGAAATTTTTCCTTTCTCTTGGCATCAGTGTCAACTTCATCCGGTGCATAACTCGCCTGATTGTTGAACTGCTCAATGTATTCAGCCACGCTGTGGTGGCGCGGCTTCAGATTGTGGAACTCTTTCTTTTTCAGACTCATCACTCCTGATGAGATATGAGCAGTGCGAAAGCCATCCTCAAAGATAGCCCATGTCACTTCATCTATGGGAGTGGTGATCTGGAAGTTGTCCCACCAAGTGGCGGCTGGCCCTTCCAGCAGATGTGCTGCAAATCTGACTTTTTCAGCATCCGTACAGCCCACGGTTACCAAGTCCTTGTTTACTGAGCGTAGCCAATCATTGGCCACCATGGGATCAGTCGTCCCTGAGAACTTAGCTGGCCTCAATCTCAAGAACCTGGTGAGCATATCAAAGCCCAGAGGGTTGTTGTTGTTGTTATTGTTGTTGTTGTTATTGTTTTGGTTCTGGATGAACGTTGTCATCATCTGCATCAGCTGTGTTTGAGCAGTCATCATTTGTTGCATTTCTGGAGTGGTGTTGTTATTATTGTTGGGGTTGGGGTTTGCACGACGAGGAGGCATCTGTGGTTTTTGTTCAAATAGAGATAAGAATGAGATACCCATAGATGCTTTCATGCATAATACATCACATAAGCAAACACATAGCATGCAACACAAGGATAAAAGTTCAACAACAAAATAATAAGTTCACAAAGTAAAACACACAAGTAGCAAGCCATCCACATGTCGGATGGTCCAATAACAAGTTCTCAAATAACAAGTACGATAATGAAAGATAAACGAGTAGTCAAATCTACTCATCGGCATCAATCTCCTCCTTGACAAAGGTAAGACCTGCGTTCTCCATCGCGGTCTTGTTCTCCTCAATGCTAGTGGTCAAGGAATCTATCTTGGCCTTGAGAGCCCTCTTCTGGGAACGAAGCCTCTCTATCACCGTCTACTGCTGCTCTAGCTCGAAGTCCTTGGACTGCAGTTCTTCAGTCATATCCCGGACCTTCTTGTTCCTATCCTGGACATGCTTCTCCGGACTCTTGAACTTCCTGTCCTGGGTCTCGAATTTCGCCTCCATTCCCTTGACTATCTCGTCCTGCTGCGCGAAGAGCTTATCCTTCTCGCGAAGCTGCACCTGGAGCTCGTCATTGCTGAACATGACATTGGTCCTGTCCGTGTCCACGTGCCTAATGAGAGACTCTATGTCCTGGAGGTACAGTCGTATCGGCTCTGCTGCGTCCCTCGAATCGTCCTCGAAGTTGATGGACTCTCCATCCTCATCACGTCTTCCGAAGACATGGAAGTGGGTGCCTCTAACCTGTCGGGAGTGTCTTCCTAGCAGACGTCCTATCAGATCCTGCATAACTACCTCCATGCCTCTCTCCCTGTCATCGTGCATAAGCTTGAAGACGATGGCCTCCGTAGTAGGCTCTGTCTGGCGTCCGGGCTGGTTCACCTTGAAGCCCCAGAGGTCCTTCCTCTCAAACTTGGTGAGGGGATGCACCATGATGGTGGGAAGAGGGAGATTGAGCAAAGTGGTAAGCTCAACGATACGAGGACCAAAGCGGGTAACCTGGAACTCCTCAACAGTGCTGATGGTAATTGGAATCTATTTATAAGATAGAAAAGTTAGAACAACACAATCATGATAAAATAAAAGACATAAAAACACATACATATCCTTGGAAAGTGTAACTACCTCGGTGAATTACGCTCCTAGTTACAAGCCTGGACGAGCGGAAATGGTTAAAATAGTACGGTGGGGCCCAAATGCCACTCACAGGTAGACCTTTCGGCCGTCCTAACCATTTCCAAACATCGGGACAAGAACGGGCGGCGTAATCGGCAGGCGAAGGGATCATCTACATACACAAATGAGTATGTATGCAAGCCACCATACAACAGTCCTCAGAGCCATTCCATCTAAAAGAAATAGAAATATTGCAACGCCATACGGCAAGATCCAAATATCCTAGATAGATATATAGTTTAGGATATCTCCTCATACATCAAACATCAGAGTATCAGGCGGAAGCGGAAAACAAGATCCGAGTACGGATAAGAAGCAAATCGGCATAAGATGCCCCATAAATAAACACATCCCGCCCACAGATCTCACGGATCCCCGTTCCCGGAATCTCTACACCGAATGATCGTTGCCCACATCGTCCATCTCCTCCACCCAGTATCCATCTTGTGAGTGTACCTGTTCATCTGAATCAAATAATTTATCGTGTGAGACCCTAGGGGTACTCAGCAAGTCTTTATGCCTCTAAAGGGGACACAACCTGGGTGACGCAATTGCAGCAAAAGATAAACCCTAACAATTCTATAGATACCCGCTAACCATCCGCCTAACCAAAGATAGACGGATGTCCGTGAATTAATAACAACAATTATAACAGTAATATTAACAGATTCATCCTTCTCCTCGCTTACCACGACGAAGCGGACGAACACCCCCCATCCGTTGGAAGTTTTATTATCCATTCCATGAGTGTTACACTATTTACTAGTCAGTTACTTAGTCAAATTAAAAGCGGTACTTTAGTTATACTTGTCTATGATCGAGAAACTGTGCTCCAAGTCGTCCATAACCGCGGACACGGCTTTCAGAGAGTTTTACCCTGCAGGGGTGCACAAATAGCAACACACACTCGATCAACCTCGGAAAAACCAAATCAAAACCCAACGAGGCATTCACGACAAAGCGATCACAGGATTCAGAAATATTTCAGGGGGCCACCCCATTAAGCTACCCGCAACGAAGTTAGCCGACTCCGAGACGGACTCAAGGTTTGCGTCAGTGGCTATAAACGACTGGGAACCCGAAAACGTGACTGCGCTTGTCGATACCGCGAAAACACTCCGCTTCCAAAACAGTACAGGTGCTCCTCGCACAAACTTAAATAAAGTAGTAAATCATGGCATAAGTATAGAATAGTAATAAAGCCCCAAACTACTTTGTGGCCCCAAGAAATAAGAATGAATCAAGCTCTGGCTCAGGGGGGTCCCATAAGCCTCCCGGATGTGGATAGCGCGAATATTCAAGGAACAGGAATCAAGTACTCGGGGTCCTACGGGACACAAGTGAGCATGAAAAACCAAATAGCAGATATTGCTCACCGGTGCCACTTTCATTAGTTATCCCATTACTACTCAGGTTAAGTTGTATAGGTACCTCGTTATCCATCAGACACTCACATACCCTACACATGTTGTTCTACGACCCGCATGGCTCAAACAACTCCTGTAGTAATGGCTCATGGGATGGAGGAACAAGCTTCGGTGGGGTTTAAAAGCAAAGACTATGCAGTACTTGGGATTCAGTTTAATGCGATCGCGACTCAATGATGCAAGAATAAGATAGAGGCAATAGGTACTATATGTATGCAAGCATGTGGTAGTGCTTGCCTGGCAGCTCAGTTGAAGCGAGAGAAGGATCTGGGTAGTGCTCCTGGGTTTCTTGATATATCCCCTGCTCAGCGTCTATTCGAAGAAGAACCAAACAAACAAGGGCCAACATAAATAAAGTGCCCAAGCATATGAATAAAATGCGACAATCAAACAATCATGCCATGATGAATGATGCACAATTTGCATGGCAATAAAGTAGCATGGCATGGGTGTGGGGTGGAATACAAGAAATAAGCATTTTATTGAGTTTTGGTCACATTTTATACTCGAATAAGTTGTTGTATTCTTTATATTTATATGATGCATGCTGCAATTCAGAACATGGAATGCATAAACAGAAAGGTCTCGTCGAGATGATCATTTTAGACATATCATTTGTCAAATTCGGAGTTATAACACAAAAGTTATTAATTAATTAGGACAAAGGGCATTTTGTTGTAATTTTAAACAACTTGAAATTTAAAGTGTCCAAAATATATTTTTAAGGCCAGATGTGAAGTCCTCACATTTTTCTGATTCAAAAACATATATCATTTGTATTATTTGGAATTATATTTCAAAAGTTAATTAAAACAGATTTGAATTTGAATTAAAACAAATTTGAAAAGTTTAATTTAAAACAGAAATCCAGAACTACTTTTTACACCCAACCCAGTACTAGACCGAGCCACAGACAGGTGGGCGAGCTGGCCCAGCGGCCTTGCAGAGAGGCTTTGTCACGGGCTCGCCTAGCCACTGAGGCTGCGGGGTGGGCCATCTGGCAGTCCACGTGGCATGTGAGGAGACAGAATGACAGTGGGCACTGGGCTAGAGCGGGTTACGGCTCGAGAAAGCAGGCGACCTCTGCAAGTTAGTCTGGTGGCAGTGGGTCCACGAGGTACCGCGGGTTGAGGCGAAACAAAAAGGAGGGGCTATTCGTAAAACTACCACAGGCCCCTGTAGATCTTCTCTGCGGCCGCGGACGGATCGGTGCTCGACCGCGCGGAGTGGGGGTTCGATCCGGGGGCGTGCGGGTGCGCGCTGGGGGTGCGAGCCAGTGCGGTAGGTGAGGGGAGGTTGCTAGGAGGGGGATGGGCGGCTAGATGAGGCTCTTCGCGACGCGACGACGCAGAGGACGCACGCGCACGCGACGCACCGAGAGCGCTCGACGGTTGGTCCGGCGAGAACAGGGAGCCACAGCGAGGACGTAAGTTTCAGGGAGGATCGTGGGCTCACCGCGGGGTTGTAGATGCGGACGGATCGGGCTGGGATGCGGTGGATCGATGGCGATGCAGACGCTCCCGCGGCTAGGGTTTCGTCGGGGCGTCTCGGTCCTGGCAAGCCTGGGGTCCTTCTCCTCCTCGCTGGCGCGTACGAGGTGAAGTAGGGGAGCCGCGTGGTCTTCCTCGACACCTGTGATCGCCACGCCACCGGCTGGTAAGAGAAGGGTAGGTGGAGGCCGACGGTGGCCGACGATGGGGTAGATGGTGGCGGTGGAGAAGAGAGGGCAGAGGGCAAGGCCCTGGGGTAGATCTGGGAGGTAGAGGAGAGCCGTGTGGAAGGGGAAAAAGGAGGGAGGAAGGAGGAGCAGCCGTGGCAGGGGTAGATGAGGGTGGCCTCGGTGCCACCTTTTTCCCCTCGAGCACGTGCTTTCGGCTGACAGGCGGAGGGAGGGGTAGATGGAGGCTGCCAGGTGGGGTCGGGGCGAGGTCAAGGAGGCCATGCTCGGTGTGGGGCCTTGTGGCAGAGAGAGAAGGAGAGAGGGAGGGTGGCATGGAGCTAGAGTTGGAGGAGTAGGCTCGGGTTAGGGCTGGTGCTAGGGTTGGGGTAGAAGGGTAGCTCGGCCAGGGGGGTAGGGTGGCTAGGTGGGGCCTGCATGGCAGCTAGGGAGAGAGAGAAGGAGAGGGAGGGGAAGGAGATGGCTCGGCATGGAGGGGTAGGTCATGGGGTAGGGTTTGGAGAGAGGGTTTAGGAGAGAGGATAGAGAGAGAGAGATATTTGGTATGCATGATCAAGAGAGAGAGAAGATGGGCATGGGGATGGTCTTGCATGGCACTACACAAAAGAGGTGGATGAGGTTGGATGGCACAAGGCAAGAAATAAAGCAAGGTAGAAAAGATTGAGAGAAAGAGAGAGATGAGAAGATGATCAATCAAAAACAAATAAAACCGAAGGAGGACAAAAGATGGTGATGGTTGCATGGCCCATGCAAGATAATAAATGCCATGTATCATCCTTGTGAAAACAAAATAATAAACATGGCATTATTCCTATGCATTACCCAAAATGTGGAGTATAGCCCAAGCAAAAGAAATTAAAAGGATGCCCCATGTGAAGTAGATGGATATGACCATATTTGAATATAAATGGGACTTTCTAGTGTGTATGTGCCACTAGGTATTTAGTAAGCCCAAAAATATCCCAACATGATAATAACCCCAAAACAACCCATATGGAAGCTAGGAAAAGGGTCCCACTCACAAGGCATGCAAAGGTGGCCATGTGGCTCTCATAAACCAATAATGTGGAAACAATATGGTGCATGTATGAGAGCATGTGGAGATAGAATTGGATCCATCCCAACCCACATGAGCTAGAGGTAAAACCAAATAAGTTGCAGTGCTCATATATGGTGGAATGGTGGAATGATGGGGTGATGACAAGAAAGGTGGTGGAGTTAATAAAAGATATGCCCCCAACTCAACTTGGGCATTTAAACAATATATCAAGAACCAAATACAATAACAAGAGGCAAATACAATTTACAATGCATATGAGAGAAGAACCAACACAAAAAGGGTTTTATATGATGCTCAAATGCAAGGTGGCATGATGACATGAGCATGATATAATTATGATGCAACAATTATGTATATGAAGTAGCAGTTATATAGACTAGGCTAGTAGCATTGCAATTGTTAGACAATTGGGATGCTACAACTCTCCCCCACTAAACAAGAATCTCGCCCCGAGATTCTGTAACATCCCTAAATTCATATTCCAAAACTCATACATATCATCCTTGCATTCATCATCATTTAGGGATTTTCTCAAAATCATTTCAGAAAAACAGAAGCTTTTGGTGTTATGATTTTATGTGGACAGATTTAATTCAAAAGACCAACACCATTTGAAACTGGAATGTTTAGGAACTTGTTTGCTTGCCTCCATTATTGGAAAGTTTAGGTGTAAAAGTTTGACCAAAGTTTCAATTTGTAAATAAATTCAAAACCCTATTTTCAAAAACATTGCAACTAGAGGCAATGTCTCTGATTGTTTTAAGTCCAAGCTTGACCAAGCCCCTACAGGGTAACCACATGGTTAAATAACTGATTTTTGAAACCACAGTACCCTGCAAAAATTCCCTGAATTGTTTGAATTCAAAAAGGATTTTAATTCATACCTAAATCATTCCTGAAAACCAAATTAGAAAAGAAAAAGAATTAAACAAAGGAAAAGGGCCGAGCGGCAGACATCTGGCCCAGCAGAGAATCGAGCCCAACTATCCCACCCGGGAGTTTCCTTTTCTTTTCTCAAGCGCGAGTACACGCAGGCTGTCGCTGACAGACGGACCCCACCCTCATTTCGCACACATCGCTTACGAGCGGGACCTGTCCACGCTGTCATCGTCTTCCCCAAACCGTGCCCGCGACCACGTCACAGCTGCAGTCACTGCCGGTAATGGAGCGGCTTAATTGGGCATTAAACCTCGGGCGTTTCCTGTCGAGGCACCGGCTATAAGAACCCCACCTCCTCGCAGTCATTTCCCCCCAGCCAATTCTGCATTCACGCCACCAGGCTGCCCACGAATCGCTCAAAACCACCGCAGACAGAGCTCACTCCGGCGATCGATTCAGGTGAGCCCCATGCGCCCCTTCCCCTCTGGATTGTTCGAGCCACTTTGTAATCTCCTGGCGCACCTCCTGACACCACTATCTCATCCTATATTGCCCCAGGTCGCCGTGTTCGCTTGACACCGTCAGCACCTGACGACCACCCCTACTCCGGCGACCAATCTTAGTAAGTCCCGTGCACCCCTTGCCTTTTCCTTCACACGAGCGTGTTCGCAACTGTCTTGCGCACCTCCTAAACCCCCTGGTTCGTGTTAGGGCGACGCGGAGCCTCGGCAACGACTCCAACAACATCCACCCGACGCCAGACGCAACTCCGACGAGATCCAGAGTCCATCTCCGAGCGCCCCTCCGCAAACCAGTACCACGTCAAGCTTCAGCACGACCTTGCGGATCTGGTAAGCACCTCCCTGCTTCCTGGGACGATCTAGAACGTCAGCGCCACCGTAGTCTCGACTCCGGCCCGGCCGCTAGCGCCGCCAGAGTGTGGTCGAGAATGTTTGGGGCGTTGGATCTAGATCTGTGGCGTAGAATAGAAGTAGGAAGAATGCAGCGTGTCTCGAGCCGCAGATCTCATTTAGATCGTGCGGTTCGCAGAGCTCGATCCGCTGAACGATGCAGCGCCAGTGAGGTTGCGACGCGTGGCTAGGATGAATTCAAAAACAGAATTTAAACCTGATTTAGATCCAAACTTCAAACTGCTATAACTTTTGAATGCCACGTTAGAATTTTACAAACTTTATACCATTGGATTCAGTGAAACAAAACCTTTCTGAATATCCAATTTGTTTAACAAATAGTAACAGATAAAATGGCTTTATTTGTAGAACATGTTTAAGGCTATTTTAAGTATAGATTTATTTTGGTAAATTGTATTGGTGCCAAATAAGTTTAGTTGGAAAACTTGTGACTTGTTAAGTCTCTGTAAACATGTGCATGCTTGGTAGAAATTGTCAAAATCACCACTTGGTAAATTCTTGCATGCATGCATTCATATTATTTTTGGTTGTATATAATTGTGTGTAATTGTATGCTATAATTTTGTGTAGATTTTCCTAGTGATTGTGATTGTGAAGAGTGCTACTCTCCCCACTACCAAGGCAAGTGATATTTTCATGAATATTTCTATCCTATGTTTTGTACTAGCATTAGATATTTTGCTAAGTCTTGCATGCTATCTTTGCCTAATGCTAAGTTGGGAAATCCTAAGTAGTGTAGAATTGTATAATTGCTAGGCAAATTTTCCTAAGTTAAGTTATCTTACCATGCTTAGCCTAGATATTTAGCAAACAAGGGCTGGTGAAAAATCTATACTTACTATGATGAAAATATTTCTAAGTCATGAGACTTATGCTTTCCTAATAAAACAACTAAGGCAAATGAACCTCCTGGGTGGAATGGAAGTATTGGGTTATGTTGAGTGGTTACACAAGGCCATGGACTTGGGTTGTGTATCTCACTTGTGGTATGCCACCCAGGCACAAAGGGATTTGGAGGCCAAGTGTTGAGAAAGCTTACAGTGCAACCACTTGGCAATATGGGCTCTGCCTTGATCATATAGGTTGCTAGAACTTAGTCATTTGGACAGTTGGTGGTAGTTGGGATGATAGGTTGGAACGCGTCCATTTGACTAAGGAAAAGCTTCTGAAAGGTCCTGTCTTGGGAAACCAAGTCTGGTGGGGAAAGTGCACAACCTCTGCAGATGGAAAACCTAAGTACTTAGCCTTGTCCAAGGCAATGGACAATTTGAGCATCAAGACATGGAAGCTACAAGAATCTCATCACTCCAACTTCTAAGTAAAAATTGGTGGGTGAACAAGGGTGAAGGACCCCAATGTCTATTGGTGGTTCCTTGGGAATGTTTTGGACAAAGAAAAACTTAGTGATTTCAACTAATAGGTAAAACCTATTTTCAAGCAAAGCAAGCCAAGCTACACTTAGCCAAAAGCATATAGTAATATAGTCCACTTAAAATATACTAAGGTATCACTTGCCAATACTATTCCAAAGTATTGACCCTCTATGGTCAGAACTTGTGATGTTGCAAAGTTACTCCGATGATGAGTAGGAGTCATGAGTCTACACTCAACATGCTTGCACTGGCACATGAAGATGAAGACTTATGTTTATTTTACTTATTCCATAAACTCTTGTATTAGGCCTATGGCCCTGAGTTGTAAAAGACTATGTTTTATCTCTGGAATGAATGTAATAAACGACCTTTGTATCTGTGTACTTCATCTTAAACCGTGGATGCTAGCATTAATCCAGGGACTAGCATTGCAATCACAGGGATCCTTTCCTTTATAAAGGAGGGGTATAACAGATTCCTAGAAAAGAAAACAACACAAGGAGAGGCGGGTGTTCGAACGAAGGTGACCCTCACGTTCCCAAGTTGATGAACAACGGAATGGTGCGACCACTACACCTTGCAAAACTTGCTAGACTTTTTGCGAGTCTTGCGTTTTGCTTGAGAAACAACGGGTTAGAAGAGTTGAAGGATTGTCGTGAGACAAGAAGGATAGGATGGGCATAGCTCCGGTTTTCCCAAGAATCATGCTAAAAGAAAAACATCCACTGTTGAAAGAAAGGACAAGATGATGCATCATGGATAAAGAAAGAAACACCGTTAAGATTAAATATTTACCGATACGAGAGAGGATGAATCTTTGTCTCTCCGGAAGAAAGGAGCTAGATTGGAGAGGTTTTGAACCACTATTACAATAACATCGTATCTTCTCTCGGATTTGAGAAATGAAATACGGAAACAATATTGCCTTCAAACAATAGAGTCCCTTGATATCAACAGAAAGATTTAGTTAGACATCGTCGGACTAGATTCTTGTTGCGCCGGTAAGAACCAAGGATCACGCAATTTAGGTGCACAGATATAACTTCTAGAGATGTATGTGAAGCCAGATCATGGTGGAATCCCGAGAAGCAAAGAATATGGAGGATCTGGATTTTATTGTAGAGATACTTATTGCTTTCTTTATCCTTGAGGCTAATGCAATAGATTTGCGGCTGATGGCATCAACCATAATTGGCTTTACCACAGAAAAAGAATTGATGAAACAAAGAGAGAGATAGTTTCCTTTAATCTTGTTTGGGGATATCGAGCATCGGTAGAAAGACGAGGATAGAAAAAGGTTTGCGTTTGTTTCCACCAGATAATTGAAGATTTTGCTCCGTGTAGAAAGGGTGAGATCACCAAGAAGAGATTATTGATCACTTTCTTCGAAAGAGCACTCCAGAAAAAACAAGGACGGAAGTAAAAGTATCAAGGATAAAGGCCACTTCTAACTTCCGTGGAATGAGTGAAATCACATTAATTCACCAATTCAATGTACAAGAGCGAATGATAAGAGTAGTGGTATGGTAGATAATCCATCCCGCACTCAAAGCATTACTCCGCACATGAATAAGAAAATCATGCAACCCCACTACCGAAACAGACTGAAGGTGTTGGCAAAAACTCATAGAACTCCGTTAGAAAACAAGGATTGATGCAAATGATTCGCCGGATTCATAGATAGATAAGGATGATGATGTTGTCGTCATGTCGGAAGTACCAAGCCACCGGAAAGATATAAAGGAAAATCACGGAGACAACTGCAAAATTTCACAGATATAGAAAAGATAGCACCACTTGAACAGAAGGAATACAAGATCTGGAAGGTCTTCATGGCCTCCGGTGGATTGAGCATAGACGATAGAGCGAGAGGGTTTCAAGATATTACTTAACGAGATTGAGGTGAAAGAACTCCATGTTCTTCTTGAAATGATTGAGAGAGATTTAGCAGCCTTGAGGAAATCTTCAGCGGAACGACGATGATAACTTGCCAACAAGGAACAACTCCGGATTGGTTGAAGATGGAGGATGGAATTAACAATGGACTTGCTGATTCCAGAGTTGAAGTAATGTATTTAGCAGAAGGACGTGGTCGAGATATGTGACTTCAAAAAGTCCGAATTCTCACTTTGAGAATTTGCACACAGGCAGTGCTCACGAAGCTCGAGAGAAAGAGACACAGATGATCTTCCATGTCCTTCCATAGATATCGAATAGTCAAGCATATTATCAACATATACCACCATGGATTAACAAGATATTCCCAGCATACCAAGTTCGAAAAGGCGGGAGAAACGAACAAATGCTCGAAACACTTTCTGAGCTCAACGCTCTTTGAAAGATCAACGTTACGAGTAAGGATTCCTGTTGAAGATCTTGTGCAGAATAGGTTAATGGTCATTCGAAGAAAAGAGATGTCACTGGTTCACATTGTCGATCGGATCACCGGTTACAAAGATAAAGAGATCTTGGATAAGAACCGATGATAGCTCATACCTTAAGCAAAGCTATCAGAGACGAAAAGATGCAATTCCCTCGTATCCAGGAGAATTGTGCAGATATGGGGTTCAAAAGGATGTGCAGCATGATGGACAGATGATAGACCGCCGTAGTGCTTGGAGAAACTCTGGATTGCCAAAGATGCTTGAATATGCATAGATATGATCGCGGTGTACTCAAAATCACAGGAGATAACCGTCACCATTTGGAGGATAGAGTTGATAGCATTTTCCATATTCCACTCATGATAAGTGTCATATAGCTATGCCGAGAACCAAATTACAATCACCAGCATCGGATCGACACATGTTATGTAATTAGCCCAAGAGAATTGGAGATGAAAAGAAACTCTAGGATTAAGCGCCGGTGACAAAAGAATGAGTTAGCATGGACATGCTGATAAAAGGGAGATAGATAATGTTTCACACACGACTGAAAAGGAGTGTGGAAGCACAGATGTATCAAAGAAATTTTTTCCGCATTTTTCGGCATTAAAATACCAATAGATGCGCAAAAACACTTACCAGGTAGGTATTAGCAACTGATGGTTTCACAGAATGTGGAGTTGCTAGAAGGAAGGACACCCTTAAGAAGATGGCACCGGTTAACAAGGAGTCAGATAGATCGCGCCGGTATTCAAAAGCCTGTCACTATGGAATGTACCAACAGTAGATAACCAAAGGCAGATAAAGATAACATGTTGGATGCAACAGATAGATAGGGAATTACACCCACACACACACACTTATGGTACTACAGAACCCAGCACACGTGAATCCTAGTTTGAATTTTAAGAAGAGGATTGAAAACGTTACACTTCCTTACCAGAAAAGGGTGGTGGGTGGGTAAGAAGAAAAGTGGAAGCAGTCCTACTCTCATGTTTTGTTTTTCCCTAGTATACATAGCTACCAAAAAATATTTGCTAGACTGACAACGACCATTTGGCTGAGACCCTGAAGGGAGGGATGGCTCTGATACCAATTGTAACTACCTCAGTGAATTACACTCCTAGTTACAAGCCTGGATGAGCGGAAATGGTTAAAATAGTACGGTGGGGCCCAAATGCCACTCACAGGTAGACCTTTCGGCCGTCCTAACCATTTCCAAACATCGGGACAAGAACGGGCGGCGTAATCGGCAGGCGAAGGGATCAACTACATACACAAATGAGTATGTATGCAAGCCACCATACAACAGTCCTCAGAGCGATTCCATCTAAAAGAAATAGAAATATTGCAACGCCATACGGCAAGATCCAAATATCCTAGATAGATATATAGTTTAGGATATCTCCTCATACATCAAACATCGAGTATCGGTGCGGGCGGAAAACAAGATCCGAATGCGGATAAGAAGCAAATCGGCATAAGATGCCCCATAAATAAACACATCCCATACAGATCTCACGGATCCCCGTTCCCGGAATCTCTAAACCGAATGATCGTTGCCCACATCGTCCATCTCCTCCACCCAGTATCCATCTTGTGAGTGTACCTGTTCATCTGAATCAAATAATTTATCGTGTGAGACCCTAGGGGTACTCAGCAAGTCTTTATGCCTCTAAAGGGGACACAACCTGGGTGACGCAATTGCAGCAAAAGATAAACCCTAACAATTCTATAGATACCCGCTAACCATCCGCCTAACCAAAGATAGACAGATGTCCGTGAATTAATAACAACAGTTATAACAGTAATATTAACAGATCCATCCTTCTCCTCGCTTACCACGACGAAGAGGACGAACACCCCCCATCCGTTGGCAGTTTTATTATCCATTCCATGAGTGTTACACTATTTACTAGTCAGTTACTTAGTCAAATTAAAAGCGGTACTTTAGTTATACTTGTCTATGATCGAGAAACTGTGCTCCAAGTCGTCCATAACCGCGGACACGGCTTTCAGAAAGTTTTACCCTAGGGTGCACAAATAGCAACACACTCGATCAACCTCGGAAAAACCAAATCAAAACCAACGAGGCATTCACGACAAAGCGATCACAGATTCAGAAATATTTGAGGCCACCCCATTAAGCTACCATAGCGAAGTTAGCCGACTCCGAGACGGACTCAAGATTTGCGTCAGTGGCTGTAAACGACTGGGAACCCGAAAACATGACTGCGCTTGTCGATACCGCGAAAACACTCCGCTTCCAAAACAGTACAGGTGCTCCTCGCACAAACTTAAATAAAGCAGTAAAGCATGGCATAAGTATGAATATATTAATAAAGCCCCAAACTACTTTGTGGCCCCAAGAAATAAGAATGAATCAAGCTCGCTCGGGGGTCCCATAAGCCTCCGGATGTGGATATACGAATATTCAAGGAACAGGAATCAAGTACTCGGGGTCCTACGGGACACAAGTGAGCATGAAAAACCAAATAGCAGATATTGCTCACCGGTGCCACTTTCATTAGTTATCCCATTACTACTCAGGTTAAGTTGTATAGGTACCTCGTTATCCATCAGACACTCACATACCCTACACATGCTGTTCTACGATCCACATGGCTCAAACAACTCCTGTAGTAATGGCTCATGGGATGGAGGAACAAGCTTCGGTGGGTTTAAAAGTAAAGACTATGCAGTACTTGGGATTCAGTTTAATGCGATCGTGACTCAATGATGCAAGAATAAGATAGAGGCAATAGGTACTATATGTATGTAAGCATGTGGTAGTGCTTTCCTGGCAGCTCAGTTGAAGCGAGAGAAGGATCTGGGTAGTGCTCCTGGGTTTCTCGATATATCCCCTGCTCAGCGTCTATTCGAAGAAGAACCAAACAAACAAGGGCCAACATAAATAAAGTGCCCAAGCATATGAATAAAATGCGACAATCAAACAATCATGCCATGATGAATGATGCACAATTTGCATGGCAATAAAGTAGCATGGCATGGGTGTGGGGTGGAATACAAGAAATAAGCATTTTATTGAGTTTTGGTCACATTTTATACTCGAATAAGTTGCTGTATTCTTTATATTTATATGATGCATGCTGCAATTCAGAACATGGAATGCATAAACAGAAAGGTCTCATCGAGCTGATCATTTTAGACATATCATTTGTCAAATTCGGAGTTATAACACAAAAGTTATTAATTAATTAGGACAAAGGGCATTTTGTTGTAATTTTAAACAACTTGAAATTTAAAGTGTCCAAAATATATTTTGAATGCCAGATGTGAAGTCCTCACATTTTTCTGATTCAAAAACATATATCATTTGTATTATTTGGAATTATATTTCAAAAGTTAATTAAAATAGATTTGAATTTGAATTAAAACAAATTTGAAAAGTTTAATTTAAAACAGAAATCCAGAACTACTTTTTACACCCAACCCAGTACTAGCCCGAGCCACCGATGTGGGCAATTTCTTGGTGGCGCAGCAGCCTTGAGGCTTTCTCACCACGGGCTCACCTAGCCACTGAGGCTGCGGGGTGGGCCATCTGGCAGTCCACGTGATGTGGCGAGGCAGGCAATGACAGTGGGGCCTGGGCTGGAGCGCTGGTTACGGCCTGAAAGCAGAGGACCTCTGCAAAAAGTTAGTCTGGTGACAGAGTCCACGAGGTACCGCGGGTTGAGGCGAAACGAAAAGGAGGGGCTATTCGTAAAACTACCACAGGTCCCTGTAGATCTTCTCTGCGGCCTCGGACGGATCGGTGCTCGACCGCGCGGAGTGGGGGTTCGATCCGGGCGTCTGGCGCTTGGTCGGTGCAAGCGGTCTGCAGTAGGTGAGGGGAGGTTGCTAGGAGGGGGATGGGCGGCTAGATGAGGCTCTTCGCGACGCGACGACGCAGAGGACGCACGCGCACGCGACGCACCGAGAGCGCTCGACGGTTGGTCCGGCGAGAACAGGGAGCCACGGCGAGGACGGAGGTGTCAGGGAGGATCGTGGGCTCACCGCGGGGTTGTAGGTGCGGACGGATCGGGCTGGGACGCGGTGGATCGCTGGCGATGCAGACGCTCCCGCGGCTAGGGTTTCGTCGGGACGTCTCGGTCCTGGCGAGCCTGGGGTCCTTCTCCTCCTCGCTGGCGCGTACGAGGTGAAGTAGGGGAGCCACATGGTCTTCCTCGACACCCGTGATCGCCACGCCACCGGCTGGTAAGAGAAGGGGAGGTGGAGGCCGACGGTGGCCGGCGATGGGGTAGATGGTGGTGGTGGAGAAGAGAGGGCAGAGGGCAAGGCCCTGGGGTAGATCTGGGAGGCAGAGGAGAGCCGTGTGGAAGGGGAAAAAGGAGGGAGGAAGGAGGAGCAGCCGTGGCAGGGGTAGATGAGGGTGGCCTCGGTGCCACCTTTTTCCCCTCGAGCACGTGCTCGGCTGACAGCGAGGCGGAGGAGGGATGGAGGCTGCCAGGTGGGGTCGAGGCGAGGTCAAGGAGGCCAGGCTCGGTATGGGGCCTTGTGGCAGAGAGAGAAGGAGAGATGGAGGGTGGCATGGAGCTAGAGTTGGAGGAGTAGGCTCGGGTTAGGGCTGGTGCTAGGGTTGGGGTAGAAGGGTAGCTCGGCCAGGGGGGTAGGGTGGCTAGGTGGGGCCTGCATGGCAGCTAGGGAGAGAGAGAAGGAGAGGGAGGGGAAGGAGATGGCTCGGCATGGAGGGGTAGGTCATGGGGTAGGGTTTGGAGAGAGGGTTTAGGAGAGAGGATAGAGACAGAGATATATTTGGTATGCATGATCAAGAGAGAGAGAAGATGGGCATGGGGATGGTCTTGCATGGCACTACACAAAAGAGGTGGATGAGGTTGGATGGCACAAGGCAAGAAACAAAGCAAGGTAGAAAAGATTGAGAGAAAGAGAGAGATGAGAAGATGATCCACTCAAAAACAAATAAAACCGAAGGAGGACAAAAGATGGTGATGGTTGCATGGCCCATGCAAGATAATAAATGCCATGTATCATCCTTGTGAAAACAAAATAATAAACATGACATTATTCCTATGCATTACCCAAAATGTGGAGTATAGCCCAAGCAAAAGAAATTAAAAGGATGCCCCATGTGAAGTAGATGGAGATGACCATATTTGAATAGAAATGGGACTTGATAGTGTGTATGTGCCACTAGGTATTTAGTAAGCCCAAAAATATCCCAACATGATAATAACCCCAAAACAACCCATATGGAAGCTAGGAAAAGGGTCCCACTCACAAGGCATGCAAAGGTGGCCATGTGGCTCTCATAAACCAATAATGTGGAAACAATATGGTGCATGTATGAGAGCATGTGGAGATAGAATTGGATCCATCCCAACCCACATGAGCTAGAGGTAAAACAAAATAAGTTGCAATGCTCATATATGGTGGAATGGTGGAATGATGGGGTGATGACAAGAAAGGTGGTGGAGTTAATAAAAGATATGCCCCCAACTCAACTTGGGCATTTAAACAATATATCAAGAACCAAATACAATAACAAGAGGCAAATACAATTTACAATGCATATGAGAGAAGAACCAACACAAAAAGGGTTTTATATGATGCTCAAATGCAAGGTGGCATGATGACATGAGCATGATATAATTATGATGCAACAATTATGTATAGGAAGTAGCAGTTATATAGACTAGGCTAGTAGCATTGCAATTGTTAGACAATTGGGATGCTACAGAAAGCAAAACACACAAGTCATGCATACATGAAACAATTACAACAACCAAGGTTCAATCTTATTTTAAGCAACATTTTGGAAAATAGGGTGATAGGTGGTGGTCCAACTAACGAAGTACGTTTACAATCCTATCTCATTGGATCTGTTGGCTAACACAATGTTTCTAGAAGCAATCAGCCTATCTTGCTCACATGATTCCATCACTAAGTCTATAATATCTCCTCTTAAGGTTTGGATGGTAGCTTCCAACTCTTGGGTATGTTCCTTCTCTTTCCTTAGTTCATTTTGGAGGTTGAGCATTCTGCACTTGACTCTATCACCAAGTTCTTTGATGGTCTTCCAAGCTGTATCCCTTGCTGATTCAAAGAATGTAAGGTGCACCACTGAATTGGTGAACATGCAGAATCCTTTTTCCTGATGGTTGTCTTCCTTGTTTTTATACAAGTGAAGTTGCACCCACCAGTATTCCACTCCTTCATCCATCACTGGAAAACCCTTGTACACAGCTGCACCTTGTATCTCCAATGCAACCATGAGGTCCTTGAGAGCCTTGGGGAATTCTGTCTCACACTCCAAAGTCATTGTCATGAGTGGTCCTTTCCTCACGGCTTTGTTGATGGAGTTCATCTACAAATAGAGATGAGAGAGAAGATTAGAAAAGTTTACGAGAAGAATAGACAAGTGTAGAAGTTGAAAATTTTTCCTTAGTGGTTTCCAATCCTAGGGTCATAATCCTACAGGCAACACAGTGCTCTGATACCATCTGTAAGATCCCTCCTTTGTAAAGGAAAAGGATCCCTGTGATTGCAATGCTAGTCCCTGCATCATTGCTAGCATCCACAGTTTAAGATGAAGTACACAGATACAAGGGTCATTTATTACATCCATTCCAGAGTTAAACATAGTCTTTACAACTCAAGGCCACAGGCCTAATACAATAGTTTGAATAAGTAAATAAATATAAGTCTTCATCTTCATGTGCCACAGGAAAACATGTTGAGTGTAGACTCATGACACCTAATCCTCATCAGAGTAACCTGCAACATCACAAGTTACAGCCACAGTGGGTCAATACTTTGGAATAGTATTGGCAAGTGATACCTTAGTAAAATTTAGGTGGACTATATTACTATATGCAATTTGGCTAAGTGTAGCTTGGCTTGCTTTGCTCAAAATAGGTTTTTCCTATTAGTTGAAATCACTAAGTTTTTCTTTGTCAAAACTTTTCCCAAGGAACCACCAATAGACAATGAGGTCCTTCACCCTTGTTCACCCACAAGTTTTTACTTAGAAGTTGGAGTGATGAGATTCTTGATAGCTTCCATGTCTTGATGCTCAAGTTGTCCATTGCCATGGACTTGGCTAAGTACTTAGATTTTTCCATCTACAGAGGTTGTGCACTTTCCCCACCAGACTTGGTTTCACCAAGACAGAACCTTTCAGAAGCCTTTCCTTAGACCAAATGGACGCGTTCCAACCTATCATTCCCACTACCACCAACTGTCCAAATGGCTAAGTTCTAGCAACCTATGTGATCCAGGCAGAGCCCATATTGCCAAGTGGCTGCACTAGAAGCTTCTCAACACTTGGCCACTAAAATCCCTTTGTTCCTCGGTGGCTTTCCACAAGTGAGATACACAAGGTAAACCATAGCCATGGGCCTTGTGTAACCACTCAACCAAAAACCACCAATCAAGTCCCTTTCCACCCAGGTGATTCATTGACTTAGTTGTTTTATTAAGAAAAACATAAGTCCAAAGACTTAGAAATATTTTCATCATAGCATGTATATTTCACCAACCCTTGTTTGCTACTAGCTAGTCTAAGCATGGCATAGATAGTACTTAACTTACAATTCCTAGCAATTCTACAACTACTTAGGATTTCCCAACATGGCATTTGGCAAAAATAGTATCATGCAAGACTTAGCAAAATATTTCTAATGCTTGTATAAAAATATAGGGATAGAATTATTCATGAAGTACCACTTGCCTTGGTAGTTGGGAGGGTAGCACTCTTCACAATCACAATCACTAGCACCAAAGTCTACACAAAGAATATATCCACAATCACATACAAGTCATATACAAGCAAAAATATATATGCATGCATGCAAGATGCTAAGTGATGATTTTTGAAACTCAACCAAGCTAGTGCATAGTACTGAATTATAAACAAGTCAAAACTTTGCCAAACCAAATTTATTTAACACCAAAACAATTCCTAAACAAATCATATGATCAAAATAGTCCTAAACAAGTTTCTGCAAATAAAATCATTTTAACAGAAGCTAAACACTAAACACATTGCATAAACAGAAAGGGCTTGTCCTCCTGATTCCAACGGTATAAAATTTGCCAAAATCTAACGTGGGAATCAAAAGTTATAGCTAAATCAAATTTGGATACAAATCTGTTTTCAAATTCTGTTTTTAAACAAATCCTAGCCACGCGTCTGTTTCCTATTGGCCCGTACCGGTTCGGGCGGATCGATCGACGCATATCGTTGGATTTAAGTGAACGCGCACGGCTCAGATCTAACGTACCGCTTCGATTAAGTGATTCTATCGCACGCGTTGGATCTAGATCCAACGGCTATTGAACAAACGACCAAGTTATGGCGGTAGCGGCGGCGGCGGCGATCTTTGCGATGGCGGTGCGGCGTTCTAGGTCGCCCGAGGAGAGTGTGCTCACTAGAATCGCGATGTGGCGAAGCTTAACGTGGCGGTGGCTTGGCAAGGCGCTGTAGTGGCCGTGGGATCTCGTCGAGTGGATGGCGGTCGGGCTCCGGTGGACGGCGATGTTGGCGACGTTCTGCTTCGCCCTAATGCAAACGGAGGGCATCAGTGTGTGCGCATAGGTCAGGCGAACAAGTCAGCATCAAAGGGAAGGCACGGGGCGGTCGGATTTTACCTTAATCACTCGCCGGAGTTGGAGACGGCGTCGGTTGCTCACGGTGCTCGTCGAAGGAAGCTCTGAATCTGTCGAGCAAAAAGGATCGAAGTGCAAGGAAGTTGCAAAAGCTCGTATGAACCAGAGAGGAAGGGCGCACGAGGTTTACGAATTGATCGCGGAGTAGGCTCTGTCTGCGGCGAGCGAATCTTGGCAGCCTGGTGGCGAAGGGTGTCTGATGTGGGGAAATGACCGCGAGGGGAGAGGTTCTTATAGCGGGCGGGCGTGGAGTTACTCGAAATCAAGGGATTCAACGCGATGCTGCGGCGAAATGTGGCGGCGTGTGTAGCGGCGTGATTGACGAAGACGACGACGGTGTCACGGGTCCACTTGTCAGCGAAATAAACAGAAGGGAGGTGGGGTCTTGGCGTCAGTGACTCCGCGGGTGCGTCTGCGCGTGCGAGAGAGAGATAGGTGGCCCGGGTGGGCTAGCTGGGCTGGTTTCACTATTGGGCCCAAAGTCTGGCGCTGGCCCTTTTCTTTTTCTTTATTCCTTTTCTATTTCTGAATTGATTTTCTGGATTGAGTTTCAAATTAATTCAAACTCTATTTGAATTCAAATCTTTTTGGGATTTTTGTAGTGTGCAACAGTCACAATTCTAGGCATAAAACCATGTGGTCACTTTGAATTGGTTTGGTCATTTTTGGAAAGACAAAATAACAGTGACTTAGCACTTGGTTTGCAAATGATTGAAAATGGTTTTGAAACCATTTTTTTGTAAAATTTGTTCAAACTCTACACTCAAACAAATCAACAAGGAAGCAAACAAACTTGGTTTTTTAAACACTAAGCTCTCAAATGAGGATGGGCATTTGATTTAAGTTTGCTCACATAAAATGATAGCACTAAGTGCTTCTGTTTTCTTGAATTTGGTTTGAAATTGATCTCAAAACTACATGCATGCATGAATGATATGCAAACTTTGAAATCATGATTTTAGGGATGTTAAAAAATAATCCTATTTCTTTTCACCCCTTGCTATACCAAGTGAAAGTGAACCCAAGCCCACTTTGCAAACTCATAGAAACATTGGGCAACTTGATTCAGATGACAATTCAAAATCGAATCTATATCATATGTGAAGATCACCAATTCTCAAAAACCAACCAAACCAGTGCACCTTGACAAATCCAACTAACCAGGGACTACCTAGTATGTGACTAGTACACCCACCAATTTTCATCCAAAAATTCAAATTCAAGTCTCTTCCAGCCATTTCATCAAACACCTTGTAAACACAAACCAAACAAAACATCAAACACTATAGTGAGCAGTGTTTGTGCCTAACTTGTCTCCCCTCTAGCTCACAGCACACTCTTAGTAGATCATCTAGTTCATTTAAGAAGCTCTAGATCACTGTAAGCTTGACATTGTCATCAATGGTGACCATTGCCGAGCTCAACTTGCCACCCCATTGTCGATAGAAATCTAGGAGTTTCCCAAGACTCTCCAACCTTGTCTGGGACACAAGCCACCGTCCATCGCCACCCCGTGTCAAATGCCCAAGCACTGCCAGCCCCTGGACCACCCTAGAACTGCCGCGCCCTATGCCTCTGAGTCTGTGCCATGCCGAGAGCGCGCCAGAGCGCCGCACTCGACACGCGAGCACAGAACACGGGCCACCCTTGCCGCTCGCGTGTGTGATCACCACCACCGTAGGAACTGCCCGGACATGTCCGTTCATCGCCGCGTGACCAGGAGAGCCCGTGCGCCATTAATTTTCCCGTCGGACCCACCCAGAGCATCGGACTGTTGAGACCAACTCGCACCGCCCCACGTCTCGCCACCATTCCATTGAGCTTCTCTAGAAGGCATAGCACCGCCCCCTACCCAGAGCCATGCCGTTAGCTCGCTGTGCATCCGACCCCGACGAGATCCACCCGCACCCTTAGGTCCCCTCTTCGCACTATAAATATAGGCCACCCCAGTTTGATTTCAGCACACCATCTCACTCCCCTCTCTCTCAGAACCACCCCACCTCATCCCCGAAGCAAGGCGAGCACCAGGTGGCCGGAATTTCGCCGGAGTTTGCCGTAGAGGAGAAGAGGCGCCATTGATTGGAACCGCCCTAGGAGGAACTACCGGTACCAGGAGGATCGCCGTTGTTGACTTTGTTGTTCTCCCCCATCGCTGATCCTCTCTCGAGCCACGGTGAGCCCCCACAGACCCCCACTGGCCGCGTTAGGGTTTAGTCTCGCCGGCGTTGCCCGATAGAGACGACAAGCCCTAGCCGTTGGATTAGATGTTGATCCCATGGTCTAGATTGCCCCATACCCCTTCGCACCCCCTGTCTCGCTGACTGGTGGGGACAACCACTTAAACCCACCCGCGCATGCTGTGCACAGTGGGCCGGACAGTTAACTTCCTGCGTGACCCAGTAGTTTGAATTTAGGTTTTATCAATTTAGTTTCAAACTTAGTTATCTACCTAGATTCAAAAATCAATCCAGAGTGATTCACTGTACCAAATTGCATGAAACTTATTTTGCTAGAAAGGTATTGGAATTCTTAATCCAAGCCCGTTGGATTCAAACCATTTAGATTTGTAGATCATCTATAGTAAAAATAACAAGGCGGAAGCTTTTCTGCATTCAAAGTTTTTCAAAATTCAACCATAAAACTTTTGAGTTGATTCCAACTCTCAAAAATCACATTTGATAGGACCTTTATGAATATATAAAAATATCTAGGTGTATTTGCAGAAATAATGGACAAGGAATAAAAAAATGCCCCATAGGCATTTCTAGTTACTTTATTAATTAAAATAAAAGGTTAAACCATATTAAATTGGGACACCACTTTAAATCACATTCCCAAGTACTGAAATATGTGGTGATGACATGTGTCAACATGATCCTCTATCTTAGTTGGAGAATATTAAATATCAAGTAGTTTTTCAATGATTAGAAATTATTTTTCTAAAATAAAATAAATAGAACCTTTGCCTTAATCTTTGTGATAATAGTGATGATGCTAGATCATCTAGTGTGAACCTTGGTGTGATCAATAGAATTAGTTAAGTATTGTTTGGTGATTGTGTACCTCATATTTATTTATAGACGCTAGTACGACCAAGGATACGAGGAGGAAGGAGACTACTACGAGGAAGAAGCAGAGGAGAACTTCAAGCACTGCACTGCAGAAGGCAAGCTACTATCTTAGCAAGATAAGCTAAACCATGCAAGTCATACTTGCAAGCTTAAACCTACCAGATAATCTATGCAATGCATTAGGAATGCCATGATTATACCTCTTGATGATACCAAATCCCAGTTTTACTTGCATGCTTAGTTATTTTATTTCTTTATCAAAGCTTTCTATTTGAGTTTACTTAGTGACTTGTAGATTTTAGAAAGATGTTTAAAGGTAACATAAAGAGCATAAAACTTGGCCTAAGTTAGATAATCTTGATGTCATCCTGAGTCATGAGATTGAACTTAGATAATTTCACCCTTGATAACCACCCTTCCTCATTAGTGTTTACCCCCACTTGTAGTTGCAAGTGCTAAGTATAAAACTTGATCACTTTAGATGGCAATACTTGGTGAAAATGGTTATGAAAACCTTAGAATGATGAGTTACTCTACTGAAATGAATTGACATGTTCTTGAACACCATATGATTTTGATGATGAAAATGTTGAGGCATGAGCCTTAGCCCTTTATAAAACTGATGGTTGTCTGGATGCGAGACCATTCCAATTTTACCGTACAACCACAATACCCTAAATTTGGGTAGGGCTTGACTGGAAATTTATATACCTTAGTATGGGTTCCCTTGCGGCCGAGGTTTGAGCTGAGGCTACCTCGTGAGGATTGTCCACCTGTGTAGTTCCCAAGATGACAATTGGTCATGGTTGGGAGGCCAAACTCATAGGACAGGTGCCTATACTAGGGCGAGTAATTTATAGGTTAGGATTGATTATCCGCATACTAAGTATGGTGAATTCATGAATGTTCTTGACGGATGTATCAAATATTGTGGTGAAAGTGTACCACCTCTGTAGAGTGTCAAACTATTCGAATAGCCGTGTCCAAGGTTATGGACAGTTGGAGTGGCCATACTGTTCCGTTGTCAAAATGATTTATGAAATGAATCATGACTTTGACTTGACCACAACAGGGTTGTGTTATGAAAATTCAACTTCCCACTTCAGTGTTATAAAACTTTCAACTAGCTTTATTTTCTTCTGAACTTAGTTAAGGTAAATCTGGCTTTTTGCAAAACAACCTAGAGCTTAATATTCCTACTCAAAACCACTTCACTTGTTAGTATTAGTTTGCGAGTACTTAAAGAGTACTCATGGCTTTGTCCCTGGCTATTCCCGTGGACATACTATGAAGAGGACTATCAGGAGGACGGACCAAAGGAAGGTTACGACAAATAGGATCATCTCTCATCGTCAGCATTGCTTGTGACCATGAAGATGGAGCCTCGCCCATGCTATCATTATTATATTATTCCGCTGCTTGATTTGTATTAAGACTAGATCATGATATCCTTTACTGTTGTAAGACCTTATGTATGGTTTGTATTGGATGATGTACTGTGATATCCAATCTGTTATGTCTCGCAAAAATGGCAATCCTGGGATTGCGATGTATGGCATAACAGGCATCTGGGATTAAAAATATGGGTGTTGACAAGTTGGTATCAGGGCCATCCTGACCATAGGAGACCCTAGTTTAGAATGGAAGTTTGAATCAAAAACTTAGTTTCAAAACCAAGGAAGTGAGTATTTATGAAAACTTATTCTAATCCTTATCACTTAGACTCTTTCATGAAAATTCATGTTCCTCAAAAATTCTTGCAAACTTACATAAAATTTGACACACTCTATCACTCTACTAAGTTACTCATCCTATATTCTTATAGATGGACGTGAAGTATAGCAAGTTCTATCAGTTGGGAAATGGAGAAGATCTCATCTTTGAGCGTGACTTGGACCAGCTCTCGGAACTTCTGGAGCGCCCACACCCCGAGTTCTTCGGAGCTCAGCTCAAAGATCAGGAAGGAGAGGAATTGTAATGGCTGATTGTTGCAAGTCTTCGAGGAAAGATTGAAGGCCCCACCTCAGAGGGAATTCAGTTCACCATTAGAGAGAACAACTGGCAAGATGGATTTGCTAGGGCCATGCAAGCTCTTGCCCGTCTGTGTGGGCAGAGTATCAATCAGATCAAGGGTACCCGCTTTGAGTTCTTGTAAGGTTCCCAACCTTTAATAAGGTAGAGATCCCTGTGTTTACAATGGTAGTCCCTGGATCAATAGCTAGCATCCACAGTTAAGATGTAATATAAAGAAACAAAGGTCATAATACAACTTTATAACCAGGAATAAAATAATTTATTACATCTTACATAGCTCATTTGGCTATCTCATTACAATGCAACAGAATATAACAATAGCATGGGGTCCTTCATCTTCAAAGTGCCACAGGCAGACATGTTTGTTGTAGACTTGTAATCCTAATCAATAAACTTCACTAACATCAAACAAACCTGCAACATAACAAGTTACAGCCACAAGGGTCAATACATTTGAATTGTATTGGCAAGTGATACTATGATAGTATAGTGGAGTCTAGCATCTATATGCATTTGGCTAAGTGGAGCTTTAGGCTTGCATTGCTCAAAATAGATTTTCCTTATCATTTGAAAACACTAAGTTTTTGCTTGACAAAATCACCCAAGGCATCTACCAATAGAAATTGGTGATCCTTCAACCCTTGTTCAACCACAAGTTTTTAACTTGGAAATTGGGATGAGGAGATTCTTGATAGCTTCCATGTCTTGATGCTCAAATTGTCCTTTGCCAGGGACATGGCTAAGTACTTAGATTTTACAATCTGTGGAGGTGGTGCACTTTCCCCACAATACTTGGTTTCCCAAGACAAGATCTTTCAGAAGCCTTCCCTTAGACCAGAATGGACGTGCTCCAACCTATCAATCCCCTACCACCAATTGTCCATTTGGCTAAGTTATTGCAACCTATATGATCCAGGCAGAGCCCATATTGCCAAGTGGCTGCACTAGAAGCTTCTTAACATTTGACATATCAAATCTCTTTGTTCCTGGGTGGCCATCCACAAGTGAGATACACAAGGTAAACCATAGAAATGGGACTTGTGAACCACTCAACACAAACCATTCCTTCCATTCCACCCAGGTGATTCATTCACTTAGTTGTTTTATTAAACAAAACACAAGTCCAAAGACTTAGAAATATTCCATAGCATGAAATATAATCCACCCTTGTTTTCTAATAGCTAGGATAAGCATGATAGTAGTAGGAATCTTAACTTAGGAAATTTCTACTAAGGTTTCATCTACTAGGATTTCCCATGGCATAGTTTATACTTAGCAAAAATTCCATGCAAGTCCTACTTAGAAAATATCACTAATGCATAGTGGAAAATAATGGGACAAAGTATGAAGCATCACTTGCCTTTTTGGTAGATAATATGAGTTCACTCTTTGATCTTGCAATATGCATACTCTTCAAATCACTACAATTCAATTAAGCAAGCAATATTTCAATCTACAAATCAAGCATCACCACAAAAATTAATAGAATCATAACAATGCATGCAAGCATGCTAAACTTTGTTTTATATACAAAAGTGGTTTATAATAGGTTATAAACATTATAAAACACTTTATTGGTCATTTTATAAAGTGGCAAAAATATTTGAAAAAGATTTTATTCATAAACCATTTTCAAATCAAATCATTATTTTATGTGGTTGAAAATGCCTTTTTTTAGTAGCAATCTTTATAGGGTTCATCAAATTCATTTTTAAATCATAAAACTTGGTGTTTGGGGTCAGAGAGTTTATTCCAAAACATTTCCTAAAGATTTTCTCCCAAAACATTTTTAATAAATAAATATTTGACTAGAAATGGTTTAAATCAAAAGTTTATTCTTTTGCTTCACCAAATACATTTTTGAAACCACAAATTGTTTTCTATGGTCAGTAGGTTTAAAACAAACCATTTTCCAAAGGTTTTATCTCAAAAATCATTTTAGGACAATTTTTATATTCTAAACATGCCTACACAAGTTTCTGCAAAAACAATCAATTTAACCGAAGCATTTTACTAACACTACAAGAAATGTGTCAATTTGTGACGTTTTGGTAGTGACCATCTACAAAATCGTCTTAGATTTCTGAAGATCTTGCAGCGGGTGGTCTCAGGCTGCCTGGGAGGGATAAAACCTTAAAAAATTATGACGATTTGACTCAAAAACGTCATAATTTCTTTAAATAAAATCGACATAATAGCTATACAGGTCTAAATATGAAGGATAGCAATATAGACCGTTGGATATGGACAAGATGGACAGACAGGATGTTGATCTGCGAGAACTTGACATGGATAGCTGACGTGGCATGGTACCCATCGCGCGCCCAAACACCGAATATTTTCTGTATCACGCGCGCAATACGCGAGCGTGCCAGCCAAAACTGCCACGTCCCCACGCTCCCCTCCTTCCTCCATTGTTCCCCAACCCTAATCCTATTGCCTGTCGCCGGACACCGCTCCCCTCCTTCTGTAGTCGCCGCCGTCGCCCTAGTCCACGCGCCGCCACCGCCCTATTCCACGCGCCGCCGCCGCTAGTGCTCATGCCTCTCGCCCTCTCCTCGTCCCAGATACCCGCCTCCTAGTGCTCCCACCTCTACCTGTGCAGCCCCCGCACCCTTTCCCTCCTTGCTCTCTCTCTCTGATCTGGTACCCCTGACGCCCGCCTCCTCGCGACAGTCGCAGCCAAGGAGCGGTGGCATCGACGGATCGGACAACGGCAGCGGGGGATCTAGGAGCGGTGGTTCTGGAGGGAGCAGTGATCCGCAGGGCGGTGGAGAGGAAGAAGGGGGGAGAAGATGGGGTTGGGGTCTCCATGTCGCAGAAGCTCACCCTCGCTTACACCACACTCGTTAGAGGTAAGTGTCGCAATGATAGACTCCCTTTTTTCTGTAGTAATAGATCGCATATCAAATGGATTTGAGTAAATTGTAGTATTTTTTGCCTGGTATAGATGGGATTGATGAATTAGATAGCTGGGTTCATGGATTTCGCGTGGTGAGGGAGAGGGATCCCTGGATCTGGATTATCCTCAGTTTGACCAGAAATATTTATTGGATCCATTTTACGCAATACTACATCTCTATGTCCATATTCAAGTTAAAAGGACTAATTTGATGAGACAATGATTAAATTTACTTGAAAGTTGTAGAAAACCAGCAGGCATGCTAATTAACACTCTCTTGATTACTATGTTCCTTCTTTTATTGTAGAAACAATAGAACTAGGGTGTGCCAAGCGAATTGGTATTTAAAAAGGTTCCTGTTGTGTTCTTGCTATCTGATTCATTTTGTGGTTATGTTTTCCCAAATGTAAAATCCCCATACACGCAACTTCAGAAGCTAAATCTACTATATAGTAATCTGCTGGACAGTTTGGTGAGATTGTATTCTACTTTGTTGTTTCTATATTTACCCCTTGTCCTTGTTTTATTTTTTCTATGCAGTGACCGAAGATTATGATGCAAACGATTAGATGCTACCAAACTTCAAACAATGGCAAATGATTAGTAGGAGGGAACTGTTTTCTTTTGAGCACCTCAATTGTATAACTTTTGTTTGTTTGTTAGTATCAGTTCTAAAGTTATCTGCTGTGATTATTGTTTTTTGTCCAAATGTCCCCTGTTCCACATCTGGTTCTCTTTGATTATACTTTTGTCATGTTTTTCCTAGGATTATATGTCCAGTAGGCCTTGTATTGTCTTAGCAACAAAAGCATGTATATGAATGATGTATCATTGATATAGTAGTTAACATCTATAGATATTACTACACATTTGCTCTAATTCTCACAGGCATGCTTTAAAATGGAAAATCATGTTTGTTCTGCTGATAAGTGATCATCCTTTTGTGTAATATTTGACTATGTATTTGAGATGGTTAATACATGCTGTTCTGTAACTTCAGATATCCTCTAGAATAGCTTTATTTGGTCCAACATATGAATATTTGACTATGTTAATAGTTGCCTGTATGCTTACTACACAATTTGTGCTACTAAGAATATATATGTTCGCATGTACACTTGTCATTTAAGTTTGATATATTGCTTGAAGAATATGTACTCTGCTGGGTGGGCGCGTGGTGCTCTTTGCGGATAGAATTGGCTAAACTGTTCATTAAGCTGAATCGTTATTGTTTTTGTAAGCAAGCTTGCATCACATAGTGATACATGAGAGGATGTACGTCACCAACATGTAAGGGAGGTGATTAAGGAAATAATATAGAATTTAATGGCACTTGGAATATAGACAATGTTTTCTTTGATGTGCATACAATGGAGAGAATCAATGAAATTAGTCAAAGTCAAATAGAGCCTTTATCATTCGCTGCACTATTCAGCTTTTTCCCTTTGTTTGAAAAGGTAGGTTTCTTAGTTTATTTTTTTCAGTTGAGATAATTTCCTCCACATAAAAATATTCTATATCATATAGAATAATGAAGTGTTCTGCATCTAAATATTCATGGGTACCAGTATATTATGTGCTTTTCCCCTAAAACAAAACCTTATATGTCTTAGAATGATTTTTCTTTCTGAACAATGTACATTCTTTATGTACCTACTGACACTTGCCCAAGAACTTTTAAATGCTCATTCTTGCAGTGGCTTGATCTTGATAATGGGTTTATTAAGCCTTAAATAGCTACTGCTTGCCTCTATCGTATGCTAAATCTGGATTATTTTGATCTTTGTTGTGTTCGTTTGTGTATGTTTGAGGTACTTTTGCTGATGTGCTGGAGGTCACTTGGAGCCCGAGCCTCAACCCATAGCGTGGACAGTACAGACATGAGGAGCTCGACATAGGTCTAGCCTCAACCCATGCTCATTCTTACATAACAGTCAATCTAAGGAAAAAAATTAGGGTTGTAATAACATTTGATGATATAATTTAGTTTCTTTCAAGTTTCAAGCAATTGCCGACAAGTTGTTTTAAGAGAAAACATATTTTTTTTGTAGTAGATCCTTGTTGAATTGTACCACGTAGCTGTGATTTTATCTAGATTCTACTACATTGTACAATTGTCCTTTATTTAACACATTGTACTTGTAAATTGTGCTTTGAGCATCTGTTATTAGTAGTATACCATCTCACCATAGAGTTGAATCGAGTACTGATGATTGTGGTCAAGAGGAAATAACTTGTATAATTTGTGCAGATGCTTGGTGAAAATTTCTATCCACTTGTCTCTTCAAATCATGGTATCATCAGTCATGAGATGCTACTAATAGCTATTTCGAGTTGCTCATGCAGTTTTTTATTCATAACTGATGATCATGTAGGAGCGCATAATGGTACACCGACAAGCACCTGCAACATCCCTAGAGTACGCCGCCAGCCTCAAGGTAATAGGAATTCTCAACTATTGATTGTGTGAAAAACAAATTAGTAATGGTTACATGTGTGGCTTTGCTGTTATGTCTATGGTTTTGTTCCTGCCGATGCCTAATGGTCTTATTGGAGATTTGGAGTGTGACTTTGCTGTGATAGTCTGCTTACACTAATGCAGCTTTTCACATGGCATTTGATTTTCTATTTTATTTATTCACTTGATGCATGGTTGGTAGTATTAAGATACTAAGACAGATCTGGGTGCAAGTTGTGTTGTAACATACATTTGTTGTTGTTTGTGTAAGTTGTGATGAGCTTTCCCTTATTTGTAGGCTATAGTATCGTTGTAGGCTATAGTATAATTGTAGGCTATAGTATCATCTAGGTGCTTGTAGATTGGTGTTTGTTTTGTTTCCTGCTATTTTATGTTATTCTTAAAAGATATTGCTTTAATTCTGACTTGATAGTCATAACCATAATTTCTTGTTTTTTACAGGAGCACCATTTTGGTAGGAGAAAATCCTGGATGTGCACTTGGTGATCATGGAGCTAGTGGTGACTAAGAAGAAGAGGAAGAAGGATGGTCAGGCTACTGGTGAGGCTCCCGCTAATAATTTGCAGAAGATTGCAACATGAATCCCAATTGACAGTATGTACATAACCGATTCTCCCTTTGTTTATCGAATTAATTTTATCTGTTCTTGTGTGGTATCATTCCAAAAGTTCAGATTATCAAGATTTATTTATACAAAGGATTGATCTTCTTTCAGTAACCATAATTGTGTAAATATAAGGCAATGGTCAAGCTCGGTTTTGCTAGTAGTTGGATAAATTGGGTATGCATGTAGATTAGTAGTTATAGTTAAGGGAGAACTCCTGATGTCCTTAATTTGAACACACTGCAAGCATCACTAGTCTGGTAGTGTAAATATGAGTGCTCTTTTAATAGGGTTAGTTTGAGTCTTATGACTCTTACTCTTACATGATCCAGGGGCATTTGATCATACTCGGAATTATTCTGCTATCGTTTATCATGTACCATGCCAATGTTATCTTCAGTTCAGTGGCTTACAAAGCTACTCCATGTAATATCATGTACAATGCCAATTTCAGCTTCAGTTCAGTGGCTTACAAAGCTACTCCATGTAATATATCATGTGCCATGTCAATGTTATCTTCAGTTCAGTGGCTTAAAAAGCTACTCCATGTAATATCATGTTAATTATTAAACGAGTTCTTGGAGTGGTGCTTGTAAATGAGTTATACAAGATCCATAGTATTTACAGTGATAGGAATGAGTGAATAGAACTTTTTCAAATCTGATTTAAACTTAATCAAATGGTTAGAAAGCTTTTGTGGATATGAAACCATTGATTATGAATGCTAATACATTATGTAAATTTTCTGCTACCCCTATTCTGGATTGCTAGAACTATATGTAAAATTTGCTGCTACCCATATTCTAAAACTACAAGCTTTGTTCATGTTTCAGCTGATCGTGCTGGAGTGGAGCTGCGCCACTTCGGGAGAGCGGAGGAGCTTGTTCGTGCAGCAATCCGAGGAGCTTGTCCGAGGTGTTGAAATTGGTGCTATTTGCTAATAAGTTAATGTAAATACTGAATTGTAATCTTGGATGTGCATTTGTGAGCCTGCTATTTGCTGATAAATTAACTGCATGTTGTGTATTTGCTGAAAATGGTGTATTTTATTGATGTATTTGCAAACTCTGGTGTATTTTCTCGATTTATTGCATGGCTGAAGCAATTCCAGAAATGAAAATGCAAATTCTAGTTAAAAAATAGCAGAAATCTGGACTGGATGAAATATATTTGGGCTCTAAAAAGGCTGTGGCCCAAAATATATTGTAACAAATCTGAAAATAAATAAGCGTACCGTAAGAAGGCAAGGACCAAAAGTGAAAAACCTAAAAAGGCCAAGGCCTAGCAAATAAAAGGCTAGAATTATTGGGCCAGCCCATTTAGATCACTAAAATGGGCTGGGCTGATTTTGATTTAAGATGATTTCATTTCATCACAATTTTGCCACGTAGGATCAGCCACGTAGGATCTGAGCTGGCCTGGCTAGATGGTCCATGACGATATTGAATCGTCATAGATGTTATGATGATTCAATACCGTCATAGACGGTTATGACGATTTTACCAAAAACGTCGTTATAGTTCATTTGCGACGCCCAGCTTTCGACGATCTCAAAATCGTCATAAACGTCTACTATGACGATTCTGTGACGAAAATTGAGGGTCATATATAGACAGATTCCTTGTAGTGTAAACAAAGTGCATGGTCAGAAAGTAATTGTCTTGCTGATTCCATTGATATAAAATTTACAAAATTTGGATGTGTGGTTTTAAAGTTATGAATTTTTCAAATTAGAACATATAATAGACAAGTTTCTGTTTTTTATAAACAGGCAGGGCCACGTGGCGTTTTCCTACTGGTGCGTACCGTTTCACGCGGATCAGCAAATACGGGCCGTTAGATTTAAGTTACATCGCACGGCACAGAGGCACTACTTACCCTTTCGTTCACGTTCTATCACAACCCTTTGATCAAGATCCTACGGCTCATAATAGCTTGGTCACAGATGGGCGGCGCTGGGCGACAGTGAGCGGTGGCGCGGTCAGACGGCGGCGGAACTGGCGATAGAGGAAGCAAGGAAGGTAGAGGGGTGGCTCACCGTGATCGCCGTGGCACGGGGATGCTCAACCTGCTCGCATTGGTCGAAGGGGCGCACGAGGTTGATCGGAATCGCTCACCGGAGTTCTTGCTGCCGTCATGCGCCGCGTGGTCGAAGACGAGCGCCTGGGATGCAAGCACGCGAGGAAAAGTATCAGGAGGATGCGCACGGTCTCGGGGGTTTTAGAGGTACTCACCAGAACACAAGGGGCGCACTGGTTTGGCGTCAGTAGCTCGCCGGAGAGGTAGCAGACGACGGCGGCGGGCAGTGATCGTCCTTGCCGACGCTCTGAGGCGAGCGCGGTCGAGATGAGGCCACTGGGAGGTGCGCCAGGGTCCGTGGAGCACGCATGTGTGGTCTAGGGGGCAAGGGGCGACGGACAGCTGCCGGAATTTCTCTCGAAGCTCGCCGGAGGCAGAGGCGGTGTGGTGCCAAATTGAAGCAGCCCTAGGGCAGAGAGGGCCGGGCGAGAGAGGAGAAAGTGTCACATCCCAAAATTCTCCTAATTTTGGAATGTGAAAGAAAGAAATAAGATTGATTGATTGTTTGACTTTGTTGAAAATTCTCAAAGAGAAGAAACTTTTTGAATAGAAAATCCTCTCAACCTTGAATTCAAAATCTTATATTCTTTTGTTAAGACCTAAGTAGCCATATAGGCAAAAGGGCATGGATTGATTATGGATTATAGAATTGTTGTGAAAGATTTCAAAATGAAAATCATGAAGCATTCATATGAATTTCATCCATGCAAAGTTCTCACAAACTAAATCCAAATCCTGGTATCTAAATCCTATAGTTGTTTCGCCCAAATGTTCCTAAGGGTAATTAAATTGACTTATTAAAACCCACTGTTGCCAAGGCATAAATTATTGCTAAATCATAGCCTAAAGAGATCCAATTAATACTACAAAATTTTAGAAACAAAATTGAGCTTATTTGGAGCTAGTATGAAAAAGTTATGGAATAAATATAAACACATAAAGATATAAATAAAATGAGATATACAAGGATTTATAAACCCACTACTTCCAAACTACTAAAAATATTACAAATTTGATTCTATAATGACCTATTCGATTTTAGAAAAATTTAGAAACAAGAATCATGTCATTTGGAGTTCGTATGCAAAAGATATGAGGGAAACAACTATAAAAAAAAACTTAACGGGCCGGCCCACCCGGCCCGGACCGAGCCAGCCGACCGAGCCAGCACGGGAAGGAGGATCGATCCCACTGCTTTAAACAGCGTGCGAAAATTGATTTTCTATACCTATCTCTATTCAAACACTTATAACTTTTTATCTACAACTCCAAATCGACTTCCGTTTGTTTCTACTTGTTCCCTACTGCAAGGCCTATCTCTACACCATCCTAAATCTCCATATAAACTCGTGGAGCGACGGCTGTACGAGTTTCTATTCTCGAAATCCCGAATCTACATATTTCTGAATCTTATTTTGATTTTTAACCCATCTAGACTTCGTCGTTTGCCTTCGGTCAAAAAACGAAAGTTGAAGATCGCGTCGAAATCTTTCAATTTCGACAAACCTCACCTCTTTTCATCCACCACAGACAGCGAATTTTGCATCGAAATATTTCAGATCTTACGGTGTAAATCCAAGATCTACTCGCTCTCGTTTTATCAATCCAAATTCCTTTGGTGAGAAGGTAGGAATAATGATTCCCCACAACTTTCATGTTTTAAGTTTTTCGATTCGACCTACGGATTTGTCTCACTAACTCAGATCTGTTTCTTGTCTATTCTGAGCCAAAATCGGGTCAATCTCTTCTTCTAGCCACCGGATCCTATCCAGATGGTCAAGATCCAATCAAACCGGTGCGTGCCATGTCAACGTAAGGTCAACATCTCAGCATGCAAAGTCAACCTGTCCAGTCAGCGGAATATTCCCTGAAATATTCCGTTCGAATTTAAATTTGCATATTATAGATCTAACTTGTAAAATTTATTAGAAATTCATACCATGTCCAAAAATTGCGTATAATATACCAAATTGAAGATAATTTTACGTAGAATCATCTTATCAGAATAGATCCAACTTTTATTGTACGTAGTTACTGCAGTAATTTAATTAGTTTTAATGGTCTTTGAGGTTAATAAATTCATAAGATATTATCTGTAACTCCGAAAAATATGAACAATATATCAAATTGAAGCTACTGTAATGTAATTTAATAATATCTGGTTGGATCCAGCCTTTGCAGATTATTTAAACCGTAGCAATTTAATTAGTTTTAGTGGATTTATAAATCATTAAATTCATAGTAAATTAATTGCTTGTCACAAAAATATAAATAATATACCGATAGAAAGCTGGTTCCATGTAGATCATCAATCTGTAAATGGTTCAGTAAAATACTATAAGGTTTCGAAGCAATTAAATAAATGGTTTAATGGCTTATTTAGAGTAATAAATTCATAAGAAAATAAATACTATTCAGAAAATTACAAATAATATGTCCCTGAAATCACAATTCCGTGGAGATTACAGATATAATTTTTGTTTGATTTTTAGGCAAAAGAAACTGTATGAATCATTTAAAACCCATTAAACACTATTTAAATCATATAAAAAGATCTATAACTCCGATTAGGGTGAATCCAACGCCTACTGGTTCGTATTAACGTCCTCTATCCAGTAAACCCAAGAAACAAATTTAATTCTACAGTTAGAACAGGCGTTACAACAGAACTATCAAAACCCTTATATTGACAAGTAATTATTAATAACAAGTACCCTATTGCATTAAATGAACTCATACATGCATCATATGATATATTAATGTTTATAAAACTAATTATAACCATTGTGTCATGTTAAATCATCATGCATGTTTTCGATCATCCTTGTTGTGTTTGTTATGTTTGCAATTGTTTTGATTGGAACTACCTTGTCCTCGTATTAGATTGTTCGGAGAGTGCGATTGTTGCGGAGAAATACAATCAACACCCATATTATCAACATAAGGCAAGTTACACCACTTTTTCATAATTTTGTCCCAGTTTTGATTCTATGCATGTGATCTCCAAAATTCTGTAGTATGCATGAGTAGGATGTTCTAGTAGAATTTTCCTTAGTATTATTTTGCAAGTGCGATGATTTTATAGTATGCCATGAGTAGCTCTATACTTAGGATTTTCCCTCCTAATAGGTTACCCCTTTTTTTGCTAAGTACTGTTTGCTATGCTATATATACAAAGTACCGTTGGGGGGTTCGAAAGACAAAGAATTTTTCTAAGTATAAAGGCTCTCTAGAGCAAACTTTTCTAAGTATAAAGGCTCTCTAGAACAAAGAATCTTGGGACTTATTAGAGTTAGAAAACTTACCTTCCACTTATCGTTTATTTAGTCGGGAGTGACAAGATCGTCCAACAATAGGGACTTCTTCTTCTTGGGAGGATTTGACCTTAGCTCATATAGTAATTCTTGAAAACAAAAATCACCGGGACTAAAGCTCCTCTCAATAAGATCGATATCTTGTTGGGTAAATATAGATGAGGCATCTACTACCTTTGCTTCCTGTCTCTGCATAATATGCAACTCAAATTCTTGAAGTAAAAGGATCCAACAGATCATTCTTGGCTTATGAAACTTCCTCTCGAGGAGTTCTTTTAAACCATCATGATCCGTATGAACTCTTACTTTTGCATCAACAATATAAGAACAAAACTTATCACAAGAGAAAAATACAGCAAAGAGTTCTCTTTCTTCCTTAGGATAATTCTTTTGAGCACCATTCAGAGTTCTACTAGCATGATGTATAATATTAAATCTGTGACCTATGTGTTGTCCTAGATTTACTCCTACGGCATCATCACTAGCTTCACATATTAAAATCAAAAGTCATATCCCATATAGGTGGTTTAATGACGGGAGCACAAGATAAAGCATATTTACGTTTATCAAAGGCAATAAGGCACTTATCATCCAAATTGAATCTTATTCCTTTTTGCAACAAATTACTCAAAGGTTTAGAAATTCTAGAAAAATTCCTAATGAACCTTCTATAAAAGCCTACATGACCAAGAAAACTTCTTATACCTTTTACGTCCCTTGATTGTTACATTATTTCTATTGCTTCAACCTTAGCCCTATCTACTTCAATACCCTTACCTGATAATTTATGTCCAAGGACTATGCCTTCTTTGACCATAAAATGGCACTTCTCCCAGTTTAAGACAAGATTAGTTGCTTTGCAACGCTGCAAGATTCTATTGAGATTATCCAAGCAACTAGTAAACGAAGTTCCATAGAAAGAAAAATCATCCATAAATACTTCCATTATCAGTTCTATAAAATATGCAAATATAGCATTCAAGCATCTTTGAAAAGTAGCTGGAGCATTACATAAACCAAAAGGCATACGTCGATAATCATGTGTCCATAAGGACTAATGAAAGTTGTTTTATGTTGGTCTTCAGGATAAACAACTAGTTGGGAAAAACCAGAGTATCCGTCCAAGTAGCAAAAATGAGTGTGGTTTGCTAACCCTCTAAAGTTTGATCTATGAATAGTAAAGGATAGTGATCTTTCCTAGTCTCCTTATTCAATTTCCTGAAATCTATGCACATCCTATGTCCAACAACAGTTCTAGTAGGTATCAATTCATTGTTTTCATTTGGAACAACAGTAAATCCGCCTTTCTTAGGAACACAATGAACATGACTTACCCATTCACTTTTTTCTACGGGATAAATTATACCCGCGTCAAGTAGACGTACTATTTCCTTTCTTACCACTTCCTTCATTTCAGGATTTAGTCTTCTATTAAATTCTGCAACTGGTTTTGCACCTTCTTCCATGAATATCCGATGGGAGGCTATCATGGAACTAATGCCCTTCAAGTCATCCATTGAGTACCCAAAGGCTTTACGGTGCTCCTTTAGTACCTTCATGAGTTCTTCTTCTTCTTCCCCTGAAAGTTTAACACTAATAATAATAGGGAATTTATTAGTATCATCTAAGAATCTATACTTAATATTATATGGTAAAGTTTTTAATTCTAGGGGTGGTAATTCTTCATCCCCTCTCTTTTCTGGCTCTTCAATAACTTCATTAGTTGGAGGTTCTTCAATGGAAAATGAATCAAATTCACTTTCTAGTTCTTCTAAAGTTTTGTCCTCCATAATTATTTCTTCACAATTTGGATCTTCATTTATTTCTTCATCTTGATTATTTAATAAAAGAGCTGCCATTTCTTCAATAGTTTTCTCTTCCTCTTCTTATTTTATGAATAGAGGTTTGTCTTTCAATTTGGAAAAGTGGAATTATTTTTCCGCTTTCCCAAGCTTAAGGGATACAACCTCTTTTTTGAAGTTAACCGTGACACATATATCACTCAAATAGTTTCTTCCAAATATAATTGGGCAAAGAGTGTCAATTAGCATATCAACAACTACAAAATCAATAAGGAAATTTTTATTGTTAATTGTGATAATTGCATCTTCAACTACTCCCATTGGAATTCTAAGATTTTTATTAGCCAACATGATTGTCATATCAGTATTTTCTATTGTAGCCGGTGCTATCTCTTCTTTTATTTCTAAATAAAAGTCATATGATATAACATTAACTTTGGTGCCAAGATCACATAAACCGTAATGCAAGGTTTCTTTAAATATGCAGGGAAGAATAGTCTTACCCACATCTTTTACCTTAATTTTACCTTCAACCAATATAGAAGTCTCTTCATCAAGTTAAACTATGTTACAATGTGCATACATAGCCATGGTTGCTTCCTTGGTTACCTCTTCATCTTTGGTTTCATCTAGATGTTCTTGAATTATTGGCGCACTTTCCTCTTCTTTCACCTCCTTTACTTCCTTGACCTATTCATATTCCAAAATATGCTTTTGTGTAGTGTTAGGGAAAGGTATCTCATACATTAGTTCTAGGGAAGCCAATGTTGTTTTAACTTCTCTTTTCTTCTTAGGTTCTGGTGGTGGATCAAACTTGACCGAACCATATTTTGGAGTTTCGATGTGTTCTTTAAAAGATTTAACAACTTGCAACACAAGATATCAATCTAAATAAAGATCTTGAGATAATTCATTAACATGGCCCTTTTTATTATATTCATGAATACATTCATGATCTATTTCTGTGCCTCCTTCACTTCCTAGACCAAAATTCCATGAAACTCTATGATCATGAATTCTATTAAGTAAAGCCCAAGATTTAGTTATAGGTAAATACATAAAAGCTCCTATCGTGCAAGAGTCTAATTCAATTTTATTTGGTTCAATTAAACCGCCATAAAAGAGATGCAATTAATACCATTCAGCTAAATCATGATGAGGACATTGTCTAAGTAATTCTTTAAATCTTATATAAGATATTACTAGTCCTTCACTAGGACGGTTCCTCCAAGTCATTATAAGACGCCAGATTCCAAAATATTTTGATAAAGGATAATATTTAGATAGAAATTCGCAAGCAATATTATCCCAAGTAGTAGTGGCATCTGAGGGTAGAGATCTATACCATGAGAGAGCTATACTTTTCAAATTTTGACTAAAAAGTTTAATCCTTACCTCATCGGCAGTATACCCCGTTAATTGGAACGTGCCACATATATCTTTAAAACATGCAATATGCTCATATGGATCAGGATCTTCTTCATCTCTAGTAAATTGCTTCTTGTGTAAAATACCAAGTAGTAGAGTATTTATTTCAAACCCACTTGTCTTCTTGTTGGAGTTGTCTCTTTTATAAATATCATAGGGATTCCCAAAGTGGTTGAGTGGGTTAACACTAGTCATATTCTCAAACTCCATCATGTCGATGGAAACATGTAACTCAAAACAAAACAAAACTTAACAAAACTAAAGTAAATAAGCAAAAATTAAAAGACCTATAGTTCTTAGCTCCTCGACAACGGCACCAGAAAATAGCTTGATAACTGCAAGTGCACAGATTGGTTGTAGCTAATTTCGAAATAAAGATATCGATCCCACATGGAGCAGGAATCTGAATTCTAGGAATTCTTGAAATAAATACTGAAAATAGAATTTCTAAATAAAGTTCTAAGTGACTAGATAAAACGCGAGTAATTTGTTTTGTGTTTTTGGTATAAGAGAACAATGCATAAATTAAATAACACCGAATACAGAAAATAAGTATCGTGTATGTAAAAGAGATTTGAAACTTCAGTGGGAGAAAGCGTTCTTAGGGATTAGCGGATACACCACTAGCATTATAAAGGGCTAAGGTAAAGATTATCATCATGAACATTCTCAGCTACGTATGCATGGGAGGAACTCTGTATTTGGAGCAATAGGAAACAACCACTGCTCAAATCATCCTCATAACCACAACAGACAACAATCAACATCAATTGAATTATTGCGCTATTAAGGAACATAATCCTGCAGGACGTATCCCATCGCATGGATAGTGTTTTGTGAGTTTCCTCAATTCCCAAGATGATACATAAGGAGTGTCAATATCTTTATAGTCACTGTAAGTGCTAACATCCCTCAGTCTACCAACAAGTAGTTCCCTACATCAAGTCCCCACAAGAGGCAAATATTGGAGAGGTGGACTTCTACCAACATCAAGATGTAGACAATCTAACACATGGTGACAATGATGAATATCATAATAAACTTCATCTTATTTCAATCTCATGCTAGGGTTTCTCCATCTCCGCAAGAACTAATGATCTACTCAGACATGGAGGTAGACAACATCATAGCAATGGTAATGGAAACGATTATCGATGAATAGTACTTGTATAAATCCACAACTAGTGCAAGAATAACAAGATCTAGATGGGATGGATGGATATGATTGTGGTGATGAAGATGCAAGGGTTGATGAAGATGGAGATCGATGCCTTGGCCTCCTAGATATGCATAGGGAGAAGATGGATCCCTAGGGCAAGTCTGTAGGGGTTCCAATCTTTAATAAGATAGAGCCCCCTGTGTTTACAATGCTAGTCCCTGGATCAATAGCTAGCATCCACAGTTAAGATGTAATATCAAGATACAAAGGTCATATTATAACTTTATAACCAGGAATAACATAATTTTATTACATCACACATAGCTCATATGGCTGTTACATTACATTGCAGCGGAATAACTATAAGCATGGGTCCTTCATCTTCAAAGTGCCACAGGCAAATGTTGGTTGTAGACTTTGTAATCCTAATCAATCAATCTTCACTAAATACAATCAAACCTGCAACATTACAAGTTACAGCCACAAGGGTCAATACACTTGAATTGTATTGGCAAGTGATACTATATTAGTAAAGTGGAGTATATCATCTATATGCATTTGGCTAAGTGGAGTTGAGGCTTGCATTGCTCAAAATAGATTTTTCCTTAACATTTGAAAATACTAAGTTTTTGCTTTGATAAAATCATATTTCTCAATCAAAGATTGAAGATCCTTTACAAGGAATCTCTCAATCAAATATTGAAGATTTCAAACAACCCTTGTTCAATCCACAAGTTTTAACTTAGAAATTTGAATGATGAGATTCTTGATTGCTTCCATGTCTTGATGCTCAAATTGTCCTTTACCAGGGACATGGCTAAGTACTTAAATTTTACACTCTGCAGAGGTGGTGCACTTTACCCACAAGACTTGGTTTCCCAAGACAAAATCTTTCAGAAGCCTTCCCTTAGACCAAAATGGACGCGTTCCAACCTATCAAACACTACCACCCACTGTCCATATGGCTAAGTTCTTGCAACCTATATGATCATGGCAGAGCCCATATTGCCATGTGGTTGCACTTGAAGCATCTCAACATTTGACATCTCAAATCTCTTTGTTCCTGGGTGGCCATCCACAAGTGAGATACACAAGCCAAGTCCATGGACTTGTGAACCACTCAACCAAAAACCACCAAACAAGCCCATTCCACCCAGGTGATTCATTAACTTAGTTGTTTTTATTAAACAAAAATATAAGTCCTCAGACTTAGAAATTTTTCCATAGTGTGAATATATATTCCACCCATGTTTTCTATTAGCTAGGCTAACCTTAGTAGTAATAGTAATCTTAACTTAGGAAAAATCCGACTAAGGATTCATCTACTAGGTTTTCTTATAGCAAGGTCTATACTTAGAAAAATCCATGCAAGTTTTACTTAGAGAAAAATCACTAATGCATAGTGAAAGTAATGGGACAAAAGTATGAAGCATCACTTGCCTTTTTGGTAGAGGGTATAAGTTCACTCCTTGTCCTTGCAACAACCACACCCTTCAAGTCACTACAAATCAATCAAGCAAGGCACAAAACTCAATCTACCAAACAAGCAAAACAACACATAAAATGACAAAGTCAAAGTAATGCATGTAAGCATGCAAAGGATGGTTCCATTTGTAAGGATGGTCTCCACTAGGCTTCTAAACTTTGTAAGGTCCAAATTGGTCATTTACCAAAATGGCAAAGTCATTTGTAAATGGGTTTTATCCATAAACCATTTTCAAAACCTTTCATCATTTTATGTGGTGAAAAACATTTTTCTCAATGCCACAAACTTAAGTGATTTCACTTAATAAGTTGTTGTTTCTCAAAACTTGGTATTTATGGTCAGTAGGTTTGGTCCAAAACATTTTTCTCTAAGTTCTTTACTCAAAATCATTTCCACAACAAAAACCTTTATTTTCATTTGGCTAGAAATGACTAAATCAGTTAATCTATCCTAAATTTCACCAAAATCATTTTTAACTCCATGGTTTGGTTCCTAGGGTCAGTGAGTTTACAGCAAACCATTTTGCAAAGGTTTTAACCCTAAAAACATTTTTAAACAATTTTTCTAATCTAAATAAGCATACAAATGAATCTGCAAATTCAAACAAGATAACAGATACTATTTGCTAAACTAAGGGCATGGTTGGCTAGGGCTTGTTCAACTGAATCCATTGATATAAAATTTGTAATTTTTGGACGTGTGGTTTGAAAGTTACAGAGGTTTGAAAATGGCATCAAATTCTGATTTCAAATTCTATTTCAGATCGTCTGATGCCACGCGTCATGTTTTAATTCGCCGGTACCGGTTCGCACGGATCGGTCGCTGTGGAGCGTTGGATTAAAGTGTGATCGTGTGGTTAAGGTGAACACATACCCCTTCGGTTTAAATCTATTCTCACGCGTCTAATCAAGATCCAATGGCTGTGGAGTGTGTGACTAGGGAGGGGCGGCACTGGCGGTGGCAGGTGGCGGCGGCGGGGTCTGTCAGCGGCGGAGCCGGTGATACAAGAAGCGAGAGGGGACGTGGTGTGGCTCACCGCGATCACCGTGGCATGGGGATGCTCAACCTGCTCGCTTTGGTCGAAGGGGCGCACGGGGCTGTCCTAGATTGCTCGCCGGAGACGAGTTGGACTTTGGCGGTTCAGGAGGTCATCGAGGGCGAGGATGGGGGCGTCCTAGGACAAACGGAAGATGCTGTTAGGTTCGCACGAGCCTGGAGATCATCATCGTGTCCACGGGGAAAGGAGGGGAGGTCAGGTTTTACCGGGGTATGTCGTCGGAGAAGAGGGCAGACGGCGGTGCTGCAGGTCGTCGACGTTGCCGATGCTGGGAGGCACGCGCGAGTAAGCTGGGGCTACAGAGAGGTGCACTGGAGAATGCTGATCACAGTTGCGTGCTCGAGGAGGCAGGAGGGGGTGTGTGCTGGCCGGAATCGGCGACGAGGGTCGTCGGAGACAGGGGGATGTCCGAGCAAAATCTGACAGCCTGGGGGCGTGTCGAGGAGGGGTGTCTGGGGGAAACGAAAGAGGGGAGGCAGACGATTTATCCTGCGTGGTCAAGGGGCAGCTTCATTGCGTGATTAAGACGTATTACGCCGGAGTTATTCCGCCTGCAACGGCCGGCGAGGGGTGGGCGTCATCTGCGGGTGGGGAAGAAGGGGAACGTGGTGGTGGGGCCTAGTGTCAGCGAGAAAAGGAGTGGGGGAGGAGGGTCCACAAGTCAGTGGCTTTGCGGGCTGTTTCAGCGCTGAGGAAAAACGATTCGGGGGAGAGAGGAGGTGGGCTGCGAGTGGGCTTATTGGGTTGTCTCAGTTGGGTCAGGTCCATTTCATATTTTTTTTCTTCTGAATTCTTTTTCCTTTTCTAATTCTATTTTTCTGTTTTGAATTTTATCCAACTATTCAAGCATTTAAATAATTCAAACAATTCAAACAATTGTAATGAGATTTTGGTTCTGTTTATCAACATAAACCAAATATCAAAATAAAATAATATTTTTATTCATTTTTAGGATCTATTTAATAATTAAATAAAATAGCCCTTTAGTTATTTAATCATAATAGGGTTTGATTTATTTAATAAAATCTCCATTTGAAATCCAAATATTTTCAAAACCATTCAGTAGGTTTTATTTGGAAATAAAGAATACTTGGAAACTTGTTTAAAATAAAATATCCTTTTATTTTTAGGGTCCATTATTAATTAAATATAATAGACTTTCATTATTTAAATCAACTAGGATTTCTTTTATTTGAAATATTTATTCTGAAATCTAAAATAAAGAATATTTGGAAAACTTATTTTAAATAATTAAATAAGTTTTGATGTTTTGTAAATAGTAAAACCTTTATTAATAAAACTTGGATATTAAATCCTTATTAATTTATTTAAATAACCCTTGCTATTTCATTCAAAACCAAATGTTTTAATTCCAAGCTTGGCCAAGGTTTAATTTGGCTCTATAAAATAATCTTTATTTATAAATCCACTTTTTCCTTTAAAAACAAAAATCTTTTATTTAAAGGACCAATAATGGTATTTCCAAAACATTTTATTTTCCTCTATTTAAAATGTTTTTTTAAAATCCCTTTAGGATTTTATTTAATCCAAATTGGTTTGAGGTTCCAATTGAATTCAAAATGTTTCTTCTGGCCCTGAAAATCAACAAAATTTTATTTTATTCATTTATTTTCACATTACAAGATTTGGAAAATCTTGGGATGTGACAAAGTCCCCCCAGATGCCTTCCGGAGGTTAGGTTTTGGCTGTCGTCTCTCTGAACCAGTTGCACGGGGTGAAACTATTTGAGGAGGCGGAGGCGGCGCCAACTAAACGGAGGCAACTATACGGCGGGCGCCCGTATAGTTGGTCGTCAACTCTTCTGTCTTTGTTTCTCTCTTCGGGCCTTCTTCTGGTATTATTAGTATTTCCCAAATAAGCGATTTACGTAGTTTTTGTCTCCTTTTCTATCCAGTACAACTGCTCCAAGAATTGTGTCCATTGGATCCATCATCTAATCTGATCATGGTGAAAATAAACATAAAAAGTGTGTGAGAACACCATAAAATACTAAAATCCTACATCTACAATGCAAAATAATAATGCAAAACATGATGCAAATATACAATCATCAGTGACCTAGTCACATGCTTGCAAGCCAACTGAATGACATTCCACCGAGAGGTCCCAAAGTATATCTATCCGTCATATGGATGGACAAATCCGACTCCTAATCAATGTGCCTCAACACATACTTTCAAAATACCTATGCAACCTTTATAACCACCCAGTTACGGAAGTGGTGTTTGATGTCATCAAAGTATTCATCCGGTGATGGTGATTAACATGATCTCATGGTTGAAGGATTAGGTTACTATGTATTTGAAAGCTTTGTAGCAAATGAACTATAAATGAGTTGATCTTACGTTGCGCTTACTATAGGAGTGTGTCCATCATATCATTATCCTAATGACATAATCTTGTTATTAATAACATCTAATGTCCATGATCATCTATTAATCAACAAGCTAGTTCAACGAGAGGCTTACTAGGGACATATTTTATGTTTACAAAACACACAAGTATTAATGTTTTCGGTTAATTCAATTATAGCATGGGATGTAAACATTTATCATAAACACAAAGATATAATAATAAAAAAATTATTATTGCCTCTTGGGCATATCTCCAACATCATTTCCAATCAATATGTCTGATACACAATATATTGGAAATATGTCTCAGCGCTCCCACTAAATTTCTTGCAAATGCAAGCATCTTCATTGTTTCTGATGAAATTAAACATTTTAACAATTTCATCATGGTGAAGATTCCAACTCTGCTATGCTTATTTCAACTATTGAAGTTCGCATGCCTTTTAGCATCCTTTGATTTAACAAAACCCCTTGGACCGTGTAACCGTATACGTCCTAGGTAACCATTCTATTATAAGAATGTTTTTCTGTTTTTTCAACTAGAATACACATCAATTGACATATGTAGTGGTTGCTACATTAATACGTCCAGATTAAATATCACTATGAAAGATCGAATCTTGTCGTATTCAACTCTTTGAACATTGTAGTAAACTCTTTACCGACCTGTCGACTATTTCATAGATGTGTAACACTCATGTCTGTTTCTTTATAGATCCAAATACAACCGATAGGCTTTAAGACTTTCCTTAGGGTCTTCCAAGTTCAATAACTTGGATTCTCATGTATGGAACTATCATAGATTTTATGGCTTCTAGCCATTTGACGAAGTCAGGGCCCATCATCGCTTATTTGCATGTAGTCAGTTCATCATTGTCGAACAATAATGATTTAATCTCAAATCTTAGTATTTGATTCATTACCCAACCTACACGGTTCAATAGGAACTTAGACCTTCATGACCACAAACTTTAAGGTACATGATCCATGAGCATTGTGGCTGCCTCCAGTACGCTTTCCGGCACTACGCAACTCAGCACATATAGCTAAGGTTCAATAACCTTATCAAAGTTCTATTTTCCTCCCACTTAACTTTTCGCGAAACATTCCTTCTCAAGAGATTTGATGTTTCCAAGCGACAAACACTTTTATCATCGGTGCTATGGAGGAATATCCAACGGTTATTCAAAATAACCTACAATGACATGATCATCCGATTTTTGTTGTAAACATTTCACTTATGCATAACATACCAAAATTTATGAAAAGACAACTTGGGTTTTATACCAAACAATACTCATATGGTGTGTCATTTCAACGGATCATGATGGATCTCTTTTCAGTGTAAAAGAGATAGTCACTAAATCTTAATCTTTAAAATATAATGAAAATTTTATAAATAACACCGTTGATCCTACCATGTCAAACACTCCCCTATGGTTTATAGAGAAACATAAATGAATGGAACGATTCCTGAAATCTTAGGCGTTTTGCTAAACTTGTAACTCAAATATCTTTCTTTACGATCCAATTAAATTCTTTATTTTCTTGTTACATTGATTTTTCACTTCATCTTGAAATCATCTGAACATTTTCGAATGTTTCATACTTCTTCCTTATTAAGTAAATATATACATGTATTTACTCTAATTTTGGAGAAAGTATATGAAGTTTAAATCTATCTCTCATGACTACACATAATGGACAATACACATCAACATGCACTATGTCCAATAGGTTAGTCGTTCATTCTTCTTTGGCCCATGAACGAGGTTTTAATTATCTCCAGGATTTTTCCACAAACGTCCATTGATAAAAATAAAAAGACTCCAAAAATCCATTAACATGGAGTTTTCTTCTTGTATTCTTTCCAATATAATTTAAATGTCGATGTCACTAAAAAGTGATATTCCAATCATTCGTCATGAGACTTTTTAGCATCAATGTTTATGGACGTGATTTATCCAACTAAATTTTTAAAAGTTCATCCATCTTCTATGGAATATGGTAATTATTTGAATAACCATTATTATCATAATACCTGAACAAAATAACAATTATTAATACAAATCTTGAAGGTAAGTTGATGTCAATGGGAAACATAATAACTCTTTATTTGTTTTCGATGAACATCATCACCTATTCTTTTGCTAGTTACTTAGGAAATTGCAGTTCATGAATTGTGTTGTTCTGTATGATATTTCACACCAACAAATTCGGTATCCAATACCCAAGAACCACATTGTTTAACAAGCAAAGAATACACCCATAACATGTATATCATATATATACCTAAGATTGACTTTTCCAATCTTTTTCCTTACTGCAAAATATTTATCAGATTCTCTTTCTGCATTACCTTTCCTTTTTAAAAGAATCTATAAACATAAACAGTGGCCATACATATGACACATAGTCCAAAGCGTGTATAGTCAAATACTAATACCTTTGGACTTGCACTTTGAAGTTCACCACCATCATCAAATGTTTGGCGTTCTTTCAAATTTCATTCCTTTTAGTAATGCTTTTAATGTAGTAAACATTTTTACCTACATATTCTATTCATCATTATCATGACAACTTTCATGATCAAGCTACTATATCTTATAAAGGTGAATCACGAATATAATATTAGTTCCTAAAACCATTTTGGGATATTAGGATGCCTAGCATCTCCAACCTTCACAAATTCTTATACAATATCAGAACATGTATCTTTTTAAAATTATATCATATCACAATATCTTTCACGCATGATGGTTTCTGAAACAATTCTTTTAGCTCCTAGATAACCTTGATACTGAAACAACTTTCGAATATCAAAGATCATGGAGTCAAGCATGATACTTGGATACTAACGTTGGAACTGTTACTCTTGATTCAATACTACATATTGAATTTCGCGGAGTAAGTGAGGTTTTGCTTAAAGTTTGCAATAGTACTTTAAACTTTCGATTGGCACTCATAAAACAATATGATACCAGTTCATAAATTAAAAATCTAGAATTCCATAGTTATATTATCTCAATTATAGCTAAACACCAAGGTAGTAAATTAATGCCATTAACTACAACGAACAGTGCAAATTCACTTTGATTCAGTTTATGATAAATTGAGTTCAACTTTAATCATATTAATATGTGAACTCCCAATAAAAACCAACATCCCTCGATTCGTTTTGGTGATTACACGAACCAAATTCATTACACCATGACCGATCATCACGAGTGGTGGCGCAGCTCGAATGGCGAGCATTGTATGGGCATCATATCATCCATATGACTCATGCTTTACCTTTCGGTTCATGTTCCGAGGCCATTTATGTACATGCTAGGCTTGTCAAGTAAGAACCTTAGTATTCGTGTGTGTAAAAATGTCTTACACCCGTTGTATGCGAACGTATAATCTATCACACCCGGCATCACGTGGTGCTTTGAGACGACGAACTTTCTTAATGGTGCATACTAAGGAAGAACATATTATTATCTTGATATTCAGTAGGAGGGATCATCTTATAATGGTACCTCCAAGTTCTAAGATAGACATAAGAATAAATAAGATGCAAACAAACATCATATGTAAGAGTGACATGATATGGTCCTTTCACTTGATCACTATCTTGTGCATCATGGTATGATCTCTAGCCAAGGTCTATGGTGCTTACATTTTGGCATATTATAACTTCCAACAGTATAAATCCATACTACAAATTATAACATTACCATATCATGATATAAGCCCACCAAAACTAAATCTAGACGCCTCTAATTTATCTTTTACATATTTTAAGCGGTTGTGGGCTTTCTAGGAAAGAACCGTTCTACCTAAAAACTTTAGCCACAATGGTGATAAGCAAGTTATTAAGAAGACCGTTGTAAATCAGATATCAACTATAGTCAGAGAGACAGACAACCTCTATCCACTTATGCAAAACGAGTTGCATGTCAAGCATGCAACAGGTCTCATGTTAGAGGACATATAAAGTTTGTTCGGTGTAAGGGGTCCCAACCTGATAAGGTAGAGTCCTCCTGTGTTTTACAATGCTAGTCCCTGGATCAATAGCTAGCATCCACAGTTAAGATGTAATATCAAGAAACAAAGGTCATAATATAACTTTATAACCAGGAAAACATAATTTTATTACATCATACATAGCTCAATAGGCTATTACATTACATTGCAGCGGAACAACTATGGTCAAGTGGTCCTTCATCTTCAAAGTGCCATAGGCAAATGTTGGTTGTAGACTTTGTAATCCTAATCAAACAATCTTCACTAAAATCAATCAAACCTGCAACATACAAGTTACAGCCACAAAGGGTCAATACATTTGAATTGTATTGGCAAGTGATACTATTGTAGTATAGTGGAGTCTATCATCTATATGCATTTGGCTAAGTGGAGTTGAGGCTTGCATTGCTCAAAATAGATTTTTCTTATCAATTTGTAAATGCTAAGTTTTTGCTTGACAAAATCATTTTTTTCTCAATCAAAGATTTCAAGATCCTTGTACCAAGCCATCTCTCCATCAATGATTGAAGAATTCAAACAACCCTTCTTCAAACCACAAGTTTTTAATTTAGAAATTGGAATGATGAGATTCTTGATTGCTTCCATGTCTTGATGCTCAAATTGTCCTTTACCAGGACATGGCTAAGTACTTAGATTTTACACTCTGCAGAGGTTGTGCACTTTCCCCACAAGACTTGGTTTCCCAAGACAAGATCTTTCGAAGCTTTCCTTAGACCAATATGGACGCTCCAACCTATCAAACACTACCACCCACTGTCCATATGGCTAAGTTCTTGCAACCTATATGATCATGGCAGAGCCCATATTGCCAAGTGGTTGCACTTGAAGCTTCTCAACATTTGACATCTCAAATCCCTTTGTTTCTGGGTGGCCATCCACAAGTGAGATACACAAGGTTAACCATAAATATGGTCCTTGTGAACCACTCAACATAACCCAATCTTTCCATTCCACCCAGGTGATTCATTAACTTAGTTGTTTTATTAAACAAAACATAAGTCCTCGAGACTTAGAATATTTTTTTCCATAGTGTGAATATATTTTCCACCCATGTTTTCTATTAGCTAGGCTAAGCTTGGTAGTATTAGGAAACTTAACTTAGGAAATCCTACTAAGGATTCATCTACTAGGTTTTCCTATAGCAAGATCTATACTTAGCAAAATCCATGCAAGTTTATTTAACAAAATCACTAATGCATAGAAAAATAATGGGATAGAAAGTATGAAGCATCACTTGCCTTTTGGAAGGAATTGGTAGTTCACTCCTTGATCTTGCTAGTCTCACACTTCACTACAAGTCAAACAAGCAAACACAAATTCAATCTACATTCCAACCAAAGTCAAACAAACAATTCTTCACACACACAAAGTAATGGGATCTAAGTCATGCATGGGAGCATGCACAAGATAGTTTTATTTTACAAAGGGGGTCTCTATGGGTTTCTAAACTTTGTAAGATCCAATTTGGTCATTTACCAAAGTGGCAAAGTCACTAGCAAGAGGGTTTTGTCTAAAAACTATTTTTAAATCCATTTATCATTTCATGTGATGAAAATCTTTTATTAAGGCAAAACTCTTAAGTTGTTCACCAAATGAGTTGCTATTGCAAAACTTGGTGTTTTTGGGTCAGAGGTTTGGTCCAAACCATCTACTCAAAGTTTTATTCCCATAAACATTTTTATAATAAAAACTATTCCTTTTATTTGGCTAGAAAATGACTTAGTCAAGTAATCTAAACTAAATTTTACAAAAATCATTTCTAACACCAAGGATTGGTTCCTAGGGTCAGTAGGGTCACAACAAACCAATTGGCAAAGGTTTGATCTCAAAATTCATTTTAAATGATTTTTCTAATGTTAGCACACAAAAGAATCTGCAAAATCAAACAATTTATCAAATACTATTTGCTAAACTAAGGGTAGGGTTGGCTAGGGCTTGTTCTCCTGAACTCATTGATATAAAATTTGCCAAATTTGGACGTGTAGTTCAAAAGTTATAAGGGTTTGAAAATTGTATCAAATTACGATTTCAAAATCTGTTTTAAACAGACCGCCACGTGGCCATTCCCGATTCGCTTATACCGTTCAGTGGATAGCAGTGTGGGTCGACGATTTACATAAACAACGGTGCAGATTCAACAAGGCTTGAGCTAGGCTGAGGCTTGGCTCACGGCGTGTGGCTCGCTAGGCGCGCTCTGTCTATTCGTGTCCGTCAAGTGAGATCAAGGTGGGGAACAGAGGTGCTGGCTCACGGGTGGCTCAGTCACCGCGATGATGAGGACGGCGACGCTCGGGATGTGTACGGCGACGCTCGTGGTTCCCAAGATGGTGGAGACGAAGACGATGCAGGGAGTTCGGGGCGAGCGATGGCGTTGGAGCGGTGGAGGTTTGCTTCTGGAATGGTTCCTAGGGTGGCCGGAGTTGGCGGTGTCGCTTGCAGATGTTGTCCAAGTCGAATACGGGATCAATAATCCAAACCAAGGAGTCGGAGGGTGCGCGTAAGAATACCAGGAGATTCAACGAAAATGAAGGATGCGGTGTGTTCTTTCCACCGAATTTGGCTCTGGAACTTCGTGAGCTGCGGCGCTGGTTTCTTGGAGACGGCGTAAGCGCCATGGTAAAGGAAAAGTGCCTGAGATGCTCCAGGAGTGGAGAAGGTGAGGTTGGTCGGGAGAAGAGGGCGAGAGGGCCGAATCGGCGTGAGCGTCGGTTCTGGCGTGGGTCGGGCGAAATTAGAGTGGTCTGGGGCGGATTGGGAAAGGAAGCGAGGAAATGGAGGAGAGGCGTGGCGATTAAGACAGTATGGTTGCAGGGGATTAAGGGTGGCGTTAATTGATGCCCGCGAATCAATCTTGGCAACGGCGACGAGAGAAGGGAGAAGCGATCATGGGTGGGTGAGAAAGATGAACAGTGGAAGGGTCCACTTGGAAGTGAAAGGAGGAAGTGGAGGTGGGGCCAGTAATCGGTCGCTGGGTAATTTGCTGGTGAAAACGATTCAGGTGGGAAGAGGAGCTGGGCTTTGGGCTAGGGTAGTTGGGCTGGGTTAATGCTTTTATTTTTATTTCTGTCTGCTTTTCTTTTTCCTTTTTAATTTCAATTTCTGTTTTGAATCTCCAAACAAACAATTCACACTCAAATCAAATCAAACATTCAGAAACTTTGAACTTTGGATTTTGGTTCTGTTAGCAACATAAACCAAATCCAAAAATAAAATAATATTTTATATTTAATTTAGGATCCATTTAACAATTAAATAAAATGGATCTTTAGTGAAAAATAGGGTTTGATTTTATTAATAAAATCTTGATTTGAAACTTAAATATTTTCAATATCAAATTAGTATGTTTAATTTGGGAAATATATAGTATTTGGAAATTTTTTTTAAAACAAAATAACCTTTTATTTCAAAGATCCATTATTAATTATTATAATAGACTTTCTTTATTAAATCCAATAGAATTTGTTTTATTGAGATATTTATTTTGAAATCTAAAACAAACCCAAACACTTTAGTAGGTTTTATTAGAGAATATAAAATATTTGGAAAACCTATTTAAAATAATCTTAATAAGTTTTGATGTTTTAATTAAATTGGTAAAACTTCTTATTTAAATAAAGTTTGGATATTAATTATTTATTATTTTATTTTAAATAAACCTTTGTTGTTTTTATTCAAACTAAATGTTTTAATTCCCAAAGTTTGGTCAAGGTTTAATTTGGCTTTATAAAATAATCCTTATTTATAAATCCATCTTATCTTTTGAAAACCAATCTTTTATTAAAAGATCCAAAATAGTATTTCCAAAATATTTTATTTTCCTTTGTTAATTGTTTTATGTTTTTAAATCCTTTTGGGATTTATTTGTTCAATTTAGGTTTGAAGATTCCTATTGGAATTCAAAAAGTTTCTTCTGGCTCTAAAAATCAAACAAAGTTTTATTTTATTAATTTATTTTCACATTACAAGATTTGGAAAATCTTGGGATGTGACAGGCTACCACCCTTAAAATAAATCTCGTCCCGAGATTTGGGAAGGCTGGGGTTACAAGCATGTTCAAACAACTAGGGTACTACCACCCTTAAAAAAATTTCAAACAAAAATTACATATTGGACTTCTTGGGATCATGGGAAAAATCTCTCTAAGCAAACAGTTGCATGTGTTCTTGGTTTCTTTACTTGACTCATGGGCCAAGGATGAGATCCTTCATAGACTTGTTTAACCTGTTCTCCATCCTTTCTGGACAATTGTTTGCATAGTGGCCTAGTTCCTTGCATTTGAAACATGTGACAAGGCTGATATCTCTCAAAGGCTGGTTTATCTTATGCTTCATCTTTTCTCGATGTAGTTTGCATAATGTCCTAACTCTTTGCAGTATTTGCACATCACTTGGCTAAAATCCTTCCTTATCTTGGGTTTCACTAGCTTTTGTTTGTCTTCTTGTCTCTTCTTCTTTTCTGGGCATTCATTGTAATAGTGTCCCATCTCTTTGCAAGTGTAACATTGCACTTGACTTATGTCCTTTTTCTTCTTTTTGGGTCTCTCCAAAGCTAGGAGTTCTTCTAGTTCATGTTCTTCATGAGTGGGAGATCTTTCTCTCTTCTTGGGGCATTGATCTTCATGTTCCTTGGATGCATGATCCTTGTCTCTAAAAATATTGCTAGCTTGGGTTCCTTCTAGAATAACATCTTTGTCATCCTTGTTGTCATTAGCTCCTTGGGAAAAGTTTTCTCTCATGTTGATCATTTGAGTAACCAATCCTTGCAACAATTGGGATTGAAGTTTCAAAATCCTTTGTATGGCTGGGTCTAGTCCATTGTTGTTGGCTAAAAGCTGAGTTGTCTCTTGGCTCAACTGGTTTTGGGTTGCTATAAGTTCTCTCATGTTGTCTTCTTGGTTGTTTTGTTGTCATCAACCTTGATGTTGGAGTCTTTTGGAGTAGTCATCTGTTTAGGTTGAATGAGGGTTAGGTAGGCAAAATATTTCTAAGGAAATATTTCTAATCACACACAACACAATTCACACAAGCAATGTTCAAGCAATCACAAACAAACATTTCACTCAAACAAGGTTCAAGCACATACTTAGGCAACAAAATATTTTTGTTACACCACATGAGTTGGTGGTTTGACTTAACTAAAATATGGTGGTCCATCTATATGGTTCACTTGTGATTTTCCTTCCTTTCTTGGTTGGTTCTTCTTTCTACATGATATCTTGGTTTCCTTGGGATAAACTCTTGGTTGCAATACTTCAAATGATGTAAATTCCTTCTAACTTTTGCATTTCCTTAGTCTCTAAACCTTGAGTAGGATTTTCTTTGTTTCACTTGTAATCCTTAGTGGTATCCAAGTTGGAAGTCCTTGGTGAAGAGGCTGAAGATGTTGAAGTCATTAGAGTTGAAGAAGTTGAAGAAGTCCTTTGCACATGGTGTAGTCTTTGGTCATGGGGTAGGCTTTTCCATCAAGTTTGAAATAGAAGAGATGTAGAGTTGAAACCAAAATGGTTGAGGGAAGAGTTTACAAGTGTTTTTGTAAATAAGTTTTTGGAACAAATACACTCCTATTTTTTTTAAGGGTTTTGTCCAATCCTAGGGTTTACAAATCCTACAGGCAACACAGTTCTCTGATACCATCTGTAAGGGGTCCCAACCTGATAAGGTAGAGTCCTCCTATGTTTTACAATGCTAGTCCCTGGATCAATAGCTAGCATCCACAGTTAAGATGTAATATCAAGAAACAAAGGTCATAATATAACTTTATAACCAGGAAAACATAATTTTATTACATCATACATAGATCAATAGGCTATTACATTACATTGCAGCGGAACAACTATGGTCAAGTGGTCCTTCATCTTCAAAGTGCCACAGGCAAATGTTGGTTGTAGACTTTGTAATCCTAATCAAACAATCTTCACTAAAATCAATCAAACCTGCAACATACAAGTTACAGCCACAAAGGGTCAATACATTTGAATTGTATTGGCAAGTGATACTATTGTAGTATAGTGGAGTCTATCATCTATATGCATTTGGCTAAGTGGAGTTGAGGCTTGCATTGCTCAAAATAGATTTTTCTTATCAATTTGTAAATGCTAAGTTTTTGCTTGACAAAATCATTTTTTTCTCAATCAAAGATTTCAAGATCCTTGTACCAAGCCATCTCTCCATCAATGATTGAAGAATTCAAACAACCCTTCTTCAAACCACAAGTTTTTAATTTAGAAATTGGAATGATGAGATTCTTGATTGCTTCCATGTCTTGATGCTCAAATTGTCCTTTACCAGGGACATGGCTAAGTACTTAGATTTTACACTCTGCAGAGGTTGTGCACTTTCCCCACAAGACTTGGTTTCCCAAGACAAGATCTTTCAGAAGCTTTCCCTTAGACCAATATGGACGCGCTCCAACCTATCAAACACTACCACCCACTGTCCATATGGCTAAGTTCTTGCAACCTATATGATCATGGCAGAGCCCATATTGCCAAGTGGTTGCACTTGAAGCTTCTCAACATTTGACATCTCAAATCCCTTTGTTTCCTGGGTGGCCATCCACAAGTGAGATACACAAGGTTAACCATAAATATGGTCCTTGTGAACCACTCAACATAACCCAATCTTTCCATTCCACCCAGGTGATTCATTAACTTAGTTGTTTTATTAAACAAAACATAAGTCCTCGACTTAGAATATTTTTTCCATAGTGTGAATATATTTTCCACCCATGTTTTCTATTAGCTAGGCTAAGCTTGGTAGTATTAGGAAACTTAACTTAGGAAATCCTACTAAGGATTCATCTACTAGGTTTTCCTATAGCAAGATCTATACTTAGCAAAATCCATGCAAGTTTATTTAACAAAATCACTAATGCATAGAAAAAATAATGGGATAGAAAGTATGAAGCATCACTTGCCTTTTGGAAGGCATTGGTAGTTCACTCCTTGATCTGGCTCGTCTCACACTTCACTACAAGTCAAACAAGCAAACACAAATTCAATCTACATTCCAACCAAAGTCAAACAAACAATTCTTCACACACACAAAGTAATGGGATCTAAGTCATGCATGGGAGCATGCACAAGATAGTTTTATTTTGCAAAGGGGCTATGGGTTTCTAAACTTTGTAAGATCCAATTTGGTCATTTACCAAAGTGGCAAAGTCACTAGCAAGAGGGTTTTGTCTAAAACTATTTTAAATCCATTTATCATTTCATGTGATGAAAAATCTTTTATTAAGGCAAAACTCTTAAGTTGTTCACCAAATGAGTTGCTATTGCAAAACTTGGTGTTTTTGGGTCAGTAGGTTTGGTCCAAACCATCTACTCAAAGTTTTATTCCCATAAACATTTTATAATAAAACTATTCCTTTTATTTGGCTAGAAAATGACTTAGTCAAGTAATCTAAACTAAATTTTACAAAAATCATTTCTAACACCAAGGATTGGTTCCTAGGGTCAGTAGGGTCACAACAAACCAATTGGCAAAGGTTTGATCTCAAAATTCATTTTTAAATGATTTTTCTAATGTTAGCAAGCACACAAAAGAATCTGCAAAATCAAACAATTTATCAAATACTATTTGCTAAACTAAGGGTAGGGTTGGCTAGGGCTTGTTCTCCTGAACTCATTGATATAAAATTTGCCAAATTTGGACGTGTAGTTCAAAAGTTATAAGGGTTTGAAAATTGTATCAAATTCTGATTTCAAAATCTGTTTTAAATGTAAAAGCGCCACGTGGCCATTCTGATTCGCTTATACCGGTTCGGTGTGGATAGCCAGTGTGGGTCGTACGATTTACATAAAACGAACGGTGCAGATTCAACAAGGCTTGAGCTAGGCTGGAGGCTTGGCTCACGGCGTGTGGCTCGGCTAGGCGCGGCTCTGTCTATTCGTGTCCGTCGAAGTGAGATCGAAGGGTGGGGAACAGAGGGTGCTGGCTCACCGGGTGGCTCAGGTCACCGGCGATGATGAGGAAAGCGGCGACGCTCGGGATGTGTACGAAGGCGACGTTCTGGTGGTTCCCGAAGATGGTGGAGACGAAGACGATGCACAGGAGTTCCGGCGAGCGATGGCGTTGGAGCGGTGGATGTTTGCTTCTGGAATGGTTCCTAGGTGGCCGAGTGGCGGCGTCGCTGCAGATGTTGTCCAAGTCGAATACACTGGGGATCAATAATCCAAACCAAGGAGTCGGAGGGTGCGTAAGAATACCAGGAGATTCAACAGAAAAATGAAGGATGCGGGTGTTCTTTCCACGAATTTGGCTCGAACTTCGAGCTGCGCGCGCCGATGGTTTCTGGAGACGGCGTTACAGGCGCCATGGGTAAAGGAAAAGTGCCCGAGATGCTCGGAGTGGATAAGGTGAGGTTGGTCGGGAGAAGAGGGGCGAGAGGCAGCGGAATCGGCGAGCGTCGTCGACACGGCGTGGGTCGGGAGAAATTAGAGTGGTCTGGGGCGGATTGGGAAAGGAAGGAGGGAAATGGAGGAGAGGCGTGGGCGATTAAGACAGTATGGTTGCAGGGGATTAAGGGTGGCGTTAGCAATTGATGCCCGCGAATCAATGCCGCAACGGCGAGAGAAGGGAGAAGCGATCATGGGGTGGGTGAGAAAGATGAAGTGGAAGGGGTCCACTTGGAAGTGAAAGGAGGAAGTGGAGGGGGCCGATGTCGGTCGCTCAGTGGGTAATTTGCTGGGTGAAAACGATTCGGGTGGGAAGAGGAGCTGGGCTAGGTAGTTAAATGGGCGGTTGAACACTTTATTTTTATTTCTGTCTGCTTTTTTCCTTTTTAATTTCAATTTCTGTTTTGAATCTCCAAACAAACAATTCACACTCAAATCAAATCAAACATTCAGCAAACTTTGAACTTTGGATTTTGGTTCTGTTTAGCAACATAAACCAAATCCAAAAATAAAATAGTATTTTTATATTTAATTTAGGATCCATTTAACAATAAAATAAAATGGATCTTTAGTTAAAAATAGGGTTTGATTTTATTAATAAAATCTTTATTTGAAACTTAAATATTTTCAAAATCAAATTAGTAGGTTTAATTTGGGAAATATATAATATTTGGAAATTTGTTTTAAAACAAAATAACCTTTTATTTCAGTATCCATTATTAATTATTATAATAGACTTTCTTTATTAAATCCAATAGAATTTGTTTTATTGAGATATTTATTTTGAAATCTAAAACAAACCCAAACACTTTAGTAGGTTTTATTAGAGAATATAAAATATTTGGAAAACCTATTTAAAATAATCTTAATAAGTTTTGATGTTTTAATTAAATTGGTAAAACTTCTTATTTAAATAAAGTTTGGATATTAATTATTTATTATTTTATTTTAAATAAACCTTTGTTGTTTTTATTCAAACTAAATGTTTTAATTCCCAAAGTTTGGTCAAGGTTTAATTTGGCTTTATAAAATAATCCTTATTTATAAATCCATCTTTTCTTTTGAAAACCAATCTTTTATAAAAAGATCCAAAATAGTATTTCCAAAATATTTTATTTTCCTTTGTTAATTGTTTTATGTTTTTAAATCCTTTTGGGATTTATTTGTTCAATTTAGGTTTGAAGATTCCTATTGGAATTCAAAAAGTTTCTTCTGGCTCTGAAAATCAAACAAAGTTTTATTTTATTAATTTATTTTCACATTACAAGATTTGGAAAATCTTGGGATGTGACAGTTCGGACCGCTTCATCCCACTATGCTGCCAATATCCAAAGTACACGAAGATTTGAAATAACAAGACTATCAACGCCCACATATCCATGTGTTCTAACTGTACAAATCATCTATGCATGAAAATAGCTCCGATACCACTGATGGGGTTCGTTGCACAGAAAACAAAAAAATTCCTACGGTTGCAACTGCCAAGATCACATTTAGGCGATACTTCTAACAGTTATAGATGGACTCACCCTCGTAGACCGTAAGTGGGAGAACATTCCTGCAAACAAATGTGGTTGATGTAGAGTGTAAA